>OX621202.1:14820000-17220000 GCA_951640565.1 Petrophora chlorosata | reverse complement strand
AATTGACTTAGAAATGAATAATAATATTATTTGTTGCATTGACGCTTCAATTTCTTAATGATGATAAATGTTGATGTTGAATATGATGATATAAATATAGGGTACTGTATGTCTTTTTGTATAGCTTAGTATAGTTGATCAGCAACTACATAAGAATTTCAGTAATTAGATCCGTTATAACGGATACGAGATTTTGAAATTTTCCGAAAGAACTTTATTACCCTTTTGCTAGGTAACCGCCAAAATTACAGGGCAACACTGAAAACCCTCCATCTTTGTTCAGTTTCGAGTTTTAGCTTAATGAAATCGCCGACTGTCCAGCCGGCAGTCGAGCCTCGTTGTCAAAAAGTGGCTCGTGAATGGTATGAATAACGATTCATTACTTAGCGTTACTTATTCAAGACTGGTCTTGTTTAATCACCTTGCCTTTACTGTTTTTTTAAATGATGAAATGGGTTTACCTACGTTTGATAATTCACCTGATGGTAGGATGTGTAAAGTGGAGCACGTTTGCCTATTCACTTTTGTCTTAAAGACGATTAGCGTTTTTATGTTAGCAGTTTTAGAATAAATTCTAGTTATGCAAAGAATCCTGATAATTGTACGGTTTCTAGATATTCTCTTGAAAGACTTAACACAAGTAATTATTTATATCACTACTTTTATGCTTGAAAAATCAATTACTCCATAAATAGGCCATATTAATTACGTAAAACAGGTACCTATAACTTGCTTCAATTATCTTTCGAGTTTAAGAAAATCTTAACAAATTTCGTCATCCTCGTTTCCCACTTACAACAAAAAGTGAGAGTCAGTACCTACTGCCATTTTTTCTACTTCACACTCAGCAAAAAATCACGTCGTCATATAATAATAATAATAATAATATGAATAATGTAATAATAATGAGTTTATTTGCAGAAAAAGTTTACATATGAATGTTGAATCTATAGGCTCCCGATGTAGTTAAAAACTGTTTCGGGTGCCAGTGGCTTCTCCCATCTAGATGTTCTTATATTATTAATATGCACTAAAGGAATCAATCAATCACAATATTCTCACGTTAATGAATAACATTCCCCAATATTACAAGAGGTCCCAATTTAATAAGCAAATGACACACAATACAAGCGATTAACGCTAACATATCCCGGGGGACGGCTCGGCTAGTGTACCCCTGATGTTACCGGTGTTACAGTATGGATGAGAGTTGTCCCCCATGTTTGTGGAGCTAGTGTGAACCCGGCGTTGTACCCCATGTCACTAGTGATAGTGTGGGTCAAGTTTTAATCTTGATATTGATATAACTGAACTGACTGTGATCATTATAAATATAAACGGCTACACTCACGTTATGACTGTTTTTTTTTTATGTAAAGAATGACGAGACGAGCTGGTCGTTTGCCTGATGGTAAGCAATACGCCAGCCCATAACAACAACAGCACCACCCAGAACTTTGTTTTGCAAAATCCTGCGCGGCGCTGCACTGCGCTCGTCACCCTGAGACAATTAGCTGTTGTGTTTGAATAGCTCCGACCAGGAAAATTAGGATGTCCTTCTTCCGGGAGTTTACGCTTTGGATTTGCGGCGCAGACTATATCGACTCACGATAGTTTCCAAACCATAGGTAATATTTAGTTTTGTAATGTTGCGAATGGGTTACTTTTACTACAGGCTAGCAACCAACCGCGACTTTCCACGTGGAATGTTGATCAGCAGAGTATAATTCTAAACCCTATGAGGTAATAGATTAAAGAAAGAGCAAATTGTAAATATATATTACCAATTAAAAATTGTTAATTTGTTGTTTTGTGTATTGAGCATGATATTCCTCGGGGTACTGGAACGCACAGTGTGAACGAGGCATATCTCCGGGGTACTAGCACAGTGTGAATGGCGCGTTATTCCTCTGCGGCGAGTAAAATGGATTAGGGAGCGTTAATGTTATTGTTTGTTTTGATCGCGCTTTTTATGGAGATTAGATTTATTGTTGCGATCTTATCACTTTGTTCAGTTATTTAAATAATTTTAACCTTTTTAACCGAGATCTGCGATCAGTCTTTAGACTTGGAGCAGAGTTATTGAGGGTATTCTTAGAGTTCAACTATCAATGGAGTTATCGCGTCCTTTGCTTATGCAATAAAATATTAATTTAGAATAACCATGAAAATCATCCCAAAGAAAAATTTATTTTTAGTGTGTTAGAAATAGATACGACAAAAAGATAAGATACCTTTTAAGTATATAATTATATTTATTGTTTGAATATCTAATATTAATTGTAACTCGCCAATAACCCTACCTTCCATTTAATTTCATCAACCGTTCTCTTCCTCACCTCCAATCCCGCCATAAATTCCTCCGGCGTTCAATACTGGCAACATTAGTGAGGAATGCAATATGTCGGTACAGGCAACACCGGTCCTAATTAACATGCGCGCAAAGGTTCGCCTTAATTGTTAATTTGGCACATTCGCGCGCGTTAATGACGCGTAGCGGGTGTGAGAGGCCTAGACAATTTATTACTCGTATGAGGCAACCCCCAGTGTAAGCTGAGCTCCCGTTGTATTGACGAGCCTTTGGGAACAATGCTCCAATTTTGGAATCAATAAACAAGTACTGTAGTACAGTTAAGCAGACAATTTCGTCGAAGTGCCTCTAGGTTGTGCCAACTTTATCCAGGTTTCTTCTCTATTGTTTTTCTGAGTGACGTTTTTAGCGTACATTACTAAAACTTTGAAACTAGAAATAGATCCGATGGTGGCCTATAGAGGTACTAGTGATTGAGGTTTGGATAGGGTTTGGGTGTTAGCTTACATTATATGCTCAATGGGTTAAAATCGCGTCTTATTGAAAAATAAAGGTCTCGCGTTAATATTAATAATTCCTAAGTTTTCGAGAGTTATGGAACCAAGTAAAGTAAGCGTCTCGCCTGCACATAAAAGATACAGATTCAACCAGAAAGGTGTATGAACCAGAAGTTTGATGGAGCGCTTCCTGTACTGGATAGTGAGAACCCCAAGTTCAAACCTTGGCTGGAGAAGACATTCGTATTTTGCATACCCAATGCCAAATCAAGATGATGATGTCTCACTGTGAAAATTGTATAACATAATATTGTGTAAACCCTGAGACACTGGCTTTTTGATCTCAAATGCTCAGTTACTTCGATAATTTTTACAATTTATATGACGGCAGAATAAAGTACTCAGCTAGTCAGCTCCTGAAACCGAACCCTCCCACAAGTTAGCTTAACATGAAGTTTTGCTCCAAATTAGTGGAGTGAACGCTACCAGTAAAAGCGGAATACCTAATGTTAAACTATAAGCGAGTATGGCTCAGCATGAAGTCATGCTACTTACCATCCAACACACTGGAGTTCAAATCCCGCTGGCGACGCACCAATGACTGCTTAGGCTATATGCGGATTTAACACTCGTTCTTAAAACGGTGAAGTTGTGAGGGAACCAGAATATTCAAGAATTACCAAGTTCAAGGATATATTCTTGAAAACGCTGTGGGCTAGCGTGATGAATTATCGCCCATACTTTTTATGGGTCACTCCCGTGTCAGCAGTACAGCAGTGGGAACACAATGGGCTGATGAAGATGAATGTTAAACTACCGCTCAAAAGACATTTTGACCGATTTATCTAGAAGTATACCGCACCATAAGCTTTATTCAAGAATGTGTTACCCTTTCACCATTGTAAGGGAGTACTGTGAGGTCCCATCGCACTGGTCACATTACTCGACGGGTATTTGTAATGTAGCTTGTGAAACAATTTGTCTGCTCTGCGTGTGGATTTCGGGACGCGCCGATGAATTGCTAGTTTTGTGTCGTTTTACTAATTGCCTGTTTGTTGTTTTTAGGGACGTTTACTTGGGGTAGGTCTCTCGTATGCAGGAGGCCGTCTGGGTAGGCACCATAGCTTTGCTAGTTATTCTGCCGCCAAGCAGTAGTGCGAAAGCTGTTTACTGTGTTTCGGTTTAAAAGGCCGGTTTGAAGCCGGCGAAATTACTGGGCATATATGAGACTTAATATGATGTCTCGGAGTGATGAGCGCAATGCAGTACCACGCTGTGTTTTTGGTATTTAAAGTTCTGGGTGGCACTGCAATTGCTATGGGCAGGCGTGGCACTTACCATTAGGTGAACGATTTGCTAGTCTCATCAATCAATTCCATATAAAGAAACGTTCGTTTTCGTTCGTTCATTTATTGATGGCACCACTGTTAACGTCGTGGCACAGAGTGGTCAGATCGCGGTGTCGTCGATATATGGTTCACAAGTCATACTCGTGAACGGGTGCTGCTTGACGGGAGTGGTCTGTCTGGCTTGGTCAATTCAATTCAATTCAAAAGTTCTTTATTTCAATTTTGTCGTCACAGACGCATTTATGAACGTCAACTATTACAATGACTCTACCACAGTAGTCAATACCAGCTACAATATCTATTTAGATTTTTGCTATAGAAATAGCATCATTTTATGTTTGGTTCTATGGCTGTGGTCTCATTCGCTCTTTTAGTTTAACATTTTGTTATAATGTTTATAATTATTTTATTGTATGAGACATTATTTGATTTTGAAAAAGACATCTCCGCGGCGTTTCTCGGTACTATCTTATCTAGCAGATGTATTTCCATACAGTTTTCTTATTTTTTTACGTTCCCAAACTTCAGTCTGACTGTAGGAAAGAAATGGCTATATTACCTTCCGTTTAGAGACATTATTTTTTTGTAGGTTTGTTTAGTCTTTATGTATTTGTAAATAATTGTACATACCTAATGTAAAGTAAATCGTTAGACGTCCCTAAACCGAATATTATATTTATAACGGGATTACTATTATGACACATGTATTTTTGTAAAGTGCATTTTTTGTGACAACTTGCAGAATAAATTATTTGATTAGGTTTGATCAACAGTTAACAGCATCTCGGATTGCAAAGGACATATACCTTAGTGTGTAACTGTACACCGTTACGTAGGTACCTATTCATAATAATACCTACATATATGGTTTACCTACTAAGTCAGCCCGTAAGGATCTCTATAGATTCTAAAAGGAAGCGATCGTAATTACCACTTTTGTAGTGATTATTTAAGTATATTGATTACACTTGACAATTCAGTTAGCACCCCTAATCTACTAAGCTCCATCCACACTCGTATATTGATTGTCGCCGAGTCTGCGCCGACAGTAATCGCGCCCTAGATTAGGCGCGCCCGACATTGTGCCGGAATTAACCCTTGTCTTGCCGGCATTGACTGCCGACTTACTAGCATTAACATCGACTTGGCGGTGTTAGCTGGGTTTTCTGTTAAATCGTAAATCACGGGCTTAATTTCCCGGTAATCATTGATTTGTCGGAATTCAATAGGTAGGTACCTACTTGCTGTTTGTCGGAGGAAGTACTACGTGTCAATTATTCTTCCGCTAGCATACATTACTGTTGTTTTGTGATATTATCGGGTCTTTTCACGCACATTTTTAATAAATTAAGTGTTTTTTTTTAATTAAAATAACATTTTGAATCTTCGCGTGACCACGATCAATGCAACTTGATCAAAACGTAGAGGTAAGTCAAAATGTTACATGATTTTAAAAAATTGCGTGAAAAACCTGATTATATTTATCATAAGTACAATTCGCGAAAGTTTATTAACATACATTACTGTTTTTGAGATTTGATGGCGCTATTAGCTAGTCATGATAACAAGCGAATAGGCGAGTATTTATATAAAAAATGGCCCATCAGAACTTTGTATAGTGCCTGTACAAGCCAATTTTATGCAACTTTGCTCAGCAAGCGTTAGCGTTCTGTCAGATGCACCTACTCGTCTCAGTCCCAATATGTCCCTATACATATATTTTATTTTATTTTTGTTTGTAACATCAGTCAATTTGCAGGGGGCGTGTTGGCAGAGGCAAGTTAATTTAGCAAGTGTCGGTATCCTTAATCCTTGATTCATCAAGGGTGGAGTACATAATGGGTTAATGAGATAAAAGCGTTACGAACTGGGAGTGGGATTGTATTGTTATTAGACAATGGCATGAGGTTCAAAATTATAGATACAAATAAAAAACACCTATAGCCGTTACTGTGTTTGGTTTAAAAGACACAACACGAATAAGTGTCCATATTACATTAGAATAGAATAACTCTCTATTATAACATCATAATACCAGAAACAGTTAAAACTTAAATAAAAATTACCTTTATATTAGTGTCCTCATGGGCGGTCTTTTCTCTCAAAGCGATCTCTTCCAGATAATCCAGAAGTGGAGGAACGTAGACAAAAATGTATATGGACGGTGTTATTACCATAGTTTTCTAGGTAAGTAGGCATTATAAGTTTAAAATTACGAAGCATTCTTTAAGAGTTATTTGAAATCTAGGTGTATCTAAATGTTAAACAATAAAATAGGTAGGTACGCGTAATCCTAGTAGATAACAAATTTCAAAATTATAAATTTTCCAAAGCAATTTTAATGGACTGTTTTACAACCCGATCTCAGTTACTAATGGACAAAGATTAATTGACCTCTATTCAATCACTATTATTCTGATAAACATAATTCACTAGCATATTCCAAGGCAATATCTCGCGCCAAAGGCAGCACTACCATAATGTAATATAATACTAGAGTAGTATTAATTTAGCCGGCAGAGCTCGGATGGAGTTTAATTAACAAATTTAATTAGAAATTAACTGTTTTGTAGAGCGGGAGACGCGTTTGTGTGGTCGGTGCGAGGCACATGCGGGTAGGGTTGGCACGAGAGGGAAAATTAATATTTACTTAGTCAATATCTTAGGGAAATCACAGACGGAACTAAATACCTACTTATAGTTACGGTCTATATAAATTGATAGGTTCAAAATATTTCCATACATGTGTACTGGACATTATATATACATATAAATGGCTACACTCACGTTATGATTGTGTCGGAATAACTCCGAACAGGTATTGGATAATTAGGATGTCCTTCTTCCGGGAGTTTATGCTTTGGATTCGCGGCGCAGACACAACGTGACGGCACGTGAGTGTAGCCGTTTATATTTATTATATATTTTCAAGAATCTAAACTTAACAAAATATACATATAGATTTCACATTGTCTTTGACAATAATTGGAACTATGTTATTATCACATCACCAGACTCTAGTGTGAAAGGTGAATAGGTACTTTTTATTTCAATAACAATAATAATATTGATGACTATATCAGTCAAATTTGTAAATGTGTACCGTACAGGTAGGTAGCCTACAAAGTACGGCCCTGGATAACCTCAACTAGAAACCAAACACTTGCTGCAAACATGTCAAGAAACTTACCGTTTTTCTTTTAATTTCTTCAGTTTCTCCTTAGATTTTAATATCAACCTTTTCTTAGCTTTCTGGATCTCTATACACTATTGGTATATTTGGCATGGTTTACGTTGTTAATTACTACAAAAAACTGTGTTTTACG
This sequence comes from Petrophora chlorosata, assembly GCA_951640565.1. Lineage (NCBI taxonomy): Eukaryota > Metazoa > Arthropoda > Insecta > Lepidoptera > Geometridae > Petrophora > Petrophora chlorosata. The sequence continues at coordinate 17,212,517 of OX621202.1, read as the reverse complement.
GAGCAACGCGCAGCAACAACAAGATTTTTCGGAGGCAACTGACGGCCATCTTGAAACAATACTGTGGTGTGATTGGTCCTAAAGGACATGGGTTGTTTTGATTTATCGAGGCACGTGGACTTGGTTCATTTTGAATAAAACTACCACTTTTCGACGCGTTTTATATGAAGATCGGATGGACTTGAGTTTGTTTGGTCAATGACATCGGATACAAAATTTAAAGACCTTTAAGAAAATAATAAAACCTTATGAACCGCCAAAAGTGGACTTGGTGCATTTTGAAATGCGTTGACACATATGTATGTTTAATTAATGATGTTAATTCTGATTAGACATTAAGAGATGCTATTACAAATTTCAATATATGAAACGTGATTTGATTTTTAAATTGTTTGTTTTTATTTTCCCTGAATACGTTTCTTTAATACCCAACTTGGCTGAAGTTAAACAAAACGCACCAAGTCCAGATTAAAATTTAAGAAAACTTAACTAAGTCCAGTGGACTTAGGGCAATTTGATAGATGTTAGACAAGTCCATTTGAAAATTGCAATTTCGTCTTGATTTGCTGTATTTATACCATTACATTGTTAGGGAATTATATTCTCCAAGATCATATATATTTTACTGGACACTTGTTAACCCAGTTGCAAAATAGTATTAACTTAGAACTAAAAAAATCGATTTGCCACCATTTATACTTTTTGGACTTGGGGCACTTTGAAATGTGTCGACACATTTATGTAATAAATATTGCGACTCACGATAGTTTCCAAACTTTAATTGTACTGTACATTGTAAAGTCTTCGTAGTAAGAACGTAAGTTTTAAAATTATTGTTAATGTCAAATAGATGAGAGAGAGAGAATGTTTAAACGATCTCTCATTTAAGTAACTTTCAGAATTGTAAATTGTGTGATTACTTTGTTAAATAAAGCCGACGGAAGAGTTTTGAAATACTGTTGTAGCTGCTTTTAATTGTCCTTAAAAGAAACAATTAAGTACATTATTTATTTTATTATAGATTAATTCATGGTACTGAGTCTTGTGAAAAGTTTCAGTATTTTTATATTTAATAGGGATTTCCGATATCCAACGGATGAATCACGCGTGACAGCCCTACACCGAGTAGGTGGGTAAACAGCGAGCGCCGGCGGCGAATTTGAAAATTTAATTTAGTTGCGCTTTGTCCCCACTAATTGGTTTGTTTTCGGCGCTTAACGCTGCGATCGACGATATAGCGCCCGATTGGATAGTGTTGTTCGTCGATACAAATTGCCAATTTACATTATGTACCGTGTATGAAATTAATGGTGAATACTATATATTGGGATGCTATTCCATCTCGTCAGATGGATGTGGTTGGTGATATGTAGGTAGGTATGATACGTTGGCAGTAAGTCTTCTTGTTCTTTGCTATTGGAAATCTTACGTTGAATCCATTAGAAAAGTACAGTTTATATATTTCAGGGAGAAACGTCGAGGTTCTAAATAGCTATATTAAAAAGCGATGTAGATTTGAGAGTAAGATATAATTAGAAAAAAGGTATTAGATCATTAATACAAATTAAAGTACTTTTTCAAACAAAATAAAAATAATATTTGTTTATTATTTCGTGACTAGATATAATAATTTTTGATATTAAATGCATGCTAGGCAAAAATCTAGAGATTTTAAATAATTAGGAAGAAAAATGATATTGCTCGGGCAGGGATCGAACCTGCGTCTTCGGAATACCGTCCCGACCGACGCCTTAACCACTGGGCCACCGAGCCTGCTGCTCGAGCAACCAAATTTCTTCTATCCTTCTAATATCTTACGGGGACGATTCTACGTCATCTGTCATGACAGATAGACATAATAAGTCACTAATAACATAATTAAGTTTTATTAGATGTCACGCCTTAAGGTTTACATAAAGAGAGAGCTTTTTAAAAAATCTAACGAGTTTTTATAGACGGTGTTTGCTAAAAAGGCCACGTCTGTGTCTCCCAGAATGAATGTGCTCGTTTGGCGACGTGAACATGTGACGATCTAACAGTGACGTGTTGTTGTTACCAGGTGTGGTTTCAAAACCGGCGCGCGAAATGGCGGAAAACTGAGAAGTGCTGGGGACGGTCGACCATCATGGCCGAGTACGGGCTGTACGGCGCCATGGTGCGGCACTCGCTGCCGTTACCCGAGACCATCCTCAAGAGCGCCAAGGAGAACGACCAGGTGGCGCCCTGGCTCCTAGGTGAGTGCGGTGAGAATGCTGTCATATTTACTAGGTTTACTCAGGGCTCGTGGAGTTATCTGAGCTGGGACGGAGAGAGCTGAAGGTCGGTAAGTTCTTACTTGTTCGAATGAAACATTTTTTCATCGCATATTAATTTATGTTTGGTCACTATCTCGCCTGATGGTATGCGATGATGTGGCCGAAGATGGAGCACATAGATCTAGAGTATTATAGAAAAAGACGGATTTTAACTAATATTGACAGCAGTGTAGAACAGCAGTGAGCAACGTTCATAGGCTGATGGTGGAAAAGAAGCGAGATTATCAAAAACTGTATGTAACCGGAGGATTACAGCAGAATTATAGGATGACGAATTCTCTAGAATTGGCAAGCATCGCATACTTCGTGGTGAGCCGTAGGTAAGTGAGAAAGGTAAGAAATACGTTTGTCGTCTTGTAGAATTCAGCATTTTATCTAGTCAGCAAAACGGTGATAAGGTTATCGTATAAAGTGCATTGCCTATTCTAGTCCAATAAGCTTATGTGGCTCAAAAGCACTGCCCCGTAGTCAGGACCCCGTAGTCAGTTTAAGCCGAAACCAGAACTATAATCCACCGCTGATAAAAAGTTCTTTAGAAGTTATTACTATGCCGTTTAACGTCTCAAAAAATACCAAAAAAGTTAAGTCCAATATCTTACGTGCTGATTTTGTTCAAGAGTCGAGCGCAGTGACAGAGGGGCGTCAGTAGCGGCACCCCCCCAACCCCCCTCGCGACCACCCCGCCCCGGTGAGTCCATACACACATACACAAGTCACTGCTTTGTTTATATAATTAGCTTGGCTCTTGGACAAAATCTAGCTTAGGGTTGCATGCCTAAAAATCTCCGGTGGTAGGGTCTAAGAAGAATTTTTCTGGCTACTTAGTTAATTCTCTTATTTTATTAGGTGGGTTACCGTCAAATACTGATTGATCGGTAGATATCAATATATCCTGAGACTATAGAGCTAGTTGAGTAAAACAGGTTAAAATGTTCTACGATATCAGGTGATAAGTTCGCAGTGTGTTAAGTGGTTTTAAATTATCAACTTTAATATTAGGTTTAAATGGTTAGTAATTTTAAAATAGTTTAAACGACAAATCAATAATATCTATCTAAAAGTATTAGCTACACTGGAGGGAGATGGGGGACACGGGGGACACTTTTTCCAGCACTGGGTTCAAATAGGCTAAAAAAAATTACGCTCTACGTTTTTGATTATGTGCGGGAAATGCAAAGTCAAAGAAACAAAATAAAATGGTAAAAAATATTAATATAAAACAAAAATGCAGCTTAAACAAAGCTAGGCTATCAATAAATCGATATTAATCCACAAGGTGCAAACCCTTTCTCAAAGCTCAATCCGCAAACCTAAATAACAATCAGTTTCGACACAAACTCAAGAAGACAAACTGCAAAGATTCCCCACTAAAGAACAGCAATAACTGCTACATAAACTGTCTTTATGCCAGCGCTGCAGCACTTAAAAACCAAAGAGACAAAGCTTCGTATAATTTTTAATCCCAACAACAAGAGATGTTCATTTTTCACTACGAGAAGGCTTCTCTCTCGACAACTTTACCTTTACCGCACGCCACACCAAAACCAACTCTATTCCTATTAATACAAGGAAATGAAGCTGTTAAAAGTTGTTTACGAAAACAAGACTCCACTGACAGCTTATGAGGAGGCTTTATTTGTTTCAGTGGATGCGTGAAAGGACGTTTATCTAGTGTGATGTATAGTTTATGTGTCTTTCAATGTTTTCGTGGCGGAACTTATGCTTCGTTCTCGTGAGACGCACTTAAAATACTTGAACTACTGACAAATGAAACGTTCAATATGCCAAGAAAGAGTTTTTTTTATCGAAATGTGTAATGGGACGAGCAAGTCGTTCACCTGGTGGTAAGCGCCACGCCTGCCCATAACAAATGTAGTGCCATTTAGAACTTTTAATACATAAAAGTACTGCGTATATAGCACTGCATTGCGCTCATCACCCCAAGATATCAGATATTATGTCTTATATGCCCAGTAATTTCGCTGGCTACAATGCCCTTCGAACCGGCACTCAGTAATGCTTGTAGATTATGTTCGGTAAACCATCAGGAAGACGAGTCTGATTAGTAGCTCCACTGCGGTCTTCTTATAGATCTGTGCTCCATCTGCGGCCACATCGTCCTTTAACGTCAGATGAGAAAGCAGCCACACATATATGTAAAAAAAGGTTGATTAACCTTTTTTTAATGTGTAATGCGCTCGCTATACATATTTCTGAATGTACTGTTGTCTTTGTAGCCTTCATTAAAATATAAATTGCTATCAGACAAGAATAACTAATCATCTAAAAACTCACAGGACAAAATTAAATAAACAAATACTCCGTAGACATCTCGTAGACGCTCGTAGACAACCCGTAGCGGTGTCTACGATAACGCTAATTACAATTTAGTCATATTTTTAACTAATTCTAAAAACAACATAAAACCCGCCATCCTGTAATCCTCAACACTAACATACACTATCACGCACACATATGAAAATTAAATATACGCAAACCTCGAAACGAGTTGTACAGATATGAATTAATAAAGGCTGAGTTCCCCCTTAAGCCTGGGTTTGGGAGGGCCGTCCCGTGGGGAGAGGGGGGAAGGGGAGGTGTGGAGGCGCGAGGGGGGCGGGAGAAGCAAGATGGCGGCGGCATTGTCTAAGCCTTGATTACCGCAGATTTGAGCACTGCCAGCTCACATATTAATTATGTACTTAAAGCTTTTTTACGCGAGGGCTAGGTACTGGTTTTGTTTGTGTATGTTGGCATGTACATTATTTATGTTGGAGTTATTAATGGAATGGTGCACGGAATGGGTGAGTTCGTTTTTGGTGTAGTGTTGAGGTTGGCGGTGCTGTTGCTAGGGTGATATTTAATTACTGTGTAGGTAGAGTTAAAATATTATTTTATTTTTAATTTTTATCGTTAAATAATAATGATCTACAAAACGTATGAACTACTTCAAATTAATATACTGACTTTATAGAATGCTTGCTTAATTAAAATTATATTTTAAAGAAAGTTATTTTTTTTAATCATCTTTGAAATATGTGCGAAAACATCAACTAAAATAAATTGATTTTTTTTATTTAGCAGTTTTTGAATACGTTCACTACATAGATATGATATTTTCTTTCTTGGCGTCTCATCAGTTGAACGCGATGGCCAACAATTCTATAATAACAATTAATGAAACCAAAAGCGCTCAATAATTATTAATTACTCCATTCGCTAAAACAAACAATTATTGAATCCCAGAAACATCTCAAAACCAAATATCAAAGAGTACACCGTACAGAAGCGTCACTTCAAACATCTGACAAATGGATTCTAATGCATCCAGAGAGCAAGTTATAGAATTATCTGCCTATTATCCACTTGCTTTGTGCACGGCGCTTTCATCTTGCCAGCAAATGACACTGGAATGCTCACTACCATTATCTAAAGTGAAAAATATGACTCTGCGAAGACAAAAGTGTTCTTTCTATCATAGGTGAGTGAATTTTGCACTTTGTGTCAAAGAAACAATGAGAAAATTGAATAAAATAGGTATTTTATAAAAGTATTTCGTAATTTTGACGAGTTTTGTTTAAGTATCGCTTTTGATCTTGGAGAAGTGGTGACACGAGTAGCGTGCTTAGTCTGAATAGGATGTTACTTTGATCAAACTCTCAGCTCTACTAGTAAGACGTTCAATGTCAAAAAGCCATTAGTAGGTGCCTAGAGTATATATATTCTTTTACATGTATTCCTCTATTGACAACGTTTAATGAAATACTAAAACGTTTATATAATTCCCACACACTCACACCTGAGTTATTTATAGAGAGAAAGTATGTGTATAATTTGATTCTTGCATTGTTATAAAAAAAGTAGTTATGATGTCTTTATTTACTAAGAAAACAAAATAATTTACATGTTGCGCTAAAATATACGAAATATGAAAACTATTTATAAAAACACTTCCAGTAGGCTAAATAAAAAAAAATATGATAGGAAACGGTTGGTTTAGAAGATAATCTCTAAGAAAACATAAGTAATACAAATTACTATTAAATAATTGGTGCAAATGAAAAAAAAATCTTTCTTGATGAATATTCTGGGGAAATAAACAATGTAACATTTTTTTCTTCGCAGACAACCAAATGTAGAAGTCGAATACACACGCACACGCTGCTGCTTTCCTTCAATATTATAATAAATCAAAGCAGTATTTTAAACTCTATAGTAATAACAATAAAACAATACACTTTCTTAAAATACATACAAAGCTTTAGAATCCTGATGTACGTTTGTTATAGGAGCTTGTATGTGATTTTTCAAATATTTTCTAATGACTCGATGTGATCTCATTCTCGACTATTATATATATATTAAAATTATATATATTAAAATTCTGAAGTACAGCGCTTACAATTTAGAATAAATTGAAACGGTTGGTTTAGAAGATAATCTCCAATTTCACTGTTATTCATTTATAATCAAAGATCCAATATAACACACATAATTATAATCAAAACAACAAACTATCTAAATTGCCCACCAATATATCACAGTAAAACTAAACTACTTTACCTAAATCAACTGGATTTATGTTCCCACTCTAATGGAGAAACTTGCAGACACTAATGCTGGGAACCGGGAAATCAGACCGCGCGCGATTATCCCGGTCCCCGGGCTTCCCGGTCAGAGCTATGCTAATGACTATTTAGGTAGTATTGGCCAGCGCTCTGTCACGTCTGGTTATGTGATCTTTGGGTTTTAATTGGACGGGACAATTGTTAATAATGTTATTGAAAATTATTGGAAGATAAAACTGTGGATAGTTTTGTACATGATAATTTAAAAAAAATCTGACAATGTCCCTTCGTCTGCATTTGCTTTTACTGGTACTTCGGGCGTGAGGTAAATGATAGGACTTTGAAGACTTTTCTTCATGTGGTGTTTATCTACTATGACTATAGTTTTATTTAAACCCTAAAGCATTATATGCCGCACTGAACAGTGAATACACCTTGCTCACTGTCCGCCACTGTCTTCCATGAGCGGAACGGAAAGGATCAATAATTTCGGTTTTATTAATGGAACACGGTGTTTTTAAACGTTTGCTGTGGTCCTTTGACCACGACGTTTCAGCCTCAAATTGGCATTCTCGTCTCATTCAAGACCAGATAGTGATACCAAAGAAAACTTACTATGTGATACTAAGTTATCTACACGATTTGCAATTCTTCATGTTGGTTAGCTTGAAGAATCTGCCTTGATATAGTGTCAAGTAGCTTTATAGACCCTCGCTCCACGTATTGCATCGTGATGCTTACTCAACCCACTCACGACACCACGCGAGGCAGGCTCATAAACATGCAGTGCATCTCATGTCTCAGCAACCTACGCCTCTCCGCACATAATATGGTAATGAAGAAGCGCCGCCCGTCGTTAGTGTTCTCATAATCTGCAGAAACATTGTAGGTCTACATTTTTATATGAGACCACCCTAGTGTATTTCTAGTGAATTCGATACAAGTTTTCGTAGTAGGGGCATTTGTAAAAAAAAATCATAGCAGCGTACGTCGCAGTAGCGTGATTCGAAACTACATAGGACTTCCGTAGCAATAGCATTATAGCAATACAACTGTATTGCTTAGAACTTTAAATCGTAATATTCAATTCCAAGGTTCCTCTATATAAACTTGCGAAAGAAAAAGAAAGTTATGTGTGATTTTTGGGTCATAATGGTTACCAAGTAGTCGATACCAAAAATTTACCTGAGAAGAAGAGGGCATTTGTTCGGTGACGGGTATTTCTTCGCTGGCTGCATTCCCGCGCTGACTGGCTAACGCTAATCTTTGAGCAAGGAATGAACCAGTCCTCTTGTCACATGCGGCCTTAATTCACCTGTATCTTAATAATAGGGTATTAGTAGTTAAAACAAAATTATTATAAAACTCCAGCTCTTTATCAGTAATCTTGGCAAAGCTCTAGGTAGTTGCCCTCGGGCGAGAAAGTAAGAAGAGAAGTTTAATAACTCAAGTTGTAGTATTTTTACGAGATTTTTACTGCTCGGGTCGTCACCAGCGGCGCATACCTAATCAGCCGTTTTATTTACTGCTACGATGTGGACTTCCTTCAGAGCAGCTCAGGGTTACCTCTATGTAAGGTTTTATGCTATCCTTTTACAAATGCTACGATATCCTAACCAACAAAGGGGGTTAGGTGATGAGGGGCGCCATTGTTCCCTGTGATTACTATTCTATTAATATTGTAAATATACTACAGTTTGTCAGGATGGATATAGGTATACTATGTTATGCAATCACGCAAAAACTATTGAATGAGTATTGATGAAATTTTGTAAGTTGGCACTTGCATTTAGGTCCTGGAATAGAACATGGGATCACTTTTATCCCGGAAAAATCTCCATTCCGGTATAACAGTTGGCAGTGAATGCCTCCAGTGAATTCAATTTAAAAACATTCCAATCTTCCATCTCCTGCTTGAACTTTGACAACGCAATTTAAAATTGAAATATCAGTCGCCAGACTTACAAACTAAGACGTTGTCGAGGGAGGACTCAACTGACAACCCTGCGCTGCGCCCTGCATGAGTAATGTAGACTTGTAGTACATCGCACGTTTTATAGCCTTGCATTTTATATTTCAATTTATGAAGGGGCAAAATTAATGGCGAGCACGCCGGGTCGCGGGAAGATTGAGGCTAAATCTGGAGCCTGTCTGTGAATTTAAGAATTTTTTAGTAGAATTTAATCTTTGTTACGTCGTCGCGTCGTCGGATAGTCACCACTTTAACATTCAAATTCTGATAAATTTCATTTGAAGGAGGTAACTTAATTTAAGGTTTGGAAACTATCGTGAGTCAAAATATTTAACGGCTACACTCATTTCTCATTTTTTTACATCTGACTAGGCCAGCGTTTGACCACGATGTCACCTCATAGGAAGTGACGATGCGGGCGAAGATGTAGCTTGCAAATAAAGTATTTATTCACTCTTCATTAATGTCTAGCGGTTATCGGCTCTGCGGCAAATATGACGAGCCCATCGCCACTTCAGTCTACTAACACGCTAAGCCATGTCGTTTATTTTAGTTCACTAGCGAATAATTTCGTTTCGTATTCGATCTATGTCCAATATTTTTTTCTGGACTAGTCGTGCCGTGACCGTCCACTAGTCGGCTCCCTATGTCATGACATGAAACGACGACGCGACGATTAAAGAATTTCGTCATTAGGCACCAAGGCATCGGCGACTAGAATACCCGACTAAGTTTTCTAAATGCTGCACAGCCTACCTGAATTCTTCTATGGTAGCTAGCAGTAAAGAAGGCATTTACAGAAGAATACCTGGTGTACCTACTTCCAACGTTGTAAGTTAGGTAAGGTGCGCTAATCCGGTGTACTCAATATTTATATTTATATACGTAAATCAGGTACAATATTTAAAGCAAACGTTGTTAATTATCTCTTTTGTCTGCAGGCATGCACCGTAAATCCATCGAGGCTGCGCAGCACCTCAAGGAGTCGGGCTCGGAGCGCGAGGGGTCGGAAGCGGAGCCCGACCGCGCCGCCTCGGCCTCGCCGCCGCACCACCATGATAACCATGATAACCAGGTGAGCATCCTCATCTTCAAGTACTTATAGCTACTGAAGGATGGCAAATAGCAATGCGATATAGATAAGTAACCTCTTGAACGCCACGCTATAGTATAAAAACCGTGCTCTCTGCGCCAAGCTATAAATCGTATGTACATTTCGTACATACGATCTATTCATATGCTGACCTCGGCGTAGAGAGCACTTTTCGTATGTCAAGTAAAGCGGACCTAGGGCCGCGTTCAGAAATGGGTAAATGTTCACGAGTGAATACTTGTCAGTTAATCTCAGTGATATGCCAAGTTAAAAATTAACTAACGCCTTTCTGAACGGGCATCGAGTAATACAATAAGCCAGCCAATCAAACCAATCATTTTCAAAACCAAGATTTCCCGCGCTTTTGTTTATCAGATTTAACTGCGTTATTTTGGCTAATATCGGAATTTTACCTTATATTTTGCTTCAAATACACGAATCGCTTATTTTATTTGTATGTACAAAAAATCAATGCAAAAATATTGCAAAATGTAAAGGAAAATGACAACTGACAACTATTACCTGACAGGTGAGAATCGAAACCCGCTTTTTTATCGGTGAATATTTTCACCTGTCAGGTGAACTTTTACTCTCCCCAATTGGTTTTCTGAACGGCTCAGGGTAAATGTCAAAATTCACCTGAGTCATTTCTGAACGGCGTTAGGGTAATAATTACATTAACTGGGTGATTTCTGAACGCGGCCTTGGTTATCAAAAGGTTAACTACAGGATCGAGTGACAATTAAAGCGAACGAATGTGGATGACCTGTGGGTGGAAGCGCCACCAGGCTGCCAACATCTACGTGGAGAGCACGTCGAGACGAGATGGTATAATAACTTGCGATTAGTACCTAGGTACTTATGTTGGCCACGTCCATTACGATTTTTGTTTGTACTACTTTGAACCTTCCATGCTTCGATGTATAAATAACTCGTCAGGTCTGTCGTATGCGGGAGGCCGTCTGGGTAGGTACCACAGCTTTGCCAGTTGTTCTGCCGCCAAGCAATTAATAGTGCGCAAGCATCACTGTGTTCCGGTTTGAAGGGCATTGTAGCCAGTGAAATTACTGGGCATATGAGACTTGAATACCTGATGTCTCGGGGTGACAAGCGCAATGCAGTGTTACTGTAAGTTGTAGGTGGCACACAGTGCTTTTTATTTCTATTATTTTATTCAAATTTAATTTCCCTTCTTCCTTTAGGCCCAAAGTTCCCCAGCCAGCAGCACAACTGCCTCGTCATCAGCGAAAGGGCGCGCGTCTCCCGAAGGTCGCGAAACTTACGAGGACCCTGAAGCCTTCAGAAACAACAGCATCGCGTGCCTGCGAGCCAAGGCGCAGGAGCACCAGGCCAGGATACTGTCTAACAACATACTCTTACAGGTTGGTGTTATCAAGCAACTTCTCTTTCAAAGCCCTGAAGTTAATGTTAATGATGCCTGCTCGGTGGCATGTTGTTAACATAGAATTTGTGCAAAAAAGAATAGAATTTTAATGTGTCTAGAGTAAAAATCATCGAGAGCCATTTGAATCTTGTGAATTGTGACTTACATGTCGAGACGAGCCGGTCGTTCACCTGATGGTAGCAACATGCTTGCCCATAACAGCAACATTCTCCACGGCGTTGCACCGCGTTCGTCACATTGAGACAATAATGCCCAGTAATTGGAACAGAAGAAGACCTTGAAACTGATCAATGTTATAAAGTTCTTAATTCGGTTTTGGAATCACACTTCAACCTCTCGTTTTGGCTCACTCTTTATTATAGGTATTAATTTTAAGCAGTCTTTTATTGACTTCCAGGTCCGAGGTCTGTCCCGGCCGGGCGGCGCGCCGTCCGCCGGACCGGAGGAGGACGCGCCGGGCGACATCGACGTGGGCACCGAGCCCCCGCCGCTCGACCCGCCCCCGCCGCCGCCCCCGTCGCACCACCACCCTGCACACCTCTACTGACAACCCAAAACGACGGCTGTAGCAAACACCCATCATTGGACAGTGGCTAAAACGAGCACTCGTGATTGAACATTGGCTACGGCGACCTGCCCTGATTGGGTAAATGACCGGCTGTGATTAGCCGCTTGCTTGACCGCGTATCCAGATTGGCAAATTCAAAAATCGTGCGTTAAAGCGACGCTCCCGTTGGCTCAGTTCAGTGCAACGTCAAAAACTGTTATAATTTAAGTGTAATTATGTAAATTGTTGATGTTACGCGTATTTAAATCCAAGTTTTCGTGCAATACACTTAGTTAAGTATTTATCTGCGTAGACCTGTGTTAGAGACATTGTATAAAGATTCCAGAGCACCTCGATGTATTTCCGGTGTAACTTAAATCAGCAGGAATAAATTATTTTTGAATATAAATCTGAATATGAATATTTAGAAAACCAACAAATTTCATATTCAATTCTCCCTGCTGAATTATTTTACACCACTGTATTGTATAAGTAATGAATCATTTTAATAATATAAACTTAGAGAATAATTATTTAATAGTATAAATAGAACCCCGTTGTAGAATCAGTCGTAAGCTGAATGAAAAGACTATGAGTTTAATTCAGAAATGGCACTAAACCGAAATAAAATATATTTTCTTTTAAAGTTTTAAGAGGCTATTAATATTTGCGTAATATAATTATTTGCGTTTCAAAAGAGCATGCTATTTTTAGCATTTCATACTGATATTAAGCTTAAGACAAGGCAAATAACACACAGTCCAGTTTCTACCTTCAATGATGAATCAACCTAATTAAATTGTGTAATCAACAATAGAACCTGTAAAAAATGCTATATTCAGGACGAAAATACTTCAACTTGGTTTGACCGTGTACTGCCCATTACATTGTTTATAAGAATGCTATGCTGCAGTAGCTGCTATTCTTAGCATGCTATTAGTAGCTTGCCTTTACAAAATAAAGCATACGAAACGGAACCACGTATTTCTTTGTACTGAAAGTCACATTCTCATTTTTAATTAAAATGCTCATATATTATAAACAACGAATTGGATATTTATTTGAATTGGTATGTTAACAAAAACGAATTAAAACATCGAAAACATTCCCCTTCTTAAATTTGTTTATAACTTTTTCACAATTGGTTTTTTTAATCAAACAAATGCATTTTAAAGCATTTATTTTGTGTACATTTCCAAATAAAAATCGTTTTTATAGACATTAACAAATATTTAAAAAATATTCAGTGCAAGCATTTTCGAATATGTACAATAAGAATATAAGAAATAAATGAGTACTTAAATTACCAGTGTACTTACGTATGTACTTAAGTATAGAGTTGTAATATATTTATTGAATTAAACGGACGTGAGTTGCGGGACTTCATCGTAATAATTTAAGATTATGATGAATAAAAACCTGTAAAAACTAAACGCTTTTCTTTTTACACTACCTTTTTAGGAAATCCATAAATTGTAGAATACTATATCACCATCCACAGCTCTCTGTTTAGAATAGACTAAGGAGGGTAGAATAGAGTAGAATCATTTGGGAATTCTACGTAGTTTCAAATGACGCCGCTGCGACACCAGCGTGTGCGAATATAATAGCAAGGTAGTCTAGGCAAGTCGCAATGACATTACTTTCTTATTGAACAGGTACAATTGTTGTTAATTACACTAGAATTCTGTAATAAGTATTATAAAAATATGAAGTAGCTACTTTTGAATTCATTGACTATTTTAATAACCAGGGTGAGTTTTTGAACACAGATTCCATATTCGGATTTTAAAAAAAACTGTTTTAGCTCAAATGAAATAGCTTTAGCTTTTTTCATTTGTTTAAAAAAGGAGTACTAAAAATCTGGGCACATTATACTAAAGTTACTACAACTTCATCAAAATCCAATTAAAAATTTTCATATAAAACTAAAATTGATAAAAATAAAATAATATTATCGCGAAAATAGAATCTAATGCTCTTAAGGAACAAAACTGACAGAATATTTTGCTTAAAATGCTACAACTCGATTGAAATCGATATTTTGTTTTTTTACTTCCTTACTTACATACCTACCTAATTAAAGCTATGGAGAGTTACAAATTAAATATTTTCCAATAATGTTCTTTATTGTGATAAACAGAAGGACTACGTTAGTTCTTCTAGTATGGGTTGAGCTCCTTGCGGCGGATACTCCGCAGCATCAGGTAAAAGCTGTACACACACATGATGCAGTATCCGAGGTGAGCTGGAAAGCAAAGCGCAACATTTTACAAAACAATAGTATCTCGTAACGTAGCTCGCCTAGTCAGCCGTGCAACTTTCGCAGCCATGGATGGGTGACCGTTAATGTGGTATTTACATGTGGTATTTAGCGCTACAGTGCTTCGGAGGGCACGTTCAGCCGTCGGACCCGGTTGTTGTCATAAGACAGTCGTTACGCGATGTCGGAGGTCTTCGGGCGGTCTATAAACTCCGACACCAAGATTGTCCCCACACCCATCACACACCGAGAAAAAAGACGACAATATAATATTAAAATTGAGTTTTCTTTCATCATCATCATGTCACCATTGGACTTTTTTTTATGCAACCGAGCAATAACAAGAGCGGGTCTTTTGCCTAATTATAAGCGCCACGCTACAATTGCAGACCTAGAACATTTCATACCATGTTAATACGTAGCACTGAATTCCCTCTTCATAGGCTTCATTGTCCCTTAGTATTTTGTGGCTGGCGCCACAGAATACTAAGGGGCAGAAGCATCACTCCGCAAAGAACTCTTGCTATAACTCAATAAAATTCAATTCAGCTCGCGTAGCGCTGCATACCTACCAGTCATATTAACCTACAGAGCGCCTCTCTTTCTATCGCGCCGCTCTTATCTCTTCTGACGCGGCACGTGTAACGACGCGCGACCCGCCGTCGGTGTCCGGCTATGTACTTGTAGCTTCGTACCTACAGTGCGGAGTGCGCTAGGCCTGCTGGCGCTGGCGTCTTGAATTCGGGTGCCAATTTCTCAATAAGTACCTTAGTAAAGTAGTAGTAAAAGTGCCGTAATTCCAAAGGAAAGCAGCAAATTCTAAGGATATGAAGTTTTCTACTACATCAGTCAAAGACTGCTCTCCTCCGTTTCCGTTATTAAAAATACTTAACTTACTGAAAAATAGCAGTTTTGCAGCCAAACTGATGAATTCTTCAAATCCAAAGTCAGGAAATCCAGTGAGGCATATGTCCACGAATAAGATGATAGTCACCACCATGTAGATAATGCTCATCGTCCACAGCCACAGCCGGAGACCGGTGATGATACGCTGAAATAAAAATAAATAAAGATAAAATGATTTCTTTTCTTTAATCTCTAAATAGTATAAAACGTCGCCATCCGCGTCTGTCTGCTTGTTCATTAAATATACACTTTCCTACTTCTAAAATACTAGAAGGATTTAGATGCAGTTTTAACAAACAGTTATATAGGTAATTGCTTGAAGGGAAGTTGTGAATTTGCACTTGTGTAAAGGCGGGGCGAGTCGCTGGTTCACAATAAAACAAAGAGCACATTAGTGTTAAACTTACAGCGGTAGGGACTGGAAAAGAAATCATAAAAGGCCGAAACACAAGAAGCATTTCAGAAAGAAAGAAAAAACATTTATTCGTGACACACACGCAACATTACATTATAGATTCATAATAGGTAAGTGCCAAGACGTTCCAATTTTGGGGGTTTAGTCCAAAATTAAATGTCCCGCTGAGGACAGGCTCTGTCCCGCTTTTCGGGCATTCTGTTTCAAAAAAACAGTTTCCTAAAAAATGATACCAAGAATATGTTTTAAACTAGTTTCCTTTATACTAAGTGTTCCAACTTTAAACTGCTTTCCCGAACGCGTTTTTCCTAAATGAATTTAATGGTCGGATGCTAGAAATAAATACAAAAAAGGAAATAGTCGCCGGCTCGCTTTACTCGCCAAATTTGAATATATTTATTTATACCAAATTTTTGAACCCAAATAGTTATAGCCACACGATACCTTAAACGCGGAGTAAAGCAGGGTGGCAGCCAACAGCACGTGGGCGGCGCCGACCACGGCCACGGTGGCGGCGACCCCAAACCACGCGGAGTATACGTGGTCCTCCGAGTCTTCTATGGTGCCCACGTAGCCACGTACCTCATCCGCGAACATCGAGCTCAACGTTGTAAAGGCTATGGAGACGGCCTGGGACAGGAATCACGTTAGGTTAGAATAATCATTTATGATGAAGGCAAAAACCGATAGGAAACCTAAGTAGATAGTTTGTTTTATAATATAAAATTAAAATAAATAATAATAAATCTATACCTATCTACCTATAGATACCTACTATTATAAAAATGGAACTGAGCCAATTCTGTACATTCTGTACATTGAAGATATTTTTGAAAAACCGACTGGAATCGACTATTTACAGGTGGCTGAAGCGAATCCATGGTTTTTAGAATTTTTGTCTGTTTGTTTGTTTGTGTGTTTGTTAAATATAGACTCGAAAACTGCTGAACGAATTTTGATGTGATTTTCAGGGTTTGGTAGCATAAGTCCAAAACTGAGATTATAGGGTATGTTACATCAACATTGGTTGGGTGATGACGCAGATAGAGCTTGATCTTTTCGTAGTACGCGCTCTCATGTGCAGGGGAGGTCTTGCCAAAATGGCCTTAGAAAAAAACCTTAGAGGACCTTCTTAATGTCTCACTGGAATGGAATGGAGCTGAATAAAAAAAAGAAAAGAAGAGATTCATATATAGAACCAGAAATACCAAACATCCCATAATAGTAGGTAATTAAATGGTGTACATACGTCAATAGACACAAGGTTTATCCATAAGTTATTGTGCGGTGCAATTATTTAATATTGTCACAGAGTAAAGTTTGTTTGTTGAGGAAAATAGTTAATGCACAAAACATTCCTATACCTATACCTAACTAACAACAATAGGTAATAAGCATGTATATTATTTACGAATTTTCCTTGTGATATCCGAAGAATAACTTGGTTTTTGAGCACAGCTGCGACCAAAAGAAACCCTATAATATATTTTTTTATTTTTTTAATAAGTATATAAGTACCTTAGTATATTTCTTGTACAGAATAAGACTTACCAAGTGCAGAAGGCCGACAAGTAAAGACCCATAGCGCAGGTCAAAGCACCAGTAGAACGAAACCAAGTGCGGCATCTCCAACGTCATCTTGTGAACCTCTCCGCGATATATAAAAAATCTTAAAAATATTATAAACCAGCTGCGCCACGAGGTAACACGAGGGTTTTTGAATTTGAGAAAAAGCTTTGGAAACTTCTCGTTTCTTTCACTTTTAACGCGCACAACGGACCTATCGGTGTTAAAACAATTGTTTTACTCAACACAAGGTGCGCTTAACACTATGCAACCCATATAAATACTGCCAAGTTAAACTCTCTGTTACGATATTTGTAATTTAGCTACAACATAAATGAGTGGCCCGTGTGTCTTGGTATGAAAGACACATCACACGAAACTAGGAGAATCCGCCGCATTAGTTTTCCTTGAATATTTATTGTATTATAGGTGGCGACACACACACATGTAGAGTTAGCGGTAAATAGTAAACTATGTATTACTTCAACTTGTACCAATTCCTTTTAGATTTATTTTATAGCACTTAAACTTACCGTAACCAGATGGATTTCCCAAAGAACATAGATGGCGAATATTAATTTCATTGGCTTTTTCCCGCGTGAACAAAGTGCAAACGACAGAAGAAGCCCATCAGTCATATATTTTCCAAGCCTCTCCAGTATACGAGAGCGCGTACTAGGAAGAGGTCAACCTGTATCTTCGTA
This sequence comes from Petrophora chlorosata, assembly GCA_951640565.1. Classification (NCBI taxonomy): domain Eukaryota; kingdom Metazoa; phylum Arthropoda; class Insecta; order Lepidoptera; family Geometridae; genus Petrophora; species Petrophora chlorosata. The sequence continues at coordinate 17,194,763 of OX621202.1, read as the reverse complement.
GTTACCAAATTGATTTTGATTAAACATACCCTAAAACCTAAGTTGGGACTAACAAACCAACATCAACCGCATCAAAATACATTCAGCAGTTTCCGTATACAAAATATACAAACAAACAGACAAAACATCTTAAAGCCATGGATTCGTGTTCACCCTCTCAGTCGATCCCAGTTGGTTTTTCGTAAATATCTTCAATGGCTCAGTTCCAGATACATAGATTTGGCGTAATATATTTTTGAATATATAATTAATTTTTAGAAAAACAACCGACTTCAATGTATCTTCGAAGTCCAAGGTCACATATCGATGAAATTTATATGGGACCACTTCGTAGCTATACTAAACCCGACGCAAAAAGAATTTCCAAATCGGTTCATAAATGACGGAGTTATGAGGTAGCAAACAAGGTAAAAAAAAAAATACAATCGAACATAGAACCTTCTCCTTTTTTGAAGTCGGTGTGTAAGATATACTTCCCAGTTGTACTCGTTGTAAACTCCACTTTTGAGCCGTTGTTTCGCTTACTAATTAAATGATTTACTTAACTGTAGGTACATTGGGTGTACTTGATGTAATAAGACAAACAATTTATTTATGAAACTCGGCCAAAACAAAGCCAAATAGCAATTTATTGAACGACAACAGCGGCTACGAATACTAAAATACATCGAAAACTTACATCTACTCTTATATTGTACGACAGTGGGTTTAAAATGCTCCGTTCCATGCATATCACCAGATTTACCACACACGATAAACTAACGCGTCAGAATAAACGTGAACATTGGAAGAGATCGCTTTTAGCGATAAGTCCGCCCATTGTACTTTAGTTTTTAAGTTGTTTTCGTGTACCTACTGATTATTTTTGTTTGATGTACAATAAAGTATTGTGTATTATATTGGACTTAATAGTTTTTTAATCACGTGTTTATTAAGTCACTTTCTTGTTTGTCTATCTGTTTGTTCTGGGTGGATCCATATGTGTGTACATATGGCACCATAAGACATTGTCGCAGTGAATCGACACGCTAATCTGAGCTCAACTCTATACAACAATAACGCTTGAGGGACATATGGGTAGGGGGCACACTTGTTGAACAATGGACTTTCCACCAGAAAGCAACCTTTTTGGTTATCCATTTATTTAACTAATACGTATAAGTAAACTTGTTTTTGGTTTGCATTTACTTTGTTTATAATCTTGTGCTTTAATTAAAAATGTTATTTCTTTCTTCATTCATTGTACCTCGAGGTGAACAGTGGCGCCTGCGTCTAAATGTTGTCCATATTCTTGCCGCAAGGGTTTTGTAATCACGTGTTCATCGTTTGTTTATTATTTTCTGGTAACACATGAACAGATACTCAGACTTTGTAAGATGACAATCTTTAATTAAAGTATATTCCTGTTTCTATTTCAGACCAAACATTTAGTTTTTTTTCCAAACAATATCTTTTTAAATTATTCTAATTAGATCTTTTTAAAATTTAATTTAGGTAATATCATTGTAAATACATTTAACGATTAATATAATTTTAAATTTCATATATTTTCTTATTTCCAATACAATATAGGCATATCAAATGAAATTCCCATTACAATTTACATACAAAAGCGGGACGTCATGTGACAGCCAACGCCATCTCCAGGCACTATACGGAACTACAGTAAACTACTATAGAGGGCGGCACTTCGTTCATGGCACTTGAGAACCACTATAACGGCAAATTGTCTTTACCACATAAAAAACCTTTAAAAAATTATCCAAAGGAAGACATTTTCTAAAGGAACGTATTTTAGGGACAATTATTATTTTTGGTATTAACTTAATAACAACACTAAACTTAACAAGTATTATTCATAAACTTAGTACTTACTTAGGTATCTTGCATGTTATTGAATCCTACAAAATGCAAAACTGGATTATCAATACATTATGTCTCGATTTCGCAATCCTCAGATAAAAATATTGTGTAACGACAAAAAATATTAAACCGTTAACAAAAAAATAAGTGACAATAAACGTCGATGAGTGATGCGTTCCTCGCAATGAAGTTGAACGTCGGAATGAAGTTACAGATAACAATCTGACCAATTGAAAAACCGGCCCAATTTCCTTCATACACTTTGTTGCTTAAATGCCTATTATTTTACTGTAAGTAGGTACTTTTGTACGTCATTATTAAAGAGGTAGTTTTGTGGAATGCCATAATATATAAGTGCCCGTAAGGCACAGCACTCACATTCAAATGGACTATTGATGTTGCCATATCTGACTAGAACACCTTCGTCTAGTTTTTTTTCGTGACTCCGCTCGCGCCTATTTTACTCTGATGAAAGTCGAATATATCCTCTCTATCCAATGGTTGTCTGGAAGAGATCGCCTATTAGCGATAAGACCGCTGAACTATTAAAATTGTTGTATACTGCTATTAATAATGTATAATGTTATGTGCTCCATCTAAGGCCACATCATCACTTCTCATCACGCGAGATAGTGGCCAAACACAGATCTATTAAGTGTAAAAAAAAATCCACTCTCGAAACTTTTCAAAATAAAAACTTCGACTTTTTTACTTATTATGAAGTTTTTTTTATGATGACGCGAGCGAAGTGGCGGCCAAAAGCTTCATAAGAAATTTATTAACAGTATTACAATCTTAATTAGGCACTTTCATGTATAAGTATCAATTCATTACATTTAAGGCGATCTGTTAAACACTTCACAAGTCGTTTATTTTATTTAAAAATTAATTAACCTTATGTAAAAGCATTCTGTTAAAGAAATACTTTAACATTTTCGTCCTTAACATTATTGACATATGATCTACAATCGTTACTCGTACATGACACCTACAAATCGCTAAGTATATAATTATCAATAAATAGACACATCGTTAATTGCGAATAGGTTATAATTGAGGTGCTTTGCAGGATTTCTAGCTAATATATTTTTAAATAAAAAATTATAAAAATATTTTTAAGTATGCAAATATCAAAAAAATAAATAGAAACATTTTTTTAACCGTGTAAAAGTTTAAACTTTAAATAAACATTTATATCGTTTATTAAAATCATCACATTGACCGTCGCTCGAAATAGGTAACGTTACCTCTAGAGCTCGCGTCATGATCTAAACTGATAACTTATTATATAACTTCTAGGTTTTAGAATAATTAAATAAAGAGATAATATCAAAAATAAAAATATATTAAGTACAGTACCTAGTACTTCATGAACATGGCCACAATACCTATCAAAAATGTAATTCTCAACGAAATAAAAAAAGAAATAGCAAAGTGATTAAATTAAAATAGAGTAATTTAAAATTCAGTAGAACGAAATAGCAATAGCTTAATGTGACGTCACAGTCTGGTAGCGGCATACAAGATGACAAGAACCATACAAAATACGTTTTTACAAACACAATATCTTTGGTGATTTGAGATATCGACACAATTTCAGATCAATTTTCAGGATGTTCATATATATTCAAAGTTATAATTTGATAATAGTAACGATATGATATCTCTCCTATCATCAAATTATTACTTTCAATGTCTGTTACGTATACACTAGAAAACTGTTTCTAATTTAGTTGTCAGGGTTTGGTGGCATGAGTCCCGACTTAGATTATAGAGTACCTATCATCAAAATCGGGCAATAGGGGATCGGACAGTAATCGAGAAAAAATCTAAAATGTAGTTAGAACGAATGTTTGTCGAACCAGAAAGATCACTTAATCAATATATTCGTGAAATAATAATGATTTATATTTTTAAATCAATAAATAATTCTGACATTTTTAATCTGTTCTTCATCTCAAACGAAACAACAATCACAGCGCATGACGTCATTTGTAGGCAAATGCCGTAAGTCATGCTTGTGTTTATTGTACGTTTTTGCTTTTAATAAAATATATTTTTGCTAATTTTTTCGTTCCATTACTACAATATAGTTCCCAAACTTCACAAAACGTATTAGAATCTCTTTGCAAGTTTTATTTCGAAGAGTTTGTCGTCTTCTACCTACATATGACGTCACAATTCTTGAGGTGACCTTTTGCGCGGCAATATTTGAAACATAATATTTAAACAAAGTTTTAGGTACTTTAAGAGCGTTATTTAATTAAAATAGTATTTTTGATGGCTATATATATTCATTGTAGTTAATTTAAAACACTTTCTGAAAAGTTGTCCGATCCCCTGTTACTACGAGGATACAGCTTGATGTCCTCGTAGTACGCGCTCTCTTATACAGGGGAGGTCTTGCTGAAATCGTCTTGGAATAAAGACAAATACAACAGCTGATGACAAGATTAAAGCAACTTGGAAAATAATTAACACCGAAACCGGCAAGATCAAACCTCGGGACCGGAGTTTTATCTTAAATGTAAATAATAAATTAATATCTAACGATAGCCAAGTTGCTGACGCTTTTGAAAATTTCTTCTCTAATATACCAATCACAACCACACAGCCCCTAAATTCATCTTCGACTGAAGCTTCATCTTTATTGTCTAATAACGTCAATGAGTGTGATGTAGTATTTGCATTCAGGCACGTTAATGTCCATATGATCGAGAGGACATTCAAGTTGCTTAATATAAAAAATACCGAGGATCTTTGGGGAATATCAACCAAAATTTTAATCAGCATTATAAAATTGATTGCTCCCTTACTAGTTATGATATTCAACCGGTGCATAGATGAAGGAGTCTTTCCTGACATAATGAAGTATAGCAAATTGATTCCATTATTTAAGTCAGGAGATAAGAGTGATCCGACTAATTATAGACCTATTTCTATACTACCAGCACTAAGCAAAATTTTTGAAAAATTAATATTAAGCCAACTGTTGTCACATTTCAATCTAAATGGATTATTTCACGATCAACAGTATGGCTTTACTAAAGGTCGCTCCACTACGGACGCAGGAATAGGACTTTTAAAGCACATTTTTGATGCTTGGGAGAGGTCACAGGATGCTATTGCAGTTTTCTGTGACCTGTCTAAAGCATTTGACTGCGTTAATCATGACACACTAATTTGTAAATTAAAATATTATGGAATTCACGGAAAAGCTCTTGATCTTGTCTTCTCGTATCTTAGCAATAGGATCCAAAAAGTTGATGTTAACGGGTCTAGGTCATCCGGAGCTCTCACAAAAATGGGAGTCCCTCAGGGCTCAATACTAGGACCATTTCTATTCCTAGTCTATATTAACGACCTACCCTTTTTTGTGAAGGACTTATGCGATATTGTTTTGTTCGCAGATGACACATCTCTAATATTTAAGATAGACAGAACCAATAATAACCTTGACGATGTGAACAAAGCCATCTCGCTAGTTCTACATTGGTTCACAACAAATAATCTACTATTAAATGCAAAAAAAACGAAATGTATAAAATTTTCTCTGCCCAACGTTAGGGGAGTTTCTGCTCCTTCAAACATCTTAGTAAACGATAACCCTCTAGACCTTGTTGACTCAACAACATTCCTGGGCATTAACTTAGATTCTAAATTACAGTGGGGTCCACATATAACATCACTAGCTGGGAGATTGAGCTCAGCAGCCTATGCAGTACGTAAAATCAGACAGTTCACTGACGAAGCCACTGCAAGATTAGTATATTTCAGTTACTTCCATAGTATCATGTCTTACGGAATTTTACTATGGGGTAAAGCCGCAGAAATTCAATCCATATTTGTATTACAAAAAAGAGCAATTCGTTCCATTTACAACATGAAAGCTCGTGACTCGCTTAGGGAACGGTTTAAAGAGATCAACATTCTTACAGTGGCTTGCCAATACATTTATGAAAATTTAATGCACGCTCGCAAACACCTTAGCACCTTTAACAAAAACAGCGACTTGCATAATTTTAACACGAGACATAAGAATAAATTGTATGTACCTAGATTCAGGTTGCAGAGAGTTAATGGTTCGTTTATGGGGAACTGTATACGCTTTTATAATAAACTACCTGAGGGCATTGACAAGTTACCAATGCGTAGATTTAAATCATTTATCAAAATAAACCTTATGAAAAAAGCATACTACTCAATAAATGAATATGTTAATGACAAAAATGCATGGCCTGTATGCCCTAAGCCCCATGATGATGAAGATTAACACATCAGTGTGTGCATGATGTTTATATTTCATTTCTTCTTGGATTGTACAATGCTATGTGAGATGTCTAATGTAGTTAGTCATTCAAATAAAGCTATAAAAATTGTATTTGAGTTGGAAGTGACTAGGTTTTACAGTCATGCTCACTCAAATGTCTTTGCTTGCGGCGGCTCTGTGTGTCGGGTCACTCCCTTCCCTCCAATATGGTTGAGGGGGGTGATGGCTGGTCCACAAGTCATACTCGTGAACGGGTGCTGCTTGCGGGGACTGGTCTGTTCTAGTCACTCCTACTGCTACTGTCATACCTACTTATATTTTATTTACACTTTTCTGTTACTGATACTATGACAATGGGACATCTCACTCGCATTTCTTGTTTTACATTCTGTTAATTCTAATTTATACGTAATTGTGCTGAAAAAAGACATCCCCGCAGAGTTTCTTGGTGCTATCTTCTCTAGCGGGCGTATTTCCGAAGCACTGGTAGAGTCAGTTTTCGCATTTCTTTTCAGCACTCAGACTTCAATTTGAGTATAGGAAAGAAATGGGTAAACATACTTACCTTTTTTTCAAAGTCATGTTAACATAAGTTACAATTTATAACATTTTTTATTTGTATCATGTGTTTATGACCTTTAAAAGTGCACTTTTGTGCCTATTTAATAAATGATATTTGACTTTGACTTTGACAACCTTCCCCTGGCGTCCAGGCAGACGGTTGCGAGAAAAGCTACCAATAATCAACACTGCACCGGTCCAATTTTCGACGTTTTTATTTTCCCTAAGTCTCGCGTGGTGTTGGCACCCTCAGCCAACTGTCATCCGCATTCACAAAGATCCCTACCTCCCTGCAAAGCACCAACACACGACAGCCTGCCAGTATAAGTTATCCAAAAGTGTAAAGTAAAAAAAAAAAAAATATGAAAAAAAGTGAAAGTATAAAACCTAGTTACCAGTAAATAGTTGCCTACAGTTGCGAGTCACAAGTATCTATAGTAGGTGGAGACCACAGTAGTGCAGTTAGTAGTAGGTCTTGTTGGGTCCCTCCATGTCCTCGGCGCTGCGCAGAAGTAGATAGTAGCTGTTCACACACAGGATGCAGTACGCTAGGATACCTGGAAATAGATTTTTTTGAAAACGATTTTTGTTTTTCTATACTATTATAAAAATGGATCTGAGCCAATTCTGTTCGACTATTTGGAACACGATGTTATTTTGAGTTTTTGTCTGTTTGTTCGTGTGTTTGTTCTATCTATCGACTCGGAAAATGCTGAACGGATTTTAATGTGATATTTAAGGTTTCGTAGCATTAGTTCCAGCTTAAATTATAGGGTATGTTACGTCAAAATCGGTTGGATGACTACGGAGATACAGCTTGACCTCTTTGTAGTACGCGCTCTCGTATACTGGGGAAGTCTTGCTGATGGTCTTCGAAAAACTAGTAACCATGTAGGTATTACATAATGATTTATCGGGATCCTAATGGCAACCCTAACCGTTAGAGATAGAATGATTTGTTGTTAGAAATCCATCTAGTTTTACTAAACCTTTAAAAAGAGCATTGTACGATTTTTGAAAAAAAAATGGCTTAAATATCAAAAATAAATCTATCCAAAATTAAATTTAAAATGTCTAAATTAATTAAATTTATATTAAATGTCCAAAAATTGTTTTACTGAATTCTATTCTGCTGCTGGTTTGACAAGCACGAAAAAATCGTACTGTTAAATTTGTTAGGTAAAATTGTACAACTTGATGAAAATCGACATATACTTTTCAATTTTTCATACAAATGTACTGAAAAACAATAAAAATCAAATAAAACATTGCGAAAACGGAATCTGTTGCTCTCAAGGAACAAAAATCGCACGAGCAAACTTTGCTAAAGTGACTACGTAATAACAGAACTTACTGAAGAAGAGGAATCCTTCCAGGAAGGACAGGAATATGTCGGAGCCGGAGTCGGCCGTGCCCGTCAGGCACATCTGCACGATGATGAAGACAATCGCCACCACAAACAGGACGCTCATCGCCCACACCCACAGCCGGAGGCCGGCCGTGCTGCGCTGGAACCGATTCATAATAATATTTTAACACTTGCTCTAAAAAAACGGTGAAAGAAAACATCGTGAGGAAACCGACATGGCCAAGAATTGATCACAAAAATTCAAGGACATGTGACATCCACCAACCCGCACTGGGCCAGCGTGGTGGATTATGGTTTGGAACTCCACCATCTTCTGCAATTGGCGGTACGAAGTTCGCCGGGTCAGATAGTATTATATATTGAAATGTCACGAAGAACAATGCAGTATAAATTACAATTAACATTTTAACAATGTCAAACGAAAAGTGCGAGTGAGACGTCCCGTAGTCATAGCATCAGTAACGTGAGTAATATATTCATATGTATATTAGATACAGTAGCAGTTACAGTGACCAGACCAGGGGGCTTACCATCAATTTTTACAATTTTAAGACAATCATGCTACAGGAACGTTTTATTTCCAGCTTACAATCATATTACTCTGATTCGTACCATGAGCTTCATAAAACAATAATGTTTGTGTTCCTGCGAAGTGTCAGCTGTCAAAAATACCTGAATAAATGATGACGTCAACAAAACTTCTCAACAATACAATATCAAAGTAAGCTTTTTTTTAAGGACTTCGTGGTACGGGTAACGGAAGTAAGCTTAAAATAATACTGGTTTAAGAGATGGTGGTAAGCCTGCAGACAGTCCCCACAAGTAGCTCCCGTTCACGAGCATGACTTGTGGACCAGCCATCACCATATTCGAAGGCCGGAGTGACCCGACACACAGAGCCGCCGCCACAAGCAGACATTTGAGTGAGCATGACTGAAAAACTTAGTATTTACATAAAAATACATACCTTATAGGCCGAGAAGAGCAGCGTCAGAGCCAGTAGCACGTGGACGGTGGTGACCACGGCCACGGACACGGCGATCTTGTACCACGTGCTGTACACGTGGTCTTCCGCATCCGCCACGGTGCCGGCGTAGCCGCGCGCGCTCTCCGCGAATATCGAGCACAGGATTATGAGAGTTATGGACACGGCCTACAACAGAAAATTGCTTGGCTAAGCATCATCAGCGTTTACATTCCTATAATAAGACAGTATGGGTGCAAATGTAATAATTTCTGTAGTTAAATTCAGAATTCACTCCCCAAACTCCAGTAATTTTAATATCGTAATCTTTCGATGTAGCCACCCACCGATACGAAGTACCGTCGATGTGCACTGACGAGAACTCTATCCTAATCTAGATTAAATTAAATTATAAAATAAGTTGTATTCTTTTCTATTCGTAAGAAAAACTTGTAATTTTTTTTCGTCACAAATAAATGTAGGATTCATTTGCTAAAGGTTAGTTTAATTGCTAATAGCTAGTAGAATGGCAAGTAGAGCTCTGACATTAACGCCAGACTACATTACTTTAATAGGGGAAAAAATACTTTGCATTTCATCAACATAACATTACGTAGAACGTAAACTATGCCGTTACGACGTATATCCATGTATAACTAGACTTTATGTTGGACTCAATTGTGCGTTGCATGTTTAAGACCTTAGTCTTTCTTCGCAAATGTCTTCCTTCCCGTCAAGATTCGGTGAAATGAAGATCTCAAACAAAAATAAACCCACAAAGTGTAGAAATAAAGTCTAAAGTGGCTTGCGGCTAATCGTCCCGCACTTGCTTGACGCCGGCGCCGGCGCCGCCCGACGCGGTGCGGACTCAAAAAATTAATTGAACAAGCTTTTAACTTTCCTGTGGATTCATATTTTGTAAGAGCATATAATAAGTGGAAATAAAATGTTAAATTTTTAGTCGAAATCAAAGGTATCATGTAAACTAATGTTATTTGTAAGGTTCTGTTTAATTTCTGAGAACAAACTACTGAATAGAATCACATGATTATATTTTTTGTAGAAACATAGTCCTATCCTAGCCAATCATTATATTTGTCGAATAATAAACCTATATAGCTATATACCCCTGTACCCTTATATCACACAAGCACTGATTGTATGTAGTTAAGATTTTTCCTTTAAAGAAAATACAACAGATTGGTAATCATGAACTCACCAAGTGCACGAAGCCGATGAATTTCGACCCCATCTCCAGGCCCATACACCAGCAAAACGAGGTTATATGAGGCACCCCCATTGTCGCGGTCTCTTCCGGAGTCTCTCTGAAATACACACGCACATGTTTAAAGTTTGGTGCGAGTTTATTGACAAGTACATTGTTTGCTACAAATGAGCAAAAGCGAGTCTATTATAGAGGACATAATTCATTTTATAACAAAAAACCGACTTCAATTCTGATGTATCTTAGAAGTCCAAGGTCGAACATCGATGAAATTTATATAGGACCACGTTGTAGCTATGCTGAACCCAACGCAAAGAATTTTGCAAATCGCTTTATAAATGACAGAGTTCTGAGGTAACAAACATTAAAATACGAACTGAGAAGCTCCTTCTTTTTAGGTCGGTAAAAATAAAGAATACAGCTGCTGAGTATTAGTTTTGCCCTTGGTTATTTGATGTTGTGTATTTGAGTATATGATATGATGTATTTGAAGTTCAAAGGGCTTCCACGAAACGTTTGCCCCCGGTAAATTGAGAGAGTTCGCAAATAAAATTATTTTCCTCGACCGTTATCTAAAGATTGTGTTCATTCATTTTATGTTGTGTTAAGATAAGTAAGCCTTATACATTTTTAGTTTAAGTTTCTAACTGACTTTGATAAAATGCAATGAAAATCCCCAAATAATTATGGAAATATAGCTATTACCGCCGTTTTCTAAAGCCAAGTTCCAACTTACTGGTTATTTTTAAGCTCCATCGTTCCCGAGCACTGAGCCACAAGTGTGGTAAACGATCGAGCTCATCTCGCAACAAAATAAATAGAACAAAACAAAGCAGGCAGAACTAGGCTTTCCGCCGTTTTTTGCGATACGTGTAATTCTGGTCTGGGAGCAATTACTCAACTCTGAAAGTCATAAGCTTTAGGCGGAAATTTGTATAGAATAACAATTAATGGTTTAGATTTGATTACTTCGTTCGTCTGCACACTATCGTTTATAAATTTTAATATTGTCTTTATAGCATACGGTTGTCTGGAAGAGATCGCTGTTTCGCGATAAGACCGCCTATTGTACTTATCATAAGAAAGTATGTTCAAAATGTAATTCCTTCTTAAGTGCAATAAAGTGTTTTCTATTCTACTCTACTTTTACATTATACATTTTACAGGACAAAGGCGAAAAGCTAAGCTTAATAGCCCAGAAGAAGAAACAAACGCTCACGACCAATGATGAGTATACAATTTATTTATTTATTCACACTTACAGACTAAGTCCAACACATTACATGGCAAAACTAAGGTAAGCCAAAAGTTCACTTCTGAACCTGTCTGCCTTCTCATGGAACATCTATATCTGGTTGTTGAGCGAGCTTGTTGTTCTGCATCCAATTAATGGATAACATCGAAATGAAAGAATTTACACAAAAGATAAGACAGTTATGGTGGTTACACAAAATAAGAAGAAGAGTAGAACAAAATTAAATGTCCGAGGAATACTAAATACAAGAAAGTTCACGGATTCGCCACACTGACGAGTGATAACGTTAAAAACTGACGGACTGACCACGAAGACACCAGCAAACAGCATGACATCTTTCTAAGTTCTATCAGGCCTAGCGCACTCCGCACTGTCGGTACGAAGCTACAACTCTCACAAGCCGGACACCGACGGCGGGTTGCGCATCGTTACACGTGCCGCGTCAGAAGAGACAAGAGCTATGCGATAGAAAGAGAGGCGCTCTGTAGGTTAATATGACTGGTAGGTATGCAGCGCTACGCGAGCTGAATTGAATTTTATTGCGTCATAGCAAGAGTCGCTATTTGTATAAATTTCTTTGCGGAGTGATGCTTCTGTCCCTTAGTATTCTGTGGTTTTATGTACGCTCCTAGAGCTTGTAACTTGTCCCACAATCGAAGTCCCGCTATTACGATAGTGACCTTATCAAGGACGCATCTTGCCTCGATATCGATTACGTTCCAGACAAGTGTAGTGTAGGTACTTGGTGATTACTAGCCAGATGCCCCGGCAGGTGTATATTAATGGTAATATTTAGGGTAACATACAAAGTCATTTATTTCTTATACATACCTATTTGCGCAAAATATTAAAATATCAATTATCTCAACCATACATAAATAAATATCCATCGATCAAGTCAATCAAAAGTTCTTTATTCATGTTTGTCGTCACAGACGCACTTATGAACGTCAACTATTACAATGACTCTACCACCGTATCGGATAAAGAACCACTAAGAAGATACGGCAAGAAACTGAGGGGCATTTTTTTTAGAACTTATGTTACAATATTTTATGTTTGTTTTTGACTATATATATTATGTTTTTTATGTGCCAGTTGGCTACTTGGCAGAAGCGGAATGTTCCATGCATCTTTGTCGTCTATGTAATGTAATTACTAACTGTATAGTATGTTTTTTTAATTAGAATATTTTTCACAATATATTTATAACATAAATAAATAACGTCCAACAATCACATACATAGATCTTGGCCCCTAACTAGGATTCTCTGTATCTAGGGAACCAGGAACTATGAGGACCATGGTCCCACAACACCCAGAAACCAATCAAATGCTTGCGCTTTTTTTTCTGTGCACAAACATTTGTCCCGTCGCGGGAATCGAACCTGCAACCTCAGTGGTGTATGAGATTTGAGCCAAAGACCCAACCACTACCCCACAGAGGCTGCCAATATCAGTTATTAGTATGTTTATTAAAATAAAATAAAAGTTAAAGTAACAACGTTTACATTTAAAATTTGAAATGTACATTAATTTGAGATAAACAAATGGGTATTGTTAAATGGAAGATACTTTGCAATGTGATTCATTGAAATTCATTATGGTAAATACCCAGTAACGAAACAAATTATTGTTTTGTTTTGAGTATCTTAAGTAACATTAAAAACCCAAAACAAATTTGATATCAACTTTGGAGTGGTTGTGAACAATATTGGACGGATAGCTACAGGACTGTTCCCTGCAATGTTTAGGGAATTAACTAGAGATTTTAGTAAAACACTAGCAACTCGGACATTCACACCCATGCAAAGCTAAGAAGCTTTGCGAAGTGTGGAGGATTTGCATGGATGTAAATAGGAATGTAGTATGTATACATTTAAACCTATCTTAAGAGGATATGGCACAGCCGCGGCCAGCGAGCACTAGGTATTTGAATAATGGTTTACGGTCTCGCAGAAAATGCGTAAATTAAATTAAATAAATAAACTAAATAATAATAATAATTTAACTAAGATTCAGATTTTTGTTAAAATTAGTGTTTCGGTAGAAAACGTTTCTACCACACTAAATCTCAACCAAATTTGGTAATTCTGGTCTCAATTTCTTAAATGGAGAATAAACTAGGTTTGTAGGTTTTCCTTTTTCTAAGTTTATGTCTATTTTTAAAGATAACACCTTCCAAACATCAAAAAAAATTTTCAAGTAAAAATCGAGTTTTTTGGGTCCATTTATTCAAATTCTATAGGAATTATCGAAAAAATCAAAACCTACAAACCTCAATAATAGTAACATCTCAATGCCCAGTAATTTCGCTGGCTACAATGCCTCTCAAACCGGAACACAGTAATGCTCGCGCACTACTGCTTGGCGGCTGAATGACTGGCAAAGCGGTGGTACCCACCCAGACGGCCTCTGGCATACGAGAAACCTACCACCAGTATTGTATTCCATAATTAAAATGTTCCTCTCCCTAGTAAACAAGGATAGATAATTTTATTTTATTTAGAGAATAGATAATTGAGTCTTAAAATCCATTAGAGCAGCACATCAGTGTTATTATGACCCTGGAGTAATCAAGGCCGGTTCAATCAAGTAATGAAGTCTAGACTGTGTTTGGCTTCTGCCCAGCCCAAAAAGATAAGTATGGTGGTTCAGTTGAATTTGAACCCTAAACCTTTCCCAATAAAGTGGTGTCTTTATGTATAAGGCAGTTTGTGAGTATATTTGTTTTGCATAGAGGTGACTTTGGTCATGTTCTTTTGTTGTCTGCACATCTTGTTTTTTACATATAGCTTGTGGATGTTGTAAATGTATACATACCTAGTTCAATCATTTCATTTCCTAATTCATTTTATTGTCAGTCATATATTTTAAATGTATTGTATACTTGAATAATTATTATATGGAATGTTTATGGTTTTCTATTTTAGCAATCAGCCATTGTTATTTTCAGGTAGGTACAGTCAGCTGCGCTGATATGTATACACTTCCAAGTTTTCAATTTTATATTTACTTATAACTTTCAAAGACAAGTGCACGCAAACATTTTTTTCAAATATATGCACCTAGTCATCTTATTTGTCAGAATGCGATATATGATTAATCAAAATTATGTATAAAGTCCCGACCTCAACCCCATCAAAACTTGGGAGTGTATACATATCAGCGCAACTGACTGTACATTGCACTCGCCGGCATTTTATAAGTGTTTATGCTAGCGAGAAGTACACAACACGCTTAGGTATTCAGGTCACACATAGGACACGCTGGCAATGAATGTTTATAACAGTATTATACTTCTATGTCAACACATAGAATAAATCAATGAAGTTTTATTTTATCACTATCTTTGGGGAGCAGTATTTAATTATAGAACTGATATAATTATTGTGCTACAAACAAAAATAAATACGTTTTGAAAAACATGTTCACACTCTACGAATGATTGATACAAGCACTGATACAGAAATAGTAACAAATGAACATCTGATTTCGTTTATTTGGATGCCTCACATGACATTAAAATAATTGTTCATTGAGTTTTAATTAACTAACAGCTGAAGTAGGGTTTATAAAATTGTGTAATATTACTTATGAGTTATTTAAATACTACTAAATTCTTGTGATATACTACATAGAAACAAACAAAAAACAAAAACAAGTATCATTTTGGTAATGGCCTTCACTTGAGATAAGAATAAATAAATCTGCTTAAAATTTTGCGAAGCAAAACAGAAACATTACCTTCAATAGATCAACGAATTGGACGCCTGTTACTGGTGTTCGTTTCGCACAGGATTCCGGTTTCCTCGATTAAAAGACAATTTTTATTACAATAGTAAGGAAAGATTCACATAATCACAGGACAAGCAAGTCAGGCAGGCATGCAGGAAAACAATGTTTTGACGTTTAGCGCTTTATCGGTGACGACGTGGGTTTTTTGATGACGTAATTGCGGCGCTCCGTTTCACGCGAATTCCACGGATCGACTGACGTGACCTCGCTAGAGAATAATATACTTTTATTATAATATGTTCCTTGGACGTGACGCTTGCTTCTTGCTTGGCACTCGCCACTTTGTTTGTCTACAGAATAGGGAGTATACATGTGTTTTTTTTTAATGAATGAACTGATTCATTATTGAATACTATTATTTTAAAAAATGTTTAAAAATTTTACGGCTTCATTCGTCAATAAAATAACTAAATGAAAATTTTAATCAATTTAAATCAACATAAACCATTTTCATGTGACGTCAAAACGTGGGGACCTAGGATCTCCTCATTGGTCAATTTAATCCACACATGTGTGTGTGTGTGTGTGTGTCAATAATTTACCAATAGGGCGGGCTCTATGTCAAAAATTGACCAATAAGCAGCGAGGCGCTTGACGTCATAACGTGGTTGGACGTACTCAAGTGTTTTGCGATTACGTTCCGTTTCTCCAAAAATAAGAAAAAGAAACATTGAAATACAAAAAAACTACGCAATTAATAATAATAATTATATCACTACTAAATGTTTACAGGAGTAATCTATCGTAAAAAATCATTTTCAGATTTTTCGACAACACATGCATATTCCCTATTTCAGAATATTTACGCTCGCATGAAATGTTCATTCACGTTTGAAAAGTGAGCGCGACTTTTTGGCGGGAAGTGAAAAGTGATACAGTTCGATTTTGTTTTATTTTCCAAGCAAGTTTTATTTCGAGTGATCATGTGTAATATCGGTGGAATATTAACCATTATAAAAAAATAATATGTATGTGTCTGTAAACGTGCACGAGTGTAGGCAAATGAAACAAAATAGGGAAAATCATTGCTTGTTATGTTCTTCCAAAAATTTCATGGAATGCTTGAATAAAGTTCCACCACTTTATTGAAGCACTAGGAGAGGGTCCGGATTGTTTCCGTTGACCCTCATACTACGATATACGAAATAAATTATTATAATTTTTACAAACTATCAAAAATAAAACTACGCAAGACAAGGCGGTAAGGTCCAAAAGAGCGAATTAAAAGAATAAATAATAATAATAATAATAACACTGATCATATAAAAAAGTCAGATACTCCGCACGGAACACGGGATTGAGGCGCACGAAGCGGATACCACTACACAAAGCGGATACTACATCGAGTCAGTACGCAACGAAGCGCTGGCTGAGTAAGTACTGCGTGACGCGTGAATTTTAGTTCCAAAAATATGCCGTATTGCGTGTTCAAACATTGTAAAAACTGCTCCCAGAAACCGAGCATTGATGAGCAGGCGCGGCGCTTACCATCTGGCGAGTGACCTGCTCGTCTCGTTACTTAGTAGTATAAAAAATACTTAATACGAAAATAAAATCAATCTGCCTTACTCTGAAATTTTAACTTCATTGGTCGTGATGAGTCAGTGAGTGAGATTTTATTTTGTACATTATAGGTATAGCTAAAAGATAGATTAATCAGTCATTGTCATAAAGATGACAAATATTTAGCTAATTATATGTCTATTAAATAAATACATACATCACTCTATCCATTTACAATTATATTAATAGTATATACCTACCGTTCACTAAAGAATCAGTGGGAATTTTTTTCTTACGCTAGCAACATTACACTCACACTGACGCATGTGTTTCTACAGTGTTAAAGACTGTTATCTATGTGTTGTCACGCACCTATAGTTAGGTACCGGCCTTCACAGTGTTATTCCCGAAAAGTGTATCTGACTTTTTTATAGGATCAGTGAATAATAATGAGTTTATTTGCATAAAAAGTTTACATGTGAATGTTGAATCCATAAGCTCCCGAACTAGTTAGAAACTGTGTTTCGGGTGCCAGTGGCTTCTCCCATCTAGATGTAGGTACTTATATTATTAATATGCACTAAAGGATAAAAAAGTATACTATTTTTAACGAAGTGAAGTGATATTACATATTAGATATTACTATTTATACATAATTGAAAAGTGACCTTCAGGCTTAGGCGTTTACATTGTCGGAACATTTTTAGGCCTACCTATACCTATGTATTTGACCGAGAGACTGACGATAAAGATGAGGCATACCATAAATAAAACAATGTCTAGAAAAATGCAACAATATTTTATTTACAAACAAATAATTTCTTCAACTGAACCCTCTTCAACGCTCATAATTTATGGAACTTTGATTTATAATTTTTCCTTACGAATTGTTTTTCACAAGTTCCCCAACAATAGGAACTTTGGTATTTAGGGTATAATATTTAACCCGCCAAGCGCCATACGCACATACGGTTGTGCTTGGTGCTTGGCTGTAGTTATATTAACTTGTTGCGCGCGACAATTTTGTTTGTTCTTTTCACCGTAGTGTCTGTATCTGCCTACCTACTTTATTCACATGCCCACTTCCTTAAAAACTAAGTAAATACCTAAAGTTCAAGTTAAATAACTGTTTGATTGAAAAAATGACTAAAAAGTTGACCTGAACAATGGGTATACCTGCCTACTAGTGGATATCTGTGGCTTTGCTACGAAACATACGCTGTGACAAACGATAGCTAAGCAGCAAGTAACTACTTAGCATTGCTAAAGTCTTTCACCTCGCCTCTCCTGTTACATTCAATTCCTACAGCTTGTGATCAGCGGTTCTGACGGGCTGGTACAGCCTGGCTGAATGCTGGAACTGCGCCTCGTCTTCCTCGTACATGATCTGCTTGTGCCGGCTATGCACTACCACGATGCAGTACACTGATATGCCTGGAATAAAAGAAAGGTATTTGTTAACCCGCCAAGCGCGTTTCACGCATACCTTGTAGGTACAATAGCTTTATTGTAAAGCCACAAGTCTACAATAGCCACTGGGTGTGTGTAAGGCTATCGTTATTAAATTTTAACTTGTTGCGTTTGAATGGCCAGTTAACTGTGGTACCTACCTACAAACATTTTTGGGTAGGCGCCAACTAAGTGAGACTTCCCAAGGCGGACCTTACAGAAGAGGAATTCTATCACTTTGTGAGACAACCATTTGCTATAGTTCAGGAATTTAAATGTCGCATCTCTGCTTTTTAACTAGTTGTGTTAATTTATGTTGGCCGCCTGACCCACATTGCGCTATTACCCGGAGTCTGTTATGAAATCGATGATCGTTCGCAACGATGAGCTTCGGCACTGGCCAGCTTCTCTTTACTCTCCCGCGTTATGACGTGGATTCTAATTTATTTTACCATTTTTCAAAGTTTGCTAGTACAAGGTACCGCATTGTAAATACTCACAAGCCCTGAACAAATGCACGAATATGATGATGGACTCCACCTCCAGCATCTCGCCCGTGTCCTGCAGGATGAGGCTGATGCCGGTCAGGCACATCAGGAAGAACACCGCCGTCAGGATGCCGGTTATTATCGTCCAGGGTAAGGTTAGTGAGGCGAGTTTCTGAAACAACAATCTAAAGTATAAGCAAGATCGGGGCTGTTTTCATATTGTTCAATTTTGAAGAAGGAAGCAAGGAATAAATATACCTAGGTAGCGAGTTGTGCTAAACTCTTGGCATTTTATGCTGAGCTGCGCCCATTCGGCTCGCTAGTGCATTTATAATGTCAGGTTAGTTTTCTAAAATAATTCATATTTAAGATTATTTTTGTTTGTCGTGTCGAATTAATGGTTTTTCATTCTTTCTTTTCATTCTTACGCACGAGTAGGTATGTGGGCACTTTACGAATAGGTACTTAAATATAAATTTCAGTAGAGAGATGTGGTTAAACTACCCAGATAGGAGATTAGCTTGCTGCAAGTTTGTTTCTCCTTTGGCAGCAATTTTGCACACTTGCCATGGCACACTTGGTGCAAGTTTTCACGTTTGATACTTCAAACATGTTGGAAGTCTGAAACAAGTTTATACTACTGTCTGGGTACAAACTATAGACTAGACTTAGATATAGATTAAACTATCTTTATTATCTGAATTATCATGGTTCAGAATCGTTGAGTTCCTCCCTACTTGGCGTCAGTCAAAATTAAGACTATAAAAATATCGCTACCTTATAAGCCGCTACAACCAGCAGCACAGAGCACAGAAGATGTATGCCGCTGACCACAGCTGCAGTGATGAAAAGCGCATGCTTATGCGCGGAGACGTTACCCCGCTTGCCTAGCGGGACCAGCGTCACCAGGAGACTGTACCCGGTTAGTTCCAGGAGGGCCCATACCTGGAGTATACATAAGGAAACAATGATTTTGCATAGTCAAATAGGAAGCCGCTCGATGCCAATGACTCAGTGATATTCGCTGCAAAACCCTATGTCTGGATTCGGCAGCGTTCTATGACAGACTTATGATGGAAATTCCCGTAGGTGGGAGTTATACTCATTTTTATTTGTCGGCACACCAGTCTGAAAAATGTGTAAGGTTACTTTGAGTTCGCCTTTGAAACTGCTCATAGCAAAGTAAATATCAATAAAATCGCGTGCTATTAAAATATAACCAGGCGTTTATCAAACAAAGCACTGTTTTCTATAAACAAATAGGTATTCATACCTATATTTATATCACATTGTAGGACTAATATTTACCTAAGTAATAACACTAAACATTTGTATCCCATTTTTTCAAATTAATCATAAAAAATGTTATCTCGGTGTCCGCTGCAAACCTACTCAAGGCCGAGAAAAACAAACATCACAAACCTTGAATCTAACTAGAACTGTCAGTTTGATACATACCGTGTACAAATATCCTATAATCAACGTCCCCGTGTGTAAGCTTGCACAGTAACAACAGCTGTTCACCATAGGCACACCCATTTTCGATAACTTTAGGCTACAACCTCATAAATATCGGACTTGTTTTGACTAGAATAAATAAACAACGACTAAATTCGTGACGGTCACATAGTCGCACGTTCGCACACTTCCAAAGAAGTCTTATCACTGGAAATGATTATAGTTTTCAGTCGTTTCGCGATAGCCGATCAACTGCTCGGTGAGGCTGTTATCTATTAATAATTCTTACCTAAGACGAGTTTTTTTAGGATCAACCCTGACAGCTGGACTACTTACTCGAAGGTTTGTCATAAAATTGGATTAGCCCGTTGAAATCGCCGCTATCCGCGTTATCGTAACGAATTCATGCTCGCGATACCAATTTAGGTCTGGGTTCTCAGATCCCATCCCATTGTACTAGTTTGTGATGATTATCTGATGGATTCATGAGACAGGGTTCAAGATCTATATTTATGTGTAAGTCGATGGGTATTTACGAGTAGGTATAATCAACTGCGTAAACCTTATCTACAAATAGATTTCTGTAGTTTATCATCGTCACTTGCATTCCTTATCACTAATTGTTCGATTGTTTATGTGCAAACAATGTAGGTAGGTACATTGTATTATGCAGCCCATGTCGTCCCAATGCAGGGAAAACATCTCCATAGATTTTTCTTCCATTTCTCTTGGTATTGGGATATTATGGGCCAATTTCTCAGAGGTATGTGTTCACTGTTCACCAAGCAATAAGGACAAATAAAGGTCACTTATTTCTACAACGAAGACAAATCACTGTGTGCGGGACCATGGTCGTAGCTCTTGAATCGATACATACATATGGGAAGCCTAAAATTAGGGGTCATGTGAACGTTATCTTTGTTGTAAGAGTAAGGTGTAGTAATAAATATATACTTTATTGGTAATATTAGTGACACCGCATATGCCACCCTATACATATACCTAAATATTGATAAACACATTTCTTATAGTAGGTAGGTACAGTAGTACTCGGTTCTGTGTAGCTTATCTACTTGAAATCATTATATAGATAATAATACACTTTTTAATAAAGACACCACGATATTAATCAGTATTGATTTTAACACCGGACGAGATACAGCGCTTCTATATTATTAATTGAGAATTAAAGTAATGCATTTAATTGATTTACATTAAAGTTAATGAAGTATTTTTAGGTGTTCAAAATGTGCCTGTCAGTGAACAATTGTTGTTGCTGCTTCACATTGAATGTTGGAACGAAAATCATCAGTATCGTTTGTACAGTAAGTAAAGTCAAAATCAGCCACGCTTAGCCCTTGAAACAATATGCTTAATAGAAAGATATACGACAGAACTTAGTAACCTCTACAATCTATAAGGCAATAAAAACATTGTTTCAATATTGTTTATACATATTTTATTAGACCTATATAAACATGTAAGTGAAGTAGACGGACGAAATTCAAGGATAGGTATGACGTGACATTTGCCAAACCGCTCCGAGCCGGCGCCGCGTGGTGGATTATGTATCGTACTCTCTCCTTTTGAGAGGTCCATGGCCCAGCATGAGAATGTAAAACGCTGACGAAGCAATTGGCACAATCTAGTATTATGTTGATAAAAAGCACCACACCTTCCTGACGTTACCATCATATTACAGTTGGTCTAGTCTAGAGCCGAGAAATGGGAAATATGTCTAGAACTTCATATTACAGACTCGTCATGAGCTACAATATATATACCTAAGTACCTATTGTGTATTGTATATACCTATTGTGGCATTATTAAATAATAAATTGTGCTCTATTCTTACGACTTAGCTTGTTCAAGGGTGACGTAGAGTAAAAATCAATAAGGGGATAGTGCATATTCATGACATGGTCACACTCCGGGAAAGACCCCTCACGCTTGTGCCCATTTCATAGAAGTGGACAATAATTAAGGATTAACTAATGACATTCCGATGATAAATAAACGGCTGCCTTATCTAGGAGACAACAGACAGTCATGTCACAACAACAAGCTAGGTACTTCCAATTGTATCTAGAAGACTTCTAACATAGGCAGGTTCCTGTTATCACTGTATTCAGCCTGCATCAGAGCCGTTTCTAAAGTATGTGAAAAAAACGGTTGGAAAGTCAAATTTGCAATCTGAATTATTTTTATCCATTTGTTTCGTTATCATCATTCACACTATGATGCTATTTTAAGTAATAACTAGTCTAAACACTTTCATTTATTGCTGGACTTTGTAACAAGGGGTGCCCCAATTAGGTAGGTATAAGTATTTGTCACAACACACAAAAGGATAGGTATATATAGGACATACCCGTCAGATCTATCGGGTGCCTGGCGTAAAGCCTCATTTAAATTTCAAAACAACATAGTTTGAAACAACTAATAGGGAATAAGTACCGCTAACTAATTACGTTAACCCAAGTGAAATACCTCCATAGAAATATGTAATGCCATTCCTATACGAGCAACATTTTCACATACACAACACAAGTCAAGACTTTCCGATATCGAATCCGTTCCTGCTAAATGAATCCGTTTTCGCTGACAAATGAATTAAAAATAAGGTTGGATCTATTCGTGCATAGCAACAAAAGGCACAGATTTCTTTGCTAAGCAAACATCGGGTCTGAAAAAGATTCCAAATAGCGTACAAGAAGTCCTAAAATTAACAATAGTAAGTATAATAATCTACAACGTATACCTAAGTACAATCCCAAGCCTTTTTACTGCTTAGTTAGCACCCAAATTACGTTTTTTTGCAGATTACAGCAGCAGCTACTGTGGTAATGTACGGGACGGCAGCTGCCATCGAACGGAAGCTGCCACCAGGGCGGCTGGTGTTCTACGCGATAATGGCGGTCACTGCGATGTTGCAGTTCGTGTTTGGATGTCTGCTAATATATGGAGCTTTTTCGGTAAGAAATAGCAGAACCTTAAGAGTACTTCTTGTAGTTAAAATGGATGAATCTTAGGCTACCTAAGATATAGGGTTTATGTTTGATGTGATCCTCCGCCATTCTTTCAAGTCAGCAGGGCCATCACCCTGAGTTTTAAATTATATTAATGTAGTACCCAGTGTACGAGACTGCTGATCTTCTTTCACTTGCTTAGGTACGATTATTTTTCCAGCGTGCTCCTAAGTACACGTGGCCGTGGGCTGCGCTCAGCTGGTGCAAGTCGGTGGGCCTCGTCATCGTCACCGTGACCGGCGTCGTGCTGCTCAACTACAATCGGAAGCTGGAGACCACGGCGGAGATCAGCACCATCATTTCCGTGTACTTCATTTATGCAGGTTAGTTTCTCTCCTACCAATTTTTAAGCTCTTTCAACTCGCTCACTGCGTTTGCTTACCTTTTTGGTTGAAAACACTCATATGTTCTTATATACAACTCATGATGGCGAGTTAAACGGAGTCCGTACGACTTCCCTGAATTTTGTCAAATCGCTTTGTTAGGGGGAGATAGTGAGTGGACTGCTGAGGTTTTTATGAAGTGTTAAGCTTTGATGATAATTTCTCTAAATTTGTTCCAGTAACACTATTCTACTTCGCGTCGGTGGTGAACAGCAGAAGACAGCAGATGATAATAGAGGCTCGCACGGACACAGCGAAACGGTTGATGAGGCACAGGGTCCTGCCGAACTACTACGTATAAAGAAAAGGAAAGAATACATATGGAATGAACTCTTATCGAATGGAAGTACTTACTCGAGTTGTGCTTGAAATGTTAAGATGATGATCAAGATGGAAAGATGAAGTTTACTCAACAACCCTCTAAAAAGTCAGCCAAGAAAAAAAAAACAAATCAAATGATCATGTGAGCAGCAGTCACAATTGATTGCATGAATGATTTACAGAAAAGTAATATTTACCGCAACTAAATAAAAACCACCCTTATTATACTACAATTTTATAGTTATGGAAAGGTTTAGAAAACTGATCTCGATTTTAGGGTAGCTTTTTTATTATTAAAACATATACCTACTCACAGAAGAAATTATTGTTTTAAATACCCTTATTTAATTAATGACTTTCACACATTCGAAACTGAGCCTTATCACGCGATTTGCGAATGTTTTCAGTGTTCACGCGGGAACACGCTGTGCACTCGCGGCGAACACGTCGCGAATACGCAGCGTTCTCGAGGCGTTTTTTAAACAGCCACTAGCAGAACACAATAGGTATAATATTTTTCAGTGAGCAGAATGGATTCCGATGAATAAACGAAAACGAAAGCGGCAACAACGAGTTAGTTTAGGAGTCCGCCGGTGTTGGGAGGATCCATTCTTGGCTCATTGACAAACAGAGAGAAAAAAGAGTGACTCTACTTTTCTGGAAACAGATATAATATAACCCTAAAAATTTCGATACAAGCTTACTTTCAACGGCATCCACGTTAAAGTACCGCCGCAGCAAAATCGCAGCGTGCACGTTAAGTGCGAGTTCGCCGCATAGAAACGCTGGGAACACGTTCACAAATCGCATGTGTGAAAAGGTGACTTAGTAGGTGGTAGAAACTGCCACAACCTGAGAAAGGACTAGACATTATCGCACCAATCGATAACTATTGTAACTAAAGTGCCACAAAAATTACACGAACATAGCCAAAAGTCGCAACAATATCAGCAATATCATTGGTGAAAACGTCTCGACGTCACTTTGAAAGTGGCGCCGTCAGTAAACGTCATCCATGATCGTGCAGATCTTACAAATCTATCAGCATCCCTATGTCGAACTTAGACATCTGCAACACCAAATACATTGGTATAGTACTGCCACTACTGAAGAGCCCATATTCCACTAGGAAGTTGAACACACAAAATTAGCTAACCCCAGTCGCTTTGTTGCGCATAACATGGAAACAATTAAAGCTGTACAACAATGACAGCGGCGCACGAGCGTGCGGCTGGCGGTAAATCGCCGTTTTCACCGCGAAACAAACGGAGGTGTCTGCGCGGAGATTAGTGGACTTTATATATATGAGGCAGAAACGCAGCCGGCCGTAGTAAGTGCCGGATGAGGTGCCGGGACCATGGTGAGTTGTTTTTGTTACATTATTGGATAAGTGAGATAAGAAACTGCTAGCATTCCCACTGCACACCGCTCACGTCGCGTCAGTTTCGCTCTCGAAAAGAAGTCTAACGCCGCTGGCACGCCGCATCGCTGCGGCTACGTACAGTCCAGTTATTGGTAAATCCAATCAGAAAATCGATTAGCAACCACAAAGAAACTCAAACAAACACATCAATTGCGTAACGAGAAGTAGTGTGCACAGGGCAACCCATCTAAAGCAACGGTAAGTCCTGTGCAGACTAAACAATAAAAAAACAAATAAAATGCAATGTCAGCCAGAGCTTGTCTAAGTTCTGGCTGACATTGCATTTATTTTTGTTATGGGAAATCGGTCGTGTGTAATACCTGTGGTAATACTGAATGTACCTTTATATAGAAAAGAGTCGAACGACGGAATGTTATGGGAATATAATTGGTTTCAATAGTGTTAATTAAGTAAAAATTACATTAAAACAATGTAAGTATCTATACCGACTAAAGCTACACTACACTATATTATAGATTAATTCAATACAAGTAGGTAAGAAGAGGAAGAAGTAGGTAATTAATTATTCAGAAAGTCAGAAGGTAGGTACACTTGTTACTTATCAAAACTGCCAGAGATTTAGTACCATCATTTAACAATTCTAAAGTGTTTCTTGTACTTGCCACTGTCAGCATTCCTCACGCCATGACCTGCTTGAGCCCCTATTACATAAAACTGTTAAATCATTAAATTCGTGAGTTAACAAAATTAATATCATCTAATAATCGTTAGACATGCCATTTCCGCGATGCACATACTCATCTCCAGCATATATTATTTATTCTGTGTCTCTGACTCTCTGTATTAAATTACATTAAAGTCGATTTATCTGAATTATTGTACCATTCAAATCATAAAAGACTGGTACAAGATATGAACATGTAATGTATCACCAAGACGCACTTAGCCCGCGTGATAAATTATGGTCCATACCTTGTTACTCTCTTTCTTTGAGAGAAGATCCGTGTTACATGATGATATGAAATGTATTAACATAGCATTTGGTGGTCGGTATTGTGTCACAAAGAAAAAAATTAACTCTAGGCTATTTTCACCTGGCTATGAATATATCGGGGTTCTGTTAGAATGAAAATAGCGCAGGGTAGCCGCAGGCATCGCAGGCCATGCAAGTAAATCGATAAACGACGTTTAATCTCGAATATCTTGATTAAGAATCGATGTAATATCGAATCATTATGTAATAGTCATTTTGTGGCAGCAGAGGAATGTGCTCGAATGTGGACGCTTTGATAAATATGTCTGATGACCTACTGTAGTTAATTTTGCGTAATCTACAAATTATTTAACTAAAATGAAAAGTTTTTATGTTAGGTAGGTTTACATTTTAGACAGATAGTAGTCAAAAATTGAGGCAATAGCTTAATTACGATGAAAACTTTTGCCGTTTAGCTGACTGCTCGACTGCTGTCTATTGCTCTAGGTGACGGACAATTGGCAGCCGCAGCCGCAGTAGTGTAATTAAGGTGTAGGAATATTACTAGTTGGTACGTTCGTACGTAAAATAATATTATTTATTTAGAGCATCAAGATTTCCTCCAAAACAGTATTGAAATGATTTTCTGATTGTAACAGTAATTTAACTGCAACATCTAAAAATGTGGGAGTAAACTGAAAACCTATGGCGATAGCGATATTCCCACGACGACGAGGGACAGCGGACAATAGAGGGAGAGAGAAGGCACGTGCCATCACTTTCACTGGACCCCGTAGGTGAACCTATAGCAGGAGTTTACAGAAAAGTTACTGATGACCTTCAATCATACCAAAAATATTCGCATAACTATTAACAACTACTAATCTGTGGTTTGCAAACTTCAATAGTAACTTGTGCCGAGTCTGTGAGCTCGTAATGTCTTTGGGGTAAGAACATTGATAACTGGATTTTAGAAAGTAACATAGGCTATAATTTATTTTCCAAAAAAATAGAGATCCTTTAGAAAATTGCAATAATGTAAGTGCAAAATGTTGCTTATACAATTAATTATTTGGCCTTTACTTGGTACCAGGCGATCGTAAACTTGGGATAGGAACGGAGCGGGAGCAAGGGCGGGATTAGGGTGGAATGGAAAATTGTCGGGAACAGGTTAGATTACTTCACTACACGTAGGAAGTCGCGGGCAACAGCTAGTCTACTAATAAAGCTATAAATCAGTCTCATAAAACGTTCAAATCAAAGGAGCCGATGACTCAGACAATATATACAATGAATGAATATATTAAATAGCAACAGGTTGGGAAAGTCAATATATTACCTACCTAGGTAACTACAGGCTGTGCTACAGGGCAGAAAGCGAAGGGCAAGGGTCAAAGCACTGTCTCTGATATCTATGGCGAAGGATCGTAAGGTATCTAAAAGCTGTTAGTACCTACTATATCTACGGCTGTAGTTTCACTATTCTTGGTTCTTGGTTTCTTGGTTTGTATCTTTCTAAATAAATAACGCCCAGCGATCTACTTATAGTATAGTAGATCCTGAACCCTAACCTACCTACTGTATTTAGAGAATCAGGAACTGCTGTGAGGACAAGGTTACCTTGCTCTATAGTAGTAAACGGCCTACGGCCAATCCAACAAGTCATATTGAGCAGTAGAAATGTTTTTGTAAAAAAATATCTATCGTCAAATAATATTACAAATTAACCTAAATATATCTGAAATGAATACGTTATACGTACATCATTATCATATTAGCAAGTTTTTTCATACTAAACTAAACAAGCTAATGATTAGTTGAACAAGGTGGACCAAGCTACAAATAGTACCTAATACCGCAGCGAATCGACGCGAGATTTGCTCAATCATAGCACTACAGAGGTTGCCAACGGAACATCCTCTAAAAGTATAAACATTTTGACAGAAAATAACTGAATACAAGCAGAAAACCCACGTGATGGAACGCTGGTCAATATTGCATAAAGATATCAAAAACTAAAGGCATTATTGTACTATTCACTATTCGATTATTGTATTGTATGGTGAGGCTTCCGTAAGTTTAAATAAAATCATTTGTACAGTAAGTAGGTTAATTTTCAACAAATGTTATTATCATTAAAAGTGTCGTCCAACACCTACAAGAGGTTGCGGGTTCGATTATTGTTTCAGGAAAAGTATTGTGAGCATAGAAAAAATTATATAAATCTTACGTATTTAAATAAAAGAAAACCTCTATTGAATCACCAAATTAAAAAAACGAACAATAAACAGTAGGTAAACTTAACAAAAGTAACACTACTAATTGTTGGCGGTCTTATCGCCCAAAGCGAGAAAAGCGTTACTGGGCCTTGTAGTTGTCGGACTAGAGGCATAATATGGTTCTATAAATGAGAAGCTGGGAATGATATGAAGGAGGAAAGTTAAAACAACGATGCTACCAGTAATAGGTAAAGGCCCGATCTTCATCAAGCTGTCCTATTTCCACGTGACCCTGAGTTGCCAACGCCACTGTCGATGCCGGTTACATAGCACTTGCGTAACAGAGAACGGTTCACTTTCTCCCAAACATGTCACTGACCGCGGACGGACGACGGACGGATGCTGTGTTATCACGTGTCATCTTACTGCTAATCTCACTAGACACGTGGTAATTAGTAGATGTTTTGATTTGGGGGCGGGGAGAGTCAGTTGTTGATGATGAGTAGCATGTCATGTAAGGCGCGGAGAATTTATAGAAATGAAGATGCAGTCCTCAGTTATTTATTAAAAAGATCCCACCTATGTATGCTAGAGGTTCTTTTTTTTATGAAGCTGAGTGATGAGACGAGCAAGTCGTTCGCCTGATGGTAAGCGCCACGCCCGCCTATAACAATTGCAGTGCCACCCAGAACTTTTAAAACTGTAAAAAGTACTACGTAGCACTGCATTGCGCTCATCACCCCGAGACATCAGATATTAAGTATGCCCAGTAATTATGCTGGCTACAATGCCCTTCTAACCGGAACACAGTAATGCTTGCGGACTACTGCTTGGCGGCAGAATAACTGGCAAAGTTGTAGTACCTACCCAGACGACATCCCACATACGAGAGACCTACCACTAGGTTCAAACCTATAAAAAATATTTATCAAAATGCACTTCTTCAATTACTGAAGTCACTGCCAATTTAGAATTTAATAAAATAGAAAGAAGAAAACGAAATTACTGTAAAAAAACTGTTTTCTTGTTTGGTTTTCGCAGCATTCAATACTACATTTATTTTAGAACTGTCAAGGTTAGTTCAGCCAAAGAAAACTAAATATTACTAGTTCAGCGGAACAAAGTGAAGATGTAACCTGCAATAGAACGACACGTTTCTTAGTGACGATGAGTGTCCTATTCCCCTTTTACCTCCTACTAATATTATAAATGCGAAACTTTGTGAGGATGGATGGATGTTATTACACAATCACGCAAAAACTTCTCAACGTATTTTGATGTAATTTGGTACTTAGGTACTTTAGGTCTTAGAAAATGACATGGACAATTTTTAATCCGGAACTCCGCAGCAGCTAGGTTTCTAATAAATTTCATCAACTTATGTCTCTACATTGGAATCGTTTTGATTACATTTTTTAAATCTTAATAACTAATGGCTCATTTTTAACCGACTTTAAAACATAGGAGGAGGTTGTCAATTCGATTATATATTTTTTTATGTTTGTTAACTCAGAACTCCGTCATTTATAAACCGATTTGACCGACTGACTGATTCGGCGTTGGGTTTAGTATAGCTACGAGGTGGTCCCATATAAATTTCATCGATATTCGACCTTGGACTTCAAAGATACATCAGAATTGAAGTCGTTTTTTTTGTTATAAAATATCTTTCCAATTAATGTCATTTACGTAGGTACTAGTAGGTAGGTAGGTACTTATCCAAGTATACTGGCACATTGAGTCACTCAGCATATCTTCAGAACGAAACATTATGAAGGTTCGCATATTTCTTTACTATTCATGCAAAAAATTGAACAGTTCAAAACATTAGAGTAGGAGGTTTAGGAGTATTTTTCTGATCGTTGACGGATGTAAAAGTATATATATATATATATATATATATATATATATATATATATATATATATATATATATATATATGCACTCTACAGCTCGACACAGATTTGATCTGTTAATAAACTGAGGTAATTAAACTGTAATAAATAAGAAATGAGGAAAACCATTTGTCTTGAATAGGAAAGTGACGCATCCTACCCGGAAGAGAGAGATTTATTTCAGCGAAGTGGATTACGTATTTCATAATAAGTCCGTTCTAAGTTCACTCAGTCAGATAGACGACATTTTTTGAACGCTACATAAGAATTTTAGTTTATTTTAATGTATTTATTATTGATTGTTTAGTTAGAAAAAAAATGTATTGTATTTTTTATTCCAGTTAATATTATGGACCTTGCTCATCGCAGCAACAGCAGCTCAAAAGGTTTTCGAAAGCACAGAAGACATTGGACCAGAAGCCTTCATTAACGTCACCACCCTGTATCCTATCTCTTATAACAAAACAAATAATAACGATAGCAGCTTAACACATACCAACATAGCAAGTAATGATAAACAACACAACGAAAAAGCAATCAGCGATGTAACAAGCAACGAAACAAATTCCAAGGAAGATAAAGCAAAAGTAGAAGCAACAGTTTGGAAGATAGAAGCAGCGTTCGCGGAATCTAGTCTCGATAAACAAAAACAAGAGAACGGGACGAGTTCTGGAGAGAAGACTGGTAAGAAAAATGAGACAAAAGAATTTAAGCCAAGTACTCATCTTGGTAGCTTTATTGATGAAGATAGTCTTCAAGTGACCCCAACGAAAGCCAGTTTCGGTTCTTTCACGCCGGTGAAAAACCCGTCATCAGGTTTTGTAAGGTAAGTCGAAAGTTCCACAGGACATAAATCGCATTGAATTGGTCAAGTTTGTGAATAAGCTCTTATGTGAGCCTATAAAAACTAACGATATGACGAGAAACATGTCAGATAAAAACTCGCATGATTCGCATTGTGGAAACCTGAGTTGCAACTTCGACTGACATACTTACTAGTATTACATAACAAATATTAGCAAAATATTTAAATCATGTTATCTAGATGTAAATAGGTAATTTAAATTATGATTTTTGCATAGTGGCTTTGCATGATGCTAGAAGTGACATACCCATAACAGTTTCAGTGGCAGATGTTTTTTTTTTCAAAATTTTAGTAATATCTTGTTTGTTGTGATTTATATACTTACATACTAATTATTGTAGGTTCTGTTCTCTCAAAAAGTTTCGCCCACTTATTATTCGCATTTTTCTTCTCACCAGCTCTGCCAGAGACGAGTTCCGCTCGTCCTTCACCAAGATACCAAAGCAAATGTACCAAACCCATAAGCAGTATCCTTACAAATTTGACAGCCCCATCCTTACTAGGGTCAGAGACAATTGGCGACATGACAGGCCCGATAAAGAACTTTTTAGGCCTGAAAGACCCGATAAAGACCCTTGGAGCCTCGACCGGCCCGATAGCTTGGAGTCCAAGCCCACAGCGGAAGTTCCTGTAAAGGTTCCTGCTGGAGGATTATATAAATATGAAGACCCTTTCAAGGAGAAGCCTGGAAAGCATGATGATGACTTTGGGTTGGCATTCAATGAAGAAGGAAAAGACAGTGCTGTTAAGAAACGGTAAGTTTAGTAGTCTATTCGCAAAATCGTGTGCACTTTGACCTTCGAACGCGTTGTCTTTAAGTTCTCTATGTAGAGTTGCAGATGAATATAATGAAAAAAATCAAATGAAAAGATGTTGTAGAATGATAGATAGCAAATCTAAATTTATAATTGTGATCATTTTGTCAGACTAATAAAATAACTTACGTTAATATGTTCAAACTAAGATCTTATCAGAAGTCCTAACTATCTAGCCATACATAGCTCAGAATTGACCCGATGCGGTATAAACACAGTAGCACTTCTGTATCAATAGTTTCCTTAACCTGTAAGTAAACCTAATCGATGTCACAGACAATCAACAACACTTAACGCATTATTAACTATTCCATATAAGAGCATATCACCAAAGCTCAATTAATTAATTATTTAGCAGAAATTGTCGGATGATTATATATATATATATATATATATTTATATATATAACTATTCCTACACTTGACAACTCTATAGAACCATTATTTTTTTATGAAACTGATTGATGAGTGCCGCTCGCTTGATGGTAAGCGCTCATAACAATTGCAGTGCCACCCAGAACTTTTGAATATCATATTAAGCACTGCATAACACTACATTGCGCTCATCACCCCGAGACATATGCCCAGTAATTTCGCTGGCTACATATTACTTGGTGACATGCGCTACTACTTGGCGGCAGAATAACTGGCAAAGCGGGCGGCGGTGGTACCTACACATACGGCCTCGCGCATGCGAGAGACCTACCACGATTACCATTACCTTAAAATTACGTAACCCTTGGATTCCTTCCGAAAATTGTCGCATTACTCATGGCGGCATCGCTGGGCGGCGGCGTGTGGCATATAATTAAATAAAACAAGGCTATTTGGAAAGTAAAGGCATGTGTAATTATGTACATGCGGCATCGCCTTCCTTCGCGATCCTTTCACTGCCAACCGGACGTAAACATTGAGAGCCGCCTTCACTGAGTTAACGGACGATTTGAAGCTTAGAAGCGTAAAGAGCTTTTCCTAAGCACTGTCTTAATTTTACGTATTAACTATCATCTTGACTCCTCAGATCACCGAGGTTAGCTGGAAGATAATGCTTACTAGCATTAAGTTCGCCTATTTACCTACACCTTTTTCTATCTATTTTGTGGTATTGATTTACAGACGTGCATATCTACTGTTAAAAAATATCTGACTTGTTGTAAAGTCTTGTCTTGTGTATCTTCTAATCGTAACAGAGCCGTATTTTGCGTCAGATGAAATAGCAGTTAAAAACCAACAGCTGTTTAAATGTATAACCAATGATTAGATACACAGAGAAACCAGCCTCACTGTGTTAGCCCAGTGCCCATTATTCATTACAACTAATATCGATTATGATCGTAATGTACACAAATCGATTATATGTAAATCGAATCGAACTAGTTTGGGAAGATGTACTCGGTATTGAGGTCAATCGCTTTGAATTGATCATCAATGCAGTTGATTGAACAGCCGTAACATTATCTATAAGTTAAGTTCAATTTAAAGAAACGGTTTCCCGCGGTTTTGTAACGATTAAATTACTTTGGTAGATACATCGATTTCTGTGGTCAATCAAATGTTTATTTTTGAGTAAATGTTTATTATAATTATGATGAACATGTTTTTATGTACTGGATATAAATTGTGTTCGACTCGAGAAACTTCACCATGGTACATAAATAGGTCTAGGGTAGAATGTACTCTCAGATCTTCTATAGGTTTAATAGGTAGCTACTTCCAAGACTCGTGTTAGGTCTCTCGTATGCGTGAGGCCGTCTGGGTAGGTACCACAGCTTTGTCAGTTATTCTGTTGCCAAGCAGTAGTGTTCCCGTGTGAAGGGCATTGTAGCCAGCGAAATTACTGGGCAAATGATACTTAATATCTGATGTTTCGGGGAGATGAGAGCAATGCAGTGCTACGCAGTACTTTTTATGGTATTAAAAGTTCTGGGTGGCACTGCAATTGTTATAGGCCAGCGTGGCGCTTACCATCAGGCGAACGACTTGTCAGTCTATCACTCAGACACATAAAAAAATACATACTTATCAAATATTGAAAATTGGTTGTTTGAGGATATTCGAGAAATATTGATGCATAGCGATAAATCACCCCTCGCGCTCCTCTATTCTTTTACATTTGATGGTGTTCAATAAATTTATTGATGTATTGTATTATTTGCATAGCTTAATTCAATAAAAAGTATTTTTCCAGTGTCAACCCATGGGAGAGCTTCCTGCGGCTGGTGACTGCCTTCCTCCCAGTGGGCCTGATCATCTCTGCCCTGACGCCCAGCCTCATCACCATCGAGAGTACGGGACCCAGCGGCCCTGGTGGGCATGGGAACAAGTTTGTATACTAATACTTACAATCAGTACAGTGGATAGATGTTTTTTTTTATGTAACTGAATGACGAGACGAGCTGGTCGTTTGCTTGATGGTAAGCAATACGCCAGCCAATAACAATAACAGCACCACCCAGAATTTTATTTTGCAAAATCATTCGCGGCGCTGCATTGCGCTCGTCACCCTGAGACAATTAGCTGTTGAGTCATCAATCAAGATGCCCAGCAATTTCACTGGCTACAATACCCTTCAAACCGGAACACAGTAATGCTCGCGCACTACTGCTTGGCGGCTGAATAACTGGTAAAGCGGTGGTACCCACCCAGACGGCCTCTCGCATACGAGAAACCTACCACCAGTTTGGTTTAGAATGCGTGAGCGGACGAGCAGCAACTTAGAACGTTATGCCGGAACATCCTTCAGCTCAGCACCAAAAGAATACATACCCACCTCGTCGACTGCACCCTTTGACTCAAGCTCAGGTCGCATTTACGAAACAAGCCTTTGTTGACAGAGTGAGGTACAGAAATTAGGATGCTCATACTTTCGTGCGTTTATCAAAGAAAACTTTCACACTCGGCTGATGAATAAAATCGCCAGAATAAGTGCAAAGAGGAGAAAATAAACTGCCTACAAAATCTTTTTCGTTATTAATCCTACTAATATTATAAACGCGAAAGTTTGTCAGAATGTATGGATGTATGTTTGTTACTGAATGTTGGTATGTAATAAAAATTAGTGAAACAGTAAAGAACCTAGGTGTACTTATTGACAGACAGATGTCATGGGTACCACAAATGGTTACCTATTCGTCTTCGTAGAAATGCTCATATCCTCTCCCTGCTCTATAATATCCTATTTGCGCCTTCCACCCCTTCCTACCTCAAAGAACGCTTTGAGCTCCTTCATACCTCCCACTCCCGATCTTTGCGCTCCTCCGAAACTTTGCAGCTCAAAACACCTTCCCGCTCTTCCCAGTTCTATAATAAATCCTTCACAGTGCAAGCTGTCCGTCTATGGAATGCTCTACCACTTGACATCAGACGTGCCAAGTCTTTGGCAATATTTAAACAAATGGTCAAGGCCCACTATCTATCTTCCTTCCAATAACACTGCTATTATTATTTTTATGTAAATAAGTATTATATTGAATGTATTAAAATAATATTTTGATCAGTATATATTAGTCTATTTTAATAATAATATTTTTGTTTTGTGTGTATTAGAATGTAAATATTAGCATGTATGTATGATTATATAGGTATTTAGTTGTAATTAACAAATTTTGTTGTACACCGCCGTCTACTTCTTCTTCCGATACTGTCCATCCAAAGGTTGTCTGGAAGAGATCGCTTCAAGCGATAAGACCGCCCATTGTACTACCTTAGTTAAGGACTGTGTTATTGTCTATTTCTATAATTTGGTATACAATAAAGAGTTTTTCTATTCTATTCTATGTACTTTAGGACTTGGAATAGCATATAGGCTACTTTTTATCCGGGATATCGCGGGTGGAAACGCGGGGCGCAGCTAGTTAATCATAATTTATGTTGTGACACTTTTCATCACATTAAAAGAGTTATTAAGGAAATTAATCATATTTTGTGTCCTGTCTTTGGTGCGCATATTTCTCACTTCCTTACACAAAATGCCCCGTTTCACTCTTTTCTTCTTGTAATTAATTCCTCGAATTTGCCAACCCGACTGTTGAGGGTGTGCGTGCTACGTCGATGTGTGATAAATTGATACTGGATGTGGTACATAAATATAGTCCACCCTGGGTTATATAATTATTTTTAAAGTACGTACGCCAAGTGTGAAGCCTGCGCATTCAGATTCAGAGTAAAGTAATAAAGTAATCTAGGTCAAAGAAATACCTATATAATTGCTATAAACTACACGATTTCAAATGGATATACGGCTTGGCCTGTTATAGGCATGTGGCAGAAAGACAGACAGACAGATCGAGATTAGTATCTATCAGTAGATCTGTCGATAGATAACCGACAGCAACGGGCTCCGTTGAGACCCTTTGCATACGGATTTGATTACATTCTAAAACAAGCAAAATTTTACGCAATGCAACATCCATTCAATTTATACCTACACCAAAGTGCATACCACCCGCGGCGCCGGCGGCGCAGTGCGGATACAAAGTAAAAGTAACGCGCATGCGCACGCATTTGCATTCGTGTGGGGCGATTTACACTATCTATGAAAAACTGCGATACGTCGAACGTAATAAGTGAGTAGTGTACCCGGGTTTTCACAGAATGTCTGTATTTATTAGCAAGGCATAAAATTAATCATAAAACCATTTATTGGTAAACTGTCTCGTATTTACAGTTAGTTGATTCTTATCTGTGAAATGTAGGCACGAAATACTGCGATACTTATAGCCGAGTGACGCGTGACTAAATTCGTCCATTTTAACAAAGCTATCTGTTATAATCAATAGTTAAACTTTCTATAGCTACTTATTATAAAAATTGTTTGACCGATTACACAATATGTTTGTATTTAGTACTCAAATACAAAATGTCTATAAAATTATTTTTTTCATCACAGTTTTATTTGGCCATAATCTTAATGAAAAGCCGTAAAATAATTACACACGTAACTTCACGCAAGTTTTTTTTATAAGTTCCTAAAATGGAAACCAAACATAATTAAGTAATAGAACCTTCTGACATTACTCGAACCGAAAGCGGTGATGTGACACAAAAGTTGACAGTCATGAGATGTTATTCCATTGATGGTTGTTTATAATTCAGGTTCACCGACAAGTAACTAACATTTACAGGTAGAGAAAGGTTTACAAAAATGAAAATACGCGGCTCACAATCTTTTGCAACTGTTTGAAGAGTTTTTTTTATTTATTACTAGCTGACCCGGAATACGTTGTTTTGCCATATAAATTTAAAAAAATGTTAAGGGTGAACAACCCTTATCACTTAGGGGTACGAAAAATAGATAGTAGCCGATTCTCAGACCTACTGAATATACATATAAAATTTGGTAAAAATCAGTAAAGCCGTTTCGGAGGAGTAAGGTAACTAACATTGTGACACGAGAATTTTATATATATGATGATGATGATGATGATGAAGTCGCTTAATAATGTTTCATACGCAAGATTGTACTTGTGGTTGCAGGGAGTACAGGAAGATCACCTAATTTTGTGTAATACATAAGCTAAACGACCGCAGTTGCAACAGAGCTTAGATTCGGGAACTATGAGATGAGAATCCGACTCAAATCAGATAAAAACTTCAATAAACTATTAAGCTAACTATCACTATAACTATCACACACAAACGCCCCGATTTATGCAAAGCATGGCGGTTTCTCAGTAAACTGTCGGTCAGCGAGACCGGAAGACGCACGCACATCCGCGCGAGCGAAACTCGGCGTCTGGTAAATAGATAATGTTATAACGCTGGGGAAAATATATGAAAAACTTGCTTTTCTCTGTCACATTTCAAATTTAAAGAGTCTAACACAATTATTTTACGAATGACTGCCCGGTAGGCTGGTACGATGTTTTAGTAACTTCATTAGTTCCGTGCATGCTGTCATGATGCAAAGTCAAGAAAATTTTTGCTTCGAACATACTTTTTACATTTTCTTTTAACTTAAGGATTAAAATAACCATCGGAATGAAGTACCACAAACGCATCGATGCAAAAAGCTTGTGGAACAAGCTGTTTGCATGATAAATGTGGAAGCAAAATGCTTCATGCGTGCAAGTGAAACATCAATCATATAACGATGGTGGATGGCAGGTAGTCCTCGGATCTTTAGATTTAGTTGCTTCCAGTGTGGTCACGACTGGACGCCTTAGAAAAATTACTAAGGCAGATTTATTTAAAACTGGACCCGTTCTCATTTTATATTACCTATGTTATGTACCCTTTCGCTCAAGTGCTCTCGCTGTGCCTCGCCCGATTCATCTCGGACGAGAGGTTTGGTCGGCTGAAAACCGACATGAAGATGTACAGAAACGTAGACCCTGTAATTTCTTGTCTTCATCCTGTCTTGGTCTGTCTCGCCGAGAGTGTACAGGGGGCGTTAGCATCATAGGTTCGTGGTTAGGGTTAATGTACAGCAATGCATGCAATGGAATCAGGCGTGACGTTGCGGAAATTCATCTCAAAACAACTAAAAATTATTTACTAAATTAAAAAACGGAGGCATTACTTATATAAAATATGTTTAAATTTAAATTCATTTTACATTTACCATCAACACCCATACATATTATATTATTCTAACAAAAACCTACATAATATTCAGCGGAATTACACTATATATTTTCATTGTGTTTCAGTTATGTACAGCATTTGTTAGATTCGTTAAGGACTCTATATGCTACAATAATATGTGTTATGTTTCAGTTACCCATCGAACGTCTTCCGCCGTTCAGATCATGAAGTATCAGACCTGCCGGTCATCAGCGAGGCATGCCGTCGGCGACTGCTCTGCGAATTGCAATCGGATAAGAACTATAAAGCTTCTCAGATGTGGGTATTCTTTTTACTTCAATGTGTTCTTTACCATTATCATTATCACGTCGTCATTCAATCATGCAGTTTATTTTTCGCCAAGTGGCGTGTAGGTATAACTGTCCTGTGTCGTACAGGGAACCATCTAGAATTTAAAATTGGAATTTACCACATTGATATCAAATAATATCAATAAACAAAACAATAAGATTGAGTGGACAAAAACCTTTCTTTACCTCCAGTTCGGTCTATCCAAACGCTGTGTAATATTACATCGATTTGACCGCCCATTGTGTACTTATATATACTGTTATTTTTAATGAAGAACTGCTTTAGTTTGGTCTGGAGGTAAATTAAATTAATACGCCCAACGATTACATACATAGATCCTGCCCCCCTACCCATATGTCCCTCAAGCGCCAATCGTATATCGTGTTGAGTTCAAATTAGGGTATAGCTTCACTGCAACTATTGAGATACGATCTAATTATTGTCGATTCCGGCAAGAAATCGAATTAATCTTGTTCATTTACACCAAAATACGACAACTACAAGATGAGATAAACTTTCATAGGACAATATATGGCATCATAAGACATTGTCGCAGTGAATCTATACCTTAATCTGAGTTCAATACGATATACGATTGGCGCTTGAGGGAGATATGGGTACAGGGGCAGGTCCCTAACTAGGATTCCCTGTATCTAAATGCATGGGCAGAGTTCAAATTCGTGCACAATGTTATTTCTTTTTAATTGTCAATTGTATATTTTATATCTAGTGTATTGTGTATTCCAGCTCCCCCCACCGCCGTCGCGGTAAGCACTGCTACAAGCTTCACTGCGAGGACACGGAGGCGCTCGCCAGGACCTTGCAATGGCTGCTGCAGTACCGACAGTCAACGCAAAACGGACACTACACTTGAACACATGTTATTCTTTGAATGTTTTGTATTTACACTTGTTGAGAAAATATGACATTTTTAGACGGTTCTTTTATAAGAATAAATCGAATATTTTTTCTTATTATTTCGTACCTTGTTTGGCGTAGTTTATATTCTATATTTGGCATGATGACTATCAGTAGACTTACAATAAGTTGATGGAGACCATAGACCACTTCTCTAAAACTTCTCTTCTTCTCTATAACAAATGGAACAACAATACCCTACAGTGTACCTAGCTAACATACACTGTGGCTTC
Organism: Petrophora chlorosata; assembly: GCA_951640565.1. Classification (NCBI taxonomy): domain Eukaryota; kingdom Metazoa; phylum Arthropoda; class Insecta; order Lepidoptera; family Geometridae; genus Petrophora; species Petrophora chlorosata. The sequence goes on along the minus strand of OX621202.1, from coordinate 17,154,650 downwards.
ATTGTAGGGCCTACTGATCTCTATAGATAACTTCTAGATTTCTATAAAAGAAACTAAGCCACCAATTATAGTATATTCTAGATCAAAATTAATCCAACGTGCCTCCTGTGAGCTACATTATAGAATCAAATATGTCCATCTTACTTTTATGAGCGCGTTAATGTTTTTTGAAAGAAACTTTTGTATGATGTTCAGCTTCATCCTTTGATTGATTGGTAACGCTTTATTGTACGCCAAAAACATAACAAGATCAAATAAAAAAAAAATTGATTAGTACAATGGGCAGTCTTATCGCTAATAAGCGATTTCTTCCAGACAACTTTTCCTTTTTTTTTTAAGTAACATTAATCTTCTACTTTACCCAATGTGTCATCACAAGCTTTACCAAGTAAAGTATTTTGATTGAATTAATTATAAAGCAATACGATTTCGTGTAATTACTTGTTGATTAGACCCCGTCGGATGTCGGAGGCTCTTGCGGCACGTCCGACCTCTATCAACATGTATTTAGTCTTTTTCTTTTAAATTGCTAGTTGCCTAGAGATCGAAGTAAAGAAACTCTGCCTATGTATGGGTTCACTTATAATTGCTGTGTCCTAGATTTATATGAAGAAACATAAATAATTATGATTATTAGAAAATGTAAAATCTACTTCATGTGAATGCGGATAATGAAGCATCAAGAATGTCTTTAACACTTAAAACTGTTATAGAAAATATGTGCGTAGTTAATTACGTCCATTAAACATAAACAAGTTTTCTAAAGCTTCCGCAACTGACGTTTTGATGTAAGGAATCGAAGAGTTTAATAAGAACAATAAAGTTAGTCATCACCAATAATAATTGAATATTCTCTTTCATGAAAAACGATGAAACTTCACTTTTAATTCTCAGAAACTGATAACTATCAAATGCATTTGGTAAAGACAAAAGATCTCCGAAGTCCAGGCGAGCAGCAGACCGCACGCATTTGTTGAAACACTTACGAAACAAATCGCGACATCGCATCACCGAGCTTTCTCCCTGCACCAGGATATTCTAGCTAGATTTAAATTAAATGTAAATGGAATAAATATGATAATGCTATTCATATTTGTGAAGATTATGTAACTCTATGACATTATGGAAGTAGCCTAGTTTGGGATCCAAGATTACATTATATTCGAAAACCGCTAACTGGCCGAAATAGAGTTACAGATGCAAATTGTAGTTAGAATATGTTGAGCCTAAATAGGAGCTTAAACACAATCCATTTTTTATAGCTTGTTGACGATCAACTAATATCGATCGAGATCGACCATGTGTCGGCCCTGGAACACGACTGCCTAGGTTGGCCTTGATGAAACCTACTCAAAATCATATTAATCTAAATTGTTACTTAAACACGCCCATATTTTAAGTACTTGTTAGTAATAATAATCAATAGTGTAATCTTTTTAAAATATAAAAGTACATCTAAATCTGTAAAAACGAGGGTATGTAAAATACAGCCGCAATGAACTCTAATGTTAATTCATTTCATAATTGACAAATTATAATTTGCACGACTGAATGTTCCCACCAACTCAACAACCACTTCTCTAATTAACATACGTAAATAGTAGGTATCACTAAACTAAACTTATAAAATAAACTTTTAAAAACTGTGCAAACGGAATAGAGGCAATATTTACCTAACAGACTTGCAAAAATACAAAATGGATGTCCGCAACTATACATCGGATAAACCTAAGCGATCAACGCGACTACGAAGAGTAGCAGACTATCGTGGTTGATGCAGTCTGTTGTTATCTACAGGTAAAGACTCGAAGACATCTCTTTTACGCTCAACCCTTTATTAATATATAACAATAATTAATTTTCAGGAAAAAACAAAAACCGACTTCAATGTATCTTCGAAGTCCGAGTCAAATATCGATGAAATTTATATGGGACCTTGTACTGGGACTGTATGGGACTTCGTAGCTATACTGAGCCCAACGCAAAAAGAATTTCCCAAATCGGTTCATAAATGACGGAGTTCTGACGAAACAATAATAAAAAAATACAATTGAATAGAGAACCTTCTCCTTTTTTGAAGTCGGTTAAAAGAAATGAAGTTTGTCGCTTAGTTAAGATAAAGTAGAAGTACTAACTGTCAATTATTCTTGATTCTCTGTCCGTACGTTGCGCCTGAGTATTCCAAAGCGAAAATTTTAAAACTACTAGCTTTTTTCAGCGACTTCGTCTGCATGAATGACTTTATCCTCACTTATATATATTGTGCACTTACTTCGAAGAGCTGCTAGCTGTATCTTTGTAGTAAGTAACCCAACCGATTTTGATTTGCATACATACCATTTAAGGTGAACTTATGCTACTAAGCGCTGATAACCACATTAAAATCTGTTCAGCAGTTTTCGAATCTATAGGTAACAAACAGGTTTAGACTTAGTAAAACGAATACGTCCTTCATGGGCAATTGTGTACGTTATCACAATAAAATTCCAAAATGTATAACGGAGCTCACAGAAAGTAGATTAAAATTGAGTGTGTAAAATATTCTAATGAAAAAAGCATACACTTAGTAATTACATAGAAGACAAAGATGCATGGAACATTCTGCCAAGTAGCCAACTGGCACATAAGAAGAATAATATTGTCAAAAACGAACATAAAATATAACAAAAGTTCTAAAAAATATGCCTCTCAGTTTCTTGCCGTATCTTCTGAGTAGTGGTTTTTTTTCCGATACGGTGGTAGAGTCATTGTAATAATTGACGTTCATAAGTGTGTCTGTGACGACAAAATTGAAATGAAGAACTTTTGAATGGAATTGAATTTGAATTTTGAATTGAATTGACATAAAAACAGACAAAAAAATCTAAAAACAGTGGATTCATGTTCAGTAAGTTCAGTAGTTCACCCCAGTTGGTTTTAAAAACATATCTTCGACTGCGCTGCGTTAGCCAATGTCTTTTTCCAGGACCTAAATAACCTACATACCAAATCGAGAGACATTAGTCGATATTGAACCATACGGGTATCATAGACGTAAATAAATGACATAAATAAATTTATAATTTGGTCCAGTTACAGTTAGCGTCCATGAGGCGCTTAGGAGTGTCCGGAGCTTAAATAAATTTGAAAGTCCATGTCACTTCGCATCATAATCCGATATGATTGGACCGAGCCGGACACTTCGGACATTTCCAATTAGTTATTACACAATACACACCTCATGACATGCAGCATATTTTATTGTCACTGTAATTTACAATGAAATTCACAAAGGAAAGTGAAAATGTATGATTAAATTCATTAAAAAACGAAAGTGTGAGGATATTACACGCTCCACTTTCAGCTGTTTATGAATTTAGATTAATTAATTAGTTTCCAGGATTATTAATGATCGTAAATTATGCTAAGTGGATGTGCATCGAAAATTTATTTGACGGATAAAAGTGGGTCACTTATGATTAATTAGTCTAAGAGATGTGTACAAATTAAATTATGATAAATTAATAAATTTCTCCAACAATTTTCGAGGCAAAAAACTAATAAAGAAATTTTACGGGTCTGTTTGATTGAAGACGTGCTGTGCCTAAATATCTCTTTTTATTTCTTTCAGTCCTCTTACAACTTTTTTTTTTTTTTTTTTTTTATACTTAAATAAAAAGCAGAACTTAGGCTCAACTCCTGCAAATAAATATTTAAATAATGCCCAAAACTCGCATACATATCCTGGCGCCTAATTACAGGATTCGAATAAGAAAAGTATGTTAAACAAACAAACTTTCAAATAACTTATAGATACTTATGCATGAAGCGAGTAGTCCGGCCCGCCCTCGCCTCCGCAAGGTCGAAACTCATGTTCATGTAACGTCAGTTACAAGCTCACATGTGTGATACACGTGTCAAGTGAAACTGTGGTACCGCGCCCTCGCGAGTTGATAATAATGTACAAATTGAACATACATAAAGATTTATTAGATAGAATAAGGAACAGTTTCAATAAATACAATATTAGTTTTGTGCCATAGGCGGCCTTATCATAATGTGAAATTAGTTACAAGCCACTTTTAGATAGAAATAAAGACAGTGCGGTGTCATTAAAGCGAAAATTAAAAAGGGCAAAGATATTATGTACCTGAACTTCACAAGCAAATTACCTGTACAAAGTGTACCTACCCACTTTGTAATTTTAAGCTCCAGATATACAATACTTCAATACCTATGTTGAGTTAAAATACACACAGTACAGGCTTTATCCTAATAGAACACAGCTACGCGATGCGAGCGAATTTCCGTGATCAATATTTTGAAAAGAAATATAATAATTGAATTTTGCGCGTTCTATTAGGACAACGACTACGCATAAGTAAAAAGTAATAATAATATAACAATAAATAATTACAAACTAATAACTCCCATTGGTTAAGATACTAAATGCGTCTAATATTCTACCTAAACACGAGGCCACTCAATCCGACACTTCTATGACATTACATAAAGAAGCAGGACAGCAGTTATTTATCACTATTATTTCGATTTTGAAACCGGAACTACGGACACGTTTGACAATTATGTTGGAAATAGTCCGGATTTGAACATACTGCGCTACTTCAGAATGAATAACATTTTTTAACTTAATTTAATAATAATAGTGCGTACCAGTAATGGCGAATATGTTGGATTCTGTTATCTCGTTTTGTCTTCTCTGTACCATATGTTTAAGCAACAAAGACCCCGTCCGACGAGATATATTAAATTTGGTTACTCGAGCAGTTGACTCGGTGGCCAAGTTGATAAGGCGTCGGAAAGGTATTCCGAATACGTAGCTCAAGTTTCAAATCCTGCTGGAGCAATTTCATTTTTCATCTCTCTAAATAATTGTATCTTAAAATAAAGACACCGAAATTGTAAAATAATTCAAAATCATACATATAACTTTTAATTATTATTTAATTTTAGGATTCTCAGATTAGGGAAAGCAAAAATTGCCAAATTAGAGACATGAACACTACTTCCGTATTTTTACAAGTTGATTTCGGAGACCAGACTTTATTAAGCCATCGCAAAACAGCAATAAAGTTACGACACAATCAAGCAAACAAAAGGTTTAATGCTGATTAACCTTTACACATCTCTCCAAAGAAAGGTTATTTTTTAAAACATCTTTCACATGCCAATAAAGTAGAGACAATCTAAGAGCCTATAAAAAAACAAAAATGGGTAAAATTAAACATTGACACTTTCATTCACACGCTGGCGCTGGAGATAAACATTACGTTTCAAAAAAGGTAATAAAGCTTGGTAGAGTCACTAGAGTTAGGTAACGGACGTAGTTAGGATACGGCCTGCAGGGGGAGAAGCAAGGTCAAGGTCGAGAAAAACGCCTTTAATAAGGCAACGTAGATTTCGTCTGTAAGAGAAATATATCAAAAAACATTAGATTTCCTAATTTTTACATGAAACTGAGCACAAAGCTGTCTTTTTCTAATATTTGAACGGTGACTCTTTGTTTTCGAGTTCAATTCTAAGGGGTTGAAGCCCCAATCTGTTTCCCACCACATTACGTCCGTACCGAGGTGTTATTACAAAAAAAAAAGAGTGAGCGAATGTAGAGAAAGCGAAGGCCAGAGAGTAAGGCGAGATGACACCGGTTGTGTCATCACAGGTAGTCGGCGCGCGGTGGAATGCTTCATTGGTCATTAATTATTATGAGTTTAATGCAGCCAGGTGCATATTAAACTCATAATAATTAATGACCAATGAAGGTTTAAGGTGAATTTAGGTAGAGGATAGAGTCTAATATAGTAGAGAACATCTTATTCGCACTGCTAGTTATTGTACCATCTTGTATAGAATTATAGATTACTAGCTGCGTATTGCGGTTTCTCCCGCGGGTAGAAAGTTCCCTATGTGTTAAATTCCTTTCAGTCGTTGCGGTCTGAGGGGGAAACAAACATACTAACACCACCTAACACACAAACTTTCGCATTTATTTGTGTGATATTATTTGATTGTGTGAGACATTTTAAAAGATTTAAAAACATCAATAAGCTCCACTTCTTGGTGCTTCTTTAGCGGGTTTATTTCTGAAGTATGATTTCTGAGTATTTCTGACTACCGGTCAGTTATTTCATTTCTATTCCTGAACTTCGTTTGTAAGTAGGAACTCTTTTTAACCGACTTCAAAAATTGAAGGAGGTTTTTTTTCGATTGTATTTTCTATTTATTTATGTTTTATGTTTGTTACCTCAGAGCTTCGTCTTTTATAAACCAAGTGGTTTTTTTACGTTGTGTTTAGTATAGCTACGAAATGGTCCCATATAAATTTCATCGATATTTGACCAAGGTCAAATCGATTTTAATGTACAGTCGAAGTCCAAGGACTTCGACTGTACATTAAAATCGGTTTTATTGGTAAAATTTTGATCAATGTGGACAATCCTATTATAATTTTAACATGATTACTATTTTACTACATTTATGTCTTTTTAAAATATAAAAGCGCATTTGGGCATATTTGAAACAACATTGTTTTCTTTTGAGTATGCAGGCAGGTGACTCAGGCAAAGTGGCTTTGTGCGGCTTCTGTAAATTACGTGAACCAAAGTGCATGCGCAGGTATTTGTCGTTTCGATAAATGTGGTTTGGGCGCGGAATGCGAGGGTGTCGTCAGCTTGGAAGACATCATTACGCGGTACACTCGAAAGCATTAATAACCATTCGCGTGCAATAAGTTTTTTTTATGGCACTAAGCAACGAATCGAGCTTCTCCGATCGAGTCTTTTACCTGATGTATATGCACCACGCTTGACCAATTGACAAATGACCAAATGACCAAAAAACAATTGCTAGCTACACAGAACCTTATAATGAAAAATACTGCGTAGCACTGCATTGCGGTCTTCGCCCCGAGACATTAGATTTTAATTATGCCCAGTAATTAAGCTGTTAAAATAACAATAGACATACGCACCTTATGTGCATAACGCGCTGTCCGGGATTGTATCCATTTTGTCATTTTAATTGCTGACAGCCTCTGTGGTGAAGTGATTGGGCAGATGGTGGTTCGGATGCGAATAATATGGAGGCTGTGAGCGCAATTCCCGCTGCGGGACAAATGTCTGTGTACGTATAAAACGCAAGCTTTTGACTCGGATCGGGTGTCATTTTATCATAGTTTTAACGATTTTGTTCCCTACTATCTCTATATGTATGAGACTGTAGTTCGAATGGCTATGGACAGGAACCGATGGAGACATGGTGATCACGATCTTCAGTTATGAAGAATCGATCATGGAGAGCGAGAGATATATAAGGATAATTCTAATGCATATAATCTAGGTAGGTATGTCACATGTGACATTTGCTTATTATAAATGGCTTGTTTTAAAAACTTTTCTAAGATAACGTTACACTTAATTGTTACAAACGCTGAGTGTACCAGCAATCATAATACTTACTTGCTTTACTAAAATTGGTTTACGTGCCGTGATTAGGCAAAGCTAAAATAGGAAAGTCATTAGTATAATTTTAAGAGATAATATAAGGTAGGAGGTAACCAAGACATCGCTCATTTCCGCCTACTTTTTCCACATGGTGGAGGGGGAGGGCATATAGGGCTGGTACTGTGAAAATTTCAGGTTCGTTCTTTCCATATCCACATGAGATGGCCAAATTACAAACGCACGAGGGACAACCAACAAACTTAACTTAAGGGTGACCTAAGTTATTGAAAATATTTAGAACTAACTAACTGGGATATGCTAAACATACTAAATTGGGATAAACTCCTTCGAAGCACTAAAGATGATAGATCTTTTGCCCTCTTACAGTCAGTGAAAACCAAAGAATTGTATGTTTGGATATTACAGTCTGAACTGTCAAACGCCACATCACATCTACGCTACGCACGTACTCGTAGACAGAAAATGAACTATCATTCTTACTCTACATGTACGCATCACACATCGTCACATAGTTTTTTAGCTATTATTATTACAGCGACTCTAGTCCCTTGACAGCTCTCTATACAATATGTCGATCAAGTCCTGAACAATGATAAACCATGTAGGTAACTAAATATATAAAAATAACTAGGAGTAAGGAAATAAACGCAGAAACACAAAGAAAGATGAAAAGGCTCGTGCAGGATTTAAACCTTTCCCTTCAAAATATCGTCCCTACGCTTTAACCACTAGGCTACTGAGTCTGATCTGCTCGCCAAGCAACCAAGTTTTTCTATCTTTGTGTTCTCTTTTTACGAGATGATTGAAATGTTTATATTTTCGCCAACTTATTTGTTAAAATGTATATTGACAAATAAATTGGCGTAATTAATTAACACAAACTAGGTATATGAACGTATCAGAAATGACTTGGGATGAAATAGACGTTTAAAAAGCTTCTGTCAAACTTAATGACATGCTCCAATAAAGTGACAAAATGGCCAGCATAAAAATGGGGGCGCTGCTTTGAGATCAGGCATACCTACATTAGAGTTATTACTCCAAAGTGACAGAGTCAGTTCCAATATTGGTCGTGTTCATCAATGTCCTTGTTGCACTATAGAAGCCACGGTGTGCTTGGCAGTGCCCGGAGTGCATCCGGGCCCCCAGTCGCAGTGACTTGTTCGTTTCTCCAGTAATCGTCGCATCCCGCCGCGGCGCCGATAACCGTAAGTTGCGTCATGCGCAAACACAACGTTCAGTACTACACATGGGAGCAACTGACGCTTCCCAAGCTTTTTCATAACTTAACGTTAAAAGTTAAATTAGAAGTGAAATAGACTTCTTCGAAATAGGTTCCGTTTCTATCTAATCATGTTCTCACATTTCTTTAGTAGATATTAAATATTCTTCCATGCAAATAAAAACGGAAGAGATCATTATGCGAAATTCATAAAAATGGAGATGTCACCATCAGGTCAAGACATCTGATAGCAAACTAGGCCAGCACATCTCATAACATACCAGTATACAAGTTTAATCATCATTCTATGCAGATGCAGCCGAAATCCTTGTTCCCACCACGCACACCGCCGCGCCGCCGACTGCGCGTCTCAATGAGCTTCGTTACACAACAACCTGCGCCCGCGACTCTCACCTCTCAGCCACCGACGCATGCGCAGTCGCACTTGACGCCCCGACACCGCACGACAACCGCCGCGCACCACACCGAACGGTTAAAGAATCGCGTTCGAATTTTGAAATATTTCAAACCGCGAATTCTGTGATTAAAAAAAAATAATTGTGTAATAAATACTGGCTTTAAAGTATTGGACAGAGAAGTGAGAGTGCACAGGAAAGTGAGGGCGGGTATGCGCTCGCGCTGATGGTTTCACTTTCTATGCGACGCGGGACATATCGAACGGTGAGTGCCGATACCCTGCGCTTGCGCAATCGACGATTCAATTGACTGTTTCGTATGGAAATGAGTTTATATGACGAGTCATCCTTTACAGATTATTTTGAGGTGTATATTAGGTTCGGGAGCCTATGGAGACAATACTAACTTTGTACAATACCTTATGTCAATAAGTGATTTACGATTATATTTTATGATTTCATGGAATATGTTACCTAATCCTAAGAGGAAAATATGTAAAACAAGGGTTTTTTTTTGGATGAAAAAGAATATGAAAATGACATCCTGATAATCTATTTTTTATTGAACCTGGCGCTATCGTATGCCCAGATCCGAAATTGTAAGAACTATAAAAATGACTCAAAACTCAAAACGTCTTTGTTACTTCACGAAGTCGAAATTTGTTTTGGGGGAGGCTGTTCCATTTAACATAAAAATAACACAGGATCTACCTACATTTTTTTGGATCAAAGGGTCTTCTAGCTAGCAGTCCAAATGCAAATACAAAATTAAATTAAATTAATTTTAATTGATCTGAGTGACGAGACGAGCTGGTCGTTCACCTGATGTTAAGCAATTCGCCTGCCCATAACAGTAACAGCACCATCCAAAACTTTGTTTTGTTGCGCTGCACTGCGCTCATCACCCTGAGTCAATTAGCTGTTAAATCTCATAATGCCCAGTAATTACGCTGGCTATTATGCCCTTCAAATTGGAACACAGTAATGCTTGCGCACTACTACTTGGCAATACAATTTACAATAGCAGCAACACAACTTGGGTCATAAAACTGGAGCAAATAAGACATGGTGACGCCTATTCATGAGTTGGAGTAATATGCTCCACCATGAAGTTTCATCATCACTTTCCATCAGACAGGATGTAATCACATGCAAACCCAATCACAAATCAATTTGAGAATAAATAAACATAAGTAATCAGAACATGGAGGACTACATAAAATTCAATAGGCACCGCAGATAATAGGGCAATTGCAGCGTCGAATGCGCAATGATCCAATGAAACCTGCATGCATAATGGATCAGTTATACATGCACTGCATTCAACGGACTGCTAACACATTTAATTATGCCATTAAAGGTAGCAAAGAGAGAACTTGTTACGAAACACAAGGTAAATAGTTCATTATTAATCAGTAAATGGCAGTGTCTCTCCGAGGAGCAGTCTTATGTCTTCCTTAAATCCTATACTTAAACGTAAACTCCCCATAAAGAAGGGGCGATAGGGCTAAGTCCTGACAGGGCTACTTCAGGACTATCGCCTTTATCTTTTAAGCTAACTCTCAATTCCGAACACGTTACAGACACAGCACTTGCAACTTAGAATAAGAAGCAATTGGACAACCTATTAGTAATTACAAGGTCAAGATCCCATAGATAATTCGAATACCCTAGCCCACTGCCAGCCAAGTAAGTAGGTACTCGTGGTGGGTCTCTCGTATGCGGAGGCCATCTGGGTAGGTACCACAGCTTTGCCAGTTAATTTGCCGTCAGACAAGCGACATTACTGGGTATTTGAGACCTAATATCTGATGTCTCGGGGTGATGAGCGCAATGCAGTGTAACGCAGTGCTTTTTACGGTATACAAAGTTCTGGGTGACACTGTTATTGTTAGGAGCAGACGTGGCGCTTACCATCTGGCAAACGACTTGCTCTTCTCATAAAAAACTCAGTTTCATAAAAAAATAAGTACCCAAGATTCTAGCAGACTCTAGCAGATGATCCTTTGCCCACTTTACTTTAGGTTCTTCGGCAATTAATTAACTGTATCTAAGTAGATGTACGCTAGACAACATCTCGTCTGATGTTTAACGACGACGTTTTGCAACATTTTCTCGAAGAACTCATTGTAAAGGGCTCTCGCAACTTTAGCAAAAACAAACAATCAATTTAAAACATGCTCAATCCCTATACAACTAACGTTCTTAATCGTTTAACTAATTGCATTCAAATGCAACGTATTGTGACAAATCGAAGTTGTGCAATAAAGGCCTAAGTAGGTTTTCCCATGTGAATTGTATTACATAATCGAATCGCTGATAAACTGGGCCATAATACAATAAGAGATGCAAAAACGTGACAGACTGATGAATACACGCAATGCTGTGGTTTAGAAAAATAACCATTATTTGAAACAATTTAACTTGAACGTTCAGAAACACCAACTAACTAGTAGAAATAAGATGAACTCAGTAAACTGAATGTAATCTAGCTAAATATTTAGGCTATAATATGTCCTTACGAAAAGTATAGCATAACACAAAGAACAAGGCAGAAAAAGATATCCTCACGCAAAGTTTTATATCAATTTTTATTTCATATCATAAACATCCTTTTGCCATAAAAAATAAAACAATTTAATAAAATAAGTTATTTTAAATAGCTTCTTTGCACTAATACAGTTGAATATTAGTATGTGTTGAGAAAATATTTTGTTAAAAACGAAATGTTTTTTGAATATTATTTTTTTTACAACAGACTGGGTCTGCGTTTGACCACAATCTCACCTGATGGGAAGGGACGATGCGGTCGAAGATCTAGCACGCTTACCCAGTAGACACTTGTTAACTCTATTAATGTTTATTTTATCTTGAAGATTACAATGATAACCTAAAATATTATAAAACAATCTCATGAGGTGCATTTTAAAAGTTAACGGAGGGCACAAGAACTACCGATTCTCAGAAAGATTACATTATTTTTATAAGGTTTCTGAGAAGGACAATTCTTTAAAATAACTAAATGAGATGCGCTTTATGAACTCTTTAAAGCGGCAGTTTTGCGAGTATTTTATAAATATAGGCAATTTCAGCTTTATATTTTCGAAATTTAATTTAAATATGTAAATTTACCAGAAAAAGGCTATTGGATTATTATTTTCTTTATTTTTTCTCAATGCTGGTTCTGTACCGGCAATGTAAATGATGAAGTTATGTTTCAAGCTGTTTCACGTCAGCTCGCTTATCTATCACTTCACCACTTTTCTCTAGGTTCTCAGGTTCGTGAATTTGTTAATTTTCATGTATTCATTGTGATACTTCACTTGTGTCACTGTACAGAATCCAAAGTTTCTAATTCATCTTGTTTTTTTTTTTATGGAACTGAATGACGAGACGAGCAAGTCGTTTCACCTGATGGTAAGCGCCACGCCTGCCCATAACAATTGCAGTGCCACCCAGAACATTTAATACCAAAAAAGCAATGCGTAGCACAGCATTGCGCTCATCACCCCGAGACATCACATATTAAGTCTCATATGCCCAGTAATTTCGCTGGCTACAATGCCCTTCAAACCGGAACAAAGTAATGCTTGCGCACTACTGCTTGGCGGCAGAATAACTGGCAAAGCTGTGGTACCTACCCAGACGGCCTCCCTTCCTTTCATTTTTTTTCCTTTTATTTAACTTTTTTAGACTTTGTGCCATACCTTTCCAATAAATAAATAAATAACGCCTAACGATCACATACATAGATCTTGGACCTATCTAGGATTCCCTGTATCTAGGGAAACGGGAACTATGAAGATCTTGGGTGGTCCCAAAACACCCAGACACAAAACAAATGCTTGCGCTTTTTTCTGTCCACAAACACATGTGACATATCTTTCAAATGCTTTTAGATTATTTATTATGCCTTGCTATAATAATGTACAACTAACAAAATTTTAACACGTATCTATAAAAATATAATAAATTAATCCATAACAGAAACAATGAGAGACAAGTTACTCCATTGAAAAACCACAAAAGATCGTAGTGTAAAGTTATTTCTACTCCAATAACATTCAATTGTGACCCATTTTTAACAGCTGGACATTTAACAACTATTTCATATCGAATACATTTATATTCATTACCAAAAAAAACTACCCAATTTGTCTTTATTTGGCTCACCTAACACGTTTCTTGAAGTAAATTGCAGTTAGTAGTTGATCGTCTAATCAAGGACTCACGTCTCTACTATTTCAATCGTATGTGGCCCAAATACGTGCAAGTTTAGAAGGTGATTTTAAATGTTTTATTCAAGTCATTATTGTACATAAATAAACGGTTCCTTTTGATTTCTAATAGGCTCGAAATAAAATTACTCAATTCAATTATTAATTTTATTATACTATCAGTTCTTAATTAGTTCTTGAAAAAGCGCACATCATGCATTCTACCAATTTATTTCGTTACTCATATCCAACAAATTTACTCTGTCGTTTAATATTATTGGTACATACCCAATAAGTCTTCGGACAAAATCAACAACAATAACTAATCGCTATTGTTTCTTAAATACACGTTTAAATCATAATTAGTAATAACCGCTAATTAACCGACCAAATCGCATTAAATTATCGTTAAAAACTCATTATACATTTAAAAATATCTGGCAGCCGACGAGGCGCGAGGCCCAACCTAAGTCACCCTTTTTGGTATTATAATTAGAAAAAAGAAAAGTGTTCGATTATGAAACACTAACCTCATATTGCAAATTTAGTTATATCATATCTTTTTAAAATACCGGTTATGAGACACACTTTTTAAGTATGCATATTTAAATATGTTTTAATATTTAGCTAATGTGTTATAAGTTTGTTATGTTGTTTCGCGTGAACGCCTTGATCACCGTGGCATTATTAATGAATTATCAGATTTAGTTATCCGAGGTCAATTAACCTTGTTGTGGATGTTTGGGCTTGCTGACGACTAGGACACAAAATATTCGGACTCTTGTCCGAATTGACAGTTTTAAATTTGAAATATTATCAGGAAAAGTACACTCTATATTTTCTAATAGTAGTTTGCTGAAGGGTAATAGTTTTCCTTGCTGAAGGAGAGGGTTAATTCATGCCTTCAATTACAATCTGTTACGAAGAGTCAAAAGGTGGCAGACTCATCCTGTTGGAGGTATTTTTTTGCTTTACATTTTTTAAACTTACTTCCTCTTTTACTTAACTTTCTTACTTAAAAAACTTTTTTCTATTGGTTTATGTAAGTGTGTAAAGAAATTAAAAACCACCGTCCATTTATTTTTGCGTAATTCGTGCTGCACGGTTTTCTGAAAGACATCGCTTTTAGCAATAAGACCGCCAATTGTTACACTTCTGTCAAGTTGTTATTATTATTATTATAAATTACTAGCTGCGCCCCGCAGTTCCACCCGCGTAAAAAAGTAGTTTGTGCTATTTCAAGTCCTAAAGTACCTATATACCAAATTTAATCAAAATCTTTCAGTTTTTGCGTGAAAGAGTATCAAACATACATCCATACATTGTTACAAACTTTCGCATTTATAATATTATAAGTAAGATCTGTGTGTGTTTCAATAAAGAGTTATTTCATATCATTTATTTTTTTTCCTATCCTTTAAATTGGTGACAAAAACAACCTAACAATGCAATAAACGATTAAATTGAATTGAGATGTCCAGTTTAACCTTTTCAATTCCGAAACGAATAAAGATCTAATAACTGAGTAGGCATCACAAAAGCCCTATTGTCACCCGAACTAGGCCAACACGATAAGCCTTATCAACTGCACCTGTCAAACAACTCATTACGCAACGCTTTCACTGCAACCTCCCCCCCTTCCCCTCTGCCGATTCCGATTTTGTAATTATATCGGAATGCAATGCTTTCTTATTTTGTATCTGTTTCCGCGCGGTTGCGTAAGGTTGCTCTATTGAACGCCGATCGTCATAACACTTCCGTTTTGGGCACGGTCGGTTTGTTTACGCGCTGGATGCATAAATCAAGTTATGAATGCATAAACTACTTTAGTATCAAATTTGAATTTATGCAGATGCATAATTTATTACTGTTACCGAATATGGAAAAGTTGTGATTGGCGCATTTATTTAAATGGTATAGCTGGAAGGTTAATAACGATTGGAGTAACGAAATAAATTACTCCGCGATAAAAGTACCCTTAAATTTTCTAATTAAATTTATAAATAAATTTTAAATATCTTATTGATTTAACTTTGTGGTTAATACTAAAATTTGACAATGACATCCATAATAAATACAAATATGTAAATGTCAAATGAAAGAAAACGAACGAAATTTGACTCTATTCTAATGTTAAACTCAATAAATATTGCCGGCCGAGATTAAAAACTAATGTTATTTTTCCGTTAGCTTAAATTGTTTTGAAATCAAATTAAGATTTATTTATACTATATTCAAAAATATACTATAACACATATGAGCACCAAATTAATCGCTTCACACAAGTAAACATAAACAAACTAAACACCATGCGGCCTGACGCCTGTTTTTAAAGTCTTCACAAGGTAACATTATGCTCCTTACTAAAGACATCAACGCGCTCGATCACACTTAAAACAAAAATTCAAAGATTTGAATTTTTATCCCAAAAAAGCAGACATACTTATATAGAAATAAAATTATGTTCTTGCGATGCGCCATGACTTCGCATGGACTCAAACCGTACTCAAGAAACTATTTAAATGATGCCGAAAACCACATCAAATCATCAAGCAGTACTACGCGAATAAACGAAATGGACAAGCGACTTTGTTACATACTATTTAAAGAAATTAACCACCTAATCACAACTCTTTCCTCGCAAATCAATGAAAACCTAACCTCCTTACACATTCACACAATTCAGCTAAACAATCGGCCGCTATCAGCCATCTTGTTAATTATGAGCCAGTGAATAACACGAGATGGAGAGATAGGATGCAATGTAACGCGGGCAAGCGCGGGCGACGACCGCCGGCGGTACACAATGCGACGTACGACCACAAACCCGTAGGTCAGCATTACATAGATGACTTAAAATAATAGGACATGGTTAATAATAATTAATACTTTCCTCTGAAATTCTCAGGTTACATTCTTATTAAAGTACACGAAAGATTCTCCTTGCTTGCTTGGGTTTTACTTATATTTAAACACTGTTGGTGTATACGGTTTGCCATGAACAGACTCTAAATATGAATGTTGCCTGAATTTCCAAATTAGAATCCCTTCTTTTGTTTTCTCACTGACGAATATATTGCCATATAAGACCAATCCTTTTCAAAGCATGCAGGTTTTTTAATGAGTTAATAAATGATTGTTACGATCTTTAGATAGCCTTGTGGAAGAATAAAATATGAAGAGTAATGAAGTTTGAAAACGAAAACTAAAAAAGTTTTGACAGAGATATAATAATAGAACCTTGTAGATATGAGATAAGTTGTTCGGTGGTAAGTTGATCTACTGTTTACATTATATACTGTGCCGTCGCGGCGAGCAAAGGAAAGTGAAATCTCTGGGATGAGAGTCGTTACCGGCCGGATTAGCATCGGGGTTAGGTGCACGTTACCGACAGATACGCGGGGAGGCACTGAAGATGCTAGGCACTCTTTGATATCCTGTACAATGTATCCGAGTCCTGCTGCCTTTAAATGGACGAAAAAGGTTTCCAATCACCTAAGATTTGGATCGGCACACAAGGCAAGACAAGGCCTTGAGTAGCTACTCACAATCTAAAATAATCAACCTGCTGTTCACTTCTTGCGATTTGAGTTTGACTACCTACAGGCATTGGAAGGGGAGAAAGAGTGACTTTTTTGTCGATAAACTCTTCATTAAATGCCTTCATCATTATAAATAGTCAGTGCAACACAACATTGTTTATGTTACACCAATGATACTGCAGCAACCCACCAACAACGACTCATTTAACCTTTACCCAAGAATCAGGTCAAAGACGCCATCAATAAAAACATAATTATTCCCCATGATATAGGTCACAGTTTCTAAAAGAAACAATCAGATTTTCCCGCGTTCAATGAGGAAAATTTTGTGTGAAAGAGAAAAGAAAACAATGCCGGTATAGATAATATTTAATCGTTGTTACATCTCTGTTACAAGATCATATGATGAGAAATATTCAGTCAATCGATATAATAGTTTCTTTGGATGATTTGAAAGCAATAACCTTCGTTGTCATGGGAGTTCATCGTAAACAATACCCTCGTGCTATTGTTATAGACTAGCAATTTAAACTTGATTGTTATAGAAATGAGTTATAGTTTATTACATAGCCAAAAATACCGGCCAAGTGCGTGTAAAACAAAATTTTATAGATAGGGTTCCGTGGTAATTTGGGAAATAATATAATTATTAGGTAGCGTTGGGCGTCCGGAAGCAAGATGGGTCGACGATATTGTAAAAATCGTGGGCCGAACGTGGACGTGACTGGCGCAGAGTCGAGGCGAATGGCATGACATGAGAGAGGCCTGTACCCAGCAGTGGGATGTGAAGGGCTCTGGATGATGATGTTGATAATGTACCTACCTACTTTGTCTTCATCGTAGACATGTTCACATCATAGATATTGAAATCACGTACTGTCTATTCTCCCGATCTTTCTTGCCTGCAATATATGGAATGGGCTACCGTCCGAGGTCTTCCCGCAGAGCTAAAACATGGGGCAACGCACCAGTAATGCTTACCATCCAAGCGGGCTGCCTGCTTGTTTGTTTATAACATATATTTTTCATTACAATATTTAATTCCTCAATCGATGGTACATCGTTATTATTAGCCGATACCGCGACTCCGTCCGCCTATATTTAGGTTTATATTCGTTCTCTAAGCAACTGTGTTTTTCCAGGACCTAAAGTACCTACATACAACATTTCAAATACTCCATAACCATATAACCGATTTCGCTATACCAAACACATATAAGTATATTTATTAAGTAGGATGTCCGTAAATGAAGACATTACATTACATATAATCTTAGGTACTCCGCTTGCAAACATCGTCATAACTTGTACCTGCTCCATTGTAATTTCTCTGATGATTCACTCGCGCGAACTGGAGCGTTCAGTGAAAATGTACGGCGTACCGACCGACAGGCGACGCGATTGTAATAGAGTAACTTTTGTAATATACGGATTATAATCAGAATGTGAGGCGTTTCCTGCGAGAGAAATCTGGCTAAAACATGCCGTTTTACGCAACTTTATGGTATAGATTTAGTAAAACAATTAGTAATTGTGCATACAATAGCACTAACTGGGGCTATGAATTTTCGACACCAAGTAGCTCAACCACACGGGTCCAAGGATACAATTCGCGCTCTGTACTTTTTATTAACCAATTTGATCGCACTGCTTGGCAAAGGTAGCCCCATCTCCCTCCATGAAGCCCTCTCTATTGCGGCCAATCTCAGGCCAATCCGGAAAGCGCCTATATCGTCCCGCCAATATTTTCTGGGCCTTTCTTGGCATCGACGCCCGTCTTCAGGCACCCATAGCTTTGTACTTTATGTCGAAAACATACGCTAAGTACAAAATACAAATATAAAAATATTTATTGATAATAAAAGAACTTACATGTAAATACAATAATTTAAGTAGATTTTGAAAAGTTTCGTGAGTGTTATTATTCATAATTGATATAAAGCGGCTAAGACTCACTGTAAACGTCGAAAATTACTCCGACCAGGTTTCGGACATTTTAGAAGTCCTTCTTCTGGGAGTTATGATATCAAGCCGCGGCGTAGGTCGCGAGCGCTCGCACGTAACTGGACTTCTAAAATGTCCGAAACCTGGTCGGAGTAATTTTCGACGTTTACAGTGAGTCTTAGCCGTTTTATATCAATTACGTATTATGTGGTTACTAATGGTGTCCCGACTAGGGCAAGCCCGTATCACAAGAGGCCTGGACAGATTCACAGGTCCTAGTTTTGTGAGAACAACGGTACTAATTTTAATAACATTTTCATTGTTTTCATTGTTTGTGATAATGTCATAGAAAATCGTGTATGACTAAAATAGAGATATCTTTATGGTAGAAAAAAATCTACCGAAAAAATGCCTCCTAGTGCGGCTTGGCAGGTGTGACTTGTCCTTGAACTGCCTCCCAGTTTGGTTTGGCAAGTGCGATATGCCCTTGGTTTGCTAAGCTTCCAGTGCCGCTTAGTAGATATTTAATTTACATTCTTTAGACCAAAAAGTACATCTTAATACCTATAAGTCATAGCGAAATAAATGCTAATAATTAAATCAATATCAATATTCTGTCTTCCAGACAATGAAGCCAAAACATTGCTAAATGTATGTAAAACATTAAACAGACTTGTCGTAACCTGACATAACACCTTCAGCTAAATTATACAACGCCAAATATTAGCACATCAGCCTCTTTATTGTTATTGTAATACATGGACAATAGTACAATACCGGCGCAAACTTGCTTTCAATACACTTTTCATTGAATATATATATATATATATATATATATATATATATATATATATATATATATAATACGTACTTAAAAATAACAAACTGTTTAAACCTTATGCCCATCTTTTTAAGGTTGTATTTAGATGTTATTGAAGATTAACATATTAAGTAGAGCGTAGATAATCGTTAAATAGATAAGTGCAAGGCATTTCCAAGGCAGTTGCACCTGCCTTGGAAATGTTTGTACATGTGCGGGGAACGGAAGTTAACGCGTAAGTTTAGTAAAATGTTGTTTATTTTGATGAGGACATAGTTTGTTTTGAAGACCCGTTAATAAGGCGTTATAATTACTTTATCAATTTTAGCACAGCTTTTGTGAGCCTTAGATTAAGCCTCTGTACCTGACCAATGTTATCGTTGGTTAATAGTGTAATCAACAACCAAAAACAATAAATTATTACTTAACATTTTTACACACGTCGTACAGAAGCTCTTTAAAGTGTTTTGTTACTGGGTTAAAGTTTAAGTAGGTACACGATTTTCTTTAAAATCGTGGGGTAACTCTACCAAAACACACTTTACATACCAAAACGATTCTACCCAAAGATTTTAATCCATCTCTCCAGAAGCGTTCTGCTAACATCATAATTACGAGTGACTACTTATCTTTCTTCTTCAGCCTTTGACATTCTACATTTCTCCCTCTCACGCCACCCCTAATCCCCAGCGTACCAACCTGCATTTTGTAAACTATACTTTCTAGATTTTCCATTTTCCCATAGCCACACTCCATCAAGCACTTTCTTTCGGGCTGCTTTGACAAACCGTTTCCCTGCAATTTTCACCGCAGCGACTACGCTGCGTTTACGCGATGTTTTCACGAGTCGTTGCCGATGTTACGCTAAGCATGTAATAATCACTTCGGTGGTAAGCGCTTTGTGTTATTAGTTCACTGGATTACTAAGCTGATGCGAAGCTACTGAGCTTTTATGTGTTTCTTATTCACTGTTATAAAAATTATGAAACAGTTTTTCGTGTCTTGCAACTTTTTTAACATGAAAAGGTTATTTTATCGCATCGTGGTGGAAAAATCAGTATGTTAGTTTTTTTTACTTAATATAGATCTATGTTTGACCACCATCTCGCCTGATGTTAAACGACGATGTGGCCGAAGATAGAGCACGTAGAACTAGAAGACACCTATTCACTCTGGCCTTGAAGATACCTAGATTGTAGATGTCGGGAAACAGAAGTTTGCTTTCCGCTTACATTTTTCCTTAGCTGACGAGTTTCCTTACTTATCTAATTTCCAGAAATCTCTTAAAAGGCCGTCCGGCAAACATTTCAATTAGATACTATTTTCTCTACTTCTTTGGCAGCACCGCGGTGGTCACCGATTACCTAATTACCTATAGTCTAATTAGTCCCCTTTCGCGTGCAATGCCGTTTCCTCCAGATAATGGTTGGCAATTAGATCGGCTTTATTGAACCGATACTTACAACTCTATTCTAATTACGAGTGCATGTAAACTTGAAAAGGAACTATAGCGCCGCCACCAGCGCCGGCGGCGGGTTGCAAGTTAGTTATTGTTTATTACGAAAAAGAGAAAAACGAAAAAGAGGCTCTATTTATTGGTCTAAATCAAGGGACCTAAAGGGCTCTTGCTAGACAATTTTTTTCAGGACGTTCCTTTTTCTGCAGCCCTAACAAACTGCTGGTAGCGCTGTAATGTTTCTGTAATAAATTATGTGTATTATATGTATGTATCCTATTTTTTACGCTCATGCGCACAGTGCTTGCCGTACACTACACTACACAAGCAACAAACATACATACTGCACGCACACTATGCTCGTTGTTGTCTGTACCTATATAGATGTTGGGTACCAACTTTTTGCTCAATAGTTGTAATTGTAGATGTATCACTTCTCTGGTCTCTAATACCTTTTTCTTTTTATATAAAGTAAATCCGTAATTGGATGTGAGACTTAATAATACGTTAATTTCATTATTTTTAAAATTCGTGGATGTTATGAACTGAAATAAATAAATAAGTACATGAAAAACGAACATATGACGATTAATAGAAAGAATAACAAAAAACGAAAGTTAATTTGCCATATCGTTAACGACACACTAACAGGGCTGTTTGTACCAATCGTAAAGCGTGCTGAACTGTAACATACACTTTGTGGGAAGTCCTCATTCGATCAGTTTTCCACTTTCTATACCAATCAATACATTAAGTAATCCACTGATTACCATGATTTCTCTATGATTACCACAGTAATCATACAGATTACCGATGGATTACCATGCAGTTTCTATATATTGTGATTGGGCAGTAAACGCGAGCTTCGAGATGCCTTAATGAATGAATGGATTTCGTAATGATTTTTTGGTAATTGATATAATATGGTGTTGAATGAAGTCGAGTTGAAGGAGTTTCGTAATCATTTTGTTATAATAGGAAAATTGTAGTTTTATGATCGTTAATGCGGACGTGGTCTGGCATTGTCTGGGCGTAATTGTTTTGATGTGTCTATTTGATATTACTCAACTACGGTAGAATCAAATTTTTTAAAATTATTCTCGTATCCAAGAAGCTATTTCAATAAAGAAACCAGAAACTTTATGACTTTTGAATTACTAAATTAATTTTTCTATTGCATCAGTTTAAAATAGTCTTTGATTAAAATGGCTATGTTCAATAAAATCTCATTTCCAATGATTTGTTTCAGATGATTCCCGTGATACGTGCCGGTGCCATACTGTGGCTGGCGTGCACCCTCGCCGCCGCGGCTGAGGACCAAAACACCACCACTACCAAGGCCATCCGCACCACCATCCTCCCATCAAAGACCACCAGGACAGAGCTCAAAGTATCAAGAAGTCTCAACCCTCACGACACGCAAACCTTGAACGTCCGGTCTAGAACTGGTCAACTCACTCAATTGATAGTGAAGAAAAAGGATGGCAAGTCTACAACCCTAAGCAGTACCAGTCCTGCCCCAACTACCGTATCTACGAGAACTACAGTAGCAAATATTACCAGTGATGAGAAAAATAAAACTGAAAGTAGAGACCAGAGAAAGCTCAACTTCATGGGCACGGTCAACAGCGATTTAGCCGGTTACGATTATTATCTCAATCGCAACAAAAACGCTGGAGACCTCGCAGACGTCAAGGCAGAGTACGGGAACTGGTCGCCAGTGTCTGTCTACCCTGAATCGCACATACAGGAAGATGGTAAGAAACCAGAGACGGACCCTGAAACATCCAGCTATTACCCAACCTACGATAACGAAAAGAAGATCGACAACAAGAAAGTGTACATCACTTCTTCTAGTCTAACGGACTACGGAGGTCCAATCAAAAATTACAGGTTCGACCCTCATAATCCAGTGATAAAGAATGACAGGAACCCAGTGTACATCGAAGTGGTCAGCACAAAAGTGTCTGAAAAAGAAGGAAAGTCCTTCAATGTCCCCGATCCTGTAATGGTCAGTTCGGAACCAATGTACATTAAGAAAGCAATCGAAAAGTATAATAATAAGCGCGGCAGATCTATTTTCGCAGTCAATGATGATGGTGTACCAGAAATCCATGGTGTGAGAGTGCCTGATGATGAATCTGATAAGAAGACGTGGCGCAACGCTAGGGTTGTCAATGGAGAATTAATGCCGTATCCCGAAGGATACACACCACCGAAGGCTGTTCCTGAAGCGGATGTGTATCCCGACTTAAAGGCTGTAGACCCTCAGAGCTTTGGACCGTTTACAAAGGACGACAACTTCGAGCCTAAAGATGGGCCATTCACCAAGTTTGACAACGTAATTAAGTTTGAATCATCCGACAGCACCGGACCGTACATGACGAGCGACAACCCTGTGTTTGCGTATAAACAGAAGAAAGATCATTACTACTTGAAATCCGGCTACGGTCCTTTCACTAAAGCGGACAACTCGAAAGTAGCCAATTCGAAACTGATTGAATACATAAAGCAAATCAACGAACAGGAATCGAAGCGCGATTACTTCAGCGGACGAAGCTCACGGTCGCATAATAATGGAGACTTGGATTACGCTGAAAGCCATATCCAGAGACGTATGCTGTTGCACCCTGGAGACGTCAACTTTCCCAACTCAGCGTTATACTCTCCGAAGAATGCTAAGCCGTCTTTCGATGAAAGTGTGAGGAATCCTATTCTCCAGTACGCGCATCCTGATTTGGGCGTACAGCCAGCGAAAGCGACTCGAGACGGTGAAAACAACGCGCCTGAACGGAAGGTGAAATACTACACCAACGTACCTAAAAGCGCGCACCCATACCCGATGGAGCCGATCAACGGCTACAACCAGCAGCGCTCCGGTTCCAACATTAATGCGAACAGATACTACGAAGACGAATACAATAAGTTTAACTATTACGAAAACAGTTACAATCCTCAGTCGCAGCCACAAGGCCAAAGATACCCTTACAGTACCTACACGTACATTAAGCGAGCTCCCGAGCCTTCCCTTTGGCAGAGATTCACTAACTCAATAAAAGATACGATGAACAGCGCGACTCAAACGGTTCAATCTTTAGCTAGACCCATAACTGAACCGATCGCAAGACTTACTCAGCCCGTGTTCGACCCCATCGTTGAGGCCACTCATAAGATTTCCAGCAATCTCGGACTTTATCCTTCTAACTCAATTCAGCAGACTCAAAGATATGCTCAGGACAAGATTGGTGTTGCTGCTGCGGCCTCAGGAGCTGCTCCTGCTATGCTGCCAGCGATCGGGCTGATGGCTGGAGGAGCAGCTTTGGGCCTAGGTGCCGTAGCCATGGGCAGATTCCTCGACGTTAACCTCATGCGCAGTGCTGGATTGAGCGAAGAAGACATACAGGAAGAAATTGAGAAAGAACACAAAAGGTCATTCGCAGTCAACCCTTATGATATAGACAGCCAGATAATCAGCAATCAGAAGGTTTACGACGACAACTACAAGATGCCCAGTGAAAATGTTTACGTCGTGATGTCTCCAGAAGGGAGTGAGAGTCGCGCGAAACGCAATGTGCCGAACTTCTTCGAAGAGCCAAGTTACCAAGGCACTGCACACAGAAGGGTGAAAAGGAAACATGTGGTGAAACGTTCTTTAAACGAGGACATGCCTGAAGATCTTCAGCATTTAGACAGTCATACGGGATCTTCATCTTTAACTTCAGCAGCAATGGACCTGGTGAGGCAAACCGACTGGAGAGACTCTCAGTGTGCCAAGTATACTTTCTGCAAAGTGCTGACGTCACAGTCGTCGGACTCTCTCTTCGCTATGGAGAAGAAGATGGAATCTCTTCTTAAAATGTAAGTACATTTAATCATTTCTCTACTTCGAAATATACGGTACAGCTTTCAATCATAAGGGTTACACAATATTTCCCAACATTCCCAACTACCAAACCGTTTCGCAAAGCGCACAATCAGTCATATGCCACGGAACGTAAAAGACTTCTTCCGTAACATGAAGCCATAGAGCTAAGGTCACGCTCCCATAAAGCATTTCATAATCATCAGATCTTACACCTATTTACTAAACTAACAATATTACAATAGGCCAACATTTGCTAGTCGTGACTCGTGACTGCGCCCTCAGGTATTTGAGGCCTCGGGAGTCAAGGGTCGACGCTGGAAGGCTGATAGACAATCGGCATTCATTCCCAGACCTTTGTGCTGATGTGTGACATTTGGCATCATCATAAATTAGTATTGTTTTGCTTAAATTTGACTAAAAACCTTGATAGATTTAATTTCCTAGGTATACATTATAATTCAGCGAACTTGACAACTCTTAGTTACTATGAATCTGGGCGAGACCAACTTATTAACTTCAGATTATCATTATTTACAATCAATGTGCCAGTAGGTACTCGAGGATTTGTTAGAAAGTTTTGATTCGAATTCTAGCTTATACCTTAACTTAAAAATATTTAAAGCTCGTTAGAAAACGCTGTCGTAATAATTGTTATCATACGTCCTAGGAGCGAGCCCATTGTCGTTTGACGCAGGCCATTAAATTGTGTCTTTCTTGGACTCAGCGGTTTCCTCACGACGTTGTCTTTCGCCGTTGGAGCGGTTGTTAAAATCACACATAACTCTCTACGTAGCAATTGTTAAGGTGTTTCATTCAAATTTCTCTGGGTAATTACTCAAAATTGCTTTTACGACTTTACTACGCCTACTATTGAATAACTTCCTATTGTCGTAGCCTCAACCGGCTCGTAAATACACAACGCCTTGACTTTAGCTTTCGAGGTACTTAATCGCACTTGACCACTTCCTGATTATATCACTTAGCGTAGCCAACTGTAGCCAAGCACTAAGTTATTTGACGTTACGAAATCAACGTGAAGCTCACGTAAGGTTTACGAGATACGTCAGATACGGACAAAGTCAGGGTTGGCAGGCGTTCGCATTCGAAAATGTTTTTCTTAGGCTTAGTTCGGTATTACTTTTGCATAAATGGTAAACGATGAGTGATTTCATGAATGAATAAATGATTTATGAATGATTTACTTATTTATCAGAGTATGGTGAAAATAAGTCCTAAAAATTTAAAATGTACAATATTCTACAGTTTTCGTATGTGATTAGTCTTGTATATTTAGTGATCTATACAGGGTGTTGCAAAATTTTGGGCCCTTCAGGGTAGGTACCTTTTCCCTTGCAGTGGGTAAGTTTTGTTCT
The DNA here is from genome assembly GCA_951640565.1 of Petrophora chlorosata. Classification (NCBI taxonomy): domain Eukaryota; kingdom Metazoa; phylum Arthropoda; class Insecta; order Lepidoptera; family Geometridae; genus Petrophora; species Petrophora chlorosata. The sequence continues at coordinate 17,128,335 of OX621202.1, read as the reverse complement.
GAGGAGAGATCGGGTGCATTTAAAAAAAACTGCATTTTAAGATTTTTAAAAAATGGTACAGGTACGCAAAAAAAAAATAATTTGTCAATAAAAACAACATGGGCTTAATCGAGCCTATAAGGAACCCGTCAAATCAAATCATAAGTTTTTGAGAAAATTGATTGGTATGAGGATCAACGCCTGTGTATTTATTTCAAGACTACGTTTTTGAGGCTTTAATTCATACTTCACAAAGCACTATGTCCCTCAATCCTTAAATTATATACAGACCCTAGGTGGTGGCCATTTTACATTTAACAATCAACGGGCCGGCTTTGCACGGATGCAATAAACATTACAAAATAACTAATTAAACACCTACACCTTCCTTAATAAATGCCCTTAAATGTAGGGCTTAAACTGTCTGCTACTGAACTGCCTAAGCTGTCACCATGATTTAGGGCTCAATTCATGGTGACAACCTTATCGAAATCCATCAAGTAGTTAACAAGTACTAAACGAATAAACAGACATACGCGGGTGGCGATTGATTTTATTCTATTAAAAGAATAGACAGTGTTCGATGGCAACCCTAAGTGTAATGACACTGTGAAGTAATCTCACTTTCTAGGGGTCAGCAGTCAGTCGTGCTGACTTCACCATACGCCACCTACCACCGACCGGTTAGATATCAGTCAGTGAGTTTCTTGAACACCCGTGCTTTAAGGATAAACAGCTTTTTACTTGCTAGACACCTAAGTTTGTAAGTGAACAAAGTTCATTGAACGTGTTTCACTTAAGTTTCAAGACAGTGCCGCGGTGTCGAATAAGGTAACTAGGATTTTTACTAGCTTTCATATTTTTAAATTACTAAGCACTTTTACAAATTACATACCTATGTACAGTTAGTCGATTTCAAAAGGAATGAGTTAATTTATAATTTATAAATAACGCCAGACGGTCATAATTACACATGGACCCTTTTTTTATTGGTAAATGGGCATATGTTTGACGACATCTCGCTTGATGGAAAGCGAAGATGCGGCCCGAGATGGAACACGCTTGCCCTGACCCGGACCCTATCTTTGATAGGTAAATTTAATTATATATTATATAATAGATATTTTAATTATATCTTTGATAGGTATATTTGATAGGAATATCTACGTGCGCCTTTTCTGTGGCCAAAATAGTATTTGCCCTGTCACGAGAATCGACTCCACTCGATATCTCACCGCGATCGTTATTTACATTTTATTTTATTTATTTTAAAAAGGTTTATCGATTATCACAATATTGCTTACGCCTTAACATTATCAAGACATGTTTCAAACTAATTGCACATTCAATTATGGGTACACCACACCACTTATCCAAATGTACTTAACATCCTTTTCAATGGATTATAGATAGACAAATTCAATTCGATATTGCATCCAACAATTGCAAACGAAAGTCATAAATAAAGACAAGGAGTTAATGTCTAAGGGGCCACTAAAGTTATTTAATTATTTACTCAATCTGGCTACAGGGAAATTGCATCCTAGAACTGTTCTGCGAACTACTTTTGAAAATTTCTATGACAGACGTGTGAATATTCTGCAAAAACTCTTAAATAAATTACAGTTTTGGTTTTGCTTTGAATAGCGACCCTTTCTCAAAATGTTATAAAATATATGGAACATAGGTAGTTACATATGTAAGTACTGGTACAAATGCAAAGTGTGGCTTTTCTCAATAAAAAAATAACGACTTGTAATGTGTGCACTTGCGCTCAGCACAGCTCTGTACCGTTTATCCCTAATCTTAATAATAGTTTAGAAAACGAGCCTGCTGATAGCGAAAGTGAAGATTCGCTTTTCCCCGTTTCGCTTTACATTAACAATTTAATAGCTTTAATAACCGTAATTAAATCTTAATAACTATTGCCAAATTATACATTCATCCTTTAAGAGCTTTCTTATTTTTGATAAGCGTAGAAAATTGACTAAATTTCATTGCGTAGTGGTGCTGGCGCGTGACGGCTCGAATCCATCAAGAAGTTTGATTCATCACACAAACTAATAGTCATGGCTGAGGTGGGCAAGCAAAGTAATTAATTATTATAGTACTCGTACGAATATGTATTAAGTATTTTTTAGAGAATATAATTTAAAAATATATATTATATTCTTTAAAAACTCAAATCAAATTCTTTATTGCCAGAATGTTGTATACAAGGATGATAAATAAGATAATTCCAAACATTCTACCCATAATTTCGAAAAATATGATTAAATTAAATTCATATTGTCATATTATCTTAAGTTAATTTTAATTATTGTCAAAATGTCATCAATTCAAATGTCAGTATTAAAAATATTATAATAAAAGTTAATAAAAACTAGATATAGGTATATGAATTAGATATATTATTATTTCAACATTATTTATTACAAATTTTATAACATAATATTGTATCATAATTATTCAGTATGTACTCTTTCACAAATAAAAACATTTTTAGTTAGCCATTTCGCTAATTTTCTTTTAAAAAAGTCAGAGGCACATCATTGAATGAATTCGACAATTTGTTATACACTTTGATAGCGTTCATGTAGACATTTCTTTTGTGCAATTGTAACCTAGACTGAGGCAAGTAGAGCTTACATTTATTCCTGGTACATCTGTTAACTTATAAGAACGCAGTCACATTGAGCTACTTGCTGTCTAGACTAGAGCTTCCAGTCATGAAAAAGAAAAAAGCAAGCCAAGGGCGTGTTTTTGATTATGAAATCTGTTCTAGCTTGTCTCGTCACAGGCATGCTAAATCGTTCTTTATAAAACTGAGTTTTGACAGGTGCCTAAATGGCTTTTTAAAGCATGATGGAAGTGATTGTTATCACTAATCGATTAGCATTTTGCTCGACTTTCGACTTTGGTTCAGTTTAAAAGCTGGTTTAAATGAGCATCTTATGCCTACATACAATAGATTGATTCTATTGTATGTAGGCATAAGATGCTCATTTTATCTAGAAATGTAGGTAAAGCTCACTTTTAAATATCTCACGATAACGAAATATCATTTAAATTATAATCTTACTAGCTGGGCCCCGCGGTTTCCCCGGATAAAAAGTAGCCTTGTCTTTTTCCTGGACCTAAAGAATCTACACACCAAATTTCATCAAAATCCGTTCAGTGGTTTTTGCGTGATTGAGTAACAAACATCCATCCATCCATCTATCCATCCATCCTCACAAATTTTTGCATTTAAAATATTAGTAGGACTCTAGGGAGTGCTAACCATATTTTTTTTAATTACGATTGTATTGAACACAATTTTCTCTTTTTTTTAACGATTTCTATATTTAGTGCCATCATCTCTACAAAAGTTATACACTTAAGGTTAGGTACCAATTATAGTTATTACCGTTTAAAAACGTAAAATCTACTTGAAATATAGAATTTCTCAAATTAATCACTATTAGCAGTAATTAACCAACACTGCAAGTTATACTCGTACTTACTTCATTTCCGAAAACGTAAACTTTCACGTCAGCACTTTCCAAAGATAATTAATAAAGATATCACTAATTATAATTACTTACCTACTTTAACACTACTCACAGAGACTGCTAACAAAAATACAGCTTGATAAAAAGGCAGGAAACAGACGAACGAAAGTGTTTACGAAGCATGCGAAGTGGATATTGATTTTCAGCAAAAACTTGGGCGTATCACTCTGGATAGTATTGATAACAAAAAGCAATTAGCATTACAAATATTACCTACTACCTAGCGGTAGTAAATCATTTTCACACATGCTTTAATATGGAAACCGGGATGTGAGAGCAAAAAGGCGGTCTTACGCGACTTAGCGCATCAATAATTTTCCGAAGACTTCAGAGTTATTGCTCGCACCAAGGCAGCTTAAACAATGGCTGTACCTACCACAGTAACGCACTAAGTAATATGTATAACTTGAGCTCCCGTTGATGGAATTTGTACGACAAGTTAACCAAGTACCATTTTAAGGATCTTTCTCCATACGATATTAGTAATCAACTACTTATAGTTAAAAATCACAACAACATGAAAATGTATTGAAATAACTCTTTAGTGAAACAGACAGATAATTAAAAAACTGACAATAAAAGCTTATTAGTAGTGTAATAAATGGCGGTCTTATCGCTAAAATCGATGTCTTACACACAACCGTGCGGGGGGAGGAATAACGCTAAAATAATGGACGGTGGGTTTCATGCTTGTTGACGCATATAAAAATATAAACCATAATCATTTAACTATAAACATTTCACAATGTATGTACATGAACGTAGCATGACTACATTCTGTTTGGACTCTCCTTTCCATCAAACTGTCGCTCTTGGATCGTAAAGCGTAACATGTCACAATCTCTCCAAATAGGCTCCATTAGCACTTTCAAAACTGCTTCACCGCGGCGCTGGGCGGCGTCATCAAAAGCATATAAAACAAATTCCCTGCCATACCGATTTCATGCTACATGGGTGTTTTGAGACTGTCACGTGAAAACATATTTATAGAAACAGAAAATCAACTCTATACAACAGAGATAAACAATTCAGGCGCAAATATTTTTAGAAATAACAATATAATTTAGAACTGTTTAAGTGATTTTTTCAGCCCACATCGGGTCTTTGTACCTACTCTGGGATCGGGAAGGTCAAAAACAATATTTTTGTTGAGGACGATAAATTCGATAAGCAATTCAGAAATTTGCTTTGATAGTGTAACAAAGCAGACAGCCTTTATATTTAATATTAAAACCAGAGATTGGCACAGCTTTAGCAAAGATTTATGTGAACGTAGGCTTAAAAGAAAAAGCTGACGCATTTATATGTATCCAAAAATTTCAAATAAAGATTGTTACACAAGCACTGAACACAAAAAAATGATTAGAATATTTGCTATTTCAGTGTACTATGTATCTGTGTATGTATTACACTTGGTGCTATATAATTACTTTTTAGTTGTACCTACCAACAATCTCAAAATAAATCATGACCACAATATTTTTCACTGGACGTCATATGGACCACGGAAATGTGTGACTAGCCCAGTTATATAGTGGTCATTATTTTTTCCAATAGGAGGTCAACAAGTTCCTATTTATCAATACGAAAAGGACAAATAAAGAGTTGTTGTTATAGTCGCAAGTTGCCCTACTGACTTACTGATCATAAAATAATTGTATGGTCCCTATGGTGGATTAGTAAAGCGGTCACGTCGCACCTGTTCACGTGGTTACGTGACGGACAGACGGACGACAGTGAAAGTGTATGTATGTACGTAATAGCCATGCTAATGTGCCCGGTATAAATATTATCTTGTATGTAATGTGCGAGTGTGAGGTGACGGTACATCAGATGACATTTATTTTGTTGGTTTTTGGTGGAGATATGTAGATGAATGAAAAGTGGAACTGATTGATAAGACGAACAAGTCGTTTCCCTGATATTAAGCGTCACGCCTACCCATAACAATTGCAGTACTACCCAGAACTTTTAATGCCATAAAAATCACTGATTAGCACTGCACTGCGCTCATCACCCCAAAACATCAGATATTTAGTCATATTATGCCCAGTAATTTCGCTGACTAAGTATTTATAAAGTAGCTTATCTGGAACGGTTTCCCCAATGTTAGAAAATTTCCTCAATTCTGTAAAACCAATTTGTCATAACTCCCATGGCAAACGGTTCATCTAAAAAGCATAAATTAAAAAAAAACTGCATGATAACACTTATTTTTAATTGGACGAATCTAAAATTTTATTAATGACATTAATTTCCTGAAGATTTTCGATGATAAAAGTACATTCATTATTATTGATAAACCTTATTGTGACCGTAGTTCCGACTAATAAATATCATTTCATTACCCAATTTAGAATATTTTCAACAACAAACTATTCAATAACAACAATAAAGTCTATTTATAGTTAATCATCTTTTAAATGCGTGAGCCTCAACAAAAAATTAAATTATAGGCCCTCACAAAACAATCAAGTTTAATCACCTAATTTCACAGTCGACCAGGCAACTGACTCACTCATTGAATTCAGATCAGAAAACTGAGCAAGAATGAAACAAAAAAGCAAATCCGGGTGTTCAGTAATTCAGTTGTCATAACCTAGAAATGCCGGCAAGTGTAGTTAGGAGGTTACACGTAACCGTCGTAACACTTGAAAGTGTTGCATCACTAGCGGAGCGGGTTTAGGTACACTTTGCAAATAAAAGACATGGTCTCGATTGGTACTTGGTGCTTTCGACATGTTCTTGGGTATTGACGTTAGAGATTAGACCCAGGGGTCGGGTATCAACAATTTGACAGCTGAGAGTTTAGGGTTAGTGAAAATGGAGCGTTACACGATACAACTTGTTTTCTTTTTTCTTTTATTTATTATTTATTACATTTATACAGGGTGTTTTCTTCTTGTTTTTATTATTGAACAATATCTCAAAAATCAAAAGTCAAATAGTTTTTTTTTCAGGGTTGATTGCGCTCATTTTGTGACACCCGTTATTACCTATTAGGTAAACTATATTTTTCATTTGTTTCTCTTTGCTGAAAAACGGCTTTACTTTCGACTCATAGGTCTTGCTCATGTACGTACGTACCTTAGGTACTTTGATTTTCTATGTTTATGTAATTATGCAGGAGAGTGCTCTACTGACTGATAACATATAAAAAGCATAACACAATGTATTTTATTGTACTAATTGCTGTCTCCAACCGAACCGCATCTCGTTTTGTCCGCCGGTGCCTACCGCGTGGTGATTGGTCGAGCCCCAGTCAAAAGCGATTGACAAGCGAATAAAAATACAAAATATGGTAGCCGACAACATACACCGCAAAACGTAAACACGAGTACTTGTTCAGTAATACCGAGTAGCACGAATTGACTTGCGACTCGCGGCATAATCAAAGTGTTTTCCCACATACAACGATCATCAATAGCCGTCACCTTTCAACACGGGCCGCGATTCGATCGCTAATTTGTACAATACAACCACTTTAACTAAACCAGGCATTCATAAACTGAGTAAAACTCTATAAACCTTATTTCTGATGCACGAGAGGTGAATTTCTAGTGTGGAAATCTTTGTGGTCAGCACAAAACATAGTGTAGCGAGTCAGACGGCGTGCCGCCAAAAAAAACTCGGAGGTGCGTTCCACATTATGCAATGTTTGGAAGCGGTGAAAGTGAGCCGGCTACATTCCGACGTAATACTGGTTTCCGAACGAAACCCGAGAAAATTTTGAGCACGAAAACTCTGATGAAAGTAAAACCTGATGCGGAAGATGTTTATAACTTTCCATGACTTGGTTTAGGGATTTTCCAGTCATAAGATTGTATACGTTTCTAATAGGTACTACTTCCTACTTTTTTACTCTTTTACCATCCAAGTGTTAATAAATCTTATTATCTTGTGACCATTTTCTTCTATTAATCATGTATCGTTTAAATTATGAGTCTCTTCACATGATGAATCATTACTTCTCTCTTTAACTGTTCATAACATTTTTTCAACTTTCTGTCACATTTTCAATATTACCTACATTTTTCCATATATTGTTTAATTACATTATGTATTTATTATCAATCATAGTAAGGTCACACGTTGTACCTACATTGTATTAGTTATTTGTAGTTTATTATAAAGTAATTAGACAATTGTCTCGTTCCAGGATCTCTCTCGGGAACGACGACAGTGCGTCATCGGTGGCGCACCAGCTCGGTGACGTCATGGCAGCCAGCAGGGATCACAACTGCGCGCGGTTCCACTGCGACCGACTCTGATCGATGGTTGAGAGCGGTCATGCGCGATAGCTAGTGATCATGACCGATCGTTAGTGATCACGAGCGATCGTTAGTGGTCACAAGCGATCGTGAGCGATCATGCGGTGATCGTCGCTAATCACAAGTGGTCGTATATTGTGACGTGATAGTCGTGTGATAAAATAAGTGAATTGGAACTTCAGTGATGATTTTGCAATAAAGTAAGCTCGTACACTAAATCTTTTGAGCCGAAAGCGTTAAAATTTTGTTTCCGACGTCCAGATATGAGAAATTCTTAAAATGTTTGTGTATAAGTGTCTTATATCCAGTGTTGAAAAGTTAAGAAAGTTAGGAGTAGGAATTAAACTTCAAACCAGTAAAATCATTGCGTGAAAGCATCGAACATTACAAGTAGGTATGTACAGTGACAGTAGTATTTACGTGACGACTCGCGTAAACATCGGACGTATGTTTTATCGTTGTACGATATCAAGGTAATTTATTATGTACTAGAATACCCGCTAAGTATGTGGCTTGCTACGTAAGCCGACAAACAAATGCAGTTGCATGTACTTTTGTATAAATATAAATATGCAAGCAGTAGTGCTTTGTGGATTGGAAAATTGTATGTTTCAGGATATTGCGGCTTAATCTAGCTTACAATGATCCTGATTTCACTAAATTGAATGAATATTTTTGTCACTAAATTGAGTGAAGAGTGACATAAAAAATTAGTGTTTAAATCGGGAGTCGACAGAAAAGTAAAAACTCGATAGCTCTTCGCTTCAGAGAATACTAAATAGGCTTCAGTAGCCGCGTGAGACATGACCACTGATCCACAAGTATTGTTTTGACACCACTGCATGCAAGTATGCAGTGGTATGCATTTGCAAGTAAATTCTTTCTTTCTTTCTTCTTTAATTTGCATATATGCATGTAGCGCACTAATACGTGTCAAGTTGTCAATTTGATTTAGAACTATGCCTAGCAAGTCGTACATGCTTCTTTGCTAATCTATTGCATATTTTTACCTACTTTGTAAGATTTTTTAAAGACATTAGAAGTACCTTACTAGATAGTATTTAGTTATTGAAGGAGATTTGTTATTTTTTCGAGATTTAGCACATAAATAAAAGGAAAATAGCGATCAAAACGCGTTTCGCGGTGAAATGTAGAAGTGATTCAACAAATTATTTATTTAAATTATAAAATGTATCTATTACTATAGTGTAGGTTTATATTAAGTAAGCGGGTGAATAGGCCACTATTTATTTGGTAAAACAAACAAACGCTACATAGCATTGAAATGTAGCATTGTTAAACAAATATAATAAGTGACAAAATGTACATAAATAAATGAATTGTCGTATTTCGCCATACATTTTGAATTCCTAAAATAATTAAAAAACCTCACGTGTAAATTACTAAAATCTTTTTTTACCGTTTTCAGATTTATGTAAACTAACAATTTTATTAAAACTAGCCATAATTCGTTCCTATATTTTTGTCAAAACATTGAAACTTACCATCACCCTGTACACCAGCATATTTATGTATAATTTATTGTTACCAAATAACTATGACCTGTATTCATTTTCAGTCTTTAAATAGTTTCTTTATTTTTATTTTATTAATCATAATAATAATTATTGGTTCTCCACTTTGTAGTACCTAAACTAAGTATTGGCATTTTCTAACTTAATTTAATATTTATATAAATTATGATAATTGCGCTGTAAGTTGTAAATATGCTTTGAAACGAAACTGTAAATTATTTATTTATTTTTATAATTTAAATAAAATCTTTTATAAATTATTGGTTTTTCTTATTGTGACCTGAAATCCTGTAAGTACTTAGTTATTCTCTGTAAAAAACGAATCTTCACATTTCAAAGTAAAATAAAATGTAGATAAGCCTAATTTCAAATTAGCTTGTAATAAAACACAAATCAATCTAAGAAGACATAATAACATTTATTTACATATAATCAATAAATAAATAATAAAATTAAGGAACACGTCATACACGGCACGATATTCCTTATATATTTACAGGGGCATATTACCTGAAAGACAAAAATTAAATATCATGTCGATGCAGATAGGTAAGTAAGTACCTACGTAAGTCACATGTGAAACCATAATATATACTCGTGGTAGGTCTCTTGTATGCGGGAGGCCGTCTGAGTAGGCACCACAGCTTTGCCAGTTATTCTGCCGCCAAGTAGTAATGCGCAAGCATTACTGTGTTGCGGTGTGAAGTGCATTGCAGCCAGCGAAATCACTGGACATATGAGACTTAATATCTGATGTCTCAGGGTAGTAAGTGGAACTTACGTAATTATTACTACGTATTTACTTATGTAAGTTGAACTTACAAGTGTAAGGATTGCCTTATTAACAGTGAAAGAAAGAAAGAAAAACCATTCGACATGACACACAAAAGTAAACTTGAATTGAGTTCAGCACAACTCGGCGCTGAATTTCAGCTGAAACCCGTTTTAATGTGATAGTGAGTTTAGGCGTCAACGTCTAGGAAGGCCCAGAAAACGTTGGCGGGACGATTTGGACGCTTTCCGGAGTGACTCGCCTGAGATCGCAATGGAGAGGGATCCATGGAGGGTGATGGGGGAGACCTTTGCCCAGCAATGGGATCAAATAGGTTAAAAAAAGTGAGTTTAAGTAGGTACCTGTATCGCCTCCTCCTTCGCAGGTGCAGCGAGGGCCTTCCTCCTCGACCTCCGGCGTCACCGCCGGGGCCTCCTCTCCCTTCAGCTTGTTGCACTCAACGCACGGCAGGAGGACTTCCTCCAACAAGTAGAGCTGCCAACATCACATTTTGTATCCTTAACACGTAAACAGCTAGAAAGGACTCGAGGGCTTTCAATGTACCGCTAAAATGCTGGAGTTTTTTTGGAACACTAGGGTAGTGGTAGTGTCAGTTTTCGCAATTCTTTTGGATTTTTTGACCGTGGCTCTGTGTGTCGGGTTTTCCCTCATCATTTCCCTCTAATGTGGTTGAAGTGGGTGATGGCTGATCCACAAGTCATACTTGTAAACGGGTGCTGCTTGTGGGGACTGGTCTGGTCACTCTAATTGCTACGGTATCTAAATATACCTATTTATATATTATTCATATTTTTCTGTTACTGATAACTATGACTATGGGACATCTCACTCGCACTTCTAATTTGACATTTTGTTAATTATAATTTATACTTCATTGTTCATTGTTATATTTTGAGAAATTTTAAAAGAGCTGAAAAAAAAGACATCCCCGCAGAGTTTGTTGGACAACACACACACTCACAAACACCGGTAGAGTCAGTTTTCACATTTCTTTTCTGGGCCCGTCAAGTTGAGTACGGGAAAGAAATGGGTAGACTAGCTTACCTTTTTTTTCAGTCATGTTATCGAAGTTAAATTTTTTAACATATTTTTAATTTGTTTTGTATTATGTGTTTATGACGTTTAGTGCTTTTTTTTACCTATTTAATAAATGTTTTTTGAGTTTGATACCCACCTTCCCATCCGTGCCGGCGCCGGCGTACTGGCGCGTGCGCGCGGGCGGGGGCGCCAGCGGCGCGGACGGAGCGCGGCGCACGCCCGCCACCAGCGTGTGCGACCCGCCCACCCAGCGCAGGCACATGTGCTGCCTGGAACAACCGCACACTGTACCTAGTGCCCAGTGCTCAGTGACCAGTGTCCAGAGCCCAGAGCCCAGGGCCCATTGACTGGGACTGGGAGAGAAGAAATTAAAAGGTCCAAAATGTTCTCACTACCCTATCTCATAGAGTAAACAGAGCTCAAAGAAAGCACATTCAAATTGCGTGTGAAACTAGGTATTCTACTGATAAAGTATACTACTGTTAGTAATTTCAGAGAAGACAAAGATGCCTAGACATTCAATTTCTTCAAAGTAGCCAACTGGTAAATACTTAAGAAACATAACATTGTAGAAAACCAATCAATTGTAACAAAAGTCCTATTAGTTTTGCGGCTTCTTAGTAGCTCTTTTTTCTAATGCGGTGGTAGAGTCGTTGGGATAAATTGACGTTCATAAGTGCGTCTGTGATGCCTAAACTGAATAAACAACTTTTGTATTTCAAGGCCGTAGGGTGTTATGCCTGAAAACTAGCCAGCGCAGCGTTGTGATTCAATTACAACAGAACTGAGCTCACACCATTCTACTGTGCACGGCAACTATCTACGTACACGGACGCAGTATAGGAGGTTTATTATTATTGTTTACATTGTTATTTGTTGAAGGGCCCCTGTACCTGGCCGTACCCGTTGTGTGCAGTTTTACGAGAATAAATCATTTTCTTTATTCTTTCTTACTAATGCTCCAAGAAAATCTATCCATTACAGATAATAAGCAGATCTTGGAAGTTCGATTTCATGGATCCGCTTAGCCTTATCGAGTATACAAATAGCAACTTATTTGTTGCTATTTGGTTTAATATATGGAAAGACTATCACGGTGACTGACTTCATTTCCTCGGCGTCCGGCGACGGGCACACGGGCACACACAGGTCCGGGCCGGCGACGGCGGGGGCGGCGGGGGCAGCGGCGGCAGCGGGGGTGGCCTTGTCCTCGGGCGGGGCGGGATGCAGCGCTGGCAGCGTGTATGGCTGGCCAGCCGTCGGCTCAATCGGCTCCATGAGGGCCGGCTCCTTGCACGTGCCACAGCGGCCGTCCTTCGACAGCAGCCGGGTAAGCAACGCCGCCTGAAGTGGAATGGAGATGTGGCTTGGGGTTATTTGGTAACATTTTACGACTGTCTTGTGCAGTCGTCGATGCCGACAATGACTCTGACTTCGACGCCGATTTTGACACCAACGCAGATTCCGGCTTCGACACAGACGCGGATGCCGATGCCGATTATGACTTCGACACAGATGCAGATCCCGATGTCGATTTTGAGTTCGACACAGACGCCGATTTCAATTTTAACACCGACACCAATGCCGATGCCATTTCCGACATCGACGCCGACGCCAATGCCGAAGACGTTTCTGTCATCGACGCCGACGCCAATGCCGAAGACGTTTCTGTCATCGACGCCGACGCCAATGCCGAAGACGTTTCTGTCATCGACGCCGACGCCAATGCCGAAGACGTTTCTGTCATCGACGCCGACGCCAATGCCGAAGACGTTTCTGTCATCGACGCCGACGCCAATGCCGAAGACGTTTCTGTCATCGACGCCGACGCCAATGCCGAAGACGTTTCTGTCATCGACGCCGACGCCAATGCCGAAGACGTTTCTGTCATCGACGCCGACGCCAATGCTGAAGACGTTTCTGTCATCGACGCCGACGCCAATGCCGAAGACGTTTCTGTCATCGACGCCGATTCCGACGTCAAAACTGACGCCGATACCAATTACGACATTGACGCCGACGCGTCTGCCAAGGTTAGTCTAGGCGTCGCACCTCTGGCTTTCAGAAAACTAACTTTAGGTTCCCCAAGCTGTATGGCGAGCACTTTGAGCTTATCCTGTATGTCCCTGAGCTCTCGCTGCACCTCCTCCCGCAGCGCCAGGAGCTTCATGATCTCCGCCTTGTTCTCTATCACCTCCGACAGATCGTGGATCACATCCTGCGACAAGCATTAACAAGTACAATATAACCTCCGCACACTACACCGTAGCTATGAGCGCGCTATGAACGCATCAATAAATAATCTGGGTGTTGTGGTACCTGGTCCTGGATCTCTAGATACAGAGAATCAAAGAGACAAGGATCTATGTAATTAAACTAGTGGTTCGCTCTAAACTGAAACCTTGATATTCTATTAAACAAGCAAGTTATCGTCGAACAAACATTCAAATATAAACCCCAATTCGTCCCAGTATAATCAGAGACCTCGCTACGCTTGGTTAATGGTCGTTGGGCTTTATTATTGTTTTTAAAGAAATGAAACACCGTCTTCGTCTCCTGCAAAATATTAGGTCTAGCGCTGACGCTTACGGAACGGTGTAGTGGGCGCTGTCTCACAAAAACCAGCGGAGAGAATATTTATATTACGATAACTAGGGTCCACTTATACGTGGGAACGTTTAATAAGACATGATGATGATGATGATGATGATGACGACGAAAACATATGTGGTTTCTGGTCAACAACATTAGATAGCACAGCATCGCATACCATAGCACAGAAATAAACCTTTTTTTACGCTTAATAGATCTATGTTTGGCTACTATCTCGTCTGATGAAGCGATGATGTGGCCTAAGATAGAGCACATAGATCTAGAGAGAGACGGCAGTTGAGCGGCTGCTCAGACCCGTCTCCCCGATGGTTCACCGAACATCATCCCGAAACACGACTAAGTCGCTTAACGGCATGGCTTTGTTCGGTGGGTTTTTGTATTGCAACCAAGGCCAAAGCTTACCACTCTAAAGCGCGTAAGCGAGTTTCATCACGATGTTTTTCTTCACCGTTTTAGAGCGAGCGTACAAAGTCTGCACTTAACTATAAGTCATTGGTGCAGGGCCGAGTCGGGATTCGAACCGAGGTGCGTCGGATCGAAAGACGCACGAGTTCCCGCTGAGCCACACTCGCTCTTAAATCAAACCTAAAATTATAATAACACATCTGTCACGATAGGCGGTGTTATAGCTCAAAGCAATCTCTTCCAGGTAATTCAACGGTCATATCTATAGGAATGTCTTTAAAATATTCAGAAAGAAAAATGAAATTGCACAAACAGGGTTCGAACCTGCGTCTTCGGAATACTGTCTCGACGCCTCAACCAACTGAGACATCAAGCTTACATATTCGCCAAGCATGCGCTAATGTATTCAAAACCAAAAAATGGTCGATGTAAGTCAGTTAATATATGAATAATTATAACGGTGGCCATCCTCATCCATGATCGGAAGACCTATCAAGTTCACGCCATCACCAAAGAGCGCCGGCAGAAACACCTCAAGCTTTTGCCTCTCTTCCCTGTATTCGTTGATTTTAATGACCGAATCTACGAAGGCAGAGATAAAAGCGGTGATCTTGTGGCAGATCTTCGGACCATCCTGCCGTATCCTGTTAAGAATCATGAGGATCACGATCAGCTCACCATCCAAACTTGTTCCTGCTTTTGGAACTTATCGTAGCACACTTCTAGTCTCTGCTCGAGCTCGGTGCGCGCCGTCGCGAAGCCTGCTTCGGTCAGCAGGCCGGCCAGCCGCGAGCTGTCCGCCTGGAAGAAGGAACACATGTTTATTGGCTGTTATAACCATTTTAAATGATTAATTAGTGTAACTGGCTGTACAGTCGTTCTAGTTATTAATAATAACTAGTAGAAAACGAAATAAAAACATTTTTGTTGATAAATATATTTTGCAAGAAAAGCTTTTAACAAATTTGTAATCAGAACGCAAGCAGATTAAAATAAGCGCAAACACTAGTAGTTTACGATTATCCGTCAACGAGTTCTATTGCCCATCTTCCGTCTCCATCATCAGATCAGGTGGCTGTCACCATGATATTGCATTGTCATCATAGACATATATCGATGATTGTCATCGGACTTTGACAAGTATGCAAATTTTCAACTCCGTAGTATAAGAGGAAGTAGTTCTGATTCAACTTGCAAGGTTTGACCCAAACATTGCAAATTAAATAAAAGCTTGTAATAAAAAGAGGCAGACTACCTCCCGCCTCATGGAAAGCAGTTATCATTTTTGTAGTGGTAGGCTCCGGTCGTGGTTGTAATACCACTCACTAAACAAAGTAATGCCATCAAGCGTCGACATAGTCATGGTCATTTTTCCGGATTATGTTCGGTGAACCCATGACGAAACTAGACAACCAAAGACGAGTTGCGCAGACGCTCGATTTTCTTTATTTATTTGTTTGCCCTTAAGGACTACGGCCCCACAACACTCAGACAGGAAACAAATGCTCACGCTTATTTAATTTTTCTGTGCACAAACATTTGTCCCGTCGCGCGAATCGAACCTGCAACCTCAAAGATGTTTGTGATTTGAGCCAACCTGCCCAACCACTATACCACAGAGGCTATCTTTCTCTGTCAATTTCCATCATCCTTTAAAATGATGTCCATAATTAATTGTGCGGCTGCAACAGTTGTGTGTAGTGGCGGTTCACACTTTACCTTATCTCTGAGACCGTCCAAGACTTCATCGCGGTCCGCCTTCTGTTCTCGAAGCACTTCTATAGCTTCCACCAAGCTCTGAAATACAAACAAGAGATGTTAATAAGGATACAACGTAATTTATTTGACTGAAGACTGCTCAAAACTCGTGCAAATACTAGGGGGAGAACATTGCTCGGGGGTGGATTTCCAATCAGCATCTTCGAAAAGTCGATTCAATGAATTCGATCTTCTTCTTCTTCGATTATTATAACTGCATATAATGAAACTTAAGAACGATACTATCTCAGCGCAGTACAGTGCCGCACAACATTTTGCAAAGCAAAATTGTGAGTGGCGCTGCAACTGTTATGAGCAGGCGTGTTATTTTACCATATCCTCACTCAGTTATATATACACACATCAAAAGTGTCTAGGGATCAACATATATTTTTGCAATAACTTTTCTTCTGATTGATATTAATTAAAATTTTCTTTAAGGATTCATCAAATAAAGTGTTTTCGTTTGTCACAGTAACGATAAACCAAGTCACCTTTGCATTAATAAAGAAATTTGCCATTTTCCTAATAAAGGGATTTTTGACATTTGAACCACTAACATTAAAGTTCGAAAAAAAGACTGAAATAACAGTTTTCTTTAAAATTTTATTGGGTAACTTAAACAATTAATAATCCGTGTTTCTACCGCGAACACTAACAACACAAGAACATCGGTTTGGCATACTCAAAATGAGTTCATCCAAATCACGCTGTGGAATGGCTGCCCATGTTCGTTGCAACAACAAAAAAAGGTCTTCTTGCGACTGGATACCCTCCATATTCGGCAGAGCTCTTCTCTGTAGCATATCCCATGCATGCTCAATCGGGTTCAAGTCTGGCGACTGAGCAGGCCAGGGCAGGACATTGATGTTAGCTGCGGCGAGAGTCTGTCTTACAACTCTTGCGGTGTGCGGTCGTGCATTATCATGCATTAACTGAAATAAGGGACCGATTTGCACTTGTAGAGGAACGATGACGTCTGATACAATCGTCTCAGCATAAATTTGAGCGTTAAGGTTGCCTCTGATCCAAATCAACTCAGTTCTTCCGCCGATCCAAATACCCGCCCATACCATGATGGTTCCACCACTATAAGGATGGACTTCCTGGCAGGATTTTAATCGCTGTTGGCGTCCAGGGGTTCTCCAGTGTCGTATACGTCTTGTATCCGGTCTCATACCAAAACGAGACTCATCAGAAAAGCACACGAAACGCCATTGTTCTTCTGCCCAATTTCTGTGTTCAAGAGCCCATTGATATCGAATCCTACGATTGTGCATTGCTATAGGTGGTACCCGTAGCGGTCTTCGGGAATGAAGGTTCACTTCATGCAAGCGGTTTCTGACTGTTTGGTCGCTAATTAAGTTCCCTGAAGAGTGATGAAGCCTCACGGCTAACATCATGGCGGTTATTGTTGGAGCTCTTCGAGTTAAGATTTGAATGTATCGGTCTTGTCTCCGTGTGGTGCAGCGATACCGTCCTCCATGGCGCTCAGCCACGGTACCAGTGCTTCGGTAACGTGTCCAAAGTCGACTGATAACACTCTGACTTGTATTCAGAGCTAAAGCCACAGTACGTTGCCGGGAACCAGCTTCTATCATTCCCACGGCTCTGAGCATTTCTTCCCTGCTTAAATGACGTCGCCGCTCCATAATAACGTTGGTTTTAATCAGTAGTAGGGAAACAGTAGCACTAATAATGTCTTCAATGCGTTGTATGTTTTTATAGGGAAAATATTGACAGCTGATTTTCATCTTTTACTCGAATTTGATTCACAATTCCTGATTCAAATTATGAAATGCACCAAAAAGGATCCATATAAATTTATAAAATCATAAATTTATTACAAAGCCACATCTCAATCTCAAGAAATCCGCATAAAAATGCTTGATCCCTAGACACTTTTGATGTGTGTATATATAAAAATACAGTAGACAATATTTATAGAAACATTCTAACGCGCAGTTCGTCGCCCAGCTGCCTCTGGAAGACGGTAAGATGCGTGTGCTGCGCCAGCGTATGATCCAGTTCCTGCACCAGACCCTCGTACCGCTCGGTCAGCTCCAACACAGCTGGAAAATGGACACATTCACGTTTGTGACGTTCAAATTCATTTAGATGTTGATATGTATTTTTTTATTACCCATGATAGACTGAGCGAGTGTGGCTGGGCAGCAGCTCGGGCGACTTTCGATGCGACGCTCAAACCTTCGAATCTCGCTCGACAACAATGAATTTTCTTATGTTATGGTAACGTAATCAATAAGTTCAAGGACATGTGATATGCGCACTGCAGCCACTTGATGAATTTTGGCTCATATATGCCCCTGTGAGAAAAGGCCTGTGACCCAGCAGTGGGAATGCTATAGTGACGATGATAGATAAACTCTGGAAGTACGACGACAGTAGTCACATAGTCAGACAAATTGGTTGTTTTGGTCTACCTTAACCTTTTTTCAGCTATCAGCCTAATTTAAGCCATAAAATATCGATTTCGCAATTAGAACTCGTAACCTATAGCCGGCGGCTGTAGTCCCACCTGCAGTTTCTGCGTTGTTGTTAACCGCCTCTAGCTGTACTAGTCCTTCCTTCAGGTCTGTGCGCATCTGGACCATCTGCTCTCTGAAGCTTGACATCTGCATCACACCAATTTACAGTCAGTAAGTAAGCTGCGAGAATAACTTGAAACAAAGGGTTCGCCTCTGCAACTGTTATGAAGGCTGTACACTCCTGTAGAGGAAGAGCGAGACAAGCCGAGGACGGAAGTGTACAGAGACACGCTCGCACGTCCTCTGTGCGTCTCGTAGAGGAAGACCGAGACAAGCCGAGGACGGAAGTGTACAGAGACACGCTCGCACGTCCTCTGTGCGTCTCGTAGACCCTTAACCGACCAAACCTTCTTGCGAGAAGGGCGACGCATGACGAGAACACCCTGACGAGAGTGTACTGCCGCCATTACAGAACAATCACAGGGATTCGCAAAGTTTTGGATATAAAGTAAAAATATTTATCGTTTTAATGTGCATTTTTGTGTGTGTTTAGCAAATATTATTTTGCCTTTTAACTTTGATAGGGTGGATTTTGGCAAGACATTTTAAATGGTGGCGATAGTGTAGCTTATATTGTGTGATTTATTTGTGCATTAGATTAAAGTAGAATAAACGAATTATATTCGTGTCATCATTTTTTTCCATGGTCATAGTAGAGTAGATGGTGACGTAGTTCAACATACAGCCGCTCGTTATCTAACAAAAGCTAGGCCATGTTTGGCACGGATAAGTATAAAACATTCTTATAGACATTGAACCTATAGTATAGTGTAGTAGCCTTACCGTTTGTTCTCGTGTCTAGATTATTACCTGTGTGGAGAGTCCAACGTCAAAGCCAGCCAGCTGCTCAGAGTAGTCGGCCGTCAAGCCGTACAGAACTGTTATCCGGGAGTTCAACTTTACAGCGATTTCGAGTTTCTCCGCTGGAATAAAACTTACATCAAATTGATGAATTGTGATTGTGCCTCAACCCATAGGCGTATTACGGATTAACATACTAAGACTATTTCTTTATTAATTTATTGGCTTGCGTTTGACCTCTATCTCACCTGATGGTAAGACATTGATGTCGCCAGATCAATTATTAGACATAGTAATCAATCAATCAATCAAAAGTTCTTTATTCAATTTTGTCGTCACAGACGCACTTATGAACTTTAATTATTACAATGACTCTACCACAGTATCGGAAAAAGAACCACTACTCAGAAGATACGGCAAGAAACTGAGGGGCATATTTTTTTAGAACTTTTGTTACAATATTTTATGTTTGTTTTTGACAATATTATTTTTCTTATGTGCCAGTTGGCACAGGTGCCAGTAAAGAAAGCTATCTCAGAATGACTAGTGCAGTGCAGCGTCGCGGCATCGTAGCGTGTGCGAGCACTGGCGGAATTTATTATGCTCACGTCGTTTTCCTTTCTTAAATTTCCGTCTGACAGTTTTGGAAAAGACCTTACGGGGGCATTAATTAACGCGGCAGATCTACACTCTAGATAAAATGATGATTGCATTTAATCCTGCATTTGAACAAAATACTAATCGAAGAAAGCTAATACTACGAGGCTACGAGGCAACTCTGTCAAGTAACACTTGTGACTCACCCACTGCCCTAGCGGTGCTTTGCGCCATTTCGGCTGTAGACGTGGCTTTGTTTGTCAAGTTGTTGGCGGCCTTCATCAAATCTTCTTTTAGCACAATCATAGCATCCCTGGTACAATAGAATTAATTGTTTTTCTATGGGTCGTAATAAAATATATTCTTTATTATTTAAAAATGTAAGTAGGTACATAAGTGATGGTGTGCAAGGCTTGTTATGGGTATTTTAGACCGAATTGGTAAACATCTGATGTTTAACTGAGTAGCTCCTGTGGTAGCTGCCATGAAGGAGTAGTGGTACGAGAAATCACTAATTACGCTATCAGGTTCATCCTCAGGAGCAGCCTCAGTTAAACGTTATTCTCTCACAGGGTCGGCAAAACATCTGCAATGCCTCTGGTCTGGTTTTTATTCAATGATGGCATAGACGCACTTATGAACGTAAATTATTACAATACCACCGAATTGGAAAAAGAACCTCTACCCAGAAGATACGGCATGAAACTGAGGGGCATTTTTTTAGAACTTTTGTTACAATATGTTTGTTTTGACAATACGAGTCGGTATTATGTTGATGTGCCGGTTGGCTACACGGCAGGCGGAGAGTTCTGCGCATCTTTGTCTTCTATGTAATTATTAAAGGTCTAGTATGCTTATTTCGTTAGAATATTTTTCACACGCAATTTGAATTTAATTTCTATGAGATCCGTTATAGGTAGGTACATTTTAGAACTCCGTCAACAATTATTATTTTATAAAACCGTACCGAATGCAAACGATGGACGGTGGTCTAAACCTAGGTACAGCAAATCTGTCCTTATTACTATTACATATATTACTTGTGTTTATGTTCTGATGATCACACAGATCGGCAGTGATTGTTGGGAGTAAAAAAATTAAATAACATGAGCTATATTAACGACGAGACTAACTCCATTTCACTCTTCGTGACTATTGCCGACATAGACGGCCTTGAGGTCCGCGACGACATCGAGACCCTGCTGGCGGCTGAAGGACGGCTCACGGCCGAGGGCCGGCCGCTCGGGCTGGGCTCAGCCCGCGACAACTTGGGCATCTTGGACATGGGATCGATGGCGACTGACTTACGGGCCGCGGGAGTGGAAGGGATGAGGGGAGTAGCCGACTTGTCGGTGATCGGACCGTGGACCTAGGGGGTGAATGATGATCTTAAACCTTGGCAGACTAAAGTAGGTCTAGGCTTATTCTGCCGCACGCAATACGAGATCGAGGTGTGCGTTCATGTTTCCTAAAGTTCCTCTCTGTGACATCATTTTATTATAAGAGCGTAGAAGATTATACGTTGGGCTGTTTAGTATTTTTCTACGTTAACTAAGTAGGTGCTTGAAAACCTACCTACCATCTGGAGCACTTTCTTTTTAAGGTCGCATTTCATTTGTTAACTCGGTACCCGACCAGCGCGCCACCTCGCCTCGAGCGAGCGGTTAGAAATTCTTTATATGAAATTCCATACATGCTCGTAAACTTATCAACTCCGTAACGTCCGCGTCGCCTCGCTCGCGAGTGACCGCCGCGCTTGCCGCACGGTGACCATTGCTGACAACGCGCGGGCCCCGTAGAGCCGTCTTCGAGTGATTTGTTACGAAAATGTCATGTTTCCCATTATATATTTTGGGCTATGATGTCAAGAACCTCTTCGAAGCTGCGCCGTCAACTCGCCGATCACGCGATGAACAACCGGGGACAACGAGTGGACGCCGGGCGGTGAGTCGTCGTTGGTCGGGTGTCAGGTCGATTAATGAGTAATAATCTTTATATTGTTACTTTTCTCTTCTTTTTCTTTGACATTAGACACTTGAAAAATGAGAACATTTAATGAGCACTCCATTACCATTTGTTGCAAAGCTACCACGTCCGTTTTGAAATCTTCGATCTTTTCCGTGAACTCCTCAGGCAAGGCGCCCGCCGCCGCCAGCTGAGTCAGCAGTCCCGCCATGCGCTCAATCGCTTTTTCAGCAGCTTGGACTCGCGCGGACACCTGGACGTGTCATAGTTTTAATAAGATGCCACCCAGAACTGTCAATACCATACAAAGTACTGCGTAGCACTGCATTGCGCTCATCATCCTGAGACCTCACGGTTGCAATGCCGACAGTTAACAGTTTGAACCTGCAACTGTATATGTGACAGTTTTAGCCGGCAGGCGTGAAGCTTAACATCGCGCGAACAAGGTGCTCGTCTCATTTTCAGATCCATAAAAAAAAACCTTCGGAGCGTCACGCTAAGCTGTACCCTACACGCTGACCTACGCAATTCTCATACGTTTTAGTCGGCCCTTTTTTTATGTAATTGAATGATAAGACGAGCTGGTCGGTCACCCGATGGTAAGCAATACGCCTGCCCATAACAATTGCAGCACCACCCAGAACTTTATTTTGCAAAATTTTGTGTGGCACCGCACTGCGTTTGTCACCGTATGACAATAAGCTGTTAAGTCTCATAACGCCCAGTAATTTTACTGGCTGCAATGCCCTTCAAACCGGAACACAGTAATGCTTGCGCACTACTGCTTGGCAGCAGAATAACCGGCAAAGCAGTGGTACCCACCCAGACGGCCCCTCGCATACGAAAAATCTACCACGAGTAAAACCAACCTTATCGTAAACAGCACTTCGACGATTTTGGAGGTCTAAGGGTTAACCTGGGATCGACTGTTTAGAGGGTACTAACACGAATCCACGGTTTTTAGAATTTTTGTCTGTTTGTTTGTTTGTTTGTGTGTTTGTTATCTATAGACTCGGAAACTGCCAATAGGATATTAATGTGGTTTTCAGGATTTGGTAGCATTATTTCCAACTTAGATTATAGAGTATGTTACATCAAAATCGGTTGGGTGACTACGAAGATACAGCTTGACCCCTACGTAGCACGCGCTCCCATACAATGGAGAGGTCTTGCTAAGATGGTCTTGAAAAAACTACGAATATGGGTTTCCCCTGCCGTTCACTCGGACGAAGTCGCGGGAAAAGCTAGTACCTAATAAGTGTTGCAATAGTTACCTGCATGGCGTTCATAGTGTCTGTCAATGAAGCGCTGCCTTTCGCCAGGTCGGTCCTCAGCTTCTCGTTGTCAGGGAGTGCGGGCATCGGCAGCGGGCCGGTGGCTCCCTTCAGCTCGTTCACCGTCGCCTCCAGCAGCGCGAACTGAGAGCGCGTCACCACTTCGATGCTGCCCACGCGCGTGGCGGACCCCGCGGTCCCTGCACCCCCAAACGAACGAAAGCTATAGATGAGGAGGTTCTTTTCAAAACTTGACTATCCCACTTTTTGTGTTTTTTCACAATCTGAGGAAATAGTTTTTTAGGTATGCAGCTTTGTATTGGAATAATTTATTTTTGACGAAATCATGCTTTTTAATCATTTTTTCTGGTGTAATTCTCAAGTTTTGGCCCAATGTTATTTTCGCAGGGTGTAAATTTGAATGTTTAGTGTTAGTCAAATGGAATAGTCAAGTTTTGAAAAGAAGCTCCTCCGATATACCTACTATTTTTTAAGGCTGAAGTAAGCAGTCACTAATGCAGAGATTAGTCATTTCCTAAACTCGATCTGATGCAATTGTATCTCCTTTTCCTTTTTTTATATATGATAGATCTACGTTTGACCACCATCTCGCCCGATGTTAAGCGACGATGTGACCGAAGATGGAGCACGTAGATCTAGAAGATATTTACTCTGGCTTTGAAAATACCCAAATTGTAGTTATCAACAGGTAACTGAGAATTCCTTCCAATCTATATGAAGCAAATTGGTATAGATAAAAAAAAATTAAAATTTGTGAGCACCAAAATTCTCTAAAGATTTTGACAAAACTAGTAACCGTCATAGTCTTGTGTAGGAACTAATATTTTATTTTATTTTATTTATTTTAGCAATCCAAACAGCGTCTTAGCTAATTTATATCAATACAATATTTCTTGTTTATAAGGCCACAATAGGATTACACAACTAATGTACTTAAGTTAATACTAGCATGATTACATAATATAATAGTATGTTTACATATCCTTCATTGTGAGTTAAGTTTACAGAATAGATGTTTGTATTATTATTTTAAATATAGTTGTAAACAAAAGTTGAGACATATCTCTATAATAATGTACGTATAAATGTATAAAATGTAATTTAACAAATAAAAACAAATTAAACAAATAAAAAATATTTAACAATTATGTATGTAAACTTATCATTATTATTGATTATTATTGCGTGGCTCCGTGTGTGGATGTGTTTATGAACAGGTGTATGCGTGTGTGAGTGAGAATGGTTAAACTACTAACTACTAACTTTTCAATTGTATAATTTAATTTTTGCTATGTGTTTCCTTTATGCGACTTTTGAGAGAGCTTTTAGATAAATGAAAGAGATCAAGATCCGAGTAATACTTATTATAAGTTTGTGCTGCTCGACACAGAACTGAATTCTGCGCATAATTTGTACTTACATGGGGGACATGTAGCAAAGGCGTATGCCTTGTGCGATATGCAGGTGCCAGCAGCGAAACATTAGCTAGGAGTTCAG
Organism: Petrophora chlorosata; assembly: GCA_951640565.1. Taxonomy (NCBI): domain Eukaryota; kingdom Metazoa; phylum Arthropoda; class Insecta; order Lepidoptera; family Geometridae; genus Petrophora; species Petrophora chlorosata. The sequence continues at coordinate 17,103,685 of OX621202.1, read as the reverse complement.
GACAATCTATGTTACCGGACAAAATATCATGTAACAACAGGACATCATATTGCCTCCGTCGATGCTCTAATGAATCAAGACCATAGTGCTTGCATGCTTCGTTATAAGACTCAAAAATTTGATGATCTTTAAAGCTTAAGTATTTGATAAATTTTTTTTGCAAAGCTTCCAATCTCTCAATATGAACTATGTAGCATGGAGACCATATACTACAGGCGTATTCTAACACACTCCGTACATATAAGAAATTTATATTTTAATATAAGAATATTAGTTCCTACACAAGCTACACAAACACCCATACGGGACAAGGCTTTTTCACCTGGAATTGAAATCAAAACATCAGTACCTACACTATACTACTTAGTGAATGTAAATTTACATAACTCTAAAATCAAACTCATTTACTTTGACCACAAAGCAGATAGGTACAGAAGTCAATCTCATGTATGTACTTCACTTTTCATACTTGACAAGGTTGGCATCACCTCAATCGGATACTGCCTTCAATGCCAAATTCATGCGATCAACCATGGCCTCTCTTTGAGACAGGATCTGCACTCCACTGGTCCGTGAATCTGATATATATCTCTTTACGACTGTGCTGTCATCTCCAAACCCAAACATACCGGGTTTTAGCAGATCGTTAACATGGAGCAGGAAAAGAGTCGCAGAAAGAACCGACCCCTGAGGAACCCCGGCATTAATTGCCAATTGATCAGACAAGCCGCCTTCAACGACTACTCGAATTGATCGGTCCCTCTAGAGAGTCCAATACCCATACACATAAACCAGTAGGTAGGCCATATGCTAGAAGCTTGCTAATAAGGCTGTCATGCCATACCCTATCAAAGGTCTTTGAGACATCTAGAGAAACCGTAAGTGCTTCTCTTTGCTTCTCAATGGCCTCGCTCTAAATGTGAGAGTGGCATACGCAAGAAGGTTCCCAATTGACGGGTTTCGGTGAAAGCCATATTGGCGGTTACTGAGAAGCTCATTCGCTTCGAGGTGTGTCAGGAGCCTGTTGTTCAGTACACGTCCAGTACTTGCAGAATATGGATGTGACTGAGATTGGCCTGTAATTTGTAGGGTAGACACGACAGCCTTTTTTGGGCACAGGTTGCACGTTAGCTAGCTTCCAGAACTTTGGCACTTGACCAGTCTCAAAAAAGAGACTAAAGAGGCGTGTCATTACTGGAGACAATTCAGGCGCGCAAGTTCTCAGAACTATGGCTGGAATACCACCAGGACCACTTGCTTTATTCACGTCATTCGATTTCGATTAGTTACGTAATTTGTTAATATGTTGAACCAACTTGTTGATTTTATAATGATTATTAGAGTAAACTTAACCTAATTTAATCTCTGATAAATGAATCATATTGTTGTGAGTGATATTTTTATACTTATTTAGTAAAATTGAATTCGAAAATTACAAAGTTCTTTGTTTTACAGTTTCTGCTTCGTTGCAAGGTCTTTTTACTTTTTTAGTATCGAAAGTATCGAAAGTACCGGGAATTCCCGATCCTGTGTAAGTATCGGCTAAAAATTCCCGGTACTAAGAATGGTACCGATACTGCATGCCCTAGTGTCTATGTGTGCGTTGCTCCAGCGCACTTTGTATGTAGATTGACTTCTGTACCTATCTATTTTGTGCTTTGACAAAACTAAAAAGCGTTATAGAGCATAGTTATGCGTGCGTACAGTGTGTCCGGATGAACTGGAAATAATGTAAAATAATACCTTTACATTTACATACAACTTAATCTAAAATACAAAGACAATATAAGGGATCCATCCCCTTCCCCACCGAGTGGCAGCCAATTCGAATTTACTTTCACGCTATATACGAAAAAATTCCATACCCTTTGATGACTTGGTCCCACTGCTATAAAATAGGCTTCAAAAAGATTCCAAATACTACGTGTAGGTATAGGCTTATTGAAATATCAACAATATTTTCAATAATTAACAATGTGCAATATAATAAAAACTCACCGCCACGTGATGGGCCTTTTTGAACTGAAATTTAAATGAAAACGTCAGTAAACCAGTGAAATTGGATTACTTAAAGAAAGGAAATTAAAATATTTACCAAGCAAAACTTTATCTTTGTGAGGTCCTTCCACCTCTGCAACAAAAATATTATTATTTATGAGGATATGGCACAGCCGCGGCCAGCGAGCACTAGGTGTTTGAAAAATGGCTTACGGTCTCGCAGAAAATGCGTAAATTAAATTAAATAAATGAACTAAATAATAATAATAATTTAACTAAATTCGTATCAACTTCAGAAAACGTTTCTACCACACTAAATCTCAACCAAATTTGGTAATTTTGGTCTTAATTTCTTAAATGGAGAATAAACTAGGTTTGTAGGTTTTCCTTTTTCTAAGTTTATGTCTATTTTTAAAGTTAACGGTTTCAAAACTTCAAGAAAAAATGTCAAGTAAATATCGAGTTTTTTGGGTCCATTTATTCAAATTCTATAGGAATTATCGAAAAAATAAAAGCCTACAAACCCCAGTAATGATAAAATCTCGTACATGTCCAAATTTCATCGAATTTGGTTAATGTTTAGGAGTAGAAAAACGTTTTCTCTTTTTGTATGAAAATTTCAGCGTGCCGTTCCCTCTTAAATCATAATTGTATTATTTCTTCGTCTTATACACGCACACGTTATACACGACCTCGGCCACGGTCTGTACCTAGATACATTTTAGCAAATAATTTGATTAAATACCCGTGAGTGTAGCCGGTCATTTAATCAAATTATGAATAATACTAACGTTACTTTTAATAATAATATTTTAGCTAATGTCAAGTAAAATGTATAGGTACTTAGTTATAAATCATAAATAATAATTTATTGACACAGTATTGTACAAAGTTAGTATACTAACGTTGACTAGTTCGGGAGCCTTCAGGCTACGAAACCAGTCGGAACTGTGTTTCAAGAGCTTGTCATAGTTACAATACGCGCCACAAAAGATGAGATAGTGATGGTCGACTCGAGTACCGACGAAAAACGACTAACTCGAGTTAACTCGAGTTGGGCTTAACTCGAACCAACTCGAATTGACTTCTCTCTGACTCGAGTTTGAAACCCGAATGAAACCGACATGGAGCGAAGTTTGCGACTATATTCATTCATAACAAACAAGTGTCACATTTATGTAGATTTGAGGTTAACTTTAAAGTGCCGGTTATTGCTGTAGTTTTTCGTGTTTTAAATTGTTTTTGAAAAATGCCGGGTCCTAGAAGAAAATCTTTGGTTTGGGATGTATTTGAATCGTCAGTGAGTGGACGTGTTACGTGTAATCATAATGTTAGTTTGATTTTATTTTGAAAAGATTGCTGTATAATTACATAGTTTTATTAATAATAAATATAAATATTTTTAAAAATTAAAATTTAAGCCAAAATTACAAAAATAAATGATTCGATTTCAAACAATAATTTCTTTTTTTACTTTAGTTAGTATAACTCTTTCAATACATTAATGCGAAGGTGGGGGAATAAATTAGTAGTTACGTGAATTTTAACTCGGGTTAAATCGAGTTTTGTTTTTTCCGAGTTGGCACATCACTAAGATGAGACTTGACAAACCACGTGGTTTGACTTGCGCAGTAGACGATTTATAGGTCTCTTTAGCGGTATGAGGTCTGAGGCGGGAAGGGATCGGGGATCAACAGGGCAGCGGAAAGAGCGCGGGAGGTGCCGGTACGGCACTGCGCATGCGTGTCAGTTGCCTTCCGTCCTCCTCACCCCGTGCACGCACCGCTTGACTCCGCAGTACAATCGAGTGCAACTTGTGTTTATAAATTTCTACTTTGTTATAGTTGTGTTGTATACGAGTGTAACTTTGTGAAATCTTAATGATGAGGAGGTAAAACATTAAGAAGACAAAGTAGGAAGATGGTTTACGACGTTAACACTTACATCATATATTGACAGTAACAGTGACTAGGACAATCTGCCTTTTTCATCTTAAATTTTATTATTTAGTAATAAATCTATAATAGGTTTAAAAAAATTAATATAGTATTGTTACACACCTACCTAATTCTGAATGTTGTCGAAAATCCCTGAATAGATATACAAATTATGGATAACTATTTCGTACACGACTGTACCTGCGCAGGCTCCCCACTACTGACGCTTGTCAAGTCTCATCTTTCGTGGCGCGTATTGCATTATCAGAATAAATGCTGCATACAAAAGTCGTACAACCCCCGTCGCAAAAAGGAGGGGTGTTAGAAGTTTGACCAGTACGTGTGTCTGTCTGTGTCTCTGTCTGTGGCACCGTAGCTCTTAAACGGGTGAACCGATTTGGATGCGTTTTATTTTATTTGAAAGCAGGTTTTGTAGCAGTGGTGCTTAGACGAAATCATCAGCCTATTACGTTCCCACTGCTGGGACACGGGCCTTCCCTCATAGAGAGAGTATGGGCCATTATGACCCATACTCACAACATGTCACATGTCTTTGAATTTATGTGATAAATTCTTGGACATGCCGGTTTCCTCACGATGTTTTCCTTCACCGATTTTAGAGCGAGTGTTAAATCCGCACATAACTTAAGAAAGTCAGTGGTGCGGGGCCAGTGGGATTCGAACTCGGGAGCGTCGCATCGAAAGTCCCACATGCTACCACTGAGCCACACTCGCTCTATATATTGTTCTTAGACATGTTTTATCATAATTAATTTTTCGTAAAAAACAAAAACCGACTTCAATGTATCTTCGAAGTCCAAGGTCAAATATCGATGAAATTTATATGGGACCACTTCGTAGCTATACTGAACCCAACGCAAAGAGAATTCCAAATCGGTTCATAAATGACGGAGTTATGAGGTAACAAACATAAAAAAATACAATCGAACAGAGAACCTTCTCCTTTTTTTTAAGTCGGTTAAAAATCAGTTCAGCCGTTTTTTATTTTAATTTAATAAATGATCATCATCATCCTATTACGTTCCCAGTGCTCGGACACGAGCCTTCACTAAAAGAAAGTCTAAGATGGGACCCCCGAATTTGGACTGCACACGAAACTGCACCGAGAACAACCTCACCTGATATAGCGACGCTGGTTCCAGAAGCAACACGCCCTTTTCCACCGATCTGTAGACGAACAGTGAACAAGTAGGTACGTCTTATAATGTTCAGAACTTGTTTAATTAAAAACTTATCATTAATCTTAAAGATGTCTGCATAATGGACTATACCTCCTTTTTGTCTTTGTGAGTTTTCCCAGTTTCAGCTTTTTCTTTAGCCGCTGCTTCATCCTTTTTTTTGTCTTTCGTGTCTTTGTCATGTTTTTCGTGACCTGGAGATGTAGTCGTATGAGTTGGCGGTAGAGCTTCCCCTGAAGGATGCCCTTCTTCTTTCGTCTTTTCTTCTACTGCGGGATGATCTTCTGCAATTCTTATGTCAACTTGAGTTCCTAAGATACGCATTTGGCGTGCTAAGATATGCAACACGGCTTGTATCATTTTGTAGTTGACAGTGTTGGTCTGTAACATTAAAACACATTAAATTACCTATTATGCAGACAGTCCACACTATCCTATCCTACTAATTATGCAGACAGTCCACATATCCTATACTACTAATTATACAGACAGTCCACACTATCCTATCCTACTAATTATGCAGACAGTCCACACTACACTATCTTACTAATTATGCAGACAGTCCACACTCCCCTATCCTACTAATTATGCAGACAGTCCACACTATCCTATCCTACTAATTATGCAGACAGTCCACACTCCCCTATCCCACTAATTATGCAGACAGTCCACACTATCCTATCTTACTAATTATGCAGACAGTCCACAATCCCCTATCCTACTAATTATGCAGACAGTCCACACTATCCTATCCTACTAATTATGCAGACAGTCCACACTCCCCTATCCCACTAATTATGCAGACAGTCCACACTATCCTATCCTACTAATTATGCAGTCAGTCCACATATCCTATCCTACTAATTATGCAGACAGTCCACACTATCCTATCCTACTAATTATGCAGACAGTCCACACTATCCTATCCTACTAATTATGCAGACAGTCCACACTATCCTGTCCTACTAATTATGCAGACAGTCCACACTATCCTATCCTACTAATTATGCAGACAGTCCACACTATCCTATCCTACTAATTATGCAGACAGTCCACACTATCCTATCCTACTAATTATGCAGACAGTCCACACTATCCCATCCTACTAATTAAATGCACGCAAATGTAACGATTTTGCTGTTTTACTAGTGTGTATTTTATGTAGTTGGTTTTATCAATCAATCAATCAGAAGTTCTTCATTCAATATTATAATATTTATGTAGATGTATTAAGATATTGTAAACCGCCGTCCATTTATTTTCGCGTTATTCTCTCCCTGCACGGTTGTCTGGAAGAGATCGCTTTTAGCGATAAGACCGCCAATTGTTACACTACTAATAAGCTTGTATTATTCGTTCTTTCTTACCACGTTGAACGCCATGACGGACACCATGTGGCTGACATTAATTTTTCCACCGGGGCCGCACCAATAAATCAATAATCGATCAAAAATCGTTGAGGTGCTTTTTTGCAAATATGGTCAGGAAATAACTCAAAAATAATGGGTGACTTACGGATACAGCGACTTACTAATTATTTTCCGAGATGTCAAATGGCAGACACCAGTGTCCGTCGCGGCCTGTAAGAACGGCTAACCGTCTTTCTATGCGCAGGCGCCGCGCGGGTCACGCTGTCGGCTCCCCCCGCGCTGCGCCGCCCGCACCCGCGAGCCCCGGCGAGATAAAATAAAATATGAAGCGTTTATATACACTTATATTGAAAAAGTAAGACGAGAAGTTTTAGTAATTTTTAGAAAAGGTAGTTTCTTACGTATATTACCTACTGAACCCTTCATTAATTTTATTTGATACGTACTTGGCTGGAAACGATTATAATTTTACAATTACCATGCTTTAAAAATGTTAAAATTATAGTCTTCTTATTATAAAAATAATGACATTTGGACGATTCAAAATATTTATTTTGTGTACCTACAACATTTTTGGAAACAACTTGTTGAAAAGACCATAAATCCTAAGTCCTTTTGATTTTTTTTGTGCCAATTGGTCAGTTTGTACAGTCGGGGCCACGCGCGTCACTTGCCTTAGTAAAAACAGTCGAAACACTGTCCGTCGGCCATCCAGAGACTTCGAAAGTGACGCGGCCCCCTGGACCCGACATAGTGGCGGACACACCGTGTCCGACGCGGCCCACTGGGCTAAACATGGCGTTCGTCGTGGCGTTCAACGTGTTAAGAAGGAATTACATTTTGAACATACTTTCTCATGATAAGTACAATAGGCGGTCTTATCGCTAAACAGCGATCTCTTCCAGACAACTTTATGCTATAAAGAGACAATACGATACACGATGTTTTCCTTCACCGTTTTTAGAGCGAGTGTTGAATCCGCACATAGCTTAAGGCAGTCAGTAGTGCGAGGCCAGCGGGATTCGACCTCGGGTGCGTCGGATCGAAAGTCGTACATGCTCCCACTAAACCACACTCTGTCTATACGACAATTATACATTTTATCAAAAAAAACCGACTTCAATTTATCTTCGAAGTCCAAGGACAAATATCGAAGAAATGTATATGGGACCACTTCGTAGCTAATTACTGAACCCAACGCAAAAAAAAAATCCAAATCAGTTCATAAATGTCAGTGCTGAGGTAACAAATATAAAAAAAATACAATCGAATAGAGAACCTCCTCCTTTTTGAAGTCGGTTAAAAAAGATAAGCCGTCTGAATCGTATGAACATTTCGTAGTATAGCGGGGAGGGCACGATTTCGCTTCTATACCATATCGCTCAAAAGATCAACACTTCAATAAGACTGAGATAATTCGAGTTGGAGCTGTGGCTTACTTCAACAGGTCCCATGGCGCTGTTGATGAGGTCCTCGACGCTCATCAGGCCCGTCGCGTCGCTTTTCTCCTGCGGGACGATCATGTTTCTTTTATTTCAATCAATTTCAATAAAAACCAGTTTCGATGATGGTTTTGCGATCACTTAACCCGTTTGTTGCAATCAATCAAACGTCAACGAAAGCTAAATTGAAATAAAAATAAGTTTTGACAAACAAAGTTCATATCGATATCACTGATCCTATAACTTTTTTTATAGGATCAGTGATAGATATATAAACTATAAACAAAAGAGCCGTATTACACAGTAAAATTTAATAGATTGGGCGTATATATAACGATTCATAGCACAATCTCGCTTTGTAAATTTGTCGGGTAAGCCGTTTTACAGGAAGTTGGAAATTGGAACAGACTTACGTGTTCGCCCTGCTGCTCGTGCGTCTTGTTTTTCCTCCCCTTGGTCGTCTTCGCCATTGTTGCTAATCACTAAATCCCTCTAAAAATAAGTTAAAAGTAAATATTCAAGAAATCAGTGTCAAATTCTCTAAAAACTCAGAATGTCATTCAATTTCTGTTTTGGAACCAAAGAGCAAATTGTTTGGAACTTCAGCTCGGTACACGAAACTCTTTTCATCTTTCTGTAAGAGATCTTATATGGAAATATTATTAGCGCGACCTCAAACAAATACTATACTAATAGTGTACAATAGTCTACCAGGAGTAGGTAGGTAACTACCAAAGTAACCAGCTTAAGTTTAAGCGCTGGCTTATCAATCAACCCTTCTACAGCTATGCAGAATTTATAAAAATGAAGTAATTATAACACATTTTAAATTCATCTTTTATCAACAATTTATTAATATTATTAACAATGACATTTCATAATATAATTTTTATTATTAATTTTAATGCTATAATTTTATGTTCAATTATGTTTTTTATATTTATTTTTGACTGATGAAATTGTATTTAAAAAATATCAATAAATGTTGATTATGATTATGACTAATAGGTAGTCTGTGCCTATGCACTATAACTACTATCGATGGATAAAAAAATAATTACCTTGCACCTGTGCTTGGACTGATAACTAGAGATGCGCCGAATATTCGTTTGGTATTCGGTATTCGGCGTATTCGGCTTTTGGTCCACTATTTGTATTCAGCCGAATTATTCGGTTTTGTTGCCGAATATATTCGGTTCAAGCATTTCTATTTTCTTGGCTACATGACATGGTGTAGAACTAAAAAACAAGTCCCAAGCACGTGATCTTTTACGCCCACTCATATTGCAAACACAATGAAGTTAATATTATCAATATTTTAATATTTTTGTAATGATAAGTAATATTTTTATTTGTAACTTAATCGTGCGATGTTTTGAAGCAAAGTGACAGCGGTGTGTGAGCGGGTAGCGGGCGGTGAGGTACGGCTCGCTCGTCATCCAGCCAGCAGCGACACGTAGCGTACATGTTAGAACCTGTTTACGCGTCAACAGTAATGTTAAACCGAATAATTCGGCCGAATATCCGGTTCGCTAAAGGTTAAACCGAATAATATTCGGTATTCGGTTATTCGGTGAAACCATTATTTGGCGCATCTCTACTGATAACTATATAAGAGCATTATCTACGCATCATCTACATACTTCAATAGAAAATAACTAAAAGAATAGCAATAATACAACTTTTCGTTTAAATATTATTATTTATTTATAATATTTGTCTCCTCCCCACACGTCACAGAATATCAAACAGCAAGTGTATACGTCTGCGTCCTTCTACTTATATTTGTACACATCCAACAACTTAGCGTCTAACCGTTTCGAATGTGCACGAACTTGCGCGGCCAAATATATAATACTGAGCTCTTAAATAATGTTTCACTGTAAATGGCATCGAGACATGAAAAGCGTAAAAAGCATTAATGTTTTTCAAAATAATTTTATTTATAGTACACTTGAACACTCTAATAATAACGTGGAATGCAAGAGGGTACTCGATACTCGACTTTAGTAATCGGACGAAAAAAATTCATTGTTAGTGTAAATAAATAGTATATATTTAAATGTAAACAACGAGTAACGCGAGTCGCGCGCTGGCGCCGCGGCGCGGTCGGCGGCTGCTATATATTTACATTGGGGTTTGACGCGCGGCTCCAACGCGCGACGGTTCTAAACCTGACTCGAATAACAATTGGAATCACGAATTTAATGATTTTAAAACACGAGTAATATAATTAATCCTATATACTCTACTTCGTAACACATTTAACGTCTATAATAACAATATTTAGTTATTTCACTGACGGGAATCTATAGTTTCTTCGTAAAGAATAATTCACCTAAGCCATATTTGCACCCGCATAATCTCAGATCCAACAATACAAAGTATTTTAAAGAATCAGGATTACACTTTACGTTTTGTTCAATATTTTATAATTCGAGGTTAGTTTTGTGACGTTTATCGCCTACCCTCAGTTCCCGTCAGTATGAATAACCTATTTCCCTACGCAGTGGCGGCGCGGCCGCGGGTTTAATCCTCAATGTTGCGGAAGGCGGCCGCCATGTCCTCGAGAATCTGGTCGAAGTCGGCTCTGATCTTAGCCTCGCCATCTTTCACTGGGTCCTGAAAAAAGAAATGAAGTTAGAAAATGTTGAAACAAACCCAACTCGACCTTATTTATTGTTGTAAAGGTTTTACAAGACTAAACGTCATATACGGAAATTCAAATAAACCAAAAAGTGTAATGATTGCTGTTTTTCAGATGTCACTCACTGGAATCTAATAATTGTAAGCTTTCACCATGTTCATAGTGCTAAGGAGGAGCTCCAGTTGACTGGTTATAATTATAATCGACTGATAAGACAAATTTTGCAATATTATGTAATTAACTTTTTTTTCCAAAGGATAGCCGAAGATTGTGAGGTACAAAATTATAGCACCGGATTTTGTATGGCTTCACATGGTCTATGCATTCAGCCAGAGAAAGCAAACAGCTATTATTTTTATTTTTGGTTAGGTCTTGCACAGTTTGTCCATTTAGCCAGTCGTACCTTGAACTTCATAGAGGAGAGCTGGTAGAGAACATTGCCCATGCCCTCGCGGATGACATTCCACGTGACCTTGTTGTCGGACTGCGCGGTGGACTCGACGGCGTGTCTCGACATGTCGTAGAAGGTGATTATGTTCTTGAGCATGCCGACTGTCTTGTAGAACGGACAGAAACGATCGTATGACGAATAGCTGCGGAGAAAAGAAGTGACATTAATGGGTGTCTGAGATATCAATGAGATCGATAATATTATGTAGCAAAGGAAACACCTTACTACCTTATCGTTAAAAGCATTTTGTGAGCTAATCGAACAGTAGTAAGCGTAACACTTGTAAATAACAATTGCAGTGCCACCTACAACTTTAATACTAGCGCGTAGCACTGCACTGCGCTCATCACCCTGAGCCATCAAGTCATAAGCCTAGTAATTTCCCTGGCTACAACACAGCGGCGGTGAAGCAGCGCGTGACACGGACCTGTTCTGCTGCAGGAAATCGTCCTTGAGCAGCTTGGCGACCTCGAGGGTGATCTTGTCAGTCTCAGCCAGAGAAGCCTTGCCCACCAGCTGCACGATCTCAGACAGATCCTCTTCCTCCTGCAGGATCTCCTTCACCTGGGGACGGATAGAAGAACGTGTACAGTTTTAAACTAACGCCACAGAATATAAATAGTACTATACTCCGTCCAACCATTTATTTATCTTTTGACAGTTCGATTAGTGATGCCCCCTAATGCGTTACTGATTCAATTTATGAAAACAATCGACTTTATTTATGAATAAGTTTTAATCGATTTAACATGTTGATATTCCATTTTTACACAACGTTTTGAATTGTTTTATAAAATAATCATGTAGTTAAATGACTACATTGCATATATTCATAAAAAATACATTAAATATGTTGGTTGTTTTATTTGCTTTATTTGCCTTTTATCATAATTTTTAACCTTTTACTGATTGATAATAATTATGTAGAAATGAAAATATTTAACAACCCTTTATATTTTTTATGGAAAAACCACCTTAATAATTTTGGTTATCAATCAAAAAGATAATTAGCACGTCTCGTCACTATTATGAAAAAAATCAGTGCCCCTAAAGTATTGCATTTTTTCACTATGGTTCATCACTTCAATAATAGGGGATCGGATAACTTTTCAGAAAGTGTTTTATATTAAGTACAATTAATATATACAGCCATTAAAAATACTATTTTAATTAAATGACGCTCTAAAAGTACCTAAAACTATGTTTCAAATATCAAAAAATGTCAAATGTATGTAGAAAACTCTTCGAAATAAAACTTGCAAAGAAATTTAATTGCGTTTTAATGCGTTAAGTTTGGGGACGATATTGTAGTAATGGAACGAAAAAAATTAGCAAAAATACATTTTATGAAAAGCAAAAACGTAAAATAAACACAAGCTTGACTCACGGCATTTGCCTACAAATGACGTCATGCGCTGTGATTGTTCGTTTGAGATGAAGAACAGATCAAAATGTCAGAATTATTAATTAATTTAAAAATATAAATAATTTTTATTTCACAAAAATATTGATTGAATGATCTTTCTGGTTCTAGCTACATTCTAGATTTTTTCTCGATTACTGTCCGATCCCCTATTACGGAACTCCATAGGTGTGAATATGTCAAAAGTTAAATAAATGGTTGGACGGAGTATAGGTACCGAAAATTTACCCCGTGAAGACGTCGCAATAAAAATATACTCTCGCAACCCAGCGATAAGGCACAATCTAGCTCGCACGTCTCCGCCAAGATCCGCCAATATAAATAGTAACTCTCGCACCCAGTCATCGGCGTGCCATTACCGGCGCCGGTTAGTCGAAAAACGCGTCATGATTACTCGTGGTCTGGTCCACTACTGTATGCTGTTCGTAACAAGGTGGACAATCCTTCTGTGCTGAGTGGACTTAGTTACTTTGTGCCACAGAATTACATCCATGCAGGTCAGGGACGTCGGTATCAGTTGTTAGCGCTCCCGCCCATGTGCCATATACCATGCCACATATGTGTAGCCCATAATACCATGCCCCTATGGCGAGGGCTGTAAAGCTGATCGACCGGTTTCTGAACGATATCCAAAATGCTGGACATACATGCTGACCTCATTAGTAGCATCTCTAAATGTCTTTAATTTTATTGAAGTATCTGATACTACAATGTAAACGCTTCGGGTTAGTCTGTAAGTTTACAATTGTATATAAATAAATACATTTTGGCTTCCCCGGGTGCCGGCAGTGGAAAATCGCCCATTTATTAATGTGGGACACAAATTCGACCACATCTTCGACCGCATCGTCACTTAACAACAGGTGAGATAGCGGTCAAACGCAAGCCTATAAATAGAAAAAAAAAATGAGCGTGCGAAAGAGTATGAAGTATGTTATGGAGCTCATATGCTATTGGCTTTTACATTTGGTTTCTCGAGTTATGCGTCTAAACTCATGTATGACGAAATGCTGGAAGGCAGAAACGTTCATTTTGTAATCTCATACGTTCAAAAGATGTTATTTTAAGTAGTATAATTAATTAAGTAATATTTGTATACTAATGTCACGCCTAATACAACGTACATATTATAATTTGGTCAATAAATAGATTGCAACTTGAAAGTGTAGTTTCTTTACCTTGGTCCTGAGGGGCACGAACTCGACGTAGTTCTTCTCGTAGAAGTCATCCAGCGCGCGCATGTACTTGCTGGAAAATTAATTATTTGTTAATACAACTCACATATCTCCAAAACAATTTGATAAACAAGATTTGTAAGTGTTGTTTATATTATGATTATGTATTTATGTTACAATGTATGTAGTTAAATATAAATAATATGTATTTATATTTATAATAGTGCATTTATCTATTTTAAATTTGAAGCCAAATATCCGCACACCATGGGGTTTAGCTGAAAACCACCGTCTGGTGTCAAAATATTGACACTTGACTTTGAGCTGAGCGAAACCCCTTTTGGCACCACATAATGTACTAGTTATACATTATCTCTTCATACTGTTTATATATTTATTTTTTCTTTTTGTTTTGTTATGTTTTCTTTTCTTTCTTTCTATTTTCGTTGAAAAATATATTTTTCAAGAAAAGCTTTCAACACATTCGTAATCGTTTTTATATGATGTTCATGCAGTATACGCTCAAGTTTTTATTAGACTTGCAATGTTTGGGTCAAATCTTGCAAGTTGAATCAGAACCACTTCCTCTTATCCTACTATGAAGTTGAAATTTTGCATACTTGTCAAAGTCCGATTACAATGCAATATTATGGTGACAGCCAGCTGATCTGATGATGGAGACGGAAGGTGGGCAATGGAACTCCTTGACGGATAATCGTAATCTACTAGTTAGGCTCAATTTAATCAGAAAATCTGCTGAACGAATTTGTTAAAAGCTTGAAAAAATATTTTTCAACAAAAAATTGATTTTGCCATAAAGAAGCTGGTATCGTGTGAAGGCCCACCTGTAAGAGATGAGCCAGTTGATGGAGGGGAAGTGCTTCCTCTGCGCGAGCTTCTTGTCCAGCCCCCAGAACACCTGCACGATGCCGAGCGTGGCCGCCGTCACCGGGTCCGAGAAGTCCCCGCCGGGCGGCGACACGGCGCCCACGATCGACACGGAGCCTGACCACGGCAATGGCACAGTCACGTGGTGTCAATAATAATCAATACAAAAATATTTTTAACTGCATAATAATGATAAGTGAATAAATTAAATAATAATGGCCGCCCGCTACACGCTTTGGTTGTAGTACTGTAAGTGTAACGGGCACCTGAATTGAAATAAATAAATAAGAAAACTACAAATCAAATCAAATCAAAATCTCTTTATTCATTTTTGGCATCACAGACGCACTTATGAACGTATTATCACAATGACTCTACCGGATTAAGAACCACTACGCAGAAGATACGGCAAGAAACTGAGGGGCATTTTCTTCTAAGAGATTTAGTTTTTTTTAACCGACTTCAAAAAAGGAGAAGTTTCTGTATTCGATTGTATTTTTTTCACTTTTTTATGTTTGTTACCTCAGAACTCCGTCATTCATGAACTGATTTGGAAAATTCTTTTTGCGTCGGGTTCAGTATAGCTACGAAGTGGTCCCATATAAATTTCATCTATATTTAACCTTGGACATCGAATATACACTGAAGTCGGTTTTTTTGTTTGATAAAACGTATACTGGCTTTACGTGAACTTGTCTAACAAAAAAAGAAACATGTTGTATGAAAGCAAACGCGTCACTGACCTTCCCTATCGGGGTTGCCCAGACACTTGACTCGTCCGGCGCGCTCGTAGAAGGAGGCCAGGCGAGCGCCGAGGTAGGCGGGGTAGCCCGAGTCGGCCGGCATCTCGGCGAGGCGGCCCGAGATCTCACGCAGGGCTTCGGCCCAACGGGACGTGGAGTCGGCCATCATGGACACGTTGTACCCCATGTCACGGAAGTACTCGGACAGGGTGATACCTGCAAACAAAATGGGTGAAAACTCAAGATTTTTGTTGAAATATATATTTTTCAACACAAGCCAACAAATTCGTAATCGGAACCGCGAGCAGATTAAAATAAGCCCAAACACTAGTAGTTTGCGATTATCTAGGATCGTCTAGGAGCTCCATCGGCCACCTTCCGTCTCCATCATCAGATCAGCTGCTGTCTCCATAATATTGCATTGCCATCGGACTTCGATAAGTATGCAAATTTCAACACTGTAGGATAAGAGGAAGTAGTGCTGATTCAACTTGCAAGATTTGACCCAAACATTGCAAGTAAAATAAAAGCTTGTAAAAAATAGCAATGGGATGAGCAAGTCGTTCGCCTCACGGTAAGCGCCACGCTAGCTACAATTCCAGTATGACCAAGGACTTTTAATTCCCACGCAAAGTACTGAATAGCACTGCATTGCACTCGTCACCCCGAGACATCAGATCATATGCCCAGTAATTTCGCTGGCTACAATGCCCTTCAAACTGGAACAGAGTAATGGTTGCGCACTACTGTTTGGTGGCAGAATAACTGACAAAACGGTGGTACCAAACCAAACGAAATTTATCAAATCGTTTTTTTTTTTAATAAGGTGGTTAGCCTATTAGAGCAATAACGATGCGGTTCTCACCGGTGTAGATGGAGGCCTCTCGGGCCGCCACAGGCATGTTGGAGGTGTTGGCGACGAGCGCAGTTCGCTTCATGATGGACTCCGTGACGCCGTCGATCTCCACAGTGAGCTCGGGGAAGTCCCGAAGTACTTCTGACATCTCGTTACCTGGGAGCGGTATAGACACATGTATTTTCTGAATATGTTACTACTGACCCTAACGGATGTTTTTGTTTAAAAGATCTTTACTTAATCTATAAACAATAGATATGCAATAACGCACAGGACACATTCCAGCGATCATAGGATATAATTGTAAGTCATGACTCGACAGGTTAGGTTCATGACGTAACACACTGTGGTTCATCGCACCATGGTCAAAATAGCATACAAGAATTACTCCGTTACGAAAATGATAAAAAAGGCGAGAATATTTTTGTCACACGCTTTTTTGCTACATTTGATCATGATTATCAGTGTGTCATTTTGAGCAAAACTATTCGATTTATGTTAAAATAGGATGATAATGAGGATAAAAATATACATTACATCGGTATTAAGTTCCGAATTTTTGCTAAAACCAAGTATTTCTTACCATTTTTTTCCTATATCTCAGTTTCCTATTTATCCACATGTTTATCGAAAACTCAACCAACCTATTGAATTTGTAATAAATTACATAGTTATGTATGCATAACTAGGCATATTAGGTAGGTAAAGCTCGTGCCAAATATGGGCGCTGACCGGCACATCACGTGACCTGCGCAGTAGCGATAATCAATATACTGCGCAGATCACGTGACACGCCGGGCAACGGCCATAAAGCTTGGAACGAGGTATATGCGAGGGCGGATCCAGCTTTCAAGTCAGGGGGTCATTTCGAGGTCTAGTCAGGGCAGTCTCCAATTCGATTACAATATAAATTGATTTTAAAAAAGAAATAGTTTTGTTATAATTATATCTAAAGAAACTTATATAAAGTTTGAAGGACAAACATTCCTCTTTGTGATACTATACTTTATATAACAAATAAGTATATACTACTACTAGTGGGAATGACTGAAGTTCAGTAGGCTTCATGTTCAGAAGAACATGAAATAACCAACTGTAATGCAGAGCCGCATTGCGGCGTGCAATAGGGAATCGGACAGTAATCGAGAAAAAATCTAAAATGTAGTTAGAACGAATGTTTGTCGAACCAGAAAGATCACTTAATCAATATTTTTGTGAAATAATAATTATTTATATTTTTAAATCAATAAATTAAATCTAATAATTCTGACATTTTTAATCTGTTCTTGATTTCAAACGAAACAACAATCACTGCGCATGACGTCATTTGTAGGCAAATGCCGTGAGTCAAGTTTGTGTTTATTTTACGTTTTTGCTTTTCATAAAATGTATTTATGCAAATTTTTTCGTTCCATATCGTCCCGAAACTTCACAAAACATATTAAAATCTCTTTGCAAGTTTTATTTCGAAGATTTTGGCGTTTACTACCTTCATATGACGTCACAAGTTTTGAGGTGACCTTTTGCGCGGCAATATTTGAAACACAATATTTAAACATAGTTTTAGGTACTTTTAGAGCGTTATTTAATTAAAATAGTGTTGTAGTATTCTTCATGGCTATATATATGAATTGTAGTTAATATAAAACACTTTCTGAAAAGTTGTCCGATCCCCTATTATAACTAGTCGACCTAGACCCAGCCCAGGGGGTCATGGCCCCAATGACCCCTTCCCTGATCCGCCCTTGGGTATATGTAGTGTATGCATACCACGCTCCCCGCAACCGACGTAGATGATGACGTCAGAGTTGGAGTACTTGGAGAGAGCTTGCGAGATGACAGTCTTGCCGCATCCGAACGCGCCGGGGATGGCCGTGGTGCCGCCCTGCACGCAGCTGGCGGGGGAACAGAACATTATTCACTTATTTATTTGAATAGACTTTAAATAATTCATTTTATAACATAATGTGTCAAATGTGTATGTGTCCAGTATAACAATATCTTCAGGGTTCTGATGGGACTCCCTCGCTATTGCAGTGCATCTGGAAGCGGGTGTGGATGGTTTTCATGCAATAACCCGCAAGAAAGTTGCATCCACACTGGAGCGTGCACGCGGCAGTGCCAACAGTATCCTACAGATGATTGTCTCGCGTCCAGTTTCTCTCATCAAAAACAAATGGATGAAAAATTTGATGGGACAAGTTTGAATGATTTCTATCTTATTTAATTTCATTTTATTTTATTTTGTGTTTTGACATTGCTATTTTTTATTATTTCAATATTCTTCCATTATGTAAGTAATTCATTCTGATAATTTTACCATCATCAGCCCATCATGTTTCCACTGCTGGGACACGGGCCTTCTCTCATAGAGAGAGTATGGGCCATAATCTGCCACGCTGGCCCAGTGCGGGTTGGTGAATGTCACATGTCCTTGAATTTATGGACATGTCGGTTTCCTCACGATGTTTTCTTTTACCGTATTTAGAGCCAGTGTTAAATCCGCACATAACTTAAAAAAATCAGTGGTGCGGGGCGAGCGGGATTCGAACTCGGGTGCGTCGGATCAAAAGTCGCTATTGCTCCCACTGAGCCACACTCGCTCTATAAGCCACACTCGCTCTATAGATAATTTTATGATTTTTATTAATGTGTGACATGGTTATTTTTATCGCTGAAATAATTGAATTGAGTAGTCACGGGAAGAGCGAGTCGAGCACACGCTGGCCGGTCAGCAGCGGATGGTTGGCGGGCAGCTTCTCGGCCACGGGGCGCGGCTGTCGCACCGGCCACACCTGCAGCATGGCGAACTTCGCCTTCTCGCCGTCGAACTCCGTCTCCAGCACCACGTCCTGGGGAAACGACACGATGTATACACGAGCGGTAACAAACGACACGATGTATACACGAGCGGTAACAAACGACACCATGTATACACGAGCGGTAACAAACGACACCATGTATATACGAGCGGTAACAAACGACACGATGTATACACGAGCGGTAACAAACGACACGATGTATATACGAGCGGTAACAAACGACACGATGTATACACGAGCGGTAACAAACGACACGATGTATACACGAGCGGCAACAAACGACACGATGTATACACGAGCGGTAACAAACGACACGATGTATACACGAACGGTAACAAACGACGCGATGTTTACACGAGCGGTAACAAACGACACGATGTATACACGAGCGGTAACAAACGACGCGATGTTTACACGAGCGGTAACAAACGACACGATGTATACACGAACGGTAACAAACGACACGATGTATACACGAGCGGTAACAAACGACGCGATGTTTACACGAGCGGTAACAAACGACACGATGTATACACGAACGGTAACAAACGACACGATGTATACACGAGCGGTAACAAACGACGCGATGTTTACACGAGCGGTAACAAACGACACGATGTATACACGAACGGTAACAAACGACACGATGTATACACGAGCGGTAACAAACGACGCGATGTTTACACGAGCGGTAACAAACAAACAAAAGACATTTATTCATGACACACGCGCCACATTACATTAAACTATAACACTAGGCATACTATACATTACAAGTAACAGAGAAAAAAAACAGGAGTGGCCATTGACCATGAGAACTATAAATCAAATCAAATGATCATTTATTTGCCAGAATTTAGTACAAAGCAGATGGCAATAATTAGAATTAGTTCCAGTACATCGTGCCATAACAATGGTGTGCAAACATTATATTTTCAAATTTAATAGCAAAAACATTTAAAGAAAATAGAATTATCTAATTAAAATTTCACATCACATTCAATTAATGAATGTCAAGTTTTATAATTAGTTACTGCAAAGCTTATAGAAGACTTCCAACATTTCAAAAAAAACTTGTTGCATAATGACACAAAATGGAGTAACATCCGGCCACTTTCTAGTACTTGCAATATCAACTGATGAAATGTTAAATAGGCGGATTAGACAAGGCGGAGCTACGTGACGTCATCACTAAAAGTGGCTAATAAACGAAGTAACTTTTGCTAACTTTTTCTTTCATGAATATACTTTCAGTCAAAAAAAGTATCGGGAAAGGATTATTTGTTTATGGTTCCAAATTCAAATTTTTGTTTTTTGTTAGATTGGCACAACTGTTTTCCATTTTGGCGCGGAGTTTGAGTTGCATCTGTTATTTATATTAAATACAGTGCTGTTTTCAGTTATATCATATCTAGTGTGTATTGCGAATTTCATAATGGACAAAAACATCGAAAAAAAGTTTGTCTTCAATTTTGCATCGCCAATGGAATTTCGTGTTCGGAGTCAATGAAAATGTTACAGAAGGCTTACGGTGAATCGACTTTATCAAAAACTCGTGCTTATGAGTGGTACAAAGCGTTCAAAAGCGGTCGAGATGTGATGGAAGATTTGGCTCGCTCTGGTAGGCCATCAACGTCTGCATCTGAAGTTAACATCGCAAAAGTGAAGGAAACAGTGACTGAAAATCCTCACTCAACCTTGAGAGAGTTAGCCGCTGAACTTGCTGTATCTCACGAGTCGATCCGTATCATTTTAACTAATCATTTGGGTATGCAACATGTTGCCGCTCGGCTCGTCCCAAAACACCTGAGTTTTCTCCAAAAACTCAATCGCATGAGAGTCGCTAAGGACATGCTAGAACGAGTCAATTCCGACCCAACATTCGTGAAACGCATTTTTACTGGTGACGAGACGTGGGTTTACGAGTTTGACATGCAAACTAGTCAACAAGCTTCGGAGTGGCGCCTTCCAACTGAACCGAAACCGAAAAAACCACGCCAAACTCGTTCAAAAGTCAAAGTCATGTTGAGTGTTTTCTTCGACTATCGCGGTGTTGTGCACTCGGAATTCTTGCCGGAAGGTCAAACGGTAAATAAGGAATATTATTTGAGCGTTATGCGGCGTTTAAGAGAGCAAATTCGACGAAAAAGGCCAGATTTGTAAGAAAATTCTTGGATTGTGCACCACGATAATGCGCCTTCGCACAAGGCCATCATTGTGAACGAATTTTTGACCAAACACTCAACAAATACCATCGAGCAACCACCATATTCACCAGATATGGCTCCAGCCGACTTCTTTCTTTTTCCTAAACTCAAATTACCACTTCGTGGCACCCGTTTTCAATCGGTAGAAGACATAATAGAGAATTCGCGGTGAGAACTGATCTCAATTCCGGATACAGCGTTTAAAAAATGTTTTGATGATTGGATTATTCGTTGGCGTAAGTGTATCGTTTCTGAAGGAACATACTTTGAAGGTGATAAAATAAATTTGGATGAATAACAAACAGTTTGTGTATTATCGATCTTTTCCCGGCACTTACTTGACAGAGTAGTATATTTACCTACTTTTCACCAATGTGCAAAAGAGACAGACAGTATTTTGGTACTTCAGTGTCGAATTACATCACATTTGTATAACACACAAATGTATAGATGCATGTTATCACTGCTTTACTTCTTGTTAAGCGCCACGCTTTTTCATAACGATTAGGGCCGGACTCCACCAAAGCGGAGATGTGCGGAGATGTTCGAAGCGGAGACGAGAAGAGATGTTTTTCAACAAAGGTGTATCCACCAAAGCTGAGCGGAGATGCGTACTGACTGTAGCGGAGATGCGTGCTGACTATAGACTGCGCCTGGCGTTGCACCAGGCGAGTAGCGAGAGTGGCAGAGGCACGGGGCGGGCGGGGCTCGCGGGGCGAGGGACGCGGCGCCGCTCACATCTCTTCTCGTCTCCGCTGCGGTCAGTCGGCCGTCGTTAGCTTGCGAGGCACAGCTCACATCTCCGCTAGCTCGATCGCGCCATACAAAATGATACATCTCCGCTCGGTGGTATCCACTGAAGCTGAGCGGAGACGAGATGTGTGAATAACAAATTTCTATTGGTTGTTAAAAACACAGCTTCTCTCCTCTCGTCTCGTCTCCGCTTTGGTGGAGTCCGGGCCTTAAAGTGACGTGAGTCACCCAAAACTTTCAATACTACGAAAAGTACTGCGATTCTTACATATCATAGTCATTTGTGTAAACTTGTCTTACTTATTTAGAATTGTGCAATTTAAAGTATTCTGTACACTCACAGTGACTTTGTAGTTTCCGGGGGGTGCGATGTAGGTGACGGTTCCCTTGGCCCTGGGGGGCACGATCATCTTGTGCTTCACCAGCGTGTTCTCGTGCACGATACCGTACAGGTCTCCGCCGGTGATGTGGGAGCCCACCTGGAACATCATCATCATCATCAGCTCATTACATTTACACTGCTAAGTATTTTCCACATAAGAATTTTTTTTATAAAACATAGCGATGAGGCGAGCCAGTCGTTCGCCTAATGGTAAACGCCACGCCTGCCCATAAAAAATGTTCTTCTAATTAAAACGTTACGCTACGTTACGTGAAATGACGGCTATTAAAACTAATTATATGAAAACCCATCACATACATAGATCCTGGCCCGTAACTAGGAATCCCTGTATCTAGGGAACTAGAAACTATGACGACCATGGTCCCACAACACCCAGACACGAAATAAATGCTTGCGCTTCTTTTTCTGTGCACAAACATTTATCCCGTTGCGGGAATCGAACCCCCTCAATGGTGTATGAGATTTGAGTCAACCTGTCCAGCCACTACACCACAGAGGCTATCTTCTGTATGTGTCTTGTGTGTCTGTTTGTTGGCTGAACTTCGTGTGCTTTTGGAGAAATCTAACACGTAACTATAAGTAGAAAATCTTACCTTAACATTCAATGGGTTGAATTCCCAGCACACCTCCCGGGCCAAGCTGGGGGTGTTGACTCCCTTGGGGATGTAGATGGACTGCGTCAGCTCGTGGATGTCCTTGAGGGGTCGCTGGATGCCGTCGAAGATGGAGCCCAGGATACCCGGACCCAGCTCCACGGACAGAGGCTTGCCGGTGCGCAGCACGGGGTCGCCCACTGTCACACCTGAAGTTTCTTCGTATACCTGGTGAATGTAAAGGCTTATGTTTAACCACCAGATACAGTAAATGTAACCCCAAAAATAGTAAATGATCACCAATAAAATATTACCGAATAAAAAAAATATAATCACCAAAAAATAGCAATTAATCACCAAAAATAGTAAGTGATCACCAAAAATATTAAATGATAACCAAAGTAGGCTCTACCAGAAGTCTCGCTCGCCACCCCTTCATGTCGCGTCCCCTACTTGACCTTCGTTCCACTGCGGAAGTCGCTCGCTTTATTCAGGACCTCCTTCGCGAGTTTCTGGCTCCGCGCTTTTTATGTTTATAAACGTGTATAAACGTGTTCCGTCGGATGAAAGGGACAGCGCTATGCAACAGGCATAAGACTGTCTCTTTTAGTCCGCATGAACGTACGAACGAAAACAACTCGGAGTAGACACCCAGGGTTTGAATCGTTCAACTGCCGTGAGCCAAACAAGAATCAATAAAGGAATAAAATTCTAGCAAGACCTAGCTTATATTCAAACACCTAAGCGAAGGGTACACAAGTAGTCAGATAACAATACGGTATCAGATGATCCTAGGCGGAGTGGGTGCTTCAAGCACCAAGTGTTCTAGCGTTCTCTCTGAGAGTAACGATATTTTGCGATAGCGCAAGGTGTCTTACCTGAATGGTAGCCATGTCACCCTCGAGCCGGATGATCTCCCCGACGAGCTCGTTGTACCCTACTCGCACCAGCTCGTACATAGCCGACCCGGACATCTTCTCCGCCGTCACCACTGCACGGAAAACAAATCACATTCAAATTCTTCTAGGTTCTGGTGGCTTTTTTTTTTTACGCTTAATAGATCTATGTTTGGCCACTATCTCGCTTCATGTGAAGCGATGATGTGGCCTATGATGGAGCACATAGATCTAGAGAGAGACGGCAGTTGAGCGGCTGCTCAGACCCGTCTCCCCGATGGTTCACCGAACATCATCCCGAAACACGACTAGATCGCTTGACGGCATGGCTTTGTTCGGTGGGTGTATTACAACCACGGCCAGAGCCTACCTCCAAAGCGCGTAAGCGGGTTTCATCACGATGTTTTCCTTCACCGTTTTAGAGCGAGCGTGCAAAAACTGCTTAAGATTACTTTAAGGTTACGGAAGAAATTGGAATAGAACAAAAAATTGAATTAAATAAAAAAACGAACTTATTAGATAGAAAAGAAGTGCATAGCTGATGTATACAAAGAATAAGAAGTGACGAAAACGGCAAGGACGTCTGGTATGTGGACAGGCAGAGCAGACAGGGGTTTTAGCCAAGTCGGGCACAACCCAGGCCCTCCCTTCCCGGGTGTCCACGAGATTTCCCCATCCAGACAAAAAAGAACTTCACACCTCTTTATACAAGGTATCACAGACGATATGCCAAATTATCATAATGACTCCACTTTGGAAAAAGGATCAGTATTATTGCATGCATCACATAAATATTTGATTTAAAATTTTATGTTCATTGTAAATATTGATATTGCTGCTGAAAATTGGTAAAGAAAGAAAAGTATTTTCTGGACTCAATGTCTGAGTGGTTACTGTTTTTGGAACGGTATTTCAAAGACAAATCGTTTGATCCCAAGCTTGCAATATTTTCTTCAAAAAAGTTCATAAATATGAGTATCTACATAATTATGTTCTTAGCCTTATGTCGAAATGCCGATGAATGAATTTATATTCACTGAATTGTAATCTGTCATCATTACCTATGGTCTCCAATAACATAGCATGTGTTAGGTTAGGGTAACATTTTTAAAACCATGTAAATTGGTACATACCGGGTCCAGATACGGCGAAGACGAAGCCAAACTTCTCCTCATTCTCCTCATTAATGATCATCTTCAACATCTTGAATTATTATAATTCTTAGCTCTGTGAAACAAAAAGAAAAATATAGTTCGATTAAAATTCTAACTTGTACCACAGAATACTAAGGGACAGAAGCATCACTCCGCAAGGAAATTTAAACAAATAGCAACTCTTGCTATGACGCAATAAAACTCGATTAAGCTGGCGTAGCGCTGCATACCTACCAGTCATGTTAACCTACAGAGCGCCTCTCTTACTATCGCATAGCTCTTATCTCTTCTGACGCGGCACGTGTAACGACGCGCGACCCGCCGTCGGTGTCCGGCTATGTACTTCGTACCTACAATGCGGAGTGCGCTAGGCCTGCTTGTACTCGTACTTTCATTTTTTTTTTATATAACTAATAAGCTAACAAGCAGACGGTCCGCCTGGATGGTAAGCGGTTACCTGCAACACTCGGGGCATTACTGGTGTGTTGCCTACCTTTCTTTTAAAGTACCCCATGTTATAGCTCTGCGGAAAAACCTCGGGCGGTAGCCCATTCCATATTTTGCAGGTGTGTGCCAAGAAAGATCTGGAGAATCGGACAGTATGCGATTTCCATAGATCTATTCATTATTTTTATTGTACTCCATTGCATTTTTTTAACTCATTACTTTAATTATTTATTTCAGACCAAGAATCCATAAAAAAATTTTAAACACAGCAAATTTTTTTTATAACAATTTAGCAGTGTTGCCATGTATGGTGGTGCACCAATTATTGTTGCTTACTATGACAACAATATGGCACAAAATAATCAGTTTCCTAAAAACCATCATACTGTCCTAATTTGTATAGCCTGTCGTCTGTTGATGGATGGTTGTAATCAACTGCATTTGTTTTTAAAATTCACTATTTTCTCATATTGCATACAGTAAGAAAAATATAGAACAAAATATTGCACTTGACACTACACCAGAAATACTGAAGTGGCACACTTCTGCTGACATATCAGATAATATCTAAGCTAAAAGCTTATTATCAAGATGATCAATCAAAAAGCAAGATTACATAACATACCAATGGGGAATATTTAAATGTAATATAAAAAAGCACTGCTGCCACTAATCTAATATCACAGACTGAAGAGATCAGCTGACTGGAAACTATTTGAATGCTTATCACTGGAAGATGATAATCAGCATCAATCAATGTCAAAGATGCATAGGGAGTTTTCCAATAAGATTCTAAGGGGAAATTTAAATATTTACTATGCTTTAAGCTAACCTTAGAGACTAGCTTTCCTGCTTTTCCATTTTCTTAGGTAATATAGAGTATTCAAGTTCATCTGTTCTAACAATGAAATAATTTAAAAACTTTACAATTACAGTTAAATGAAGACCGTTTACAGACCCAAACAACAAGAATGAGATGTGGCAAGATGATGTAACCTGGGGTTGTGTTTTTAAGGGTTGGGTTGGTTCACTCTATAGCAGAGTTTCACAATTAAATAGGTGTCCATGGTAGGTGTTCATTGACTGAATATATCTTTATATTAAATGGTCAGCTAATGAGAGAGTTAATGCATTACTTTCTTTGTAAGCTGTTATGTATAATATTACAAAACAATATAAAAAACAATGATTGAGAAAAGTTTCAAAGATATATGAAATATAAAGTTTCTTTTTAACCCTTGAAACAGAGCTATGTTTTATTGATTACTAGTGACCAGCCCCGGCTTCGCACGGTTAACAAAATCCGTTGCGTAGTTTTAAAGATTTAAGCATACATAGGGATATAGGGACAGAGAAAGCGACTTTGTTTTATACTATGTAGTGATGTACACTACATTGTTTTATTAGCACCCTCAACTAACAGTTGCAGTGAATGTTGTTGACTTAAAAATAGTGCATACAAAATGCGTCTACCTATATTTTAAGGGAATTTTGAATCAAGAAACTACAATTTGTTTCATTTTCAGCTTAATTCTACTGTCACATGACTAGTTCCAGAATTACTGTAGTTTTCATTTCACCGAGTGGGAGTACCTACTATTAGCATTACAGCTTACAGCCTTGACAGACAACAGACAGTAAGTAGGTACAGTATTCCTTGCAGTATGGGTTAGGAATTTTCAGATTAAAGAATTTCGTTCGGTGAGACTATCTGAGTTACAGCTTACAATATACAATACATCGTTTCATCCAGAGGAATAATCAAACAGAACTGATTAGTATCAGTCACATGACAAATGGGTGGACACTTCAACCAACGAGTTCCACAGAAAATTGTTGAGATTATGCAAATATTGCCTAAAACCCACTGTCAACCAGTGAAAACCTTCAACAGAACCACTTTACACAATATTTAGCGTCGCAGTTAGGCCGATAAACGAAATATTGAGTGACATACATGGTGCAGAGGAATTTTGACGATGGCAGAATCATGAACAATCTTACCAAAGTGTAGGCCAAATAAATCAATATCCACAAGAAACAACACAAGCACCGATGGGAACAAAGCAAATAATATTTAAAATTCTATTTGTAATATAAAAATTCAACTCACAGGTCGAGAAAGATGGAAAAGACGATCCGAGAATGGCGGAGTCTCACAACTTATCACAAGACCAATGATAAAAATGTAGTCAGCTGACCCAAAGTCTCTGGCTTTTTGTCTATGGTTACTCATTTCATTGATTTTCTGTTTATTAAGAAGCGTAGATATTGCTAACAAATGTAAACTGTATTGTATATAAAATAGAGAACGTTTTTGAATATCATGTATTAGGCAATAGGCATTAATGTTAGATTAAAGCATTTCGCAGTATAAATAAACTGCTAAATTTATATTAGCATTAATCAAATTAATTGTAGTTGTGATATTCGATATATTATGTAAAAACTCTATAAGATGTATGTTTCTACTCTCTAGATCTATGTGCTTTATTTGAGGCCACATCATCGCTTTACATCAGGCGAGATAGTGGCCAAACATGGATCTATTAAGCGTAAAAAACAGTAAAAGGAAATTATAAGTTTATATTTTATATTGGTAATAATTAGCATCGCAATAGCACATATCATGCTAACGAACTATATTTTGCATGCTAATGAAATTAATGAATAGAATAGAATAGAATAGAATAAAATTTATTGTTCAAAACTGTGTAGGTACATTCAAGGTGTCATAGAATTGTAAAAGTAACAACAGTTTATCCTTACGGACGTACAATAATAATAATAACAAACTAAAAATCTAAAAGTTATACAGAGATCGTCGTACATTTATTAAAAATAGCAATAGTTCATAATTCAAATGATCACAATAATTTCCATTAGTAATGGAATGAACCTTCGAGTAGACAGCCAAACTTTATCTGAGGAATGAACCTTTCATGCTAACATGAATGGTGCGGCCACATCTTTTCAAATATAATTCAGCAAGTGTAATTATGCGTCGTCGCGATCTGCAATTTTGATCACAGTTATGAACATATTATGTTAATCAAGTAATATTATGATTTTTTTGAAACTATATATACGAACTTTAGAGATTTTCGCCCTATCGACTTGAAAAATCGGTGAGAAAGGCGAGCATGTCATGCTTTTATTATACAAAACCGTAGACATAGATAACGTTTAATTTTTATAAATGACAGCTTTGTTTATTTTTAATCTGCTTCTGCTTTTTTGGCAAAGGTCGCAGAGGGAAGATTCACTGGGTTGATTTGATTTTTATTTATTTACTGTAATAATGAAATAAACAATAGCTAAATTCAGTAATAATGTTCTCCCAATCATCATAAACCTAAATTCAGAAATACTCCGTGTGATTCCTGCCTCGCAAGCATACTTTTCAACCTACTAGATGTATGTACCTATGTCGCTATGTTTTATACCTACAAATTGCTTTGTTCGAGAGTTTTGAAACCCAGTGTTTTTTGTACTTATAGGTGTAATAACGACATCCAGCTGAGCAAATCATTGTCTTGGCTGCTTAGACACGGTGCGGTTAAAGAAGGCTTTCAAGTAAGGTAGGTAATAAATATCTATGTATACATAAAGACTGCAATACATATACCTGTTTTTCTACTATACCTACATTCGTTTTTGATTGGCTGATATGTCGGCTATTTATCTACTTGTTTTGCAACTTGAGTTATTAGAATTGTACTTCTGTTAAATGTGATTATCATTGTCAATGTAACTATAAAGGTGCATTTTGAATGTAGGCAGGTAGGTAATATATTAAATTAGTCCTATGTAGTTAATAAGTTGTCTACTACCTTTACTTAGCCTTACAAACTGTTGAGAGTATTATTCTTAACACTAGGCAGTAACTTGCTCAAGATAATGGGATCAGCCTTTTTCTAAATGGCTTTTTATAACCAGTAGTTCTTCCTTGTAAGATGTTTAAATAATTATTTAATTATTATTTTATGGTATCAGAGAGTACAATTGGGTATATGCAAGTACCTTTAGTCATTACCTTACATTAAAAAAATAGGCAATGCTATGTACAGATACCACAGAAGAAATATCAGTACTATGCAGCTATTTTAAACTAAAAACTTTAATTGGGTCTGTCGTCATTGATAATTCAATTGGAGTATTTGAAAAATTATCTAAAAAATTATTGTGTACACAACTCATAAGTAAAGTTATGTATAATATGTATTTTATAAATAATTACTACTAAATAAAAATAAATACTAATTATACCACTGAAACTGTTTAAATTTGTGCCTACGATCATGTTTCAGCCCTGAAGGATATATAGAAGTAATAAAAATATTAAATCACAAGTCTTTTAAAGGTAAATATAACCTCCCTGATGTAGAGAGAATAGTAAAAAATAATGATAAGCAACGGTT
The DNA here is from genome assembly GCA_951640565.1 of Petrophora chlorosata. Taxonomy (NCBI): domain Eukaryota; kingdom Metazoa; phylum Arthropoda; class Insecta; order Lepidoptera; family Geometridae; genus Petrophora; species Petrophora chlorosata. The sequence goes on along the minus strand of OX621202.1, from coordinate 17,073,860 downwards.
CAAATTGAGATTGAACCCAAACACAAATGTTTTGGAGATCAAGGCAAACCAGGGGCATACAATTAGCGAAGTATCTAATGTGGATTTAATACCAATTTTAGAGGTACATCATATTATATTACCTGTTTTGGTTTTCGCTTTTACTAAGGTAAGGTACCCAGGTCCAATTAACGTTTCAAATGCTCTGACATTTGCACACCTACATACAGAGTTCATAACAATTGAAATTACAACATCTTTAACCTGAAAATGCAGTCATTCATTTAATTTCATTTAATGCTCTGACATTTTGCACTCCTACATAATAATAATAATAATAAGGCCAGGGGCGACTTTGTGGCGAGTCGTCGGTGCGTGGCGACACTGAGCCTTACCCGAGATTCAGCACACCTCTCGACACCCTTTAGCCACCCACACCAACGTTGCCCCTCTCGTCGCCAATGAACGGCCCTTAAAGGGGGCCCGTTTAGTGGGTGGCGAGGAGTCACCACCTGCAAAAATATTTTCTTATGAGGCGGAACTGGCAGGTGGCTGTCTTTGATTGTATCTTCTAATGATGCACTTAGAGACAGTCCCCGATAAGTGTTGCCCATTACATATCTAAATTAAATGCTCTAAGAGGCCTCTACATGTTGGACTCATGTCCCCGCACAAGCCTTTACCCATTGTACCCCTTTCTTTAATTGTTTTTATGTCTATCTATCTATCTATCTACTTATGTATATGTTTATATGTATAATTTCAGCCAAAATATAACACAGTGATTCATGGAACTTATTTCAAATGTTGGCCTCAGATTAGAGCACAAGGCATCAGTCGAATGAAAAGGCAACATATTCACCTTTCCAAAGGAACTCTTGGTGATGATTCCGTCATAAGTGGTTTGAGATACAGCGCCCAACTTTACATCTATGTAAACCTGATTAAAGCCCTATCAGACGGCCTGAAATTCTATGAATCTGAAAATGGAGTTATTCTGACAAGTGGTAATGAGAAGGGATATTTAGAGCCAAAATACTTCTCTAAAGTGGTTAAAGCTAGCACTGGTATGTTACAACGATTTCAAGTTAGTTTGATGTCTTGGTGTGCTTATTCATATAGCTAACGATACATACAGTAAAATGACAACATAGCATTAAATTTAATGTAGGTAGTTATGTAGTAAGTCATCAATCAGCGTAAATATTGTTTATTAAATAACTTATTGAAATCCGCGACGTTTTCATAAAGAATCTGCACTCGCGATGGCCTTGGGTTTACCTATGTTATAATGTATTTTTGTATATATTGTCATAATAAAGACTAGACCTGCACAGCATAGTTGCTTGATAAACACGGAAGGCTATTTGTATCACTTAAATAAATGTACCTATCTTAGGTTATTGCACGTGCTATTAATACATTCTGTCTTGCATGTCAAGACTTGAATACGTTCTGTCTCTGTGGCAGCGGCGAGCTTAGATTAGTCTTTCTGGCAATGAAGTACCTATTTTCTGGGAATCCCCTGACATTGTCTACTATCAGCTTGTTTGTTCTGTGCAAGGGTACAACGTATTTATATCAGTCAATTACAAAATCACTCTTACTCTTCGAGTGCATGTGGAAGGGTCGTTTGTTTGTATAGTTTTAAAATTCTTTTTTTTAAGTGTTGATATCTTTATAAAGTTTTTTTTATTGTGCTTCAGGTAAATTTAATATTACCTAAGTATCTATTTCGTATATTAAATGAGAATAGTGTTTTTACATGGATTTTTAAACAAGTAAGTCAATGACAGCGATAAAACTGTTTCTTTTTAAATTTTCTATGTACCTAACTGAAGTGGTGAGACGAAAATGTGGTCGTTTTCGTCTCCCCCTGCCCAGTAATTTAACTTCAAACAGTGTCCTTTAAACCGGGGTATTGTTTGCACACCACCGCTTGGTGGTTGAATATCTGACAAAAGCGTGGTATTTTCCAAAGCGAACTCTTGCAGAAGAGGCTTATCACTACTGCACTAGTTTACTTCAGCATTCACTTACATAGATTTTGGTGCCTTTATAAGACTCCTTGTTTAGGAAACCAACAGCTGCGTCCCTACGAGGCTTAAGGTCAAGAACTTAAGAAGATATATACCTATACATTATGATTTGCGCCCTAGTTCTCAGAAGTTATCAGTAGGTCTCAGCACGTTCATAAATCACACGGACGGAAGTTTAGTTTACTTTTGTGTGTGCTCTAATTTGTAAATTGTAGTCTCGTTATTGTGCTAACAATAATATTTTTTGTTTTAACTCCAGACGTTATCTAGGTACCTACGTCATTAAATATAGCTAATCATCTTTGCATTCATTCATTAAAACCCATTAGAAAGTGTTATTTAGTATCTGTACAAATAGAGTGTATACAATAGTTAAAAATATAATAACAATAATTATAGTTTGCTAGTGTTCTTTTGGAGTATATGAAAGCGTAATCATAATGAAGCAATGTGTCTACAAATATAATGTTAACATACAATAGTTAACATTTTTGTTACTTTTAGTTTGCTAGTGTTCTTTTGATTATTAAAACTAGTGTAGAGTGCACGACGTCACGGAATTGACTGACATTTCATAGCATATTTAATTTTTTTAAATTGATTTAATACAAAGTTAATTTCAGGTGAGCAGCTGTACCCGTAAGGTATGGAGGCCACCATCGCTGCTCCCGTGCCTCCATCCCAGACCAACGCCTTGCCAACCCAGCCTTTGCAGAAAAAAAACATGCCAGCCCACCCTGCGTCTAGAAATAACATGATAGTAACCAATGAGTCGCTAAATAGAGCCCTATCGACCGTCTCGCCCACACGGAAACGGACAACACCGACCCAGGACGCCCTGCAAATCACAGTAGCCACCGCCCCACAGACACCACACGCAACCGTAGTAGAACCCCAAGAAACATTACCAGCAGTTCAAGACTTCCTGCAAAAAGCTTATGAAACCGTTCAATTGCAAAATGCTTTAAAAGCGGCGCAGGCCTCCGAGCTAAACGCAGTGACAACGGCTCAGTCGACACCGCGACAGAATACAGAAATAGCTCAAGATTCACTGCAAAAGACTGCTAACACCATGGCAATACAAACTGCTACAGTACCATTCTCGCAATCGCTACCTAGTAAGAGTGATACGGTAACTCCAGCATCACCGTCGACATCACTAGCTGTCTTACATACTCCAGACAAAAACATATCAGTTCAAATAGAACAGTCTAAAACGCCAGCAAACATGAAACGGGCCCCCAATGCAAATCAATCTGGACAGTCATCAAGCGCAAGTCAAATATACTTCTATAACTCAGCCTTTCAAGGCAAGAGGTTTCATCAAAAATCAGACCCTGAAAAGCGATCTGTTCTAGTGGCCAAAAGACGAAATCATGAGGCACCTAATAAAGTGAAATCCTCGGAAATAAAGCAGTCTTCTGAAGTAATTCAAAAAAGCCACAGCGCACGCGCATCCGAAAAGATATCGAATAAAAATCTAGTGCAGATTCCAAATCACGCATTTGCAGATCAAAACTTGAAGGCAGAAAATACTCCAACTACACAATCAGCTCAGAATCCAGATTTTGAAAACTCCAATATATCGAAAAATCTACAAAATACTCAATCAGCCCAGACTTCAGAAGTTCAAAGCCTTAGCGTATCTGAAAAACCTCAAAACAAACAATCGGTACAGACGCCAAAAGAAAGTCCGACAAAACACGGTAACTCACGTGTAGCACAAACTTACCAAGCGTTCAAGTATAATCAAAGGAGCCAGAATGGTCCTCAAACATCCGCGCAGTCTCCTAGAAAGTATACTCAGGAGAACCAGCATGCAGCTGGCGGGTCAGCGCGGTCGAACGGCGGGTGGCGCCAGGTACCCAAGGTACAGGAACCAGAGCTTGACCCTAAAAAAAGGGTGATAGTCTCAGGTAAGCTTAACAACTGTTTATTACTAGTCTATTAACTGTTTATAATTTTATTAATGTACAACTTTGTACATGAATATTTCTAGAAGATTCCAAGCATTTATAATTATAATTGCATCTATAATGTAAGATAACCATAAAAATAAATTATAGATGCAATGGAATCAGGCGTGACGTTGCGGAAATTCATCTCAAAACTGAAACGCAATGAAAATATATAGTGTAATCCCGCTGAATATTATGTAGGTTGTTGTTAGTTCCTAACAAAGTACAAAGAGTGTTGTTGTTAGGAACTAACAACAACCTACATAATATTCAGCGGGATTACACTATATATTTTCATTGCGTTTCAGTTTTGAGATGAATTTCCGCAACGTCACGCCTGATTCCATTGCATCTATAATTTATTTTTATGGTTATCTTACATTGGAACACTATATATTTTCATTGCGTTTCAGTTTTTAAATTATAGATTTTTTGTCAGTTTGTTCGTTCACACATCACTTTCAATCGATTGAATGAATTTAGACTGAGTTCGTCACTAGGATGTACCTGTCTTATATCATCCTCATCATCATCCCATTACGTTCCCACTGCTGGGACTCGAGCCTTCTCTCGTAGAGAGGGTATGGGCCATAATCTACCACGCTGGCCCAGTGCGGGTCGGCGGATGTCACATACCCTTAAATTTTTGTGATCAATTCTTGGACATGCCGGTTTCCTCACGATGTTTTCCTTCACAGTTTTAGTGCGAGTTTTAAATCCGCACATAACTTAAAAAGTCAGTGGTGCAGGGCCAGCGGGATTCGAACTCGGGTGCGTCGGATCGAAAGTCGCACTTGTGACTTGTACCAGGTCTAGCGCACTCCGCACTGTAGGTCCGAAGCTACAAGTACATAGCCGGACACCGACGGCGGGTCGCGCGTCGTTACACGTGCCGCGTTAGAAGAGATAAGAGCGGCGCGATAGAAAGAGAGGCGCTCTGTAGGTTAATATGACTGGTAGGTATGCAGCGCTACGCGAGCAAGAGTCGCTATTTGTTTAAATTTATTTGCGGAGTGATGCTTCTGTCCCTTAGTATTCTGTGCTTGTGCTTGAACTAAGGCACACTAGCTCTTTACAGTCATATAGGTACACTTTTTTACACATCAAATTTATATTTGAATTAATATTACCAATCCTCTCGTTTATTATATCCAGGGTTTCCCCCATACACGAAGTCACAAGACCTCGCGCGAGTGCTGTCCGCAATCGGCCCTTGTACAGTGGACAAGTGCAGGAACCGACTCGCTGTCGTCACCTTTGAGGACGAGAAGACAGCCAGAGATGCTATAAAGGCATCTGACGAAATCTGCATCTACGGAGACTTTATAGAGATAACGCCATACACCAACCCTCGGCATGTAGATGAATTGTTCAAGGCGTATAAAAAAGTCATATCAACTCAAAAAGGTGAGACTATTAAAAGCTTGAATTTTTTTTCTTCTATTATCATGTGATTTCATTATTAGCGCCATCTAGTTTACGGCGAAGATACCATGGCACACCCATCAATATCGTTCATGTCGACTGAAATTTTTGTTGCATTGTATTTATTGGGTAAAAACCTTTATATTATTATTGGTTTCTATTCCAGGTCAAGACATAATCCAGCCGAGCCAAATAGACCTGTCCGGAGACTTCTACCAGCAGATGGAGAACATCCAGAACGCTATCCGCCTCACGCGGGAGCAGGTGGCCGCCGTCTCCAACCTGTACATAGACCTGGAGATGGTGCTACAGCAGGAGTGGCCAGGTTAACACGCCTTGTGGATATCAAGGGAGGTTCGGGGCTAATGTCGTAGCGAGCGGCCTCGGCAGTCGGTTATTTTAGAAAGACCATCTGCTCGATGAATTCTTAGTTCGGTATCACATTACACAAAAGGGCCGACCAACGGCCTTATCATTATCATCAGCCTGTAGTCGTCCACAGTTGGCCATTAGGTCTCTGATGCTAATGAACGCCACTGAGCTCGGTTTTCGGCTTTTCTTAACCAATTTCTTCCGGCTGCCTTCCGCAAGACGTCGCTCCACCTGGCCGGTGGGCGTCCTACTCTACGCTTGCCGACTCGCGGTCTCCACTCACGGACACGTCTACTTCAACGGCAGTTCGTCCTTTGAGAGATGTGACCAGCCCATTTCCACTTCAACTTGCTAATCCTATGGTTTTGATTGAGTGAAAAGCTATTTAGATTATGAACAGGACTCCTATGAGACGACATAAACGTTTTAACTTTTTATTCTCGACTCTGTGTCCGTTCCAATGTCAACAACGTGCTCATTGTTCCGTAGGCTGTGTGGCGATCCCGTTCGGGTCGATCCCCACCGGGCTCGGCATCAAGTCGAGCGACGCGGACTGCTACGTGCAGCTGCCGGCGGGGGCGCGGCGGGGCGCGGGGGGCGCGGGCGCCGCCTTCGTGCAGCGGGCGCGCCGCGTGCTGGCCGCGTACCCGCACGTGTTCACGCAGCTGGTGGCCATCCCGCGCGCCAACACGCCCATCGTCAAGTTCCAGCACGTGCCCTCCGGCTTCCACTGCGACGTGAGCTCCAAGACGCCACTGGGCGCGCAGAACAGCAAGCTCGTGAAGCTGCTGCTGGAGTGCGACGCGCGCCTCGCGCCCGTCGCGCTGCTCGTCAAGTACTGGGCGCGCGCGCACGCGCTCACCGGCACCGGCCGCCTCACCAACTACGCGCTCACGCTCATGGTGCTGTTCTACCTGCAGCGGCCGCCCGCCGCGCTCGTGCCGCCCGTGGAGCGCCTGCAGCGCGACCCGCGCTCCGCCTACCTCGTGGACCACTGGAACGCGGGCTTCGCGCCGCCGCCCGCGCCCGCGCCCGCGCCCTGCGCCACTGCCGTGCCCGACCTGCTCGGGGGCTTCTTCCAGTTCTACGCGGCGTTCGACTTCGACGAGCTCGTCGTGTGCCCCTTCCTCGGCGCGCCGCTGCGCAAGGCGCAGTTCGCGTCGGGCGAGCTGCCGCCCGAGCTGGCGCGCTACGCCGCCAACGTGCGCGACGCGCGCGCCGGCGCGCTGCGCACCACCTCGCCCTTCTGCGTGCAGGACCCGCTGGAGCAGAGCCACAACGTGGCGTCGTCCGTCGGCGCCAAGCTCGCGGCCGACATCCGCGCCTACCTGCGGTTCGCGGCCGACGCGTACGCGGCCGACCGCGCCGCCGCCGGCTGCAGCACCTTCCTGCGCACGGCGCTGCTGCGGCGGCCGCGGCTCGGCCGCGAGCGCGCCACGCCCACCTCCAAGGTGTCCCTCATCCCGCGCGTGCGCGGCGACATCGTCCACGCCGACTGGCGCGCCTGCGTAAGGAACCTCGTCGTCGACCTCATATTCGATCAGATTCTGAAGATAAAGCTCGTGCGGGACCCCGAGAGGGAGGCCACCGAGCGCGCGGAGGACGACAAGAAGGAGGTGCTGAGGAAGAAGGAGAGGGAGAGGGTCGCGGCGCAGGATGCGGAGAAGGCGCAGAACGCGGGCGAGGCCCCCAAAGTCCGACGCGAGAAGCTGAGGATGGACAGGGAGATGTACTCGGGGTCGGGGACGAAGGCGGTGTGGCGCCGCCGCAAGACCTACACGGCGTGCTCGCCCGTGCAGGCGCGCGCGCTGGTAGCGCGGCAGCGCGCCGCCACCGAGGCGGCGCTGGCGGCGGGCGCGGGCGCGGGCGCGGCGCTGCGCTTCGAACTGGAGCTGGGGTTCCACGACGAGCCGCGGCACTGCTACGTGGTCGCGCGCCTGCTGGAGGGCGAGCTGAACGTGTTTCGCGGGTTCGTTATGTTCATGCACACCGCCATGTTCGACTGGTTCCGCATGCTGCTGCGGCCGCACCTGGCGCGGCTGCCGGAGCCCGCGCCGCCCGCGCGCGCGCTGTCGCCGCCCGGCCCGGTCATACAGTTCGAGCGCAGCGAGGAGCTGGACGACGGCACGGACGACGACGCCGACGGCGTCAGCCGACAGTTAGCCGCAGACGACGACGCGGACGGCGTCAGCCGACAGCTAGCCGTGGACGACGACGCGGACGGCGTCAGCCGACGGCTGGCCGCGGTTGCGCTCGCCGCCGATTCCGCCGACGCCGACGCGAATTCCGATAGCACCGATAGCTAAAACTGCGCGAGTTGAATTTTTTGTAATTCTTATTCTAAGTATTAAATCATTATCGAATTGTAATCTCGCTCCCTTGCGTCAAAAAATTTTTGTAAGTCAACGTTTGAACTCGTTTTCTATCGTATTTTAGCGTATTAAGGAGAGAGTTGAATGATGGTAGATTACTTTAATGTTATGAAACGATAAGATGCACAATTTGTAGATTCTATTATTTCGGTAGTGCCTATGGTTGATAAATGAAACACAAATTATGTCGTCGAGTGAGGGAGTTAGGAAATACAATGTATTGTTTAATTTAAGTGACGTCAATCAATAACATTTATTTTTTTGTAGTTACCATTGTATTTCATTGCTGCTGTACCTCAGTCGACCCTAAACGAACGCGTGCCCCTGCCTGTGCATGCTCAGCACGAAACAAAGCTTACAAAACGTGGTTTCTGAATGATATGTAAGTTGGAGAAATACAACAGGGGTAGGAAAATGATTAATTTTCGTTAAATATATCAATAAATAGTAAAATTATCATTATGCATCATGATCTGCAGGCTTTCTCTTGAACACCATTCACAAATTTCTGTCCTCGCCACATGATTGTTCAGTACGAATACATTTTTTTTATTAATAATTCGATTATTATTTTGGCGCAAATAGACAAGTGGTAGGTACATTATTTATCAACAACACATTACGTACAAACTTTACTGGCTTTAGCAACCCAATGACTGTAAAACTACAAGCACATAGGTATCATAGTTTATGTATCTGAAGGTAAATATCAAATCAAATAGGTACATACCTACCAGAATTTGTGTAGAACTCAGAGGAATATAGTGTTATTCCTCTGAGGTGTAGAAGAAATATCTCGAGGCGAAACGATTCGATATTCCCGCCGAAATTGTATTTTGACTAGTGATGGTCGACTCGAGTAACTAACTCGAGTTGGGCTTAACTCGAACCAACTCGAATTGAATTCTCTCTGACTCGAGTTTGAAAACCGAATGAAACCGACATGGAGCGAAGTTTGCCAATAATTTGAGACTATATTCATTTATAACAAACAAGTGTCACATTTATGTATATCATTGGTCTGTTCTAATTTTTTTTTTACTATTAATGCGAAGGAGGGCGAATAAACTAATAAAAATTTAAAAAAACTTTATCTCTTCCATCTAGTTAACTCGAGTTACGTAACTCGAGTTCAACCCGAGTTACATGAATTTTAACTCGGGTTAAATCGAGTTTTGTTTTTTCCAAGTTGGCACATCACTAATTTTGACAGTAATTGACTCTGTCTTCCGTAAGTTACTCTATGGACTCTGCTCGCTGAGTAGCTACCTCAAAGACAAAGTATTATTTTATCTTTGAGCTACCTAGGCCGCGTTCAGAAATCACCCAGTTAATGTAATTATTACCCTAACGCCCGCCGTTCAGAAATGACTCAGGTGAACTTTGACATTTACCCTGAGCCGTTCAGAAAACCAAATGGGGAGAGTAAAAGTTGACCTGACAGGTGAAAATATTCACCGATAAAAAAGCGGGCTACGATTCTCACCTGTCAGGTAATAGTTTATGATGTTCGGGATGATGTTCGGTGAACCATCGGGGAGACGGGTCTGAGCAGCCGCTCAACTGCCGTCTCTCTCTAGATCTATGTGCTCCATCTTAGGCCACATCATCGCTTCACATCAGGTGAGATAGTGGCCAAACATAGATCTATCAAGTGTAAAAAAAAAAAAAAGTTGTCAGTTGTCATTTTCCTTTACATTTTGCAATATTTTTGCATTGATTTTTTGTACATATAAATTCGTGAGCGATTCGTGTATTTGAAGCAAAATATAAGGTAAAATTCCGATATTAGCCAAAATAACGCAGTTAAATCTGATAAACAAAAGTGCGGGAAATCTCAGACTTAAAAATGATTGGTTTTGATTGGCTGGCTTATTGTATTACTCGATGCCCGTTCAGAAAGGCGTTAGTTAATTTTTAACTTGGCATATCACTGAGATTAACTGACAAGTATTCACTCGTGAACATTTACCCATTTCTGAACGCGGCCCTAATGAAAAATAGTGTAATTACTCTCGAAAAAACACAGATTAATAAAAAGTTAAATATTGGCGCAGTTACGATGTTTTAACCATAGACGTATTATATATTTTATCTTTGGTTTCAACAACGTAAACTTATCCCCTTTCATATTAGTAATCAACATCGCAAAAGCACATAGCAGGCTAACGACCATTATTTCACATGCTAATGAAAATAATTAACCATTGATTCTTGAATATTCAATTCAATTCAATTTATTTATTAATTCAGATAAAATTCAATCCAGTTTTGTTAGTAAAATCAAATTAAAATTAAAATTATGTTAGTAAATCTTTAATATTTTCCATCAATTAATAATAAATTATAATAATAAAAATAAAATTGATATAATTAATAAATACTATTATAATTATCATTTGGCGGCCCGATTTGACGGCAGCACATGCGTCTTGGTCCTCTGGCGTGAGAATAGGCCCGTCAGCCCTCTCTGCTACCACAGTCAGGAAGCTGTTGGTGCTGGAGCGGACGCGCGACATCAGGGACGCCACTCTCTTTCGCGTTATGGCCGCAAAGTCATCGACGCGGGCGTCCGCGAACATCCCTGATGCGCTGCAGAACCGTGGCAGCCCCAACAGCATCCTAAACGCGTTGTTATATTGTACACGTAGGGCGCCTAAAGCTTTTTGAGTACAGTTGATCCATAAGCTGCAAGTGTAAAATGCCTGGCAATATGCTCTAAATAGAGTTACTTTAACGTCGGCTGTACATCTTGCAAACCTACGAATCAACATGTTACTCCTAACTGCAAGCGCCCTACGTTCCCTCTCTATGTCCATATCATCTCTCAAATCAGTCGGTTCACGTATAAGTTGAAGAGCCTGGGTGAGGTCAACCCTCCCTGTCTCACCCCGCACTCCAACCCATACGGCTCCGAAAGAGAGTCAGTCCACCTGACTACATTTTGCTGATGACCATACCAGTACCTAAAAACCTCAATCAGTTCGGCTGGTAATGTTGTATCTAGGTAGAGCTTCTTCCAGAGTTCATTGTAGGAGACCAGGTCGAACGCCTTAGTAAGATCTAAGAAACATGCGTAAAATGGCGTTTTTCCATCAGTGTAATATCGTACTGTATGCTTAAGACAAAGAACTGCAGCCTCAGTGGAAAGTCCCGGCTTAAAGCCAAATTGAGCATCATGCAGTTTGAGATGTTTCTCCAGTTCCTTGTCAAGCATACGGTCGAACACTTTTGCTATAGTTGTTGCTAGCGATATAGGCCTGTAATTGTTTACATCAGAAGCGTCTCCTGTTCTATTTTTTATTAGAGGCACGACTACAGTCTTTGTCATGTTATCCGGCATATAACTGTGTCCTATACAAAAGTTAAATATCGAAGCGAGCACTCTGGGCAAATGAGGCCCCGCATGCTGCAGGTGCTCAACGCTAAGAGAATCATGGCCTGGAGATTTGCCCCTTTTCACACCCCTTATTGCCGCCGCAATCTCTTTAGCCGTGAACACATGCAGCCGCTCAGTGGGCTTTCTACATTGAGGTATTTCTTCGGTCGATAAGAAAGATGTTTGTACTTTAAAATGCTTTCTGAACAACTCAGCGATTTCCCCAGTTTCACTAACTCCTTCCACGCTAACTGGCAGACTGACCTGACCTGACCTGGCTTGACCTGACGTTCAATTTACTGGTCTGTTTCCAAAATTTAGGAAAATTTTTATTAGAATGGTGACTTGCTAAAATGTCCATTTTTATTTGTTCAGCATGTTCTTGACACCATTTTAATTTCTTTTTGAAAACCCGTTTCGTGGTTACCATAGCTTCATAAATAAGGCCGCGATTCGGTTTACCGTATAAGACCCAGTTCTGAAACTCAAGTCGAGCCGCCGCATGTGCCTGCCTTACATGTTTATTCCAGCCGATTACAACTTTTTTTCTTATTGGTAGTTTTTTGCCGTAACTATAGCTTGCCGCCTTACTTAAAATGTCAATAACATTGTCATAAATTGTGTTAATTAAAATTCTGTGGTCAACATTATCACATAGTCTATCACAACAGCATTCCTGACATTATATTGGAAAATCTATATTCATCATATTATTATTGCAATACTCTTTATAAATCAGTATTTGTTGCTCATCTCTTTCCCCCCATTTAACCGTATTCCGATCGTTATTACTATCACATAAAGTCTTAGCTCTAAGTACATTTAAATCGCACGATATTCTGTTCTAAGATAAAGTATTAAGTTATCTTAGATTCTGTTAGTATTCTTCCTCCGAGTTTAAGAATATTTTTAAGCTATTGCATAGCTTCTATCGCGGGCCTTGAGCGTGGAGACCGAATCCGGAAATTCCGTAACGAAACAAACCTAACACCCCCCACTCCGAATGCTATGCAATAGCTTTACCGCGGCTGTCTCCGAGTGCCACACGTCTTTTTTTTTCTATGATATTCAATCTCTTACTAGTCTGTGATGATCAGCGTTGCCGGTGCGGGTATTTTTACCAGATTTCGGTTAATATAAGCCATAAGCGGGTAATCGATGACTGGCAGGTAATCACGGGTAATCTTGCGACAAAAAAAAAACATATTTTATCCTATCGTGAGCGAACGGAACGTGATCCTATCCTTATATAGGAGCCTTTGACTACGATTTTCTCTTATTTATAACATCTCAGTAAGCATTTATTCCGATAATTTTTATCTGTTTGTTCATAACTTTTGGGTTTTATTTTATTTTTTAAAGTATATAATATCCTTCAATTCCCGGCCAATTAAGCCTGCCCAAAACAGTTGCAGCATTACCTAGAGCTTCATACAATACAACAGCGGCAATACACTGCGCTCGCTACCTCGAGACAATAGCTCTCAAGCCTAAATGTTACGTTGCTAAAATAATTTAAAAAAAAACCTTTTTTTTGCTCCGCCGTAGTTGGTTAAAAAGAGAAGAAATTCAGAAGAGATGTGTGATGCACATACAGTCAGTAGATATAATAAAACGCTAAAAAAGTATCTACATAATATATAATTCATTTTTGTAATAAAAAAATCTACTATTGCACAAAACGGGTAATTTCGGGTAATTTCTTAATCGGTTCGGACTTTTTCATGTTTGACTGCCGGCAGCACTGGTGATGAAATTCTCAATTTCTCACAGACTAGGAAGTTGGATATTGGTTGGATATTAGATAGGTATCTCTTTGTTGGATATTCTTTATCTGTGACTCTGTGACCACCTGTTTTATTTAAATATTATAAATATTGTAATATTGAGCATTTGAAGAAAAGAAATTAATATTTTGAAGAACATGGTGATTCACGTCTCATCTTTACCGACTAAACACCCAAACTGAAACCTTATCTTACATTGAAATAAACCGTGAATAAATATGGAATCGGCACCAGGTATGTCCATAATAGTAATTTTATTGTGACTATTTAAATTTAGAACTTCGTGGTAGTAATTTTAGTATATTAGGAGTATGCTAACATTGTCCAGGTGGCGACCCTATGCCCCTAGAGCAGGGGTCGGCAACCTGCTGCTCGCAAGCCACATGCGGCTCTTTAGTTCCATACGCAAATATTATTTGTTTTATAAAAAAAAAACATTTAAAAACCGTTGTGAATCGATTCAAGAGGATAAGGCACCATTTCTATCTCTCAGCCACTTAGATAAGATAATAATTTATTTCCAGATAATATATAAAGTGTGTGAATATATATATAAAGTGATCATAAAACAGTAGGTACATCGACACATTTCCAGCGGGTCCCAAACTAGGCAGAGCCTGTATCTTGGTGACCCGTAAACCTTTTGTTTACAATAAAGTTGCGTCTGCTCGAAGTGACTATACATATTCTTTATTGTTATTAAAATATCACAAAATTATGAATAATGAAAACTACATACAATTAACTTGTACTCGCTTTTCACTGCAACACCCCTCCCCCGTGACTTTCTTCAGATCGACATATTCGTGCAAGCAGGCGTTCTCTTGCATGAATATAATTAGAAGTCAAGTAAGAAGCCAACTAAAGAATGAAAATTTAGAATTGCATTTGAAACTTAAAACAACAAGTTATGAGTAGTTTCGGAGCCTATTCGTTAAAAAAACAAACAATTTTTTTTTTCTCTTAATAATATTAGTAAAGATAAATAAACAACTTTCTTATGAATAAATAGATTAGTTTTTTTTATCAAATAAATTATTTATTCAAGTACTATTTATTATTGGCAAGAAAAAAAATGTGGCTCTTTATAAACTTTGAAATTTTGTAAATTGTTAGTTTTGGCTCCTCCCCTCAAAAGGTTGCTGACCTCTGCCCTAGAGTAAAGGGTTTTAAACCCGATGTCTATTATAAGTTCTAAAGGTCAAAAGCGAACCGAATTCTAAAGGTAAATAACTACATATTGCACATAGAGATTAGGCCGCCCATTGTTCTACCACTATTCTTTGTAACTGTAAACTTTTATTTCCTGTTTTGGTGATTGATAAAGTATATTGTATTGTATTGTATAAAGGACTTAAATTCACTAAGTATAATTATAATGAAATGTCTGCCAATAAAGCCATGTTGTCTATCTTACTAAATTCATGCAAAATAAAATAAAACCCTGTAATAAACAAGTCTACAATATTGTAACAATACCTGCAAATATGTGCTACTGTTCTCATTCACTACCCAAAACACAGACATAACATACCTTCAGGTTTCTTTTCATTTGACCACTCACATATGATAAAAATAGGGGCAAGCCTTCAGTATCCATCCATATGTTCAACGGATTTTTAAGCAAATTAATGTATTAAGTTTACCTTTGTATATTTACAAAACGATTATGCACATTCGTAAAAATCTGCACAAATTCAAAGTGTAATAAATACTATAATAGAAGAAACCGCACCAAACTAAAGTTACCTACAACAAATTTTCAAATATTAGGAAACCGTCCAAATTTTAAATTAGTATCAATATACAACAAAATCCCTGAATACCTAAAAAACGAAACTAGATACAACATATTCTGCAGAAAACTTAAATCTTATCTAATTAATAAATGTTATTATTCTGTAGATGAATTCGCAACTGACAAGCATATGGAAAAAAATTACTCAATTCCGTGACACTTACAATATACTGACTTTAATAAAACATAAATACATAAATATAAATTAAAATGACTAAACATACTTCTCGCACTGACTCGCGTACCCGTAGCCCTTACAGGGCTCATGTACCGACCTAACATATAATTGAAGACCTACCTATGTATGATAAATAAAGGTACATGAATGAATGAAGAAAAATATGGATAAGATTTTTGTACTTAGGTTTAGACTGGCTAAAACCAGTAAGTCCTTCATGGCTGTTTTAAAAATAAAATTCCAAAATGTATAACAGAGCTCACAGAAAGTAAATTCAAATTATGCATAAAGACTGTTCTAATGAGATATACCTACTGTTCATATTAGGGGATCGGTCAGTAATCGAAAAGAAATCTAAAATGTAGTTAGAACGAATATTTGTCGAATTCGAAAAAAAATCAATTAATATTTTTGTAACATAATATAATTTATATTTTTAAATCAATAAACAAAATCTAATAATTCTGACCTTTTTATCTGTTCCGAAACAACACAGTGCATGACGTCATTTCAAAGTAAATACCGCGTGCGAAGCTTGTGTTTATTTTATATTTTCGCTTTTTATTTATTGTTTTTCATGCTATGACGACGACCCTGAAGTCCTTAAACTTCACAAAAACGTAAAAAAATACTTTACAAGTTTGCTTCCGTAGAGCTTGTAGTTTCGTTCGCCAGCGTGTGACGTCATACGTCTGAGGTGACCTTTTGCGCGGTAATATTTGAAACATAACATTTAAACATAATTTAGGTAATTTTAGGACTTTATTATATATACATTGGTTAATTTTAACACTTTCTGAAAAGTTATCCGATCCCCTGTTATATAGAAGACAAAGATGCTTAGAACATTCCACTTCTGAAAAGTAGCCAATTGGTAAATAAGAAAACGTTATAGAAAACCAAAAATTATAACAAAATCTCAAAAAAATGCCCCTCCTTTTCTTACCGTATTTCTGAATGAATGCCAAAAATGAATAAAGAGATCTTGATTTGATTTCAGACAATATTCTGGATGCCACACAACTGACTTTTGCCGGGGACTTCGACATGCAAATAATGGAGATATTGACCCGAGTGCGCCTGACTCGGACAGAAGTTCAGAACTTGCAGCTTTTAATAGATGATGTTGAAGCGGCCCTGTCCAATGTCTTTCCAGGTATTCTTATGATTATGTTATATATTACATTGCTTCAACTAATATACCAGTAAGTGATGAAACCCATACACAAAATATCCTTATACTGCAGTGATTCTTTGATAAGTGAAGTTTCCTGATGTTACCATCAAGTTCTTAGAGGAAGTTGTAAACCTTGCTGGAATTTCTTGTATTCTATTAACTGTTAGTTACACACAAATACTTAATTGATTTTATTGACATGCTTTTTTGTTATTTCTAGATTGTCAAGTTCATCCTTTCGGCTCAATAGTCACAGGCCTTGGAATCAAAACCAGTGACATAGATTGTTTTGTTCAATTACGTTATGCCGTACGAGCGAAACCTAATCCAGTCATCCTAGCCAGAAACGCACTAAGAAGAGACCCTAGGAAATTCTCACAACCATTTGCAATTGCGTCTGCTAAAGTACCTATAGTAAAGTTTTTGCACAATCCGACAAGTTTCAACTGTGATATAAATTTCAGCAGTATGAGTGGAGTGAGAAACAGTAAACTCATAGCTTTTTTACTTAACATGGACTCTAGAGCGTTACCTTTAGCGATCATAGTAAAATATTGGTCAAAAGTATACAATTTGACCGGGACCAACCTCATGCCAAACTACGCCTTGACGATGATGGTTATATTCTATTTACAAGTTAAGTCCATTTTGCCGTCAGTTGCAGAACTACAGAGGCACATAGAATATCTAATGGTGGATGAGTGGAATACAGCATTCAATGACAATATAGTGTACGTCACTGACAATTCTGAGCCTCTTTACCAGCTGCTGGGGGGCTTCTTTAATTATTACAAGACTTTTGACTATGAGCAGAATGTAATATCGCCGTTTTTGGGATGTCCCATCAATAAACAGCTTTTTGGGGATCTTAAGAATCTGCCAGGAGAATATCGGTTGTACAAACAAAATGTGTTGGATCAGACCTGCAAGGTAATCAGGCTAGATTCATCAATATGCATCCAGGATCCTTTCGAGCACAGCAGAAACTGTACGGTGGCGGTATTTGGGAGGCTATTTATTAAAATTCATGCTCATTTCGAGTTAGCAGCAAACATGTTCAACGAAAGACCAACAAACGATTTCCTAAAAGCTGTTCTCATGATGGATCGCCAGGTGGGCTCCGAGGTCGCGGAGAGCGCCAAACCTTTCAAAAACAAAAACAAAGTTAACAAGAAGAAGCAGCAGAAACAAGCCAAACAGAATGTAAAACATTATATTCGAAGATGGCATATGGATAATAGGAAAACATTTAATAAAGGTACATCTTAATGAAAATATTTTACAAGTTGGTCTTGATTACCTCAATAAGTATTAAAAGATTAATAATAATATGATTGTGCAAAATTAAACTGATTGATTAATCTGATCGAAAATGTATTGTGGAATCCCCGCAGAAGCCATATATGAGAAGTTGAAGTTGATTTTATTCCTAAACAGTGTTTCATGTCATAGCTGTTAATGTAAACAAAAAAAAAATCGAAACTTGATTTTAAAGTATATTTTGAAATACTTTTATGTCTATAGGTATATTACGAATGCGATCTCGTGGTAATAATAATAAGTACATCATTTTCCATAACTATATTATTTTATACTAACATGACCACATTTTCCCCTTAATCTTAAACAAAAAAGTTTACACCAGGACTATCATATATTATTATCTCTTCTGTAACCAGGTCTTGTTAAATCAAACCATTCTGTTGGTAGACTTATCTCATCTAGGTCAAATGACTAACCTATTATCTAATCGATTTATGCAGGAGGTTTCTTCGTCGGTACCTATACACTAAATGTTTGTATGTAGTATGTACCTATCACTTTTTTATTAAATTATCTTTATTTCTTGTGGAACATCTAACATCAAACTGAGGAACTCGTCAGGATTTCTGTTTTTCTGGTACGCCTTGTAAACTCTGTTCAATGCCGATCTCAACCTTTCAACCAAAATTGGGTCGTATACTTTAATGATGTTGCTATTGTGTTCGAAGGGGTCTTGGATGCAAATCGTGGTGCTGAGGTCTATAGGCTCTGTTATATTGTTAGCCACGTTGCTTTTATATAGTTCGAAGTCACTTGGCAGGCTTGAAGCATGTTCAAATCTTTCTCTCTTAATAGGATATCCAACGTAAGCTGAAATCACAAGCTCTTCATAGTTGAAATTTGAGTAATACGCAAAAAATCCCACCAATAAATCAAAAAGCTCTGCCCGTGAACTCGTCCGGTTGAAATCTATCTCATTAAAAGCGGTGTTCCAATGGTCGACGACGACCGGATCCACATTCCGCTGAAGCGCGGCCACCGATGGGAACAGACGTCTCTGCTGAAGATAAAATATCACCATGTTGTAGAGCACATAGCTGTGGAGTAGATCATCTCCATAAAGCTTCTGAACTTGACTCCAATACTTGATAATGACAGCCAGCAGCCAGCCATCTTTGTGCAGATTAAAGTAATAACTTAATAGTTTGGTATTGCTGACGACTGAAGGTTCATTAAAGAGGAGATGCACCTCTCGATGGGTCGGGATGTGTAGAGACTTTAAAGTCATCTCATCAACGTTTTTATTTATGACAACGAAGCGGTCGTTTTGTTTCATAGTTTCCTCAGCTTCATTGAGTTTTGTAATTGAATCAGAATATGAGTCAGTTGCCGGGATGTCCACGAAGTTGTCAGTGTCGCTTTGTGGAGATCCGAGCCCGTTGAGGAGGGAACCGAAAGGCACCAATTTGCTTCCTGAAACAAGAGTTTATATTGAATATTGTTGGACCCAAGGAACCCTAATTAGCAGACAATTCATAGTATTACTACATCTTTATTTTTACGTGGTCCGTCTGTACCTTGTATGACTTTGGTTTTTACAGGCGAAATCTTATTACCTTTCCATCGAGTATACATGGCTCGCTGAGCGTCGGACGCAGCTCGGAAGAGACCTGCATAGTCCTCTTCACTCAATGTCTGATGTGCCACTATCTGCTCCACTTGTGCATTGAAGTCCCCTACTAAATGGATGTCTTCTTCGCCTTTAAGTAGACTTACAACCAGCAGTAAAACGGTTAATATAGCTGAAATAAGACAATGTATGCATAGTTTTTCAGATTGGTTACACCTTGGCTTAATTTACTAAAGATTTTAATGACATTAACAAAGAATTGACTTACTAGAATAACCCATGGCTGCATCTCGTACAACGAAAGCAACCGCTTGCTCGAGGAATAGCAATTTATAGGCAACTCGTGTTACACCATATTACTTTATTCACGGTTATGATATCCAAGTAATTCATGGTTCATGGCAAATTATCTAGCTAGGCACACGGCGAGTTTTAGCGACACGAATAATAAAGATTACTATAACTGAAATACGAACTTCGGCACATATAGGTACCGATGATAACTAGAATAGTTTATAAGAATTTACTTGTCCAGATAAGTTTAGAGGAAAAGACACGAGTAGGGCTAGGAGCGAGTCTTTAAAAGAATTCCTATTGGTCATTAGGAATATTTTGCTCCTGAGACATAGCTATAGTTACAGGACCCTAACTTTAGAATAAAAATAGGCAAGTAAGCTAGCCAAATCGTAGTTGGTCGCAGTACTTCCTAGAAGCAAGAACAATAAAGGAAAGTGAATCTAATAAAAGCAATTTTCACTCCACTCGCCAGCGACCCAGTCCAAAAGGTGATGTTGCATACGCAACAGCGAGTGCCAGGCTAAGTTCCTTGAAAGGGTCCAGTGCTCGCTCTAAGTATTCGCACGGTGCATAGTAGAAAATAGAGCAATTATAAAGCTATTTTTAATCTGGTAAAAATAACTTCAGAAAAGTAATCGATTTGATGATTGACAGAGAAGTCCTTCGTTTAAGCAGTGAGGAAAATGCATTAGATTAGTAGCGACCTTGGGTTCGCGCTTCGTCGGTCCTCTGCCATTTGCGATTGTACTTATCTATTTTTGCTACTGCGCAGGTCACCTGGTGCTCCGGTCAGCGGTCAAAAAGTTTGTTGCAAGGTTATACCTCAGTACCAAGCAGTAGTGTGCAAGCATAGCTGTGTTTCAGTTTGAAGGGCACTGCAGCCAGCGAAATTACTGGGCATATAAGATCTAACTTTATGATGTCTCGAGGTGATGAGCGTATTGCAGTGCTAAGCAGTACTTTTAATAATATCAAAATGTTCTGGGTAGCACTGCAATTGCTTAAAGCAGGCGTGGCGCTTACCATCAGGCAAACGACATGCTCGTCTAATTACTCAGTTCCATAAAATAATACCAAGGCGTGTACTTCTATCTATATAAATGCTGTGTATAGGTAACTACGCTAAATTGTCAGACTGTCGACATAAACAAGAACCTAAGAAGCACCAAGTGGAAAGTATTGGTATTATTAATATCTGTTTATCGCTTAATGTAGTTTTAATGATTATTAAACCGCGTAGCGGAAGGTCCAGATACATCTTATTTACTACCGATGCGATGCATTCGACACACACGCGTCACCGGACTTACTGCAGCGAACGATGAATATTATAAAAAGTAAGTGTTTTCTTTAAAACTAATTATAAAGCCAGCTTGCATGACCACCTTGTTGTGTATTTTTATGTTTAAATCGGCTGCTCCCTGCGGTTTCAGCGGCCCTTTAGCTGCATACCGAATTTCATCAAAATCTGTTCAGGAGTTTTTGCGTGATTGAGTAAAAAATCCATCCTCACAATCTTTTGCATTTATTATATTAGAAGGAAATATGATAGAATGACTTTTTTTATCACATTTTGTATATATTACGTAGATTCTTGCAATAAGGTCAGGTAAGTACCTAATCTGTTTGTTTAAGATTAGGCATGGCTCAAACTGTCTGTGCGGTATTATATAATCTATTGCAAGCGGTAGGTAAAATACAAAAACGTACAAGTTACCGAAACTCATCTTAAAAATGCTAATACCACAGAATACTTAATAGTACCAAGGAACAGAAGCATGACTCCGCAAAGAAATTTCAGCAAATAGCGGGGTCCGTCAGAATGGCCGGTCACTAGTATTAGTTAACGTTAAAATAGTGGTCAATAATTACTGCCTCATTCACACTTCTATTTGATTCCAACCATAAGACTATTGCTGCCTATCTAGTTTTATAATAAACAAAACATTTAAAGTGACCGTCCGTTCTAACGTCAAGATGGCTGGTCATCTGTTCTTAGTATACATGCTGTGTGGAATCGATGAAATTTTCTTTAGGCAATAATTGCTGCCCCTTTGCTGCCTTAAATTTGTGTATACCTAGATCTTGTAGCTGTTAAGAAAATAAAGTTATCGATCAAAGTTCATTCAGACGCTCCCTGCATGTGAGAAATATCAGAGCAAAGTTGTATTTTGTATGAAAATCGTACCGTAACTTACCACCTTCACTGTAAGTAATAACATGGACTTTTTTAGTCCATGGTAATAAACAGATATGTCTGACATAAAATACAAGCGACGTAAAATTGATCTACCCACATTATATAAAAAAATAAATAATCGTGTTGCCTTTTAATAAGTTATCACATTTTTTTCGTAAGTTCTTTGATTTTGATACATTTTAACTTTGATTTTGAATGGGCGTTTGTCGTGAGCGCTTGCTATTTTAAACTAACAGGCACTTGAGGCGATCAGACAAACCTTGCTCGATATCTTTATTTCCACGATTTGGCTATCAAAGTTTAAAAACCTCGAAGGAAGTAAAGAGAAGGTAATTATGGGCATAACAAAATATCTGAGATTCTACACAGAATGTACACTACGTAGAGGTGACCCGCCATGCGCCATCCTCACTCTTAATGTTTTAATTCTCCTAGAATATCAAGAAAGCAAATTTTTCATGGTAGGAAGCAAATATAAACAATTGGGAAGCTATTTTTAGTGTGTATCAGAATGGCGGGTGTGTAACAAACGCTCATGCAACATACATGAGAGCAATGTGCTAGCCATGTGATGAATATGCGTAAAATTCAAACCAATGTGCTTCTTTTAAACCATAGTTATTAACAAAAATAAGTGAGCCGCCAGCTTGATATCAGAATAATAATAATAACGCCCAACGATCACATACATAGATCCTGACCCCTAACTAGGATTCCCTGTATCTAGGGAACCAGGAACTATGAGGACCATGGTACCATTACACCCAGACACGAAACAAATGCTTGCGCTTTTTTTTTCTGTGCACAAACATTTGTCCCGTCGCGGGAATCGAACCCGCAACCTCAGTGATGTATGAGATTTGAGCCAACCTACCCAACCACTACACCACAGAGACTGTCATAATGGTCATAATGTCAGAATGCCGGGTGTTTTGTTAGTATGAGCAAATTACTAACCATCTAAATGTGAAAATACTACCGTAGCAATGTTCTAGCAATGTGATCCAACATATCAAAAGCACAATCAGATGCGGTATGCGGGTCAAGAGTAATTAGAAAATATTTATTTTTATTAAACGCCTGACTAGTTCTTACAGCAATTACAGCGATGTGCATAAAGAAATTTAAATTACAGGCGTTTCCTATAAAGTAAAAACGGCAATAAATCATATTTTGTTCAATAGGATTTTTTATTAATAAGAATACAAATTAAGTAGTGCAAAACTAAATAACTCCTGAAGTATTTATTATTAATAGTTATACTTCGCCGTTGCATCCTCGAGATTTATATATTCACCAGGTAGTACACTCCTTGAGGTACTGGGCATCAAGCACAAGTTTAGAGCTGTCAAAAATAAAAAGCGCAGAGTTACCTATTCATACCTCTCGCCACAGAGGGCGCCACTTCGCTCTATCGCCTCATTTATTTAAGAGACAAATTACGCAAAATCTTAAGACCACCAAACAGTTTAAGTAAACTACTAATAGGTACTAAATGTTTGTAAGGGTTTGTGATAACAAATTAAGGCACAAGTGGGTTATTAAATATAAAACTCTTCGACATAGTTATGAATTTCTTCGGTTTCTATAATTATGGTCAAACTTCACTTGGTAAGTTTGTTTAACCTTTAAATTATACGTCGCCGTTGCATCCTCGAGATTTACATATTCACCAGGTAGGATATTTAGTGTTTGGTACGGCTGATCCACAATTTTAAAGTCATTCAGCGGGCTATGGAAAGAGTTTCTCTGAAGGATCGTATCCGGAACGAAGTAATTCGATAGAGAACCAAAGTTACCGACATAGCTCACATAATTAGCCTACTGAAGTGGCAGTGGGCTGGCCATATCAGCCGCAGAACCGATAACCGTCGGGGTAGACGCGTTCTAGAGTGGAGACCAGGAATTGGCAAACGTAGTGTAGGACGCCCTCAGGCTAGGTGGAGCGAAGATCTTCGCAAGGTGGCTGGTAACAGCTGGATGAGAGTAGCCGGGGATCGTGCTCAATGGAGTGCATTTGGAGAGGCATATGTCCTACAGTGGACTGCAATAGGCTGATGATGATGAGGATGTTTAGAACTTTTGCGAAATTTTCATGTTTTTCATTGTAAAAAATATTAATATTGGCAGCACATACATGTATTATTTTAATAATTCTAATATATATTATAAATTATGATTTAACATAATTTAGTTATATACTTATATGACAAAAGTTACTGTTCCCGGCTATATTGGGCGTTATTATTATATTCCCGGCGGTATAATCTATTAGAAATTACTAGGTGATTCGGCGCCAAAATTTTAATAACATCTTTGATTACGATTTCATACATTCGATATTAAGGATAGTGACTGAACTTATCGTTCTGTTGACAATGCTTGTGGAACTGCCATTTATTTTGTTGTAATTTGGAATAGCCATCATTGGGAATAAATTTGAAACAAAATTTAGACTGTTTCTGGTTGAAGTACAAAGGCTAACCTGATTCCTGACATGATACGACGGTAATAATTATCTACCACAAATAGGGAAGAAAGGAGACAGTAATAATAACATTATTTTTTTTTCATTTTGGTTGGCTGTTCTAGTAAAGAATGACAATCACACCAGTTGCTCGTTGATATTATTATTCGAGAATTATTAAAATGGGCGAAATAGGAATCTGGCTCAGGTTTACCGTATTATTACACATGATACTCCACCCAGTTAAAAGAAGCGTCAGAGAAAATCTCCAGGACATACGAGTAACGTCCGTTACTAATAGCTGGTGGTAGGTTTCTCGTATGCGAGACGCCGTCTGGGTGCTGTATTTGATTCCTCTCTAACCTACATATAATCAAAGATAAAATAATTTTTCTTTGCTTATAATAGTAGCATAACATTGAATTCATATTGATGCGCGATTACTCGTATTGTTTGTTAGTGCTAGTCCTGTATGCGTGCACGCTGAGCGGCTCGCTGGAACAAGGGCAGAGTGGGTTCCCGCGGCAGGCGGCGCGGGTGCTGCAGCGCGTGCGGTTGCCTCCGGAGCGGCTAAGGGCCATGCCGCACGTTCTGCGGGATCTAGCCCTAGCGCTACAGGAGAACTGGCCAGGTATAGTATGGATAACTCTCCTTTCTACTTCGCCGTAGTCGTGTAAAAAGATTGATCTGTGTTAATTATTTCTCTAGTTATTTCCGTATGAAACAGAGCCACTCACACCGAAATACCTATTAGTTTTAATAATTCTGATAATAGCGCCTATTCCCTAACCTTGTCGTGAGCTTTATTTATGTAGGGTGCATGCTAAAAAGCTTGCCGAACGCGAATGAACGTCTTTCTATATTTAACCTCGATTATACTGTGGTTTATATGTGTATTTTATCTTTTAGGTAGCACAGTGACGCCGTTCGGATCTATGATCACTGGTCTCGGCATCAGGGGCAGTGATGTAGACTGCTTCGCCCAGCTGCCAAACAGTTCCGTCGACGACGGCACCGTCGTCGAGGCCAAGCGTGTCCTCGACCGGTACCCCCTCCTGTTCCACCGCCCCACCGCTGTTCTCGTGGCCAAGGTTCCACATGTCAGGTTCATCCACATACCTACAGGACACCAGTGCGACGTCAGCTTCCAAAGCCCGGTTGCAGTCAGGAACACTGCGTTACTCCGATACCTCATGCGCCTCGATCAAAAAGTCCTGGATCTCACGACCATCGTCAAGTACTGGTCTAAATTGCACAAGCCCCCCGGCGAAAGGCGAATAATGGCAAATTATGCGATGATATCGCTGGTGATTTTCTACTTGCAACGGATGAACGTGCTGCCCACGATCGTCTCGCTGCAAGAAAATGTGAAATCAAGCACAGATCTCTGGAACATGAACTTTGATAAAATACCCTATCACAGCTCGAGCAATTACACCCTTTATGAACTACTGGGAGGGTTCTTCGAGTATTACTCAAAGTTTGATTTTGAATATACGATCGTGTCTGTTTTTACTGGAACTGAGATAAAGAGAACCGTCTTTGAAGATGTAGACGCAGTTCCTGATGTATTTACTTTGTACAAACGAAACGTCGCCAACAATAGAAGCGAACCCTTGTGCACGCACACCGCGATATGCATTCAAGATGCTTTCATTCTCAACTCAAATCTAGCGTCGGACACCTCAGCGGAAGTGCTAAATAAATTTAAATTAGATTTAAATAGTGCCGCTAAAGCGTTTGCCGATACAAGAGATGATTTTCTTGAATTTATATTAGAGGGGAGTGAAGATATTCAGGGGTTGAAGAATGAACATCATCGAATAAATACGTGGTTCAATTCAACAGATTGTATTCGTCCGAAAACTTGTGAAGAATATTTAGTTAAGTACTACTCTATTACTTAAGTAAAAAGCTTCAACTTAGGTATCTACATATAGTTTTATGTATTTAGTTACCTTATTCAATAAAGAAAGTCGTATTTGACTGTGATTTTAAAATGAATAGGTACCTACCGTTTTTTAAACTGCGTTTGTTTTTATTATGGTAGGTTCAATCTTGCATGTCAAGTGTTAGTAAAGTAGCGTAACTATTCATCTCTCTATTTTGGTGTTTGAAATGGTATCTTTTTAAATTAGTTTTTAAGTTATAGGCATATGATTGTCGTATTCGGGAAATTTTAAATGTAGGTAGAAAGTAACAGATTGTTACTTTCATCCCGTTTATATCTCAAAGCACATTTTGTAGCGTTTTTTTTATATTGCAGAGCAATAAAAATCCATTTTCTTATTTTAGAATAAGAAAATGGATCACGACACAACTTGGACCGTTTGTGTGGTATTTACATCTGAACGCTACCCTGCTTCGGAGGGCACGGAAAAAAAAGGAAAAGCGCTACCTGCTTATAATAATTATATTAATTTATTTTTCACTTTTGAGTGCCTATTTGTGGTTTTGAAGTCGGTGTAATTATTATGTAATTTATTATGTTATTACATGAACGCACCACTGGACTCCAGGCACTCGGCAGTTGAAAGGCACACTGCTGAAGCAAAGATTACTAACTATAACTGTTGACGTATGTTACTATTTGATATATATTCAAGATTCATTTATTTGCATAAAAAGCAGGTACCAAGGAGATGTTATACAATCAGATTCAGAAACTATTCCGTACTTTGCCAATTTGGCGTGCAAATATAACATTAATGCAATTAAAAAATTAAATATTAATACTATTAAACACACATTATATAATTAAATTAATACAATTGCAATTGCCAGAGATTAATAAATAAGTAAATTAGTAATTATTCGAATTAATTCATTTAACCATGACAAATTAAATAACTATATCTAAATTAAATTATATCAATATCATTTCATTGACAATGTCATATTAGCTAAATAAATTTCACATTCAACAGTCAACAATTAGATAATTTCTATTTGAATAATTCTGAGACAGTATAGAAACATTTATTCAGTAGCCACAGTTTGAGTTTTCGCCTAAATCTACTGACAGGCAACTCCTTTATATCATTCGGGATAGCATTATATATGCGTCCGCACATTGCATTACCATTTTTATAGTACATTTGAGTTTGTGGGATATTTGGCAAAACAATTCTATCTGGATTCCTTATATTCCGAGGATAAATATCTCGGGCAGTTTTAAAAAGGTGCGGATTGTTCTTTACGTATTTCGCTGTTTCCAGTATTTACATGCAGGGCAAAGTTAAGATTTTAAATTTCTTAAACAGAGGTTTACAAGAATCCCAGGGTGGTAAGCCAGCCAAAGCTCGCACACACTTTTTTTGAGCGAGGAAAGCTCTCTGTACATCTGTAGAGTTACCCCATAGTATGATCCCATAACTTAGGGCAGAGGAGATATAGCCATGATACGCTCTTAGCATGGTGCTCTCTGTGGAAGTTTTCCTTAATTTATAGAGCACATATACGAATCTATTTAATTTATTACATACTTTGTCAACATGCGCTTTCCAGTTAAGATGCCTGTCCAAAATAATGCCTAGGAATGTTGTATTTTCTGCTTCCAATATTGGATAATTCTTGTAATTAATGACCAACTCTTTACGTCTACTACCATATGTACTAAATTAGATATAATTAGTTTTAGTCAATTTAACGCTTAGATTATTGTCATTTAACCATTCTATTATGTCAATGATGCAATTATTTATGTCCCTATTAAATATATCAATGTCAGAATTCTTTTTAGATGTCAAAATTACAGATATGTCGTCAGCAAATAAAATACAGGAATTTAAGGTCACATTAGGAAGGTCATTGATGTACAATAAGAACAACAAGGGTCCTAGGACACTGCCCTGCGAAACCCCAAGGTTGTTAGTTTGAAAAGCCGACCTATAGGTTTGTAATTCTTTATTTTCGTTTATGTTTGTCACCTCGACACATTGTTTTCGATTTTCGAGGTATGTTTGTAGCCATTCCAAAGCAGGCCCTCGAATGCCATTGTGGTCAAGTTTTTCCAAAAGCAACTTATGGGACACGAAATCAAATGCTTTGGACATATCGAAAAATATCACAGTTACCATATCACCAGCATCTAAATTCTCTAGCACATTATTTATTAAATAAAAATACGCTGATGTTGTGGATTTACCTTTCTGGAAACCGTATTGTTCCCGTCTCAAAATATCATGTTTTGAGATAAAGCTTACCATACGTTTATACATGGCTGATTCAAATATTTTGCTTGAAATCGGGATTAAAGTTATTGGCCTATAGTTTCCTAAGCTTGATTTGTCTCCTTTTTTGTAAAGAGGCCTAACTAGACAAAATTTAAGCATAGCAGGAAAACAACCTGTAGTAAATGATAAATTTATTAAATGAGTTATTATAGGAGTAATTTCTATAGAACAGGCTTTAATGATTCTTGTCGCAACCTCATCATATCCTTCAGCATTAGTATCATTTAGAGACATAATGATTTTATGAGTTTCATCACAACTAAATGGTTGTATGTAGGAAGATACTATTACACAAACTTGTTTTACAAGTGTTACACACAGGCTTACTAGTGTTAGTTGCATTGATCAAATAATCATTAAATACCTCTGCTATATCACTTGACTCAGTCATCGTTATATCTCCAATCTTAATATTTGAAATAGATTCTGGATTCTGAAGAGTACCTGCCTCATTCTTTATTATTTGCCATGATGTTTTACAAACGTTCTTAAACTTGCTGATAATTTCAAAGTTGCGATGATTTATTGATTGATCAATGCAATTACGAAGAAGTATCGAATACTTTTTATAATTAGTTTTGGCGAGTATTGTAGGAGTAGTATTTGTAACGTAAGGTACATTTAGTTTTACAACTAATTTTCAAGCCAGAGAGAGAGAGAGAGAGTTATCCACTTACATTTGCGTCCCTGATCTGTATGGGTTGTATGTTGAAGACTTATTGAACATGACAAAAACTTATTCAAATATGTCGACAAGAGGATGTACTCTGAATTTGAGACACAAGTCCAATTAGCTGCGTCGAAATTCCAAGAAAACTGCACAGATTTTCTAGAGACGATACTAACGGCCATAGGTAGGCATCGTCACTTAACAATAGGTGAGATAGCGTCCAAACGCAAGCCTATTTATTAAAAAAGGTATCTTTATTGTACTACACCTGATTTGTACTATTAGGTATTCTGTGGTTATTGTAATGTTTTGTTACACTAGTATCTAGAAAGGGAATTTGTCTATATTTTATCACATTCTAGACTAGACTGTGATTTTATTATAACTACGTTTTTATTAAGTCACTGTCTCGTTCGTTTGTCTGTCTGTCGTTCCGGGTGAAATCTTGAAAAATTCAAATTTCGAGCACTTCCTGTTTAACTATCCGGCTAAAACTTTCAGGGTAATTCATAACTCGATCACAATGCATTCAAAATCCATAAAAACGTGGGTTTTACATGGTTTTACATTTATTTTTAGTCTCGTTATTATTGAATCTACCCAAGGGGATCTTGACAAATTTCTTAGACCTACTTTCTCGTCATTCATAGTAAGAATAGCGGTACAGGCTAGATGAGCACTAGTTTTAATAATAATTATATAATCATTTATTTCGAATGTTTGCACAATCCTTAATGATAGAAAGTAAAAACTATATTAGTAGGTACTTCTGATAAATTATGGGATTTATATACTGCGAGCCGGCGGTTTTGAGCACCGACTAGACCAATGTAAGTGTACCCAGCGCTCAACAAATGGATTTTCAATTTTATCTGATAGTACCCTCAGAATACCCTGATACCCTGGTGTAGTGCAGCCTTACACAAGGTTTTGGTGTCCGGGCTTCTCAATAAGCGTACCAAGATCCGTATATACAAAACGGTGATACGGCCAATTTTAATGTACGGCTGTGAGGCTTGGACACACCCTTAAGGAAGAACACAAACTTCTAGTAGCAGAAACGAAGGTACTGAGAAAAATTTTAGGACCAGTTCAGGCAGAGGATGGCACGTGGTGAAGAATAAAGAGCAGAGAAATAGAAGAACTGGTGGCTGAGCCGAACATAATCGGCGAGATAAAAGCGCACAAACTCCGTTGGTTCGGCCACCTTGAAAGAATGGGGGAAGACCGAGCTGTTAAGCGAGCACACTTGGGACGGCCGACTGGTCGACCAGTCGGCCGTCCTAGGTATCGCTGGAAGGATGAGGTCGAAAGGGACTTGTGCGAACTCCACGTCGAGGAATGGAAGGAGGTGGTGCAAGACAGATCCAAGTGGAGACTCTTATTATCGGAGGCCAAGACTCACTTTGGGTCGCTTGCGCCATCTTAGTAGTCGTAATACCCTCAGAATACTGTTGAGGCTTTCACGCAACGTGCTCATCACCGATGCGGCTCTTTTCTGCATGATGGTGTAAAAAAAGTCGTCGACACGAGCCTCCGCAAACATTTGAGATGCGCTAAAGTATAGTGGAAGCCCCTTTAGCACCCTGAAAGCATTATTATTATATTGTACGCAAAGAGCCGTTTTGAAGTTGTAAGCTCGCTGCGTATTCCTACTTCGCCCGTAAGTAGCAGATGTAAAAGCGTTGGCACTAGGCACTTAACGACCTTTGTACACTGTGCGATTCCGTACTTTTAAGTCATGGTACTCGTATTGAAACTTAAAAAATTAATCTAAGTATACTTATATTGAAACTGTAACAAGGTGGTTACTGTATATTAAATATATTTTTTTAAATCAATTTTTTTAGGAGTTTATGGTAGCAACAGAACCCAAAAATATAGTTTTTAAAATTACTGTCTGTCTGTCTGTCCGGGATGGGTTTACATGCCGTTTTCTAAAAAATGTTTTGTTGAGTCCTCGGCTACAATGAGATATAGGATAGAAGGAGGATGGTAACGGGATAGGAGCGGGATGGTAACGGAATACGAGACGGTGATGGTAACGGGATATGAGTGGGAGGGTTCCGGGTTCCGGGTTAGGAGGGCTAACAGGATAGAATGGGGATAGAAGCGAGACGGCAATGGTATAGGAAAAGGACGTGATCTGGATAGGAACGGGACGAAGCGCTTTTTTTTGGAGCGGAGCGGGAGCAGGAGCGGGATTTGAGTGTGATGGAAAATTGTCGAGAACAGGTTAAATTACTTCACTATGCGTACCAAGTCACAGGCAACAGCTAGTAATTAAATAAATAGGGTAATTTATTCAGTAAGCACTCTGATACATATAAGAAGATATTGACAATAATAGTTACAGAGTTGCTTACGAAAAGGTTAGAGACTCAGCATTGCATTTTCAGCTCCACCTAAAGTTATGCCAGCCATACACATATCCATTAGTTTTGTTTGATGACATCATCTATCTATACTATTATAAAAATGGAAAAAAGCCAATTCTGTACATTGAATATGTTTTTGCAAAACCAACTGGGATCGACTATTTAGAGGGTACTGAACACAGATTTTTGGTTTTTAGAATTTTTGTCTGTTTGTTTATTTGTTTGTTTCTTGTTTGTTATCTATAGACTCGAAAACTACCGAACGGATTTTAATGCGGTTTTCAGTGTTTGATAGCATACATCTTAACTTAAAATATAGGCTATTGAAATTATGAAAAATCTGCTTAGAGGGGTATTAAATGGGGGTGAAGTTTGTATGGAAAAAAGTTATTAGATTGTCCTAGAATCTTGAATCTCATAATTTATACTTATAATTAAAAATTATCGAATACGGGTCCGAGATTTTTTTGACATTATGCTTCTTTAAGCGATGAGGACAGGAAATAGGTAAAATTAGTCTAAATTTGAAACGTTGAATAGAGTTTACATAAAAAAATACCATAACAAAATCTGAATTTCAGCGTTTTCCGTAAGTCTTAAAAACAACTCGGAAACTTTACATGAAAAGAGCTATAATTATGACAGAAAAAGCAAATCTGTGCATTTTTAGCTTCTATATAGACTCGAAAACTACCGAACGGATTTTAATGCGGTTTCCATTGTTTGATAGCCTATATCTTAACTTATATTCTGGTGTATTTTTCATAGCGCTATGATACGAACTGCTATAGACCAATTGCAATAATTCCAGCCATTGCAAAAATTTTCGAAAACGGGCTAACATCGCGTATTTCAGATTTTCTTAAATCAACGCAAGCATTATCTGAACGCCAGTTTGCTTACCGTGAAAGCCGATCCACAACAATGCTAGCAAGAGAAGTGGTTCACAGAATATTGGACGCTAGAGAAAAAAGAGAAAAGGTCGCCGTGCTGTTTTGCGACCTCTCCAAAGCCTTCGATGTTGCAGATCACAACACTCTAGCAGTGAAACTTAATTATTATGGCATAACAGGAGCTGCGCTCCATCTGATTACCAGTTTTATGTGCGATAGGACACAATACGTAAGTGGTGACCAGGGTAAGGTAAGATCCAACGGCTTAACAAACGAAATCGGAGTCCCCCAAGGGTCATCACTTTCAAATTTAGCGTTCTCGCTACTGCTTAACGACCTACCAAGAGCCCCGACAGAGGGAGAAGTGTTTATGTACGCAAATGACGTCGCAGCAATCGTTACCGCTCTCAACTTAAACGACCTAGAACGACGTCTAAACATTGTAGCCTCTGAACTATTTTTGTGGTTCACCCATAACGGCCTGAAACTCAACCTCAGCAAAACCCAATTTATGGTGTTCAACCTGTCAGGTCGCAGCAGGCGTCCAATAGACATTAATGTCGATGGAGAACCTAAAGAGCAGGTGAAGTCAGCACCCTTCCTTGGTTTTTACTTAGATCCCGCACTGACATGGGAATCACACATTGACCATCTATGTGGAAAACTGGGTAGGGCTTGTTTTGCATTAAGCAGAGTTGCCACGACATTGCCAAGAAACAAAGTTCGCTCTTGTTATTTCGCGAGCGTGCAATCCCTCCTCCAATATGGGCTCGAGCTATGGGGGCGTGCTTCTGACTGGGAGCGCGCCTTCCGTTTGCAAAAACGAGCCGTAAGAGTGATTGCACGCATCGCACAAGATGAATCAGCAGGACCTCATTTTACAGAGTTAGGAATTTTGACCTTACCCTGCCTCCTCATACTCCAGGTCGCGTTATATGCGCGAGAAAACTTGGACTCATATACCAAGCGGGGAGAAACCCACGGATATAACACACGCAATGCAAATAAGCTCGCTGGCTTGCCGCGTCACTTAACCAAAACTGCTAAGACAATCCGCGTAATGGGACCAGAAGTCTACAACAAGTAACCCGATGACATTGTTAACACATGTAACATAAATATATATAAAATAAAATTAAAAAGTTGGCTTTTAAAGCAGTCGTTTTACTCTTATAAGGAATTTCTAGCCATGAAACTTTTATAAGATTTAAATATGATTTATTTCATATAATATTATATTAATGGATATTTTAAATTATTATTATTTTATTAATATTATAATACAATTTTTGTAATAATCTTATGTTTACTGACTTGTAATGAATAATTATCAATAAATTTATGTCTATGTCTATGTCTGATATCGCAATGCTGAGATATCTCAACATAAGCGTTCGAAGTCATGCAGGTAAAGCGATAACTCACATTTTTTGCTTCCGTAACTGTTAGCTAATTTTGAGACTGTTAATTCTGAGTAATGAGACGAGCAAGGCGTTCGGCTGATGGTAAGCGCCAAGCTTGCCCATAACAATTGCAGTGCCATCCATAACTTTTCTCATCACCCCGAGACATCAGATATTAAGTTTTATATGCTCAGTAATTTTTCTGGCTAAAATGTCCTTCAAACTGGAACACAGTAATGCTTGCGCACTACTGCTTGGCGGCAGAATAACTGGCAAAGCGGTGGTACCTACCCAGATGGCCCCCCGCATACGAGAGACGTACCCCGAGTGAATATAATATTCATCATCATCAGCCCATCACGGTCCCATTGCGGGGCCAGCGGGATACGAACTCGGGTGCGTCGGATCCAAAGACGCACGGTCTCCCACTGAACCACACTCGCTCTCAAAATATTTTTTTTTTTTTTTATGTAATGACGGCTCAAGTATAGACCCGCCATTAGAATTACAATCTAGCCTTATAAGACTAATAAGTAATTTAAATTTAACTTAAACTGCTAAGTAGAGTAAAACTAAGAATATGTCCATCAACACTTTTCTTATTGTCTCTATTAAGGCGAGGACACTATGTTCTTGTGTTCTTTACAAGTAGCACTAACTTTTTATGCTACGGTTCACTGGCACTTCACTAAACTAACTCAAAAGGTTTTGTCCTTTTTAATCTTCTCACTAGGTCTGTGTTGTCGAGGAGCTGGATAGCCTCGACGTTCACGTGATGGTGAAGCCTAAATTCATGAGCTTCGGCATAGTTATTAATTACACTAGTGACGAGATCCACTTTTAGGTCCCGATGGAGGTCGTCATTTCTAATATACCACGGAGCGTTTACAATACCCCTGAGTACTTTATTTTGGAATCGTTGAATTATTGCTACGTTGTTTTGATTGGTACATCCCCACAATTGGATTCCATAAGTCCATATTGGCATGAGGACTTGTTTGTACAATAGTAATTTATTGTGCACTGACAACGTAGAATGTCTTCCAAGTAGCCAATACATCTTTCTATAGCGAAGCTCTAGCTCGTCGCGTTTCTTTTTGACGAGTGCTTTCCAGCGAAGCTTTGCGTCTAGTGTCATGCCAAGGTACTTGGCTGTATTTTCGTACGGTATCGCTTTATTGTTTATTAACACCGGATGATAGTTTGGTCTTTTGTTCGTAAAATCTATGTGAATAGATTTTGATTCATTCAGTTTGATTTTCCATTTTTTCGTCCAATCAAAGATGGTGTTGATGGCTGTTTGAACCTTTTCCACTGCTTCCTCTTGAGTGACCCCCGTGGCCATAATAGCTGTGTCATCTGCAAAGGTTGCAATGGTGTTGTCTTCTAGCACTGGGATATCACAAGTATACAATAGGTACAGGACCGGACCTAGAACACTCCCCTGTGGTACTCCAGCTCTTATTAGCTTAAGTTCTGAATAAGCATCCTCTTGTCGTACTCTAAACATTCTTTGTGTTAAATATGATTCTAAGAGATCTGCAAACTGATGTGGAAGCATATTTCTTATTTTGTGAATTAGGCCTTTATGCCACACTTTGTCAAATGCTTGTGCTACGTCCAGGAAGACCGTAGAACAAACTTTTTTTTCTTCTAATGCTTTCTCTATGACGTTGGTGATTCTATGAACTTGATCTATTGTAGAATGTTGTGCTCTCAAAATATAATATTACCATTAATTTATATCTTGACTCACTTGAAGTAAGGATAACATTTAATTATTTCGAGTGCTTCCATGAGTAATATAAAGTATTTTTCGTGGAACTGATTAATGAAACGAGCATGTCATTCCCCTGATGGTAAGTGCCACGCTTGCTTATAACAAGAAAGAAGAAACCGCTTAAAATAAATAGTAGGCAGGCTAAGCAATAGTAGCCTGTGATACGATCACTCTGTCAACAGTTGTTTTTCAGTTGAGGTTTTTCAACATGCCTCCAAAAAGATTTAGCTTTATTTTATGTCTTATATGCTAGGCCAGCGTTTAACCACGATATCAACTGCTGGGAAGTGATGATGAAGTCGAAAGTGTATCATGCTTGCGAAGTAAGTAGGGGACGATGGGGGAATTGCGGACGCGGGGTAAACACGGACTAACAAATATCTACTCTATCCCTGCCCCCCGCCCCCGGCCGCTACGTTCACATGTTGCATTCCGCCATCTTTAGTGTCGAACAAATATTCACGACGGACGGCTGCGCACGCTTTTCAAGGTAAGTACAATTAAACATTTTTGGGAATTTTTGTCTAATTTCCAGTGTTTACTACTTTGAGTGTAATTTCTATAAAGTAAGTGACAAGAGCGAGTGTGGCGCAGTGGGAGTACGTGCGACTTTCGATCCAATGCACACGAGTTCGAATCCCACTGGCCACTGACTTTCTTAAGTTATGTGCGGAATTAACACTCGCTCTAAAAACGGCGAAGGAAAATATCGTGAGGAAACCGGCATGTTCAAGAATTTATCACAAAAATTCAAGGACATGTGACATCCACCAACACGCACTGGGCCAGCGTGGTGGATTATGGCCCATACTCGCTCTACGAGAGAAGGCCCGAGTCCCGGCAGTGGGAACGTAATGGGCTGATGAACAGAAGTGACATTAACAAGTGATATTTTCTGTCGATTGCTTCGTTGTTGAAGAGTAAACAACACTATAGTTTTTGTTGATATATTTTGTTAACCTACAAATACTGTCGTTGTGGTTTTTTAAACGGGTTTGGGTTAATTGCGGACAATCCCACTGGGGTAAATACGGACGTCCGCAATTACCCCAGGAACAAAGTTATTTGTCAAAAACTAAACCAATAATACACGTTTTCAGATGCCTCGAAAATATATTAGAAAAAAAGCACAAAGGCACACCATTGAAATTTTACAAATTATCTTTTAACCGAACAACATGTATAGACAAAGCTATATATGGCTTCAAGTCTGCTGGAATTCATTCAATGGATCACGATAAATTCAAAGACACTTTCGCCAGTTTTGGTGATATTATTGCACCAGGATTTTCACTTCAACTGACACAAACCAATTTTGATTACGCAGGCGAAAGAGAGCAGAATGAATCTCAACTCATCTGTGATGCTGCTAATGATAATATATCTAGTCAAAGAGAATCACAAGAAGCATCTCAACTTTCTAGCAATGATGATAACGTTGATGTACCTGCGACTGAAACACACGATTAATGAAAATGATGCTGGTCAAAATCAAAGTACAACAAGTCAAACAAGCCAGTCTTCCTCAGTACCACTTATTGACATAGTGCAGGTACCAACTCTACAACCTAATAGAAAAAAACAATTAGGTAAAAAAAAACATTCTGTTATTTTCACCAGCACACCGGAAAAAATTAACCTAGTAGAAAAAGAACATAAGAAAATAGAAAAAGAAAGAACCTCAAACAATAAAAGACTAAATCTACAAATATTAAACAAAAGCTGAAAAACACTAAAGGAAAACAACCAAAAGGTGTAAGAAATTTAAACAATTTTGTAACTGATAAAGGAAATGATGATTACTTCTGCGTCTATTGTCATGAGAAGTATCGTGACCCACCCAACGAAGGCTGGATTGTGTGTTTAAAATGCAGGAATTGGGCACATGAGAACTGTACTGCTGGAACTTTTTCTAGAGGTTTTATTTGTGACTTATGTGAATAATGTGGGACCTCGTCCGTAAATACCCCATGATGTCCGTAAATAACCCAACACCAGTCCGTATTTACCCCAAGAGCTACGGGTAATTACGGACAGGCGAGGTTTTGTTTTTAATTAAAATTATATAGTTGTTGATTGATCTGGTATAAAAATTAATGTTGATTTTGTACCTAGATAACTAGAGTTTAATAATTAATAAAGTCAGACTGATTATCTCTAATAGTATGGGTTTTATACGTTGTTTTGCTTCAGCGTCCGCAATTCCCCCATCGTCCCCTACCTATCTATTCTATAATAAACCCTGGTTACAACCAGGGTTTGTTCAAATCAAGAGAATCATTTTATAACAAGAAATAAAATAATTCGCTGTATGGTATTAAGAATAATGAGCCAAAATACTTCCTACGATTAGGCGGTATGTTCCGTACATACCGTATTCACAGTCACATGTTTCTTTATTGATAGCTATATATAGAAGATTTAGCAGTACCTACCTGATAAATTAGTAAACATAACTAAATAATGTTATTCAAAAGTTTTCGGACGATTACAACTTGTTGAATTGAATCAAGTTTTTATTCGATTATGTTCATTCTTCAACCCCCAAATATCTTCACTCCCCTCTACTCCTAATTAGCCCGCATCCACCCACTGCTGGGTATAGGCCACCTTCCGTTCAAGCCACTCTTTCCGGTCCTGTACCAGCCTCATCCATTGCAAGCCGACGTGCTTAACGATGTCATCTTTCCATCTGGCCGGTAGTCTGCCTGGAAGTCTTCGCCCAAGCCTCGGATACCACTCGGTGACTGCCTTGGTCCACCTGTTGTCATCCCGCCTTGCCAAGTGTCCTGCCCATCTCCACTTAAGCCTGGCAATACGTGTGCCTACGTCTTCGAATTTTGTGCGACGTCGTTATAGATGTGCTCTTTTGTCAACGGCCATGTTTCGGCAATTTAATATTTTTGAGCACTTCCGCTGAGGTGTCCGACGCTAGATTTGAGTTGAGAATGAAAGCATCTTGAATGCATATCGCGGTGTGCGTGCACAAGGGTTCGCTTCTATTGTTGGCGACGTTTCGTTTGTACAAAGTAAATACATCAGGAACTGCATCTACATATTCAAAGACGGTTCTCTTTATCTCAGTTCCAGTAAAAACAGTCACGATCGTATTTTCGAAATCAAACTTTGAGTAATACTCGTAGAATCCTCCCAGTAGTTCATAAAGGGTGTAATAGGGGATCGGACAACTTTTCAGAAAGTGTTTTTAATTAACTACAATTAATATATATAGCCATGAAAAATACTATTTTAATTAAATAACGATCTAAAAGTACCTAAAACTATGTTTAAATATTATGTTTCAAATATTGCCGCACAAAAGGTCCCCTCAAAATTTGTGACGTCATATGTAGGTAGAAAACGACAAAGTCTTCGAAATAAAACTATCAAAGAGATTCTAATACGTTTTGTGAAGTTTGGGGACTATATTGTAGTAATGGAACGAAAAAAATAGCAAAAATACATTTTATAAAAAGCAAAAACGTAAAATAAACACAAGCTTGACTCACGGCATTTGCCTACAAATGACGTCATGCGCTGTGATTGTTGTTTCGTTTGAGATGAAGAACATATTAAAAATGTCAGAATTATTTAAAAATATAAATCATTATTGTTTCACAAAAATATTGATTATCTTTCTGGTTCGACGAACATTCGTTCTAACTACATTTTAGATTTTTTCTCGATTACTGTCCGATCCCCTATTGTTCGAGCGGTGATAGGATATATATTTCATCAAAGATCAAGTTCCAGAGATCTGTAGTATTTTTCACATTGTCTTGCAGCGAGACGATCGCGGGCAGCTCGTTCATCCATTGCAAGTAAAAAAGCTACCATCGATTCATAGATTTTATATTACTCCATTATTCATTTACTGTACACTACTGTAAATTCATGTAAACTGATTTTAAGAGGTTACCTACAAGGTTAACGAGTTTTTTTTTACTGCAAGTCCCTAAACACCGATCTCAGTCTTAATTACAGTCACTACTATGATATGTCAGAAGATTACCTTGAATTGATAAACTTGCTATGGTAATTAATAACTAACTATAAGTAAGTATATACATAAAGTTATAAGTCTGTTAAGGTGTTGTGTGTCTGTGATTTGAACTTTAAATAAATGTGATTAAACGCTTTAACCTTTGAGACGTCGCCGTCGCGTCCGTCGGTGGGAATACCGTACGTCCCAGGAGATTTTCAGGTGTCCGCTATTTATTATAAGTTAAATTGATTTATCCAATAGAAATGTGAAAAATAAAAATATAATAGAAGTTTCAAAATTGTGAATTGAAAACAACTTGCCTGCAATGTGATGAAATAGTGCCAATGAAGTGGCGATAAAAGTTTTAAAAAGATGAATTTGGATGAATGTTTCTAAGTAAATTATAAGTAAATATATCTAGCTATCACGGGGTCAAGAGGTCAACCGGCGAACATTTCAAAGAATTTCGTACATTATGCTCGCGACATCCCAGAGGTTAAGCGATTATTTAATCGTCGGTAGTATTTCAGTAAGAAAGTGATTTTATAGCTACAATAGACTCTTCTTCGAACGATAAATAAACAGTCGACAAAGACAAGAACGGGCGGAACTATGAGTAAGTATAAAAATATATATGTATGACATAAGTAGAAAATATAGGTACATTGCTATTATTTTAACTTACTGAGCTAAGTAAGATCAACTAATAAAATGTAGGCATTTCGTATCATTGCATCATGCTTTGAGAAAAATAGTCGCCCACTATACAGGTTGGTAAGATGGGATTTGAAGGGTATTAAATATAATAATAATAATTACCTATATAACACTGGATATTATGTGTACAGAAATAACAATGATTAAAAACGAATAGCTAAATGAGAGGACTATATAAACTTAATATATAGATACCTAATAAAGTTATGTTAACTACATGCAGCAGTGGCTATTAGTGCACGCAAGTGCCCGTGTGTTAGTGCAAGTGTGTGAAAATGTTAGATGCATGTGCTGTTACGTATGTTTTGTAGATATGCGGACGCAATGAAAGTTATGTCTGAGTCAAGATAAGTCTTTCTGTGTTTTCATAGTCCAAAGTTTTAAGGTACGGTTTTTTTGCAGTTGTTTACCTATATCAAATATTCAAACACTGAACTTAAATTGTTTATTTTTTACCATATTTACACAAAATCCAAAATTACGACAGTACCTCTTTACATTGACAAAACCATAGACTAGGAAGTATAGAGTGGGAATAGAGTTGAGTACACAACAAAGGGACTGACCGGACTTGAACCGGTGAAGAAACTCCTAAGGACGTTTTCCTGTAAATCCAACGGTTCGAGTAGCTGCTATTCATGTCCCATCTCAAATGTTCACCAGTAATAAGTAGTCTATGTAGGTAGGTAGGTCGCTCTTACAGACTTCAAGTGCGGTAGTTGCGGTTAGCTTTAGTGTTTATAAATTGTATCTATGCTAGTCTGTAAGGTATATATGTTATGGCCTCTGGTACTTTTAATTTGTTAACTGTATTATTGCCTGAAATAAATGAACTCATTATTATAGTCCAAAACCCCTTGCCGGCGATACAAAACCATCTTCGTCGCCGGTCGTCGTAGGCTTTTCCGGATTTACTACATTTTTTTTACTGATTATAGGCTTGCGTTTGACCACTATCTCACCTGATAACAAGCGATGACGTAACTACATAAACTCCACTTACACTCACACACACCTCCATATATTTAAACAAACGAAAAAATTTATCTTAAACGTATTGGACGTCGTCATTTATTTGATTGTTATAAATAATTATTTTTCTCACGTTTTTTTATATAAAAAATATTTGTACCTTATAAACCGCTGTAACGTTTTTTTCCACTAGCACCTGAGTTCGAACATAGGGGTACGCTGAAAACCAGCCCTGTGTAAACTCACATGACACTCATTTACAGAAGTTTAAGAGCTACGCTGCCCTTATTGCCAAGTTATTAATTTCTAAACTAAGTAATATTGTGTTAATTTTGTGTTGGCAATAAAGCTATTTTTATCTTTCTTTCATTGATGTATGCGGAAACAATAAACGAGTGTTTCTCAGCAGTGTTTCGCGTGGTAATCGTACTGGCATGTGCTCTATGCGTGGCGGAGGCGAAGTGTTCGCTTGAGGCGGAAGCGTCATGCTCGGCGGAGGCGGCGCGGCGGGCGGCGAGCGCGCGGTGGCCGGCGGAGCTGGTGCGGGCCGTGCCGCGCCTGCTGGGAGACCTGGAGCGGACGCTACAGCTGCGTTGGCCCGGTAACACATACTCTACTAACATTTCTAGACGCGTTTGGACGTGATCGCTACAAACGATAATACCGCCCATTGTTGTCGCCCTTTAGCCTGTTGTTGTGTAACAATAAAGCCTTATCTATCTATCTTTAGCTTGTGTTTCCTAGGATAGACTTCCCGTAAAGTGGCAGTAATATTGCGGTAAATGATGCGAATATATTATAATGGTGTGAAAAGTGATTTATGGGAGAAAGTGAGGGTTTACACCAAAAGTCTGAAAGCGGAGGTGTACCACACTGCCATACCAGTGCCCAATGCGTATGGATACATTGATTTTTTTTTTCTCACACAACCATAGACTCAATAATCTATACAACAGCACAAAAAAGCCACCATGTTTGTTCATACATTTTTTCTGTCTCTGTTTAAATTCATTATGTTCACACTCTGTATGGATCTTTCAAAACACATTTTGCTTAAACACATTATTCATATCTTAAATTTTTTCGAACACTTTTTAAGGAATATTTCCATATACATAATAGTTATTAGTTACTATAGTAGCTCCCCGCGGTTTCACCTGCGGTTGCACGGGGTAAAAAGTACCTATGTTTTTTTCGTCGATCTCAGGTGTCTACATACTTCTGAATTTTATCAAAATCCGTTCAGTAGTTTTTGCGTTATTAAGTACTTAATAATAAATAATTTAGGTTATTTTTTTTATGCAATGGATATGATCCCTGGAACCCACACTAGGACAACCTGTGTCGTGGGTTCAGGTACAGAGGTAGGCTTATATATTATGCTCCTAGCAAAATCTTAAAACTTAAAAGAATAATAGCTAAAAGTGTTTATTTACAACTCACAAATACCTATCTCAAATTATACCTGCTGTATGAGTTGTGTGTGTGTGAATAGGTGGGGGTGTGTGATGAGTGATTAAAAATTCTGGTGTAAATACATATTTATTATATGTATTTACACCAGAAGTTTAAGTAGGTACCTACATCTATATGTATTACAGATGTACCTACTTAGATCTTTATTAATTTTATGAGTCTGCCGATGCGTTTCAACAAAAACATTCAAACATTCGTATTTCTTATACAATAATAAATAATTACGTAAAGTACTAACTGTGTTTACGTTTTAGGTTGCAAGGCGGTTTTGTTCGGGTCCACGAAGACGGGGCTCGCACTCGCCAATAATAGCGACGTCGACGTTTGTATCCTGCTCCCACACACCGACGCCGATGTCGACACTTCCCCTAAAGACTTGGTCGCTATAGCTTCCAACCTTATGGAGCAGCATCCAGAAACCTTTTATGATGTCAGAGCACTATTTAATCAAACTAAAATTGTACCTATAGTAAAAGCGAACCATGTACCCACAGGATTTGCCGTAGACGTTAGTTTTAACCCAAACGGTGTTAGAAATTCAAATGTATTGCGTTACCTTTTGAATTTGGACGAGCGCGCATTGAACTTGGCGCTGATTGTCAAACTTTGGGCCGCGTTGCTTGATTTTAAGAATGCCAAGCTGATGACGAACTACGCACTGACGACTATGGTAATATTTTACTTGCAGCAAAAGGAAATATTACCGGCAATCGCTCCACTTCAAATTAACGCAGACACCTATTATGTAAATAGTTATTGGAATACTGGTTTCACAGAGGAGACATATGAAACAAAAAACAATGAATCACTTTGCGCTCTCTTGGGAGATTTTTTTAGATATTACACCACCTTTAATTTCAATAAATATATGATATCTCCGTTTATAGGGCGCCCGATACCGATAGATCTTTTTAAAAACGTAAAGAAAGTGCCAGATGAATTCAAAATATACAAGACAATCGTAGGTTCTAACAAAATACAGCCCATACAGATAAGGACTCCGTATGTTCAAGACGTATTTGAACATGCCAAAAACTTATTTATAAATGTCGACAAGAGGATGTACTCTGAATTCGAGACACAAGTCCAATTAGCTGCGTCGAAATTCCAAGAAAACTGCACAGATTTTCTAGAGACGATACTGCCCACAATTAGGTAATCTTGATAAATTCATTGCTAAAGTAGATATAAACTTTATGGTACTACGCCACACTTATTGTACTATTAGGCACTCTGTTGTTATAGTAATGTTTAGTTACACTGGTATCTAGAAAGGAAATTTGCCTATATTTTATCATACCTACTTCACTTCTTATTCACGTTGCAAACCTATACTTCTGAATGATGAATTTGAAACTTAAAAATAAAATATAAAATAATTATATAAATAAGGCATTTATTCAGTAAGCACACTCATAGGTAGATATTTAGAAAGAACGCATACGAAGAGGTAAGAGGATATTTCATCAAAGTTCATGTTGCAGAGATCTGTGCTTGTGTTCTCATTGTCTTGCAGCGAGACGAGCGTGGGCCACGTTCATCCGTTACAAGTAGAAAGCTACCATCGATTTATTCATAGATTATATACTTATATTCATTTACTGTACACTACTGTATATTCCCAGTGGCGTAGCTAGTAGCTACCGGAGGGCTAGACGGGGTAGTGCCCCGGGGCCCCTGAGCCCAGGGGGCCACTCGGACTCTGACTTCTCCCACATTCGGAATACAAATAAACCAGAGATCGAACGCGACGAATACGAAACAAACGATTTTAAATAGTTTAATTGGGGCCCTAGTTTATTTTTGCCCCAGGCCCTTTGGTTACCTAGCTACGCCACTATATACTTGTACTTTTTGTTTCAAGACAGTAGTTAAACTGATTTGGAAAGGTACTTACAAGTTAAAGAGGTATTTTTATACTGCAAGCAGC
Organism: Petrophora chlorosata; assembly: GCA_951640565.1. Classification (NCBI taxonomy): domain Eukaryota; kingdom Metazoa; phylum Arthropoda; class Insecta; order Lepidoptera; family Geometridae; genus Petrophora; species Petrophora chlorosata. The sequence continues at coordinate 17,029,100 of OX621202.1, read as the reverse complement.
AGTAGACTACGAAAACAAACTCTCTGAACAGCCTGTCAATAAAATAGGAATGTCTCTGATGCGTTCTACATAACTTATAAGAATCGTGTTAATTACAAACACAATGTAATATAAATTAAATAAATGTTCAATTATGTGTGGAAACATTACATTATTTACACAATATTATCTCGGGCGTCACTAAATTATAATCAAGCAATCCTTTTATATTAACGGTGTCGAATAAAAGTAATCTTTAAATTGTCGAGCTACATGGAGCAGCTATGGCGAAACTAAATTGTAAGTAATTTTTATTTGTTTCTAGGATTAATTGTAGCTATACATTGCAATCCCTTAATAGTATCTAAGTAAGAGCTGCTGTTTGTTAGCTTAGTACCTACCTCTTAATTAGGTACCTACTTGGACAGAGTTAGGACAGTTGGAGGACTTTGATGGGGATCACACCATCTTTAAACAATTTCTTGAGGAACCTGGCTTTAAATATACGATATTTTTTTTTATGTAACTGAGTGAAGAGACGAGCTGGTCGTTTGCCTGATGGCAAGAAATACGCCAGCCCATAACAATAACAGCACCACCCAGAACTTTGTTTTGCAAAATCCTGCGCGGCGCTGCACTGCGCTCGTCACCCTGAGACAATTAGCTGTATGCGATATATCCTAAGACAATATAAATTCCAAGCAGTATATTATATTACTTACAGTTCTACAGGTCTCGGGATGCTCCTCTTTAAACCCCTTATATTTTCTTATAGTTGTGATCCTCGCACTGCTTCTATCAGCAAGTGAGCTGGGAGCAGAGGAAGCAATTCCTCTGGAAGGGAACTTCAGTGCGCAAGTTAACGCCATCATGGAAGACAGGCTGCTAACAAGCGAAGACTTTGACGTCATCTACGAAGCAGTCAATGATATTGAACGACTGCTCCAGACTAGATGGCCAGGTAATTTGTTACATAGGCACATTTTGTTGTGTTTCTATAATTTTTAGCGCGCTTAGGGTATTTCAAGTCAGTTAATAGCTGGCTATTCAGCTGGAGCTTCTTGGTATCACATTGACGTCTAACTTGAACTTGGGTCCTTTATTGTGTCCAAAGCAAAATTATTATTAAAAAGCTTGGCAGTACTTCACACCGGGACAGTTTCTTTATCTATACCAGGCGCAAGTCCGGTCGTGCATGGAGTACTGCTGCCACCTATGAGATGGCTCGGCTAAATATCAATTGGAATCTTTAAACTCCATCGAAAGACGTGTCAAGAAGCTCATAGGCAACGACTTGTTTGAGACTCATCTACAGAGTCTTCACTATAGACGCAAAGTTGCAAGTTTAGCGGTATTTTATCGGATGCACTTTGGAGAGTGTGCCCAGGAACTATAACATCAAGATAAAGATTTGTTATCATATCTTTTAGGGTCGCAATCTATTATAAAAATCAAATTCATATATTACAGAAGCCAAAGTGATCCCATTCGGATCCTTAAAGAGCGGGCTCGGCACACCAGACAGCGACATCGACTGCTACATCATCATCTCCCACCCTACCAACACAACCACCGCGGAGACCGCCGCCCTCCTTAAACAATACCCAGGTCTATTCGCTGACGTTTATCAGAACGGGAAGAAGACGCCGAAAGTGAGCGGTGTGCACCTGCCTTCTCGCCGGGACTTCGACCTTAGCTTCACCGGTCCTTCGGGCTTAAGGAACACTAAACTTATGAATTACCTATTGCACAGGGATAGCGCAGTCTTCAAACTGGCTGTCATCGTCAAGTACTGGGAGAAAATTCAAGAGCTAGACAAGAAGGTCTCGCATTATATCTTCACTCTCATGGTGATTTTCTTTTTGCAACAAAAAGGAGTCTTGCCTCCCGTTGCCAAGCTTCAAAAGAATGTGGAACCACTTATGGTGGAGAATTGGAACACTGCATTTGAAGAAAGACAAGAGTCTTCCAATGAAGATTTATTCAACCTTTTAGTAGAATTTTTCAATTATTACTCGCATTTCGAGTACGAACGGGATGTGATTTCGCCTTACGTGGGACACCCGGTGAAGAGAGCGAGTTTTGAAGATATTACCCGTCTACCTGAAGAGTTGTGGCTTTACAAGCATAATGTGTTAAATAACATAACGGCCCCCATAGATCTGAGTTCTCCTATAGCCATCCAAGAGTCCTTCGAACACAACAGGAACGTGGCCATAAAAATTGGTAACCAATTGACTGAGAAATTGAAGGCGGCAATCAGATCAGCTTATGACAAATACCTATCAAATATGGACCCGGACGAATTCCTGAAATCGATTCTTCGGGTATAAATCAAGGCCTGCGACTAAGTTGGTAACATGTAAAGAAAGATAAGGAAAGGTAAAGAAATAGACCGTGACTAAACGGCCATCTCTTTTATTCTTTTCTTAATTTCTACTTTGAGTCTGTGCAGCCAATATTAGCACTGAACTTCGGATCAGATGCACAACCTGTTCGTGTTGGTTTCAAGCGCATTTAAGCGCAGTACCGAGTGTTCCATCGCATGCGCAAATCTATTACGTAGGTAATTACGTATACCTAATACATTTTCTACAGTCTATTTCTCCGATTATGTGTGACGCGCGTCACAGCCATCACTAAAACATAATAGAATCGACGTCAACTCAATAAATGTCGTAACCTAAACTACATATTACAAATAAATATCTGTGTTCCGGTTTGAAGGGCATTGAAGCCAGCGAAATTACAGGGCATTATGAGACTCAACAGCTAACTGTCTCAGGGTGACGAGCGCAGTGCAGCGCCGCTCAGGATTTTGCAAATCAGAGTTCTGGGTGGTGCTGTTATTGTTATGGGCTGGCGTATTGCTTAATATCAGGCAAACGACCAGCTCGTCTCGCCATTCAGTTACATAAAAAATAACATAAATCAAAATTTTCATGTACCTATGTAACATTTCTATTAAGTATTTCTATGTAAATACCTACTTATAAGCTAATTTGTTACGACTCGTTACGAAAGCGGGTACAACTGAAAATCAGCGCGCTGTCATGGCGCTTTATGCTGAGTTGTGTCCGTTTATGATCATCTAATTTCATTTACCTATATTTTATTACCCCTGTTTTTTTAGTATAAGATGGTTTAATAATAAACTTATTTTCTGTCTGTCTTTATATTTAATGACTATTATATTATTGTTTTCAAGTCTTGTTTTTACTTAGGTGTATTTATAGGTAGGGTTGTGATTAAAATTGTACAAGTTAGACAAGTCATTTGTTTATTGAAGCCTCTTGTACTCGTAACTTATTCAAATCATAATGAGTCTTATTGTATACGTGTAAGGTGGGTTATTATCACAAAACATCACACATTTTTTAATGTGTGTGTATGTTTATCATAGTTTAAAAGTGTCGTATGTATTTAAATTGTGAAATAGAAAACCACCGACTATGTATTTTTGAATTATACCTCTCCCTGCACGGTTGTCTGGAAAAGATCACTTTTAACAATAAGACCGCCAATTTTTACACTACTAATAAGCTTTTATTGATAGTTATTTAATTATCTGTATGTTTCAATAAAGAGTTTTTCCATTATTTTTTATCTAATGCGAACAACATGCTAAATTATTGCATGGAGTAATTTGTGTGCATTTGTTCGCAAGTTCACTGCATCATACATTCGTGTGTAACCTTAGACTTAATCATTGTAATTTTCCTGCGCGGGATTCGCCTCAGTTTGAGTACTCCTTTACAACAATACTATTGTAATAGTATGACTATACTATACTGTAGTATATAAGTGTTACTATAGTAATAGTATTATCCGTAGGCTTACGTATACTTTACATATATTAATTATATTAATTACAAGTAACGTGAGTATACGTACAAAATTTGAAAAAAAGCCTACCAATAGCAATATGTATATTATACGTAGAAGAAAGCTAACTGAATTGATCTTATACAAATAGATTTGGTAAGGAATTATAATAGAACCAGTTGGACCTGAGTGTTCTGTACATAATAATCCTTGGTTATTATGACAAATAACAATTCTTGTTCAGTCAATTAGACATTAAAAGTTGTCAAACCGTAACCCTTTGTCCTTGACGAGCCAGAACGAGTCGATCGACTGCCCCCCGAGCTCGACTGATATCTGAAAGTAAAATATATATATATATATATATATATATATATATACAATACAAATTACTACAACAAAAAAAACAATTTTAATAAGATTTTGGGTAAAAAATATTTTTTAAAGACAAGCTTTTAACAAATTCGTAATCGGAACCGCGAGCAGATTAAAATGAGCCCAAACACTAATAGTTTACGATTATTCGTCAAAGAGTTCCATTGCCCACCGTCTCCATCATCAGATCAGCTGGCTGTCACCATAATATTGCATTGTCATCGGACTTTGACAAGTATGCAGTAAAGAGGTTCTGATTCCACTTGCAAGGTTTGACCCAAACATTGCAAGTTAAATAAAAGCTTGTAAAAATAGTGCTTTGTCGAAGATATTGACGTCATACAGGAGTAGGAGTTGACATCGTACAGGAGTAGGAGTTGCAGTCGTAGCAGGAGTAGGAGTTGACGTCGTCGAAATAGGAGTTGGCGTTGTAGTAAATGTTGTGATTAGTTCGTCCGAAGTGAACACCGACCTGTTCCATAAAGATATGCGTCTTGTTGAAGGCCTTAAACTTGGTGTACCCGTAGTCTTGAGAACGGAACGCCGACCACTTGTAAGGATTATCTAGAAGACAAAATTAAAATTAACCAAAGATGGGATTAGCCAATTCAATAAGTGTACAGTAAAAATATACTAAACTGTAACGAAGTGTAAGTAGGTATAGTTTCGGTAGTTTTTATGGTACAAGGTTTATCTGCCTCTCCTTATTAACCACTTGTAGCCTATCATAATCATCATCATCATCATCAACCCGTTTTTAAAGATACCTAACTTAAAAAAGTCAGTGGTGCGGGGCCAGCGAGATTCGAACTCTGGTGCGCCGGATCAAAAGTCGCACGTGCTCCCACTGAGCCACACTCGCTCTAGTGAAATTGTAGTGTATCAAGGAGTTAATTTTACCAATTAAACAAGGGAGATGACGTAGTTACAGATAATGGTTTCACTATTAATACATGGTAATATAGAGGAAAGAGAAAATAGAGATGGTACATGACGATGACGGGAAGAACACAATCGCTGCAAGCGAAATTTATCTAAATTAACCTTATGACCGCCAAGGTCGGCTATATTCGACATACGAAAAAGTGTTCTACGCCGAGGTCGGCTAATGCCGACTAAAACGTATGATTTTATAGTTTGGCGTGGAGCTTTGCTTCTGTATAGCGCGGCGCTCAATAGGTAAAAGACTTAAAAGTAAATGTATGATAATTGAAAATATTCAATTTGTTAATAAATCTAGCTGTAGCCTGCGACTTCTTGCGCGTGCGATTCAGCTACATCGTGATTCCTCGGGAACTACGATTAGGATAAAAAATATTCTATGTCCTCCGCGCTACAGGCTATTTCTGTGCCACATCAAGATCGGTTCAGCCTAAACTTACTAAAATTATTTACTAAATTTACGTTCAGAGCTTAATTTACTCGTTAAACAGACAGCAGACTGCAAAACTAAATGCTGACTGCAGTACTGATTTCCACAAAGGCGCGCCTCGTAGCAATGCCTCCGGAATACCTAGGACTAGTTCTGTAGCTAGGGTCTGCAGGTCGCAGCTCTGCTCGGAATCCCATCAATATAATGTAAAGCACTTACGTCTGAACTGGTCTCTTCCTTCTTTGCAGCCCGCGGAGCCCGTGACGATGTGCACGGGAGCCCTGGAAACATCGAAAGAAAGAAAGAAATAACATTTGAAAACGGAAAAAAATATGAATAAGTAAGGCATACCATATAATTTAAAAAAACCCCGTCACAATAACATGTCTAAGAACCACCGCTACAAAACCTGCTTTAATATAATAAAAACTGCATTCAAATTGATTCACCCGTTTAAGAGCTACGGTGCCACAGGCAAACAGATAGACAGACACACATAATGGTCAAACTCATAACACTCTTCCTTTTTGCGTCGGGGGTTAAAAATTCACAATAACTAACAAAACATTTAACCTTTAGAGCGCCGCGCCGCCCATGCCGCGCCGCGCCGCGCCGTGCTATACAATCTGGATTATATTAAAAGAGCTATATTTTTGGTCCATGATTTGTAAGAGCTATAATATTAGGAAGGATATTTATCTTGATCTCGTACATCTCTTCAAATCGTAATAAAGATAGCTGACAAATCTCTATTAGGATTATTCGGGCGTAGAAGTGAAACATCAAATACATGAATATTTTTTTATTTCGTAAAATTTTTACATTTTCCGTTAAGGTCAGTAAATTACATACATTATAAAAAATAATAACTTCCAAAAATGCTGATTACGAGTTATAGTAGGTATGAACTGAAGTATTAATGAATTGGCTAATTGACAATGAAATTTTTAGAACAATAAAATTATTTAATTAAGTATACATAACTTGATTGATATACAAATACAAATACTCTTTATTTTATACCAGTAACATAAAAAAAAATGATTACAGATAAACCTTATAACTAGGGTAGTACAATGGGCGGTCTTATCGCTTAGAGCGATCTCTTCCAGATATAATTATAAAATGTAATCAATATTGATATAATTATAATAGGTCAGGACTTAATAAGCTAGGGTTAACATTCTTAACCTGTCAGAAGCAATTATTAACTCATGCCTGATGTTGTTTTATAGAAATCGCATGTTTTCCTAGATTCAGCCCTGGGGAATGTAAATACATACCTACATAGATTACTTTATTATATTTGAGCACAGAATAATAAATATAATAGTACAATTAAGGTTGTCTGGGAGAGATCGCTTTAAGCGAAAAGACCGCCCATTGTACAACCATTGCAAGGAATTGTGTGCTATTATTCTTTACTATTTGTAACTGGTATGCAATAAAGTTTTGTAATTTGTAATGAGTAACGATATCCACAGACTAAATAATAGTCGGTAAGGTTTTACTTTGCTTAAATAATTCAGTAATTCAGCGGTTGATATAGTGTTGTAAAATTGACCCTCAAAAACCTGTTTATCGAACGAAATTATGTATGTTTAATACCCTTTTTTTGAAGGATGGGGGTAGTGGATATAGGTTTTCCACTGTAGAAGCACCTCCATTGAATAAGGAAGATCTTCCGACCGAGCCTTGTGTTATTGTCCCGGGGACAGTCCGACAGAACCTACTGGAACTTGTATAGGTGTTACCTGTCGTGCGAACTTCGTTTGCGCGCAGGATTTGTATAGACATTTTCGAACTTGTATGGGCATTTATGCTACTTTATATCAGCGCCATCTGTGAGATTTCTGGCGTAATGTCGTCGATATATGTGGCAGCTGAAGCCGCCACACTAATAAAAGGAATTCTTTCTTATTTTTAGAAATTTCCCAACCATCACTCCATAATATCAGTTCGATATGACCAGCAATCAATATCACGCAATCCTAATATCACATCTCAAAGGAGTAAAATTACATTTTACAATTATATGAGTAACACGTTTATATATTTGAGCAGAGTGGTTTAATTTCAGAGATCGCTATTATATCTAAAGAGTTTTAGAATAAGAAAATCTTTTTAATTGGTATAACTTATTGAAAATATAAAAGTACGTTCCGAAGAGTAAAAAAATGTCTTAAAAATATCTACATCAGAAAGTGCATACACTGCACTGAAGTATTAAAACTATTCCAAAGACCCTGACAGTTTACGGGCGAGAAAAAATATGTTTGTAGAACAATTCTAAAGTGGTACATGATATATAAAGGTCGACCCCTGGTCTTATAAAATCAGATCAAATGTTCAGAACATTAACCTTTTCAGCGCCACGCTATAAAGGCAAAACCTTTTATACCAAGCTACAAAATTTCACACATTGTAGTCGGCTCAAGCCGACCTCACCACTTTTTTCTTAAGTGTATAGCCGACCCTAGCGGTCGAAAGGTTAATAGCCTTGTAGACAGGAGACGAGTCCAAGCGAGTGTCTGTCGGTGAGTCGTTGTTCTGGACAGCTGGGAGTTATATGTCATACGGCAAGTGAGAATGCTTCACTACCCAGAAGGAGTCAATGATCTGTCCTTGCTTGTCTACATCCACCTGCGGACAAACAATATTTATTGCTTAGGCACACAAGGCGAATTTCAGTAAATTAAAATTTAAACCTATAAAGTAAAAATTGGCTCAATCGATTTTGATTAGAGTACCGCTAGAAAACCTGCTTTCAAATAAAATAACCACATTCTGGTGTGTACTATTAGGTTTGTGCCGGAGTAGTGTAGTGTAGTGTAGTGTAGTGTAGTGTAGTGTAGGGTAGTGTAGGTAGGTACCTGCTCGAAGTATATATGCGTGGCGTTGTGCGCCTGCAGCCGCGTGTACCCGTAGTCGCTGGAGCGGAACGCGGACCACGCGGGGGAGTGTAGTGTAGTGTAGTGTAGTGTAGTGTAGGGTAGTGTAGGTAGGTAGGTACCTGCTCGAACTATATATGCGTGGCGTTGTGCGCCTGCAGCCGCGTGTACCCGTAGTCGCTGGAGCGGAACGCGGACCACGCGGGGGAGTGTAGTGTAGTGTAGTGTAGTGTAGTGTAGGGTAGTGTAGGTAGGTACCTGCTCGAAGTATACAGGGAATAACATTAATGTGTAGTAATACTGAAAGGTGTGTATGGGTATCTAGTCATGAATCATCGGGCAGAATATACAACCAAAAAAACACTATTATATTTTCCATACAAAGTTTAAAAATTATTTATTTGAATTATTTTGGACAATCCTAACAAACTGTGGCCTAGTCGAGGTAGTACGGGTCACTGACCGAGCTACTTTGTGCCTAGGTACAAAACAGATAAGTACAGAAATCAATCTACATACAAAGTGCGCTCGAGCAACGCACACATAGACACCGCTCACGGACACGATATCTGGGCACAGTTGGGATGCGAGCGCGAGTGCCATCCGCTTGAGACACGCGTCTGTGAACATTTTTGTGCAGAAATGGAGCAACGAAAAAAGGTATAACTGTTCGGTGGACGGTTGTTTAAATTCAACATTAAACGGTGAATTGTCGTTTTTTAAGCTACCAGTTGTTTCAGAGAGGTAAGTAGGTATTTGCTTGTATTTCGATGGTTCATTTTCACGTAACACAAAATAGTTAGGTAGGTAGGTAAGCGCCCCGGCCCCCGGCCCTGCGCCGAACAAGCGAACATGACTTTGTGGCCTTGTCATATTTTTACAATTTAAAATTAGATATTTATTGTAGTATAAGCTGTGTTAGCCTTGTGTTCAATAATCTAATGAGAAAGATGTTAATGTAAACTAATCGCATTTGTTTTGTCTTCAAAAAAACTTTATTCAGTTATAATAGTAACTGCGAAAAAATTATGTCGATATCTTGTACACTTATTTTTTTTTTATATCAATCAATTTTCCTCCCAAAAACTTCCTGCGCCGTCCGGTATGAAAGGTATGACAAGTACATACATGAGTATAACTTCTTTATTTATCTGTTTGTGGCCTAGGCGCTCGGTCTTTGAAAACGCCGAACATTTTACAAGGGCTTGATTTCGAGTCTCAAATACCGGAATTTCATACTGAACGGATCTTTGGACTCGGTCGGTTCCGTTCCGGAACCCACTCGTAAAAAAAGGTATTTCCACATTTTTACACGACTGCCCAAAAAGGAGTATTTCAGGGTTTACGTATGTATGTATTTATTTATTCCACCATTACTTCTTATTGCCTGGACAGATTTGAATGCATTAAAACCATAATAAAAACATAGGTTTAAGTTTTTTTTACCATAGTTTTATTTGCATGTTCCGGAACCGGTATACAAAAAAATCTCCGCGAACGTACCCGACTTAGCCTTGCCTTGATCAGTTTCAACTTTTTATCCAACTTGACGTCTTAGAATTCATATTCAGAAATAACCTAAAAAGAATTTCCGAAACGAAAACGGTCCTTTTCGTCGGAGTTTTATGGGGCGGTGTTAGAAGGTAACTTTGTTTGTGCCGCTCGACCAATGAGGAGCAGCGGCTATTATTTATTAGGATTACATCTTTATGATTGGTGCAATACGAAACAAGGCTAGCGAATCATGAAGCGGCGGCGAATGTTTGATAGCTTTAGTGTTTGCCGCGTTTTGTCAAAGATTAAACAGGTTTATTTCTGAAAACTGACTAGGTAAAGACGCTTTATTGATTACTGACTTACGAACACTCTTTTACTATGCAATGAAATCAAATGTTGGAAATGTCTTAACCATCATTATCAGCCTATTACATTCCTACTGTTGAAATTCTTGCATGATGTTTTTTACATCCTATTCCTACGGTGGTTGGTGACCTCGCGTATTTTTTAAGAACATCAGCCATGCTCGCTCTTATTAGGCGTTTACACTGATTAGATCCTTATTCCTGAATGTTAATTGGAGCGATGATGTTTAATGCTGTAATTAATAAGTAAGCATTCATAAAAATAAATAAATACCCTGCCAAAAACATATGTCACTTGGGATGATTTAAGGATTCCGAGGATACCCCATACATCCAAATCTGTTGAGGCATTTATTGTGTAATAAAAAACGCACATACATTAACCCCGAAAACATTACATTCCTTTTTTTAAAGTAAGGTTGGTAGGGCAGCTGGCTTTGCTAACTGAAGATAAAATTTGTTTGTCAGATCTGTACACGCGGCGCACTAATATTCTTTGTCACAAGTTCATTGCTCTTTATCAGCTGATTGTTAGGGTTGAAATGAACTTGATTACCAGAAATGTTTAAATTATCATATCTTGTGATTTTAAAAAGTTTCTGGTGATTTGCACTTGGACTTGAATTATTAAAAAGCTTCTATATGCGTGGTTTAATTATTACTACACATTAATGTTACACGTTGTATATGCGTGGCGTTGTGCGCCTGCAGCCGCGTGTACCCGTAGTCGCTGGAGCGGAACGCGGACCACGCGGGGGAGTGTAGTGTAGTGTAGTGTAGTGTAGTGTAGGGTAGTGTAGGTAGGTACCTGCTCGAAGTATATATGCGTGGCGTTGTGCGCCTGCAGCCGCGTGTACCCGTAGTCGCTGGAGCGGAACGCGGACCACGCGGGGGAGTGTAGTGTAGTGTAGTGTAGTGTAGGGTAGTGTAGGTAGGTACCTGCTCGAAGTATATATGCGTGGCGTTGTGCGCCTGCAGCCGCGTGTACCCGTAGTCGCTGGAGCGGAACGCGGACCACGCGGGGGAGTGTAGTGTAGTGTAGTGTAGTGTAGTGTAGGGTAGTGTAGGTAGGTACCTGCTCGAAGTATATATGCGTGGCGTTGTGCGCCTGCAGCCGCGTGTACCCGTAGTCGCTGGAGCGGAACGCGGACCACGCGGCGGAGTGTAGTGTAGTGTAGTGTAGTGTAGGGTAGTGTAGGTAGGTACCTGCTCGAAGTATATATGCGTGGCGTTGTGCGCCTGCAGCCGCGTGTACCCGTAGTCGCTGGAGCGGAACGCGGACCACGCGGGGGAGTGTAGTGTAGTGTAGTGTAGTGTAGTGTAGTGTAGGGTAGTGTAGGTAGGTACCTGCTCGAAGTATATATGCGTGGCGTTGTGCGCCTGCAGCCGCGTGTACCCGTAGTCGCTGGAGCGGAACGCGGACCACGCGGGGGAGTGTAGTGTAGTGTAGTGTAGTGTAGGGTAGTGTAGGTAGGTACCTGCTCGAAGTATATATGCGTGGCGTTGTGCGCCTGCAGCCGCGTGTACCCGTAGTCGCTGGAGCGGAACGCGGACCACGCGGCGGAGTGTAGTGTAGTGTAGTGTAGTGTAGGGTAGTGTAGGTAGGTACCTGCTCGAAGTATATATGCGTGGCGTTGTGCGCCTGCAGCCGCGTGTACCCGTAGTCGCTGGAGCGGAACGCGGACCACGCGGCGGAGTGTAGTGTAGTGTAGTGTAGTGTAGGGTAGTGTAGGTAGGTACCTGCTCGAAGTATATATGCGTGGCGTTGTGCGCCTGCAGCCGCGTGTACCCGTAGTCGCTGGAGCGGAACGCGGACCACGCGGGGGAGTGCCCTGGAACATACAAACACTCACATATAGTCATTTTATTTATTTATTGATATATTTATTTACGCCTATAGATATCTATCTATACTATTATAAAAATGGAAAAGAGCCAATTCTGTACATTGAAGATATTTTTGCAAAACTAACTGGGATGGACTATTTAGAGGTTTACTGAACACGAATCTATGGTTGGTAACCTTTTGTTTGTGTGTTTGTTATCTATAGACTCTGAAACTGCTGAACGGATATTAATGTGGTTTACAGGGTTTAGTAGCATTACTTCCAACTTAGATTATAGGGTATGTTACACCAAAATCGGTTTGGTGATCACGAAAATACAGCTTGACCTCTTCGTGGAACGCGCTTCCATACACTGAGGAGGTCTTGCTAAGATGGTTTTGGAAATAAATACGAAAATAGGCTTCCTCTATCGCTCACGCGGACGAAGTCGCGGGAAAAAGCTAGTTACATATATTTATGTGAAGCATTTACGAATGCCTAGCGAAAAAATCTAACAAGGTTTTTCGGAAAAAGAAATTGGTTGCAGGTTCAAGTCCCGGGTGGTCGTATTTTTTCTTTCCAAAAAACCTTGTTTAAGATAAGATATTTATTTTCATAAACGAAAGTTACAGAGGAAGCTTAATGTTATAAATAAACATAGTTACAATATATCTATAACAAAATTAAATTTCCAATGGATTAGGACGGCGCCGGCGGCTCCACACTAAGCTCTAGGCGCATATCTTCGATACTTTAATATACGATTTTCACAATAATAGTATCGGAAGCTTCCTAATAAATTGAGGTCTACGTTAAAGTTATATATTTATGCATATATTCATTTTAAATAGGGGTAAATAAATAAATTATAAAAAAATATTTACCGGACGAAGTCCCGGGACCTAAAAGCTATTTTCCCGCGACTTCGCCCGCGTGCTCCATTCAATCCCTCATTCGTCTTTTTTGCAACACCATCTTAGCAAGACCTCTTCACCACGCAAGCCGAATGCGGCTTGGTTCAATTAAGGTTGGTTTGGATGTCACTTGAATTTAGTGGTCTTTCATAGTATTTGAACTTACGTCTAAACTTGTCGGTGTCCTCCTTGCACCCGGCCGAGCCAGTGATGATGTGGATAGGAGCCCTAAAAGTACGAAAATGATAATTATCGTATAGAAACGTTTTTTAACCTTTTGACCGCCAACGTCCGCTATACTCGACACGCAAAATAGTGCTCTCTACGCCGAGGTCAGCTTGAGCCGACTAACACGTATGAAAAATGCGTAGCTTAGCGTGGAGGGTACGACTTTGCTTCGTAACCGTGGCGCTCAAAAGGTCAAAACAAACAATAAGTCAAGCTATTCTTATTATATTTATAGGAAGCATTAACGAATGCCAAGCGAAAGATAAAAGCAAGGTTTCGGAAATAAACAATGATAAGAATTAATATGGGTTCGCGTCATCACAGAGCATGTATTTAATTGCAACATTGATCTTGCTCGTTGAGAAAAAGGTTCACTCCTATCTCAGTAGATGGCGTACACGTCACCCTTAACACGGTTAAATAACGGAAGAAAAACTTGGTGACTTGGTGACCACCGTAGCTCAATTGGCAGATCACTTCCGGTGGTCGTATTTTCTCTTTCCGAAAAACCTCGTTTATGCGTAGCTGTTTTTTTTTTAAAAGGTACCGTTTACCTAATATAAAAGCTTGCAACCTAACAACCAAAAATCGATTTTTTTTAAATAAATCTCATTTATTTTCTTATAGTTTTTATTTCAGCCTCAAAATAATGTTGTGGTTGTTTTATTATTTACACTATTTGCTTTGTAGTAAACATTGATTATAGTGATTAAAATCAAGGCGACTGTCCTAAGAAAAAAAATGCTTTTATGGACCTCAAGTGTACAACATAAAGGTTGGTATTATTTTTGAAAGATATACATAAAAAAATGTGTGTCAAATTAAGTGATGTATGTATTACATGTGTGCAGGTACGGAGGTACTACTCAAATATTATGTAAATTTTTCATAAAAACAAACGTGTATTTACCTTGCCAATTTTGAAAATGTTTCACGTCAATACACAAACCAAAACATCGTCACATATTACAGAAATAACAGATAAACAATTTGTTATAGATTTATTTTTGTGACATATTAACTCAATACTCAATTGTATCATGCATTATCCATGCTTACAAAATTAACTGTAACAAAATTGCACATAGCGATAAGGCCGCCCATAGTACTACCACTATTATTTTTTATGTGACTGTAGTCTTTTGTTTCCTGTTTTGGTGCTCAATAAATATTATAATTGTATTGTATTGTATTGTATGAACAACGAGTTGCACTACAATTTCCTCTTTTATGGTGATACTGAGATTTTCCATATTATTATATCAGTATTAAATAGATAAATACTATGATACTATAGCTGTAATATAAATTAGTAAGTATCAAAACAAAGGCGCACATAGTAAGGTGTCTGAATATTCACTTAATATTTCGATACTGCTTGACGGATTTTGATGAAGTTATTGCCATCACAAATAATTTATCGAGGAAAGCTCTAAAATATACACGGAGATATGCGTTATCGTGAGGAATTCGTGCACCCGCGATGCCGATGGGTTAAATCCAGTGGGAAGCCGGGCTTTTTAGTCCCAAACTGGTAAACCGGTGGTACTAACCAGAGAAATGGAGAATAAGTTACAATGGCGGAGTAGGAGGGGCAGACGCGCCGCGACCATACGATTCAACAATCGTATTTATGTCAACGGCGTAGACTTATATCCGCCGGAATTCGCCACATTTCAGTGTCATATCACCATGTCATAATTGATTCAATTCCATTCGTATTCCCTTACAATTACGTATATTTTTAACATTCATGAATAGGGTTTATTACTTCAAACTTGTAATAACATATTTAGAAAATTTATGGGCTTGAAGCGCTATTGCAGCGCATCCGAAATGTATACAAAGGGCCCGGGTCGACTCGCGTCGAATGCCATCCATCATCCTCAATTTTTACATGATATTTTATTTAATTTTAGTTTTTTAATAAGTCTTTAAATTAACATTTTTATTTTTATATTCTAATTTTTTCATGATTAGATAAATGACTAATGGATCTTTGTGTCTGCAATAAAGAATTATTTATTTATTTAATAAATGTGACGAAATAGGTGCATCGGTTAAAAATCGGGGCATCCCGCGCATATCGGGACGCCTGGCAACACTGGTGGTAACCTAGAGTTGCTTGGAAGCTGGGGCACTCACCCGGGGTTGACGTAAGGCTGTTCCGCGGAGCCGTTGTACACCGTGTTGTCGTAGAGCGGCCACGTGCGCTCGTACGAGTGCTCGTGCGCCCAGACGGCGACGTCCACGCCGAACTCCTTCAGCAGCGTCTCCAGCCCTGGCCGCGGAGAACGTTGCACATTCAACTACATACACTTTTCTACGTAATTCAGTGACGAGTTTTCTTTTTTAATGTACTGATTGATGAGACGAGTAAGTCGTTCGCCTGATGGTAAGCGCCACGCCTGCCTATAACAATTGCAGTGCCACACAGAACCTTTAATACCTTAATTAAATTAATAAAGTATTGACATTTTATATAAAATAAATAAACAAAATTATGTTTTAATAAAACTGTTAAATATTTGTACGCCTACAAAGACCGAATTTCGTTGGGAAAACTATTGCTATGACACCTTGCTATATAACCGAAATTCTGACAAATAAATTTATTTCATTTCATAAAGAGCACTGCGTAGCACTGCATTGCGCTCATCACCGAGACATCACATATTAAGTCTCATATGCCCAGTAATTTCGCTAGCTACAATGCCCTTCAAACCAGTATACAATAACTGGAAAAGCGGTGGTACCCACCCAGGCTGACTGAAACTGTAGATACATTAATACGTATAGGATATATTTACATTTTAAAGGAGTGAGATAATCCTCAGTCATTAAAATACTGATCATTTCACATGCAAAAGACTACAGTCCCATGTCCCAAAGACCCCACCTTCACATGCAAATTCCACCATAAGATTAAAAACTACCATGCATAATATCTAACGCAAACACACACTTATGTCGTCACGCAAAAAGATTATTGGAAAAAGAGAGATTTTACGTTCATTTCGTTCAATCGACCAGGGGGCTTACCACCAACTTTTACAAGACAATCATGCTACAGGAACGTTTTATTTCCAGTTTACAATCATATTACTCTGATTCGTAACATGAGCTTCATAAAACAATAATGTTTGTGTTCCTGCGAAGTGTCAGCTGTCAAAAACACCTGAATAAATGATTAACGATGACGTCACCAAAACTTCTCAACAATACAATATCAAAGTAAGCTTGTTTTAGGAGTTCATAGTACGAAAAACGGAAGTGAGCTTAAAATAATACTGGTTTAAGAGATGGTGGTAAGCCTGCAGTATCGTTCATTTTGTTCATCTCGTACATCTCGTTCTTTTCGTTATTCACACGCAGTCATTTGATTCATTCCGTTCCTTTGAAATGTTCCTGTTCTATGAAACTGAAATAAATGCGTCTTACCGAAATATCCGAAGAGGCCGCGGCGCGTGTACTCGAACGCGCAGTCGATCGCGTCGTCAGAATTGCTGCAGTACATCGGCCGGTGCCCGTACACTATTATCCAAGGACGCTTCTTCCTGTAGACCATATGCACTATGTCCAAGTCAAATGGAAACCTTGATTTGAAACCGAATAATATTTAAAAACCGAGGTTTCAATTCAAATCTCTCTTTCGTTTATACACACAACCAGGCTAGCGCACTCCGCACTGTAGGTCCGAAGCTACACGTACATAGCCGAACACCGACAGCGGGTCGCACGTCGTTACACGTGCCGCGTCAGAAGAGATAAGAGCTATGCGATAGAAAGAGAGGCGCTCTGTAGGTTAATATGACTGGTACGAATGCAGCGCTACGCGAGCTGAATTGAATTTTATTGCGTCATAGCAAGAGTCGCTATTTGTTTAAATTTCTTTGCGGAGTGATGCTTCTGTCCCTTAGTATTATGTGATACATACAACTAAGTATTTTATTTTTTTATTTCCTTCACAATAGGTTTTTTATTTTTTTATTTATTTGTAAATACAGACGAAATATATTTTATTTGGTTACTTCGGTAAGCCTAATAATCACTGCCATGTTTGAATTCGCAACAACCGTAGTAAAGAATCCTAACTATTACTACGACGGTGGCGTGGCTCACTTTCCACCAATCATCCTTCATCATCCATTTGTCAAATCAACTCGGTCCATAAAATTGCTACTATGATTTGACTTTTCCGAGTTTACTTTTCCTTGCTACCTTGATCCTATGGATTAGCATTTTACTTAACATACATACCATCCCTTATTAAAAACGTACATTTCACCAACACATGCATTGAAAAATACACCTCAACTCAACGATTCTATAGCGCATTACACCCAAGCAAATTCCGACCCACTACCAATTATAAACAGCTCATGATAGCATTGTTCTCTTTGTTATTTTCGTGCATAGTTAGGGCATTAGCAAATTAGGCGTATTTTTGGCGTGTGTAGGGTGATTTTTGATATCCTAGTCATACGAGACAAGTACATTAAACATTTTCAAGGCCCAATAGCAGCGGAACCGCGTGCATACGAGCGTGCGAGAACGAGCTTTTAATCACGCCGAAAATACACCCGATCTATAGTCTCCAGTTTATAATAGAGACAAGTGCTAAGAGCCACAGTCGCAACCACAGTCGCAACCACAGTCGCTACGAGCTGCAAACATGACAGTGCTAACGTCGAGACAGACTTTTAAAGCAAAGCTAGCTTAGTATCCGTCGCGACTTTTACATGTCAGTCCCATTTTTAACCCCCGACGCAAAAGGGTCTGTCTGTGGCACCGTAGCTCTTAAACGGGTGAACCGACTTGGATGCGGTTTTTTTTAATTTGAAAGCACGTTTTTAAGCGGTGGTTCTTAGACATGTTTAATGAAAAGCGGTTCAGGCGTTCTTTACTTTTAATAGGTTTTTTGTGTCGGGGATTTTTTAATTTTAGTTTTTAGAAATTCGCTTGTTATAGCTTTGCGGGTAAAAGTCTGTCCCTCGCCTATATGCCGGCGCGACTTACCGAAGCTGCCTAGCAAGCCTACCCGCGTGAACTCTAGAAGGCAGTCGGGGTCGTGTGCGTCCGTGCAGTACATGGGACGGTGCCCGAACAGCACGACCCACGGCCGGACCGCTCTGGAAAGTTAAGGGCGGGTAGGTGGCAAAAAAAACTAAATTAATTTTATAACAAAAAAAACCTACTTCAATTCTGATTTATCTTCGAAGTTCAAGGTCGAATATCGATGAAACTTATATGGTCCCATATGGCTTGCGTTTTTTTATTTCTCTGCACAAACATTTGTCCCGTCACGGGAATCGAACCCGCAACATCAGTGGTGTACGAAATTTGAGGCAATACATTCAACCAACCTGCCCAACCACTACACCACAGAGGTTGTTAAATTGGCTTTTTTAATGTTTATTGTCGTCAGTACCTCTATCTACCATTTATAAACCAAATTGCAAAAAATATTTTTGTGTTGGGTTTAGTATAGCTACGAAGTGGTTCCATATAAATTTCACGGATATTTAACCTTGGACATAAAAGGTACATTGATGTCGATTATTTTTTGGTAAAATGTATACTTGTCATGATGTTCACGAGGGTAATCAACCCACGTGAACATAATAAACGTGACATAATAAAACAATGTTTCTCAAACACCCTATTATATCGGGACTTTGAGTCACGCGCTCGTTTCAAATATAAATAAAACAAATTGTATGACTGATACGATATCGCTAACACGTTTACACATTTTAACACGTTTTAATCAAGTCACTTTCTTGTTTGTCTATCTGTCTGTCTGTCGTTTCAGATGGGATCTTGCAACTCAAATTTTGAGCACTTTCAATTAATCATATCAAAAGTTCTTTATTCAATTTTGCCGTGACAGACGCACTTACAATGACTCTACCACCGTATCGGAAAAAGAACCACTACTCAGAAGATACGGCAAGAAACTGAGGGGCATTCCCGATTAGCTATCCGGCTGAAACTTTCAGGGTAGCTCATAACTCGATGACAATGCTTTCTAAATCCATTCATTAGCATGCAATGCCGACCTAACCTCAAAAGGCGCATAAAAACGTGGGTTTTTTTATCGCTTAGAGAAAGATACTATGTTGGACCACTATCTCGACGCCTGTTGTTAAGCATCGATGTGGCCGAAGACAGGGCACATAGAGCTAGAAGAAAACGGCTGTTGAAGGACTGCTCAGATCAATCTCTCTGATGGATCACCGACCATCATCCCGAAGCACGGCTAAGTTGCTTGACAGCAATTTGACTCAAGATTTTAAATAATGAGGATGAAGAAAAATGATATTGCTCGGGCAGGGATCGAACCTGCGTCTTCGAAATGTCGCCCCGACACCTTAGCCACTGGGCCGGTGATTTAATTAAAGACGGGTGACGCTTCTAGCGATAAGGCCGCCAGTTGTTACACTTTTTCTGAGTATTATTTCAAACTAATAATAATTATTAATAATGGAGTACTATAATTGAGTATAATTGAGTATTGTTGTTATTGAGTATTGTTATAATTGAGTTACTATAACTGAGTATTGTTTATAACGAAAAATAAATATTTTTCGTTGTCTCACTTACTCAAAGGGGTATTTTTTTCTTTCTTTTTTGATGAAACTGAGTAATGAGTCGAGCAACTCGTTCGCCTGATGGTAAGCGTCACGCCTGCCCATAACAATTGCAGTGCCACCCAGAACTTTTAATACCACAAAAAGGACTGCGTAGCACTGCATTGCGCTCAACACCCAGAGACGTCAAGAGAGAGAGAGAGATATATATTAAGTCAGACGGTTATTATAAAAGTCAAAAGAAATGTATTAAATTGGCACAAGAAATGCATTTTTAAACGTCATATATACCTAAAACAAATAGATTAAAATATTTCCGCTGTAGGGTTCGATTCCCGCGACGGGACATATGTCAGAAAAAAAAAAGCGCAAGCATTTGTTTCGTGTCTGGGTGTTGTGGTCCTCATAGTTCCTGGTTTCCTAGACACAGGGAATCCTAGTAAGGGGCCGGGATCTATGTATGTGATCGTTGGGCGTTATTTATTATTTAACTTAACATTTTAACTTAATATCAAGACTTTGAAAAAAAGGTAAGCATATCTACCCAATTCTTTCCTATTGAAGGTTAAAGAAAAATTGAAGATTATACAAACACTGTCAGGACACTGTCAGGACACTGTCAGGACACTGTCAGGTGGCGTACCTGTTTTCTGGCAGGTTGGCGATTTCCAGGTCTCTCTTGAGCCACTCGTACTGGTTCACGATCAGTTTCACGCCGTACTGCAGGAAGTAATACACCTGGAAATGTATTATGACACCATTATCTTCTTATTCGTTTGTTCGAGGCGCTTTGGAAGAATTTAGGCCAATTCAATACAAATCGAAATCTCTTTATTCAGTTTTGACATCACAGACGCACTTTCTTTTTCCTTCGTATGTTTTCATAGTCATTATGATCCCCATTTTTATTACAATCTAACCAATTGATTAGGCCAATAAGCAATTTATATTTAATTTAAGTTGATAGATAAACTAATACTTAGAATGTCTCCATTAACACTTAGGTATCTTATTGGTATAGACGCGTTCATAATTAATATAATTATAAACGTCAAATTATCACCATGACTCTGCCACCGTATGGAAAAACGGCCGATACAAAAAACCTATAAAAAGTAAATAACGGCTGAACCGGTTTTGATAAAACCACCTCTAGTAAACCTGCCTTCAAATTAAAAAAAACCGCATCCAAATCGGTTCACCCGTTTAAGAGCTACGGTGCCACAGACACGCACGTAGTGGTCAAACTTATAACACTCCTCCTTTTTGCATCGGGGGTTAAAAAAGCACTACTTAGTAGATACGGCAATAAACTGAGGGGCTTTCTTTTAAAGATTTTTTTACAATTTTTGGGTTTCTACAATGCTATGTTTCTTATGTACTAGTTGGGTACTTTGCGGAAGTGGAATGTTCCAAGCATCTTTGTATAATAACGAAGCTCAGTTCCATAAAAAAGAAAGCATTGTATTACCTCTGTAGAGATGGAGACAAAGTGCACAGGGCCGAGGTCGAAGCTGTAGAAGAGACTGGCGTCGCGGCCCGGCATCGAGAAACGCGCCGCGTAGTTACTGAAGTTACTGAAATTAAGTAAACATGCAACTTTAATCCTTACTACTTTATACAATAAATGCGAAAGTATGTGAGGATAGATGGAAGGAAGGAAGAAAGGATGGAAGGTAGGAAGGAAGGAAGGCAGAAATGAATGAAGGAAGGATGGATGGAAGTAAGCAATGATGCATTGATGGATGGATGTTAGTTACTCATCACGCAAAAACTACTGAACGGATTTTAATTAAATTTCGTATGTCGGCACTATAGGTCCTAACAGGACATGGGATACTTTAAATCCCGGAAAACTGCAGGTAAAGCCGCAGATCGCTGCTAGTTAATTATAATTTTTTATAATTTATAAATAACAAAAAAAAAATATAAAAAATATATATAAAATCTCCACAGTACACCGAGGTTTAACTGGAAGATAATGCTTACTAGCATTAAGTTCGCCTATGTACCTACAAATTTGTTTGTGCAATAAAGGATTTTCTATCTATCTATTTATTTCATCGACTATTTAGAAAACTACACGAGTATAGATGGACGGTCCAATTATGTGGTCCATAATCTTGTCAGATTAAACAACACTCGTCACGGGTAGATAGGTATGTCTCGTGGAGCAGCCACCACCCTCCTCAACCATATTAGAGAGAAGGGAGTCATATAGACAAAAGAAAGAGAGATACACATCATAAGATATAGACAAAGAAAGTTACAATAGATACGTCGTACATAGAATTGATCACATCATGAAGTGTACGATCATTTCATGATGAAGATATGTTTCACACACACAGAGAGAGAGATAGGATTAGTGTGACAAAAAGAGATAGATTAATGAAATAGACAGATATTGCAGAGGTCTATAGAGTCTTGACCATTGACGTAAAAACATTATACTTCCACATTCATCTTACGAACAGCCAAGGAGCGGAACGCATTGCCAACGTCTGTGTTTTCTGACAACTACAATCTGGGAGACTTCAAATCGAGAGTGAACAGTTGTCTTTTAGGCGAGCGTGTTACATCTTAGACCACGTCACCTCTTACCATCAGGCGAGATAGTGGTCAAACGCAAGCCTAAAAAGATAGAGAAAGATAAAATTAAATTTCTTTTGGACTGCAGGCAGTCAGGCAGGGTATAATTCATTGGACGTCAGATGGCGAGCGAATTAACTTACAGTGATGTGTACAGACTAGATGCACCGAATCTGCGTGGTGATCTGTCTCGATTTTACACAATCGTAGTAGGAAGCACAACTCTACGCTATTCTGGATCAATCCAAATAGTGACTTATTTGCGGATGGATGGTTTGATATATTGTCAGTGTTTGCGTTTTCGTGGAGTGGTGACTGGTGAGTGTGAGATCTGTATGAATGTGTAGTAATAGATTTTTCTTAGATAGAAACTTAAATTGCAAATGTCATGTAAAATACCTTTGTGGTAAGCTGAATCGATATGCACATGTCCTCACCAGGTTAAGACAAACCTCAGCCCTCAATACGGTACTAACAGTTTATCAAAGTTTTGTTTCCTCTGTTCTCAAATACGGTTTACTGGTGTGGGGCAATTCGACTGACATCAACAAGGTGTACATAGCCCAAAAAAAAATGCATTCGTGCAATAAGTGGTGTACCTCCTTTTGAGTCGTGTAAACCTTTATTTAAAAAACTTAATATACTACCACTTCCGTGCAAGTATATTTTCGAGCTGGCTACCTTCGCAAAAGCGAACCCCCAATTTTTCAACAAAGCTTGTGATATTTATCCCAGAAATACGCGGGATCCGGACAGACTGGTCTATAATACAGTTCCTAAAACTTCACTTTACCAAAAACAATGTCATGACATGAGTATTAAAGTTTGTAGTGCCCTTCCAAAGCACATTTAAGAGCTCAATATTAACACATTCAAAATGGAATTGAAATTGGTTACACAATAAAAACTATTATTCTATGAGTGAATTTTTAATTCGATTGTAACTGCATAATAAATAATGCGTATTATTGTTTTGTGAATAAAATTGGATGTAATAATGTCTTATTTTTAAAATTGAAATTGTGATTGTAATAATTAATTTGACTATTGACATTGAAATACTAATAAATAGGAAATTGAATTTTCGACTGCATGTTAAACAATATAATATAGATTAAATAATACAATTAATAATGTTGCACACCCAGAATAAGGTTGATTGTACATTAAACAAATTGTAACATTTCATTTCAATATTATTGTATTTTTCTTTTTTCGTGTTTTCAGTTAACGTAATTGGTATGAATATGAACCGTATTAATTGAAATAAATAAATAATAGACAATATGACAGAGATAAATAGTTAGAGATAAATAGCGCTAAACAGTTGATATAGAAAGAGATACTGACTATTTCATCTCGTGGTTCCCCGGGCAGGTCATGTAGGGCACGGCGGCGGCGAGCGGCTGGATCTGCCGCATGAACTCGTCGCCCACGCGCGCGTTCGCGCTGTCCATGTCGTACGCGAAGTCGCCCACGTGTAGTATCAGGTCGAACCGCCCGCGCTGCGCCTCGTCTTGCAGGTACGACAGCGACTAAGGAGCGCCACGTACATAGCCGGTGAACAGGCGCGACTAAAGGCCTACTACCGCTTCCTCATTGAGCCGACACGACAGCGACACGACAGGGAGACGACGGCGGTGCGACGTGCTTTTTTATGGAATAAAGTGATGAGACGAGCAAGGCGCTACGCCTGTCAATAACAATTGCAGTGCCATTCAGAGTACATTTTAATACCATAAAAAGCATAGCACTGCATTGCGCCCAAGACTTGAGATATTAAGTCTCATATGCCTAGTGATTTCGCTGGCTAAAATACCCTTAAACACAGTAATGCTTGCGCACTACTACTTGGCGGCAGAATAACTGGCAAAGCTGTGCCTACCTAGACGACCACCCGCATACGACGCCTACCACGAGTAAATAAAAGTGTCCGCGACGTCCCGCATTCCGACATTATATTTGTGTCGCATCTAAATTTAGTTATGTATATGTTACTCAATAAATGTACGAAAGACGATTTTATTAAATGTTGCGAGTGCTTAAGGTATCGCACGCCACACCCTGAATCGTGTTAACAAATGAAGAAATATACGCGGAACGACATCGATGTCGACATCGATGTCGCCTGTTTTGCTCTTGTATAATTGATTATACAAGAGCAAAACAGGCGTCGTAGTAGTGTCGTGTCGCTGTCGTATTGACCCAATGAGGAAGCGGCCGTAATTTATTAAAAAACTAGCTGACCCGGCAAACGTAAAAAAAATGTTAAGGGTGAACAACCCTTATCACTTAGGGGTATGAAAAATAGATAGTAGCCGATTCTCAGACCTACTGAATATGCATATAAAATTTGGTAAAAATCAGTAAAGCCGTTTCGGAGGAGTAAGGTAACTAACATTGTGACACGAAAATTTTATATATATGATGATGATGATTAAAATCTCTCTAATCAACCAGACTTATATTATGATTTGTGTATCTTTAAAAGACACTTCATGAATATTACAATCTACTTTAGGAAGACTAATAAGTAATTTTAGTTTGACTTCTCAAAATTAATTATCAATGTTATTATACCTGAGCCATTTCCGTCCCACTGCAGGGCAAGGACTAAGATCAAGGGAAATACAGCAGTTGAGCGACTATTTAGACCCATCTCGCTGATGGTTCACTGCACATCAGCCCGAAATCCGTTGTTCGGTGTAGTTTTACAACTACGCCGCGGCCTACCTACCAAATGATTTTCATGACATTCGGTAGGTAGTACATACTTATAAAATTTCAATTTATATATTACTTTCATAACTTTTTTTTTATCTAACCTATACTGTCCCACTGCTGGGCAAATGTCTCCCCCATCTCTTTCCACGCATCCCGATCCCCCGCTATGTCAAGCCATTCCTCTTGGAATGCCACGATATCATCACGCCAGCGTCTTCATAACCTTGTTCAATAAAATAAATAAATAAAAAACCGACTTCAATTCTGATGTATCTTCAAAGTCCAAGGTCGAATATCGATGCAATTTATATGGGACCACTTCGTAGCTATACTGAACCCAACGCAAAAAGATTTTCCAAGTCGGTTCATAAATGACGGAGTTATGAGGTAGCACACAACAAAATATACAATCCAATTGAGAACCTCCTCTTTTTTAAGTTGGTTAAATCCAAATTCAAATTTCATTTATTTCAGGAATGACCTATATTATGCACAATAAATAATCAACAAAACTAAAAAAAAAAATACAATAAAATATGTTATAAATGTCAATAATTAAAAAAAAGCTTTACACATTTTATATTGTGAACAATATTCAAAGACTTACATGAGCGTTCTCGCTGCCCATGTCTCCGTAGATGGCAGCGCGCACAACCCAGTTCTCTCCGGCAGGGGGCGTCTTGAACGTGAATATCTCTGACCAGCCGTATTCTGAGCCCGCGTGGTACACTGCGATGGAAAGGTACTTTTAAAATATACATTGTTAGGACCGCCTATTGTACTTGTCTTAAGTACCTATGTTCAAAATGTAATTCCTTCTTAAGTGCAATAAAGTGTTTTCTATTCTATTGTTGTTGTATGCCCTATAATAAAAAATTGTGTGCATATTTATCTAAAATTTCTACAATTTCTTCTATATACAAGTAAAAAGAAGGGTGAAAAGGGTCCTTAAAGGTAGGCAACGCATCGGTAATGCCCCGAGTGTTGCAGGTGTCCATAGGCGATGGTAACCGCTTACCATCCAGGTTGGCTGTCTGCTTGTTTGCATATTTATTATATTAAAAAATTAAAAAATACATTTCAGTTTTGTGTGTAGGTATATCAAAATCAAAGAATCTATCAGTGTTGAAGATAGTATATAAAGATACAGCATCTGTTGGGCAGATCATATCATAAACCTTTGAGTTTGCGGGTTCGATTCGGGGACGGAATAAATGTTTGTGCACAGATAAAAAAGCGCAAGCATTTGTTTCGTTTCTGGGTGTTGTGGGACCATGTTCGTCTA
Source organism: Petrophora chlorosata (assembly GCA_951640565.1). Taxonomy (NCBI): domain Eukaryota; kingdom Metazoa; phylum Arthropoda; class Insecta; order Lepidoptera; family Geometridae; genus Petrophora; species Petrophora chlorosata. The sequence goes on along the minus strand of OX621202.1, from coordinate 17,002,634 downwards.
GTTCTTGGTTCCCTAGATACAGGGAATCCTAGTTAGGGGCCAGGATCTATGTTTATGATCGTTGGGCGTATTTATTTATTTATCGGTTCAGATTGGATCCTAACTTTTACCTAAGCTTATTCATTGCATAAACTTTAAAAGGTGCTTACAAAAACTTCAATTTACTTAGAATTACAACATACCATACTTAGTATCAGGGTCTAAATTAGGTAATACGACTGTGTGGATCCACTGTGTCCGTTTCTCCTTCCCTCCATCCACGAACAGGTTGGCCGTACCCACGGCCTCTTTGTCCATGGTATCCTTTCCATACTGCACTCGGGACGTAATAGAATCGTTGAAGGTAGACCATGTTACTACAATGTCGGTGGTGTTTTCTGTAACAGTAAACCAGTCTCGAGGTTAGACCAAAGTACAGTGTAATGCTAAATGCCTGTTTTATTATTTGTTATACTGCTTTTAATTTACTTAGAAAGTATACTGCAAACTATACTGTTAGTAATAACATAGAAGATAAAGATGCATGGAACATTCCGCTTCTGCCAAGTAGCCAACTGGCACATTATTATAAGGAACATTTATTCAAAAACAAACATACAATATTGTAAAAAAAATTCTAAAAGAAAAATGGTTCTTGTCATATCTTGAGTAGTGGCTCTTTTTCCGATACAGTGGTAGAGTCATTGTATTAATTGACATTCACAAGTATGTCCTGTGATGCCTAAACTGAATAAAGAACTTTTGAATTTTGTACTTTGAATGTCATGATGTGAAAATATACAGACAGTTAGCGTGACCCACAACTCTATCTACATAGAATTAGGTTTATAGTTGTTACCTAAGAAACGAATATTTTTTCCCGGATGATAACTATCCCATTCTATACTAGTTTATGGACTATACTGTTACAATCTAATGCAATGGCGTAGCTAGGTAACCAAAGGCCCTGGGACAAAAAATAAACTAGGGCCCTAACTATTTAAAATCGTTTGTTTCGTATTCGTCGCGTTCCGAACTCTGGTTTATTTGTATTCCAAATGTGGGAGACATTTTCACTAGTTCAATTTATAGTTTGTAAGTCAGAGACCGAGGGGCCCCGCTAGCCCTCGGTACATACGCCACTGATCTAATGATATATTAATCATTCATCTTAATCCATTCAGTAGGTTCAGCATGATTGAGTAACAAATATCCATCTATACATACATTCATCATCACATATTCGCATTTATAATGTTAGAACCTACATAGTAACCGATTAATAAATAATGAGGATTGTGGCCTTAAATTCTCAAGTTATCATGAAATTGTTATTATTTGTTGGTACAGTACTTCAAAACAAGTCAAATAGAACACTTTATTTGTGTGGCATGAATATGTTATCAGCTCACATATTTATACAATATATTATTATATGAACAAAAATATGGGGTGATGTATGTTGTATGTTAAACGTATGTTACATTATTTATTGTAATAATTGGGAAAGAGGTATATTTTTAACAAAGTATCAAACTAAGTAATATTCTATGATTTACAATAATACGATAGTACAATATAATATTTTTACCCCCCACATAAAAAGGAGTGATGTTATAATTTTGAGTACTATGTGCACCGTAGCTCTTAAACGGGAGAACCAATTTGGATGTGGTTTTTTTATTTGAAAGCAAGTTTTCTAGTGGTGGTTCTTAGACATGTTTTATTGTGTCGGGGTTTTTTTAAATGTTATTTTATTTTTAGGATTACATTTATAGCACCTTTAATTGGAAACAATAGCAGGTAAACCAGATAGATATCTACAACACAAACCTTTTGGTTCATTAGTTTGATTGATTGGTGCTCACCAATTTTCAAATTTCTACAAAAAAAGGGCACCTACAAGACTTAAAATATTTTTGTGCATAGTTTAAATCTCCATTTACCCTACTCAGATTACTATTTATCTGTACTCTACCTAGATTATGCCTATGACTTTGTGGGATTTGGTTATATGACAAACCCTCGAGAACCATTTGTTAAAATGACATTTTCTGGGTACAGACTGACTGACTCTGTGCAAAATTTATCAAGATTGGTTTAGCAATTTAATTGTATAAAGGTAACAAAGAGACAGAGTTACTTTTATAGGTATTTATAATATTTTCATACTGATGAATCAATTGTTATTTACTTAAACAAGAGTGTGACTGGTTTAATTTAGTTTTAGATTTATATTACATACTTTGGGTCTTTAATTTTAATAACGGTTAAGATAGTAAATTTACCACGATAGGTAGAAGCTTAGTAGATTTTCAAGACTACGTATTAAGCGTTTTAAATTTCTATGACCTATGGAATGAGTGCACCAGGAAAAAACAACATTCTTGTCTTGACCTACCTCCGAATGCGATGTGTATCTGCTCCGGCTGGCAGTAGGCACAATCGTAATGAGAACCTGGCGCTTTTGATTCAACTAATCTTGTCGAATGAAGCCCTAACATCAGCAAAATATATAAGCACTTCATTATTACTACAAAATGTACCCTTACAGCACAGCACGACTAAACAGTCGAGTGGGCTGCGGATATGTGATGTGGATGAATCCGTTGTCGATATGTCGATAATTGCGATGATGGATTTGTATTTACTGGCCTTTGTTTTGCTTTTGAAAACATAGCCCGATAACGCTATCGTATCGAAATGAGAAATCCCTGTAGAACTGTCATGTCTTTTGTCATCTGTCATATCCTTGTCAACAGCTGATAAAACGTCAAGGTAGAAGTTACATTCCGAATACAAAAGTATGTACATCTTGCGATTTTCAGTTTATTTTTTTTAACGGGCGAATGCCTTTATTACTGGAAACAATCTACATTCTACTTACTAAAACTAAACTAACTACATACAAGGAGAAGCAATTGGACAACCCATAGTCCATTAAAGGCCTATAAATAGCTCAAATGCTCCAACCCACTACCAGTTGGCAGCGTACCTAAGATGCTGGCAGTATTGCCCCGTTGGATTGCAATACTTATACGTTAAGCCAAATAAGTCCCAGCATTTTGGTCACGCGTCGCATCGATCAGGCGCTCTGACAGACTTTTGAAAATACGATGAGCTCCCGGTCCCCACGGACCCAAAGTCTCCACACCAAACGGCTCAAATATGTAACTGCTACCGAGGTTAGCATATTTCCGCCGCTTGAGCTGCTCGGCCGAATTAGCTGCCGCGCCAGCCTTACTCTGCGTCTCCGGAAGATGTGACGGCGCCATAGTATCGACGCAAGTAGCGTCCCACACTAGAGGCCGCCCCAACTTCCAGGGGATCAGGGTCATACCGTCAGGCCTTTTACCATCGTCACGCATTAGACCATTCGGTTCGAGAATGGCTGCAACATTAACGCTGGTAAAAGCCCGGCGGATGATATCGTTAAGACTGGCGTGACGCGAAATTTGACCGGCACTTCTGGAACATGAGAGTTGATCGACTGCAGTACCATACTGGCAACGATGGGGTTCATAACATCTTGCACCCAGACGTAAGCTAATAGCAAGACGAAAGCAGATGGGTCTAATAAATTGCCAGTATTAAAAGAGGGGATAGCCTGCAACCAAAGCCCTGATTCCCACACAGAGACTACAAGAAAGAGGGCACGATCTGCGACGCTAGGACACGTATCTAAAAGATGTTTCCGTGCTAGTTTTTTTTTTATGTATGTTACTGAATGACGAGACGAGCTGGTCGTTTGCCATAAAGTCAAAGTCAAAGTCAAATATCATTTATTAAATAGGCACAAAAGTGCACTTTTAAAGGTCATAAACACATGATACAAATAAAAAATGTCAAAAATTGTAACTTATGTTAACATGACTTTGAAAAAAAGGTAAGTATGTTTACCCATTTCTTTCCTATACTCAAATTGAAGTCTGAGTGCTGAAAAGAAATGCGAAAACTGACTCTACCAGTGCTTCGGAAATACGCACCATAACAATAACAGCACCACCCAGAACTTTGTTTTCCAAAATCCTGCGCGGCACTGCACTGCGCTCGTCACCCTGAGACAATTAGCTGTTGAGTCTCATAATGCCCAGTAATTTCGCTGGCTACAATGCCCTTCAAACCGGAACACAGTACTGCCTGCGCACTACTGCTTGGCGGTTGAATAACTGGCAAAGCGGTGGTACCCACCCAGACGGCCTCTCGCATATGAGAAACCTACCACTAGTAAAAACCTACCACCAGTAATCTGCTAGTCCGCAGAGCGGCCCATCCCACAGGCTCTGTGAACCCAAAACTTTCGGAAATTCGGTATTTGGGCATGCTATCTCCCAGGTATTCTTGGCCTCAGTCAAATAAGCTACATCGAAACTGCCTAAAGAAGGTGCAAGGATCTTTAGGTAGGTACTTTTGCCAATAAAATGTGCATAGGGCATCACGCGAGGCTCAAGACACTGTTCGATGTACTGACTGTTTAGTCACAAAATATCTATATTCTGTGGTTTACTCGTAGTGCAGGCAGACGTGGCCCAGACACAAAGACAAGCTCTGACTTACCGTCGGCGCTGATTCCTCCCTAAACCGTCCACGAACCGCCACTATAGCTGACCTTTTCTTCAATGCAGCATTGTGCAAAGCGCGTTCTCCATCTATTCTGTAGACCTTGTTCCTTCCGACGTTACCATACAGCATAATTTTACACTCATTAGAAAAGAGGACTTTGTTCTACTGGAGGTATGACCAATTTTAAGGCGCGCTCTTCGATGGTCTGCAGTTAATTTCGGCCCATTTGCTGGATTGTGCGGTACGTTCCTTCAACCTTCTTCTAATTGTAGAGTCACTTACATCCACCCTACGTACAACATGAAGCTGCTGCTGCAGTTGAAAAGCATTAAGGCGTCGATTTCGTAAAGAAGTTGTTACAATAAATCGATCATCTCGCTCAGAAGTGACCCGATTCCTGCCAGATCCTGAACGGCGCGTGAACAAACCAGTCTCCCGATAGCGTTTGTAGACTCTATGAACAAACGATAGGCTTAGATGCAATCTTTCAGCCACAATACGCTGACTAAGTCCAGAACCCAGCAATGCCACCACTTGGGCGGCTTCTGAGGGCGAAGTATCCATATGTTTTAGAAAAAATACTTTTTCAGACGTCCCAACAGTACACACACAGTATACAGAACACAGAACAAAAAGTTTTAAGATAAGCGCTAATTTTTAGTTTTCAAAGGTAAAATGTACTTCAACTTTAAACACATTTGTCTCAAAACGTCGAATCATTTCATTTATAGGATAAACAAATGAAACTCTAATTATGATGTTTTTTTAATTTAGAATTTTTACTTATCACGGTAATGGCCAAACTGTCAGCTATACAATCATGTGATATTTTTCATGGAATGAAAACTATTTTGTGTTAAATTATGACAGAAACCATAAAAAACCGATTTTTCTGAAGAGAAGTTTACGTACTTACCTACTATGTGACAAAGCAAATCGCAAAATTATAACATACTTATTGCCATTTTTTGTATGATATTTTATTAAGTTCATAACTACGTATGTATAAGACGGGAACCTACCTAAAATAACATAGATTACTATTGTCAGGTACCTACCTATTCAATGGGGTATAGCATGTCTGTACAGAGTACCGACTAAAGTACCTACTTCAGTTGTAACCGTTTTATCTGCGTCAACGTTCAACGATCCTAAAATCATTTTTAAAATAATATTGGTTTTTTGATTACAAGCAGTGAACGGTACAACACAAGTAACTCTTTTATAAAGGCCGAATGTTATCATATTTTATACCGACTCTACATAAGTTACATCGCACTTCGCACCTATTTCGGAGCGCTGAGTTTGCCGTCAAAACACTTGGAGAGGACCTGGATTTTTTTAATTGATTAACAAGACGAGCATGTCGTTCACCTGATGGAAAGCAGCACGCCTGCCCATATCAGTTGCAGTACCACCCCTAACCTAACAAGTCATACTCGTGAACGAGTGCTGCTTGCGGGGACTGGTCTGTTCTAGTCGCTCCTACTGCTACTGTCATACCTACTTATATTTTATTTACACTTTCCTGTGATACTATGACTATGGGACATCTCACTCGCATTTCTTGTTTTACATTCTGTTAATTCTAATTTATACGTAATTGTGCTGAAAAAAGACATCCCCGCAGAGTTTCTTGGTGCTATCTTCTCTAGCGGGCGTATTTCCGAAGCACTGGTAGAGTCAGTTTTCGCATTTCTTTTCAGCACTCGGACTTCAATTTGAGTATAGGAAAGAAATGGGTAAACATACTTACCTTTTTTACAAAGTCATGTTAACATAAGTTACAATTTTTAACATTTTTTATATGTATCATGTGTTTATGACCTTTAAAAGTGCACTTTTGTGCCTATTTAATAAATGATATTTGACTTTGACTTTGACTTTGACTAACTTTGTATTGAGTGGTGCTGCAAATGGGATGGTGGTGGAGCGCCTTGTAGGTGAATATACTTAATTTAGGCACGCAGTGCTGTGAGAGCTAAATTGTACTTTATTGCATCGTTGCGGGAATCGCTATTTATTTTAATGCCGTTCACATAGTTAGTCTTCTGTACTAGTACTAAAGTATCTACCTATTCTGTGGCAAAGTCCATATATACACATGCCAAGAGAGAATCTCACTCAACTCATCACTCATCTAATTAAAACAACACAGCTCCGGTAACAATTGTTTATTCGGTTGCAACGCGGAAAATTCACATAATTAGCTAGGTATATAGGTTTAATGGCTTAGTAAAAAATCTGTAAGTATTTACATAATTATAACTAACAATTTAATTATTACTTACCTACTCTTATATTTAACTAAACTGCGATAACATTTTGTACTTCAGGCGAGTATGTATATAATAATGATGCAATACAACAAACGATTTCATCAATAACATTTTAACTCATTAAGGCACTAAAGGAATGATCGAGGCTTACGAAAAGGCAAAGAAAATATCATTACGAAGGACCAAAACTGGTTTCACCGTCACTTTTAGTTGGTTTTTGTATCCTTTTTCTGATAGCTTGTCCTAAACTAACTTCGCCTTCGCTTCTCAACGGCAAAATTCCGGCGGATTGCAAATCGTAGCTGTACTTAGAAACTGTTGACGATGAACTGTAATCGGAAATCGTTGGGACTCTTTTTCTTATCCTCCTTTTAATTTTGACTTCTCCCAAACTGCTCAATTCTGATGAAGAATTTGCAGCTTCTACAGAACTTGAACTGGGTGTTGATTTTGTTAAAGTTTTATTGTTTTTTTTATAATGCTTTGAACTTATTTTCGAATGGGATCTTGATGGAGTCTGATCATCTAGGTTGGATAGGACTTCTCGGGAATTCTGTGGTAGTCGCAAACTGAAACGCGGCGAAGACAAATTGACCGAGATATCATCGGCCTCAATTCCGATATCAATTCTTTCTAAGTTTTCAGCTTCGTTTGTCACAAATATCATCGGACTCGTCTGCTGCTGAACAGGGATAGATAGGTTAAAAGGCGATGTCGTTCTCGTTTTGGTTTTCCTCGGCGATGTCATTATGCTTTTCACGTGCGCCGGTGATGTTTGAGTATTTTTCTGTGACGCGGCTACATTCTTCCTACTTTCTTCTTTATTTTCATTTGAAGTCGAAGGTTTACTAACGTTTTTCTCAAGCAAATCTCCGTACTCGTTTATTATTAGTTTTTTAATAAAATCTTTCTCTAACTCAAACATCTTTTCCACCTCTCGCCGTGGATCTAAGGGAGAAGGCCACAAATCGTTATGGATAGGTTGTATGTTGGGTCTGTGGTTACGTGGAGAAGTCTGTGTTTCTTTGGGCGTAATTTTATTAGCCCCGTTACTTTGTGTGGCACTGTCTTGCCTGTCGACTGAATGTACAAATTCGAAAACGTCGACTGAGTCTTTGAATGATAGATTAGATCCCTTCGTGTACGTTGCATTTTTGGCATTGGAAGGACCTGGACTAGGATTACCAAAAGAAACGCCATCGTTTTCGTTTCCTGAAGAAACACTATCTTTTTCATTATAATTTAATTTAACGGCATTTTTTTCTGTTTCGTCATCGCTTGATTGCATTTGCTTGTTTGACTTTCCACTACGGTCAGATTTTTCGTCTTCGAAGTCGTCAGCATAACTCTCGTTTTCCTCAGCACAATGATTGCTTTCACTAGAAACATTTTGTGATTTTATCACTGGTACATTCACTTTTTTCTTTAAATTCTTTGATAATGTTTCGCTAACACTCAATTCTATGTTTATAACTTCTTGGAGCAAATTTTCATCTGAAGTGGTTAAGATTTTAGGACTATCTATCAGGCAATGTTTATTTGAACTTTCTTTTTGGAAAGAATTTTCTCTGCTACTTAAGATTTTATCTAAAATAGGACTCAACGGCATGTCAGTACTGTGAGGCATATCTGATATTTCTTTTTCTATATCACTTACTCTTACTCCACCTAATGTTAACTGTGAATACGGTATATACTCAGCATTATTTAACGCAGTTGGTCTTTCAGCGACATTACATTTGTTCGGAGAAGCCTTTTTTGAGGCGACTTTAGTTTTCTTTGTACCGGATCTGTAAACTACATTAAGCTTTTTCTTCCATTCATCTACATTCAATCTTGGACGTTTATCTGTGTCCTTCTTGATCGTAATATTCTTCTTGTTACGTTCTCGTGCTGACGTTTTTGGCGAGTTTCTCATCGCGGACATTATGCGTCTCTGAGTGTTTTGTTGAGCTCGAGCGTCAGAGTCAACATTATTAATTGTGGACCCGCTACTCTCACCAGTCGACATTTTAGATATTTTTCTTATAGTCGGCTTATTCGAAATCCTTTGCGGATATTGCACAGTTTCGCAAGATTTAACGTGTACTGGCTTTCGAACCGTATCATGCGTTATTGCCACTACTGATACATTGCTTCTAGCCGTATTTATTTCTTTTGTTTCTTTACTCTCAGGCACAATGTCTAACTGTAGCACTTTCTGTTCTTTGAGTTCACTCCTTATGTTAATGCTTGGCATATCTTGAAATTGTAAAACTTTTCGTGGAGTTTCTTTAACTTTGGGTTCAACATATTTAAAAGAGAACTCATTATAAGCTACGGCAGGTGCGCTATTGATTACTTTACCATTGTTAAGTTTCTCATTCTTAACGCTATCTTGATTCTTACCATTGATTTGTATTACGCTAGTTCGAGATATTTTTAAGTTCTTATTATTAACTGGCCTCTTAGATACCGGTGCAGCATTAACTCTGACATCGGTGTTTATTATTTTAGTTTTCGGGTTTAAATTTACTCCGTCAATCGTGTCATTTCGGCGCTTGACTTCAGGTTTGTGAAGCGGCTTTTCAATGATTTTGTACCCATGGAATTTGGCGTTAACAACTTCTTCGATGTGAACTTTTTCATTGAATTCCTCATCGAGCGGGGTAGGCGCCGACTTCACCTGAACGCCAGGTTCGTGAAATTTGGAAAGTTCCCCGGAGAGCAGCTTCAGGTCGTCAGCGGTTGATTGCAACATTTCATGCAGCTTCCTTAGTATTATTTCATCTTCTGGCTTTAGTGCTGGCTCGGGATTCCAGATTTCGTCATCTATGATGTTGACCATTTCGAACTTGTTGCTGCTCTCAACCTGTAATACAATATTCATTAAAATTATTAACAATCATAATACCTTTTAAACTACAAGAATATAACATGTTTATTTGAGTGATTATAATATGAATTTTATTAATACAAAATACACTTGCCAAATATCGATCGACTGGGTACCGAGTGACGCTTGATCTCATCTGTTCGTCAGACACAGAGGTTCCGGCATCCTCTCGTTGGGGCCGCTGCTCCGATCTGAAGACAAAGAAAAATATCCATAAACATTGGCTTGTCTTTCTAGAAATCTAGTGTATATGTCATCGGATCAGTCAGCGCGCAGTTTTAAATATCACGTATTTTTTAAGATACTATCGCCCGCTATATTGTAAACTTTCCCTCTGATTGGTGGTGTTGGCTTGTTTCGTGCGGTGACCAATAAATGGTGGCGTGGAGCGGGCATAATAGTACGTGAGTCATTTAACCAATCAGTGCGCATTTTGGGTTTCGTTACCTATCATTTCACAATCTGACGGATTGATATGGTTAGATTATAAACTATCGAATTTTTAATCTTAAATTATTTAATGCCCTTTCACAATGTTACGTCACAATCCTCGGTAATCTATACTAATATTCTGAAGAGCTAAATTGTATGTTTGTAGGAGGTAATCTCTGGAACTACTGATACGATTCTAAAAATTATTTCTCTGATATAAAGCTACACTGTCCCTGAGTGACATAGGCTATGTTATATTGGCATTTGCTAGTTTATTATAAAGTGACGGTGTTGACAATTATACTACGGTGCCATAAATGTAGACAACAATGCTTCTATATGTTGAATTCCTACTTACTACATACCAAGCACCAACTCTTAAGGGTTGCATTACATAAATTGTCCGATCATCTTTATATTTTGTTTACACCAAAATCAAAATTCAATAATTTATTAACCGACTTCAAAAAAGGAAAAGGTTCTCTATTCGATTGTATTATTAATACTTTTTATGTTTGTTACCTCAGAACTCCGTCATTCATGAACTGCTTCGGAAAATTATTGGGTTCAGTATAGCTACGAAGTGGTGCCATATAAATTTCATCGATATTTGACCTTGGACTGCAAAGATACATTAAGGTCGGTTTTTTTGTTTGATAAAACGTAAACTTGATATATATGACACACCCAGCAGAACCACGCCCAGTAGCCCAGCACCCACCCGGCCAGGTCACGCTATGTAAAATGGTTATCAAATTCTTACTCAATGAATCATTTTAATAAACTTAAGGGTTAAATTAATAACCCTCTTTTTGAAGTCGTTTAAACGACCGGCGTTGTTTGTATATTTGATCACCTCTATCAAGAAAAGTTGATTATGGTTTAAGGATAAGGTATTTAATAAAAAGTGTTCAGTGTAGAAAATCACATCAATTGTATTTCACCAACATGTACATTAACGTCTTAGTCGAAGCATTTCACTTGCTGCTTACAGTAAGAAAGAGACAATTCTCGAAAATTATACAGTTTTTATGTAATCGTACTTAGACTACACACAAGCCTAAGGGTAAAGGCGGACTAAAACCGTTTGATATGTTAAATGTACGCTGATGAGCAACATATACAACAGCGGTCTCAGGACCAGAACCCCGGGGTATACCATAGATAATATATATGTTATATGATATATATGTTCTTTTTTTCAACGAAGTTTTTAAAAAGCATTTGATAGAAATAGTATTAAAACGCTCTACAAAAAGCAGATATTAATATATTAGAAGCAGTTTCATTAAAATAAGTTACTGACGTTAAGTGACATTCCATGAAATGCTTCATAAAAGACAATTTTCAAAAAGTTAAAAAGATTTCATTTTGTTTCTTACTACAATAAATAACACGTACATTTAACATATCAAAGTGATAAAAAGTAACTCGCACACTTTGTGCTTACAATGTTTTTACCTTTGCCACTTTCGGCGACAACTAATTACATATGACAAACCCTTTCGCGGGTGACTTCCACTGATAACACTAAAATATATCAATTTCGAATCTATCAGAATAACGACAGTATTAATTGCAATTAAAAAATATTTAATATAAAGCTTCCCAATGAAGACAATTTCAAAAATGTGTTGCATTTAAATTAAATCTAGCAAAGTAACATTATATTACATTTAAACAACGAAATTTCATTCAAGGTAGATTTTTAATTATCGAAAGACAGAATACCTCTAGAAGCTTCTCTTGGAAACAACATGAAAGTTAATTTTCAAATCCAATATAAAGAAATTATTATAACATCAACCAAGCTGACATTTACAAATACTGGATTAAAAGCCGTTACGTTCGTATCGGCCTCGAAACCATGCTATCTAAAATTATTTACAAGTAGACAAAGTATATACAAGGTACGTATTTACATATAAATACCATCTAAAATAAATAATGGACATATCAATTTAATTGAATGTACTAATGTGAAAATATTTAAAGACAAAATTATTTGTCTCGATACAAAGATACACTCTAATGTGATTCCAGTAGATACATTTGAAATATAAATTATATTATTACACAAGACTTACAATGAAATATTAGAATCCCCTACAAGGATATACAACGTTAATAACTCGATTGTATGTTTCAAAGTTCAAAGTCAATTGATCGAATGTAGATCAAACGACAATCTTACATCAAAAATTGATCACACCGTATCAAAATTGAATAGAAAGGGTCGTAGTCTGATAGCTTTCGAAATTGACGTAACACTACCAATCGTTTAACATTATGCCATATATAATGATAATTATAATGATTACTTCACTTTATACAAATATAGCAGCGAGTTTTAAGAGTTCCTATAACGGCCGCGTGGACGCGGTTCTGACAATTTGACATTTCACAAAATGACTAGGTACGCCCCCCCTCGTATGCAAAGCGATCTCGCTAATACTGCAGCCCACCGGCGCACGCGCCTCAAACTGGCTGCGTGACGGGTGTCGGACGACAGTTTGAAGTGCGCACGAGCCACACCCCCGAGTAACATTAACTTATCCTTACAAAATAATCAACTCAAATAAGAGCACATTCAAGATGTACACGACAAACGACAATTTTGAATTTCCGATTGAAAATAATGACGATCGATGTCTGTTTGAAGAACGTAAAGAAATACAAGAATCATCACCAGGCCGAATGTGTCGTCGAACGTAGTACAGTAACGGAACTCGATCCACTCTGAATAAATCGCTTCATAGTAAAATAAGACTATCGCACGCCCCGATGCATAGCATACAAATATACACCGGCTACCGTCTGTACATGGCGCATGCTTCCAATATCCAAAAACTACGTTTTTACAATCAGTACTTTCGACTACATAATAATGTCATGATCATTTATATCGCATAATACTCGTACAGTATAAGAATCACATAAATAAATGCCAAGTTCACTATGGTTCGGGACCTAAAGGTAACTAAGAAAATGGCATCCGAAGAAATCTCCATCCTCGACCCGAGAACTACTTCAGATCTCTCCGTGAACCGTGCGGACATCAACACAGTTAAATAATCAAAAACTTTTCCAAAACAGATATGTACTATAAGAACACCGGAGCGTTTAAAAATGCGTAAAACGCTACATCGGCATCTGCATCGCCAGAATAAATAAGACTTCAATGTCATAGTCAAAAAGCCCTTATGAGGGCATTTAGCCGGATCGGAATCGTCGATCGTTATCGAATTCTCGATGAGCCAACTAAAGAAAGAGTACTATTTACAAGATATTATATACATGTAATCTTTGATAACGACGCGCGAGAGTGCGCGCCGCCTCGCCGCGGAGCCGAGCGCTGAGCGCCTGCGGCCGCGTGCCACGGCATCAACACCTCCCATCATATTCACGACGAGAGGGACAAGAGTAACATTCGAGCCGTCACCCAGCTGCTCTAGGTTTCGCGCTCCTTCTTCGGCTTGAACTCTTCGCCAAGAATCGTGGCGATTTCACCCTGCATGAAGGCCCATGGGACGGTCGAATTTGCCAGAGGACATTTTTCCCCGCTCGGACAGTATACCTGGAAAATAATAGCCCCATTATATTTCTGACTGATTAGTTATCGAACGAATCAAATAGTGAACAAATGAAATGAATGCCGAGAGCTTACCTCTGATCCTTGCTGTCGCTTGATCGAGTCCCTTGAGCAGGGGAAGCAGAATTTGTGGTGCGGCTGGCTGGGGCACTGCACGAAGTGAGTGTCCTCGAGGCGCTCCTGACACAGCGTGCACTTGAGCAGCGGCGCAGGTGCCGGCGCGGTCGCGTCCGCACCCTCGCCCACCTCGGTCGACGACACCGATGTCGTCGACGACACGTGCCGGGAGCCCGACGACCGCCGCCCGCCGTTCGACCCTGTCGGACCGGAGACCAATTGTTAGCTACTGTCTGCTAAGAGGTTCAGGGCCTTTAAGAACGGCTCTGTACTGTGCAGTATAATGTTTACTCGGACTCTAGATATAAGGCAGCAGACTGTAGCCGGACCGAATGGGCGCAAGCGGTCGTCGGGTCGCCGTCGCGCCGGCGCGGCGCGGCGATCGGACGCCCGCCCGTGTCCGACCCGTCATACGATATCCAATAGCACGACAGACACGGTGTACCGTTAAATCTGCACCGGTTCTTGCAAAAAGTAACGCTCTGATAGCTGCTTTTCTTTCGCACGTTATGCTGATACAATTAACTGTAGCACTGGGTGTCAATGAGTCTACGTGAAATGAGAACGACTTCATTTTCGATTATGCATCATTTATTAACGGATCTACGACGTCATAAACGATTTTAGAATTAAATTCACTTGAAGCTCATCTTCAACCAAAACGGAAAAACTTAAAGGCTATTTATTTGTATCTTTTATTTGATCTAAAGCTGACTGGTGGCCGTTTTGGTTGATTCCAAGCCGGAAACGGGACGAAAGATACCTGAAGAGTTGGGCGAGTGTTGGCTAGAGCGGCTGGCCGAGCGCTGTGGTGGCGGCTGCGGTGGTGAGCCGCCGGTTGAGCGCGGAGAGCCCGGGGGCAGTGTGTCGGCCACCGACATAAGCGCCGCCATAGGGCTGGGGCCCGCGCCACTCGCACCCGTCACGGGAGGCGAGCCTGCAGTCCGGCCCAGGGGAGACCCGGCAGAGCCGTTCGTCAGCGGTGCAGAGTTAGCGTACCCTGAAAGAATTTGATCATTCGAAATCAACGCCACCAATAAAGCATACTCCTACATAGCTTGGTTCCAGGACATGTACCTACTCAGAGATTTGCTAATTCGACTTCGGTAATTATTTCTAGCAAGAGGTAGTGTTTTGTTTATAAGTTTGGAAGACCTAGAGTTATAATAAATACCAAAAGCCGATATTGAGAGTATTGACGTATTTATCATGGATAAGAAAAAAACGGTCATGAATTATAATGATACCATTTGAATACATCAAAACAGAAAAGAGATGTGTATCACCCGTGAAATAATTTTATTATGAAACCATTTTTAATTGGCTGATAACGGCATAATGTAAATAGACGTAATAGTATATTGTTGTGGACATCAGAATAAAAGTAAAATTAATTGACGGTGTCAGCGATCGAAATAGTTTCTGGCACGAGACGTGATCCACGGCGCTCGCGCCGCCGTCGCAGCTTTCGTCGGCGCGCCGCACTCTCTCGTCTCGACACCATTTCAATTTGTCCGAATAACCTCACATTCAATGTTGGATGACACATCATTCGCGGTGGACCGACGGATAGTAAACATACGTTCACACACGCATATAATGTCTTATAAATAGCTTTGTGTGTTAATACGCGCTACGTAGTGAGCGGCGATGTGTCATTGCTTGGTCACAGAACGTGGCGCTCAGCCGCGGTCGACCGGCCTTTCGATCCAACTCTGCGAGTAGACGGGTAGGTAAGTATAATAATTGTACTGATACGAGTGCCACACTCGGATGTGCATCGCGTCGTTTGTATGGCGGTCGAGATCCGAGCGCGACGTTGCCAAACCGCGCGCTATGTGGGTCCCGTATCTCTGCGCGGTTATCCGGCCGTTGCTATGTTATGAAACTTCGATTGCGACATTCGCAACAAATTTACGCTACAACACATGTTTAATACCTACTCTACTACTACATAAGTACCAGTTATGACAAATTTGATGATGAAGTAAATACAATTTCACCTCGTTCGATCTACAAACAGCTTATCAACAACTTAAAATACGTAAGTGTTTATTTGATATACTGACGTTTTACTGATTTTCTGTACGGGAACGATAACATTGCTGCATAAATACATTGTTTTCTCATGGTGAAACGATAAAACTGAAGGGAAAGGAAATAATCGCGGTGTGAAATTTTAAAATATTTGCACTTCGTTACGTATTTAGATGACATACTTTTGCGCGGTGCTCGATTATATTTTTTTAAACTCTGGGTTGGCCAACCTAATGTAAACATTGATTTCGTTACTATAGTAGCGTGCAAAAGGCGTGAGTTATGGTTGGGTGGTGGTCGTTGTTGGCGCGAAGGCACGGCCCATATGGCAGCGGTGACGTCACGCGCGGTGACCTTTTTGGCCGACGGCTTGTGGCGGCGGCCGCGGCCACGCTCCCTGTACACACTCCAACGGAATGTGGTCGAGCGACTCTGCCAAGCGTAGGCAGGCGCTATATTTTTTCGCCCGTCGGCCTACCAACATACGTACGCGAGCGAAAATGTCGTCACGCGACGTTGCCACACCGCGTGTCGTGCATGCATTCACGGCGCGGTGCCGCGTTTACATTACGTGTGGGTGTCCGTATGTAGCGCATATGTGTGCGAGAGGCCGCAGGCGCGGGCTTTCGAGAACGCTAAACCAGTGGAACCGGTTTCGTATTTATGGACTGACTGAGTTAATGCACCTACCTAGATTATGAATCCCGTGGCGAACGCTTGCGCAAAACAACCACGCTCACCCGTCTGAGCACGTTCACGTTCATTTGCTATCGTTTATTTTATCGCAAAGAGCGTGACTCTTCTCAATAATATTTTTTGTGACGCAGGTTCCAATAAAATTGTAAACAATGCAATATCTGTTTCATCATTCAAATAAGTTTCCATTACGAGTATAGATAATGGGCTGCTGATGATAGATAACAAACAATATAATTATTTTAAAGTACATACATATTTTAAAATAATCAGGTCACAAAAACTGATTGAGTGAGCCACTCGAGATGCACATAATAGCTCTTGACTTTTTTGAGCCATCGGCTTTTGCAGCTATTGAAGAAAAGTAAACTAGATCAAACAAAAAGCAACTAATGACAATTTTGTTCTAGATGAAGTTTTTTTACTCAGTATGAAAGCAGTAGATAGCAAATTATGTGTTTCGTGACACTTTTCGGGATTCTATTAGATATTAATTTTATAGCGTGTCATCATGCTGCTTACAAATATTTTAATCTAAGTAAGCAGCATAATGCAGCAATCTCTCAGTATCAAATAACAACATTTTATTTTTCTACCAGGACTATGCAAAGGGGCCTGTCTAAAGAAATAATTATTTTATTTTGTTTGGGGGGCTAACAGCTGTTGTTACAAAACAGTTTCACAAATTAATATAAGAAAAGTCAATTAATAGCCTCCGCAAGTAACAATTAAATAATAATAATTTAATAATTATATTCAAATCCAAATAAAAATGGTATGTACCTGCCTAGTTCCAAAAGTATAGAAATATAGAGGAAAGATGAAAATGATCTTAACGAATACACGACTGAAAATAAAATAAAAAATGACCAGACACTGCAGATTAATTTTGATTCAATACCAGCTTTCGATATTATCTATGTTATGAGATGAGCTTATAAAGTAATTACAGAAGAAAACTATGCAATGCGAAATGAAGTAATTCTGAATATGTAACATACCGTTTGATTTAAATGACGAAGCGTCAAAAGACGGTGTGCGGAGGGGATGTTTCTCCTGCTTCACGAATCGGTCAGGCGCGAAAGATGTCGCCAGGGATACCGCTGGCAACGAATCTCCACGAGTTAGTGGCGGCCTGGCGTGATCATCCAGCAGCCTCTTGGCGGGCTCGTGATGGTTCTGGTGATCATCCTCATCCAAAGGCCTTTTCAAAGTGAGTCCAGGAGCAAGCCTTGCTGCGCCATGCGACGGCAGGTGGTGAGTGGGCAAATGTGATAGCCTTCTGCCATCGTGCTCTTCTCGCCGCCCTCCATATTCTGCTAAAAGACCCGCACTAGCCGTAGGTCGTGTATGATGTAAAGTAAATCCAGAAGTTGGAGTGTGAATGTGATGAGCCGGTGGAGCCGGTTGTCCTCTGGCCGCAGTTTCAGCTCCGTTTTGGTGAGCTTCTAAAGGCGTTCTGTGAGCTCCTTTAGCGTGTGTTGGACCACGACCTTCCTGGAAACCATGGGCGCGTTTCAACTGCCTGGCCGTATCTAAAACAACTTCGATGCGGTCAGCACCCTCGTAGTTGACGCAGCCCCTGCACACCGCCTCCGAGAACTCGTGCAACATTGCCCATGGCATGCGGGGCAAATCGCACAAGTAGCAGTGCTGGCGCTTCTGCATCACCGACATCTCGCCGCCGGGTATCGTTCGGAGAGCGAGAGATCGGCCTTCCTCGGTTCTCTTGAAAATTGTCACTGATTTATTTTACCGGATAAGAAAAACACCGTCACCATGTTACACAAGAACACTGATAAGTTTCACATTCGGCTCCGCGAACGCTAGAAGCCGGAGGTGCGGAACGTGTGAGGCACTCGTTTCCTTAGCGGGTCGAAGAGAGACTGAGCTTGGGTTGGCGTCGGCACGACCGCGGGGGGCCGGGGCGGCGGCGGCGGCGGCCATTATCGAGCGGTGACGTCAGCGCGCGCACCACGACGACGACGCGCCGTTAGCCGCGACGCGGATGCGCCGCAGCAGCGCTGCTCGCTGCCCGCAACCGCTCCGCCCGACCCCGACAACATGGTAATCGTGCGATAATGAATCCGATAAATGAACTCGATACACCGCTTAGCAGATGCAATGTGGCTGTTATTATAGGGATCGAATTGGCACCGAATCGTTGATTAAATAATTTCGAATATTAAAAAATTACAACCATTTTAACAATAAAAAATGTTAACCTATATTCAAAATTTACTTCACGCAAATGAACAACGAACTTAAAAGCAGAACATTACTCCCGCATATGGTGTAAAAAGATTGGCATGGATTACGTTACTTATAATCATGCATGAACCGATATTTCGTGTTGATAAAGCACCCATGTCCGGTCCTGAAAAAGAAGTTTGTATGACAATCTGAGCGCTAGTAGTTAGCCATTATCCGAGTTTAATCAGCAAAAATCCGTCCCCGATATTGAATGAATTAAAGGGAGTTTCATTATTAATTTTATTTTCCACTAATGGTATAATACAGGAATAGTTACTAAAATTAATGAAAACGG
Source organism: Petrophora chlorosata (assembly GCA_951640565.1). NCBI lineage: Eukaryota > Metazoa > Arthropoda > Insecta > Lepidoptera > Geometridae > Petrophora > Petrophora chlorosata. The sequence continues at coordinate 16,983,516 of OX621202.1, read as the reverse complement.
TATAAGAACCACAGCGATACTGCATGGAATGAGAAACATGTCATTTAAACAGTACAAGTAAATTAGATTTATTAAATTAATTTATTAAATCAGTACAAGTAAATATGACACAGGCTTTCAGTAGGTACTTAGCAATGTTGATTTATGAAGTTTTAACATGATCTTATCAAACTCATTACAATTTTATGAGTAGCTTTTTGAGTATCTCTTTAGTTAATTTTGTGAGTACCTCTCTATGAGGGAAAGCCAGTGTCCCAGCAGTGGGAACGGAATGAGCTGATGATGATATTAACTATTATATAGGTCTGCCTGTGGTTTACCCAAACAAATTGGAGAAAATTGGTGATTTAGAAAAAACAACCGGAATAGCAGTTAATTTTCTATACCTGGGTGTACGTACTAATTGAAAAATGTTATCTACACTTTTATTTGAATAAACATCAACCACGCGAGTCCACGTGGTTAGGCAAAAAAGAGCTCACGAAGTTAAGTTAATGGAATTCTTTAGAAAATAACAAGCGGATTCAAAAAATGTTTACTTGATTAGAACATTAACGAAATGCATCACGAGCCGGGGGGCGAGCGCCACGCATGCTGTCGAGGTCCTCGATTCCGCTAACTACTATCTATGTTATTCAACGAAAGTAAACAGCTTCTGTTGTAGAATAACAATTAGCGTTAACACGTATAGCCGACGTGTTCGATGCATTAAATTTCAATCTATTCTCGCTCGGTTTCCTTTCTGACGGCTGCATTCTAAATTATTATTATTACTTCGTTCAGATCCGGCTGGGAGACGGGACAGGAGCGAGAACGGTGAGCGGGGGACGGGGACGCAGCACGACCGGTGTGGCGGCCATCTTGAGACGTGACGTCACGTGACGAGTCAGCCGAGCGTGCGGACCGGCAACGTCGCAGTGCCGCCATGTTGCCGTTGCCGCTCATCGCTTTGTGCTTTTAATAATGAAGGCGCACCGCTTTTTGTAAGCATTCGAAGATCGAAGAAAAAACAGTTATAAGGCGGCCAGGTAGACGTGAGCTGATGACGAACCGGTGAATGTGGATTACGGTCGCGGAGAGATAACACTAGTTGCTCGTAGTAGGGTTCTAGGAAAGTTGCGCAGGCGCAACTTCACAATAAAAATAAATACTATAAGACCGATATTAGTACCTAAATAATTATATTCACATACACAAAGCCACGGTCTCGAAACGGTCACAAGGGACTTTTTAAATGTTAATCCATACATCCGTAGTATATTTATTTTATTATTTATTTATTTATTTTAGGAAAACTTACAGCCAATACATGCATATGATAATTAAATTATGTATTTGAACTTATAGTAAGTTTATAACTCGCAAAATACGTTTCATTCAGATTCAGAAACTAAACATTCATAAAATATCGAACCTAGATGACTCGAAATCATGTCCTTATCATGTTTATGTTTATATTTTATAAGAAATGTAAGCAGATGTGACAACAGTCCGCAAAATAATTTAAAAGTTTTGATGCCAAAACGAATTTGCCGGATCAATTATAGTTTTGCGCACCCGCCGAAATATCGAACCTAGATGACTCGAAATCATGTCCTTATCATGTTTATGTTTATATTTTATAAGAAATGTAAGCAGATGTGACAACAGTCCGCAAAATAATTTAAAAGTTTTGATGCCAAAACGAATTTGCCGGTTCAATTATAGTTTTGCGCACCCGCCAAATGAAACGAACACTTGTTTTCAGGTTACTTTAATCCTTTAAACTTTTATAGCGTCCGAAATTTGCAATCAAGTAATCGGATTTGCTCTCGGCTCCCTTTATCTCATCAGTGTCACTCTCATCATCACACATGATGAAATGATTGAATTCAGCACAAAGTTATTTACTAGGAGAACCTAACTCTGCTTTAAAGGTTACAAATTCAGTAAAGTTACTTACAGAATAGCTTGGTAGGTAGACAATAGTTTCACGATCACACATGGACTATGAGAATGCTGATTATGCTGAACCACACAAGATCATTGTGACAGCTATTTTATTACCTAAATACGTAATAGATTTTATACTAGGAACAGTTACAAAAAGTTTAAAGTTTGCGTAATATTCAAAGCTTATCACCGTCTACGTCGGGATATAATTACTGCATAATCCAATTGATCAACCCTTTAAAAAACAACAACGACCAAATATCAAAATCTAATCTTGGAGACGACGATAAAATTGTGTAATTATACAGTACATTGTTTACATTTACTATTTGAAATTGTTATCAAGTATTAAATAGTATTACTAACGTTCCTCAAGGATCTTTATTAGAACTTTTATGTTTTTCACTGACACTGGGTTAGGTAAAACTTTCGGCCAAACCGCTTTTCTAAAAGAGCCAGGCATTACCAAATGCCGAGTCGGAAATATTATTGTTACTATGGAGATTCGTTTTATTAATAGTTTAACTAATAACAACAAAAATTGAGAAGCGTAAACAATTTCCGATGTCTAATCAATCACACAAGAATATTTTGTTTTTCGTAAATCAATAGCCAAATGCCTCGTAAGTTCATCACTATCACCTAAATGACTCTCGGTATTATCTTTGTTTTGAAACTTCTGGGTCAAGATAACAAACACGTCACTAAAATTTAATATCAATAGGTCTATTTTTAAATTAATACCTACACAATTAAATATGACATTATTTAACGTCTTAACTTCCAATCTATGTATGGGTAAAATTAATGAATTTAGATATGCTTCCTGATAAATGTCATCAAATATTAATTTAATTAATTATTCATAATGCATCAATCTGTTTATGAACCAACAAATACAAATAATATTTCAATGCTCTCTAAATTGATTAAACAATAATAGCGTATAAATGTGTTTGACCCATTTCATCCATTCCATCAGATTCCATTTTTAAGATTTATTTGCTAAATGTGGCACCACAACAGATGGCTCTAAAACAGCTATTATTAAACAATTAGAATTATTTCTTCTGTGTAATCTCAATCATGAGAGTCGTGACTCGTGATAGCCGGTCAGATATTGATGAGATCAGACGTAAAGATGACAAAGACGAGGTTTTAGAGCTGAGGGACGTCGTCGGTGGCCACGCCTGCGCAGTCGTCGGCGATCGTATTTAAAACTACAAGACAAGACACGTGTCCACGAATGTTTATTTACATCTAGCTGTAACGTAACGATAGACGCGCGAGCTCACAAACTTCCGATCCCTTTAATTAAACAGAAACAGTCTAAACACATACTGATATTCATACTATTTCAAACAAGACTCAACTTCAAGTCTGACTCTATTGATTTTCTAGCCTTGACTGTGCGGTATAGATTTAGATCGCGTGTCTTGCCCTGTTTTTAACCGACTTCAAAAAAGGAGGAGGTTCTCTATTCGGTTGTATTTTTTTTTTTTTTTTTATTTTTTATGTTTGTTACCTCAGAACTTAGTCATTTATGGACCGATTTGGAAAATTCTTTTTTTATATGAAAGGATATACTTCCACATTGGTCCCATTTTTAACCGACTTCAAATTAAAAAAGGAGGAGTATATTTTTTCCTTGTTTTTGTTTGTTACCTCAGAACTTCGTCATGTATTACCCGATTTGGAAAAATTCTTTGTTTATTTGAAAGGACATACTTCCAAATTGGTCCCATCATTAACCGACTACAAAAAGGAGGAGTATATTTTTTATGTTTGTTAACTTAGAACTTCGTCAAGCTGATTTGGAAAATTCTTATTTTATTAGTAAGGATATACTTCTAGATTGGTCCCATTATTAACTGACTTCGAATTAAAATAGGAGGAGTATAAATATTTTATTTTGGTACCTCAGAACTTTGTCATTTATGAACCGATTTGGAAAATTCTATTTTTATTTGAATGAATGTACTTTCAGAATCGTCGCATTGTGGTCCGACTAATTAATAAAAGGAGTTTTTTTTCTTATTATGTTTGTTATCACAGAACTTCGTCATTTATAAACCAATTTAAAATATTATTTTTAAAGTTTAAAAAAGGAGCAGGTGTGTTTCTATGTGTGGCCTTAATTGTCAGAGGGCAGATTTCGTAGCCTCGTTATCTCGTTTTTCGCTCTGTCGTCGTGTGGTCGAATTAATAATTTGTTGGCGTCCAAATCTGACAAAACGATGCCTTCTAAACTTCTGACACGACTTAGTGCCACATATGTTTGCCCTTTTGCAAATTTTTTTTTACCGAGATCGATCACAGCTCTTTCGAGGGTGGTCCCCTGTAGTTTATGGACTGTGACCGCCCAGCTTAATATTAGAGGAAGCATACGTCGCTCTACATCTCCGTAACCCCTCGCCGCCTGAAATGTAGTGCTTGATGGAGGTATGGGTATGCAACCGTCACTATTTTTAACCGACTTCAAAAAGGAGGAGGTTTACAATTCGACGGTTGTTTTTTTTTTTTTGTGTGTTTGTTACGCGATTAATCCGCCAATTATGCATTGATTTCAATGATTCTTTTTTTGATTGGTAGGTAATACTTCAAAGGTGGTCCCATATAAATTTTATCGAAATTCATTCAGTAGTTTTTGAAAAAAATAGCAAAAACAAAAATATATAAGTTTAATCTTCAAGTCGGTTCTTGTTTTTTTCGTAACCAACTTTCTAAAGGTGGAGGTTTGTATTCGACTGCTTCACCTGCTTCACCCAGGGTTGACTTCCGGTGAGGGAACTCCTCAACGGTGAATAGTACAGACACAACATTTCGTAAATGGATTTAACCATAATAGCCTGTTCTAAATTCCATCATGACATGGCAGATACACCCAGGATTGACTTTCGGCGAGGGAACTCCTCAACACACTGACAATTGAATAGGACAGACATGAAATTTTTTTGTACATGCATTTAATTGTGATAGCCCGTTTTAAACTTCGTCATGATGTGGCTTCTAGATCATAAAAGCTTGTCTTTAAAAACTTTTTGAATTAATTTAATTAAAACTTGTTTTTCACTAAAAAGGCTAAAATAAATTATTTTTCAAAAAAAACTAAACCGACTTCAAAACCACAAATGGCACTCAAAAGTAAAAAATAAATTAATATAATTATCATAAGCGCTACCCACTCATATATTTGAAGTCGGTGCCAGCCAAGTCTAATAGGTAGTAGATAAATACAACCTACAAGTAGTACTTACTATATACATAGTATTAGTTTAGTATAGTCGGTGCCAGCCAAGTCTAATAGGTAGTAGATAAATTTTACCTACAAGTAGTACTTACTATATACATAGTATTTATCTACTACCTATTAGACTTGGCTGGCACCGACTTCAAATATATGAGTGGGTAGCGCTTATGATAATTATATTAATTTATTTTTTACTTTTGAGTGCCATTTGTGGTTTTGAAGTCGGTTTAGTTTTTTTTGAAAAATAATTTATGGAAAATTAAGTCTAGTTGAATTGTATTGTGGTTTGGTCAAATTCGTGTCGGTTGCAATTGCGATAGAAAAATCAATATTCCAATTCAATCAGCGGTACGTAGAGTGGCTGTAACTAAACAACAATTTATGTCATTCGATAAAATCGGTAGAAACTGTGTCATGAAATCGATTACTTTTATGCTTAGTAGTTTTCTTTCCATAAACTATGGGTTTATTACAGTTTGCTTAATTGCCTGTATGTTTCATTTTCTTTGTGATAAGAAACGGGCGTCTTTCTGTCCATTTGAATGTAAAGATTTACACGACATCGCTATGTGTGTCATTACGACACTGGGTTTCATTCGATAATTTACAGATAGCCACTATCTTATCTACTTTACTATCCATTAATGTAATGTTGCGTGTATCTGTCTTGAATAAATGTATTTTCTTTCTTTCTTTCTTTCATTAAATTGGAACTTTTGCTTGTATAATAAAATTATATTTATAATAAATTACTGGCATGTCTGTCACCTTACATACTTATTGACAGCCACACAAACAGTGTCTATTGGTTTATGCAGCAAATTTATTATGAAATTTTCCTGTTCCATGAGTTCCATCATGAAAGACCAAGACAATTTGGCATAATAAAAGCTCTATAAGTTCCAGACTGTTCCTTCCTAGCGTTACATTCGCAATATTCGCACAGCTCTCACGTATACTGTGCCGGGAAGTTCTGGAGCCGGAGCCTTCGCCAGCAGATCGATGACGCAGCCCGAGGGGCGCATGCGCGGGTCCGCACCCACGACACGTGCCTCTGTTTATTTACGTTCCATGCACGTACCAACGGGACGGAAACCAATTTCAACTGTAGAACTGGAAGTTCTATTAGTTTTGAGGATTGTAAGGGTTTACGTGAAATTAGGTTTGAATATTGGTATACTTAGTTTTTTTTAACGTGGTAATAGTAATAGCACGTGACCAGAGGTTACTGTATAGATCACACGTGACCAAATGTAGAAGCACGGTAATGTTCCATAATCTGAAGAAATAAGGATAAATGTAATCTTGAAAATGTCTAGGAAATAAAAATAAAACACACTCAAGGTGATAATGAAAACAAATAAATAAATAACGTCAAGTAAATAGCATTGAAACGAGAATGTCAAAAACAGAATTATCGACCTTGTACAAGCTCAAAATGGTATGATAATTCTAATTTAAGGCGACAATATAGAACTGGCAGTATTCAGACGGAATAAATTTATAAATAATATATTTTAAAACATATAATAAGCAGTGGAAAATAACTTCGAAACTAGTATGGAGATCGTTAATATCACGTTCACAACACTAGTAGAATAAAAATAATATGAAGTATACAAGCTTTTATTGAACAAGTATAACCGGTGATGATAAACATATTTTGTTTGTAGACAGGACCGGTCTTCCGTTATAAGGTACGTATGTCTACGTTACGACGAGACTATACTGAGATACAGACATGAACAAAGCAATAAAGTTTAGGAAAATAAAATAGAAATGAAAGATACACTAGAATACGAGTATGAGGTAGATGATATTGACGAAGGTGTCCTAAGCAAAGGATGTATCTAGTAACCAGCAATGGATAGAAAAAGTCTCGTATAAATAAAGTTAGTAACACTTGAAGTACGAGTAACAATGCAATACTCATAAGAAATAGAAGGGAACGTGGCACGAAGGTTATCTAATACTAAGTAACGCTGACTCCAGTGGATCCAGTGTCATAATCTACAACTGTAACTGTAACCCTTGAAAACACAACCGTTACATGACTCATGGATACAACAACCCCACGAAAATGCTATGTTACATCATCAGCCAGCACGAACTGCGGAGGGGAAGCGGGTACGGGAGGGGTGGAGTATCGATTAGTGACGTCACACATACAGCCCGGGTCTGCCCATTCGGCGGCATTAGCTGCCCCGGGGTTGCATATCGATGCCTAGTCGCCTGTGGGGGCCGCAATTTCTCATTAGAATTTTAATGATTGTTATTCTTTGGAATGTTAATAATAGCAATCGCAACTTGAATGCTATTAATTACACATATATGAAAGCTCGTGTGGAGTTATGCAGTGGGTTCATTAGCGAGGTTGATGTGCGCACTATAGGTATTAGAAATCTTTCTATCATTTATCAACATCAACCAAGGTAGCTTTACTCCAATCAGTACTGAATATCCTTCCTTCAACTTCACGTCATTGATTGTTTTCTATTTTTTCAAAAATCTGATGGAATTCAAGGATGTTAGTGCTACAAATACCTACCTGACTATTATATTGTAAAAGCTGATTAAACTTATCAGTGCGACTCACTTAGGAGGCCGACGTCCACGCATATATTTTGAATGACTACGTAAAGTACGTAAAGAGAAATGACTAAATTATCTCCTTTCGACCTTGTCTGGATCATATCAAGCCGTTACTCGCTGAGTGTCAATAACGCCGCTATCTGATGACGTCAATTCTATGTGAAAACAATTATTGCTATCGGTCGTATAACTATGTACAAGCTATCGTAATCAACCCAGATATGCGACTTAGTACTAGCTTAGTGAAGCTAAAATTGGAATTTTCCATATTGCTTCCATTATATGTACTCATATCAATAAATTGTAATTTCAGTTTCTCCAAAACCTTTACGAAAAATACGAAAGTCTTTATTAAACAGGAATTCTGCCTCTATTTTAGTCATCGTTTGTAATCGTCTGTAATCTCTTAGTCGTCTGACTTCCATTACACGGTTCCTTATTCATAATCTGTCGGTTTTATTGACATCTAGACCTATCATAACGTGCAGGAGTCGTTTACCTCAGCGGTGGGGGTGACGTGTACCCTCGCAGTATTGACCGGGGTGTAAGACCTAGTGCGCAAATGCGGGAGTATGGATCAGACGGCGAGGGTTGACGCACCCGCCCGCCCACGGCAACCACTCGAGCCTTAATGACGGGTGGGACCGATGTATAATGAATCCGGCTTTTAACAGGTATCGCCAATTTTTATTGCTATAAAAATATTAAAATACTTATGACCAGGGTCATTATTAAAATACTATGACCAGGTAACCGGGTTATCGAGATCCTAGACTGGACCATACAGTAAGCATTTTTGATGCCCAGTTCTAAGGTTAGCTAGAGGTTAAATGTTTTCCAATATAGGTGGAATGAAATACAATATCATTGTGCAAATACGATGAGTACAATTATAAACGGCACAGGCAATGTGATTGTTTAATGTTTTCGTTACCAGCCGAAGCTTGGTGAATTCCTGGAATTTTCATTGTCAGGAAACTGATGCAAGAATAAAACCTCACAGTGGATTGGAGAAAATGTACCTATGATAACGTGACAATAATATTAAGACATTATGTCATTTCGTGGAAATGTGAGGACGAAGAAATACTCACGTGGGATTCAGTTAAGACGACGACAGTAATAACTATTTATAATTATAATGATGATATTGTGATCTGATTTGTTATTAAAAATTCATCGACTATTGGGTATATTATTTTGAAGAACAAAGTTGAGCTATTATTATAAGGTAATAATAATATTTAATTTGACGAGAAGAGTATTATGACAAGTACCAGTCTACAGGTACATTCGTCACAAACAGATCACAAAATTAATGCAAACCCAAAATGTATTACGTTTTGAGAGGAGGTAGCCCATCAACGAATGGACCTACTATTGCGGATATCCACCTCCGATCTCTGTCTCGGACTATTACCGCATACCACTTAGCTAGCCATCACTTGGGTACCACTTGCCACTCATTGAATAACCAGGCAGCGGACAAGATCATCAATTGGCACACACCAAAAAATTTTGGAGATAAAAAAGTTACCACCAAATTTGTGGATCGGTGCAGTTCAGACTTTTCGTTGACAACAGCTCTGTTGAAACATGTCTATAAGCATTGTGCCGTAAATCAAATGAGATCTGGTCTGCACTTTGCACTGAACTTTTGGTTTAGGTTTAGGACAGGTGCAAGGTTTATCTGAGAAGTTTTCTACCAACATGGGCTGATTAGAATGATGCAGTAACTGGAATAAAAACAACAAACAATCCACGCCTTCCCTACTCCTCCCAAACTAAGAGTAGTAGATATCTATAGGTATAGGGTGTGGGTGGCGCAGCGTCGGCGACCGCGGCTCGGTGCAAGCGATCAATATCACGCGGGCGGCCGGGGGCATGCGGGGCACCAACTCCCCGCAGCGGCAGCGCGACTGAATTATTAAACAATCTACTGTGTACTGTATTAATGCGTCTGGCAATTCTGATGCAACGTTTTTGATTGCTGCGTAGGCTCGCTTATTCTCTGGGATGAATGGATGGTATGTCTGAGATGGTACTGATGTCAATTACTAAATGGTGGGCTGTTTTACATGATCGTAGAGTCCAACTTCTTTAAATAGTTATTATTATTTACTTTTCCCCTAAAAGTAATTGGATTGGAAATTGAACCAATGCAATCTCTTGTAAGCATTTAATAATAAAAAAACAAATCTTGTAGGTACCATATTTTTGGCTTCTACAATCTTGGAATTTATAAATATCCAAACCAATATAATCTTCTGAATCCAAACAAATTCTCACACAGAATACGCCCCCCAATCATCATTGTGTTGAATTCACCACAATAAATCTTTCCACCTTTGTTTGGTAGGTGGTGGGAAGAGTCGGGTTCCAACGCCCGTGGCAACAGCCTCCGGATCAATAGCTGCATCTCGAGGATCCTTGGCCCGGTTCGCGTGTGACCCGGACTTTGCCCTCGCGACCTCCACCGCATCATTATTTGCTTCAGTATTTTATTGCTAATAGACTTTGTGACAGTTCTTTCACTTATTGCCACGGATGCTTCGATGAAACTCGTTCAACACAGGTTTTAAAAAGCAACGAGTGCAACGCTACTGGCAGATTGGTAGCTGCATTTCAAAAATATATTTAACGTAAAAATATATTTAAAGCAATATACCTACGAAAAAACGACTATATTTGCATCTTGATCTTTGAAGGCTTTGTGCCGCGACTTCAGTAATGTTCAGTTGTGACGTGAATTGAAATAATTTCATCTAAGTAACAGAGTGATTAAAAAAATACTGTTCTAAGGTACCGCATTAAAATGTATCATTATTTATTTATTTATTGCATCCATTGTACATTCATTATATTATTTAAGCCAAATTAAATTAAGCAGAGTTCTTAAAAATTTGCTATCATAGTAGGTATGTACAAGGACCCTGTGAGGGTGTTTGCAAATGAGTGCACGTCAGTTGGCCATTATTGTCTAAATACAATGATTCATATTATTTTGTATCCAAGTCAATTCGATATTAGAAATATTGCTATGTTAATATAATTGTGCAGCGTATTGGAAAACGTTATGAGGGCCACAGAGCTGCATCTCCAGAGATCCTTGGCCCGGTTTGAGCGCGCGACCCGGGCTTTGCCCTCGCGACCCCGCTCGACGTGGCCGGCGCGGCGCGGCGGCGGCGGCTCGAGCGCCACGCGACGGGACGCCTCGCAATGCGTAGTATGCGCACCTCATAGGCTCACAGAGGTGAGTAATAGACACAAAGATATTAACCGAGAAAACAGAGCTTGCCTCCAATAATATCTTAGTTGATAAAGGTAAAGTTATTGATGATAATTAATCAGGAGGTTCCTTACTCTGCAGCCCTACTCACCGGTAGTTTAGGGCGGCCGGCGGCATTCTAGGTTTAGGTTTTAGAATCTCTGTGTATTATATTTTTTACGGAACTGAGCATCGAGATTAGTAAGTCATCCACCTGATTTTAAGCGCCACGAGTGCCCATAACAATTGTAGTGCCGCACAGGACTTTTAGTACCATGAAGAGTAAAACGAGGCACTGCACCGCGCTCGTTACCCTGAGATATCAAATATTAAACCAGTAGTTTCGCTGGCTTTAAACCGAAACCACTCGAAACACACTACTGCTCGTCGTCAAAATATTTGTTTCACAAATATGATATTTGAAATAAAATAAATAAATGAAATAACAATGAAAAAGATCAGAAGCATAGAATAAATAACCAGAAGTATATAAGTACCCAGAAGCTCGCTTTTACCAAAAAATAGAATAAATAACAAGAATAGGATTATAATATGTCACGTGAATGGTCATTGTGAATGGTTTGATATATTGAAAAGATAATTACACAATATTATTAATTGACTGAAACATATATTAGGAATGTTGTAATTATTTACCCTGAAGAATATTGACACAGCTCAGAATTGAAATGTTGTAAATAACAAGTTATGGATTAATTAACTACAAAATATCTATGAAATGTAAATTAATGGGCATAATAAGATTTTGAAAAGTTTCCTGAGTAACACTCACGAATCTTTTCAAAATCTTATTCTTCAAAGACTCACTTTTTCGACGTTTACAGTGAGTCTTAGCCGTTTTATATCAATTATGAATAATGGGCATAATATGTAATGAAATGAAAATAACTTGGTGCATGCGAGTCATCGAATTATCCAGAGCGCTAATGAACTTTGTGACTCACGAAATATAATGACAAATGATTGAAATAATTAAAGATATAACGGTGCCTGTTATATTCCAGTTCAACTCATTAATAGGTTTAACATTCTAGGTCAATTCGTCATCTATAATTATATAATAAAGTTGTTTTAGATAGATTAAACAAGTTTGTATTTATCTTGTCCATTTTAAGTTATTGAAATTGAAACACGCAAGACTTGAAGTAGGTAGGCAGAATACACTTTATCCTTGCATACCCTTCCGCTTCATCGTTCTGTTCATCCTTACTGACTTACCAACTTATTTGCAGAGATAAAAAGTGGTAGCCTTTTTCTAATTCTAGGAATTACAAAACACTTTCCTTCCTCAATAGAATAAATTTGAGTTTGTTATTATCGACCTTTGTCAATCTAGACTTGACGGATGTTAAAGCATCTTCAGCTTTAATGGTGAGAGTTGTTCACAATACTTGCTTGACCTCCATCAATTGAAAGTTGACAGGGATTAAGCGGGTAGTACCTATTTTATTTAACATCAGAATTAAAATTTATTAGTAGGTATAAGAATTTGCAAGTAGAGTTAAATTATATCAGACTGAAATTAGCGATTTACAAAAAGATACGAGGTTACAAGTAATCAACACACTTTATTTAGAGAACTCATCTTATTCTACCAGCTTTTTCATTAATTAGAGTTCAAGAACATATATTTTAAAGCAGCAAAACATACAAGTACCTATAGATTAGGGATATAAAACATTTTATTAGTTTTTATTTTAGAGGATTTCGTCCGGAAGGTAGACGGCCAAAAATACCGACCAATTAATTGGATCAAGTGACGAGTACAGCAATAAAGGCGAGGCTATTAGGCAAGTCGGCCGGGTGCCTGGAGGCAGCATCCTTGGCCCCGTTGCCTATTTCGCGGAGGCCTTTACCTGTTGCTCCAATTTTTGTTGACACACCTGTCCTGCCGTGTTTGGGTTGTGTGTTACACTGCGTGGGAAATGCAAAAAGTCATGGGAAGGTAATGCAGATGTGGGGATAATTTTATGATATGGGTCATGTATGTGGGTACGGTTTTTATAGAAAAATCTATGACGATGCATCCGTTTCGAGAGCGTCTTTTCATTTAGGTTGGGACTATTTGGAATGTCTTTTTAAATGAATAATCCGTAGGAGCATTCTTGCTATTAAGTCTATGCTATAAGGTTAATGGAAACAGTAGGTAGATTTTTTAATCAATTTCTTTCCACGATCCGTCGTCTTCACATATAAAAGTAAGGTACGGTTTAAAATAGCGAATCATTGGAGGTGCAGCATCCGGATCGGAGATCAATAAATGGGTCAGGGATAAATTCCCGGCTGTGTCATCCTTGGCCCGCTTCGGAGAACCGATGTTTGGGCTTCTGTGCATACGACTCCTCTAAATATCTCCGATTGAAAGGTTTTACAGGTTGGATATTGGGAGTTTGGAGGAAGCGGTATTATACATTGTTTCCTAAAAGAAAAGAAAAGCTTCTCGAATAGTTGCAAGTTCTAATGTTGCTCGGGATCAAGATCCTCTTTTTCAGATGCTGAGCTGAGATATTTAGGGTCGGTGTAGAAGATACCGATGTCGAGGCCAATATCCGGGCGGATAGGTATTCCGGGTCAAGGTTCTACATCCGGCCTAGCGCTATCCTTGACCCGATTTGAAGAAGCGACAACTGGGGCGGTGGTGCAGCCTCCGTCCAAAATTGCCAATACTAAGTATTAAGGAGAATAGAAACAACGGTTAATGTTGGTGCAAATAGTAGAACTGATATTAAGCTTTGAAGGTTAGAACATGTAAACAGTTCGTGTACGTACTACGTACCCATATCAAACAAGGTATTATAACAATAGTAGTAGGCTTATAGGCTTACAATCCTCTGAACCTACTAACCGATTTAAGCGAAAGCTAAACTTCAGGAACGTATTTCCCATAGTTTAGGAGATAACCCTTCACTTTTTTCAAAAATACTAATGTGTAGTTGTATAGGTATTCCGATTGCACTGCACGCACCAAAAGCTTTGTTTTCACATCTTGGCAATACTCATGCAGCATTGGAGCAGTTTGTGTCGATACCTATAATCTATAATAGCCTGATGACTGATGAGTGAGGATACCTATGCAAGTATTTAGTGAACAGTTAACTCTGAGACAAACGTACATCAGCCTCGACCGCATCACTTAGGTGAGCGAATGGTAAGACGCAGGCTAAATAATGGATTAGGAATAGCACAGTTAGCGGGTTTGCACTTAACACTTAGTGTAGGTTTAAAGTAACTGTTTTATATTACATAATTAAAAAATAATAGCTTTTTGATTAAAAAAATTTACATTAACAAAACTATAAGGCAAACACGCCGTGTAGATCGGGTTCCCAGAATACTGGGGGCGTTACCCCTTTATGGGTTTGAAGTAGGTATACATTGATTACATACTTGATAAATTATATACTTGATTACTGGCTAAGTTCTGAATACCAGGACTGTTGGGAAGACCCAGCCCCTATTCGGTGCAGCCCCTGTTTGCTGCTTTGAATATGTTTAAACTGTTATAAAATAATGTTGACCACATTTAATGAATCCATTGTTCCGCCGATAAGAGACCGTTTGCGGTTTGCCTGTTTTGCTCTAGTAACAGGAAAAACATTATCCTCTAATGCGCAAAAGCGTGACTAAATGAAACATATTTCTAATTAAAAATTATGGCATAAATTATGCAGAATGTGCACACGAAGTTGTAGTTAAATTATATGACTGTCACTAGGTATTTGTGGCCATTTCAGTAGTTTATTTTTTATTATTGTGTATGAAAAAGCATTTTTAATAATAAAATTATTTTTCATTGACAACGTTGTTCTATATGGTGGACTACATAATTGCGTGAATACGTAACGTGTCACTTAAATAATGTCGACGGTAGATTTTCATATCATTTTGAGAGACAACTGTTATGTGGTCGCCCTGGGACCATGAACGCGGAAAAGTGTTCAAAACAAAATGCCTTATAATAATGTAAAATGCTTAGTATAAGTACGTAGTAATATTTAGTTTTCTTTGGTATAAGTGAAGCGATACAGTTTGTTCAAAACTATTTTATTCAAAATTCAAATACGCAACATGGAATATTGCCACAAGCTTTCCTATCTTCAGTATCGTAGAATATTTCCAAAGTTCTTGGAAACAGATACCGTAAGCAAACTGTCGGCAACGAAGACAGCGATAGTACCGAATATACGAGTGAGTAAGGTAATATCAACAAGCATACGATAGACACGGTGGGGCCTTGTGTCGCGGAATCAGTATTAGCTTTGCACCAGATTCGAGTTACAAGCAGAAGCGATTACGAAATGACAGGCAGATCATGTATGTTTAGTATCTAGAGTCAATCAAAGAGATGATGTACTTGAGTGATGCTAATTAACTCTGCCCTGTGAGCTTGATAGCATTTTGCTTGCTGTTCTATGCATTTTTTTAGGGTAATAGTAGCCTATGTTTATTGGTACTATTAATTTCTTACTTTATTATATTAGCGTAGTCGTCGTATGAGAAATAATGGCAGCCATGAGTGCGGAAATTAATACAGTGATGTCAGAATGAACATAGGAAAACCAGAACAAAAACAGCAAGTTCTTGGTAAACAGCAAACATAGATAATACAACCAAGGACACACGAAGACAAAGAACTCAGGCTTGACACATCACCATGTCAACACTGCATTCTAATCCAATGAAAATGCAAATATCTTACACCAAGACTCACAATTCACAATGTGACTCGTAGTTGCACCATAATTAATGCAAACAGCGGTGATAAGAGATAGTCAGTCATCTGCTGACAAATACAAGCATCCTCCTTGTAAGCGGAAAGTGATTGACTAACGCTTGTCTTTGTTGGTGCAGAATAGTACCAATAGGTAGAGAAAATTCTATTTGAATAAAGTACACTCCTATTGTTTTAAAAACCCAAAACGCAGGACAGGCTTATGTCAGATGAGATGAATTTTACGAACATGTACTTTGGGCTAGTGGCATTAAAAGTCAATCAGCCAACACATTGAGAAACGAGACAAAACACAGAAACCTGGCCGGAGTAATTTTTGACGTTTACAGTGAGTCTTAGCCGTTTTATATAAATTATAAAACACAGAAAGACAAAAGGAATCAAATTCTACTACTTGTATGAAATAGGCACTCAAAAGTTACATAATGCCACCAACTACTACGCCACCAAACATCAACGCGGACACAGTCACAATACCTGTGGCTCTCCTACCCTCCTTCAACCCGTTTTTGAACAGTTTCGCGAAAAAAAAGCTGCGCGCCCTCAACAAAGTTGCGGTCCTTCGAACCGGGTTTTATTTACAATAATAATTTACATATAGGTATAAATTTAGTTAATTAAAAGTGATCAATTTAGTACCTAAACAAAGGCAAAATAGAATTTTTATATATTAAAAGGAGGAAACAAAAATAATGCAAAATAACAAAATATACTATAGGTAATCACGCGTCGCCTACAATACCTATGTATACGTCACGATTAAATTGATCCTGGATAAATTCAGATAATCTTGCTTGATAGTTATTGTAGATAATTTGCATTACATTGAACTGTTGCTTGTAATAGTAGACGTGCGCTACGCTTTGAGCACCAGTGAACTCAGTCTTCTAAGAGTCTTTGAAACCACTTCTATTCTAACATTGAGTTCAGAGCACGTAGACTTCAAAAATCCAAACATAAGGTCAGATCGAAGTAGGTCGTGCGAATTCTGACCTTTCACATTCTCGGGCAGGTTTGTCCGCCTGGTATACATATAAATATGTAGGCGGAAATGCACATGAACATAAAGCTGTAGACCCTGGATTCTAGAGCCATTGTCTTTTTGACTTATTATCGTCGACACGCATCACTGCGCAACAATGAGGAAGTCTGAGAAAAATACAGTCTAAATTCGTGCATGTAGGTACATTTGTTACGTAGGAGTACACGCTACAGAAATAGCCTGCTCGTAAGGCTTCTAAGCTTAGATTATGTAAGTACATAGGTTTATACTTGTAACTAGTACCTAATAATGACTTAATAATACGAGTATAATGGAGACGTGGTTTCTAGTTAAAGTCAAATATTATTTATTAAATAGGCACAAAAGTGCAATTAAACACAATAAGACGTATATATACGTCATAAACACAATACAAATAAAATTAAAAATATGTTAAATATTGTAACTTAAGTTAACATGACTTTGAAGAAAAGGTAAGTATGTTTACCCATTTCTTTCCTATATTCAAACTGAAGTCTGGGTACAGAAAAGAATTGCAAAAACTGACTCTACCTGTGCTTCGGAAATACGCCCGTTAGAGAAGATATCATTCTAGTTCTATCAATTAAATATAAAATAATAATAAAGATGATGAACTGCAATAATACCCATTCTTTAACTTGTGATCTCGTGCCATAAGTAATTGATTAATTCTTCGGACCATGGTTCTATTAACCATCTTACTAGCTTACTTACAGAAAATTCTAAGTGGTGACTGTGATTTTTAGTATCACAATACATATCCATTGAAAGCATTAGATTAGCAAACCAGGAAACAATTTATGTAAGCCAATTATTGCTAAATTTACCAAAACAAAACCGGGCAACACCAGCCACAAAATCAATATTAAAACGAAAAGTCATGATACCTAATACTAGCCAAGTAAACCTTCCTGATAAAATGGTAGCTAGCAACAGTGACACACGCGTCAATGAACCTGTTGCCAGTAAACAAAGCCTGATCGATGAGGTCAGCAGTAGTCAGCACCTCACCACATGCCACATGCAAAAATAATGTATAAGCATGGTGTGGCGCAGTTCTAAGGATATTCTGCACATATCGCTAAATATTTGTATATCTATATTTTTATATAAATCTTTATTTTAAGGCACTTGTAAGCCTGCAGCCAGAATATAACTTCTTCAAATTTATCACGATCTAGAACAAATGACAATGTTATCCACAGCCCTCGAGACCAGACACATACACTTCACCCAACGGTTTATTTGCGCTGTTCTAATCTATCAGCCGTATTATATTACAAACAGCCATTTAATCGTTACATAACTGCACCTTTGTCGTCTGCAGATAGCGGTAGCGATTGTGTTAGTGGCGTGATATGTGTTTCGATTCAAGGACATTCAATAGGAGAGTTGCTAGGTACATATTTTACCAAAAGAAGATGGTGCACCCATCAGGCATTTGGGTCTGAGCTGTCGCTCAACTGCCGTCTTCCTATAGATCTATGTGCGCCATCTTAAGCCACATCGTCGCTTAACATCAACCAAGGTACTGCCTAAATATAGATCTATAAGCTGTAACAAAAATAAATTCAAAAATTATACGCGTGCTTAATAAAAAAGGTTAATTTACCACCTTTTGCCTCCTTTTCTAACAACTGCAAGTTTTAGGGTCCTCCTCTGTGCCTCGTAGGTACCTCATTTCTGAGGATCGTGACTTGTTTCTGACTTGATAGTGATACTGACGGCGACCTGCATTTTTTTAGGATAGGGGCTCAAAAATAATTACTGAACTGCCGCAGTACACCAGTCCAGTCCATGTTCCTTGAGCATGACGAGGAAACAACGCTGCAGCAAGTGAGACCCGCACAATCGCCAAACGACCTTATTTGACTTCGTGCCACACCTAATAACAATGCTTTCAAGAGCATCAACCAGCCCATCTGGCATTGCGAACACGCCTCATCCCCCAACAACAACAAAAACCTTATCTTCTTCAGAATAAAGATTAGTATTGATTGTATTCTTTCGGTGGAAGGTAAATGAGCTCATCGCTTTACTGACACTGTTATGTTGTCACTGCGCACGCCTTTTTCCCAGAAGTCTGGTCGGCATTATTATCACGGATCACATAACTTTGATTGTTATGTTATTGCTAGGGATTTGTATTTGTTATTATTCATTGTATAATGTGTAAATTGTGCACGTTTGAAAGAGTAAAGTGCATGACTGAACATAATTAGGAATGAAAAGAATTTGAGACTATACGTATGGCTTTACTTGTAAACTCATAATCTTTCCTCATTCGTTCTTTCCTCGTGTTTTTGTTTGTCTATGGCAAAATTATAGAATATTTCTATTCCAAAAATGATATTTAGACGGGAATTATAGACTATAGTGGTTTCAGTCATTAGTATTATATTATATCTTCATCATTTTCATAATTTAACACCTCAGCCTTGTGCCACTGTTATTTGGTATTACCCGTTATCACCGTCATACTTAACCATATTTTTAAGTGGTAAAAGTTTTGTTATCCATTTGTTATTTAACTCAATTTTATTATAATGTTGCGTACCTACTCGTTGCACGAGGCCGATTCGTAGAGTTGTCACAATCGGCACGTCAGGCCCGCGTGGTTGATAAGCCGTATCAGCGTCGCCGGTCGGCGACGAGGAACTTTCCACTGCTGCCGTATCGCATATAAAGCCTGGTTTATAATGGTACAGTAAAACTTCATATACCTAGTCTGAAAACTTTTCATTAGAACATGAACTGTTGTTTCTGCTCCTGCAATTCTTATCAAAGTGACAAATAAACGGGCCCCATGATATAAAACAGTCGTTATCGCCTGTAATATGGCAAGTTTGTCATACAGGTTACATGAGAGATTGGAAACAGCGATTGGACTCAGGTGAGTAGCTAAACCAAGAAGCTATCCTCTCACCTCAAATGTAAACTACCCCCAACGACACAGCTACATAATATCGATGTGTGATTTCGCATTGTAGCCGGATGTTTACCTCCAGAAGATAACGAGGCGAGTACAGATACTTCAGCCAAACGGCCGAATGTGCTAAATGTGGTAAATTGGTAATCAATGTGGTTGCAGATGTGGAGGTAGTGTGACTTGCACAAATAAATTACTGCAGGCATTTAAATTACGGTGGGTCAAATAGCGAACAATATTTGTTTAACACTAATACATTTCTAAATTAGGTAAGAATTTAACTTAATATACGATACTAGACGTCGCGTCGTAGTGACAGTCGTGAAGGCTTACTTTGATAAACAATATAAAATGAGTATTTATGCTCATTTAACAATGTTGAGTTTGGTTAGGGTTTCGCAAGCTATCACGAAGATATAGATGTAAGATTACGTATAATAATACAGATATAAAGTATGAGTATATTATGCATCTACAGGCTACATAAAGGCCTCCAATTTCTTTCGTATTTTTTCTCTGGACTATGCTGAACCACGTCTTTAATTCCTTACTATCTGCTTCTGACATCGACTCACACAAACACATGAACTACGTAACCCATCGTTATCACCACGCAGACGGACGTGCCACAAACTGGCATTGAAAACGTCGCAGTTACTGTTGACCGCAATCGAAATTATCACGCTGAGGTCACCAATTAGCCACGTCTCTCTGATAGCAATAATGTCCGCTTTATCTGTGAAGCTGTAGGTATCGAGACGTAAACAGAAGGCTTATGTAATGTGTGGTAGGGATGTGGCCAAAGTCGCGTTCCAGCAACAAAATGCCAATGTGTATAGGAGACAAGGGTTATGTTATGATGTGTAACGAAATGTAAGCTATATGTGGTTGTGGTCTTCATTTTAGAGAAACATTTTTGAGTGATATTTCCACTACTGGATTGGTGAATTTTCATACGATTTCTATAATCTTAAGAAGTTTTTCATAATGCGTAAAACCCCCAAGAAATTACGCTTACTATAACTATCAACAAACAACTGTTAATATTGGTGATTACAAAAATACCGTAGTCATGTGACGAGTATTTTTGAACTCATCATCAGAACACGTCATCGACATCCATCACAAAACGATTAGGTGATTTGATTACTTCTAAAATCTAAATCAATTAGAAAACTGATTTAAGGTGCCAAGAAATGTGTCTCGGCTCCCACGTCGTCGCCAGTATAACTAATGAACATTTGAGACTTTGAAACTGATGTTTCAGAGTGGCAGTGTCGTACAAGGACTTTGCGATAAAGGAATTTCTTACAAAATAAATGTGACTACGATTTTCTATTCGAATAGGCTTCTGACCTGACTGAAGTAATTAGCTTTGGGTTGTTTTTGTGGTTACTGGCTACTGATCTTAGTAAATTTAGGAATTAGACGAAGGTGAAATATTACATTCGTCGCCAGTTAAACCATCAAAATCTGTTCAAAAGGGATGAGATGGGTTGACATTGACAACTGAAGATATTACTACAAATATCTACCAATCAATTTTATAATTTAAAAGCACTTAGAGCCAGGACCAGGACAGTGCTTTTCGATTTTGGTTTGACAGTTTCGGAAGGGTAGAAGTAGGTTTAATCAAGACAAAGACTACAGTTTATGTAAATAGTTAATTTGTAGAGCGTATAGCACTTTGGCGACTCTCACTCCTTGCTAATAGGTCAAAGGGGTGGATTTGATCGGCAAAACCAAATACGAAATTTTAATATTGAACTGAAATATATCTCTGCTGGAATTAGTTGTTGAAACATCTGGCCAAATAGAGTGGTCATGTGATCATTTGTTTATCTTATGTACATTATCAACACATTGCATAAGTAATAAAATAATTGATAAATATAGATCCTATTGTATTCAGGACGTCATTGGCTAATTTACGTGATTGTTATCAAAATGTTCAGTTAAAACCGCGGATAAGAAGTACTCTGTTGTTATCAGCGATAGTGATAATAGCAATTGGTTAATCAGTTTATTTGCCAAAGCGAATTGAACGTTGTGAAATAAGATAACATTTTTATTCTACATAGATTGTGAGTGGTATCACAGGTGGTAATTAAGGTATGCCATTGAAGGTATACCAAATAGCAATGGCATAAGAAAGATTAGATTTACAACTTGTAGGAGGTAGAACAGAGCACAAAGCTGCCAATACAAATGTTGCATTTGCGTTATGGAAGAAATTGCTGCTTTTATTGCTGATGATCCACAAATCATACAGACAAGTTTTACAGTCATGCTCACTCAAATGTCTTTGCTTGCGTCGGCTCTGTGTCGGTTCACTCTCTTCCCTCTAATATGGTTGAGGGGGTGATGGCTGCTCCAGAAGTCATACTCGTGAACGGGTACTACTTCGCGAATTTGAATATGGGAAAGAAATGGGTAGACATAATTACTTTTTTCTTTAGTAATAATGAAGTGATGTTAACTACGTGAACTAAGTTACAATTTTTTTACATATTTTAATTTAATTTGTATT
This sequence comes from Petrophora chlorosata, assembly GCA_951640565.1. Classification (NCBI taxonomy): domain Eukaryota; kingdom Metazoa; phylum Arthropoda; class Insecta; order Lepidoptera; family Geometridae; genus Petrophora; species Petrophora chlorosata. The sequence goes on along the minus strand of OX621202.1, from coordinate 16,961,238 downwards.
ATCTGTTTATGACATTTAAAAGTGCGTTTTAGTTCTATTTAATAAATGATATTTGAATTTGACTTAGTTCAGCAGTACCTATGTCAATAGACAAACTTTTTTGCTAAACTCTAACACATATTTCTATTCCAGCATAGCACCACTGAAAGCTTTACAAAAAGTAGCTGTTCAAGTAACTCTTGCACTACTATCACGCTTTACACACGCAGAATTAGGTAGATGACAACAACGTATCAATGTCACCTCACTCATTGTCACGCTAAGCAGGATTTAGCATCGCCGGTGTGCGCCGCGCCGCCTGCGCCGATAAGATACGGGAACATGCGTCAACTGCGCCTGCCCTGATCCATGTTATCTAGCGGGATGAAGTCACAAACCTCTAAATAGATCGTTTGATATTATGTAGAGTAGAGGTGTTATCGATATTTTTGATAACAAGCTAAGCTTTTTTTGTATTTTGTACCTTTATCTTCAGAACTGATTTATCAATACATTTATCAGCAAGCCGATCGACATTCATGTCACAATGTACATAATCTAGAACTGTCCCGAAACGATTATCTGAATTACAAAAACAGACTTGCAGCAAAACAGACAAACATGTATGCCACTATTTATAGAGTAAGGGAACGAAATTATCTACTCACGTGCTTTTCCTTTGATGTCCAATACGGTTGCTTGTCGATAAGCGAGCGGGATGTGCGTATATCTTTGAAGGCTACATTTTGTATGGTGATAACGAAAAGGAGATACGATTCAGTAGTGCCAGTGACTTCATATTTATATTGGTAAAAACAAGATTTAATTTTATTGTGTTGTCAAGTTGTCATGTCGTCTTTGGAATTGTAGAATCAGTCATAATATTTCTGAAGACTATGTTATGATCTCAGTAATGAAAGCATATTTTATTTATTTCGTTTTAATAAATGTATGTTTACTTGTTCTCTATAAATTATACTTTGGCTCCTCCGTCTTCACGAGAGGATAGTTCGACTTACTTTCGGACGGTAAGCAGTTTGAGTTCATTAGTTAAGAGAACAGGATATAGTCGGTATATACACTTAATTTATATACAGAAAGAAAGAAAGAAAATAAGTTTATTATTAAACTAGCTTATACTTAAAACAGTGGTAATAGGTACAGTTAAATGAAATTAGAAATGAATGAATGTTAGGTGGTCATAAAAGGACACAAGACAGCATAAAGCGCCATGACAGCGCGATGATTTCCAGTTGAAACTCTTTTCGTGACGAATAGTTGCAAATGAACATATACCTATGTAGTAATTTGAATACAATAGTATTTTTAGTTTACGAATCATCTACGTCTTAATATTAATTTACTTTACCAGCGTATTTGCTTCAGCAATGTAATAATAGGCAGATTAGGTTAAAGAAAAATAAAAAATAAATTTGTGTTTACTGTTAAAGTTAATAATACTAATAATAAAAAAAATTAAACGAGTCGTCGATATCAGCATCATTACGCTCCGAATCGGCTACGTAAAACGGATAAAGAGCATTATCAGTGTTTACGAAATGATCCCGTCGTAATAGCTTTTGCATTTACAAACATCTTGTAGTATCGGCGGGTTGTCGGTATTTTTCACGTATTTCAAGGGATCACGGGCGATTACAGGGTCATCGGCTATTGCGTTCTTCAAGTATTTATACATTCCCACTTGTTTCTCATTAAAGTAAGTACAATTATTACTACTAGGTCTGCTCGTGGCGTTGCCAGTTTTATTATCTTCGAATTATTTATAGGTATACGTTCTTCTCTCTTCCGAAGATTTTGTAAATCAGTCATACTAAATCAATATTAATTAGATATGGCTTTAGATCAATTAGTTCGCGTGCTTTTAAATTGCAAAATCTCCGTCAGTGAATTTAGATAATTTGCGACTATAAAGTTTCATTAAACCATAATCGATCCCAAGTCAAAATATATATTTAATGGGCACGCATGACACAGTTCTTGTTACAAGTATTATAAATTCAAAGAGGAAAACTATTTGGCACGCGGGTTGCATAATAATAAGAACGGCGTATTTACATAATGAAACAATACACATTAGATGCGGTCAAGAGGAAAAATAAACACAGTATTTTCCGTCGTCAAGAATTTCAAGTATTGGTCATAAGAAGTTAATGACTGGCTCGTGACAAAAGTCGGAGACGGGCCAGGCGTCTGGATAAGTGTTGATTTAGGGCGGTGTAATGTGTGGTGTGAATATTATAGTAGATTATAAGATGTATGGTAAGCAATAAGCGCTCCTTTTCGCGAATAGTTGTAATTATGCGGCACGCGTCGCGGATGAGCGGACATCGTGCTACGACTCGTTCGAGAATCAAATTCAAATGTCAAGGTGAAGGCGACGCGAAAGGAAACGCATGGTGACGTCACGCAGCGGCCATCTTAGCCGCGCGCGACGCCAGCAATGACACTTCAGAGTGCGATCGTGTATAACCGTCTCTGGGTATATTTAGGACAGTAGACAATCATTGAATTCGTTCTAAATAAAATCTAGTTACGGCGCGGGGACAAACATTAAAATACCTACGTGGATTATGTCATTGAAACGGTCGTAGAACCTGAGGGTATCCGTGCGAGGCCGAATTGAACAATTACGATGGAAGACAATTGAGCCGATGCAATTATTGGAACAATTGGTATCGTCTCGGGTAATAGTGATGCACGCACGGGTAGCTGTCGAGAGCACAATTTCACAGAAGGTCGCAGATAGAGCACCATTCATTGCGACTGCGACAATAAACGGGTGTCATGCGATCCGGCAATACATCCAAATGTCGCAAACCGTGTGGCCAAACGCGATGTTGAGAGTAGAATAATGAAACATGAGCTCCGTTTTAGAACAACTTAGACTTGATAAAGTTGCTTCATATGCAAGACTTGAAAACACATTGAAAGATGAAATTAAACCATTCAATTATAATTCAAATGAGCCTGAAAATAACACTAATATATAACAACAATTTGGCGCCAGTTGTAACGAATCCTTCCGCGAATGAACCGAGGATTTCTAAAATTAAGGTGTCAGAGATATCTTGAAAGTTTAAATATTAGTAGGCATTGGGTTCTTGGCAACAGCTTCTGAACAAGTAGAAGTTTCTCACGTGCGCAGGCGCTTGCGTGATCTCGTGTTGCGTTAAATCAAAGTAGTAGTGTAACAAAAGTCGCATGTAGTACGCTTTTTATATGAAACTTAAGTCTTTTCTCTTTCGTAGTGTGAAATGTTAATCAGTTCCCTAGACTTGAGACGGGAGCATTGTTAGACTGGAAATCTTGCGCCAATTATTGTTAGACAAATTCCAACGCATTGACAATGCGAGTTCTCAGGTTCGTGTTAGCTTGCATCATCGTCTTTTTTTAGATAATTATCGTTAAATTAGATTGCACTTCCTTTTTATTATTATCTTGGTGAAATTCGCCATATTTTCATTTGCCGCAAGACTGAGGTTTTGTTTAATTATCCTTTCTGTTCTAGGTTAGTTTTTTTCATATCTATCGATCATATCACCGTTCTAAGGCTGACGAAGAGTTTGTAGTCAGTGACATAAGTAGCTGAACTTTTACAATGTTTCCATCGACAGGAACACTGAAAATATACAAATTACATGCAATTTTTTGCAATTTCTTTATTCGCACAGGAGGATATTAACAGAATTTTTAAAAGCAACATTCACAGAAACTAGCCAAATATTGAAGGTGTGTGTCAATGATGAGATGTCAATCAAAGATTCACAAATGTTCAGCTACTTTTGTCGCTGACTGTACTAAACGAATATTATATTATTTTGCACCGATAGAGTCAGTTCTCATATTTATTTTACGTACAGGTCGAGTAGCTTCATACAGGTCTTGTAAGTGCAGGTGTGAAGATAATCAATCAATATATTGAAGATATTCAATCATCTTCGGTCCGGATGTGGGAATGAAATGTATTAACATACCTTTTATTCAAAGTACTTGACATTTGTTAAAGACCTAATATATATTAGTTTTTGGCATGATTACTGTTTAATTTTATGCTTTTGAACTGTAAAAGTGATTTTTGTGTGCGTAGTTGCATAATAAATATTATGATTATGACTTTACCACTATTTATAAAATTCAAATCTATTATTGTTTTATTCAGAATACTTTCGTCTTCTTATACATATAGATATACAGCCTAAATGTAATGACTGTTCATAAGGACAGGTGTAACATTTACAATTAGGTGTACGTACTACGTACAGCTCCGCTACTTCATTCTAATCGAAAAAATCTAGTAACATTAATATTGCCTTGTATTTACCTTTATGTACATCTTTAGAATCACAGAATCAAAACTATAACAAAAATCTAATAATAAGTGCCTGTGTACAAATACATAAAAGACTTTCTTATACACTTCCAATAACTAGGGTGCAAGTTCCCTTTCGTGGGAAGCTTCCCACAGACGCATTGAAGCGGTTTTTCTAACCGGTCTGGGTTCCGGAGAGGTCGAAAGGACCGCTTGTATGTTACAAGCTCTTATTCACATTTGATTTAGTATATTTAGAGGTCTGTAAAGAATGTACTATTAATTATTCTGTGGTATAGCTTCGGAGAGGTGGCAGAGGGTAGCTGGACATCGTTGAAAACGAATGTAGATCATGAGAACTTGAGTTTAGCGATGACTTTTATTTAGGTTACACATTTTTTTTTATACTGAGAGAATGGTCAACATCCTATTAAATTTTCAATATTGGAAGACTAACAGATGCATAATCTGTCAGAGTGGTCTTGTGTGGGTTGATGAAAGGAGCGATGTCTATACAAACAATTCGGATATTATACTCAGATATAAAACATTAACCTTAGATAAACAGATGTGGCGACCTCTTCGTCATTGTACGACCTTAAGGATTAGTTACGTATATCGTATATCTTGTTTGTTATATCACCTCTGCGTAGGTTTGCCGTCATAACATTTTAGCCATATTAAAAAAGATGGGGGTCAAGCTAGAACAGTTGATACTTAACAAAACTTTGCATCAATCATCTTCGTTAATTATATCTAATAGAAACTGTTTTTATCATCAATCAATACAAATCAAGCTACGATAAAACAATATGCCCTATATGTCTTTATTCTTCGGAATCCGGATTCCGGGTGTTGATTGAGACTAGTCAAGTAGTTTAGTGTCTACATGAGATCACATGAACTCTCATATATAGTATACATGATTTAATCAACAACATTAAGAAACTATAGGTATATATAATAATTATATATACAGATAGATCATTTTGATTTTCAAGTCTTACAACATAGCCTGGCAAAAAATTCGCATTCATCACAGCAAATTTAGTTAAAATTCAACTCAGAATATTTATACACTCCCAAAAAAGCAAAATGGGGTCTGACTAATACCACGATTCTCACATTAAGTATTCAATTGTTGAGCCGGTCGGCCTTGACGCAGCCGGTTTTGGACACCAAACGTATCTTATTTGGCTTAGCAAAAAGAACGTGACCGACCCGGAACGTGCAAACGTGGTTCTATTTGATATTATGGCCGCAATACAAAAAATATTCGATGTAGTTGGAGTGTGTTTTTCTTTATTAGTTTTGTCAAGGTGTGACGATGCCGTTTTAATTGAGATGTTCTTATCGGTATAAAAGAAATTGCAACATGTCTTTGTATAAACCAAATCAAAGAACTTATTTGATACTATCTATATTTTAATGAATCCTACAAACTCATTATATTTAAAACAACCCGGACAAACTTTAATTATTAAATTAACATTAATTGTGTCTCTGTAACTTTGTAACGAGAAAGTCGATCGAATCGTAGTTTTATGGGGCGATTTAAAATTTGGGGAATGACATGTCTTCAACTGGGAGTGCAACAGAACTGTTTTACGTACAAAAGTTTAATTGCAAAATATCAATAACAACTAACACAACATCAACGTCAAATATGCTGAATGCGTTTTAGTGCGTGACTCAGTGATTCATCAAGTAATCAATAAGTTTGTTGTCACTCAAAAAATCTACAAAAAATATTGCCGTTATTTCCATACAGTTCGACTCGGATCAAAACAATCTACTTGTTTTATTATTATTCCTTCCATCTGCTAAGACACGTGATCGCTTCAATAACAGGATCGTGGAATAAAAATAGAGCGTATGTACAATACCTGAGCTGGAAGCTGAGGGGAGCTGAAAGGGCGGACTCGAAGATGGAGTGAACTACTGTTTGACAAAATATAAAAGAAACACAGTAAGGAGTCTGTGCCTCAGCAAGTGGTAGTGTAGGAGATACGCTTGAAAAATGTCACATGTACATACTACGGCAGTTAACGCAACAACCGTAATTATTGATCAGACAACTTATCACTTCGTAGACAATCAAGATTTTGTGCATAAATGTACGTAATAATTATAATATTACGAGGTTATCAAGTTCTATCTACAAAGTAATCACCGAACTTGATACGGTTTTCTGTGTAGATTAGTGCATAAGTGCGCGGTATTACCTGTACTTGTATGATCTGCTTTTACTGGTAGTAGTGGGATTCAGGGTAGAAACAAAGCCTTTCCTCCCGCTTACCTGTAACAAAAGAGAGTATTATTACGGACGGCATTGTTCACACAAGTGTGCATTGTGCACCACTGGAATACATAATGTATTGAATTCATTTATAAATCCTTTGTAAATAATTATGCTAATGATTTTTGTAGAGAAGGATGTGGTGATTTTTTGAATTTGGCTTATAGGCGTACCAAAATAAGAAATAATGAGATACTAAAAACTGTTGAGAAAAGTTCCCTGAAAAAAATCTTGAGGTTGGATAAGCGGATTAAAAGTAATTGTTAATTCGCGGATAATAACTATAAAACAAGCAAAACATAAAAGTTGGAATACAAATCCTGACGATGGATGCCACAGTAATAATCCATCAAACGAACGTGTTAAAAATCTCGGAGGTCCTAACAATAATGCAAAAACCGTAACGGTAGAGTACCGTACAGTAACAGTTAAGAGCAGGTAAAAAATTATAAGGAAAGTCGTTATTGTGAACGTTTTTTTAAACATTGAAGATTTTTTTATACTAGCACAAGGGTAATAATTTCAAGAGAACGTTATTAAAAGAAAGGTTATTATTATATTACCTGTGTAATTATTAATTTGATTTTTTTTAATTATTTATTTATCGATATGTTTTTATATTCCCAATATTGTGATTATGAATACGATGGCAACGACTTTTGATTTTTTGACATCTATGAACTTAAAGGCCAACGCTGATGAATTAGGTACCTACTCGATAAGTATTTATTGCAAGTAGTATAACATTTTTGAAAATACGACCTTCATGATATTCAGCTTGGGAATACCCGCTGAATATGCGTCAGCCCTACATTTCGAAGCTTTTCACAGAAGTGATCCACCACACGAACTGTTCGTGCCAGTTTCAGCACGCGATGCCGGGGCGGACGGCGTGGCGTGAGGCACGTCAGCGCCACAATTCTGACTGAGGGGATCCGCAGGATAAAATAAAATAATACGATTCCAGCAGTCGTATCCGTTCCACATCATGAGATGAGCTACCCACGCAAGCAAGTGTATTTCAGTAGTAGGTACAAGTCATTGAATATTAAATGTATGGTTGTATGCTTATCAGAAACAAGAGAAGCTGTGAATAAAAACCCCAATGTATAATTCTGAGAATATTTATAGCTGGGAATACCCTTGCAACAATGCGTCAGTAAAGCTTCCAAGAGTTATAGTAATCTGCGGTAACTAGTTAGAACCGAACTGGAGTAGGTATGCCCCTGTGTTCACTTCAAATGCACGCGAAACTAAGGTTCCTTGGCGTGACACACGCGAGGTGATGGCACATCACATATATCTCACTGCTGGGGCTGAGGAATCCCTGCTGATAATTATTGTACTATTTTCAGTAAAGTCACCACTCAGTGACACATTCAATACTGGCAAGCCAGAGTCTAGACTTATGTATCTGTATCAGGCAAGTACCAAGAACCCCTTTAGAAATAAATGTGTTCCTGCAGTTTCTTGAATTGCATACGACTTAACATGAAAACGCAGACCCGGGTCGCATACAAGATAACAACATAATTATCTCTTTTAATATTGGTACTATTTGGGACTAAGGTATTTTTGAAATTTCTAGCGAAGGCATTTCAAATGCGTCAGTATTTTCGGTATTATACGCCAAAAGTACCTTTGGCCCTGAGAAGGGAGGTCTCATGATCTATCTGAGATACCCGACTTCTGCATGGGTCTTCATAATGTGGCGTGTCACATGCAACGTTGTGGCGTACCTGAAAGGTTGTAACTCGAGGGAAGTGCTTGTCGTATAAAATAGGCTGAGCGGTTTATAAATAGCCGGCAGAGTGTGATGTTTTAAATTTGGAAAGAGTATGTAAGTATCTAATAGCAAACATTAAGAACTTGCATCAACATGGAAATCATTTGTCGGTTCCTCTTTTGACTATGAAGTATTTGTTTTTTATTGTCATCATCGTCATCATCAGCTTCCTCTGTTCGGCGTTCCTACTGCTAAAACACATGTCTCACACAAGGAGAAAACATTTAGTTAAAGTAATCGTAGGTAGGTATAAATTAAGTCTTCATACATTCAACCTAAACTGACGAAGCAAAACTATCTATCGATGTCCGCCGATAGAATCCTGGGGTTACAACAACATTACATCGAAACACAGGTAACCACCGGTAACTATCACCAGAGCATCATTAGAAGCGGCACGAGGAACGGCTGTCGTGCTCGAGTGCCATTAGAACGCGAGATAGATGGTAGGTGGTGGGACGGGGACGGCGCAGCACGCGATACTGAATTACCACAAATTAGCCGCCGCACGCTAGGGTGGTAGAAAGCTGGTCACGCACCGCTGTCGTCGACTCGATGACGTGCTGGCACGATTGCGAAGGATGGAACATTTTGAATATCAGCCATTTTAGTACGTTCATGGTTTCATTAAGAGCAATGACGTCAGTTACTGTTTAGGATGTCAGTTTAATATTTAATTATTGACAGTTTATCTTCATGCACGCAAATAATTTCTGTGATTAACTCTACGTTATTCTGGGTCGAAAACCGTTTCTCACAAAGTTTATTTCTTGATCATAATTAAGCTCTGAATCGAAAAATATCTTCTTAGTACAACCGATACAGTACTCTCTTGATGCTTGTAAAATCTATTAAAATTATGTGGCTGTATGGATCTGAAACGCTTTGTGGTGCGTTCTACAAAGGTACAGCATCCAGTAAGTGATCCGGCGTCGGACGTCTCGTAACAGCGGACGTGCATTTGGGCTAATGTCCATCCGCGCCAGCTAATGGAAGGTAATCACATGACAGTGGTAATTACTCGGTGCAGCGCCACGTGATCGTCGAGGTGATGCGACGTAGGTACTTGATGAAGAGTATTTTGTTTAATCTTTAAAAAAAGTTAAAATGTTACAAAGCCGTAGTTCTGTAATCCTTATCTGGAAATAGTAGTAGTTAAGATCTACAGTAAATTTTATTAAGAAACAAAAAACAATGGAACATAATGGGGTCGCGATAAATAATGGAGATGCGATCATTATAAATATCAATAAATTCATTTATTTAGAGTCGCACGAAATCTATTATTTATCTTTTCATGGAGCAACCATTCAAGAAGGTGATAAATATGGTGTTTGGGTTATATGACTTTAGACTGCGTCAGAACGAGAGTTTACACATTCTTCAGAGTCAAAACAATTGTGGACGAAAGAAACAACCCTTCCTAACAAAGAATCCGTAATTCGACCAATAACTATCTATAACCTCGATTATCCTTCTCCCCCCGAACACTTTACTGAAACAGTTTCACGTATAATGTCTCCAGCATTGACATTTCGTGTCCACCCGCCATTGCCGCGTGAGGGTAGGCTTCCAAACTTCGAGGTTACGTGACTGAAATCATCTTCGGACGAACTTAGGCTCCCTAAGTTATAGAGGCATGCGATGTGGTATCTTTACACGATATTGAGGATGTACTGTTGGTTTAACAGTTTGTAGGTAAGTGTTGATAATTAGATTGATGAGATAGGTATAGGTAGGTTGGTAGCTTAGGTATAAGTAGGAATATACTAAGAAGGCTGCTATAGGGTGGCACAGCAAAGAGCTTCTAGTGAATACTCTAACTTGAGTTTTGCCAGCTCGAAGCCTTGGAGACCATTGAAAGAAGAGCCAAAAAGTTCATTGGTGACGATGCGCTGGTTAAGACTAAGCTTCAGAGTTTTGAACATCGGCGCAAAGTTGGCAGTTTATCGGTCTTTTACCGGATACATTTTGGAGAGTGTGCGACGGAATTATATGAACTTATACCGCCATCCCCATTCTGTCACCAGAAGACCAGGCGTACGGCAAGCCGTCATCAATTTATGGTTGACATCTCTCCTGCTCGCACCGAGCGCTTTGCTTCGACCTTCATAATGCGAACGGCCAAGGAGTGGAACTCTCTGCCGGCATCTGTTTCCGGATAGGTATAATCTGGGTGTCTTTAAGACAAGAGTGAACAGGTTTCTTCTAGGCGAGCGTGCTACATCTTCGACCGCATCGTCACTTAACAACAAGTGAGATAGCGGTCAAACGCAAGCCTATAAATAATCAATATAAAAAAAAAAACATTCAAAAATGAACGAACGAATTAATGACTCCGGTGGCGCAGTTGTCCATTGGCGATGGTGACTGATTTCAGAATGGTAACTTACAAGAAAAGGAGCAAGGCAGCAAGCAAGTAGAGTAAGAATGAAGTATACGACATTTTTACACTAAGATACATGTATACATACATACATAAATTTACATAAATTTTCAACTGTTCCTCAACCGACATTTTGTGTCAACTATTCAGCTACTTACTGTGGTCAAATTATCTATCACCTTGTTTTAGTTATATATGGTATCAAGCCATATTCCTTCCCGTTTGAACTTTGCAGTACATACAAGCCTACAACCATGACTGTTGGCATTCAATGGTGACATTTCGTGATCAGCGCTGACATGGAGCTTAGCGTGAGGGAAACACTACCACGGTTGAAACTTTTATTGAGAGAACAACAATTTGATATCATTAGGGTCAAATAAGTTTTATTTAGCTTAACCTACTCATGAAATGCTTACAGGACACGGGTCGCATCTAATGTTTTTGAGGGATGACACGATGGACGGGTCATCCATAAATATCTAACGCACTAAGCGATTTGCTCAATCTATTAGTTATTACGCAAACTGTAAAAAAAGTCTGTGGAACTCACCTCCTGGTTTCTCTTCTGCTCTCTTTGCTGTTTTCCAATTAATATGGGGGTCCAGCCAGAGTAAACAGGAATATTACAGGGAAGTATCCTTGATCATATTGTCACTATCTGGTGTGATTGTGGCAAAATGCCAGGTAAGTGAATTTCAGATGCCCAGTAGGCTTTGCCTATTGCGCTTGAAACTACGTTCATTAACGCAGCTTAGAACTCCATTATCTCAGATCCTCAGAGCAAAATTAGTATTAAAATGTATTAATACATTACTCATATTTTCATGTTACTGATACTATTACTTCGGGACATCTCGCACGCACTTCTAGTTAAACATTGTGTTAACTATAATTTATACTTCATTGGTAATTGTTATATTTCTAGACATTTCAAAAGATTAAAAAAAGAGTCATCCCCGCAGAGTTTCTTGGTGCTATCTTCTCTAGCGGGCACTGGTAGAGTCAGTTTCCGCATTTAATTTCTAGGCCCGGACTTCAATTTGTGTGTGCAAAAGAAATGGGTAGACATGCTTACCTTTTTTTGTCAATGACATGATATGTTAAGTTACAAATTTTAAGGTATTTTAATTGATTTGTATTCTATGGGTATGACGTTTGAAAGTGCATTTTTTGTGCCTCTTTAATAGATATCTTTTGACTTTTATTGTTATTTATTTATAACTCAAAAACCACAGCTCCACAAACTGCTGATTCACCAACATCTGTCCGGCTGACGCCAATATGACCTAGAGACCATAAACACATCAACACCTATAGCCTGATGACGTGACGGCTGACGCGGCTTGGTGGTTAAGCAAAAAAGTATAATAAGCGCTAATTAAGCACGTGACCTCACTGCTACAGCTGAGATCGTATAATATGTATAGGCGTATAATAGTAGAGGTCATTGCGACAGGTCTATTTTTACCCGATGGACAAGTGAGCGTGATTGCGTCACGTGCAGATGGCTATTGACTGGCGTAATACGATCAGCTGATTAGGGCTGGGGAGCAGAAGGGTACGGCGAGGATAAGCTTACATAGAAGTTTTCAGTTTAATCAGCTCTTTAACTGGGTATGTGATGGGTGCTATAAAAACCTTTTAAAGAGTTCAATCAATCAAGGTAGCATTTTGATTTTGTTTGCTTATATAGAACTAGCCTTTTCCCGCGACTTCGTCTGTGTAGAAGACAGAGGAGGCCCATAGTCGTCTTTTTTCCAAGACCATTTTAGCAAGACCTCGCTTTAAAGGTCAAGCTGTATCTTCGTTGTATCTTACCCAATAATCTAAGTTGAGTGGAGTTTATAGATAATAATCATACAAACAAACAAACTCAAATTCTTAAAACCGTCGAATCATGTTCAGTACCCTCTAAATCTAAATAGTCAATCCCAGTATGTATCAAAAATATCTTCACTTTACAGAAATGGCTCATTTGCAGTTTTAGAATAGTTTAGATATACGAGTACATATAATGTATGTAGTATCAAATTATATTAATGGTTTATACTAGAAGAGTGCACACCTGTGTTATTGTAGAAAAGAGCATAAGATATTCCTATAATTTGCTGCATGAGAACTTTAAAATTAAGGGACGGGTACTCTACTTGTCAGAATATGAAATAATTCAATGCCCAACATATTACTCCCAAAGTATTGAATAAAAACGATGATATATTTGTTCAAAATAACCACAAGGTTAATTCATCATTACATGACTGACAAAGTAATGTGATGTGACTTCTCTCTGATATCTATCTATCAATCATTATAATGACATTTGGTACAAACTCCTCGCATTACCAAAACCAAAAGAGCAGTCATCTGATCCAATATTTTCTTGAAATAAATAATCTCTGAGAGAAATAAATAATGGAAAATCCAAAAAGTTACACAACAAACCGTTCGATCAAAATAGTGTACACATTGGCTCGTACGTACGATGTCCCTGTGATGTTGACACCATATTGAATCAATAAACGACTTCAAAACGTTACTCTGTCATTTCGACAAAGTAAACACAAACATTTTATTTGCAAAGGTGTGAAATTAGGAAACACGAACGAGGTTTGTAAAACAATAAACACTTGAGTTAGAGTCGAGTACCTGGCACTAGACGTAAGCAACAAAAATAATTGGTGAGAGACTGCGTAAACATCTGATCTAGAACGGTTACGTTTGCAGTTTTGTGATGAAATATATATACATTTATTTGTGTCAATACGACTACAAACCGACTCAAGTTTAATAAAATGTATGACTAACAAACGTCTTCAATAACAAAATGAGAAAAGTATTTAGTAAAACCTAAAGTTATAAAAAAACGATGAAGGAAAACATCGTGAGGAAACCGGCATGTTTAAGAATATAACACATAAATTCAAGGACATGTGACATCCACCAACCCTCACTAGACCAGCGTGGTGGATTATGGCCCATACCTCTCTACGAGGGAAGGCCCGAGTCCCAGCAGCGGGAACGTAATGGTGATGATGATGAAAATAGTTATATGAAAAGAGGAGACAGTTATAACATAACTATTATAATACGGGCATGTAATACGACCACGACAAAAACAAAGACATCATTAAGGTTATTATTGTAAATCGAAACATTATCAAAGGTCAAACATGAGAACATTAACACTAATATAATTAAGGAAACGTCAATGATTACTGTACAATGTAGCACTGGGTTTATTTATAGTGGTATGCCGTAGTAATTTGATAAGCATGCTTACGAGGCTTGTTTTAATGTAAATGCCTAATGATAATAAGGCATATTTAATTATGATAAAATACATTGCACATCCAATTCAATTGAGAGGAAACTGGAAGCATATTTCTAACGGAAACAGCGCCATTCGTAAGTGGTGATAAGTGACAAAGAATAACCAAGCGACGTTTGTTCGAATATACGAACATTACTGTCTGACCTAGTTCTTTGTTGCACCTTCGTAAGATTGTACTATGCGACTTTGCAAGATCTTTACTAAAAAGATATATTTATATCAAATTAGTGTGGTGGAAACTGTGGTGGAAACTGTGGTGGAAACCATTTATTAGACTCAGATTAGACATTTCATTATTTAAATTGGACGTTTCCATATTTATCAAAAGTGGTTTGGCTTCAGCCACTATTACGATACCTACCGTTTATTTCAATATGTCCGGTATAAAACATAAAGTAGACATAGGCGATATATTATGTTCAAGTCAAACAAGCCAGCTAGCTATATAACCGCTCCATAAATAGTATTCCAATGGTTTTATTAATTACGTCATACGCTAGTTATGTGCCAATGAATATCCATCTTTTGTTTGTTTTGTATTCAATGTTTAGTTCATTACGTTTTCAAAGGCGTCATTCTTATTGTATGTCTGAACATCTGCTTCGCGTGTCTTATTTATATGGGTGATTCATATGCTTCTTCCATGAGGAGGTTCAACTTGAATAAGGTCTTTGTAAGTCGTATGAAGGTCACGTGTCTGGAATTATTCATATTTATTTATGATATTGACATATACCGCTTTTGGGAGTTTAATTTTAGTAACAGGACTCTCAACAGAAGTCACTGACCCCGAACTTAGGGTCACTACATCCAATTACAAGTTATTACGGATCATAGTGAGACCTTTTTTACTAATATATTCTGGAAACCTCTGAACTGTTTAATTGAAGATCAACAAGTGGAAATTTGTCAGGATATTACTGTATATATTAGTAGGCAACTAAATTCATAAGGCTGACAATATCAAAGCACCGTGTGGAGAGTTGTAGTCATAATACATATCAAAAATGCAAGGCGAATCTCAAGCTAAATAAAACCAGATAAATCCTGACCACATGTACTCAATGGAAACTATTGATGCTGGATAATACTAGCTAAATATTTCGAATCTGCGAAAACAAACACTGCTTACATAGTCATAGACAACGAATCCTGAGCATTTCCGTAAGACTCCTCCACATCAGTACTTCTCCATGGCTCGTCGCCAACGTAGAAAACAAAATGTTTTATATAATTCAGCGTTTCATGACACTTCGAAGCTGGAAACTCGTCTAATAACTTACGAGCGCTCCGCTTGACGTCATTTGGCATACATAATGATGTTTAAAGTTGAAATTGTCACGTCCAAAAGACAGGTTTTTTTTTTGTAAACATTATTATGCGGAGACCACTTATTTACCCATTACTTCATTTAACAGCTATTTCATTCTGTCTCTATGTGTAAATTCATTAGATAATTTTCAAGAAGGAAAATACCTACTACAATGATTTAAAAGAGTTTACGTGTTGAATTGGAAATTATTGAAAAGTTTTCGAGTATAATTTAAATATACCTACAAACAATTCTAAAAATAAGTTTTGAATATTTCGACAATATGGTGAAATGATACGATTGTATTAATATGTTCCAATCTTTACTTCCTGTAAAACTTATAAGATGAGATAGTGAACTAGCGCTAAACTAAAATGTAATGAAAATTTGTTATGTAGTTATAGTACTAGCATTTATAGTATTCAGTAGTATGAAATTATTTCTTAGACTGATTCGGACAAATCAAACAAAGCTTGTTTTAGTTAAAATCATCTGGAATTTTGCGCGATTATTCTTAAGCTACTTAGTCTACTTTCATACACAAAAAACATACGACGAAGTGGTGTTTCTGCCACGGCGTAAGACTGTAGGTAGTTTGTAGTGTTTTTACTTCACTTGCAAGCTTATATTGCCGTTATTGTTAAAGGCCATTGTTTTAAATTCTGATCATCATCTCATTATCGCTTAATTTTTTACTTCAGTGTAAAACTGGAATTAAGCAGTTCTATAGCGGCAGTAAAACCGTTTCAAAATATATTATTATCGATCTTAATCGCATTTAATAGTTAAATACTTAACCAAAAACAATTGAAATAACTATAGGCGTCAATTCACCAGCTAGGCTCATAGAGCATCTCCATGGATGTAATGGAGGTAACCAAAACACTTCTCAGAATTCGCAAAAAAACAAAATATTCAAATAGGTTTTTTTTGTTTAGTTAAATAATTCAATCTAGCCTAATAACAAAAACTCTACAAGTCATTTTAACAGCTAAGCAGAATAAATAGGGGATCGGACAACTTTTCAGAAAGTGTTTTATATTAACTACAATTAATATATATAGCCATGAAAAATACTATTTTAATTAAATAACGTTCTAAAAGTACCTAAAACTATGTTTAAATATTATGTTTCAAATGTATCCGCGTAAAAGGTCACTTCAAAACATGTGACGTCTTATGAAGGAAGAAAACGACAAACTCTTCGAAATAAAACTCGCAAGGAGATTTAAATACGTTTTGTGAAGTTTGGGGACGATATTGTAGTAATGGAACAAAAAAAATTGGCAAAAATACATTTTATGAACAGCAAAAACGTAAAATAAACACAAGCTTGACTCACGGCATTTGCCAACAAATGACGTCATGCGCTGTGATTGTTGTTTCGTTTGAGATGGAGAACAGATTAAAAATGTCAGAATTATTAGATTTTATTTATTGATTTCAAAATATAAATCATTATTGTTTCACAAAATATTGATTGGATGATCTTTCTGGTTCGACGAAAATTCATTCTAACTATATTTTATATTTTTTCTCGATTACTGTCCGATCCCCTATTCAACTAAGAATACTACACTACTTTTTTTTAAGTCACTATACTATTTATTTTTTGGTACTGGTATGGTAATGGAGACGAGCAAGTTGTTCGTTTGATGGTAAGCGCCACACCTGCCCATTAACATTGCAGTGCTACCCAGAACTTTTAATACAATAAAAAGCACTGCGTAGCACAGCATTGCGCTCATCCCCCCCGAGATGAGTCTCATATGCCCAGTAATTTCGCTGGATACAATGCCCTTCAAACCGGAACACAGCAATGCCGGTACACTACTGCTTGGGGGTAGAATAACTGGCAAAGCTGTGGTACTACCCAGACGGTCTCCCGCATACGAGATATGTTCTTATGTTCGTAAATCCTAATTGGGAGTTGAATTAAACTAATAAGGTACATATATATGTACTTACAACTAACCAATGGGAAGGTACTACATGTACTAAAATGAATGTGGAAATCTAAATGTTTCGGTTTTCCCGCAGACGAATGACCACATCAACAGAATCCTACTAACATCCTACTAATATTATAAACGCGAAAGTTTGTAAGAATGGATGTATGGATGTACCTTTGTTACTCTTTCACGCAAAAACTACTGAATGGATTTTGATGAAATTCCGTATGGAGATAGCCTATATACCCTGGATTAACACATAGGCTACTTTTTATCCCGGTAAAACCGCAGGGCGCAGCTAGTAAATAATAATATAACAAACAGTTAACTTTACTTTACATGTCATAGTACCTATTCGAATGAATCAGAAATAATATGCAGTATATGAGTTTGTATTTAACATTTATGTATATTTCGCGTTCAGTGGTCATGCAACCAACCGTTGGTTGGTAGCAGGTTCTGTTGCTGATGCAGAATTTAGTCATGTTGATATTCGCAACGGCCCTAGTTGGTAGGGTGGTACAAAACCGGTCGCAGCGGCCTCGCTATGATGCTATACATACATTACATCCACTGGTTGCCTGTATAGTGTATACTAAACGCAGTTTTTCCTGTAAGCGACTGTTTGCGTATAATATCAGTCAGTTGTGGCACAAGTATTGAGGTTTTGTGTTTAAAATGTATTTATATTATACACAACACATTATACACAACACTAGTATTTACATTATACACAACATTATATACAACTGTATACACTCTCTTTTACAGTATTATATCGCCGCGTCGCCTAGATAGGTAATATTTATTGTGTACCTATTGAACATTTAGCATAAAAAATGGATAATTATTAACAAACTATTAATAAAATAATTTAATGAATTAATTAATTCAATCAAGTATCTAGATCAAGAACTTGGTATACTCGTATGTGTTTATAGGTATGTTACACACCATCCTACAATAACTGACAGAGATGTAAGTGAAAAATTAAAAGTGAATACCGTACCTATTAATAAAAGCCTACCATAGACTAAAAGGATATTAGAAACCCATGAATGACCACCAAGATAGCGTCAGTTAAAAACCGTGGTGTAAAAACTAGGAAATACGAATGTTTATGAGTTGGCGCAGAAATAGCACGCGTTGACGTCACGCTGGTACCACTGTCAAGGACCGAGCTCACACTTCCACATATAACATAATCCGCCACTGTTACTGAGCAGATAACTAATATATATACATAAATACATATATTATATACTTACGCATGTTTATACACGCATGTAATCACAATCTATGTATACAAAGATGTATAGCCTATTAGCCTACCGAACTACCTATGTATAAAAGTATATATTACATATATTATATACTACCCAAGTCCAATTCATGTTAATATATGCGGTCTGCGGATTGCGTACACATCTTAAAATATTGAAATTATTTTAAAAATACTAAAGTATTTTTCTAACTTATTCATAAGAATTTGTTATAAAGACAGACAGACTAATATTTTAAAATCAGTTACTTATAATGAAAAATACATTAAAGATAGTTTTTTGGTTCGTTAACAGCTACAATGACGTCAATTTTGATTTCATTAATTCAATACAAATCTATTATAGGCACATACATACATAACCTCACGACAATATTCGGATTTGGTATAAATATATTCACATATCAAAATTCTGTTATTCCCTATTCTCACATCTGTGGAGTGTGGATGACTTGATCCAGTTTTGTTTGTTCTGAATGGAATCACTTTCTATTAATTCATGCTGCCAACCAAGGACCAGCAGAATTTAAATAATCATCTTGTTAGGAAAATTACGAATCTCAATCATCCTTGTCTGTCATTTTAAAAATCTACATATTATTATGAAGACTTCTATTAGGCCAACAACAAGTCTTCGTCGTTTGTCATCGAGTTAAATAGTAGTTGGTCTATTTTACAATTATTAACTATTAAGAGAACGAATTCTTGATCTATCCGTCTCTCGTGGGTTTGTTATTTAAACCCATTTCGTGTAAAATTCTAATTCTTTCAGTGTGTGATGATGACGTCACAGCCACGTTCAGTGCCAGGGCTGTAACGTAAACAGCGTTCGATCAGTCCAGAGTCGGTAAACAAACCGGCAGTTTGTATATTACATGTAGATACGACTTTGCACGTCCTCTATACTGAGAATTCAACGTTGAGGAAGAATAACACTCGATCGGACCTTGGAGAATACAAGGAATAATGAAAATCATTCCCAATATGCAAGGTTTGTAGTTATGTTACACACAAACACTTCGTAATTTATGCCTTCTAGGCGGAGTGGCGGAGCATTAGATTTGAGGCGTGATAGAAGATGGAGATCCAAATATAAATAAAACAATCATATTGGCTTTTAAAGTTAAGATAATCAAGAATGATACTGTAAATAGAGATAGAGAATAGCGCTGTTGCAATAGAATCGAACTAATCTAATACAAATCCCGTTGATCATTTAACATCGTCTGAACATTGTAAAAACGAAAGGATCAATAGCCTAAAAGTCAGAAGTAAAATACTCAAAACCATGACGCGAGACAATAACAGCAGAGACAACAAAGGACGAGCTAAGTAGTCCTAGAGCCATGAAATAATAATATGGAAATTAGAGCGAAAGTCCGTAAAATCCCGTAGAACATAGTTTTTTTAGAAGCCATAAAATTAGTTACAGTTACGATAGTATAACAACCGCTTTTAATACTTTCCATTTTTGACAAAGATACCGAAATATACAACATAATAAAATAAGCCTATACAATACTACAATAATGTATAGAAATATTGACTATTTAAAAGGCGAAAGTAATTTGATTTTCGGAAAGAAATGGAGCTCAAAAGAAAACGGCCTAAGAAATGGTCTAAATTTGGACAATAGTTGCTATTGTTTGGAAAGGGTAGAATGCAATTCGTCGTCGTAAAAGTTATTGTCATACTCGTAGTTTTACATGTTTGTAGACCGTTTGCTTCAATGAAGAGTTATTTTGTCTCTTTGTTTCAGTTAGTAACGTCCAATCAAATCGAAAGCTCTCTGAGAGACAATTAGGTTTGGATTTAGGTTTTGCATTACAAAGGTTTTGTTAACAAACAAACAGCTAACACGTGGGAAACGTCAAAATAACACTCCGACCAGGATTCGTGCATTTGCAAAGTCCTTCATCTGGGAGTAAAGGCACCGAGTACATGTGGTTAGGATATTGTACGTGCGAACGGTCGCGATGTACGTCGCAACTTAATCTCTCTCTAACTCCCAGAAGGACTTCAAAATGTCCGAATCCTAGTATTCCTAGTCAAACTAATTTCAACGTTTCGCGTGAGGTTTAGGCGTTTATTTATTATGAACAACACAAATTTATTTATTATGTTTACGATATTTTTCAAAGTCTGCAATGCTAATAATTTTGATAGAGTTCCAGTACTATCAGTTACATTTGTTGAATAATAAACAATAAAGAAATATTTCACTAAAAAGTAGTACCTTTACAAAAAATATCTACTAATCTCACGTCTCTCACAGGTCACAACAAAATTATTTATTACCACACTTATAATAAAAATCTTGTATATTTCATTTATTCTAACTATAAAATAAATTATTTTAAACCAAAACTCGTGTAGGTATGTAACTGTTCACGGCAATTAAATCTCCGAGTTCTCTGAAAGGATAACGGAGAAGCACGAAAGAGTTAAGACTCGAAGTTTTACGACGTACTTTTACTTTTGAACGTTGTATAACGTTTTTTGTAGTCTGTTTTGGGTTTTTTTGGATTTTTGGTGATGTAATACAATTCTTCGAAAGGAAAGCTATTATAATATAAGTTGGAAAGGTGTGTTATACCAACATAGAATGACACTTATGAAAAATATGTTAAAATAGTTTTATTAGCAACTAAGACTTTGGAACTGAGTCTTCCTGACACTCGATACAGATATTTAGAATATTTTTTGCAGTTGTTTTCAGTTGGTTGGGTATTGTCGTATTATGTTAAAAACCGTTTTGAACTGAAAATGGTCGATGGTTATGTAAGTTATAAACAGGTGACAAATCAACAACTCTAGTCTTGCCTGATTGGAAAGTTATGAGTATATGTATGTTAGGTATCAATTTATAGCACGATATAGTAAACATTGAGCCATGTTCCCATGTTCGACGTGGTAAAATCGAAGTGAGTTTAATCGCTGTGAGTCACACCGCTGCTATGACTGGCACTGAGGTGACTGAAATGTAAGTGGCGCAGGAAGGTTGCGCAATCCCGCACCTGAGCTAACATCCTTGTTTGCGCAACTCTACCGTGCGGTAGAGCTAGCGAACTGAACGATACTTAGCGTGCTAGGTGACTCGTTAATTTTCAAATTACAGCTATTGTATCTTCGTAAAAGTTATCTAAAAAGTCATAAGAGTATTTCACGTTGGAGCCCCAGGACAGTTTAGAACAACTGAATCCAATTTAGCTTAACTATTTACATAGAATTCAGAAGGAAAGAATTTTGTATAAACTGTAAAAAAATTGTTCAAATTAATACCTAGGTTAGTCAAGAATCTGTCTTATCAAAGAACTGCAAAAGCAAAGCATAAGCTTTTTGCGTTGCTCAGTAACTAGACTTGAATAATGTTAATTTGTTTGAATCTATTATAAATCTAGTGTCCCACAAACCCTGAGAACATTGCACAATTGATACAACATTCATATTAAGTTTCCATATTTTAAAGTGCCATTTCGCCATACTCATTGAATTTCAAAACTGCAGAAGCTCATACGAATTTTAGATTTGTGGACTTAAAGACTCTTCGCTGCCGACTACCAATATATAATGAAGCATAACTTGATTCTCAAGAGGACAAACAATCCTTATATAGAGAACAGGTTTCGTGACATCTTGGCCATGATCTTTCTCTTGATTTAATTGGCAGAAGATGAAACTTTAACAGCCACTCCATCAGTTAAAATAATGATGGTTTACAATTCTTAAACGTAAAGCGTAGTCAAAAGCTGCTGAGGAAAATAATAATTCTCAGGGACGCTCTAACACGCATTTTCGGTTTACTTTTGATTTATCTTTCAATAATAAACATTACATTTATGAGCTGGACAATCATTTATTTTTTCATTCAATTTCCGAAACTAACAAGTGTTACCCGAAATTCGACTCAGGTATAGCTCCCGTCACTGCAATTACAAACATACTGTATTTGATGAGACTATTCAAAAGGCGTGTTGGCTTCTATAGTCAACATGGTCATAGAATCTTATGTACCTTTATGGTATCGATATGCATAGATATGGTATAGATGTTTATGTTGTCACATTATTCTCTTGTAGTCCTCGAATGCATTTGCATCGGTGTCATCGTGTGCCAGATTGTCACACAAGCTCATAACGTCACAGCTCCTAAGTAGGTGACCGGTGACGACGCATCCTTTGTCATAATATATTACATTTATAGCTACTACTAGATATAAGCGTGATTATTGGATTGAATCTTTAATTTTATTCAAGCGCTATTAACTACTACATATTAATATATTCTTGCGACACTGCTGTTGGGTCTTTATACGGTATTAATCATCACCTGGCCCCAATGCGGTTAGCGAAAACGAGATATCCAAGAATATTCTGTAATTTTCCATATTGGGATGTTTATTTTGTGCACATGTTATTAAATTACATCATACACCTACATTACGAGCGAGTCGTTTATTTTTCCTTAATTCGAGAGAGACTGGAAGGTCGAGAAGTGATTAAAAATAGTTTAGTCATAACGGATATGGCAAAATAACCTTGGTTAGCACAATAACAAAAATAATACGTATATATTAAACAGTATATATAAATATCTATAATTCTGATACTAGTATAGTTTGGGTGATTGTTCTACGGGCTCTAGGTCAATGGTATTAGTATTACTAGTTTTATGTATTTAGTTATGAATAACGTTCTGTTCTGATGTACTGGACGACCGTGTTTGACAATACAGAAGCGATGATCATAAAGCTGACTACTTACAGATGTCAATACTATACCATTTACATAATCCTCGGGAAATACGTTTTTAAATTACCTATGTATTTGTTTTCAAGTTCAAGTTTAATCACATATTTGTTTTGTCATTGTCATCTATTCTGGGAAATGTCAATGCCTATATGTATATATGACAATATGTTGAACCTATTAAACTACCTACTTACCTATGAATGTTCCTTTGACTAATTGTTAATGATATGAATGGTACTTAAGTAGGTTGCTTTTTGGAAATTCTATCATACGTAGTCATAGAAAATAGTTTATTAGCTTTAGTTTAGCTTAGAGAGGCAAGATGCTGATGTCGACTGCGGATCAGAAGATAACAGGTTCGAATCCTGGCATGGTCGGCGTATTGAAAGGCAAGATCACTATGTAGAGAAGGTTGGGTCGCCAAAGGGTATTGGAAGCGGCCTAGTTTTGGTGGTGATGATGAAAAGCCGGTTCTTGGTACACGTCTTTATTGGTAGGCGGCTACATTATGACTACCTTAAGCTAGTACTTAATGCTATGGTCCTAATAAGTACGTCAGGTGCTTACACACTACAAGTTTAGAATGTTAAATATCTATACGGTCCATGTCTTCACTATATTATTGTGTCAGCAGGATGTTACGAGACTCAAGAGTCAATATCAATGAACCTTAGTGAACAAGTCAGTTCAAAGTTTAAAAGCTCTTTATTCAATTTTCGCATCACAGACACTTATGAATGTCAATTATTACAACGACTCTACCACCGTATCGGAAAAAGAACCACTTTTTTTTGAACTTTTGTTACAATATATTGTTTGTTTTTGACAGTATTATGTTTCTTATGTACCAGATGGCTACTTGGTAGAAGCGGAATGTTCAATGCATCTTTGCCTTCTATGTAATTACTAACGGTATAGTAGGTATGCTTTTTAATTAGATTATTTTATATATCACAAGGTCGTTTAGTAAGATATGTATTAATTTAAGATCTGCTACATTATAAACACCAGTATCCGGGCGCCCTTGCTGCTCCTTTATGTAGTTGATGGTGAAGGCCACCTGGCGACAGATGGCGCCAAGGTCGAGCAGTGTTATTATGAGATTTCTCAGCAGAAGGGCTGACAGGGTTGAACAGATTTCAAATTCATACCTATTATACTTTGAATGGAAAAGATTTCTGTGGTCTTGACTATCGACATCATAGGTTAAATGAGATGAAAATTAATCTATCTAATAAATAAAATCTGGATAAAGCAATTGGATTGGTATAACTTTCATGGAGTTAACGTTGATCTTGAATTAATCCTGAGAAACCCATCAAAAAGAGTCTGTCTTGACAACAATAATGAGGTGATTGCTTATTAACGCTTTACCAGTCATTTATAATATCATACATACATAATATAAAACATATAGGTACTCAAATATTAGTATAGCACAAGACGTGGTCTTACCACTGTCGGGATTTCCCCAAACGCGTAAACAACAACCACTTACCACGTCACACATACGAGAGAAACGACGAAATTGAACTAACTAGGTACTAACTAATACGGCTCCCGAGAAACTATAAACATACTAATGTTATTTATCTTATAGTACTAAGTCAATTTGTATTATTCGATTTTTAATATTATTTTAAATTATCTGTGGTTGTAAAATATGTTTATTTTCTTTCTTTCTTCGTTCAACACTGTCTTGAAGGTACTATTAACTCTTCTATGCCTCA
Organism: Petrophora chlorosata; assembly: GCA_951640565.1. Lineage (NCBI taxonomy): Eukaryota > Metazoa > Arthropoda > Insecta > Lepidoptera > Geometridae > Petrophora > Petrophora chlorosata. Next base: position 16,936,097 of record OX621202.1, on the reverse strand, counting down.
AGGCATAGTTGCCTTACAAGATCTGTGACAAACAAAAATAAGAGCTTAAAAACGGCTATGGCAGCCCCAGGTGGCTACAGATATGTAGGTCTATTGTGTTCTAGGCATGTTTACAGACAATCATATCCGTTTGAACAAACTCCGAAGTACGTCAGAGATCACGACGACGGCACATGGTGCGACTCTGTCTGGCGAACTGATTGGAATCATCACGTGGGCTGGGCCGCGCAGTTCAGGGTGACAGCATAGAATAGAATTGGAGTGAATAGGGTTCGATTGGTTTATATAAGAATCTCGTAAATCGTGAACGTCATAGGCACTTGTTTGTTGCTATATTAAGATACGTCTTGCATTATTAGCTCACCAGTTATTGATGAGATGCAGCGAATAGTTACTCAGAGAATACATATATGAATTCACATCTCAATAATGTCCAATTAAATTTGAATTGAATTGAATGTCCAATTTAGGGGAGCATAGCAGAAGAAACGATAGACAATATATTGCACTGGCTAATGTAACTGAAGACTTGAATGGATTGCGTAATCCTAACTCATTTAGTGCAGACCTTTGAAACGCAAACCTGCGGAAGGAAATCCAATTGGATGCCGCCCCATCAATAAACTGTACAGCTTAAACCGAGCGTTCCTAATCCCCAATCAGGCAAGCTTCGCTGACCATTTTCCGATTACGATGAGGAAAAATTCAATCCACACAAAGAGCATGGAACAATAAATCCATCGACATCGCATTACGGGGAGTTAGGCATTCTTGCCACGCGTTGCCAAGGACCAATGCGGGGGGCATTGCCAGGCCGGTCACGCGCTGCCAAGGACCGATGTAGGCAGTTCCACAGCACTCGGCATTCAGTCGGAATCGCTGCGGCATCGGTATGCGAACGGCGCGTTGGATTTGGCATTCGCGAAACGTAGCGACACTACGTCATGCTTTAGCCAAGGTGTGTAGATGTGATCCGCAGGGACGCAATTAGGATACTGTTATTAGGTCAATAAATATTTCGGCAAATAGCCAAATCTGCCAGAAGGTATAACAAATGTAATACGTCTTTAAATATAAAACTTTTTTCAAATACTAATTGAAACTAGGGTCGGCGAAGGTAGGGTTCGTACTCCGTAACATAGTGATCAAGTTCCTTGAGTACGTCTAGATTAAACCCCGCAGTGTCAGTTATTTTAAATTACTGGGCATCTCATACTTGATTTCTGGTGTATCTGACTTCTAAGTGACGAGTGCAGTTTCGCCAGACTTTGCAGATTAAAAATGTTATTTTTAAAATTACGCCTGCGCGAATAGACCCTAAAAAATTTTAAATTAAGGAGTGGAACGCTCTGCCACCGTCTTTGTTCCCAAACGGATACAACTTGTGTCTCTTTAAGTTTAGAGTGAATAGGCATCTCATGGGCAGGCGTGTTCCATCTTAGGCCGCATCTTCGCTTTCCATCAGGCGAGATGTCGTCAAACGTATGCCCATTTAAAAAAAAAATCATGTTTGCAGATTAAAGTTTTGGATGACACTGCAACTGAAAGCTTCGTCGTAGTTTTTCACCGAATTAGGAATTTAATTAGGGAGTAGGTAAACTAAGTATCCTTAGATATTACATTGATTTTACATTAGTTCAACTCAACTTCAAATCGCAATGATGGTATTGCAGTTCACATGATAGACAGATATTACACACGCACGATTATGAACTATCGTATATTGGCATTTCGAAAATTCATCATAACATCACAAAATGCGAGAGTACCTATTTCCATATACGTGAGTAATAAAGGAAAATCGCCAGGTGATGGCATCGTTCGCAAACGTGTTCGTTATATCTCAGCCGGTGCTGGCAGGTGCAATGTCTAAATATGTGTATGTAGCAGTAGGGGACAGGAAAAATGCAAAATCGTGATCTTCTTATTGACATTTGCACGTGGCGAGATGTTAAGAGTGCGATTGACGCAAAGAATTTGTTCGCGTTAAATGTATGGCAGTTTGCGTAAAGCTGCTAAAAACTGTACACACTACCACTGACGCAAGTAGCTAGTTGTTCACCACTTTACCTCATGTTACCTCGGTCCTTACCCCGTCTAGAACATGATTCGTAAACACTCTAATGCACGAACACCTAATTAGATGCTCACCGTTAGTTTTCCTGTTTACGAAACGAATTTTTAACACTAGACACGCCCCGGGTTAAACAATTTTGGTAGAGATCACGATGATTCAGCTTGAAAAGTTGTCATGCAAGTTATATAAGACAGGTTTTGAGGTAAACAGACAAAGAATCATTAAGTGTTACATCACCGTTGGGTAAACCAGATTGGTGTTCATCTGCTGGAAGCGCTGAAGCGTGCAAGTCATCAGCGGATGTATCCATCCACCTATCCATCCAACTATCCATCCATCTATACATCCATCTATCCATCCATCCTCACAAACTTTCGCATTTATAATATTAATACGATTCACGTGTGCTGCAAAAAGAAGAGAGTGATAAAAACTGTATTGAAAATTTGATGATATAGTAACTCAAAGGCGAACAACAAAGCTCAAATGAAACTTAAGGTAGATTATAGTAAGCTGTATCGTTTTGAACAGAAAATATACAACCCTCCGGCAATAGCGTCACAGATAGAAGAAAGATATGTTACGTGACAGCTACACACAGACTGTAGAAGAAATTAAACAAAATATAACAGTAGAATTGAAGAATTATAATACAATACAATCATTGACTAATGCCAATAACTGCGTCCTCCCCTCTTCTAATGTTTCTGTGCCCGACGGGGTCCATGTGAGACTTTGTACGTTTACCTAATTATACCTTGTACTACCTATGGAAGCAATAAAGAATCTGAATCTGAATCTGAATTAGAATCACTGAATTGATCGACGGAAACGCGTAGGCTCGAGCTATTTAGCAAACCCCGTAAAAGCTAAAAAAATCGTTCAACTGAAATGAGCTACCGGACATGAACAGCTAAAAATACCGGTAAAAAGCGAATTATCGACGAATTAATCGACGGAAGCGCGTAGGCCGAAGCTATTAACAAAGTTAGCCGGAGACTATAAAACTATCGTAGTGCGGAAGAATTAGGCACGTAAACTTCCAACCGGTTTTTTTGCCAAACACTTAGTACGTCTATAGGGAAGCCACTTTTTGGAAAATGTTAATCCGGAGGCCGGGCAAACAATATGTTCTGCTTTTTATTAAATTCACGAAGACTTTGATGAGGTATCTCATGACTCCCTACCACTACACCATAGATGCTGTCAGTCAGTCATCATGACACAGCCACGGTGATGTACTGTTTGGGCAGGTTTGCTCAAATTTCAAATGGAATCGAGAATTCTCTGTATCTAGGGAACCCTGATGTCCCTTAAGGCCACCTATGTACATAACTATGTAATCTTTGGGCGTTATTACTCGAAATCTAAAGCAATTTACATCTGTAGACCTGTTAATAATTGTAAAATGTTAATAAAAATCTGGTTCTTAAACCGTTTTATATATGACATACGCAGGAATGCAAAGCATTTTACAATGATGAGATGAATCACATGCTGAGACACGTTTTTTGTGGGAGAGATTCGTCACCAAAACAACGTTCAACTGGTAGCTCAAACGCCACCAACACCGAAGACTTGATATCCTTTAGAGGAATAGATAGAGTACATTTTCATGTTACATTTCATGAAGCGAGTTTAGTAAACAAAGCCGAGAATAGTTTGGCAGCTAAATATAAACTTTGATTGATGATCGTTAGAAAGTCTTCAAACGTTAGTAACGTGAAAGTTCTATTACATTGAAATATCCTTGAAAGTAACAATAGTTAATGGGTTCGGTTATTTGGAGTGATTACGTCGGCAACACTCGTCACAACATCAAAAGGCCTTGATTACAATTTCAATGTTAAATGGTTTCCATGTTTGGACACGTGATCTGAATCTGATATAAATATAATAGAACGATATTTATGTGTTCTCGTGTTCAACGTTCAAATGTAATCACTAATGAGTACAATCATACATACTTATTCTAAAAATAAGGAATTAAAATAAACCTTTTATTTGCGGTTCTTTTCTTTTTTTCTTTTATGTAACTGAATGACGAGCTGGTCGTTTGCCTGATGGTAAGCAATACGCCAGCCCATAACAGTAACAGCACTACCCAGAACTTTGTTTTGCCAAAATCCTGCGCGGCGCTGCACTGCGCTCGTCACCCTGAGACAATTAGCTCTTGAGTCTCATAATGCCTAGTAATTTCGCTGGCTACAATGCCCTCCAAACCGGAACACAGTAATGCTCGCGCACTACTGCTTGGCGGCTGAATAACTGGCAAAGCGGTGGTACCCACCCAGAAGGCCTCTCGCATACGAGAAACCTACCACCAGTATTTATGTTATGTTATATTTTAATTTGAACATCAAATACGAAATGCTCAGCAGTTAGTCTTCGTAACAGAGGGGATCATTGTAACAGAAGACACCCGCAGTTATTAACTAGCATTCCGTCGAGCTGTGTAGCGAACCTTAAGTTAGTACATTAATTAACATATCGACGAACAAAAATCAATAAAATAAATACGGATCAGTTACATGCTCGTGAAATTTTTATAATCCATAAAAAGGAAAATGATCGTAACGTCGAAAACTTACATATAATATCAAGCTATGTCTATCAAACCCTCAAGATCTAATTACTTAGTTTTTTTTGTACAATTATTGCAAAAGTCAAGCTTTTCTATCTTAGTCCATGTCTGCACGAATTGTAATGGCGTATTCATACGGCGTCCGGACGAAGGACGCGCGAGCATCGCACGGACAGATGCGCTCCGGGTAGATCGTGAGCCGAAATCGTACCGTTCTCTCCCCTCTCGTGCGCCCTCTGTCAACGCCCACCGCCAGGGGATAGGGGTGCCATACCAACAAAGCAAACCAAATGAATCCTAGATAGAAGTCTGAAAATGTTTTAGAAGAAGATATTTTTTAAATTTGATGGCTCCTTTTCGATCTCTGAGGATATTTCCCTTCATGAAAAAAACATACCTACTCATCGACATGTATTCTGCCCGTTCTAACCCACGGTGTTCAAACTTGGTCATTAACTGAGTCTCAAAAGTCTAAACTCAAGGTTTGTCAGAGAGCGATGGAACGCAGTGTACTCGGCATGAAAAGACGTAACACAGAACTGCACTCGAAAACAGGCATTGCTGACATGGGTGATGAAAGTGCCAAGCTGAAGTGGGATTGGGAGGGCCATATCTGTAGAATGAACACTGAAAGGTGGGCCAAAGTAGTTTAATTGTAAAAATTTGTGAAGTGAAATATTTGTAATTATACAATGAACTCGTTAAAGCCAGGGTCGTCGAGATGATTGAATGTTAGCATTTTTTAATTTTAATATGACTTTTTTATGAACCTATACTGTCCCACTGTTAGGCAAAGATCTACCCCAATTTTACTTTATCGCGGATAAAATACATTAGTTAAACTTCACTAGTCATCGCCCTAAAATCCTATTCATGTCTTCATTTGAGCATATAAAACGCTTCTGATCGCAGCCCTAAAACGTGCCTCGGTATTGTGTCAGCACTAATGGTAACACATGGTAAGGAGGAAAGCACCCCGCTTCTGAATGCCAATGAGAGTGTTCTATGAAATTTTATTCAGTTGAAATTGCGGCGGCGAGGGCAACACGACGAGAATAGGATATGAGGGAGAGGCTATTACATTTCGTCGACTGAATTGAGAATGATGGGAAATTATAGCAATTGATGCCAATACGACGAACTGGAACAGGTACAAGTTCTTTTTTATGCGTATTTAAAGGGTTCGCCGGAATAAATAGTGTGAGGAAGGAGGCTTATTGTAACGCTCAACGATCACATATTTGTATGAACAATAAACGTTTGTGTACAAAATATAAAAATATGAACAAAATAAAATATGTACAAAATATGTTTTAAACAGTATGTTTTTTTACAACAGACCGGGTCTGCGTTTGACCTCTATCTCACGTGATAGGAAGTGACGATGTGGTTGAAGATGTAGCATGCTTACCCAGTAAATACTTGTTCACTCTAAATTTGAACACACCCTGATTGTATTTATGTGGAAACACAGACGACGGCAAGGTATTCCACTGCCTTGACGTTCGCACTAAAAAGGATGACCCAAAACGTTTAGTACGAACAGGCGAAACTTCTACCATGAAGGGGTGTCGTTGTGCCGATCGTCTAGTTGTCCGATGGTGGAATGGTGATGAGGGACAGATTGTGCAGTTCTTGAACACATTTTCCGTGGTGTAATCTGTAGAATAGCGATAGAGTTGCGACTTCACATCAATGTGCCAGGCTTTGTAGTCTGGTTTCCTCCAACGTGTCATCATTGATGAGCCTTTTTGCACGTCTTTTGATCGAATCCAAAGTTTCAAGCTGGTACTTAGCTGACCCGTCTCAAAGATGGCAGTAGTACTCCATGCAGGAACGGACTTGTGCTTGGTTAAGGTTCAGAAGCTGTCCAGGAGTGAAGTAGCGCTTGACCTTGGACAAAATACCAAGTTTTTAAGCAGCAACGTTGGATTTGGATTCGATTTACGAACCGAAGGTTAGATTGGATGTGAGATCAACACCCAAAACCTCTAGGTGTTTACGGAAAGAAGATAGGTGGAAATTGCTCTTCTTAGTGGAGAAGAGACACGCCTGTGTTTTGGTAGCGTTGAATTTATTCAGGTTAGCGTCGCCCCAATCAGATACGCATTTTAAGGCTACATTACTATCACGGGTATTGGACATAAATCTCTCAACAACGGTACTGTCATCTGCATACCCAAAAGTGCTTATGTACATATTGAATAGACAGATAAATAGCTGCATTTGAATTTAATAATTTTCAGAGTAAAATTATCTTCAGAAGCCAAGAGAAAAAAATCTTTGGTCACAGACCACAGATTATAATTACCATAAGTTTTCAGAAGATTATGATTATAGAAAATAAAGTTTACAGGAAAATCATTACATATTCTTCACATTTAGTTGTAAAGAAAGCGCAATTTCCTGCGGTAGGCTGCGCGCGTAACATAAAGTTTATCTCTCTCACGATCTAATTGCAAACCCCAACGACTGCACTAATTCTTAGAAGACTTGGCTTGGAAACGATATAAAGCAGTCTTCACACTGTCACGCGCAGCCGCCTTTCGGTCAGTGGCGTGTCGCTCCCACGCGCCACGCGCCACGCTTCGTGAGTCAACCGAGAAGCGACGCGCTTTCTAACCATGATATTGGCCATGCATGTAAAGATGTGAATATCTCATATTATAACAACACAAGGAACAAAAACTTACGAGAATATTATTCCTATTTTTATAGACGTCAAAGCAAGCATGCTTATGTTCATAATAGTTATGTTACATAGTTAAGTATGTTTACGATTGCTGAAGAGTCTGAAGACAACGACAACGTTGTTTTAAGTAACAACGAGACCGTAAAGTTTTATTAAGTTTAATTTATTTTTCTAAACATAAAATAACATCTATAACCTAACAAACCTAGGCGAGTTAGCGGTACTGGCCCAAAGTGAATTTTAGATAAGAATTTACTACTATATTATATGCACGATCCTTAATGTTCTGTGCAATTTCTCTCAAAATATTGACAACTGTGAGTTCACACAGATCTGGTTCTACCTTCTGTCAAAAGGAGCTTGCAATTTATTTCAGTGTTTGTGTCAATAAGCTTTACATAATATTCAAAAAAATACATTAGCAAAAAATACATTTCAGCTTTTCTCCTTGAAAACTAAAACTATATAGGCATGTGAGTATTTTTTGAACAGATGTCAATCTCGTGTAGGAATTGAAAACTTTAGTTTCACGTAATTAACATCTTTCATCTCTTCTCTTCTATCATTAATTTATGTATTTCGTGTTTATACGATACGCACGATAACTGTGGATACAACACCTTCGAGAAGGGGTCACGCCTGAGGAAACAACGGCAATTTTGGTGTAACAAAGATATAATGCAATTACTTTAAAAAACGACCAAGGTTGGGAACGTTGTTAATCAACAATGGAATAATAACAATGTTCCTAAATGTTCTTTTTGTTGCAGGTTCGCTGATGAGTTCATCATTAGATTTTATCAGTTGTAGTACGATGAAATGTTGCTTGTGGTTCTTTGTGAAGACTCAATGCAACTGACAATGCTTTTTGCAACGACTAGGCAACTCGATACATCACCGTTCCTCAGTCGGTCAGTACTTTCCCGCTGCATTACTGTGTTCACATGAGCGTCTATTTCATCCATAATCCCGAAGCTTACCGTTTAAAAAGCGAGTTTCCAACCGCTAGACAAAAAGCTGCGATCAATAAACAAAATGAAACAAATGCGAGTCATCGTGTCGGTGAACGGAACCGTCACGCGCGGTGGTCAAGCGCGGCGTCACGGGATGTGACGCTCTCGGCCCGCGGCCGTCACGCACCCGCGCGCGCCACGCACCACCGCCCGCGCCTCTGTGTGAACGCACCTTAACATTTGCATAAGCCGATTTTTGATTGGCGGTTTCTTCGCTTGAAAAAGTAACTTGAACGTTTCAATTGAATAATCACAGTGGAATCATATTTATTTCCATGTAAAATGATATTTTCTCGGTCCAGAGTTAAAAAAGTCAGAAGAACTCATGCAGCCAGCGTGCAAACAATGCGAGGAAAGGATAATTGATAGGAAGATGGAGGCAATAAAGAATCTGAATCTGAATCTGAAGATTGGATGGAAGTCCGTGAGAATGCTTAAAGAGCAATACTTAATGCTAATACTACCAAACATACTAAAATAGGTTAGTCAAGATATTTAAAGATTCTTCAGTAATCACCTACAAACAAAAAAGCACGTCATATCAAAACAATGTGAAGAGGCGACACACCAACCGTGGAATTCGATGAACAAATATTTCTGCTCGACAAACTTAACAGTACTGATAAGATAGCTGCCAGATACCCTCCTGATAATAACCTGATAACAACTAGGAGATATGCTGATAACGCTGTAATAAATAGTTTATATCACATGACAATGCGTCAGGAAAGGGATTAGCTTGAAAATGCGAAATGGTAACGGTTGCGTAATAATGAATTGATAATGGCAGAGGCACAGCAACAGATTTTTTTATGTGAGAAGCGTATTCCCACAGCTTCGTACACGTTGGCTATGGAATATTTTTGAACATTGCTGAATTTGTATGACTTGCAGACATACACACACAACCCACTCTCACTAAGCGCAACTTTAACGTAAAAATGGATCAGTCAGCCTACCTCTTCCATTTTCTTTTGCTACATATTCTTAGGCACCTGTACAAATTTAGATAAAATAACAGTGTACAGATAAACATTTCTAGGCTTAAGTGTTCTTAAGCCTAGAAATGTTTTAGAATTAAACCATAGCAAGGTGGCAAGTATATGAACTTTATTTCCGTCATTTTGTAGTTCTTTTTTATAATCATGTAGTACCGAATTGGAACTAGGCTCGTCAAAATATTTAGAATTGTGGCAAAATGGGATGTGATTTTATTGTTTCAAAATGACGGTTGTACCGAATTAAGATACACTCCGAGAATTTGACCGCAGTCTCACCTAATGAAAAGTGTCGGCGCGGTCGACGATGGATCGTGCTTGCCTTTTATGTTTGGCCACTATCTCGCCTGATGTGAAGCGATGATGTAGCCTAAGATGGAGCACATAGATCTAAAGAGGGACGGCAGTTGAGCGGCTGCTCAGACCCGTGTCCCCGATGGTTCACCGAACATCATCCCGAAACACGACTGGGTCGCTTGACGGCATTACTTTGTTCGGTGGGTGGTATTACAATCACGGCCAGAGCCTACCACTTCAAAGCACGTAAGCGGGTTTCATCACAATGTATTCCTTCACCGTTTAAGAGCGAGCGTGCAAAATCTGCACTTAACTATAAGTCATTGGTGCAGGGCCGAGTCGGGATTCGAACCCAGGTGCGTCGGATCGAAAGGCGCACGGATTCCGCTGAGTCACACTCGCTCTTTAAAACATACTGATTCACCTGAGACTATAATAAATATACTTTTAGATACTTTCATTGTAAGGTGTTGAGCCAAACACCACTTCCGCAATAAAGAAAAGGCACCGATGACGTAAATAAACCAAAAGCTATTCAAACATCATAAAAGCATGTCAAGTTCGAAGAATACGTCAGCGTCATACCGTGGCGTCTGTAGGAGTGAAAAAAGAAAGTCTGCTTTACCGTTGCGCGACCCACATGCTCCGACTCTGAGCGGAGCGTGGCTAAGCGAGGCGCGACGTGACTTGAGGCAAAAACGACGTGATTGTCGAATCGAAGCATAATAATTCGCGTCTTACTAAGGAGCGATTGTCAGCCGCAGCAATGTTGGGGACAATATCGACAATTGGTGGAGTCTTTGTGGATATGCCAAGCACAATACAGTAACGAGAGGAGTTGTGAAATGTGTCGGCCGTTTTGAAGTGGTAGATGCAGACTTTGCTATCAGATATATAGTGGCTATAATATAGTGGAGTTGTGAACACATTTCACAACTCCACTCGTTACTATGACTATACTACTTACTTGTTCCTATATATATGTATATATTAGGATAGGACGACTTGCCAAATCGGTTAGTCACAAACATACTCGAATAGAGGCTACAGCATTTTGTATATATGCGAATACATTGTACTGAATCAAATAAAAAAAAGCTTTTAAGCTAGCGGGAAAAATAATGTTATAGATAAAGCTAGAAAGGTTTTACAATGATTTAAATATTAGAATACTTAATACTAATTAATGTTTAGAGTCGCAGTCGCAACTTTTCAGTTCTCCAAATAAAAGAACACGCGAAATGTCTTATTTTTTTTAAATAGTGGCAACAAATGTTATCCATTTAGTACAGCCGATGCTTGGGAATCGTGACTCGGAATCGTGACCACCTAAATGCATTCTTCGGTGAGGCGGGCATGTCTTCCAAGATAAATCACATCAACAATCGACTACATATTTGTTGACAGGTGCTGAAGCGTCGTAGCTCTAGAATCAACGTAGCGAGAATGCTATTCCAGTTCATCAAGTTTAATCGTCGAAATTATCTTAATACCAGCGATTACGAAGCAGCTGTACGCATTGGGAATCAAATGGAAGATATTTCCGTCCAGGCCACTCCAAACACTGGACTAGATGGAGTCAGTCTGTTCAGGTTATTTATAGATTAAAAAAATCATGGCACCGAAACAGTCATAGGGAGCAATGCCCTAGTAGATTGCTGAGCTGGGCAAGTGGGCACCTTACACACGCCGTGGTGGGGGGTGGAGTGAAGGTGTACGTGCGGCCTTAACCAGATTGTGAGCGCTGACGTCGGCGATGTGGTTAGAAAGTTGCCGAGCTTGCGTCACGACGCGTCGGGGTCGACGACCTCGACGCAGACAGGGTTGCTACTGATGGTATGGAAATTGTTGCACTTTATTTTGATATAAACAATATGTATGTCATATTTCTTTTTCTCAAGGGTATTACAAGATCACAGATGGAAGATTGAAAGTAAAATATTATAGTAATACATTTCAACTTCTCTCTTCATATTGACATGAATTAGCACGCGGCAGTAATAATCAACATTTTTATAGCAAGAGCGAAACGATAGTGTATCGACGTGGGCATAAGGTACATTTTACTGAAACCGGGTGCACAATGTAATTCGTATCGAAATATAAGATTTCTTTCTTAAATGTTTGCTTCATTATTATATTTGATGAACATCGGATTTTTATACTTTCCTTTATACTAAAATAACACGTTCAATGATGTTGTGTATAGAAATGCAACATATGGTAAAAGGTAATTTTTTATGTAACTAATGGCAACACGAGCTGGTCGTTCACTTAATGGTACGTGTCTGAACAGTACCACACATGCCTGCCTGTACCTCCTACTTGTACCTGCTGCTGCAGTTCAAGCACAACCCAAGAATTTTAATTTGCAAAATCCTGCGCTGCTCAGCAAGCACTCGTCACACTGGGCATTATGTTATTGTACGTAAGTTTGTTATTGTACTTTTGGTTATTATGTTTTCTGGTGGTGAAACAATAAAGAGTTATCTAATCTAATCTATGTTGTATGACTCTTACGTCTCCTAAAGCCCAGTAATTTAGCTTAAAACGGTGTCCTTCAAAACGGATACAGTAATTTTTTTATACTTTTTTTAAATGTAACTGAATGACGAGACGAGCTGGTCGTTTGCCTGATGGTAAGCAATACGCCAGCCCATAACAATAACAGCACCACCCAGAACTTTGTTTTGCAAAATCCTGCGCGGCACTGCACTGCGCTCGTCTCCCTGAGACAATTAGCTGTTGAGTTTCATAATGCTCAGTAATTTCGCTGGCTACAATGCCCTTCAAACCGGAACACAGTAATGCTTGCGCACTACTGCTTGGCGGTTGATTATCTCCCAAAGGTGAGGTTCTTCCCAAGGCAGCCTATTGCAGAAGAGGCATTTTTAAATTTCATTGTAAATGAAAACGTTTCTAAAAAACACTTAACTAATGATAAGTAGTAACCCTAGCGACATAGACACGGCCGCAGTAACGTAACCGGCTGACACGACGCGGCGGCGTGCGGGCGTGCATAACGAACTGAGCAGCCTTCACTACCAAGAAACAAGTGTCTCTGGACTTCAGAGGCGTAATTATTTAACGCTGTAAGATATATTGGGGGTCCTTCTGCCATACATAAATACCACGGATAGTACAAACTCATCCATATGTGTATGCCATCGCCCATCTTCATATATATGTATGCAGAAACATCATCTCCCATATTTGTTTGTACATACGGCATGAGTACAGAGAAATATTATTATAGGTGTGTCAAAGGTGTTAAATTATCAGCACTAAAAACATTATTTATTTAAAGCATAGTGTTGCAATCCAATCTTTTAAACATGAGCACATCAGAATCCAAACAAAATGGGTCATATTCGGAACGGGACGAAGAAATCATAAGTATTCATAAGATGCTTTCTTTGCCCTTTATACTCGGATATTTTAAATAAACATGCATTTGACCGTTATCTTGCTCCGGGAATGGAAAGTGGCGATGTAGTCGAGGATTAAGTTGGCATGGAGCCGAAGATACACAGCTACACGCCATACAAAACATCGTGACGGAATACAAAAGTTGTAGCAGTTAAGCAATTAGCGGCATGTCTGTCAAAGCCTGCCAAGATGGTAACAGAAATGAAGCACAAATAGTACACACATTTGCAACTATAATTAGCATGAATCGTGATTAATGAGAATATTGACAATAGCGAGTTTTAGTAAAGCAATCAACAAAAAGTGCAACCGCGCTGATGCCAAAGAAACTGCTGCTATTAGAAACTACACATGGAGGAAAATTAAACATAAGTCAGATAACAATTTTTACAAACGACCCGATTTCACAACCTCCGCACGGCACGAATCTGATAACATTCGATAAGTGTGTGACATGATTATCAGAATTCTGGCAAGCTTAAAGCAGAAATAGCTCGCGACCGATTTGGTCGGCTTGGTCGTTGGTAACCGGATCTGATGGCCTGATAAAAGTGCAGCGAGAGAGAGAAATGGTCAACGAACTTGATAAAGTTTCCATAGCTGTCGCACCTTGGACTTCGAAATTTCCCAATAGTATATGATATAATTTATCAGAATCCTGGATAACAGAATTTGTGTGCGAGTACTTTGAGCGATTCGGTCGGTTGGCAACAGGATCTGATGCCCTGATAGAGTTGCAGCGAGATAGAGGAATGGTCAATGGACTTGATAAGTTTAATATTTCAGTAAACGCAGCTCAGCGTTTGAAATTTCCCTATTTTATGTAGATGATATTATGATTATGAGGGTTTTGGAAAGCAAGAATAATATGAGTACTTATGGCCCATTTTCTAAGGTGACAACCGGATCTAGATAAATTTACATTTGATATAGATTCATCTTTGATTTCGTGATTTCCTAATCTATGCCTTTTGAATAGTTTATTAGGATAGGAATCTGAAGAACAGAAATAGCTCATGCATGACTAAGTTAGGTCAATTTGCAACCAAATCCATTGGTCTGACTGGTCAAATAGAGGTGCAGCGGTCGTGGTATTCGAGAGAGAGGATGGTCAACGAACTTGATAAGGTCACCATTTTTATAGACGCATCTTGGAATTTCTCAACCGATGATGTTACCATTGAACTTTACACGTTCTAAATGTCCAAATGGTGCCGATTTGTCGTTTATTTATTGCCATTTAGCAACAATGAAATATGACGTTTTATACTGAGTTTTATAAAATTGTATAAGACATCTCGAACGGCAAAATACTGTGATAATATATATATATTATGCCCACACTCGTATGTTCAAATAGTAATCGTAAAAGTACAACTGCTAGCATGTAGCAACCAACAACGACATACAACGCCTTCTAAAATCAAGATATTCCAGCCTATGGAATGCGCGCCCTCCAATAAGGAGCCTATGCGATACCCACACAAACATAAGCATATCCAGTACCTATAAACTTGATTCTTAAACCAGCTCCGCAAGGCAGGCACTCGTGACAACTGCCTTACCTTTCTCTTTTGCCAGTGCACAGTTCCTTTCACGCACTTAAAAATACCAGTTGCTATCCTGAACGACCATATTACTTTGACACGTCGCGTCGCCACCTGTCCTTACAAATATGAAAATATCTGGAGTTCTAGTATATTTTGCGCGGTTTGAGTACGCTGTATGACAGTTCGACGGCCGGCCTTAGCCTAGTTGACTGACGTGAAGGGGTTCAAACGCTCCCCACTAAATGCCAGCCGGCTGAGTACATTCTCAGCGCTCGAAATGCTAGTTCAATGAAATAGGGTCACACTATGTGAACACTACGTCTGTTTATATGTACGTACGTTTTAGGGGCACATGGAAGATACGGCACGCAAATCGTGTTGATATACAACGGTGTCGTGAGTACGTGGTATTGTATCGACACGTAAATGGATGTAACTCAATTGAGGAGCCTTGAATTAAATGGATTGATAGCGAGTTACGTAAAAAAATAAAAAGTGTTCTAGTAAATATTATTTAAATATTTTAACATAGTCGAGCTACCAGGAAAAACGTTGAAAAAACATGTGAGGACGGTCACGCAAAGTCATGTTCTATCCAAAGTTAACACATATTTTTAACACTTCAAGGCGGAGCTAAGAAAATCGCAGATAACTGACCATAGACTAAGCGAAACAAGTTTGAGAAGTGGCGACTGGTTTTTCGAAGACGAAGGCTGTCGGGTTGCACAACCGATGAGCACATGTTACGAAACCTGCCACATAGTAACTATTGTGTAAACTGTGGCTTGTATAGTATTAACTGTTGTGTAAGCTGTGGTTCGCTTGAACAGCTAGCGGTGTGCTAACCAACGCTTATGAGATCCGTAAACGTACCTCTACCTACTCATAAGTACGTAGTGATAGTTGATTCCAGAACTAAATACAATGTGAATCGCTCAAATGCGTTATAAATGAGCAAGCACGCAGTAATACACAAACATCAAATTAACGCTTCTGAACAAACACCATAAAAGACCGTCACGGTTTTAAAATAATCATTTTTGAAAACGAAGGAAGGTTAACTAAATTATCCATATCACAAATATGACGAAGACGATGAAAGTAATAATTAAACAGCCGTTTAAGTACGTAAATATAACGACACGTTTCTAAAATTATTTTTATAGCAATTCCTGACATGCTTGACATTAAAATTCCAGCTCGTGCACAGTATAACGAAACAACCTTGAAAAAGTATTTATATTTTAGCATCCTCACTCACTATTAAAGGTGAGAACGCCGAAGTAGCTATACGTGAGGACAGAACCGGTAAACGGCGCTCAAAACAATTATACTACTTTGTTTGAAATGGGATATTTATAACACGTGATAAATATCCCATTTCAAACAAAGTTCTCGAGATGAGGCTTGCTTAAAAGATAGACTTTATATTTATGTGACGCTGAATTCTCAAGCAACCATAACAAAGATGTTAAAAATCATATAACTAATAAATAAACTAAGTCTTGTAAAGCTTGACGTAAACCTACTAGCAAGACAATGGACAGTTTTTACAATGCGGAAACCTACGCAAACATAGAACACACGACATAGAAGGAACACTTCGGTCGAAAAGCACAATTCGACTTACACACTAATACATACACGATACACAAGTGTACAATATTTACAGGTTACAGGCTATCAAGATCGTACAGCATGCAGAGTAGTGATATTGTCGCACGTATCACCTCGCATATTCATGAGTAGGTTGTGATAATATTCGACTTTGATGTAGTCCTAAATGTCCTGAAGCTTTAATTCAAGACAATGTCATCTTACGTCTCAGATATAATGTAACCAAAACAAAATAAAATGTTAGTTCACTTCCAATTATTTGCGTATTTCTACGAAGAATCCTTACTATTAATTTGTTTACCATGACCAAAGGCTCCGACGCGGTTAGGTATAGCGTGTAATGAGTCAGTCGCGACCTTGACAAAGACAAAGAACACACTATTGTCAGACAAGAGTATATAAATGCGATAAAAGTGTTCCTAAACGGGCACCAAGTGTGTCATGAATAGCAATGAATACATTTGCATATCATAATAACATTCGCGAATTAATGAAGGATGGAGGTGTAGGCACCTGTTGACTAATGCGTAAATTGTATGCTGCAAGTTGTGAAGGAAAGCTTACAAAGAGGACACAAGTTATCCTGTACTAGTTTTAGGAAGTGATTAATGATGGTGAATGCGTAAATATTTTAACAGATACACAGTTTGCTGTTTCGTGCTAAACATCAACATTTGATGATATAACACCTGTTATGTAACATAATCTTGGTTATGCAACAAGTAATTCATTAATTCAACCTTGGCCTTGCGATTATACTAGAGAATCGTGTTAAAAAATACATTTATTGTACAAAGGTAGAAATATAAATAAACATAAAATTGTAAACGGTCAAATGAATCATAGGAAACACAATGTGGGTCGTGACGATTAAACTGAAGAGATAGAGTAGCTACATAGTTTTAGCTTGACATGTTCTCGTAGGAAAATCACACAATATTCTAGTGATTACTACGTAAGAAAATAAAACAAGTTATTTACAACTTGAAATTAATGATGATTTTAACGTTCATGTAAACGTATAAGATATCAGAGTAGGTACAGTTGGTGATGCAACTGATAGCTTGTCAGTGTTCAAAGATTTGTATAGACAGATATTTAGTGTTTGCTGCGTAGTATTCAGTGTAATGATAATAATATTGTTAACAATTGTTTTCTGAATTCCGAGATTATTATTAGAAGCATCAAATATTAGAGCTTGTGCACTGATTACAAAGGAACAACTAGGATGTTGAGGACTTTGCAAAATATACAAAATACATACGAGTACATAATACGTTGAGTATTAACCGACGACTATTTCAATTTTGCAAAAATCTTAAAAGGTTGTTGCGATTTTCATATTGCATTATTGAAAAGTATTTACGTACCCTAACAGAATGTTTAAGCTCCATTGTTATTAGAAATGCAAGGATACGTTTAGCATAGGAATAATACAGCGCTGGTGGTCCGCCGCCGCCGTGGTCCCTGCATGAATAAACATAAAATGTTTTCCTTAATTACTTCCTAATTGCAAGCAACCACAACATGTTTTAAACAAAAGCATAAGAGCCTGTGACTGCAGGAAAACACAAGAGGAATATGCAATTTTTACAGTCAGGAGAGTGCCTGATGAAAATCTACAAATCTTTGGGCGAGCACTCATATAAATTGTGGGAAGACCAACACAAGAATCAATTGACATGACATGACCAGGATGCAAACAGCATACGCAACGAACGTCACTTTATACAGATATTTATATTACCAGTAAATCTGCAATAATTATTGTTAGAGAAAGTGCACAGCCTAGCCCCGTTCGCCTATAGGCGTATTATGGCATGGAAGTCAGCACCATGACGGCGACATTAGCTACGGGTTGCCTCGTGCAATGTCATTGCCAAGGTCTCGCGATAAGGCGTTCGTCACGGTAGCACGTATAATTGCATTCCACCGATATCGCTCGCCGGTGGTTGCATCATCGCAACGTGATCGAGGCAATGTGCAGCCTTTATGGCCTCATGTATTGCTTATTCTGTTATTCGTCACGGCGAGATTGCCGATTAAATAATCGACAGGTGATCGGTGACTGCCACAAGTAGGTACTCTTTTAAGTTTGTTGATAATGATTATTTATTGGCGGTTTCATTACAAAACTCAGTTCAGAGGCTTGGCAATCTTGTTTTAAATGTGGAACCGATTGCGTCCTTAACTGGAATTCTATTATTTATTGTCATATAAATACACACTTCAATACATTTACTTATTGAATTTTAAAGTTCATGTACAATTCTCAATTTTGATCTTCCAGTAAGTCATCCATGGTTAGCTATTTCAAAGGAATTCGTATTTTTTTCTTTTGGCGTTTGGAGTTTGGGGTTGTTGCTAGGTATATTCGATATTAATCGTGTCGTAGAGCTACTTTGTCGTCGTATTATAGTCAAGATATACTCATTATTATTTCTACATATTCACCTGCTAAACAGATGCACAAACGGATATCGATTTCTTCAGCAAACTATTTCATTAGCATACAGGAAATTGCATGTCACATAGGTACGTATTGTTTGATAATCTCCATGCGTTAATTCAAAGTCACCTTCAGCGGGCGAATCGCTGAGGTTATTATGTCAGGAATCCACAACACATTCCTTTACTATATCGCTCCATTTGTCGCATTCGTTACGCCACACTCAACTGATATGGTGCCGTGATGTGGAAGCGTTGTTTAAATTTGGAATGAACTTCTAACCATTTTGAGGGTTAATATTTTATGTTTTTAATGTTCTTCAAAAAGATTGTCACCAGTTGAAGCCTTGGAACCAGCTCTCTCATTGCAAACAGAATCTTTTCTGAATATAAAACTGCTAAGTGCTTTCAACTGGAAAATTTTCTAAGCCAAATGACCATAATAGATGCCAGTAACTACACTCAAGATTCAATTGTGAATACGAATAGCTACTTATCAGAAATGACAATTGAAATTGAAATCGAGCGTCACGTGCACGTCTACTTTATGGTAGCATCACCTTCGTGATCGGTTTATTAAAATCATGTTAAATAGTGCTGGCTCGGAAGTCAGATCGCATTGTGGAAGTGGCGTCAGTACTCCGTGTGACTAGCAATAGAACTTTACGCAACCTTCTCGCGGTCCTCGGTTGAATGGGTAATTAAGAGATGTGGCATTTGCATTCGTTGATGTTGCGCATTCAGGATGCTCCTGAGACCACGGCGAGGTTTTTAAATAGATGAGTGTAGAGGCACAGGAGTGCTGATGGTTGCAAAGTAGGTCCTTCAATCAGGGTGGGTATAAAGGAAATCTGTTAGAATGTTTTAGTTTATTCTTGCAAGCTGCATACTTTAGAATTTTGATGGTTGCTGCATTATCAAAGTTTCGACCAATGTGAAATTCTATGTCAAAAAAACGTGAAGAAGTCAACCGAGAGAAGCAACATCAAGCTAAGTGAATAATACCTTCTAGCAAATACACTTTTACGGAAGTTTAAACTAAACCTTATTTAAAAATAACTAGAAACAAAACGAGGTTGTGAGAGTCAATTAAACAAGATATATCCTAGTTTAGTGTTTATGAAATCTTATGACACTTATTTCGTTTATTACTTGATGAAAAGTATTCCAAACCAATGAAACATACTCTGCAGTCTGCAATAGATGCAATTGCTAGTCCGCGAACATACGGACCATCGCCTGTTCCCTACGTGAAGACTTTACTAACTGTACATTGGTATGCTCACCGGACTCGGTTTCGATCACCATTGTAAGTGCGGCTGATGTAGACCGGACACTTTTATCGACATCTAAGTGTTGCCCTTTTTATTTTACTAAAGGCTGACTTTGTAAGCCATTCTAATATCTGATAGTCTTTCTGAAGATTGAAAAATCGATGCTACGTAAGAGAAAGCATAGACCGGTCGTCACAAGACAAGACTGCTGCAGAGACAAAGTTTAAAACATCAGACATTTTAATAAAAACTACGTTATGAATTTAATAATTTTTGCATTGTAATTTTTTAAATAATTATCCCCATTGAACGATAATTAATTTATCATACGAGTATGTTGCCTTAAGTATTTACTTGACGAATCGAATGATAGCCAATCTTTATCATGATCGGCGTCGTCAATATCATGTCTTGTCTGATCGATAGCGTCATCATCACTGATACGAGATCCTCTATCTGCTAACCCTGAGCGCGCTTATGAGATAACAACTATAAAACAATTGTTTGAGGACCACTTATTTTAAAATAAATTTTGTGATCACTATCTTTATTTACTGATTTTTATCCCGCAATCATTCAGTTATTACTTTGTATCGTTTAATAAATTACTTGCTGTAGAATTTAAAGTTTATTGAATAAACTTTATTCTTAGTAAGTACTAGCATTTTCCTGCGACTTCGTCCGCGTGAGCGACAGAAGAAGCCCATATTCGTATTGTTTCCAAGAAAATCTTAGCAAGACTTCACCAATATACGAGGACGCGTACTACGAAGACGTGAAGCTGCATCTTCGTATTCACACAACCGATTTTGATATAACAATCTAAGTTGGGGCTAATACTACCAAACCCTGAAAATCGCATAAAATCCGTTCAGCAGTTTCCGATTTTATAGACAGCAAACATACATACAAACAAACAAACAAACAGACAAAAATTCTAAAAACCGTGGATTCGTATTTAGTATAGTCGATTTCAGTTGGTTTTTCAAAAATATCTTCAATGTACAGAATTGGCTCAGTTTCACTTTTATAATAGTATAGAAGTAGTATAGATAGATACTAGGACAAGGTAGAGCGCGAGCAAACTTAGCGCAAAATACCCATAAAATTCCCCATTTTCATTCATTTTAAAAAATATCGCCATATTTTTTTCCTCAAAATGTGGCAGGTCAGTATGTGTGTGCATAATACAATTGGCACTGGCGGGGTATCCTCTATCCTCCGCTTAGAGGCGGGTTTGCAGCTGAATAACTAAATTCGGTAAAACTCTTGAAGTTTTGGAGAACTCTCTATTTTCGCTGCAATAGCCAACATGCTTATTGGTTTATTGTCCTTTTAGTTTATCACTTTCCAAGGATACTTATTTCGAAAATTCTACATTTAGGTGCGATATCGTTGATGAGTTTTGGTAACCACAAAATTAGGGACATTCCTAATATAATTTTCTTAGTCCAAATTAGAATTTTAATTATGTGACCTGATTTCAACCATGGCCTACGTTGGCCCGAATCGATAAAACTGCGGAATTTCAATTAGAAAGCCCGAGAATGTGAAGTTAACGAGAATAAACGCTTATAAATAGAATTGAAGCATTTTTTTCCATTTAGGTAACAAAGTCCACATTTACAATGAGCAATGTAAGAAATTTTATTGTTGTCGACATTACGACGATAACAATAATAAGTATTTTTAGTGTTGACTTTGAACTTGAATTCCAAGCGTTATCAATGTTTTCCTTTTGTTAAGGCATCATAAAACTAATCGGTTTTCTTATATAAGTTTATTTTGTTATGTGTCCCGTAGTTGTTATTCCACCATAACCACCGGCACAATCAGAATAAGGGCAACTTTGTGCATTTCTTATGAACCATCATCACAGTCATCACATAAAGGCATCTGCGCTAAAGGTATCATTGAAAATTGATTGTATATGGTATGGTGATGGTCTAAACAGCAAAATACTGTTAAGGCCTTGACAATTCTTAGAGTGAGGCGTTATGATGATGTAGGGTAAGAAACTCTACACGTTCAAAAGATAACTAAATTTGCTGAGACCGTTGCAATAATACGTGCACCATGGTCCGCGTATGACTGTGCATTCCTAGATGATAAGAAACTAACGACTTTAAAATTGATGCAATACTCGTGGAGTCGTGGCTATACATTTTCTAAATACTGCAATATGTTGAAGCTGAAATAGGTATTATTATGAAAAATCCATAACCACCGTCCAGCACGTGTCAGCTATGTAAACCTGGCTCGGCCAAGGTCGCGGCTATCACCACCACCGTTTCGATCCGCATTCACACATCGCTGCCCACTGCCATTGCTTTTAATGACTGCATGTCATTCAACGATAGCGCTCATATGATTCGACATTGTAACATGTGAATAATAAAATAAGTAATAAATAGAACGCTCTCAAATATATTGTCCTGACGCATAATTGCTGCAATTGTATGAAGTCAGAGAATATAATAGGGAGATATTATATTCTCTGACTTCATAGAGATATATATCCTTAGATACCTTGACGTTGTTCAATTTAGATAACAAAAAAATGTTAAACTTTAAATTTTCCGAAATCTAGGAAAAGCTGTAGGAGAAACCACTAAAGGTAGAAAGGTAGAAAAAGGTAGAAAATTTACAAGACATGTCTTGTAAAGTCTTTAAAAAGGCAAAGCTGCAAAAAAAGCCCACAAAACAAACCAAAAAAAGAAATTCAGCGGCTCGTGACCAGTTCTTAAAACTCTTCACATTTGTTGTTGCCAAGTCCTTTTCAAGTGTCGTCTTGTAGGACTTCCGAGGCACGTGACTTGAGGAAATTCTCGAAATTTCGCAAACGAACAAAACCCGCTAAATATAAAACTCTTCACCACTTTCCGTTCCACTTCTTTATGCGCAAACGTGACCTCTCAGGGTACCTCTGGATTCTCTGGAGATGAAAGTATTGCAAAATATTTATTTTGTCAACGATATAAGGATCAAAGTGCTAGTTAAAAAGAATGGCAGCACGCAAGGATGGCAATTTAAATACTAGGCTAGTTATGATGGTGAATAGCATAGGAGTCGTGGGAGTAGCAGTCCAACCTGGCAGATAGGGTAGAGTTAGGGACAAAAGCATTGAGGCCAATAGAAGTTGCAGAACCAGTGAGACTTTTGGCCAATATAAGTTAACGGAAACCTTCATAGATAAGTAAAATGAATGTAAATATTTAATAAAACGGCTAGAACTCACGTAGATACACGTACGTTTATACTACAATTAATGTATAAATTGTATTATGTATGCAGTCCATACTCTACACATATGAGGTACACATTTAATTTTATTTTTAATTAATTTGTCTAAAAATGCCGGGTAAAATATTTTTTTACTAGGTGTTACATTCCTAATGTTTACTGTAATGAAAAAGGTCATGCTTTTTTTACAATACAAATCACTCAGAGAACTAGTGACGACTACTAGCCGATACCCGTGACTCCATCCGCGTAGAATTCGCCTTATAAGTAGTTCCATAAATAACTGTTCCGGAATTAAAAATATTCTATGTCCTATCCAAGTCACACACACTTTCACATTATTTCATATTAGGACTTGTTTAGAGTCCAATTTAGATCGTAGATATATGTTGAGGCCATTGTGTGAAAATAATGTTGAAGTTCCGCAATTGCTAATGCTGATACTCGCAACAACCCTGGTGTACAAATTGTTTGCTTTGGTCTCTTGTTTCACGTCATTAACGCTGCTATGCGACATGGCATCCATGTGGTCTTCTGATAAGCTTTTAAAAATCTATTATTCTAGCCTATAATCACGCCCGCATAGTGTTAGATTTATAGTTGTTCCCCAAGCAACTGTTCTATTTTCCGAGATAGAAAATATCCTATGTGGTAAGTCAGACCACACTCTACTCTGTGAAATACTGTGCTTTCAATTTATATTGATTCGACATTTACAATTTAAAACACTTTACAAACATCAACAACCATTCTGACCCTACTATTCACTCCGCTAGAACTCAGAATTATTTCAGTGCCTACAGTACACAAGACCGCGCCATAGAATGAACCACGCCCAGAGAAGTGATTTCATACAAAGGAAATCTAAAATTAGGTCCACATCCAGACAGAACATGTCAAAATTTGCAAACAACGTGCACTAAAAGAGGAAATAGGTGCAGAGTGCAGCCGACCTGCTGCATGCTGACGGCGACGCATGCCCAAGGTGAGGTGCATTGTGGTCGCAACGAGGGGTGGGGAGATGCGCCGGCGCAGGGTAACGACCCGGTCGGCGACCCAGGGGCGCGCCCTTCGCGCCTCCGCGCATTAGTATGCCTTGCGCCCGGAATGATCATAGACACTGTGGGCGTGTTCATCTGCGAATTCACTTTGACTGCAGCATGAATGTATTGTATGGCAATGGTTGAATGATTTGTTAATGCAAAATCCAGCTAATTAAAAGGTAGATGGTGTGAATAGCATCAAAATTCAACAAATAATTTAGAAGTAAGTACTAAGCGAATAAACTTGGCGCCTTAATTTTACAATAATTTGTTGAACGCCTGATGTATATTTTACACCATACACGCCACAATACATAACACAAATAATGCTATGCTATTAAATTCATATTCACAGATTTCAGTTTTATATTGTGTGGTATTGGTATGTTTTTGTAAATCGTTTTCTATTTACAATATTAAAAAATAGGTGAAAGCGTCTTCACTCATCATCATCAGCATTTTTCAACTGTAAGCGACTGACCTCTCACGAGCGAGAGTGGAAATTCATTCAAAAAGCACTGATATGCCTACTATAAATACGAGGTGTACTTTGTATTCTATATCCTAGGACCTAGATTTTAAGGACGCCTGGTCTCAGTTTGCCCAACTTCAAGCTTCCCAGTGTCAGCCACTGCATGCATACTTACCTCATGC
Source organism: Petrophora chlorosata (assembly GCA_951640565.1). Lineage (NCBI taxonomy): Eukaryota > Metazoa > Arthropoda > Insecta > Lepidoptera > Geometridae > Petrophora > Petrophora chlorosata. The sequence continues at coordinate 16,911,178 of OX621202.1, read as the reverse complement.
GGCTGATCACGAGGTGGGGCTACTTTTATCTTAGTATCTATAGCTGTCCTTTTGTAAGCGTACCTAGATGTAAACAGCAGATTTATCGATTTCAAAACATCTCAGCATGTTCTAGAATGAAACTTACTTAAAATGCATGCGAAGGCGCACGATGGAAGGTGGACGACTAGTATAGTAGTTAAACTACTGGTTTAGTTAGGTCACGGAATAATTAATAGTACGTATTAGGTGCTCGTATTGGTTTTGGTTATGGCATAGCACAGTGGTGTACTTGTGTGCTTGCAGTCAGCTTAGCTTCAGGGCAGACAGATGCGATGGCAGAAAAATTTACGTTCATAGAATGAAGTACCAACTTAATCAACGCCCAACGATCACATACATATATCACCTATTTTCTGGATCTTAGGTAGGTGATTACAAAGTACGACACACTGATCTGTTGTGTAGACAACTTCCGATTTCTATGCATGACTCGAGGTTTTTAGGTTATTACTGACGATTGAATACATTACATCACGCCTAGCCATTGATAACATATAAATCATTTCATTCAACAATTGCTTGTGTAAGCGGATCCGGAACGTGGCGGCAGTGACTCAGCGAACGGGAATATACACCGGAGACGTGCCAACTCCCGACCATGCGTCTCATTTCATAATATGACATGTTGGTACGTTTAGTCGTACTTATCCATATCGTATGTATACCTATATACATGAGAAGGACGCCTAAACATACCCTAAGCATTACCTATAAAATAATTTAACGAATAACACGACTCTGGTATAGTGGTTGGGTAGTTCAGCCCAAATCTCATATACCACGGAGGTTGCGGGTTCGGTTCCCGCTACGGCGCAAATGCTTGTGTACCGAAAAAACGCACGCATTTGTTTTAAATCTGGGTGTTGTAGGACCATGGTTCTCTTAGTTCTCGGTTCCTAGTTAGGGGTCGAGATCTATTACGTCTGTGATCGAAGAGCGTTAAAAAAACTACTAGCGCGCTTTGGGATCGCTGAAGAGTCCTCAAGAGCAAACTCTATGTACGCCAGATATTAGTTAAGGCTCTGATACTGGAATAAAGCCAGCATGTAAGGCGTAAGTACATAAATCTGCGCTTCATCAATTTTATATTCCTGGACGAGCCAAAAAGTTTTATACCAAGACGTAGCTGTTTTTACCAGAATCGACGTAAAACACTGACGTAGGTAACATCCCAAACGACTGCCCCGTTCAAGTATCCGGAACACAATGACACAACGTCCATACATCTCGCACGAGTCGCACGCGTGTGGAGCAGCGGTTGTAGTAAACTTACCAACAAGAGACGTAAAATGAACTCTATTAATAAAGCTACGAGTTTCGGTTTCATTTGAAATAAATTACTGGACATAGAAACTAATGTAGGTATCAGGCTGACGAGAGCAGCGCTATTTCACGACAGACAAAAGCCGCAAAACCATTACAAGATTGTTAAAAGTAATTTCAACTCGCATGAAAGTGGTTTCATCGCAATAACCATGGCTGACGGCACCATCAGAATCAAACCTTTTTTCTGCAATGCACAATGTCGTCTACATGCTGATGTTCAACTTTTACTTGTTTGGCTTCTGCGGCGTTGGCACAATTTCGCCAGTGTCGAGTGCATAGAGATGGAAACAATAGAAAGCTGATGTTCAAAATAAAAAAGACTGTCACTGTTAGGGAGCAACAATCGCAAATGTTGAAAGCAATTCAGGCTCAGGGCTCCTCCTCAGCTTGTAGTGTAGTCGATTCAGAATTTGATGATACCTGTTTTTGTTCTTGTTTAGACTCTGCCTCCTGAGATTTTGCTACACTGACTCGCTGCTTTCTTATTGTCGAAAGAAGCATTTCCTCAGGCTCCAAAGCTATTTCCGTAGGAAGCTTACGTAATTGCTGAGCTATAGTTTGTCCAAAAAGCTCGAACTCATCCTTGGTTTTCGCTTTGGCAAAGTGCTACCTATAAGCTTTTTGTAAAGCATGTATATCTAGTGGATCTCTTAATTCTCTGATTTGGTCAACGTGTCTAGACTGGTGTTTGATGTCTAGAACAATAATAATAACTTTTTGATAGATAGCTGCCACTAAAGAATCTTCGCGAAAGGTAGTCTATAGTAATATCACAGTTTCACAATTCAAGTTTTACAATACATAAGTGGTAATATGTATTGCAACATCCCATAATTTGGCGGTGCAACAGGTGGCAAACACGTTCACCAAGTTAAAATATGGTTATAATATACTAATATACCTGTGCATTCCCGAAGTTATTTTTTATAATATATAACTGAAAGGAACATCAAATCAAATCAAATGTATACAATTTATAGGGAAATTAATGAGAAGCATAGACGGACTACTTTGCTAGACATGAGCGCATATTATGGTACGACAGACAATGTACATGTAGAACAATGTACTTAAAAATAGAGAAAATAGAGCGAAAAAAAAGAGTTAAAAATAGAGCGAGTGTGGCTCAGGGGGCGAATGTGCGACTTTCGATCCGACGTACCCAAGTTCGAATCCCGCTGGCCTCGTACCACTGACTTTCTTAAGTTATGTGCGGATTTAACACTCGTTCTGAAAACGGTGAAGGAAAAACATCGTGAGGAAACCGGCATGTCCAAGAATTAATCACAAAAATTTAAGGACATGTGACATTCACCAACCCGCACTGGGCCAGCGTGGTGGATTATGGCCCATTCTCTCTCTATGAGAGAAGGCCCGAGTCCCAGCAATGGGAACGTGATGGGCTGATGATGATGATGATGATGTACTTAAAAATAAATAAACTTACTATATTGTTTGGGTTGCCCCTCGTGTACATTTTATATTAATACCAAATAAGACAGCCACTTAATTTTAGAAATATAAGGTTTGAGAAAGAAGATTGAGATTTATTTGTCTTTAATGTTTCATTGTTGTGTTACGGAGTGTTCGTATTTTGAAAATGACGTCTTCCTCAGTCTCCATCTCCATGGCTTCCATGAGTACCTTGTAGGCCGATACTCGGGCATCTCTTTGTTCGTATTGAAAGTGGTTGGGATTCCAAAGATATATATCGCTTATACTCGTTAAGAAACAATACAACTTTGTCAGAATTCCAGCGTTGATTTGGCATTTTCTACGCGTACATTTTTTTACCGGCGACAAAACCACGACCATTCTGTGCTGTGCAAGCGCTTTCGCGACAGTAGTTTCATCGCGTTTGACACGATGGATGGAACTTTTTGCTTGCGGTAAAACGCCACCGCGCGGAGCACGAAACTAATTTGATTTCATGAACTGAATGCTAATGCTAATGCGTTAATGAAACTAGAGGTTGCTAGAGGTTTACACGAGATATAGATGATGGAATTGTCTTCTATTGTCATGAAACTAATTTTACGTTACGATCGTAACATTTTTTCGGATGTACTAATGTAGGCACTACGTACGTTAATGTCTACCTACCTAAAATACGTAAACGTAAATATCTACCTATCTCAAAACGATAAGTGCGGAAGTTTCAGGTTATTTTATGACGTATATCATAATTTATAAACTTGCGCTTCCCAACGTACGACAGTTTTTATCATCGAGTATAGTTTATCGGAATCCGTCGAAAATAAACCTTGTTCTTCTAATAAAATGCTCTTCACCGTTTTTAATTGGTTACATGATCATAATAATAATTTCGTGGCAAATATTCGCGTTTAATATTGACTATATGATAATTATATTGATAATTATTTTCAGATTGGAATGTACACCGGAGCGGAACATTACCCTAACCTAATACGGTCTGAAGTGTACCGACATAATAATAAATTATTATTATGCGTAGTAGCTGCATGCATGACGCAGGATAGACATGAATGGAGAGCGTCACCCGAAGAACTGCCAGAAATTCTGATGACACGATGTTGATGCATTCGTGATAATTATTGAATGAAGTGATGGTGACGATTGGCAATAAAGCACTTGTCGGCTCTTGGGCGGTTCCATTCCATCCGCGGCCTTGTCAGTTTAAAAATAAACAAATATCCGTGTAGCAGAGGAATCGTATGGTTATTGACATTACTCATTCTCTGCCCGTACGTAGTAAAGTAAAAGAAGTATTCATCTACTCCTGTTTTACAACTACTGTCGTACTTACAGTCATACTACAATTAGGGATATGCGTGTGTTGTCGAAAAATCTGGAAATTACTTTTTACGATAGATTACTCCTGTAAACATTTAGTAGTGATATAATTATTACTATTAATTGCGTAGTCTTTCGTATTTCAATGTTTCTTTTTCTTATTTTTGGAAAAACGGAACGTAATCACAAAACGCTTGAGTACGTGCAACCCATTGAGGTCTTACACTATAGAGGGATAATTACGAAGTTTTCCGACCTAAAAAAGGATAGCGCTATACAACAGGCTCTTATAAAGAACGAGGTAGAACTATTATCATATTGTCTCTATCGCGTAACCCATTTTCTTAACATTGGCCATGACATGTTAAGTCAAAATAGTGGCCCGGCAGGGTCGGCTTGTGGTTTTTTAATTTGTGTTGTGGTATTTTTTATTATTTTTAAGTGAATCTTTGTGAATGTGTACTAGAAACAATTTAGAATTAAATGTGAAAAAATATTCCGGTGTTCCATTCATGGTGAAGTGAAAATTGTACTGAAAGATTAAGTTTTCAAACGTTTGTGTTTTTCTTGTGTTTATTGATGTTTTTCGGTAACTATAATTTATGTGGATGTAACTATACATCGGGTTCGACAATTAGAACCTGTATTTGGCTTGATATATTCAGTTTTCGGTGTTATTTTGTTAAAACAACATTGACCAGTTTCGTGTGTCAGTGTGGCCATCGTATAAACATTTCAGTTCCCATTACGTCGGGTAACAAATTGCATATTTGTGTAAAATGTTAAATGTATTAAAATTGTGCATTCTTAAACCATTTAATTAAGATATAGGTAATAAAAGTAGTTAATAATTATAGTTTTTATTTAATTTGAAATTAAAAAGTTAAAGTTTAGTAAGAAGAGAGTAGAATTGTGTTAATAGTAAAGGCATTCGCCTCTTATGTAAGAACATATGTTGTAAATAAGTTCTTATTTTGTGTAATAAATTTATCTTACAGGTCCTTGCTGTCGATTACTATGGCCAATCATCCAATTCCATTGATGGATCACAATCCTACAATAAAAATGTAAGCGACGAATCTCGGATTTCTAATCCTAATTAACGCCACATAGTGAGAACGAGTTCATGAACGTAGACTTCATCATCATGTGAACGTCAAGGCTGTTCAGGACACAAAAGGACAAACCGTTTCGGGTTAGTGTAGTGAATTGACAGTTATGTATAGTTAGTGCTATCCAATACGGTGGTATGGTCAATGTAATAATTGACTTTCATAAGTACGTCTGTGATCTACTCCGACAGTATGACATTTAACTGAGACACTATGCTATTTAGAATACTTCAAGTGTGTTTTTTTAACATTGTGTTTATCTATCTACCTATATCCTAGTATCAGTTGTGCTGCAGTCTTGTAAATTATGTCAAAATACTAGTTCTTCTATTGTAAATTTTACCTGTATGGAAATAATGAATGTATGTATATTGTATAAATGTGTTATATATTTTATTTGATTATTTTATTTACCTGACTGGTTTAATCCTAGATAAAACCTGGTTAACAACAAAATATTAATGATTGCATAAGAAGCATACCGTAAGAAAATGTAGTTACCGCAATGTCATTCGAGCTCTGAGTTGTATCGCCGCCACTATAGCTTCAGAAAGTCGTAGGTAGTTGGTCTGTAAAAGGTAGGAAATCTATACTATTATTCTGTGGCCACGCTAGAATGTATTCATTACTCGGCCACCTAAAAGAGACCTTCACCTTTTGATCTGTTTACAGGAGTCTATCATAAAAAGTAATTTCTAGATTTTTCGACAACATATGCATATTCCCTATTTCCCTATTCTTCACTCTGGGGTACAGAATAGTACAGATGTCCTACCTTTTACAGACCAACCACGAACTTCTGAAGTTATAGTGGCTGCAATGCAACGCAGAACACGTTACATTTTCATTCAAGCGAATGGGAGAATTTTTTATAGGTATGGTAAACACTCCAAAATTACTGTCAAAAAACTATTGCTTTCCAAAAGTGTTACGCTGTCGAGGACTCTATAGTGTCATTCCTCAATGGTGCAACCACTATCTGACGTCACGCGTCTCGCTGCTTTTTGATCAATTTTTGACATAGAGCCCGCCCTATTGGTAAATTATTGACATACACACACATTTAGCATAGATGGTCCAATAAAGAGATCCTAGGTCCCCACGTTGTGTGTCACACGCAAATGGCGCGTTTATGTTGATTTAAATTTTCATTTAGTTATTTTATTAACAAATGATGCCGTACAATTTTCAAACATTTTTTTCATTAATAGTATTCAATAATGAATCGATTCATGCATTAAAAAAAATACGAGCTGCAGCAAGATGAGCGGGGATCGGGGGTGGCCCTGTCACATTTGGGTTTTATCATTAGGGCAAATCTTAATTTCCGATTAGTTCAGAGAAATGGTATTTTCCATTACTCTGGATTAGTTCCTTTCCTCAGATATTCCCACCGCTTACATTTTCATTTGGGGCTTCCCACGTTAGTTCATTGAGTCAGTGTCCGTAATAAATGTAATTAATTTTGGCCTTCTTCACATAAAAATTCTGTGCATCAGTAATGCTAACCTAAGTCCTTCTTTTTACGAAGTCCATCCACCAGCACCATCAGCCTGGCGCCGCCGTATCATATGGCCACGCCTCATCGAATCTTCAACGAATCCCGATTGTGTACAAAACAAAACACCTAAACCGCACGTGTCGAGCCCAAGTATCAACAACATGTTCAGCTTTCATTACATTTCAGTACTCATGTATACCTATATAGTAGTAGATTCTCATATGATAGTAGTAGATTAGAATTTAGAACAAATAATTGTTATTTCTGATATTGAATGCATTAGCGCATGCTAGGCCAATATCTTAAGATAAATAATCAATAATCTATATAATTTTTTGAGCAATATCATTTTTAACCGTAAGTACTACTTGTAGGTAGTATTTATCTACTACCTTTTAGACTTGGCTGGCACCGACTTCAAATATATGAGTGGGTAGCGCTTATGATAATTATATTAATTTATTTTTTACTTTTGAGTGCCATTTGTGGTTTTGAAGTCGGTTTAGTTTTTTTTGAAAAATAATTTATTCTTCTTCCTAATTATTTAAAATCCTAAAATAATAGTTATGTCCAACAGGAGAAACCTAAACCTTCGCTTTCTCTGAATCTGCAACTACAACGGAAGCAAATGAATCTTCAAGAATGAATCAAAACAATGTCACAGGCAGTAACTAGTCGTAAAGAGCAGGAATAGCTTGGAAGCGGCCCAAGCGCACGCGCACGTTGTAAACGGAAGTGACGTCATCAGCTCGTGTCAATACACTATTGCTGTCTCGCTCGGGATCATAACAGCTGTTGTTGATATGGGTAATTTGACTAACCGACGATCAGCCGAAGATTTTGTTTCAGAGGATCGGGTATTTAATTAATCATCAATGAAATCTACATTCTAGTACATAAATAAACCGGCTAAACAATTGTGACCTTTAATGTCCAGTGGACATTGCTGTTCTGTATAAATGCTGTATTCAGCTTGTCAACCACCACTGTTTCAGTCGATGAGAGAGTGAGCGTAACAAAGAGAGATTTAAGGGCCACTACTAGACCTTGTTCACGCCTCACTTTAGTAATACCTATGTCTGTGTCTCTACAACTACAATAATGTTTATTTTTTACATTAGTATAGTTGTCTTCGTCACTTCGTTAAATAAAATACAAAAAGCAGATCAAACCGACAGTGTGCCGTAGAGCACAGACTGCCGGCGGTATATTTATACTGTCGGTTTCAAGTTCTAAATCAGTTTTACAACCATCACAGTAGCGATAATGTCATTTGTCTATCAGTTTCCACACATCTAAATGTGAACTGATGACATGATGATGATACAACGTAATCATAGTGAAGACAGCTTCATGTTTTCCGGGTGTTTCCACAAATATCTATCGCCTTAATAAAATAGAAAAGTATACACGTAGTATAAACTAAGTGTTAAATATAAATATGCGTTGGGTGTGGCACTTGGAACAATATTTTTTTATTTATTATATTTGCCTAGCCAGATTATAATCATAATAATCATAATCATAATTAATTTATTGGTATCATTAATACAAGTCAAATTTTAAAATTAAATAATAATAATATTACAATGTAATAAATTAAACAGTATCCAATTATTTATATAACATTCATCAAATGTCACTACGTATAAAGTCATAAAATTCAATAAAAGTCATAATTTAAGTTCTACAAATTCTTCGAAGCTGTAGAACGTCTTCTCGATAAGCCACCGTTTCAGACGAGATTTAAAGCAGCTCCAACTTGGAGCTGCGGTGATCTGGTCCTGTAGCTTATTGTATACTGTTGGGCTCATAACATGCGACGTCTTAGAGGATTTCGTAAGCAATTAAAGAATAATTTTCGTAAGTAATTGAAAAATAATATTAAAACCATAAGCCAAATATCGCAAAGTTAAATACCACTGACTGCCTGTGTGCTTCTAAGTGCCCATATTTTTTTCAAACTTGCTAAGTGAAAACCGGAAAACCAAGGGCGGAGTCGCAAGGCAAATATTTTTACAAGTTGCCGACAAACGTCTGGAGGTTTCTCCAAAAAAGCTCATAAAAGTCTTAAAACGTTTTGATGAAACTTTCGAGGGTTATAGAAGGTATTTTCGTTTCATTTAGAGATCTCCATATCGTGAGGAAACCCGCTTACGCGCTTTGGAGTACAGGCTCCGGGCCGTGTGGTCGTGGTTGTATTACACCGATATAGTACTATTATTTATTCTGTGCCAATACTATCCACCTAACAAACCCATGCCGTCAAGCGACCTAGTCGTGTTCGAGATGATGATCGGTGAACCATCAAGAAAACGGGTCTGAGCTCTGAGCCGAGCAGTCGCTCAACTGTCGTCTTCGTATGGATCTATGTGCTTCATCTTCGGCCACATCGTCGCTTGATATATGTCGACGTAGAAGTATGCGAAACATGGATCTATATGTAAGCAATAAAAATAAACAAAGAAAGTGACAGATTAATTCTTTTTTAAAGGTTAGGTCGGCGTTGCATGCTAATAAAAGGATTTAGATTTTTTTTATGTAATTGAATGACGAGACGAGCTGGTCGTTTGCCTGATGGTAAGCAATACGCCAGCCCATAACAATAACAGCACCACCCAGAACTTTGTTTTTCAAAATCCCGCGGCGCTCGTCACCCTGAGACAATTAGCTGTTGAGTCCCATAATGCCCAGTAATTTCGTTGGAATGCATTGTTATCAAGTTGTTAGCTACCCTAAAACGGCTGAAATGCCGGATAGCTAATTGGGAAGTGCTCGAAATTTGAGTTGCAAGATTCCACCCGGAACGACAGACAGACAGACAAACAAGAAAATAACTTATTAAAAAGGTAGTAATTTGACTTTTGTTTACAAAAGCCAGTCCTATCCGGGCAAGCCTAACGGTACCGCTAACTACGCACTCATCTGCGGTACCACCTGGCACACGTAACGGCTTCTAACTGTATCTCGATTGAGGCAGGACGAACCAAGGAAACCACCCATCACAAGTTAAACATGAACTTAAGAGGTGTGTCTAGCGCCAAGCATGTTTGTTTATGTTACTTCTCCTCTTTATGTACGGTTGTCGGGAAGAAATCGCTTTGAGCAACAAGTGACCTATTGCGAAGCTTAAATTTAAGTTTACCTAATCATTAATTATATTATCTGTAGTATGAATTAAATAATGAAAATGAAATAACTCTTTACTGAAATACACACAGATAATTCATAGAATAACAATAAAAAACAACTCAAGAGAATTGTTACAATTGGCGAGCTTATCGCTAAAAGCGATCTCTTCCAGACAACTGTGCAAGAAGACATGTCTCAATAAAGTGTTTATCTTTTTATCTTGAGCATATGAAGAAATCTAACTCGTACATACATATCATCATCATCATCATCATCAGCCCATCACGTTCCCACTGCTGGGACACGGGCCTTCTCTCATAGAGAGAATATGGACCATAATCCGCCACGCTGGCCACAACCACAACAGTGCGGGTTGGTGGATGTCACATTTCCTTGAATTTTTGTGTTTAATCTTTGACATGCCGGTTTCCTCACGATGTTTTCCTTCACCGTTTTTAGAGCTAGTGTTTAATCCGCACATGACTTAAGTGAGTCGAACTCGGATGCGTCGGATCGAAAGTCGCACGTTCTTCCACTGAGTCACACTCGCTCTCACACGTATTCTGTGTTATTTTCATCTATGCAGTAAGTCATGAAAACCGCCACTACAGAATAAAATAATGATGCTCATATTACAACTTTAGTTCATCATCATGGATTCATCATTTATATTCCCACAACTGGGACACGGGCCTTTTCGAGAGTTTATGGGCCCAGTAATTATTCAGGGTGACATCATCATTAGTCAGTGGATGTCATTATTAATTTATTCTATCCTCGAGTGTCATGGACCTATAAATTTTCGCATGATGGTTTTACAAATGTAGGTAGCTTTGGTTACTTAATAAGTTTAATTAAATGAAAAACATGTTTACTTGACTGCAGATAGTTAAACAAAAGTTACAACAACAAAACTAAGCTAAAACTTTAACCTAATTAAGTTGTGCTGCAAAAAGTGAGTTTCCTTGATGCCTCCTGTGAGGATTGAACTCACGACCCCTGGTTTACGAGACCAGTGCTCTACCACTGAGCTAAAGAGGCGATGTGAGACCGTGCGAAATAGAGGAACGCCTAATAAGGGCCATATTTACTCAGCTTTGTTATGAATATGAAGAAAGGGTGTAGCTTTTAAACTTTCTAGGAAATAAATAACAAACATGATTTTCGAAGATCGAATAGTATTTTTTTAATTTCAGGGTTCTTCGGTCTGTTACTTGTATCCATTACAGATTGTTATTAAGAGCTAAAAGATTACAAATAGGACCTTTGGGTTATCCCTTGGCATCGCGAGAACGAACTCGTTACGATAACGCGCATACAGAATCGACTCCTTCCAAGAGTACAAGCGTTTCAGATTTTTAAAATGTACCTCAATGTTACTTTATACTCTAGGCTCTAGCCGTGGTTGTAATACCACCCACCAAACAAAGCCATGCCGTCAAGCGATAGTCGGGACGATGTTCAGTGAACCATCGGGGAGACGGGTCTGAGCAGCCGCTCAACTGCCGTCTCTCTCTAGATCTATGCTCTCTATCTTAGGCCACATCATCGCTTCACATCAGGTGAGATAGTGGCCAAACATAGATCTATTAAGCGTAAAAAAAAAAAATTACGAACACGAGAAAAAATATCAAAATTTTACCTTTCTATTAGAAGAGCGTGATCTGAAACAGAAAAATATTATGAAAACAGATAACATAATTTTCTACAGCGAGTGGTAGATAGATAAAACTTTATTATTCATCTTAAACATAAGAGTGATTATTATATTTTAGGGCGGCGATATACGTCATTGAGAGTAATCTCGCGATAAAGCCTCGACAGAAAAGACCTTGTAGTAGGCATAGTATATATAAACCGCCATTTTAAGACGTGTATGGCTTACGAAAATAAAAATAGCGGAAACAAAATGGAGGATAGATGTCTTTAGAGGAGGCCATTGTCGAAAGACAAGCTGTTACAGAAGATAACTGTTTATAGATTTATATCTTGAATAAATAGATTAATATTGAGTTTAGAATCATAGTTAAATAATAGATATATTATGTATAATTATATTAGTGTAATAATTGTCAAACAAACAATAAGGGCATATCTTTATTTTTTATGGCTCATGGCTTGTAATGGTCGTCTATACAACAATACAATACAATACAATAATACTTTATTGAATACCAATCACATAGAAAAAACAATAGTCAATAAACAGTGGGTACAATGGGCGCCCTTATCGCTATGAGCAATTTCTTATAGGCTATCTTTGGGAGGTCGTCATGGTCTAGACTGTATTAGCTCGCCAGAAGACCATCTTTTAAACAGTCTCACGACTTTTAAACAATCGTAGCTATCCATTCACGGGTTTGTTCGCATATGAACCAGCCGGCTAGCTGCGGTGGTCTTGGATTGTTACTAATTTATGTATTAGACGACCTCATGAAGATTCAATGTTTTTATCGGTATTTGCATAGTAAAATGATTATTGCAAAAATGCGAGTCCTACCTTTCCGACTACGCCGTAGTTGGGTGATGAATTGTTGATCGACCAATGGATTGTCACAAAGTTGTGCTATGATTTTGACTAAGTGGTTTATGAAACACTCCTTTGAGAAAATGTGTCTTTAAATCATACGTTTTCGAAACTGATCTCGACAATATCAATAATTATACATTTTTTCTCGACGGTTGATGACGATTTTTTATTTCACCTGTAATAAGCAACCTGCCCTTGCCTTGTACTATCGCATCCTGGATGTATGTTGGTTGTCAAGAGTTCAATTAACTTAGATAAAATGTGAGAAACTTTATTTGCCAAGGTGCAAGGGACTACAACACTTGATCAGACCAAAAAGATTGCCGAAACCCGGGATCGAACCAGGGACCTTTAGATCTTCAGTCTAACGCTCTCCCAACTGAGCTATTTCGGCAGATGGCAAAGGATCTAAAAGGAAGAATCAGGTACCTCGAATTCAAAAACTAAATAATTACTAACCCAAACATGTGTTTTCAATTTTTAAGTACTACTTTTAAATAATGACCAAGATAGAAACCTGCAGTAACGGCGATACAAGATACACAACAGTAGTAGAATTCTGCAAAACAGCCTAGTAACGCCATCTATAAAGCTTTTAGAGTACAAAAGTGTATTCCACAGATGGCGCTTTACACAAAATACTAAATGGACAAAGAGAAGTTGAGTGAGGTAGATCAGGGATAGAATCTTGGAGGCCCCTTATTTAGAAAGACTGCTAGCTTTTAGATGAATCACAAAGCATTCTCAATATTCCTTGACCTAAATCAATAACAAATGATGCCTTTCAAAAGGTTAATTTCCAAAAGGATGTAAAAGGCCTGCATGATACTTTCAGGGAGGGTGATTTGGTTGGGATGGCTTAAGGATTTCACAGTGCATAATATAGAATGAAACTTTTTTTATGGAACTGAGCGATGAGATGAGCAAGTTGTTCGCCTGATGGTCACGCCTGCCATTGCACTGTGATTCACCTAGAACAAGCTAGCGAGACAAAAGTCGTTCCCAAGTTTCCCGGAAATTATTTAATAATATGGTAAACAACACCCACGAACTTCGTTTCCAAGAATATTTCGAACAATGGGTCACCCTTGATAAGGGTATCAGGTAAGTATATAAGGAAAGGGGTAAGTGAACCAGTAATCATTTGCAATTTTGCTTTTTGCGCGATTACTTAAAACAGTGTTTCATTCGTAGTTTTTGTGTATCTTAGTGATGGATCTGGAAGTTAACGGTAAGTCTTATTTTATTTTGTTATGAAAAAGAATTAGATGCCCCCAGTTATTTTTTTTTATTTACCCAAAGTTCAACTTGCCGAAAACTTGACCATTATTTACGTTTCTTGGTCCCGGAAAGACATGTAATGGTATGCAACAGACTTAAAATCGATACATATGGTGACTGAATCCTTCTTCTTTCAAAATATGATAAATCTAGGCTGTGGACTTTTGTGGAAATATTTTTTTTTTTTTTTACAGAACACGTTTACTCAATCTCAAGATTGGAACTTTTTGAAGAATGGGTTAAACACGGAAAAGAAAACCGAAATACCGGATTGTTTGCCTTTTTGTCATCACGATATGACTTCTCCGGCATTACTGATGAATCGTTAAGAACTCTGAAGCAGGCAATCAGTGCATTTTCTTCAAACTTAGATGCAATTTGGTATAAATCCAAAAAGTGCCGCGATGTCTTCCTTATCAAAAACGCAGAGTGGACGTCAAAAAACTTCGTGTTTAATGTATCGTCCCTTAGTCACGTGCATACGCCATCTACATCCGCAGCATCTTCAACCACCCCTGGGCGTCCAAGCAAAAAGTTTGACGATTCGAGCGACAAAACAAAAAAGAGGAGAGTTGAAGATCTGCTCTGTACACGCGACACGAATCAATTACTGCTTGCAGCGGAAGTCTCAGCACGGTTATCTGGCCACCGAAACCTGGCTGCTGTCATCAGAGACGGTAGCGAAAGTCCCGAGAAGTGCAAAAAAATTAGAAATAGTGCCAGTGCTGGTGAAAGCAGTCAGAGATGCCTAACGAAGGAGGAAGCTTTGGCTTATTATGTGGACTCGAAGTGTACAAGCCACTCCTACAAGCTGACTCGGAAGTGGAGCATGAAGGTAGGGCATATGGTATTTCCATCAATTCATAGCATTAGGCAAGCTAAAAGAGATTGTTTTCCTCTCGAAGATTTCATTTTTGTTGACGAGACGCGCGCAGATATTAAACTTCAAGCTGTTTTAAATAAAACTGTTGAACGTTTAGTTCATGCGCAGCAAGAAGTTTTCAAATCGTCATCTCTTGGGTCATCATTTAGTCTTGTTAGTAAATGGGGTTGTGATGGCAGTTCCGGTCACAGCACTTACAAAGTGTAGGTCTTGTGTAGGTACTTTGTTTATTACTTCGCTAAATTTTATATTTTTGATGTTCATATTTTTATCTGGCTCTTGTGTATTTTGTACATATTATTTGTGTTTACTACTTAAGTTTTTTAAAATATATTTACCTTTAAATAATTTGGCAATACTTATTTTTTCTACCTACCCGGTAACTACCCTCCTCCAATTGGTTTCCTTACCTTAAAACCAAATTAGGTAATCATAAAACGTTATAAAAAAGAACTCAAAAAAGTTTTTTTCCACCTATCCCCGAATTAGGGCCCCATATCCTTAGACCTAATTAGGAAGTCATAAGAAGTTATAAGAAAGCCCCATGAAACAGAAAATAGCAAAAAATAATTTTGTCTAGCTAGCTTGTTCTACGTGAATCACAGTGCATTGGTGAGGTGGTCCCTACAATTGCAACGCCACCCAGAACTTTTAATACCATAAAAAGTACTGTGTAGCATTGCATTGCGCTCATCACCCCGAGACATTAGGTATTAAGTCTCATATGCCCAGAAATTTCGCTGGCTATAATGCCCTATGAAACTATGGTAAAAACTAAAGTTTGATGCTGTGATTGTTTTGTATGGTTTATAATCTACCAACTAAGTAAGTGTTCAGCTAAATATAATGATGGAAAAGTTCACCTGCACAAAAAGGTGGCTCCACTTGCACAGCCTTGTCCATCGCCACCTGTCCCGTATCATCCAATACGACTCCGCAGCTCTTGTATAGCTGACTACGGAGCCTCATCAGCTTTTCTGTCTCCTGGTATGCTAGTATCTCATCCTGCAAAGAAAAAGCCAGTTATTGTATTGGAATATACATTGATATTGAATAAGTGATGTTTGGAAAGAGATGGGGAGACCTTTGCCCAGCAATGGGATACAATAGGTAATAGGTAATTAATTGAATAAGTTAACTGTTTGAGCTTATTTTAACCTAATCACTTATGTATTTCCATGTTAAAAGTGACAGTAAGTCTCAAAAAGCTCTAAGGCCATTCTATCAAATAAATCCATTTACTTTTAATTCCTTCAACTTGTTTTGAGATCTGCTGGTGTCACACTGCCTTACACGAGCCTCAGGCCACTTCCTATCTCCGTGAGTCAACACTGACGGCGCAGAGCCTCTAGCCGTGACACTATGGGGCTTCTGCCTCAGCTCCTGTGACCGCCGCACCGACCGCGGCGGGGACAGGGCTGGGTCCAACGACTTCAACGTCCTACGAGGTTTCACAACAAACGTTCGCGTAACAGGCTTCTCAGGTAACGAGTCCGTTATATAATCATTCAAAACAGTCGGAAGATCACTAAAAACCGCCGAATTAACGTTAGAAACAGATGCTTTCCCGCCAAGGCGCGTAGACGGTGTTTCGTGACGTGTAACGAAAGAGTTAGACTTTAAACTGCTTTTAGGCCGATTGTGTACGCGGGGCATAACTCTTTCATATTTCTTATTTAATTTTTTTGTATAGTCAGCCATTGCAACGTAAGTAAAAAAGAAACGCAAAATTTACAAAATCCAGATGTTTGCAAGCGCTACACATACACAACAAACAAATGTCAATGCCATTATTTTTTTTATTCTTTTTTAATTCGCCCGTTTGGGCAGGCTAAAGTCTCTAGGACCATACCGCCTTGTCTTACGTAGTTTTTTATTGATAGTTCATTGCCATTAGTGAATTAGGCCGCGTTCAGAAATCACCCAGTTAATGTAATCATTACCCTGAGCCGTTCAGAAAACCAATTGGGGAGAGTAAAAGTTCACCTGACAGGTGAAAATATTCACCGATATAAAAGCGGGTTACGATTCTCACCTGTCAGGTAATAGTTGTCAGTTGTCATTTTCCTTTACATATTGTAATATTTTTGCATTGATTTTTTGTACATGCAAATAAAATAAGCGATTCGTGTATTTGAAGCAAAATATAAGGTAAAATTCCGATATTAGCCAAAATAACGCAATTAAATCTGATAAACAAAAGCGCGGGAAATCTCGGTCTTTAAAATGATTGGTTTTGATTGGCTGGCTTATTGTATTACTCGATGCCCGTTCAGAAAGGCGCTAGTTAATTTTTAACTTGACATGTCACTGAGATTAACTGACAAGTATTCACTCGTGAACATTTACCCATTTCTGAACGCGGCCTTAGTGTCAAGCATTGATTTCTTTTTTATTTACCCCTTAGGGCAGGCTAAAGTCTCTAGGACCATACCGCCATGTCTTACGTAGTTTTTATTTGATAGTTTAATATTCCATTTTATTATACTTTTGTTGAGAATGAGGGTCAACAGCAACAAGCCGGGCCCTAAAGTGGTGTAACTTTATTCAAACTTTCCATGGACTTTTTGGGAAAACATAAAAAGCGATGTTTTCCTTATTTTGTTTCATTTGCCTACACTTGTGCACGTTAACGAACACATAATGGTTAATATTCCACCGATATTACACATGATCACTCGAAATGACACTTGTTTGGAAAATAAAACAAAATCGAACTGTATCACTTTTCACTTCCCGCCAAAAAGTCCTGTCAAGCATTGAGGAATAACACTGAGACCTCAATAGTGTCAAGCAAAGATAAAATATTAAATAAAAATCTTTTATTCTAACCAATGACAGGTTTAAAAACTGTCATTGATCCATTTGATTCCTCAATGTAAGTATTTTATTAAGTACAGCAGGTAAAATTCTTCCTGCAGTCCCCCACCAGGACCGAAAAGTGGGGGACATTAGGAACAACCTGATTTATCTGTTTGATCAGTGCTTGTGATTTTAAGTATTTCTCAAAATAGCAGACAGTTGACAGTCCACACTCCACATTCTATAGTAAAATGTTACATGCCCTTTTAGAATAAAAAATTTAATAGCATATGTAGGGAAGTATAATGCTTAGCTTTGGAGAAATTATTAAAACTAATTCTTAATTTAGATAACAATAACTTTATTCCTTATACATGCCCTAAAACTAGTACTACTACATATATCTAAAACATTCTCGAAGTATTACATACATGCAAGTATAGGACTGTAGGTACCTGAGATAGCTGTTTAACCTGTTGACTCTTTAGTTATTAGGCACAATAGCTTTTTACGAGTCAAGAGATTATAATGGCAATAAGTCAACAAATGCATCAAACAAATTTTTTGGGATAATATGCAAATAGGTGGTACTGCTGCTAAAATGTTCTGTATGGTGATACATCACAATGTGTTATGCAAGTACATTATTACTTGGTTGATTTTGTGTCCATACATTTAGCAAGGTGGTGCTTCCATTTCTGCATAATCTTTTTAAATAATGGTTCACTATTTTCCTAGAAGTTCATTATATTTAGCATCGTAAGCTGTCTTCGCCTGGTGATGGTACTCCTCACACATTGAATTGATTTGCTTCATTACACTGAAAACTAAGTCTTCAGATACACCAGTTTGTTTCTTTATTTTCTTTGTGAAGTCTGTATTTACATCCTTAATAGAATCCCTACATTTAATGTACAAAGCTTTAGCATTCCTCGCCAAAGCTTCCCGATGCTCCTTGGTTACTTTTGGTACAGGAACATACAACGTCGTCCCATCTTGCTGAGGATTCAGGTTTAGTCCAGAAGCCTGGATAGATTTTAAAGTATCTGGAATTGCTTGTGGAAAGGAAGAGAAGTTAATTACTAAAGTTTTAGGATTCTTCCTCACAATTTGTGCCAGTTCTTGCAATTCATAGTCTTTCCCATCGAATTTAACTCTCAAAGACTCTATAGATCCCGTGGTAGAGCGAATGGACAGGTTCTTAGCAAATTCCTCCTTCATTTTTTGAATAGCGTTCATACACCTTTCGCGAAGCTTATCTACAGGAACCAGTTCCGACATCTCCACCATGTTGATCGACACTTTGGTTTTTCCTTTTTTGTCTTTACCTTTATCCTTGCTCTTTGCATAGTTTCGTATTCCGATCAAGTTGAAATTGTTTGCCCCAACCACTCGTTCGGTTCCGCGAATAACATTACTGTGTAATGTACCTCTTGAATTAATTATCAACGGCACAAGACGCTGCAACAATCTAGACCCCATATTGGTAGGTTTAGGTACACATTGAAGGTTTTATAAATAGATAAACGTAATAAAAACAAAACCTGAAACGTAACCTCAAACCATTTGTTTTCGGACAACAGGCACGTTCCGAAAGTAGTCCACAACGCCCGCACGCATCGCCCGTTTTTATCATTCCGATATTTAAGCCCGGCCCGCAGGGCGGGCCCACTTAGGCGATGGGCGATAATCATCATCGATGTCAGTTATCTTAAATTTATAACACTAAAAATTTTAACAAAGCCTACGTTGTATCGACCGCGGGCAGGGCATGAGCTTAATGTTCGCGGTGTCGACACACCTGTTTAAAAGTAGTGTTTACATTTTCCTTGTAGCTGATCAACAACTGCCATATGCTTAAGCCGCACTTCGACCGCGGCGACCATCAGATACATGCGAACAGCCGAACCGTATACTTCCTAGTCTGTGCGGAACACGAAATCTCGCTAGAGTATGTTTCTTGCACGAAATCGAGGCGTCTGCGTCTAGCGTCTTTGTTGAAAGAGCAGAAAGAGGTTATATATGAGATGCTATTCAGCTGGCCAATTCAGAACCCCACGACAACATACCGAATCGATTCGATTGGATAACGATCTCGTGTCGTAGGTTTCTTTTCGAGCTATTCAGAACATCCGCCCCGAGGATTCGACACGGTTTCGGTTACGATATCGAAATCGATACGACAACGTATTGCATTTACGGAGATCGTTTTGTGTGCAATACTCGCAGAAAATTGTATTATTATCTAGACGATATAAAAATGTTTTCAAGTTATCAAAAGTTATTATAACAACGTTTATCACGAGTTAAATTATAATCAACAATTATAAGCGCCAGATATTGGTAGAAATATAAAAAAACAAGAGCTTCGTAAACACCCACCTGCTGATATCCACTTAACATTGAGGTCTTACACTATAGAGGGATAATTACGAAGTTTTCCGACCTAAAAAAGGATAGCGCTATACAACAGGCTCTTATAAAGAACGAGGTAGAACTATTATCATATTGTCTCTATCGCGTAACCCATTTTCTTAACATTGGCCATGACATGTTAAGTCAAAATAGTGGCCCGGCAGGGTCGGCTTGTGGTTTTTTAATTTGTGTTGTGGTATTTTTTATTATTTTTAAGTGAATCTTTGTGAATGTGTACTAGAAACAATTTAGAATTAAATGTGAAAAAATATTCGGGTGTTCCATTCATGGTGAAGTGAAAATTGTACTGAAAGATTAAGTTTTCAAACGTTTGTGTTTTTCTTGTGTTTATTGATGTTTTTCGTTAACTATAATTTATGTGGATGTAACTATACATCGGGTTCGACAATTAGAACCTGCATTTGGCTTGATATATTCAGTTTTCGGTGTTATTTTGATAAAACAACATTGACCAGTTTCGTGTGTCAGTGTGGCCATCGTATAAACATTTCAGTTCCCATTACGTCGGGTAACAAATTGCATATTTCTGTAAAATGTTAAATGTATTAAAATTGTGCATTCTTAAACCATTTAATTAAGATATAGGTAATAAAAGTAGTTAATGATTATAGTTTTTATTTAATTTGAAATTAAAAAGTTAAAGTTTAGTAAGAAGAGAGTAGAATTGTTTTAATAGTAAAGGCATTCGCCTCTTATGTAAGAACATATGTTGTAAATAAGTTCTTATTTTGTGTAATAAATTTATCTTACAGGTAGGTCCTTGCTGTCGATTACTATGGCCAATCATCCAATTCCATTGATGGATCACAATCCTACAATAAAAATGTAAGCAACGAATCTCGAGGATTTCTAATCCTAATTAACGCCACATAGTGAGAACGAGTTCATGAACGTAGACTTCATCATCATGTGAACGTCAAGGCTGTTCAGCTGGCCGATTCAGAACCTCTCGACAACTCATTTGTCGATCGATTCGGTTTGATATCGTACGATTCAAAATATTTTAAATTCACAATAGTCGAATCGACGTTCAAATTGTCGTAGTCGATAACCAATCGTAACCGTACGATAAACGCGTATTTATCGACCGAGAACGTTATTCACAATGCAGATATCGAAGCAAAGTTTTCGAACGTCCGATTAATTTCCACGACAACTTATCGAGTGCAACATATCACTCGAAAGCATTAGATTTGACCGTCAATACCGAGTATATTCCGTGTGTTGTTAAATAAACTACATTTTCTACTACAAATAAAATAAAACTCACAGTAAGATTCAACATAAACTAATTCTATGTAATAAAGTACCTACCAAGTCTAGTATTTATTTATAGGTTAAGTTCGCTTTGATTGTTTTAGAACTATTTACCTACTACTATACGATTACTTAATAAGATGCATAAATCTACCGAAATAAAATCACTGTACCTATATAATTATTATAAAGTACTCTGTGATACTATGTAATTGTAATTTTGGTATTTACTTAACATTTCTAACGAATCTTGATGAGGCTCGTCTTCTCGCTCGATCTTCTTTTAATAATTTCAAAACATGATAAAGAAAACAATTTGCGATAGACATTTAAATTTGGCGGTTTGTCAATGTCTAAAGCATAGATTAAACATTAATGTCAAGTGGATATCAGCAGGTGGGTGTTTACGAAGCTCTTGTTTTTTTATATTTCTACCAATATCTGGCGCTTATAATTGTTGATTATATTTTAATTCGTGATAAACGTTGTTATAATAAATTTTGAGAACTTGAAAACATTTTTATATCGTCTAGATAATAATACAATTGTCTGCGAGTATTGCACACAAAACGAACTCCGTAAATGCAACACGTTGTCGTATCGATTTCGATATCGTAACCGAAACCGTGTCGAATCCTCGGGGCGGATGTTCTGAATAGCTCGAAAAGAAACCTACGACACGAGATCGTTATCCAATCGAATCGATTCGGTATGTTGTCGTGTGGTTCTGAATCGGCCAGCTGGACACAAAAGGGCAAACCGTTTCGGGTTAGTGTAGTGAATTGACAGTTATGTATAGTTAGTGCTATCCAATACGGTGGTATGGTCAATGTAATAATTGACTTTCATAAGTACGTCTGTGATCTACTCCGACAGTATGACATTTAACTGAGACACTATGCTATTTAGAATACTTCAAGTGTTTTTTTTTCAACATTGTGTTTATCTATCTACCTATATCCTAAGTATCAGTTGTGCTGCAGTCTTGTAAATTATGTCAAAATACTAGTTCTTCTATTGTAAATTTTACCTGTATGGAAATATATAATGTATGTATATTGTATAAATGTGTCATATATTTTATTTGATTATTTTATTTACCTGACTGGTTTAATCCTAGATAAAACCTGGTTAACAACAAAATATTAATGATTGCATAAGAAGCATACCGTAAGGAAATGTAGTTACCGCAATGTCATTCGAGCTCTGAGTTGTATCGCCGCCACTATAGCTTCAGAAAGTCGTAGGTAGTTGGTCTGTAAAAGGTAGGAAATCTATACTATTATTCTGTGGCCACGCTAGAATGTATTCATTACTCGGCCACCTAAAAGAGACCTTCACCTTTTGATCTGTTTACAGGAGTCTATCATAAAAAGTAATTTCTAGATTTTTGACAACATATGCATATTCCCTATTTCCCTATTCTTCACTCTGGGGTACAGAATAGTACAGATGTCCTACCTTTTACAGACCAACCACGAACTTCTGAAGTTATAGTGGCTGCAATGCAACGCAGAACACGTTATATTTTCATTCAAGCGAATGGGAGAATTTTTCATAGGTATGGTAAACACTCCAAAATTACTGTCAAAAAACTATTGCTTTCCAAAAGTGTTACGCTGTCGAGGACTCTATAGTGTCATTCCTCAATGCCACTTAACATTAATGTTTAATCTATGCTTTTGACATTGACAAACCGCCAAATTTAAATGTCTATCGCAAATTGTTTTCTTTATCATGTTTTGAAATTATTAAAAGAAGATCGAGTGAGAAGACGAGCCTCATCAAGATTCGTTAGAAATCTTAAGTAAATACCAAAATTACTATTACATAGTATCACAGAGTACTTTATAATAATTATACAGGTACAGTGATTTTATTTCGGTAGATTTATGCATCTTATTAAGTAATCTTATAGTAGTAGGTAAATAGTTCTAAAACAATCAAAGCAAACTTAACCTGTAAATAAATACTAGACTTGGTAGGTACTTTATTACATAGAATTAGTTTATATTGAATCTTACTGTGAGTTTTATTTTATTTGTAGTAGAAAATGTAGTTTATTTAACAACACACGGAATATACTCGGTATTGACGGTCAAATCCTCAGATAAAGTATCCAGCCTGGATTGGTGACGCGCACTCATTCCCATTACAAAAAGTCTGTCATTTTCGGTGGGGTACGAGGAAACGCACACAATTAAACGATCACTACTAACGCATTTTTCAATCACGTCGCTATGCACGCACACAACAAAAGAAGCAAACACTAGCTTAAATTTTACGCACACAATCACATTCACACACAGAGACGTTCTGTCGGTACACGATATTTAAACGTCAATCACGTAAACTACTTCATGCTTGATACTATCGATATTGTGTTATCGATAAACTCTGCTAAAGCATGGAAGACACATAACAATAAAATAAAACAGAATTTTTGTTCATTTGAATGACATATTCTGTTGCTCAAGAGAATAATAACTATGAAAGTTAGTTCGAAAGTTCTTTATTATTTTTTGGCATCACAAACGCACTTATGAACGTTAATTATTACAATGACTAAACAAACTAAACAAACATAAAATATATCTACTATATTTTATGTTTGTTTTTGTATGTGCCAGTTGGCTACTTGTCTGCCAAGCGGAATGTTCCATGCATCTTTGTCTTTTATGTAATTACTAACGATAATGATAGTCTATGTAATTACTATAGGCGATGATTTAAAATTAAACTTGCAATAACGTGAAATAGCGTTGCGAGAACTATTGCTGTATATGTATATGCTTCTTTAGAGAAGCATTCTAGCGAGGCACAATAGTTCTTGCAATACTTTCTTCCATTATTCCTACCCTATAGGAAGAACAGGCAAACTTTATCGCAGATGTCGCCACAAGCATATACAGTAAACAAACAAATGTCAAAATTGTATTTTGCAAAACAGTTATGAAAAACAATTTTTGACTGACATTTTTGGTAAAAAATGGCTAGTAAAGATAGAAAATATAGTCATTTCAAAATCAGTGAATCAACTATAATACTGAAGTGCAAGCTTAAATATCAGGACATAAATTAACTAGAAAGGTTGGTATTTTGAATGTTTTGAGCATGCCCAAAGCTTAATGTCATTAACATATTTTGAACTGTAATAGAAGTCAAAGTCAAATATTATTTAAACAGGCACGATGCACTTTTAAACGTCATAAAAGTGTAATACAACAATTTTATTGTATTTTTATCGACATATTTTTAAACATATTGTTTTTATCGATACTAAATTGGTTCTGTCCCAGCGCTAATTTCACTCCGGTTTTTTGACTGTGTTGCTATTGTTCAAATAATATAAGTGCCTATTTTCGATTAGGTCATTCTCATTAGTTACTCATTACAGTAATTTTTTTCCGCGACTTCGCCTGCGTTGTCGACAGACAATATAGTCGTCTTTTTCAAAGACCATTTCCGCAAGACCTCCCATATGAGAGCGCCAACTACCAACCCAACCGGTTTTGATGAATACAAGTGCAGCAAAATTTTTAAAATACCAAAAATGCTGTTTATATTTTCTCCACTCTAAGGACAAAACTTTCTCAATGCAAGAGAAAAGGTACCTACCCTGGAGGTCCCAAATTTTTGCTACACCTGTATACCCTATAATCAGAGCAGGAACTTATAATACTAAACGATGAAAACCAAATTAAAATCCAGTCTGCAGTTTTCGAGTCAACAAGTATTCAAAATAATAACATGTAGGTATATAAAATTGTAATGTAAAACAATATTTATTAATAGTTTCATTTGACTTTCTTATAACGTGCAGGAAAACAGAGCTTTGGCCGCCTAGATACATGAAAATAAGCTAAAAATTTTATCCGAAATATAACTTTTTCGATTTAGTTGCAACACTATGTGAGTTTATGTGACTGACAATAATTTTCAAATTTTCGCTGTTTTAGTGCATTATTAGATACAAAAATACATACAGATTAAAAGTTACGTTATCCTTGGTGTAGTTTGATGTTCTTGATATTTTTTTGCACTAATATATGCTGCAACTTGGCATTTTTTTAAGAGCTCTTTCGCCCGCTACGACAGTTGGTGAATGGCGCGTGATGCGCGTCAACTAGTTTTATATAACGTCGTGGATTTTTTTGTCCTTGACGTTTGACAAAATTGGCGAGAGGGGTAGGCCTGTCGTTTCGACTCCGTTTGGCTGTCTACTCGAAGGTCAAATCTAATGCTTTCGAGTGATATGTTGCACTCGATAAGTTGTCGTGGAAATTAATCGGACGTTCGAAAACTTTGCTTCGATATCTGCATTGTGAATAACGTTCTCGGTCGATAAATACGCGTTTATCGTACGGTTACGATTGGTTATCGACTACGACAATTTGAACGTCGATTCGACTATTGTGAATTTAAAATGTTTTGAATCGTACGATATCAAACCGAATCGATCGACAAATGAGTTGTCGTGAGGTTCTGAATCGGCCAGCAGAACTCTTTCTTGTATATATTCTAAATTTGAATTACTCTCATGTGTTTTTTTAGCTTTAGGTTCCTTGTCAAAACTACTCGTCTAAAACCATGACTGTGTAAACATCTTTATTAATATATTTTACTCTCATTTTTAATCTAATGTGCATCATTCCTATCCACGAATAATCTAATAGGGTCCAGTTATCCACCGCGTGCTACTGCGACAGTCTTCGTCTATCCATCTGAACCTGGCAGACGGACGTCTTTCGGAACACAGCTAGCAAGCAAATGATGCAACAAGACTTTTTGGCGGGAAGTGAAAAGTGATACAGTTCGATTTTGTTTTATTTTCCAAACAAGTGTTATTTCGAGTGATCATGTGTAATATCGGTGGAATATTAACCATTATGTGTTCGTTAACGTGCACGAGTGTAGGCAAATGAAACAAAATAGGGAAAATATGGCTTTTTATGTTCTCACAAAAAGTCCATCGAAAGCTTGAATAAAGTTCCACCACTTTATTGAAGCACTAGGAGAGGGTCCGGCTTGTTGCTGTTGACCCTCATTCTCAACAAAAGTATAATAAAATGGAATATTAAACTATCAAATAAAAAC
Organism: Petrophora chlorosata; assembly: GCA_951640565.1. Taxonomy (NCBI): domain Eukaryota; kingdom Metazoa; phylum Arthropoda; class Insecta; order Lepidoptera; family Geometridae; genus Petrophora; species Petrophora chlorosata. The sequence goes on along the minus strand of OX621202.1, from coordinate 16,885,004 downwards.
TACGTAAAACATGGCGGTATGGTCCTAGAGACTAGCCTGCGCTAACGGGCAAACTTAGAAAAAAAAAAGACGTGTGGCACTCGGAGACTGCCGCGGTAAAGCTATTGCCACAGACTAGTTAGAGATACTATTGCATAGCATTCGGAGTGGAGGGTGTTAGGTTATTTTCGTTACGGAATTTCTGGATTCGGTCTCCACGCTCAAGGCCCGCGATAAAAGCTATGCAATAGCTTAAAAATGCAAATGATGCATTGAGGCAAATAAATCTTTGCATTGAGGAATGACACTAATGATGCAATGATTCTTGATGAAATGATGCAATGATGCCTTCAAGGACTTGCCAAATCCCACAAAGGGGAGAAGAAAAAAAAAGGACTTCAATAATTTCAATATCCTAATGCATGGCTTGGACCTGTTTTTTAAACATATCATAAAAAAATACCATATTTATGTACTAGCTTTTTGACATTTACATTTTACAGTTAAAGTCAAACTCATATTCATAGGTTAGTTTGTCAAAATTGTCAAATGGCAACCCATAAAGAGCAAAAATGACCGTATTTAAAACATTACTAAATTCTGGAAAACTACTATGTATTAAAAAATCCATAGGTTTGCCTTCATCAGCATGTAATTGTTTATTTGTACGAAAATGGTCAGGTAGTGTAATAATTTACTGTTTGTATATTTGAAGGTGGTTTCGAGGTTATGTCTACATCATAACATTTTGACTTTGAATGCTACAGATGCTGTTAGGAAGTTCGTGTCCTTTGACGAGGTGGTCGCGCAGAGAAGAGCCGAGGCGAGGCGCAGTCTTGTGGTGCAGGTGAACTCAGAGGCCTCTTTCACCGAGCTATATGGGTACTGTACCAAATACGCCAGTATCAATGGAGTCCACCACTACAAGAACTCTGGGGGCGAGGTAAGAGTAGTCACAAGTCACATATTAATAATAGATTTAAAAGTTTTGTCAAGATATATTTGGACATTATCATAGTCAGCATAGGGATAGCCTTGAGACCACAACTTAATTAGGGGATTGTTAGCTAAGCCACCAGGCAGCTCTTATATTACAATAATAAGTTATTATATACACTCACACCAACTTGAAGAACTCTTATTTCTTACGTTCATCCATTACATATAATAAACTTATGAAGGCTGAGCATTCTAATATTGATTTATTCACATGCTGTGGTGAATACAGCCTTAACATCATTATTACGAAGTCATGGCAGTTTGTAAATGGCATTACATGGTGCGTTTTTTTTGTTTCTTTTTGTCATAGAAAGCATTCTTAAATTGCCTATTTAACTGTTTGTGGAAACTTTTAATTCCCATTTGTCAAATTATTTTATATCTATAGCTGTTAGAAATATTTATATCTTGTTCAACTTAGTAATATCTCAGCTCGACTCATTTTGTATCTTGCAGCACTTCATGCTCATTGAATTCAGTACAGAAGAGAACCTCAAAGATGTTTTACGCACATGCAGCACTCACCAGAAAGACCTCGATGTCATGGCATTGCAGTCACCATTCCTATGGTTCAGGGCTTCCACGGAGAAGAAAGCGAAGTTTACTCTCCCTGAAGGATTGTCATTAGTTACAACCAATGGTGACATGGCTGTGAAAGAGGAAGAGCTGTTGGAGGATTTAGCGCAGTGTAAATCAGTGTCTGATCAGATACAGTTGTTGTATGATCGTACTGCTTTGAACGATTTGGGAGTTCGTCTGAGGTATATGGTTGCAAGGCAGGTGAGGTTATATTATTTTTATTTTTTACCCTTTGACCTCCAGGCACCTTTTCCCTTGCAGTGAGAAAGTTTTGTTCACAATCAAAATTAAATTATATTGATAGGAAATTGGATTGAAAAAACGAAATGGGCATGAGCCCATGTCGTTTTTTTTGAGAAATTACATTTTTGATCTTGACTGTACAAATCTATAAATTTCAAAATATCTAAAAATGCAGTTTTTATTTTCCCCAAAACTTCAACCGATGTTTCCTAAGAGCTAAACTTCCTCACTGCAAGGGAAAAGGTACCTACCCTGAGAGTCCCAAAATTTTGCCACACTCTGTATTTTGTTTTAATTTTTTGCAAACACCAAACAACCTATCCAGGCAAGAAGATTGATCTGTTGTCCATGAGTTGGTGTATATTTTACCAAGTCCTTGGTCTTTTCCAGATAGAATACATATTCGAGAGCATGTATGCAAACGTAGCCGTGCGCCCATTTGGATCTTCAGTGAATGGTTTTGGAAGACTTGGCTGTGACTTAGATCTGGTGCTCACAAATGTTTTGACCGATGAAATGGTAACTTTAGCTAAGATTTATTTAAAAGTTAAAAACTTGTGAACATAACAGGGAAGAATGACAAATATCAGTTTCCTAAAGTCGATTGGCAACAATAAACTTCTTTACAAATCTTTATATCCCCCTTGTAAACTGTCTTAAAAAAAAGGAGGAGGTACTCCATTAGATTGTATTTTATTATATTTGTTGCCTCAGAACTTCGACATTTATAAACCGATTTGGAAAATTCGTTTTGTGTTGGGTTCAGTATAGTTACATGGTGGACATATATAAATTTCATTGAATTAAACCTTGGACTTCAAAGATGAAGTAAAACTACAAGATGGCCAAGTACAGACTGATTTATTAAAAAAGTTTTTCCTAATACCCACATACATTATTATAAAATATACTACAAAAACTACATCACAATTTTAGTCAGTTTCTTTTAAATGTTTTTTTTGCTGTGACTGTATGACGAGACGAGCTGGTCGTTTTCCTGACGGTAAGCAATACGCCAGCCCATAACAATAACAGCACCACTCAGAACTTTGATTTGCAAAATCCTGCGCGGCGCTGCAATGCGCTCGTCACCCTGAGACAATTAGCTGTGGAGTCTCATAATGCCGAGTAATTTCGCTGCCTATAATGCCATTCAAACCGGAACAGAGTAATGCTTCCACTACTGCTTGGCGGCTGAATAACTGGCAAAGCGGTCGTACCCACCCAGACGGCCTCTCGCATACGAGAAACCTACCACAAGTGAAGTATACTTGTTTATAAGTTCTGATCCACACTCAATTTCTTTACATCATTGCAGAGCGACTCAAAAAAGCGCCTAGTGTTCCAAGAGAAGAAGTGCGAAGGGGGCCGCAGCCCCTGGCAGCGGCACATGGAGCTGGTGGCGGAGGTGCTGGAGCTGCGGGTGGCGGGCGCCGCGCGGGTGCAGCGCATCCTGCACGCCAGGGTGCCCATCGTCAAGTACTGCCACCAGTTCGCTGATGTGGACTGCGACTTGTGCTACAATAACATGTTAGTATTGCTTAGCACCAGATCTTAGAGCCTTTAGAGGGGACATCCATACTAAATTATGGCAGCAGCGTTCTAAAGGTCTCCCTAGATGATCAACACCGTTTGTCAAGCATTTTAATTTTTTATGATTGACAAGGAATTTAGACCGTTTAAGAAAGCAAACCATGTGCTGGACAGTGCTCAAGAAAAATGTATAATTTTGTAATGCTTGTCAAGCAGGCTTTCCTGTCTAGAGATATATTATGATTGATCGAATACAGTATCATTACTGTTTATGCGAAAATACATAATCGGAACCGCCAGCAGATTAAAATGAGCCCAAACACTAGTAGTTTACGATTATCTGTTAAGAAGTTCCATTGCTCACTTTCCGTCTCCATCATCAGAACAGCTGGTTGTCACCATAATATTGTATTGTCATCGGACTTTAACAAGTATGCAAAATTTCAACCACAGGATAAGAGGAAGTGGTTCTGATTCAACTTGCAAGATTTGACCCAAACGTTGCTGCGACCCAAGTTTAATAAAAGCTTGTAAACCGTGTGTCGTGCGTCCCAGGTCGGGCGTGTACATGTCGGAGCTGCTGGCGGCGTGCGGCGCGCTGGACGCGCGCGTGCGGCCGCTGGCGCTGGCGGTGCGGCGCTGGGCGGCGGCGGCGGGGCTGACGAGCGCGCACCCCGGCCGCTGGCTCACCAACTTCCCGCTCACGCTGCTGGTGCTGTTCTTCCTGCAGCAGGGCCCCAGGAGGGTGCTGCCGCCCGTCAACGTGCTCGTTAAGGCGGCCGGTGAGATTGGTTTCTTGAAATACCCATTCGTCAACAGTTCTGGCTGCTGCCTTCCTATTTTGTTGCTTTTGAAATACGTAATTAAAGTTAGTAATATTGAATAAAAAACCGAAATGTAAGACGAGCATGGGTTGTAATATTGTTAATATATTGTTGTCAAATGTGATTCAGCAAAAATGTACATAAAAGTGAAACTTTAAACAGCAACGAAAATACCAAAGATGAACTTTTTCATTTTCTTATCATTTGGTGTACCAACGGGAAGCGGGGAGGAATTAATACCATATTATAATAATCAATTCTTTTTTAGTAACCTATTGTGTCCCAATGCTGGGCAAAGGTCATCTCTTCCCAATCCATACATCCAAAACCCATCTCGTTCCAAACATCTCTTCGCTATTTCCATCAATCTGGGTCGGTAGGTCTTGAGACCGTCACGCCATAACCACCTTTTCCTCGGCCGGGCCCGAAGTCGCCACCCGTCTTGAGGCTCCCATTGACTGACGACTGTTACCCACCTATACATCCGGACAGGTCTCCGGGTGCATGCGAAACATGCTCGAATTAATTTAAAACTTGACATTTATTATACTTTCCTTATAGGCAAAGAAGACATTCGGATAGCGGAAGATAACCTCAACTGCACATTCTTGCGCGACTTGAACAAGTTGCCGACCGACACGTACGGACAGAACGACGCCAGCCTGGAGACGCTCCTCCTCCAGTTCTTCGAGTTCTACTCGCAGTTCGACTTCCAGAACAAAGCCATTTCCATCAACGAGGGCGCGGCCGTCAGGAAACCGAACACCCTCCCTCTGTACGTCGTCAACCCTCTGGAGCAAGCGCTGAACGTCAGTAGAAACGTCAGCTACGAAGAATGTGAGCGGTTAAAGATTGAAGTAAGAAACGCGGCCTGGCAGCTGGAGGGAAAGGAAAACCAGAAAGCGGACGACTGGGGCATCATTGGACTCGTCGAGAAGAAGGCCACCAGGAGTCTCAAGAAGCTGCTGAGGGTGGGCAACTCTCACCGGCTGGTCTCCGTCAAAGATTTATTCAAAGAGGAAGATGATACTCCAGTGGAATCGAGGAACAAACCGCAGAGACTGATGCAGAAAACTGAAAGCAGTGAAAAGAGAGTGAATGATATCAGTAGCCCTGTGAAGAATGAAAAGGATGCCAGCTTACATGAGAAAGAGAGAAAAGCTCCGATCAGATTTAAAAACCGACAGGTGGCCGGAGAAGTGTATCGGATACGAAGGGACAAAATGGTGTGATCGTGCTGCGTAGACAATTTGTAGGTAAGAGAGATTTGTATGTTGTTTGTATGGCTGTATATCGTTTTTGAACTTTGTTGGGCAATTTATGTAATGCAAGTTTGTTCCTTTTGTGCGAGTTGTCGACCAAATTTAAAATTCCGTGATACGTGTTATTAGTTAATTTTCTTATACCAAGTTGTAAATTTAGTAAGATATGTAAGTTAATTTCGTTTCTTTACAGAGTCCAACAAAAGCGTGTTTGTTATTAGATTTTTATATTACTCTGAAAGTGTTCCTGTTATTATTTACATGTGTAATATATTAGTTAGGTATTTGTAAATAAAACAGTGCCCTCTCTTGATTTTTTTATTTATGTCAACAAAATAAATTCATAAAACATTTTAAATTATACTTTAACTTACATTAGGTTTCAATTATATACAATATCAAACCTGGAAGAGGTTTGAGCAACACCTCGATATCAACTGGAATCATTTAAAACGTATCGTAAACTGAGCTGAAACAATTAATGTACAATATTATATGGGGACGTACCCATACTACGTGACCCGTTCAGGGGGGGGGGAGGGGGGGTCATCAAAATACCACGCTTGGTCACAGGGCCGGGGACAGGGCTTAGGTTTTCGTCACGTAGTCAATATCTTGTAGGAAATTATCGCGGTTAAATTCGCGGCGCTTGGCGTCACGCGGCAAGCGTCGTATTAATAAAGAAAAGTATGAGCGAATTTTATTTTTAACTTTCTGTCCTTGATGAAATGATTTAAAAACATATTTAAGAATTACTTCTTCAAAACTAGAAGGGGGGGGGTGACCGAAGGGGAGGGAGGGGGGTAAAAAATGGTTCACGTATGGGTACGTTCCCTACAATGCTTATAACTAAACACGTAATTTTCGTATAAATAACTCTATTTTAGGATTGACCGTGTCATCTTTTTTATGAACACCTCCCGATGCCATTTTCTCAAAAAGTACGACGTTATCTTTACATAATTTCTCAAACGTATCCGCGTACTTTGTATTTTTCACGATCGACAGTACGAAATCGATCAAATTCGCGCCATCTCGGCAGTTTTTAATAATTTTGTCGACACACGTACTTGTCCATGTTGTTTCTTCCAAAAATATGTTGTACCGTTCGCTCTGGTCGAATACTCGGCACTGAAACAGAATAAGAATTATAGCGGGTTGGTAGCGGATAGGTGACATAGGTTTCACTTCCGGATCCTTAGTCAGAATGGGGGTACCGCAGGGATCAATATTGGGGCCGTTTTTATTCTTAGCATATATAAATGATTTACCCTTTGTAGTTAAAGACCTTGCAGATATTGTTCTATTCGCTGATGATACATCGATAATTTTTAAAGTAGATAGAAAGGACAGTGAATTGGCGCATGTAAACTACGTATTGGATGTTGTTTCGAAATGGTTCTCTGCGAATAATTTGTTACTAAACGCGAAAAAGACGAAATGTTTAAAGTTCTCTTTGCCTAATGTTAGACATGTAGAGCCAAACATAATGCTCAATAGTAATAAACTCGATACAGACAAAGCGACGGTATTCCTAGGTATAGGCATAGACTCTAAGTTGCAGTGGGGTCCTCATATTGATGCTCTATCTGGAAAACTTAGTTCTGCTGCATATGCGGTTCGTAAAATTAGGCAATTAACGGATATAGCTACGGCTCGGTTAGTTTACTTTGCATACTTCCACAGCATAATGTCATATGGCATTTTGCTGTGGGGTTCTGCTGCGGATATAGATACTATTTTTATATTACAAAAGCGTGCGGTTCGCGCGATTTACGAGTTGGGTCCACGTGACTCGTTAAGGGATTTTTTTAAGCAAGTTAATATATTAACTTTACCTTCTTTATATATTTATGAAAATATAATGCATGTTCGCAAAAACTTCCAAAAATTCAAAGTAAATAGTGACCATCATAACATTAACACTAGAAATAAGGATTGGATTGTTGTACCTAGGTATAGACTGACTAAAACGAATAAGTCCTTTATGGGCAACTGCGTACGTTTTTATAATACAATTCCAAAGTGTATAACGGAGCTCACAGAAAGTAAATTCAAATTACGCGTTAAGAATGTTCTAATGAGAAAAGCATACTACACTGTTCGTAATTACATAGAAGACAAAGATGCTTGGAACATTCCACTTCTGCAAAGTAACCAACTGGTACATAAGAAACATAACATTGTAAAATACCAAAAAATTGTAACAAAATCTCTAAAAAAAAATTCCCCTCAGTTTCTTGCCGTATCTTCTGAGTAGTGGTTCTTTTTACGATACGGTGGTAGAGTCATTGTGATAATTTGACGTTCATAAGTGCGTCTGTGATGCCAAAATGATTAAAGAGATTTTGATTTTGATTTGATTTTGACTGTAGAAGCACCTCCATTGACTAAGGAAGATCTTCCGACCGAGCCAGGTGTTATTGTCCCGGGGACAGTCCGACAGAACCTACTGGAACTTGTATAGGTGTTACCTGTCGTGCGAACTTCGTTTGCGCGCAGGATTTGTATAGAAGTCTGCGACTTAAATAGTATCGGCGTTAATGCTACTGTATGTCGGCGCCATCTGTGAGCATGTCGGTGATGTGTGCAGCGGCTGAGGTTGCAATGTCAAATCAAGTCCAGGGTTCATTTGGGTCGCTATGATATACTTGATTTGTGTTATAAATAAATAACGCCCAACGATCACATACATAGATTCAGGACTCGAACTAGGATTCCCTGTATTTAGAGAACCGGGAACTATGAGGACCATGGTCCCACAACACCCAGACATGAAACAAATGCTTGCCCTTTTTTCTGTGCACAAACATTTGTCCCGTCGCGGGAATCGAACCCGCAACCTCAGTGGTGTACGATATTAGAGCTAAACTGCCTAACCACTGCACCACAAGCTGTCAAAATTATAAAATTTCAGAATTAAGTTTGGGAACGAGGTATTTACCATGTTTTTGATTTATTTTGAAAACTCGATATCATATCCCGTTTCTAAATTTTATTGTAACGTTAGTGACCATGATAGTCTATAAACTTAAATTATAAAATGTGTTTCGGAGTTAGATTGAACTACTGCACTGTTCCAAAAGAGACATACATTCGTGAATTGAAGGCAACTTGCCACCGGTGACGAGCGCAGTGCAATGCCGAGCAAGAATTTTGCTAAACAAAGGTCTGGGTGGTGCTGCAACTTATGGACAGGCGTGTTGCTTACCATCAGGTGAACGGCCTGTTCGTCTCGTCACTAAAGCACATACAAAATATACAGTTGTTAGAATTCATACCTCGTCATTGATCTCGTCCGTCATACACACTTCAGCGTCAAAATCCAACAGCGCGAGTACAACGAACAACGCGTCACTGTCCTCCACAGTTTGTATATAATCTCTGAGCAGTTCCCCGCACGCGGCCGGCACGAGGCTGCCGGTGTTCCCGAGCGTGACGTGCCCGAGCGTGACGTGCCCGAGCGTGACGTGCCCGAGCGTGACGTGCCCGAGCGTGACGCGGCGAGGCAGCGCGGCGGCGACGTCGGCGGCACGTTGCCGGATCCTTTCGTCGTCATCTTCTAGAAGAGTCACGAGCGTGGCCAGGGTCGTAGCTCTGTACTCGACTGGAAGTTATTGTTAACTTTGTTACTTCTGCACTTTACAACTTGTCACTGTAGCCGAAAGGTAAGGGATAATGACATAAGGGTGTAGAATACACATTACAGTGATGACCCAGTAGATTGTTGTTAGTGAAATTACTGGATAAGGGCGTATTAGACTTCTATATTTTGTATTTAACTGATTGATGAGACGAGCTAGTCGTTCGCCTGATGGTAAGCGCCACGCCTGCCCATAACGATTGCAGTGCCATTCGGAACTTATAATATCATAAAAAACACTGTAGATTTGCTTTGCGCTCATCACCCCGAGATATCAGATATTAAGTCTCTTATGCCCAGTAATTTCGCTGGCTACAATGCCCTGAATACAGTAATGCTTGTGCACTACTACTTGGCGGATGAGTGCAATGTATTGCTACGCAGTACTTTGCATGGTATCTAAAGTTCTGGGTGGCACTGGCAATACTTACGAGCAAGCGTGGCGCTTACTATCATACTATGCTATCGTTTATTGCAGTTACAAAAAATATATACGTAATATATAGATTTTATGTCACTTCCTCCTAGGAAACTTTAAAGTTTCAAGAATAATTTGACTCCAAAAGTCCTGCAACAAATTAAAACTTACATTTCCCCGCAACATCCAGTGTGCTCAAATCCATCGCCATCATTTTCTCACCATTCGTCTCCAGAAAGGAAACCACGACGCTTCTGGTACTGTCGCTGTTCTCGGCGGAAGCGCGCCCGAAAACTACCCTCAGCACTTGCAAAACGCACTCCGTAAACGTCACATCTTCGAGTTTTCCACTCGTGAAGTTGAGTAAGCTCTCCAAATACACATGCGTCACATTTTCGTGACCGTTTTCGATGCAGTCAATAAGTTTTTTTATTACGACACCATCTTCTACGTCCGTTTCGTTTATGATACACTTTTGAGTGTCTCTCTCTAAGCTTAGAAGCCTCAGACACTTGTGCCGACACTCCAAACACTTGCCATCATGAAGACCGCTGCAAAGGTTTGAGATGTACGTGTTACTTGTCCTCAATTTCTCTAGTACTTGGTCATCAGAAATTGAAGCTAGATGCTCTTGAAATTTGCAGTTCTCTATATCCAAATCTCCGTGAAGTATAAGCAAATAGTTTAATGTAGCCAGAACGACTTCGTAAGACTTGTGTTGTAGTGACTTTAGAGTGACTTCTGCAATGGTGTCCAGGTAGTTTCCCTTGTGGAGTAGGGTTAGGTAGAGGTAGGTACAGTTCGCCAGACAGACATCTCTGCCGGTGGTTATGGATGGTATACTTTCGGTAAATAACAGTTGTTGGAGGCAGGTTGTGATTGCGGCGAGCATTTCGTCTCCAACCAGTTCCGGAAATCTGGAAATAATATTCAATAAGCATTTTTTTTTAAATTTTTTTATGAGCGAGTGTGGCTCAGTGGGAGCCCGTGCGACTTTCGATCCGAAGCACCCGAGTTCGAATCCCGCTGGCCATCGCACCACTGACTTGCTTAAATTATGTGCGGTAAATCCGCACTCGCTCTAAAAACGGTGAAGGAAAACATCGTGAGGAAACCGGCATGTCCAAGAATTAATCACAAAAATTCAAGGACATGTGACATCCACCCGCACTGGGCCAGCGTGGCGGATTATGACCCATACTCTCTCTATGAGAGAAGGCCCGTGTCCCAGCAGTGGGAACGTGATGGGCTGATGATGATGAAGCAATTTTTACTTAAATTTATTAAAAGCCAGTATAATAAGTATTTATTTATATAACTATTCCTATTTATTTGTATGCATTATAGTTTTGCGTTATATATGTAGTGTAATTAAATGTTATTTATTTAAATAATTTATGCTTTTGTTTTTACGATAATATGTAGTACGATATTTATTTTGTTTCTCCGTTAGTTTTTTAACTTTTTACTGGTAGAAAATGCTTTAGCATTAAGTTCTCCTTTTGTACATGACTTGTAATAGAGCAATAAAGAATTAAATAAATAAATAAATGCCGGGCAATCCTACTAATATTATAAATGCGAAAGTTTGAGAAGATGGATGGATGCTACTCAATCACGTAGGTATGAAGTAGGTATCATCAGAGTATCTATAGTATAGCCCCTCCCGCTAGACTATTCAAGTGACGAGTGAATAGGTAGTTTCTTGGCAAGCGTGCTACACTATCGACCGCATCGTCACTTACCATCAGGTGAAACAAGCCAATCGATAATTTAAAAAAAAGTATTCAGACTCACCTCCAAACCAACAAATTGAGGACCTTCACATACTCATCAGCCAGTACAAAGCACGGCGCCCCCCGCGCCCCCTGCGCCGCCTGCTCCAGTACCCACACGCTGCCCCCCGCGCCCCGCGCCGCGCCCCGCTCCCGCGCGGGGAGGGGCGCGGGGGGCGTGGCCAGCAGCCGCAGCAGTTGCAGCAGGAGGCCGTGACAGTAGTTCCTTTGGATGGTGCGATCGGAGAGGAGGGTGAACATCCATTCTAGGTGAGGGAAGTACCTGAAATGTTTTTACAAGGTTTTATTCAACTTGCAATGTTTGGATAAAATCTTGCAAGTAGAATCAGAACCACTTCCTCTTATCCTACGGAGTTGAAATGTTGCATCCTTGTCAAAGTCCGATGACAATGCAATATTATGATGACAGCCAGCTGATCTGATGATGGAGACGAAAGGTGGGCAATGGAACTCCTTAGCAGATAATAGTTAGTCTTCACTCGCAAGTAGTCAGTAGAAAAGCCATACCCAGAAATAAATTTAAACTCTACCTACCTCAGTGCAGGCTAGATTTATATAAGAGAAATGTACATATAAATGCCATTAAAGTATATAATAAATTACCGAATTCATTTAAAGACTTACCTTTGACTAAATTTAAAAGAAAACTGACTCAATGGCTTGCGAAAAACAGCTTTTATGACTTAAATGAATATATGACTTTTAAAAACACCTAATTATAAATTAATGTTCATGTTTAATTTGGGACTGGGCTGGACACGTTTGCCGTATGTCAGACGAGCGATGGGCCAAACTCACAACTGAGTGGACCCCACGCAACGGTACCCGACGACGCGACAGGCCCAGAAAAAGATGGCGGGATGAACTGGAATCCTATTTGATGGGATGGCAAACAATAGCCCAGAAACGTGAGGAGTGGAAGGAGGGTAGGGAGGCCTTTGCCCAGCAGTGGGACAAACCAGGCTGAATAATAATAATAATAATGTTTAATTTTATATAATTAAGTTAATTTCAAAAAATTGATCACTAATTTGACATTTATTAGACTAATAATATTTTGACATTTTCATTTTTTTAATTTATTAATTTGTATGACATTTAAAGCTTTTTGACATTAATTTAATAATAATAATTTGTTTGCATATGACATTTAATGTAATTGAAATAATTAGTAAGACAGGTTATTGCACACCATTGTCATGGTAGAATGTAAGGACTTATTTTTTTAGAATTTTATCACCTTTATGTACTATATTCTCGCAATAAATGATTTGATTGATTGATTGAATAGTAAACTTGTTTGGGTTCATTTTAATCTGCTCGTGGTTCCGATTCCGAATTCATTGAAAGCTTGCCTTGAAAAATATATTTTTCAGCAAAGATCTTGTTTTCATGTGAAGATAGTATGTTGAAGAAGTATTTTGCTAAATCCTTCGCAACACTACATTGCGCTCGTCACTCTGTCCTAAGTCTCTTAAGTCACATAATGCTTAGAATTTAGTCGGTTACAATGCCCTTATAACCGGAACACAGTCATGCTTGCGCACTACTGCTTGGCTTGTTTTGGCGGCGGAATAAGTGGCAAGGCGGTGGTATCAACCCAGATGGCTTCCCGCATACGAGAGATCTACCACCTAGTATTTACTGATCTTATGTATTTGTATTTGATCTTATGTATTTGTATTGTAGTAATCTTATTTATATTTTTTTAATTATGTAATTGTATTTTTTTAATTATTATACAAATATTTATAACTTCGTCATCCTTCTGGCTTCAACTCAGTCCTCACATGTGGGGTCCTCATATCAATGCTCTATCAGGAAAACTTAGTTCTGCTGCATACGCAGTTAGTAAAATTAGGCAATTAACGGATATAGCTACGGCTCGGTTAGTTTACTTTGCATACTTCCACAGCTTAATGTCATATGGCATTTTGCTGTGGGGGTCTGCCGCGGATATAGAAGCTATTTTTATTTTACAAAAGCGGGCGGATCGCGCTAGTTGTTAGGTCCTCGCGAATCATTAAGAGAAGTATTTAAACAAATTAATGTATTAACTTTACTTTCTCTGTATATTTATGAAAATATAACGTATGTTCATAAAAATCTGCACAAATTCAAGGTGAATAGTGACCATCACAACATAAACACTAGAAATAAGGATCGAATTGCAGTACCTAGGTTTAGACTGAGTAAAACGAATAAGTCCTTCATGGGCAATTGTGTACGTTATAACAATAAAATTCCAAAATGTGTAACGGAGCTCACAGAAAGTAGATTCAAATTGAGTGTGAAAAATATTCTAATGAAAAAGCATACCATACAGTTAGTAATTACATAGAAGACTATGATGCATGGAACATTCTACCAAGTAGCCAACTGGCACATAAGAAAAATAAAATTGTCAAAAACTAACATAAAATATTGTAACAAAAGTTTTAAAAAATATGCCCCTCAGTTTCTTGCCGTATCTTCTGAGTAGTGGTTCTTTTTCTGATACGGTGGTAGAGTCATTGTAATAATTGACGTTCATAAGTGTGTCTGTGACGACAAAACTGAAATAAATAACTTTTGAATTTGAATTTTGAATTGAGTCCAGTAGAACAGTATACTCACTCAGTGGGCGCGATGAGTCCCCGCATGGCGTGCGCGGCGAGTTGCCGAGTTTTAAGCACACTACTACGCGCGCACGACAGCACGTGGGGGACGAATGCTGCTAGCTGAAATAATTGTCATAATTGATAACTTGTTTTTAGTCTAGTTATTCCAAACATTTCATTATCATGTGCATGTATTGGCTGTATGGTTTCGTAAAAAAAACATTTCGTTCCGGTGCCTTGTCGTCAAATCGAAAGAAGCGCAAATTACATACAATCACTGATACAAAACAGCAATGATATGTTATGATCAAACCTGCGTATAGTGGCTGGCAGTAACTTCATGCGAAGAGCCGAGGATCGGGCTCAGTGGTGTGCGTGTGGGAGAGCCCTATGTCCAGCAGTAGACTCGTGTAGGCTAATGATGATGTTATGATACTGGGGACATACCTTCAGATTGGAGACGGTGCCTTCCAAAGCCGAGGGGTAGAGCCTCGCCAGCAGCAGCAGCACGGGGTACAGAGACGGGCGCAGGGAGTCCCCGCGGCCGTCGGTAGGCACCTCTTTCAGCTTGTTCTGGAGACAAGCGAATTTCAAGACCCCAATTAAAAGTTAAAAAGGCAAATTTTGTTAAATATCATGAACCGCCAAAAAACCGGCTTTCAAATAAAAAAACCGCATCCAAATCGGTACACCAGTTTAAGAGCTACGGTGCCACAGACATACACACATAGTTCAAAGTTCAAAAGTTCTTTATTTCAATTTTGTCGTCACAGACGCACTTTTAAACCTCAATTATAACAATGACTCTACCACCGCATCGGAAAAAGAACCACTACTCAGAAGAGACGGTAAGAAATAGAGAGGCATTTCTTTTTTAGAACTTTTGTTACAATATTTCATGTTTGTTTTTGACAATATTATTTTTCTTATGTGCCAGTTGGCTACTTGGCAGAAGCGGATAGTGGTCAAACTTATAGCACCCTGCTTTTTGCGCCAAGGGTTAAAAAAGAGATATAGCGTTTTAAGTTCTTAAAAGATACCAATTAAACAGTTTTCACTTTGTCGGTAACTTCTATCTCAACTAGTGGCCCTGTACCAAGTGTTCTTAATCAAAAGACTACATTTGTCGCCCCAAAAAGATACCAAGATTCTGAACAACTTTCCATTTGTCGGCAACTTCCTACCCCCATCACTTCACCCAAACCAGTAGAGTAAACCAGGTGACGGAGCAGTTCTCACCAGCATGACGTCGTACATGTCCGGGTACCGCTGGAAGAACACGCGCCCCGTCATCTTGTTCCTGTGGTCCAGCGCGTGCCACTCCCGCGAGCGCTGCACGCCGAACACCCGCACCGCCAGGGCTCCGAATAGCAGGCACATTGCGTTGCGCTCCTGTCCAACCAAATCGACAACTTATGTATCAATCAATCAATCAATCAAAAGTTCTTTATTCGTGTAGGCATCACAGACGCACTTATGGACGTCAATTATTACAATGACTCTACCACCGTATCGGAAAAAGAACCACTACTTAGAAGATACGGCAAGAAACTGAGGGGCATATTTTCTATGAACTTTTGTTACAATATTTTGTTTGTTTTTGACAATAATATGTTTCTTATGTGCCAGTTGGCTACTTGGCAGAAGCGGAATGTTCCATGTCTTCTCTATGTTCATATGTGGGTATCTATTCGTTAGAACGATAACGCTAAACGATTGAGGAACATATTTAGGCAAACGACCAGCTCGTCTCGTCATTCAGTAACATAAAAAATATTTTTATTAAGTAGGCACAAAAGTGCACTTTGAAACGTCATAAACACATTATCCAAACAAAATTAAAAGTATGTTAAAAATTGTTAAAATATGTTAAACTTATGTTAACATGACTTTGAAAAAGAGGTAAGTATGTTTACCCATTTCTTTTCTATACTCAAATTGAAGTCTGGGTGCAGAAAAGAAATGCGAAAACTGACTACCAGTGCTTCGGAAAAACGCCCGCTGGAGAAGATAGCACCAAGAAACTCTGCGGGAATGTCTTTTTTTTCAACTCCTTTAATTTGTATGTAACTTGTAGTGTTTGTGTGTGAGGGAAAGTGAATGACGCTGTGTATGAAGGTGAGGTTTGTATGTTTTACCATAGAATACTAAGGGACAGAAGCATCACTCCGCAAAGACATTTAAACAAATAGCGACTCTTGCTATGACGCAATAAAATTCAATTGAGCTTCGTACCTAAAGTGCGGAGTGCGCTACGCCTAGCGCGCGTACAAGTACATAGCCGGACACCGACGGCGGGTCGCGCGTCGTTACACGTGCCGCGTCAGAAGAGATAAGAGCGGCGCGATAGAAAGAGAGGCGCTCTGTAGGTTAATATGACTGGTAGGTATGCAGCGCTACGCGAGCTGAATTGAATTTTATTGCGTCATAGCAAGAGTTGCTATTTGTTTAAATTTCTTTGCGGAGTGATGCTTCTGTCCCTTAGTATTCTGTGGTACTATATTAAAAATATGATATGTATTATTATTAGGTATAAATATTTAAGTAGTTTTGTTGTTAAGCACGACGATGTTAGCATAATAATGTTCTGACCGGCCACGTGGCGGCTTCGAACCCCAGCACCGCGAGCCGCAGCCCCTCGCCCACGTGGCAGTGCACCGCGCCCTCTAGCGCCGTGTGTCTGCAACAAACGCAATACACAGCACAACCAAATTAAAACTAAGCGAAAATAATTATTTGAGATTTCACGTGGCGAGCACAAACTGTTTGCGAAAATGTATTTATATGTAATCTGGATTGCTAAAATATAATAGTAAATTCATCGGATTTTCTTCCATATTTATATTTACTGGTGGTAGGTTTCTCGTATGCGAGAGGCCGTCTGGGTGGGTACCACCGCTTTGCCAGTTATTCAGCCGCCAAGCAGTAGTGCGCAAGCATTACTGTGTTCCGGCTTGAAGGGCATTGTAGCCAGCGAAATTACTGGGCATTATGAGACTCAACAGCTAATTGTCTCAGGGTGACGAGCGCAATGCGGCGCCGCGCAGGATTTTGCAAAACAAAGTTCTGGGTGGTGCTGATATTGTTATGGGCTGGCGTATTGCTTACCATCAGGCAAACGACCAGCTCGTCTCATCATTCAGTTACATTAAAATTAAAATAACATAGCAAGACTGTGACGCTAATTTTTGACGATACGGCAATTATGATGTATTATGGGCAAAACAAAGTTCGCGACGGTATATACATTATACAATTATGATAGAAAATGTGAATTCCATCGCGCACTCTCTTTGACCCAGGTACATAAAAAATAAAGTTAAACTGGGACAAAGTTTATTTAAGCTTAACAAATGTTAACCCGCCTATTTTTTATTTTTTTATTTACAACAAAACCACAGCTCTTAAAATATCTTAAGTATAACTTAGTATAATGTAATTGACAGCCAAAAAGGGTTTTCCATTTTTTGAGTTTGACTTAATACTTTTCTACTGTCAAAGCGTGTGAGAGGGTGTGTGTGTAAGTGTATAATTAGTGTTTTAGATGTGTCTTAGCGCATTCCTGGAGGTGCAAGCTTCCTAAGTGTCTAGTACTAAACCAAGAGATACACTAAGTGTGAATGGTGCATGTATATGTATTTCGTCATTGATTATTGTGGAAACTTCGCGTTGGAGGCTTTTACTCTCATGGAAAAGTCCGTCGCATCAAATTTTTTAATTGTACGTCCTGTGCAGTCGGCTGACTATAGAATTTTGAGCATAACTCGTACCTGTGCGTGAAACAGCAAATAGTTTAGTATGTCTAGTTCGTGTATTAGGGACACAAAAACGCAATAATTTTGATGTCAATTCCGAGCAATCTATGTATCCATTGCACAGACCATGCAACAAACTCATGTCAGCCAAGCTTCGCCTGTCTTCAAGAGTCATAAGATGGTGATAGAGGCAAGATTCCTGATAATCCACAAATCTATGATAGCAGCGAAAGTTAAGGTGCTTTACAAACTTACTCTGTATGCTCTTCAGATTCTGAACATAAGTAATATATCGAGGGCACCAAGTTGAGCTGCAATATTCAAGTATACTTCCTACATAGGTATGATATAAAATGTTCAGACAGCCACATCGGAGAACGGACGACTAACCCGTAATACAAAACCAAGACTTTTATAGGCTTTATTGACTATGCTATCTGTATGTTCAGAAAGTGTATTTTGAGTCTATTTGGACACCGAGATCTCTAACAGAGTTAAGCTTACTTACTTTCCAAATTCCAAATTCCAAATTCCAAAATATTTATTCGCGTTAAACATGGTACATTAAATTACACAGGTCTTAAATGTTTAGTAGTTACACATGTTTTATTGCTTTATCAGCGTGCAAATGTTTATAATATTGTATTTAATAAAAATCTAATTATTTGAAATGTCAATACACCATATAATTTCATTACAATTACAACATTCGATTTAATAACACCATTAAAAAGTCAAATAAAATTATAATTATTAAAATGTCAATGTTTCAAATAAATTCCAAAAGTGTCATACAATAAAAATAGAACATAATTGATAACGTCGAGCCTTTACGCTTTTTATAAATAATAATAAATTAAGTCACAAAATTTTAAGGTTAAAACAACTATATATTTATTTTAATAGAAAAAAATTCATGGACCGAATAAAAGCATCTCCCAAGCAACCATTTATGTAATCTATATTTAAAGATGTTGAAAGTCGCGTTCTTTAAATCTTCAGGAAGGTGGTTATAAATTTTGACAGCCATAAAATGAGAATTTTTTTGTAGAGACAACTTGCAAGATGGTAGGAAAAGTCGCTTATTTATTCTAGAACGGAGTTGACGGTGGCGCATCTCCTCGTGCCTTGCGAAAAGCTCAGGGTTCTGTTTGACGAACAGAGCCATCTGCTTTATGTACATGGAAGGAACAGTTAATAGCTTAAGGCTTTTAAATAGAGGTCTACAGGGTTCCAAATAATGTGAGCCGCAAATAGCGCGAATGCATTTTTTTTGTGCCCGGAAAGCTCTATCCGTGTCTGTAGAGTTTCCCCAAAGAATCAATCCATATTGGAGAACGGAAGCTACATATCCGTAATACGCTTGAAGTGCCGCTTCCTTTGACACCACTTGCCTTATTCTTTTGAGTGCAAAAACAAATCTGTTAATCTTAATACACATGGTGTTTATGTGGGTTTTCCAGTTACACACATTATCAATTTCAATACCAAGGAACTTGGTGGAATCTACCTCTTCGATTACGGTATTTTTATAGATTGCATGCAGATTGTAAGGTTTAGAATTATAAGTATGAAATTTCATCATTTTAGTCTTGCTTAAGTTAGCTTGTAAGTTATTATCATTTAGCCAATTAATTTCATTTTCAATAGTTTTATTAATGTCACGTTCAAGGTTCAGTTTATCCTTCGATTTTATAATTATTGTGGTATCGTCAGCAAATAAAATTGTTTCATTTGATGTACAAGACGGTAAATCATTGATATACAATAAGAATAATACGGGCCCCAATATGCTTCCTTGTGGGACGCCATATTGGTTCAGTTTTAGATCAGAACTGAACGTCACTTTCTTGGTCAAGTTCCTGGATTCATTGCACATATTAGTAATATCTGTACGTTGAAGTCTATTATGTAAGTAACTTGAGATCCAGTTATAAGCTGAACCTCGGATTCCGTACTTATATAGTTTGGATAATAATCTTTTGTGGTGGACAAAGTCAAAGGCTTTACTCATATCAAAAAATAAAGCCACTGAATGTTCCTTATTTGAAATACCCTCTACTACTGATTTGACTAGTTTAAAAACTGCTAAGGTGGTTGACTTATTTTTCCTAAATCCATTTTGCTCTGGTCTTAGGATGTTGAATTTGTCCATGAAATCCAGCAGTCTTTTTAACATAGCCTTTTCTATTACTTTAGAGAGAACAGGAATCAACGTTATTGGCCTGTAATTATCGATATTCTTGCTATCACCTTTCTTATAAACAGGTTTGACGATTGATAATTTAAGTTTATCTGGAAACACTCCCTCGACAAAGGAAAGATTAATTATATGGCTCATCACTGGTGCTAGTGATGTAACCGTCCTTTTTAGCAACCAAGTAGGAACATTACTAATGTGGTATTCAAAATGTGTTGGAAGTTTTTTTCGGGTGAAGTAAACAAATGAGCATTTGCTTATGTTTATACTAATACAATTGTCAGCATAATAGTGTCCCAGTCTATCGAGATCAGCCTGAAGTTTCATACCATATACATTTTGGTGTCATCGGCGTACATGAGGAATTGTGCATGTTCGAAACATCTACCTACATCATAAAGATAAGATGCATACAGCAGCGGACTAAGAACAGAGCCTTGCGGTACTCCCGAAGGGATATCAATAAAATTGGAACAAAAGCCACCGATAACGACAGCCTGTGAGCGGTTGCGCAAATACGATTCCATCCATCTCAGCAAGTTACCATGGATTCCCAGTTCGTATAGCTTACGCAAAAGTATGATGAGATTCACACGATCTCGAATGATTGATGAACGAAATCCGTTACAAATGCAAATTCATTTTCGGTTATGAAAGTAGTGCTTCGCCTAATTCTTTACACGTAAACATTTCTGAAGGAGTGTCAAATATTACCTGTACAGAGCGCGCAGGATATTAGCCGCGAGCGCGCGCCGCTCCGCCCCCTCCGCCCCGGGCGCGGGGGCGGGGGCGGGGGCGGGGCCGGGGGCGGCGAGGCGCAGCAGCGTGCGCATGCACTCGTGGAAGCAGTCGCCGCGCCCCGTCGCCTGGAGTTCTGTCGTCACGAGCGCCTGGAAACGATGCGTACGGTTCTAGAAACTGCTCTTGCGTTTACGTTTTCATATATTTAATAAACAAAGCTCAGAGGGGCTGGCCTTGTACCAAACTTTTTTTATTTTTTACTTTTTTTTACTCCCAGCTCATACGATATATCTGGCACCGCCGTGATAAATGACGGGTAAGTTTGTATTCCAGAGTTCCACGTGTAGTGCCTGTGATATAATCTTTTATATGTACCACAAAATTTCGACAAAACAAGCTATTCCAGCTGCTCCAGCTGTACCTGTATCATGAAGGGCAGGCCAGCGCCGCGGCGCGTGGCTTGCAGCGCGGCGGCGCGCGCCACGCGCGTCACCAGCTCGCGCAGCCACGCGCGCGGCAGGTGCTCCAGCTCGGGGCTGCTCCAACACCTGCAAACGTTAATACAATATATTTATTCATTTCATGGGACTGAGCAACGACACTATGAAAAGTGCAAGACATGCGTGCATTTCGGTCTGTTATATCTATCACATACTAACAAAACTGCTGATGAAATCCTTAGTCAGCAGCTCCCAGGGTTTGAAACTTTGATAGCTAACAGCCCGCGAAGAGCGCGAGGCGAGTCAGCCTGCGTACAGAATCTGAGTAGCAAGGCAGCCAAAGGGCTCTTAAGACATTATTCATTGTCTTTTAATTTCTTTACTTAAACACTCCTTGTTTTCCGGTATAACAGCTCTTCACCCCGACACGTCTGTATGTCGACTACGTAGTGCTATAACCGATTCTGTGCAGTCACCTGGCGGCGAGGGCGGCGAACCCGACGCAGGCCTGCTCGAGGGCGCCGCGGTGCTGGCCGGCGCCGAGCAGCTCCGCCAGGTGGCGCCCGCAGCGCGCCATCAGCGCGCCGTCGGCCGGCAGCCGCGGCACCAGCAACCCTAGCAATGCCGACGCCTACGGACATAACAAACGCATCTATTTTATATAGTTCCGAGGTTTGGAAACTATCATGAGTCGGAATATTCGGTTAGGTTTTGGACAATCAGGATGTCCTTCTTCCACCTGCGGATGAGTCTGTGCCGCTATTCCAAAGCGTAAACTCCCGGAAGAAAGACAACCTAATTGTCGGAAACCTGGTCGGAGTTGTTCCGACACAGTCATAACGTGAGTGTAACCGTTTATATTTATTATGATCCCGAGACCAGCAGCGGTGACACTTGCATAGAAAATGACAGCTACATCTGTCTCTGATACCATGTGAAATGTTCTGTGTCGCTGCTGCCGATCTTGGAATGATATGCCGCCTGTACACTCTCGGCGAGAGAGACCGTCCTCAGCCAGACAGGCTGAGAGTGTACAGGAAACACGTCGGTGTGCCTCGTCGGTCCTCGCCCGACCGCCCTCCGCCGCACGACCGCACGTCGGGTAGCATTCGGCTCCAGCGAGGGACCAGGCGACAATACCTTTAGTTTCGTAATTTCTACAAACACCGCTGACGTAAAGAGATGTAAAAAAAACGTCAGAAATCACAATAACGAATTTCAATGAAATTTTAAATTTAAATTTAATGAACCCCTGACACAAAAAACCTATAAAAATGTATACCTATAAAACCTGTAAAAAAAGGCTGAACTGATTTTGTCTAAGAACCACCGTTAGAAAACCTACATTCAAATAAAAAATACCGCATCCAAATTGGTTCACCCGTTTAAGAGCTGCGGTACCACAGACAAACACAGTGATCAAACTTATAAAACACCCCTCCGTATTGCGTCGGGGGTTAAAAACAACAAGTTAAAACAATTACGAGTATATCCGATAAAAAGCATGTTTTTTAAGTGTCTGTAAGTTTTATTATTTATTAAATAAATAAACGTTACCTCTTTAACGGACCTCCAAGCGCAGATTAGTACCATTTGCGATGTGACCTGTCTCCCGTCCTCCAGAGTAATGCCACTGTACAAAAACAATCCATCGCGTTACAATCGTTCCTGAGATTGTTAACACAGGTCTGAATATAGGCATGTTTTACTTTTGAATAAATAATGACGCCCAACGATCACTTACAACTCGCGTCAATGTATATATCCGCTGAGCGACGACCACGTGACGTGCGCTGTATACGATTTCGTATCTATTGTTACTGCTGCGTAGGTCACGTGGTGCATAACCTGGACCCTAACTAGGATGCTATATTTAGGTAACCAGGGGCCCTCATTCTATGCTGCATTCTCTAAATCCAATTTGCATTAAGTTAGAGTTAATTTTTGTCACTTTTGACGCAAATTTAAGCAAAAACAGTTAATTGAAGCGCCGTCCAACATAATTTAAAATCAGAGAATGCGGAATTTTGACATGCGCTTGACGACATCTCGCCTGATGGAAAGCGAAGATGCGGCCTAAGATGGAGCACGCTTACCCATGAGATGCCTTCACTCTAGACTTAAAGAGACAAAAGTTGTATCCGTTTAAGAACAAAGACGGTGGCAGAGCGTTCCACTCCTTAGCAGTTCGCATGATAAAGGAATCTGCGGAACGCTTAGTACGGATAGGTGGGATATTAACGACGTATGGTCGGAACGACTCTTCCCGCCTGGACGTCCTTAGGTGAAGTTAGACTAACCTGGCGGTTTCCCTCTGGACTTCGACAGTTCTTCATTTCGACACGACACTTACTTCGACATAGTTCGACAAGTCATTATCTCGACTAAACACAATTCGCGGCCGGCGAAGCGCCAGAAAGTAAAATTGAATGTTTGTGTTGTCGAACTTCTTCTTTTTCTTCGTGTCGATGGTCCTTATGTTTTAATTTTTAAATAATTTGAGCCCAATGCTCGGCTATTGCTACCCCAGGAGGAGTAGCTTCATACAGGTCTTGTAAAGTGCAGGTGTTGGGGCACTGAGGGCAAGACAGCAAGTGCTGCATTGTTTGCGCTGGAGCACCGCAGGCACATCGTGACCCACCGTTGTCGAACTAATACTTGTCGAATGATGTTCAGCCGAAACAATGACTTGTCGAAGTATATTTTTTCGAAGTAAGTGTCGCGTCGAAGTAAAGAACTGGCGCAGTTCAGAGACACCCGTACCTGGAGTTGCCATAGTCGTGCACGACGGAGTCGGTCGGCAGGTACCCTTCCGGCGACGAGTCGGTGACGACGCTCGCGACGCTGTCGTTCACACACATACACACATCTATCAAGGAGTGTGCTAGCGCGAGCCAGTGAGTGTCCCACGTTATACATCTGGAAGATAATAAATATCATTTTACTAGTTGCTCCCGCGGTTTCCGGGATGAAAAGTATCCTACGTCCCTTTCTAGGACCTGAAGTACCTGCATAACATATTTGATCAAAATCCGTTCAGTAGTTTTCGCGTGATTAAGTAACAAACATCCATCCATTTATCGAGCCATACGAATATGAATCTAATTTAGTTAAATCATAATTTTATTTAGATACTAAACAATATTTTAGTATGAAAGTTTTCTTGAGTGAATGAATCAATCATTATAATTTATAAATATTTAATAAAACGGCTAGGACTCACGTAGTTTGTCGAATTAGTCGACCTAGGTTTGGAGCATGTCCGATGCTCTTCATCAGGGGCGAGTTTACGCTGCGAGATCGCGGCGACCACAGAGTGAGTTTATAACCACAGAATACTAAGGGACAGAAGCATCACTCCGCAAAGAAATTTAAACAAATAGCGACTCTTGCTATGACGCAATAAAATTCAATTCAGCTCGCGTAGCGCTGCATACCTACCAGTCATATTAACCTACAGAGCGCCTCTCTTTCTATCGCGCCGCTCTTATATCTTCTGCCGCGACACGTGTAACGACGCGCGACCCGCCGTCGGTGTCCGGCTATGTACTTGTAGCTTCGTACCTACAGTGCGGAGTGCGCTAGGCCTGATATAACTTAACAAAATTACGTGTTTCTTAGACCTACCACCTAAGAACTACATTGTATAATGCTGATAAACTATATGAATATGATCACCAGCTTTACTACTAGGTATTACTAAATATTATGTGTAGTAAGAAGAAATGTTTAAAAAGTTCATCGTATTTATCTGTGGTTGACCAAGTGAAAGAAAAAAAGACCACAACAAACACTTGTCCTTGATCTAATGATTTTAAAACGTGTAGAGCGGTGCCGCACTGCATCCGATCCGAATGCAAATAACGAATGTCAATTAATAAACTAAAATTTAAACACCACCGACATAACCGCCTTTGTACATATATTTTATAAATCATCGATGTAAAAATTTTAGTGTACAATAAAGAATATAAAGAATATAAAAATAAAAATCGATTTTGATAAAACATGTCTATGAACCACCGCTAGAAAACCTGCTATAAAATAAAAAACCCGCATCCAAATCAGTTCACCCGTTTACGAGCTACGATACCACAGACAGACACACATCCTTTTATTATTATTAAACTCTTTATTTCAGGCAATATTAAAGTACACCAAAGTAAAATTAACAGAGGCCCATAGAATATATACCTTACAGACTAACATACATACACAAATATAACATAACATTTAATAAACCACACACACTACTTCACAGGGTTCAAAAATTTCGCTCCTTCCCTGCATCTCCGGTATACTACCCCTACAGGCCACAAGTCAGAATTTAGGAACAGTTCCCTATGCCCCGCCGGAACTTGGGAGCCTATAGGACTTGAATTCAGTGGTCCTAGTCGACTTCTTACCTCCTCTTTTCTTTTTTAATCGGGCTTTTTTACGTTGGGGATTAAAAGATGCTGTCTGAAGTAACCACAGTGCTATTTCTGAGACAAGTTACGAACTAGATCGTCATTCATGGCGGATTCGGATTGGATTAGAAAAGTTGAGCCAACTGACCTCATGTCCTTGCGTTCGACGACGCGACACATTCCGTGCAGCAGGCCGAACATGGGTCCGGCCCGCGCCGCCGCCGCCACGCCTCCGCGGCGGCACGCGGCCAGCTCGCCGCGCAACCGCCGGACCAACACCACGAGCAGCGTGTAGTGGGCGGCGAGCGAGGGGTCCCTGGTGAAGGGGCAACATTAACATTTGTTAACAACTGTTAACTATTTTTTAGTAGGTAGTGGCGCTAAAGACTCAATCCTTTTACACTTTTTTAGGGTTAAGTAAAATTTTATTATAATCTACCCGACAACAGAAAAAAATTATATAAAATTTAATAACAAATTTTTATATATTTCTGAACAAAAATGTTATTATAATTTAAATGACTTTTTTTAATGAAAATAAGAATAAAATGATAAGTAACTGACGTGTCAGGCGTGACGTTGTGGAATTTCATCTCAAAACTGAAACGCAATGAAAATATGTAGTGTATTAATATAAGCATCGACGCAGCACAAAATCGTTCTAAATGGAAAATGCGGACAAGAAGGGCCGACCCCAAGTAAATGGGACAAGGCCTAGGAGGAAGAAGAAGAAGAACTTTTGTGTACATATGTTTGCAATAAAGTATTGAGTATTGGGTTCCGTAGTTCAACAAGGAAATCCGGAAATCTATCAAGAAAGGTCTGTCAAGTAAAATGAATTAAATTTAATTAAAAAAAGTAATATATATAAGTAATTTTATTTTATTTTTATTTTATTTATAATTATTTTATTAATAAATATATTATTTTAATTTTAATTCATTCTACATTTGCAATCAACCCCATACATATTATATTATTCTAACAACAACTACATAATATTCGGCGGGATGACACTACATATTCATTGCGTTTCAGTTTTAAAGCTCTCACCCTCGGTAACCGCTGCAGCACTGTTCGTTCCCTTCCAGCAGGCGTGCGGGCAGCCGCGACAGCAGCAGCTGCAGCTTGTACGCGGCCGACACGCTGTCCGCGGGCTTCAGTGACGACGCTTGGAGCAGGACGTCCGCGAGCGCGACGCTTGTCGAGTACTTTCTCTGGAATTATTAGAGGACACGTTAATAACTCTAGCTATGAATAAAATAATCCATTAAAAGGAAGGAAAATAATTAATTTATAGAAAAAAACAAAAACCGACTTCAATGTATCTTCGAAGTCCAAGGTCACATTTCGATGACATTTATATGGGACCACTTCGTAGCTATACTGAACCCAACGTAAAAACAATTTTCCAAATCGATTCATAAATGATGGAGTTCTGAGGTAACAAACATAAAAAAAATTATAAATACAATCGAACAGAGAACCTCCTTCTTATTAAAGTCGGTTAAAATATTGTAAGTAAACCTGTTCCAGAAAAAGTGGAATTTAGTACCACTTTCTGACGTCACTAAGCGTGGTGAATTGATGAAATTCACTACTTTTATGTTTAATTCTTATTTAACTTTAGGTTAACTGTTTTAACCTTGAAACATCTTTTTGTAACATTGATTTATTGTTAAATTTGAACTAAGACACTCGCGAGCAAGTTTGAATAGATTTGACAAACAATATTTGTGCGTGCATAGGTTTGGTATAAATACGACCGCCCGACCGATCGCAGCTCAATCTCGCTCGAGCGGCCGGACTGTTCCTCAATTGTAATTGTAACAAATTGTGAAACTGAATAAATCCAATCTAAGACTACCTGCAAGCCTTTCATTCCTGGAGAATGATCGATCACCATGATGATGAAGACAGTGACGTCAGCAGTGCTGACGTCACACTTTTTAAAAAAACTCTTGGAGCTTTACTCCGTCATATATATAGATATCACTCTCTCTCTCTCTCTTTTCCTTTATCTTTTTGTAAGTGAATGTGCATGTCCTACCAGTTGAAATGTAATATGATGGTAGTAAGTGTATACCTGAAGCAGCTCTATAGGACAGTGCTCGAGCACCTGCAAAGCGTAGGCCTTGTTGCTTTCGTAGCTGTCGTCTAAATGCAGCAGGAGCGTCTCCACGTACTCTTCCTTCCAAACCCTGAAATGTGGATGTTTTTATAGCAACTTACACTCGTAGCAGGTCTCTTGTATGCGGGAGGCTGTCTGGGTTGGTACGACCGCTTTGTCAGTTATTCTGCCGCCAAACAGACTACTGCTTGGCGGCAGAATAACTGATTCATCTGATTCATTGTAGCTAGTGAAACTACTTGGCATATGAGATTTAATATTTGATGTTTCAAGGTGATGAGCGCAATGCAGTGCTTCGCAGTGCTTTTTATGGTATTAAAAGCTCTGGGTGGCACTGCAATTGTTATGGGCAGGCGTAGCGCTTGTTATCAATTGTCTCATGATTCAGTGCCATATAAATTAAATAATTATAGCAACTGTAGCCATCTATCTAACCTATAAAGTAGCTATACAATTATCGTGAGTGACATTTGTAGTTTGTTTTATAAAAATTACCATTAATATAGGACCGCAATATTAACTGAAATATAATTTATTACGGTACTGACCTTGTGTGTCGCGCCAGCAGCAGCTGCAGCGCTGCGCTGCGCCGGCCGTAGTTGGCGCCGCGCACCGCACAGCTGTAGCACAGCGCTTGCAGCTGTAACACTGACCTTGTGTGTCGCGACAGCAGCAGCTGCAGCGCTGCGCTGCGCCGGCCGTAGTTGGCGCCGCGCACCGCACAGCTGTAGCACAGCGCTTGCAGCTGTAGCACTGACCTTGTGTGTCGCGCCACCAGCAGCTGCAGCGCTGCGCTGCGCCGGCCGTAGTTGGCGCCGCGCACCGCACAGCTGTAGCACAGCGCTTGCAGCTGTAGCACTGACCTTGTGTGTCGCGCCACCAGCAGCTGCAGCGCTGCGCTGCGCCGGCCGTAGTTGGCGCCGCGCACCGCACAGCTGTAGCACAGCGCTTGCAGCTGTAGCACTGACCTTGTGTGTCGCGCCACCAGCAGCTGCAGCGCTGCGCTGCGCCGGCCGTAGTTGGCGCCGCGCACCGCACAGCTGTAGCACAGCGCTTGCAGCTGTAGCACTGACCTTGTGTGTCGCGCCACCAGCAGCTGCAGCGCTGCGCTGCGCCGGCCGTAGTTGGCGCCGCGCACCGCACAGCTGTAGCACAGCGCTTGCAGCTGTAGCACTGACCTTGTGTGTCGCGCCACCAGCAGCTGCAGCGCTGCGCTGCGCCGGCCGTAGTTGGCGCCGCGCACCGCACAGCTGTAGCACAGCGCTTGCAGCTGTAGCACTGACCTTGTGTGTCGCGCCACCAGCAGCTGCAGCGCTGCGCTGCGCCGGCCGTAGTTGGCGCCGCGCACCGCACAGCTGTAGCACAGCGCTTGCAGCTGTAGCACTGACCTTGTGTGTCGCGCCATCAGCAGCTGCAGCGCTGCGCTGCGCCGGCCGTAGTTGGCGCCGCGCACCGCACAGCTGTAGCACAGCGCTTGCAGCTGTAGCACTGACCTTGTGTGTCGCGCCACCAGCAGCTGCAGCGCTGCGCTGCGCCGGCCGTAGTTGGCGCCGCGCACCGCACAGCTGTAGCACAGCGCTTGCAGCTGTAACACTGACCTTGTGTGTCGCGCCGCCAGCAGCTGCAGCGCTACGCTGCGCCGGCCGTAGTTAGCGCCGCGCACCGCACAGCTGTAGCACAGCGCTTGCAGCTGTAACACTGACCTTGTGTGTCGCGCCGCCAGCAGCTGCAGCGCTACGCTGCGCCGGCCGTAGTTAGCGCCGCGCACCGCACAGCTGTAGCACAGCGCTTGCAGCTGTAACACTGACCTTGTGTGTCGCGCCGCCAGCAGCTGCAGCGCTACGCTGCGCCGGCCGTAGTTAGCGCCGCGCACCGCACAGCTGTAGCACAGCGCTTGCAGCTGTAACACTGACCTTGTGTGTCGCGCCGCCAGCAGCTGCAGCGCTACGCTGCGCCGGCCGTAGTTAGCGCCGCGCACCGCACAGCTGTAGCACAGCGCTTGCAGCTGCTCCTCAAACTCTAGATAGTGGGCCCCTGCACTTGGCGGGTTGGGCGGCCGGGTCAATACTCGGTAGCTGTCTGAAAGACGCTTGAGCAGCTGAGGAATGACAATACAACTTCGTTTTACAAGAATCTAACATTAATGACGTTTATTGACGGCGCCACTTTTAACGTCGCAGTGACGTCGGCTTATCATAACGGATGATATTGCAGAGAACGATTAGTTTAACCCTTGGCCGTATTCATCAATTTTAAATTTAATTCAATCTATTCTGAATTTTTCAAATAATTATATTATTAATGTTGAATTTGTAATATGTTTAGAAAAAAAATTGTAAATAGAACTGTGACATAATAAAAAATAATAATAATGATAAAAAAAATTGATATATTAAAAAAGTGCATAGTTGATGTACGCCTTGAAACTATATAAAGAATTGAAAACGGGACAGGCAGAGCAGACGGGGGTATTAGCCAGTAGGTGGCTTAGGCGAATTCTGGCACTACCCGGGCCCTCCCTTCCCGGGTGTCCACGAGTCCCCATCCGGACAAAAAAAATGTAATATGGATGATTATCTGATATAAATGATTTAATAAATCTCTTAATGATGCACTTGCAGACAGTCCCCGATAAGTTTTGCCCATTACATATCTAAACTAAATGCTCTAAGAGGCCTCCACGTGTTAGACTCATGTCCCCGCGCAAGCCTTCCAAAGGACCGTGTGTATAACCCGCGAGAAAGAGCGACATAATAATGATATTTTCGATTTTCTTTAATTTCGATTACAAACCTTTTTCATAAGCGACAGCGTAATCGATCTGAAGTTAGGCGAGTGCGCGTTGATGTTGTACTTTAGGAACCACAACACGAAGTTCAAGTCGTCCGCGGACAGCGGCTCCGTGGCGCGCGGGGACTCCGCCACGAGCGACAACGACAGGATACGAGTCTGAAACGGGAATTGTATTATATTATTTAAATATTTGTACGCCTACAAACGCCGAATTTCGTTGGATGAAACTATAGCTATGTCACTTTGCAATATTGTACCGAAATTCTAACAAATAATATTATTTCATTTCATATTAGGGTATTTGTATTACACAATGTTCGATTTTAGCCAGGAAACGAACATGATGAGTTTGCAAAAATAAACACCTTGTATACGGCACAAATTGATAACGATCGAATCTTGCAAAGTCACAAACAAACAAATTAATATTGATTAAAAATGTATCTAATCGAAAACCCCTGTCTCTTACTGTTTCTTTGAGTCCTCTCCATCCAAAGGTTGTCTGGAAGAGATCGCTTTGAGCGATAAGACCGCCCATTGTAACACTTTAGTTTTTAAGTTTGTAAATTTTCTTTTGTTGTAATAATTTCTGGTGGTGTAGCAATAAAGAGTTATCTAATATAATCTTATAAACACGTTTTTATGCGCCTTAATTGATTTAGAATGCATTGTCACCGAATTTTGAGCTCTCCTGAATGTTTCAGCCGGATAGCTAATCGGGAAGTGCTCGGAATTGAGTTGCAAGATTCCACCCGGAACGACAGACAGACAAACAAACCAGAAAATGACTAAAAAAAACGTGGTAAAATAAGCTTACAAAGAAAAAACACGTATTTACGAGTCAGTTAGAGAATTTATTACACCTGCACACCCTTTTCGAAAATTCACCATGTCGATTTAAGCCGGAATCCAAAAATTATTTTGCACAAAATCAAAAAGCGCACCCTATATATTTAATCTAAAGATCTTCTGGCCAAACACTATCGCCAATATAGACCTCTGGAGACAGTGCCATGAAGAACCTGTCGATTTGAAAATCCGACGTCGCAAATGGGAGCTGGATCGGTCACACCTTGCGTAGGAACGTGGATCACATCCCCAGACAAGCTCAGGATTGAAAGCCACAGGGCCGGCGCAAGCGTGGCCGTCCTAAACAGACCTGGCGGCGTTCTGTCATCGCGGACACAAAGACCATCGGACTGACCTGGAGTGAAGTGAAGCGCACGGCTCAAGACAGAGAATAATGGCGAAACATTGTGTCTCCTCTGCCCCGAGACGTGGGGACTTAGGATATAATTAAGTATATATTTGATCGGTTACTGATTATCTACTGATTTAACTAAAAACTTCTGTAGTATAGTAATATTCGCTCATTATGTTCAGTTATTCCATTCGTTCTTGGTTTTAGCGTCCCTTGTACGACGGCATCAATTTACATAAATAATTCTCTACTATTTACACTAGTGCGTTTTCCACTAGTGGTATTAATTAATAACTCATATACGGAAAGTCATCTCAAGATACAACTTCTATTATTTGATTTGTGAATGTTCGATGCTGTCTCGACATAAATAAAGATACATAACGCGGCAGTGTACGGAGCGAGCTGAACATTGAACTGTGCGTTCAAGTGGTTTCCGCGCCCGCGGTCTAAAATAATTTCATTCAATTCACATATTTTTTTAAGACAAGACATTTATTTATTTGCAAACAAATTATATAAGGTGTAAGTAATATAAAAATAGTTAAAAACAGGTAAGTTAAACATAAAAAATAGTTATATAAATTAAATAATAATTTAATTTGTTGCAAAACGACTCAGCGTTGTGCTGGTCGTAAGTTAAGCGCTGGTCTTCCGTTAAGGCCGTTTGGGTGACTTTAGCGTGAATATACATTGATTGATTTTAATGATATATATTATTATATATTATATGTAATTTTATATATATTTCTGTCTTACATCAACACAAAACAACATAATGTTATTGTACTCCGACGAAAGAGGCCTGGAAGCTATACCACAGGTCACAAGCCTAGTTTAGATTTCAGGTGCTCCACCAGTTAATATTTTGTAACAAATGTTTCAATTAATAAATGATTTTGATTCATCACATCATTAGTCATCAACAATTATCAATTAGCTTATTTGATAATATAATCTTGTTTATGTTTAACCGATTTAAAAAAAAGGTTCTCAATTCGATCGTTTTTTTTGTTTGTTGCCTCAGAAATTCGTAATTTATAAACCGATTTGCGTTGCGTTCAATATATTCAGTGATCCCATATAAATTTCATCGATATTCGACCTTGGACTTCGAAGATACATCAGAATTGAAGTTTATTTTGTATATATATCTCACTTATATTCTATCATCCAAGCTGTAAGGCATCAAGAAACCGCACACAAAGGATATTATCATCATCATCATCATCATCATCACCATCATCATCATCATCACCTCCTCAGCCGTATCGAGCGCCGCCGCCAGGAGGACGGCCCGCGCGAGCTGCGCGCGACACGGCGGGGCCGCGCGCGCCGCCGCCAGCCGCGCGCGCGCCCCGCCCCCGCCCCCGCCCCCGCCGCCCGCGGACAAGTGCTCGGACCTGGGGAAATGTTACTAGTTAGGCCGCTTACTCATTGGGCCGATACGACTGCGACACGACACGGACTCTTGTTGTCTTGTGTCGCAGTCGTATCGGCCGCCTGTCGCCTGTTTTGTCGATGTTGTTCGATGCGGCCCGCGGCTGTAGCGGCCCGCGTCACTGCACTTCCGAGCGGCAACCGGTGCATTCATTAGCAATCGTTTATTTAGCAGTCATTCGTCATATTATTATTCATTAATATTATTTAGCCTAAACCTAGTGGTGAATAAAGCAGATTTATAGTCGTAAAGCAGTATTTCCATCATTTATTTATTTTTTACTTCGCCCGTTATGTCAGGCTAAAGTCTCTAGGACCATACCGCCATGTTTTACGTAGTTTATATTTGATAGTTTAATATTCCATTTATTATACTTTTGTTGAGAATGAGGGTCAACAGCAACAAGCCGGACCCTAAAGTGGTGTAACTTTATTCAAGCTTTCTATGGACTTTTTGGGAAAACATAAAAAGCGATGTTTTCTCTATTTTGTTTCATTTGCCTACACTCGTGCACGTTTACGAACACATAATGGTTAATATTCCACCGATATTACACATGATCACTCGGAATAACACTTGTTTGGAAAATAAAACAAAATCGAACTGTATCACTTTTCACTTCCCGTCAAAAAAAAGTCGTGTTTCCATCAGTCACTTCCAAAGGCTCACTTCGTGCTATCTCGCACAGAAGTCTTACCGACATCGATAATACCGTGCATTTCTTCATTTGTCGATACGATTCGGGGTGCGGTGTCTGAATTTTTACCTTAGCTAATGAAGCTGTATAAAGTGTTTTTTATAAATTTGTTAAATATTGTACACCAAAATTTCGATGCGACACAAAATAATGTTGGATCGCGATATATCGAGGACACGTCGCACTGTTGTCGTATCCCTGTCGTGTCGCTGTCGTGTCGACCCAATGATGTAGTGGATTTAAAGTGGTAGACTCCGGCTCCACCTGTAGCGCTATTTCATACAACGTAGCGCCAGCGCCGCCCATAGCAATAGTTTTTATAGCGGCAGTAATAGCGTATATAATAAATACTTACATATGTTAACCGACGTCCCGTATCATTTTGACGGGCATAGCTAATGCGGCCCACGCTTGCGGTTTAACGCCGGCTGCTGCGTGACCTAGCGTCGCTTCAACCCATAGCGTGAATATCTATTTTTTTTTAATACAATAAATAGACAAACAAGCAGGCGGCTTGGATGGTAAGCAGTTACCGTCGCTTAAGGACACCTGCAACACTCAGGGAATTTTGACTATGAAAATTAACGTGGTTTGGACACATTATTAATAATAATAAAAGATTTAATAAGTTAAGTTTAAAAAGTATAAATTATTATTAATAATACTTAGGGCAACCCTGGTGCGTTGCCTACCTTTAAGGACCCTTTTCACCCTTCTTTTAAAGTGCCCCATGTTATAGCTCCTCGGGAAAACCTCATTCTATATCTTGCAGTTGTGCGGCAAGAAAGATCTGGAGAATCGGACAGTATGCGATTTCTGTAGATCGATCCACCGATCGATCATTAAACCTAGCGCCACCCATAGCGTAAATAGCGATTTTTTCTACAGCAGCAGTACAGCAGCCTGTATAATCATCACTTACATGTGTTGCGCGACGTCCCCATTAAGTTTGACAGCAGCGGCCAGCACGCCTTCCAACGCGGCCAACGCTTGCGGTTCAACGCCGGCTTGTATGCGGCCTAGCGTGGGCTCCACCCATAGCGTGAAGATGTCGCGCGAGCTAGCGCCCGCCTGCTGCGATACTAACGTCTCGATGGCGGTCGTAGCCTGCGGGGTTACGATTATATTTTGAAACTATTTAATAGCACAAATTAAAATATTCTTTCATTTATTCTTTGTAAATTATAACAGAAATAACCGGCCAATTGCGTGTCAGACTCGCGCCCGAAGGGTTCCGTACCATTATCTATAAAAACGCCAAAAAAAAACATGTCTGTTGTATGGGAGCCCCCTTAAATATTTATTTTATTCTGTTTTTTAGTATTTGTTGTTATAGCTGCAACAGAAATTACAACATCTGTGATTATTTCAACTGTCTAACTATCACGGCCCAAGAGATACAGCCTGGAGACAGACGGACAGACAGACAGATAGACCGACAGCGGATTCTTAGTAACAGGGTCCCGTTTTACCGTTTGGGTACGGAACCCTAAAAAAATCGACTTTAATTCTTATGTATCTTCGAAGTCGAAGGTGGAATATGGATGAAATTTATATGGGACCACTTCGTAGCTATACTGAACCTAATTAAAGAATTTTCCAAATCGGTTTATTCTAGAGTTCTGAGGTATCAACATAAAAAAATACAATCGAATTGAGAATCTCCTCCTTTTTAACTCGTTTAAAATTATGGTGGGTTTATAGTAATATGAAACAGAAAAAGAAATAGTGGGTGTATAGTTAGGCAGAATATGTCGTAGGTTGTAGAAAGAAAGGTGTGCGGACGGTCACACTGAAGCGATGGTGTAAGAATGAGGGAGAGTGACTTTTTGGATGTTCGGTGAACGATTAAGGGACATTGATCTTAGTCAACTGCTGACTTTCTCTACATCTGTCCTGCTCCATCTTCGGCTTAATAGTCGCTTAACATCAGGCGAGATATTGGATAGACGTATTTTACTGAAATTATAAGCGATAACAGGCGAATTTCAGTACACTAAAATGTAAAAAACCCCCGACACAAAAACCAATAAAAAATAAAAAACAGCTGAACCGATTTTGATAAAACATGTCTAAGAACCACCGTTCTAAAACCTGTTTTCGAATAAAAAAACCCGCATTCAAATCGGTTCACCCGTTTAAGAGCTACGGTGCCACAGACCTTTTTGCGTCGGTAATTAAAATGAGTTTTTTGTTGAAATAATTTTTTTTAAGACAAATTTTTAACCGGAACCGCGAGCAGATTAAAATGAGCCCAAACACTAGTGATTTACGATTATCCGACAAGGAGTTCCATTTCCCACCTTCCGTCTCCATCATCAGATCAGTTGGCTGTCATAATATTGCATTGACATCGAACTTGGACAGGTATGCAAAATTTCAACTCCGTACGATAAGAGGAAGTGGTTCTAACTCAGTGAGCAAGATTCCACCCGGACAAACATACATTTCAAGTTAAATAAAAGCTTGTAAAATGAGTGTGTTAGACGGAAGGGAAGGGTCACATGAGGGGGAATGCTGTGAGGAATGAGGGAGTGATATGGATAAAGAGATAAGATGATAAAAGGGTAGCTCACAGCAGCTTGCAGGTGAGGCACGGTGAGCGCGTCGAGCAGGTCGCGCGCGCTGCACAGGTCGCGCAGCGCGCGCGTCGCGCCCAGCGCCGCCGGCGCCGCCGCGCGCCACACGCACCAGTAGTAGCTCTTGCAGCGCCGCAGCGAGCGCACGGCCGCCAGCACGCCCGCGAGAGGCAGCGGGTTCCCGGGAACTTAATCAAACCGGCTTACAATAGTCATCACTCTTTCAGGCCATATTAGGTACAACCATAGAGATCTGTACAACAAAGTAAAATTAATAGAGGTCATATAATTTCAATATTTTAATTTTTTAACCGACTTTAAAGGAGGAGCTTCTCAATTCGAATGTATTTTTTTATATTTGTTACCTCAGAACTCCGTCATTCAAATTATTTTTGCGTTAGGTTCAGTATAGCTGTGAAGTGCCCCTCAGTTTCTTGCCGTATCTTCTGAGTAGTGGTTTTTTTTCCGATACGGTGGTAGAGTCATTGTAATAATTGACGTTCATAAGTGTGTCTGTGATGCCAATAACGAATAAAGAACTTTTGATTGATTGATTGATAACAGAAAATATAAATAAACCATATATCTTCGGTCCTGGGGCTTGTGTTTTAGGTCAGAGACAGTTATGGCTAAGAGCACAAGAACTTCAGCAAAGGTTTGTTTGTTTGTTATTGCCAACATCGATGTCAGCATAAAACGATCAGTAGCAATGTGATGCGAAGTAATGCGAACTCACCTCCATCACTTCCCTTCTCCACTTCTGCACAATATTTCAGGATTCCTGCCAGGATCTGTTGCGTCAGATGCCTGACGCTGTCCAGGTAGAACTCCAGGTGTGGCCAGACGAAGGTCAGCAGCAGTTCCACGGCTGCCGGGCCCACGGCTGACGTGGTGGGTAACGACTTACTGAGCTGAAGGAGTGAACGAGTGACCCCTAAAGTAAGCGCAGGCTCGGATGCACTTCTGTAATAGGAAAGATAATTTTTTATTTCGTCTTCAGTAAAAGATATTTCTCAAAAGTTAAATTTTTAGGGAACTGTTGTAAAACTGTTGTTGTTTTAAAAGGTCCAAACAATATTCATGCTTTTTATCTGTCTATTATCCAGCTTCAACAAACATTTATCGGCCTAAAATTTCTGTCATAGGCTAGTTTTTTTATAGCATTGTGTGACGAATGTTACAAACATTACTGTTTTGGATTAAATGGTATTGTGGATAACGAAATGAACAAGCATTTGATTATGCTGAGCACAGTTTCTTGCCACGCAGGACGTCTCTGCTAAGGGCAAGGTGTGGCGCTTGTGTTTCTAATGTGACACAAAATGACGTGATTACTAAATATTTACTGTTTCCTTACCTCTCAGAAATACTCAATAATTTCCGAAGCAGCACTAAAATCGCCGGACAGTTATCATTTTCAATAGTGACCAGCAACTTGTCTATTGGTACTGTCGTCGCTATAGCTGAATACACAGCCAGTTGTCCCGCTTTGTGTTTCAGGATGTGATGGTAGAATGGATCTTCCTCGGTGGCCATGAGCAACTTGAAATAAAATGTTTTTGCATGCTTAGAAACACTAACATGTTTTAGTATAAAAGTACTTCATGAGGACACCAGACCATCCAACACAAACACTGCACATCACTTCCTCAGTAATAGGGTGGTACATATCTGGAAGCGGGTACCTGAGGATGTAGTGTCTGCCACTTCAGTAAATAGCTTCAAAAACAAATTGGACAACTGGATACAAACTAAAAAGCAATCTCTACTATAAATATGGAAAAACGACTTTCAACACTATTGATATAGACATACCAGCACCCATTCTGCTCGTCTAATAAGAAATGAATAAAAAAAATTACTTCAGAAAGGTTTTGAACCCACTACAGCAATTCAAGCCAAATGCATCATCAAGATAGACAAGTTCAGTTTTATCAAAAACTTAGGTACTATAATTAGACTTACCACCATCCACGCTTCGCCCTCTTTTGTTAACTTCTCTACAGATAAAAGTAAAATTCCGCTCAATGACTTTGTATCCATCGGAACATCTTCATCAAAAAGTAACTGCTGAATACAGTACTTTATTGATTCAAATATTTCTGACCAATCAGAGTCATGAGACTCCAGATTTATTTTTTGTAGAATGTGTACTAATAATCTTAGAGCTAAATGCTCTAAATTAAAGATTTCATTTTTCTTTGTAGGAGATACTCTTGAATGCCTGAAAAATTAATAAAAAATCTTTTAAATTTAATTCCATTGACTGGAAAAGATCACTTAGAGTGATGAGACCACCCTTGCCTGACTTGACCCTGCCTCTAAAATAATTGATTTTGAATGGGAAATGTTTTTTTTGTTGCTCGCAAGCATCTTACCTTAAAGTATCACTACAAGAAGTAAAACAGTCCAGTAAGTATTTAGCTAGCTTCAAGTCTATCCTTTTTACAGCTGTTGCACCAGCTGGAAAGTTTTCTATACATGTCACCAGCTTAGGCAAAACTTTAGCAAAGTCTTCGTACTGTGTTTGCTTTAGCTGAGACAATATTTGTGCTGAAAGTAGCTCGCTGAACGATTGTTGGATACTGGTACATTTAGTTACATGTCTGTAATGGAAAAAGGATGGAATATAAAGTAAATACTATTGTATATAAAAGTTATTATAAAGATGATATTACTTGAAAAATCACATGCTTCTCGACACAAGAAGAAATTATCAAGGTACTTACCTAGTCAGATAGCATTTTACAGGATGTTTCGCCGGAGCTTCATAATATACAATAGCTAAAAACTTAATTACTGTAGGATTGTAAGAATTTCTTTGTTCTTCTATTATATTTTTTAAGACTCCCAACTGTTCATCTGCACTGGTAGAATTCATAAACTTCTCTATAGACGTATTCACATCTAAAATAAAAAACAATATAGAACATTACAGTTTTAAAAACAGACTTGACAAATATTTAAAAATAAATCACAAGTGCAACGATATGCACGCATCAGCTCAACAAGCTGCTAGTGCATCATAAAATAATAATAATAATAATATATTTAATTACAAAAGTACAAATGTATTAAAATTTCTAGGTGTTTTCGGTTTTTTGAAGGTGTAAAAATTAGGGCAAGTAAAGAAACTTTTCTACTTTGAAACTTATTAGAAAACTAACACGAACCTGTTTTATTTTGGGTATAACTTTCAATGATAATCGGGGAGCCTATATTATTTTTTGGTTTGTTCGCTCCAGCGCGGTGTATCTTTGGCGTTAACCCATTCATGATGTCCACATAAGTAATGTTTTCAATAGTTTTCCTGGCGATGTGTACTGTTTAAGTGTTAGTTTTATTATATTTTTTAATGTTTTCTGTTACAAGACCAAAACAAAACATAACCTATAAAAACAACAAATAATAACCTCAAAAAGAAATGTCAATATACCACACGTCAATGTCAAAAATGTACTGTTCCTTTTTTTTTATAATTCGCCCATTTGGGCAGGCTAAAGTCTCTAGGACCATACCGCCATGTCTTACGTAGTTTTTATTGGATAGTTTAATATTCCATTTATTGTAGTTTTGTTGAGAATGAGGGTCATCATCAACAAGCTGGACCCTCTCCTAGTGCTTCAATAAAGTGGTGGAACTTTATTCAAGCTTTCTATGGACTTTTTGGGAGAACATAAAAAACAATATCTTTATCTCTATTTCGTTTCATTTGCCTGCACTCGTGCACGTTTACGAACACATAATGGTTAATATTCCACCGATATTACACATAATCACTCGAAATAACACTTGTTTTGAAAATAAAACAAAATCGAACTGTATCACTTTTCACTTCCCGCCACAAAGTAAGTCAAAATGTAAATACAATTTTCTTTTTTTTAATGTTTTGCACCGTTATATACTATGACAATTTATTAAGTGCTGTGCTGTGCTGTGGTTGAGGGATGGCGTCCAGTGGGCCTATTGCGTATCTCCTAAATCTCCTAATATAGCTAAAGTGCTGATCACATTGGCAAATATAGTGACTCTTTAACCACCTTGGGACCTATCACACGACTTCGCCAGTTATTCAACTGCCAAGTACAGTACTAATATGCAAACAATAGTACTGTGATTCGGATTTAAGGGTACTGTTTCAACTAAAACCTAAGAACCATCTCTCAGGGCGCGACGAGTTTAGTGTCACACAACATTTTGCAAAATAAAGTACAGGGTGGCGGGCACTTGTGGTGTTAATAATGCTTATCGTTAAATGAACTACCTGCTCATATGAGAATATTTAAATATTCTACATGTGAGTGCCACAGAAATAGAGAATATATTAGCTTTATTTCATTAATCATTTCGACTGACGATCACATACCTACATAGGTACACAAATCTTTACCCACATGTACAAATAAATTATCAGCCCCGAAGCGGAAATTGAACCTTCAATCTTTGTGGTATACTTAAGAGATTATATATTATATACTCTAAGTTAAGAGATATGACTTGTTTATATATTGTGTTCTCAGAGTCAACGCTTATGGAGACAGAACATATGTAGGTAGGAATAAACCAAACAAAACCGGGAAGATTTTCTAAGTAGGTATCAAAGTATTATGTAGGTGTATACACTGAACGAATTGGTACATTAAAAACTAAATTACCAAACGAAATGAAAATGTAAAAGTATAAAAACAGAATGTAGGTGCGCCTGCGGGTAAGATTGCCAAAAAGCTGGTGACCAGAGAAATGGAGATACATTCTCCATGTCTCTGCTGGCGACTTACGTAACGTTGTTGAATGGCTAGAATTATTTTCTGGCTGAAGTAAGCGCCTGATCTTTTTGACACCGAGTGTTGTTATACTGTGGTGACCACCGTGTGGACTAGACCCTACGTGTATTTATAGTTACTAGGTATCAACAAACAATAGTCATACATTTTAATAGTTTTTAATCAGTTCATCTCACTAATTTTATTTACACTAAATGTACTTATCCTAAAATAAATAATCCTATCTGTATCACACTACGACTTATTCAGTCTTCTCTAAAACTACTTCTGGCTTTACTTCTGCTTCTTTAATATCTTCTGGCTCCTTCTTGAGTTCTTCTGGAATGGCTTCTTTTACATCTGTTTTCTCACTCAGCCCAGTGCCGAGAATATCGCCTGAAAAAATAATAATATGATTAGATAAAGTTAGTGTTTTCAGACAGTAAAGTTGATATGTATTGCTATTAAAATTTAAGTAGGCACCAACTTAATTGTAAGGTGGGATCTACTAAATGTCTATGGGGAAACCATTTAGAACCTGGGTAACTATTATGAGAAAAGGTAGTTATTTTAAATTTCTATGAACCTAAATCACACAAAGGTTTTACTTTATCAATAAACGTCCTAAATAACAACATACCTAAGTCCGTTTTCTAAATTAGACTATTATTTTTTACGCGTTTTTTAATTAAGTATTATTTATGTAGGTTTCTTTATTTGGTCTAAATCTAAATTTAATGTTTGTAACTATAGCGTACCACATCTGAGTGTACACGGTCTAATAGTGATGGACCTGATGCGTGTTATTACAAAATATCAGTTAATTATTTACTAACAATTAATTATGTAAGGAATGCAACGCTTGGTTAGATCTGGTATGACCTGGTTAAATAGTTTTTGTTATACTTTACGAACAGTTAAGTATACAGATGCAGTTATTCTAAAATTGAGAAGTATTTTGGTTCTTACTCTGTTTTTTTTTGTTATGAGATCATTTTAACTAATACTGTACTAATACTCTTATAGGTATTCTATTCTGTGTATCTAAAACATCAACAAAGACACAAACAAAACATCAACAAAGACACAAACAAGACACTAAACCACACCGGATACATATCAGCGATCATATTTTCCTAGGTTTAGAAACAACTCCCTGTATGTCAAGATATTTTAAATTATTACGGACAAGACAACACAAACTATTGGCGGTTAACATAGAACGAACACAACACAAAAAGCAAGTATCCTCTCCGAGTTGGTAGTGCAAACATTGATGCAAATATAAAATAAAAATATACCTATTCTATACACTGCCAATGGCAAGTTTGATAAAAAACATTGCTACAGAAACAGATAGGTTATCACACAAAGCAAAAACGATCTCCAGCTAGTGCAAACTGCCACAGACACTATTATCCGGCACAATGGCAGAAATATACTAGGTATATGTATAACATCCAAAAAGCCACAACATAAACTGCCTAGCACTTAGGGTTGTGGGTACCTGTACATTAGTGCCAAGAGTGTTGATGGCACTGTTCACAGCCACGGAAGTGGTGCCGATGGATCCGTTAACCACCGCCCCTATCGTACCCACCAAGCTATTCACGAGGTTACTCCATGCGAGCACTGGACCCCCCAGGAACAGATAGAAATCAGATCAGTTTGTAGTAAAGCATATAAGTATCAAGTCACTTTGATGACACTTCTTTGACCAAGTAAAATCTGTGAATGAACGCGAAACAGTTCAAATACAAACAAGTAGTAAGTCATTCTATGAAACCTAAAATTTAATGTAATGTATTTATAAACTCA
Organism: Petrophora chlorosata; assembly: GCA_951640565.1. Lineage (NCBI taxonomy): Eukaryota > Metazoa > Arthropoda > Insecta > Lepidoptera > Geometridae > Petrophora > Petrophora chlorosata. The sequence continues at coordinate 16,842,160 of OX621202.1, read as the reverse complement.
CCGGATGCTGCTGGTTTTCTTTTCTCTAAAAGACCTGCGCTCTTCTGAGCGGGTTCTCTGGGCGTATCTTGACTTTGGTTAGTGATGGTGTTTTGGATGCGCTGGACTGCACCAGCGATTCCTTGCACGACCGGATTGTTGTTCAGGAATTGTCTGATGGGGCCGCCGGCTTCGGTGGTAGCGGTTGAAGCAGCCGGCTGGGAGGCTGCGGGTGTATCAGCTGGATTATTAGATTCAGCTACCGGCTTAGCTTCCTGCACAGTCTGCGTACCCGACGACGAGCTGGATGCTGCGGCTGCTGCAGCGGAGGCCGAGGCCTCCGAGGCAGGCTTCGCTGTCGTCTGCGACCCGATATTCGCGAAGGGAGGTAGCGTCAGGTTTGGTATATACTGGGAGAAACTGGGTGGTAAAGTAGGCCGAGGAATATTGCCCCAAAACTGGAGAGGGTTTTGGGATAGATTTTGATTAGGTCTAAATATGTTAATGAAGTCCACAAATGTATAACTTGCTGTAGTGACTTCAGGCACGTCGGCTTGTACACCGGTAGGTGGAGTAGTAGGGGAAGGGGACAGCGAATTTTGAAAATTTTGGAAATTTGTCATTGTCCTATTGTACAAGTCACTAAATGCGGCAACGATAAAGTTCTGAGGGGGGCTTACTGCAGCAGGTTTCTCAGGTTGCACGGTTTGCACGGGTTGCACGGGCTGCACAAGTGTCGGCGATGCGGAGGCAGCTGGTTCCGCCGCCGGTTCCTCTTTGGCAGATACATTTTCGTCATTCGCCGACCTTAAACTCGCGACTATATGAATGCCTTCCGATAAAGTCTGCACTCCGTTATAGAAATTATCTTCCAAAACCTTGAGACGAGACTCGATCTTTTGGTAATTCCTCTGTGATTCTACTTTTTCGGGCTGGGAAGGCTTCAGGACTTCAGGTTTGCTTAGTGACTGTAACGTGTCATTCAGCTTCTGAATCTGGGACGTAAAAGTTTCACGAAGATTCTTAATATTCTGTTGGATTTTAGTTTGATCATTGTTATTAGCGATCCAATTTTGGATATCATCGGTGACACCCTGGAAGCTCTGTTTCAAAAGGACCTGGGCTTGCTTGATGTTTTCTTTAATGGTGGAGACTTTAAGTTGCTCGTCCGAATGTTGTTCGGGGTTTTGTGTTTCATGCTCCTGCCGCTGAGGAGGTCCCGGGTTCATGAGATCTGCTTCAGGTCTTTTTATCTCGTCGTCATCTGCGACTTCGTTCATTTTCACAGACTGCGCAACATCCTCGATTACGACTTGGACTGGAATGTCTTCTGCAGGCTTGATTCGAAGCTCATTTTCAATTTCTTTGATGGGTTCATTTTGACCGACTATTTCGTTTTCGGGATTGGTCGCTGGCAGTTCTTTAAGTTCCTCGGGGACTATCGCTGAAATCTTTTTCTGCAGATCGGAGGCTGTGTCGGGGATGGTGGCGGCGTGGAGCGGCGCAAGGAGGGCGCACGCCGCGAGTAGCAGAGGCGCGAGTGGGGCCATGGTGGGGCGCGGAGTGGCGCGGAGCCGCCGCCACGCGCCTTTATACGCGACGGTTAACGGTGCCCGGCACCGTCACTTCACTCCATGTTTACGCTTTTCGTGGACCGGCAATGCGATGCGCTAAATGTTTTCGACATTATCTGTATTTGCTTACGAAGTGTCGTGTCGGGGTGTCTCCCATTAATTGTTAACTGGATGTTGCGGGGCGTCGATTCTCGTGCAGGCACAATGCCAATCAAGCGCTTGATTGGGCGTACCCCGAGCATCGAGACCGAATATCATAGACTAAGATCGCTCTTATTTTACGAAAAAGTAAACTAGTAAAAGTAGCAATTAAAATGTCGATTTGCTAGATAGTGGGCCAATAGGTCTCCATCCCAGCAACAAGTTCTAATCATGTCAGTTTTTAGGTTTTATTTGAAATCTTTTTTAAAACTTGTTTATTGGAGGACCAGAAATAGAAGAACAGTTTAGTGCTTGGTAATTCTGCAAGCGCTTCGGCCTAGTAGGTAGTCAGCTGCGAGAATCCTAAACGAGACTAAATGCCTGAGTAGGTAAATAATTAAGCTAGACCTATTGAGCTGTGCCAAATGTGTCACTCGGGGCAAGACACGTGGTGAGTGCAGTATGATGCGTGCCTTCGTCTGAATAGAGCGGTGCTATACTTATTGTAACCTTTCAGCCACTTTCGTTTTCACCTCGCTAATACCATTGTCATACACGGGGGTCACGGGGATAAGAAAGTCTTCGTGCTAATTGGAAAGTTCCTTGGCATTAGCATCTTTGTTCATACTCATCTATGTGACTAATGCTAGATTTAACAAAAACCCTTAACTTGTAAGTGAAACTTAACGCAATGTTAACTCTTACTGAGGTTTAACTTTAGGTACTACCGGATATGTCAAATGAAACACGTAAATTGAAGTTTCGTTACGCAAAATACGGTTTCAGAATTGAGACAGTCATTGTTTCAGAATCGTTTGTTCATCGTATACCACAACTTGCCTATGCCTTATCTTGCCGGCACCCAGAGAAATGATTCTCCATTTCTGAGCCGGCACCGGACTACGGCCCGGAGACTCTTCGTCATCGAATGCTTTGCGGACGCGAGCATCGAATTCGATCCCTGTCTCTATTCGTGTATATAAAACGGTACACACAAAATCACTTCAAATGAAATTCGAATCGTCAATTTGGGATAAAGAAAATCTATTTACGAATACCTCTATGGTCATCGCACCCTAAACCAGTAACATTAAGGTGACATTAATTACCTTAATCAACAAATATTTATTCAAATGTATGCACACGGCTCTAGGTCTAAAGCTAATATTTGGATTCGACGTTATTTCTCAATAGGAATACTTGTTTCTTCAGTTATGGACCGTTATGGTGTCTTAGTGATAAATTAGTGAAATTTTGTGTTTAGTATGACCAGGTGTGGACTAGCTAGCTACTAGCTCCTGCTCGGCCTGCGTATAGTCACTATATTATATTCGTAGGCTTTTTTGTCCGATGTACTACACACAGATACATGTTATATTTACTAAAGTACTATGGAGATGAGTAATTTAAGGAGTCTCTTACCCAATTTAAGGCAATTAAGATAACTCTTTGTTTTTAATAAAAATAAAAAATAATAGGGTACCATTTCAATATTAAAAGGAACTATAGGAAAATAAGACTGTAGGGAAATAAGGCATTACTGTGTTGTGGGTTTGAAGGGAATTGTAGTCAGTGAAATTACTGGACATATGAGACTAAATATCAGATGTCTCGGGGTGATTAGCGCAATGCAGTGCTACGCAGTGCTTTTTATGCTATTAAAAGTTCTAAGTGGTGCTGCAATAGTTATGGGCGTGTTGCTTACCATCAGACGCACGAGTTGGTCGTCTCATCACTCAGATCAATAAAAATAAAACAAAAAAATAAGAAAACAAACAAAAGAAATGCTAAACCAACAACATCACTCTATTAACTACATACGTGGGTAACTCAGAAAGTTTTGCGAAAAAAATGTACTATAGGTAAATATTTTTTTTTGTTTTTTTTCAAAGTACTCTCCACCAGCCTCTTTACAAAATTTCATGCGTCTAATCTAAACCAGTTTTCGAAACACTTTTTCCAGTCCGCCGCAGACACCTCGTTTACAGCCTGCTCGAACGCTGACAGCGCATCTTCCGACGACAAAAATTTTATCTCTTCGAGCAGATTTTTTATTTTGGGGAATAAAAAGAAGTCATACGGTGCTAGGTCAAGGCTGCAAGGAGGGTGGCCCAAGAGAGGGACCGGCGGCGGCGTGCTGTCCAAGAATTTAAAGCGCGGGCCTGCTTCTGAGCATCGGTGAGGTTGTGCGGCACCCAGGCGTGAAACTATCCTCCTCACGCGAAGATGCACGTGTAGAATTTCGTGAAGGCTTCCCGATCCAACCTGCAGTATGTGCTGAATCTCTGGATACGTTACTCGCCTATTGTCTTGGATTAAATTTTTCCCTGCTAGCACGTTTTATTCCGTAACAGCCGTCAAACGGCGACCACTTCTTTCTTCAACCCCTAAAGTTAGTCGACCGCTTAAATTCGTCATGCCAACGATACATTGCCTTAGAAGGGCTTTCATCCATGAATGCCATTTGAAGTCTATCGTACGATTCGTCCGGTATCAGGCGATACTTGAAAATCATAAAAAATATCATAGCGCGAAAATGTTCCCAGCGCAGATCCATTTTTCAATGAGACACGATAATATAAATTAGCTCGCAAATAATGTGGAGGGAAGTTTTGAAATTGGAACGTACCTATTTTTACTAATAAATAATATTTTCAAAATAGATTATAACTGGCCAGTCTCTCATACATAAAAACTTTTTTCGCAATACTTTCTGAGTGGCCTGGTACGATATGACTAAATATGTATATATGTAGTGTAACGTAGTCGTATGACGAGCAAAAACGTCTCGCGCCCGGTGCGTTAGGGAGGCGCATACTTTTTGCGCGTGCGCAGCACCTAATATGAAGGCTACATGCTGCATGCACGTTTACTATAACTACATCCTCCAGGCCTGGTGGTCAAGGGATCAAATACATATCAACACATTTTAATCTGCACACAAAAATGAAAGAAAATAATAGAATCTGGAGAACTGATGGCTGGTCCACAAGTCATACTCGTGAACGGGTGCTGCTTGCGGGGATTGGTCTGTTCTAGTCACTCCTACTGCTACTGTCATACCTACTTATATTTTATTTACACTTTTCTGTTACTGATACTATGACTATGGGACATCTCACTCGCATTTCTTGTTTTACATTCTGTTAATTCTAATTTATACGTAATTGTGCTGAAAAAAAGACATCCCCGCAGAGTTTCTTGGTGCTATCTTCTCTAGCGGGCGTATTTCCGAAGCACTGGTAGAGTCAGTTTTCGCATTTCTTTTCAGCACTCAGACTTCAATTTGAGTATAGGAAAGAAATGGGTAAACATACTTACCTTTTTTTCAAAGTCATGTTAACATAATTTACAATTTTTAACATTTTTTATTTGTATCATGTATTTATGACCTTTAAAAGTGCACTTTTGTGCCTATTTAATAAATGATATTTGACTTTGACTTTGACTTTGAACTAAAGTAGTAATAATACTTTTTGCTCTCTCTGTTACTGGCTGTCTGAAAAAGAAAAGACTCATTTGTGTAATATATGTATGATAGTATGATAAGATGATGACCGAGAGTATGTATGTATGTAGTATGTATATATATGTTCAAAATATGGTTTCAACATTTCAAGACAGCTAGATTCTTCTCTTGTGGGTGTCGCCCATCCTGCTGAAGGAGTATATAGACCGCGCAAAGGTATTCGACATGGCCCAACGATTGTATTGTCCTTAGACTAGTACTTTAATAAAAGCAAATATCAATTGCAACCAAGCGTTTCACTACAAGCTCAGTTGGACCCCTGTGCCTGAATCGCCTGTGAATACTATGCAACCACCCATCCAAGTGGTCCCCGCCGATCGGTTAACAACCGGCTTAGGATGGATGTTGCTACGGAGCGTGATATTTTTTTTATAGTAAAAGACTTCGACGCGAGCTTTGTTTTTCTTTCGGTTTTGATATGTTTTATCGCTTATAATGACATTTATTGAATCTTTATTCTAAATGCATATGAACTATGAAGGAGGTAATAAGAAACGTTGAATGAATCACCTTAAGATTACTGTTTCTTTGGTGGTTCTGTGTGTACCAACTTTCTTTTCATACCAAGTCCTATGATAGGTATGTATACTATCTTCACAAATATTTCTGGTTTTCCATGGCACCACGTAAAGGCCTTTAAAGCCAGTCCTTTGGCAGGGACATACGAATCTGCATATTTATGTTTACAACTGTTCTGCCGTACTTTCTTAAACTTGTTTTTAATGCTATTTGAGAGTCGATAGTTGTTCTCTTCTTTTGCGTTTTATTTTGTTCTTACCTGTGTGACCACATGCACGGTATAATTGTCTTCAAAACAACCACTTTCCATTTTTTATAAAACTGAGTGATGAGACGAGCCAGTCGTTCGCCTGATGGTAAGCACCACGCGTGCCCATAACAATTGCAGTGCGACCCAGAATTTTGAATACCATAAAAAGCACTGCGTAGCACTGCACTGCGCTCATCACCCCGAGATATCAAATATGAAGTCTCACATATGCCCAGTAATTTCGCTGGCTACAGTTCCCTTCAAACCGGAACACAGTTATGCTTGCGCACTACTGCTTGGTGGCAGAATAACTGGCAAAGCTGTGGTACCTACCCAGACGGCCTCCCATACGAGCATACGAAACATCTTCATTTAACTGGTGGTAGGTTTCTCGTATGCGAGAGGCCGTCTGGGTGGGTACCACCGCTTTGCCAGTTATTCAACCGCTAAGCAGTAGTGCATAAGAATTACTGTGTTCCGGTTTGAAGGGCATTGTAGCCAGCGAAATTACTGGGCATTATGAGACTCAACAGCTGGTTGTCTCAGGGTGACGAGCGCAGTGCAGCGCCGTGCATTATTTTACAAAACAAAGTTCTGGGTGGTGGTGTTATTGTTATGGGATGGCGTGCTTACCATCAGGCAAACGACCAGCTCGTCTCATCATTCAGTTATATAAAAAAAAATCTACCAAAAGTCAAATTTGTTTAAAATTGCTACGTAGGCTTTCAACCGGTACTATATACACAGCCAAGAACATCTATCATCAGACGATGACAGATGAGCTCGCATCACTGTTGCCTGTTATCCCGGCCTGCGCAGGCGCATCGCATCAAGCTTCATCTGCATTTCTGACCTTAAACCTACGTGTTATGAAATACTTTCGGCCAATGACCCCGCTCACAGGTACAGTCGGCACAGAGTACAGCATTACCGTTACATTGGCTGTTACATTTTGAGAGACAAGTTTTTGTGGTATTGGTTTAAATGTACGATTGGCGCCAATGTTAACATCCGATTCCGATATTTATTTTTTTATGTGCTTTAAAGCGGCTGCAGCGCTTTACTTATTTACTTATGTAGTATTTGATTTGTTACTTTAACGTAGAAACTAATCGCGTCCTTCCAAAATGCATTGCGTCTTAAAAATACTTTTCATCACACTAGCTCGTAATAGGGACTTTATTGCATCGGTTTTAGGCTCGTAGTCCGAGATATATTACGCACGCATGCTTTTACTTTACACTACCGCACTAATGCGGTAATGATTTTTCCGACTTCAAAAAGAAGAAGGTACTATGTTCCACTGTGTATATATATTTTTTTATGTATGTTCACCTATTTCTCCACTAACTGCTGACCGATTTCAAAAATTGTTTTTGCGTTCAATTCAGTATAGCAACGAAGTGGTCCCATATAAATTTCATCGATATTTGAACTTGGACTTCGAAGATACATTGAAGTCGGCTTTTTTGGTGAAATGTATACTTGTTATTTAAATAATTCAACAAAGAGTTTTTATCTGGCTGGAAAAAGTAAGTTTCTAGGTATATAAATATATTATATTTTCTTAAATTCTTGATTAAATAAATAGTAATTATCATAAATTTATCAAACAACTCACAATTCACATCGAATTGTTATTATTATTGCGAAAATGTTAGCATTTTTTATATCGGCTGAATGCGCGCGCATTTTTGTGCCGCGTCACGCGAAAGAAAAGAGGAAATCTTGGTGCCATTTAGGCAGCAGGTAGGCTCTGGCCGTGGTTGTAATACCACCCACCGAACAAAGCCATGCCGTCAAACGAGGTAGTCGTGTTTCGGGATGATGTTCGGTGAACCATCGGGGAGACGGGTCTGAGCAGCCGCTCAACTGCTGTCTCTCTCTAGATCTATGTGCTTCATCTTGGGCCACATCATCGCTTCACATCAGGCGAGATAGTGGCCAAACATGGATCTATTAAGCAAAAAAAAAAAAAAAATCCTCAAGAATTTTTGTTAAGTATATGTTTCTATGTGCAGTTGATTATTTTGCAAAAATATCAAGTTTAAGTGGAGTAGATGTATATAATTTGACCCCGCCAGTAATACTTATCTAGGTACGAAGCGCTTGTGAACGTTTGCTGCCACCGAAATCTAAGAAAAAGCTACTAATAGAACTAATACTAGTGTTTTTTTCCTCGCAAGTCTGATGAAAAACGTCGTATGAAACGCGTATGCGTTGATCATTACACTCGAGGTGGTATTATGGCGCGAGCCGCAGGCGAGCGCAATAAGGGAGCCGAGAGTTTGAACTTAGCGCACTTGTATCATAATGTACTATTATAGTGTCTTGGCATAACTTAATAAATCAAAAATCAAAATCAATCATTTATTTGCTAGAATACAAAATAATTATTACATACAGGTCTCAGGTTAATTTATAAGCATTAGTATTCAGCCTGAAAGCAGACGTGCAAATATTCAGCATTTAATATTATTTATATGACAAAAATCAATAAATTCCCTAACACTATAAAAACAGTTGCTTTAAAGCCAGTCACTTAAAGTTTTCTCAAATTTCATGTCACTTACAATTTTAATGTCGATTGGTACTTAATAGATACTGTCTCAGGGTGACGAGCGCAATACAGTATCGGACAATATTTCGCAATACAAAGTTCTATGTGGATTATGTGGCACTGCAGCTTTTAGGGTAGGCATTAGGCGTGTTTCTTACCATAAAGTGAACGACTGGATCATCTCATCACTCAATATAAAAATACTATGAATATACATGAAATCTAAGTAGATTAAGCTTCGAGTGGAGCAGGTGCAAAAAGCGCTGTAGCCGCTGTCAATCGCTCGAGGCTTTTGTACCGGTCAGCGTTCCGTTACGCGGCCCGCCGCCGCCGCCGCCGGGTCGCTGCGGCACCTTGTCACCAGCACTGTGTCAACACCATGGAGTGCATAGTGAGCTAGTCAGCCTATTTTTCAACACCATTCACCGATGAGGGCTGGGGGCAGAGGCACAAAGCGCAGTTCTAATTGGCCGGTAGTGAAGAAATCTTACTATAGTTAGTACTGCACAAAACGAACTGTAGCATAAGGCAAATGCGTTAAAAATATTAGAAATCGACATCGTGTCAACTTGGAGTCCTTTAAAAAAATGCCTCTGGTGTTGCAGATATCGTCTGTTTGATGGAAAAAAAGAAAAATAAGATAAGCACCGCTAATGTTCCGTGAGTGAGGGGCTCTGTTTGTGACGTCTATTGGTAAATTTAATCTTTGGTAAACACCTAAACTACAGTTTCCCTCTTTCTAGTGGTTCAGGAAAACGACTTGGCATAGAAAGCGGGTTTGGTTCGCGGAGTGTGGTATTTTTACATTTCTTAGTCAAATCTATCATTGGATATTTATAATTTGTATGTTTTATTTAAACCAGAGAATACTTATCAGTATAAGTAAAAAGTAAGTGCTTAAACGTAACAAGCGCTTCGCTTCGACCTTCATAATAACAAGAACGGTCAAGGAGTGGCTGGAGCTATCTGCCGGCATCTGCGTTCGACTGGAAGGTGTTCTATACGAGTGTGCTACATCTTTGACGACATCGCATCAGGTAACATAGCTACAGGTAAGATAGCTGTCCAACGTATGTAAGCCAGTAATCAATAAAAAACAACGTTGTGTTTGTATATATTACTGGACTCTTAAGCCCCAGTCTTTATTAAACACATATATCTAAATTATATAACGAATAAACATTATGTTATCTTAGGACTAGTTTGGCAATGATTCAGTAGCGCGCCCGCCTGCTCTTGTTGCGGACATGGTTGGCCAAGCACAAGCCGAACACGACTGCCACCAGCTGAAACAAAAAAAAATATTAGAAAATAATGTTTTAGGATCCACATAGTTGTTTTATTGCTTTTTTCCAAGTGAAGACTACACACATCAAAAGTGTCTAGGGATCAAGCATTTTTATGCGGATTTCTTGAGATTGAGATGTGGCTTTGTAATAAATTTATGATTTTATAAATTTATATGGATCCTTTTTGGTGCATTTCATAATTTGAATCAGGAACTGTGAATCAAATTCGAGTAAAAGATGAAAATCAGCTGTCAATATTTTCCCTATAAAAACATACAACGCATTGAAGACATTATTAGTGCTACTGTTTCCCTACTACTGATTAAAACCAACGTTATTATGGAGCGGCGACGTCATTTAAGCAGGGAAGAAATGCTCAGAGCCGTGGGAATGATAGAAGCTGGTTCCCGGCAACGTACTGTGGCTTTAGCTCTGAATACAAGTCAGAGTGTTATCAGTCGACTTTGGACACGTTACCGAAGCACTGGTACCGTGGCTGAGCGCCATGGAGGACGGTATCGCTGCACCACACGGAGACAAGACCGATACATTCAAATCTTAACTCGAAGAGCTCCAACAATAACCGCCATGATGTTAGCCGTGAGGCTTCATCACTCTTCAGGGAACTTAATTAGCGACCAAACAGTCAGAAACCGCTTGCATGAAGTGAACCTTCATTCCCGAAGACCGCTACGGGTACCACCTATAGCAATGCACAATCGTAGGATTCGATATCAATGGGCTCTTGAACACAGAAATTGGGCAGAAGAACAATGGCGTTTCGTGTGCTTTTCTGATGAGTCTCGTTTTGGTATGAGACCGGATACAAGACGTATACGACACTGGAGAACCCCTGGACGCCAACAGCGATTAAAATCCTGCCAGGAAGTCCATCCTTATAGTGGTGGAACCATCATGGTATGGGCGGGTATTTGGATCGGCGGAAGAACTGAGTTGATTTGGATCAGAGGCAACCTCAACGCTCAAATTTATGCTGAGACGATTGTATCAGACGTCATCGTTCCTCTACAAGTGCAAATCGGTCCCTTATTTCAGTTAATGCATGATAATGCACGACCGCACACCGCAAGAGTTGTAAGACTGACTCTCGCCGCAGCTAACATCAATGTCCTGCCCTGGCCTGCTCAGTCGCCAGACTTGAACCCGATTGAGCATGCATGGGATATGCTACAGAGAAGAGCTCTGCCGAATATGGAGGGTATCCAGTCGCAAGAAGACCTTTTTTTGTTGTTGCAACGAACATGGGCGGCCATTCCACAGCGTGATTTGGATGAACTCATTTTGAGTATGCCAAACCGATGTTCTTGTGTTGTTAGTGTTCGCGGTAGAAACACGGATTATTAATTGTTTAAGTTACCCAATAAAATTTTAAAGAAAACTGTTATTTCAGTCTTTTTTTCGAACTTTAATGTTAGTGGTTCAAATGTCAAAAATCCCTTTATTAGGAAAATGGCAAATTTCTTTATTAATGCAAAGGTGACTTGGTTTATCGTTACTATGACAAACGAAAACACTTTATTTGATGAATCCTTAAAGAAAATTTTAATTAATATCAATCAGGAGAAAAGTTATTGCAAAAATATATGTTGATCCCTAGACACTTTTGATGTGTGTATTTGTCCATAAACAATACACCTTAATCGTTAATAGCGAAATTACTGGGCATTATAAGACATTGTTTCAGGGAGCACTCGTCATCATCCCCTAGTGCGATGTTCAAGGGTTTGCAAACAAAGTTCTGAGTGATAGGTACTATGGGCAGGCGTGTTGCTTACCATCAGGTGAACAACAGGCCCGTCACACAGTGTATTAAAAAAGTAAGGGGCAGACCGGAAATAATTTGTTCGACTGTCCTCTCGTCGCCAAGTATGCCTTGATAGTGGCTACATATTTGAGCCTTTTGGGGTCGAGACACTAGGACCAGGGGGACCGGGGACCGGGGACACATAGTTTTCAAAGATACTGCAAAACTTCTGGTAGAGGCAACACGTGACCAAAATGCTGGCCTATATTTTTGCCAAAGGATAAGAATTGCAAAGACGTAGTAAGTATATAATTAGACGTAAAACAAAAAGATGAACAATTAAACATATACACATTTCTTTTTTCTCAATAGGCCGTTTGCATGTGTTAAAAAGAGAAAGGATTATGCGCATGGCACCATCTTTAAACCCTGCGGGCCACCAGCCAACGGGTGTGACGTTTGGTGATGTTTGGTCGATACCAGCTGGTATTTTATTGTGTGCAGTGGTTTTGGTGTTTTCCAAGGAATTTTGCGGGAAAAACATTATATCAAGCAATAAACAACAAGTAAATGAACCATGGCGTGTGTTGTGGTAGGCTGCAAGAGCCACGTCAGTGATTTAAAGCATAAACCAAGGGCTATAACATTTCATCGGTAAGTCTGATTTGTGTATTTCACCTCCTAATGCGAATATTTGTATGTGCTAACCTTCTCGTACGTTTGAAAAGTATGTAAGTTACACTAGGTGCTGTTTTAGCTTCACATGACGAGCAGAAGAATTCCCATATCTAAATAAACACGGATTTTTGCATACCGATCGACGTGTTTGGCATTTCATGTACTCGTCTAGTGATGTGGTAAAATTCACAACCATTGTATGAATATAGATATGATAATAGAACATACATAGTTAATTTCGCAGTCTATATTTTTCATTTTTAACCGACTTTAAAAAGTTGGAGGTTATCTATTTCATTGATTTTTTTATAATATGTTTGTTACCTCGGAACTCCGTCATATATAAACTGATTTGGAAATTTCTTTTTGCGTTGTATTTAGTGTGGATTAGTCCTTAGACCTTGGACTTCGAAGATACATTGAAGTCGTTTTTTTTTATAAAATGTATACTTGTAGCTAATTAATTATGTTAAATATATTTAGAATACTTAGGTTCTTGTTCTTGTTTTAGGTTCCTGGTGTTAGCAGAATTGCGAAACGCATGGATAAAAAACATGCAGAGGTCAAATTGGGAACCGACTCAATACCCTCGAATATGCAGTTTGCTTTTCGTCGAATCGTGTTATTGAGAAGGTTCCCAAAAAAGGCTTCTGCATTCTTATGCAGTACCAACAATTTTCTCAAGTCAGCCAGTATATACGCGACAGGTAATTACATATCGTAGTCTTATTAAAAAAAAATGGCCCACTGGTAAAAATGTTCAAGTCTAAAAAAGAACAAATTACTTATTGCTAGAAAAGGAGCGGGGCTCCCCCTCTACTAACTTTTAACATTAAATATCTTTGTACTTAAGTATTGGAAAATGTAATTCAGCTCAATTTCAGTATGTTAAGCTGGGTTGCTTGACATAATAAATAAAATTCAATTAATTGTAAGAAATTATTTGACCATTTATTTAGTGTATTCTTTTGTATATTCTTTTTTATAAGTATATTCTTTTGTTTGCAGAAAATACCTGTGAAGCAGAGACTTATAAGATGAGCTTCGCAACCTATACCTAGTTAATACTGATAGTAGTGCTCGCTGTAATTAATAATTAAAATAATCATAAATAATAATGAAATTATTCTTCATTGTATTGTATGTCATGCAATCTTAAAAGCATATTTAGCGTTCTTATTGGTTAGATGTTAGATGTCGCCACTAGCGTATACAGTAAATAAATAAATTCAACGTATTTTAAAAGAGTGCGTTCTTAATTTATTCCGTTCCAGCAGTTAGTATTTTAAAAAGTCAATAGCCGGGACCACACCGTCCCATCCAGAACCGCTCGAACTTGCGCGGTGCACAGTCGTAGTCGGTGTGGATGCTTCTTGCCTGATGCACCTCTATGTGATACCACAGAATACTAAGGGACAAAAGCATCACTCCGCAAAGAAATTTAAGCAAATAGCGACTCTTGCTATGACCCCATAAAAATACAATTCAGCTTGCGTAGCGCTGCATACCTACCAGTCATATTAACCTACAGAGCGCCTCTCTTTCTATCGCATAGGTCTTATCTCTTCTGACGCGGCACATATAACGACGCGCGACCCACCGTCGGTGTCCGGCTATGTACTTGTAGCTTCGCACTTACAGTGCGGAGTGCGCTAGGCCTGGTGATACTGGGTGTATCACCAGGGGTTATATATCTCGCCCGACGCGTGCATGATACAAACGCACAGGAAATCAAAAGGAAAAGACGAACTAAACACCCGATCGACTAAGCAAACTGTCGATCGTGGACCGGAATGTAGATTGGCTGGTGTGAAATAGCTAAAGTATGCTTTATCTTGCGCGAACGAAAAACGAGATAGTCTAAAGTGTGCATAAAGCATACACTACTTTCAAGCATACAATCCGTTATTCGTAACAAGTCGCTTCCTTCAAAACTTTACACAAGAACTTTTCACCTCCGGTCTTAGAAAAAAAATGTTTAACATTTTCTTATAAGACCGGAGGTCGATACGTTGTATCGGTATGAAAATAGGATATCACTAAAGTACATTAAGTACAATATATGTATAACCAATTGATAAGTAAGTATATATAGGCAAAGTGGAGACACTTGGGTAATTTTTGGGTATTGAGCAACTATAGTGGTCTCTTTTATTCCAAGTAACTTTTGTGATAAGTAGAAAAGGATGCATTCTGTTTTGGAAGTACAACTTTTTTCGGTCAATCTTTTACTATACTAAATCTTAGAAGAATTGCTATTCAACATGGCAATGTTGCCAGCATTTTGGGAACGTTGCCCAGTGGTAGTGGTTTATAATATTATATTAGTTTAGATAACGCTTTATTGTTGCGTTCCTTTGATTTTGAAAATAATACAATAAACAGGTATACATTTTATAAGGTCAAATACCGGTGAAATGTATATCCATATATACATACAATCGAATAGAGAACCTTCTCATTTTTAGAAGTCAGTTAATAAAATGAAATCACAAAAAGAAAAGGTAAGATTGAACATCCAGACCAAAATAATTCACTACTCGTTAGTTTTTGGTTTTGATCCTCGTACTACGGGCGAGAATGTTCACTTTCCCCGCCTAATAAGTTAAGTACTTCTGAAAGCCGTGTTGGTACGCACATTCAAACTGTAAGTTGTAAGACTAAAGCTATTCGCAACAAACATCGAACTTTAAGGAATTTAAAGACGTGGCCATATCAGGCTTATTTTAAACTGCTTGCGGCTGACAGTAGAAGTATACCATTTTTACCTACCCACGACGGAATGGATGAAGTAGGTATATGCGATTAGAGTAGATGGAACTTGTGCACATTTCTATGTTCCTGATGTGTTTTTTTTCTAATTAGCTTAAAACAACTTATCCAAGTGTTCGTGATCACTGCACTCGGGTTCGCAATATGGTCTCCCAATACTTTTTATAACGTCGAGAGAGATAATACTCACCTCAATAGCCACGACAACAATGAGAATAGCGCCCAAAGCTGTTCCGAAGGTGGTAAAGAAGTCTTCTATGATGGTGCTGCAGCCGGAGTAGGCAGTGAGGCGGTTGCAGGGAGGAGAGGCGCAGCAAGAGTCGGGGAGGGGGTCGATGCCATAAGATATGATGCCGGAGGGACCGCAGCATTTGAACTGGAAGAGAAGGTGATCATGTGAGTACGGGGTGTCAAGGCCCATGTACACGATAGATGCATTGGGCATCGCGCACTCTAATTTTAATGAGGTATTGGTGTCACGGTTCTTTAGAATGTGTGTATGAAAAACCGACTTTGGTCGGATGGTCGGCTAGCGATGGCCACCACGGCCAATATCCAAGTCAGCCGGTACGCTTGCCCATTCCAGTAGCCCTATATAATATTATTATGGGCCACCGCATACTGTTTTTATGTATTTTTGAAATCAAGTATTGAGATGTATCAGCCTTGAACTAATAAATAAATACCTTTTTTATTCGTACAAGGTACATCCGCTTTTAGTTTTGTGGTGGCCATACAAAACGTACTTGACTTTGGGACCAAAATCTGTAGACTGTCGGAAACTAGACAAAAAATTGCAGGCAGCAATGTGCAAACGCAATATGAGGTCTACAGCACCTCTTACATACAACACTCAAAGTTTGGAGTGGCTCCAGTGCAGTGGTTGAGCAGTATATATACAACTACAATAGTAATTTGTCTCATAATATGTGCTCACCGTTCTTTCGAGTACGTGGAATGCCTGCTGGTTGTTCGCGAAAGAGTCGTTCATCCACTTGGGGATCTCAGCGATGACGTTATCGAGGCGCACGAAGATCATGATGGCCAGCGTCAGCTTCGCAACCATTAGGAGGAGCATGACGATGGAGTACTGGAAATTTTAAATGGTTTTCAAATGTTGTTTTCGGATAGACCGGAGTTTTATTTTGTAGCTTGGGATAACTGTTCCGAGAGGAATTTGCAGTGTTATATATGGACAACGGCTAGGGTGTCAAACATTTTTATCCTTCGTATCAATCATCCTCACTAAATAACTGCTCGGCTGCTGCCACCAGATGGAATAGCAGCGTACAGATAATTTAGTGGAAGTGCATATTGTAGTCCTGCGGAAACACCTCGGAGATAAAGAGATTCCTTACAGTGACCAGCATGCAGTTGCTCTCGCGTATAGCTCCGCAGCAGCCGAAGAACGCGATGAAGAAGACGATGCTGCCCACCACCATCGAGGAGATTGGTGCCACTTCCAGGTTGCCATCGGTGAGGTTGGTGATAGCCGTGATGCGAAGCTGGACCGCGATGCCGAGCCCGACGAGCCCTAGGCCGCCCAACTGTGTAATGGTAAACAACGTAGTAATTAATTTGGAGACAAAAAGTGTCAAAGCTTTCAAAAATCATCCGGTATTTTTTTCGTGTAAATTAAGTAAATATATGCAGATTTTCATTTTTACGGATTCTTATTTCTACAGTTTTCCATTTACATAGATTCCTTTGCTTGGTTAGTTGGACGCGGCGGCTGCGCGCGCGTGTATGTAGGTATAATAAAATAAATGCAGAGCGCGCGAGCCACATCCACGTCTATGAAAAGTAAACCTTATTTCTCGGCCGCAAAACCTAAAAATATTATTCAGCTTCCTTGTAATACAATCTATTATTCTTTCTCCTTTTTCATATTTGTATGATATCACAATATATATCATGAGTCAAAAATAAATATTTTTTATCGATAACCTATCAGACATCCGATTTTATGAGTCGTATTCGGTATGAATTGCGTGAACGGATGTTTTTATTTTATTTGAGTCTTTATAACAAAGAATTAATTGAATCAGCATCATGCTGGCAATGACTTCCAAGGCTCTATACAGAGAAACCTAATCATAATATAGTCACGCGACCAGCAGCCAGGAGTTGGAAGTTACAGTCCATTGCTAATCATCAGCCTGGCTTCGCAAAAAAATCAAGTTTGGCGTCTCCCCTCCAATGTAACTATTGTGGGTACAAGGAAGTAGGTACTTATCTAAGTTTGGATGAGTCGTTACGTGTTTTCAATAATTTGTTATTGAAATCTGTTAATATCTATTATTATTGGATCAATATCGCGGTATCGCTGATACTGAGTCGTTTCGCTTATCTTCGGCCTATGGTGAGCCAACCTGTATCTTATCTCGACTGTCGCGCTAGGTGTGACCGAGTTTGACCAAACTGAGTTTTTGTAATATAGGTATTCACATAATGGCGTCGGCTTCGGTCTTAGAGTAAGTATATATAACTAGCTTCGGTGTATTGTAAAAATACGTTTTTGGGGCGATTTGCTAACATTTGGTACCAATGTTAGCAAATCGCCCCAAAAACGTATTTTTTTTACTAGGCAAGCGATCGCGATGGTGCAAACCACACTTTGTTATAATAATAAAATCTTGACGCTAACATCAATTTATATATTAGAAGTAAGTAAATTCGTGAGACAATATCCGCGGTTTTTCTTAAAGCACGCAGAAAAAACACGGCGATTTGCAACTAGGTTTAAGCATAAATTAGTATTACCCATATCAAGACTGAACATACATAGTTCCGGATGACTTTTTTAATGAAAATAAGAATAAAATATTAAATAAATAACTGACAAAGACGTTGTAGAATAAATCGGTCTGCTCCATTATAAATTATAATTTATAATTTGCTAGCAGGGTCATATGTAATCTCACCATCTATAATAAGAACTTTTGTGTACATGTTTGCAATAAAGTATTGAGTATTGAGTTCAGTAGAGTTGAGATCATGTTGTCCGAGATGTAACACGCTCGCCTAGGATACCTGTTCACTCTCGATTTGAAGACTCCCAGGTTGTAGTTGTCAGAAAACACCAGACGTTGGCAATATGTTCCACTCTTAATTGTTCGTAGTATGAACGTGAAAGCAAAACGTTTTGTTCGTAAGGGATGTCTACCATGTATGGATGTCGCATAGCCGTGCGCCTGGTTGTCCCATGGAATGGAGACGGTGGTATAAGGTCATGTAATGATGGTTCTACCTATAGCTGCGCATACACAATGCTTCCATATCATCTGGTACTATTTCCATGACATGTGTAAGTGTGCCACAAACCACAGAATACCTAATAGTACTACATGACAATGCCCAAACTTATACCTATAATTCAAACGGCTTCGATTAAAATTAAAGTTAGTTATACGTATATGTTTATACTTCGTTATTATCTATCTATAAACAATATAGGTATATATACTGTTCGTTGCCGAGCGCATCCCTTGAGAACGGCTGACCCGAATTGGCAATTTATTTAATGTTACGAACATTACATATATATACATATAATATATACATATATATATATATATATATATATATATATATATATATAGGCCCAATTAGGTTTTTATGGAACGAAAAATTTGAAATATTGCTCGAAAATTTGTGAAATTCGGGAAAAAATGAAAGTGCTTTCTCGCGCGGGCGAAACGAGCGGGGCGCAGCTAGTAAACATAGATTTCGAAAGTTTAGGTTTAGTTAGTATATGTAGGTGTGTACTTATCGCCTTTCCGCCATGATTTTCAACACAAATGACATTAATAAGTAATACCTACATAAGTGTTTAGTGTAAACAATACGCGCTGGAAAATAATTGTACATTGTTTCTCGCAAGAGCATGAACATGTCGAATGTATAGGTTTTCCTCGCCATGTTGACCCTGTTCCGATAATTTGCACACGATAATTATCGGAATATCGTGTGCTGATGGGTCGACGATATCACAAAAATCGCGGGTCGAACCTGGACGAGAATGACACAGAGCCGAGGCGAATGGCATGACATGAGAGAACCCCGTACCCAGCAGTTGGATGTGAAATGCTGTGGTTGATGATGATAATGAATCATGGGATAATACAGTACTTTTTATGTAATTGAGTTACGAGAGGTCGTTCACCTGATGGTAAACAGCACGCCTACCTATAACAGTTGCAACACCAGCCAGAATTTTGTTTTGCAAAAATTCCTGTGCGGCGCTGCACTGCGTTCGTCACGCCGAGACCAATGAGCTCTCATAATGCTCAGTAATTTAGTTGCCTACAATGCTCTTCATGCCGGAATACAGTTATGCTTGGCGACAAAATAACTGGCAAAGCGGTGGTACCAACTACCAACCCAGACGGCCTTTCGCATACGAGAAACCTACTATAGTTTCAGAAGAGATTTGAAACCAAGCTACACCTACCTAATTCTACTGCGAGATGGCGATGACGAATAATAATTGGTTAAAAATTAGAAATGCAAAACTGTATCACCACAGACAGCCACCTCACACTACTAATTATTATTATTTTATTAGTCTGCTTATCTTAACGAACTCAAGGTTTTTGCGTAAAGGTACTTGTAATACACTCGAGAGCAATGAATCCGGGTCACTTAAAGAATCCTAAAAATCTCGGAAACTAAAAATGCTAGGTTAATGCAATAAATTGTATTTAATAGACAATGTAATACTCCTTAAATGAAGGTATTAAAACTTCTTAGTTATTGTAAAGTTATATCATAAAAAAATCAAATTTGAAAAAGGGCCACTTTCGAAGATGGAACTACGAAATTACAGCATTTGGTTTTGCTTTTGTTTGTAATCTGTCATTTATGTGGGTACATAAACCATGTTGATAGTGCTCTATATTCATTATTCAAGCTGAAATTATGTCGCTTACGCCTGAAGAATGCACCAGAATACTTACAATGCTGGAAACCGGCCGGAGTCAGCGCGATACAGCCAGGACTGTCGGTGTGTCGCTGTCAACAGTACAAAGAGTTCTCCGACGTTACGAAGAAACTGGTTCTAACCTACGCAGACCAGGAACGGGCAGAACCAGGTGTACCACAGCACGAGAAGACCGATACTTGGTGAACACCATGCTTCGAAATCGCTTTCTCACAGGAACTGAACTCACCAATCAGTTTCGACGCCTCGGAGGAAGTAACCCAAGTGCATGGACAGTAAGACGTCGGCTTGCTGAATCTAACTTAAAACCCCTTAGACCTGCAAACGGCCCTAAACTGGAGCGTGGGCATCGTATTTCGAGACTAAGATATGCCCAGAGCCACGTAAATTGGAGTATTGAAGATTGGTCAAAAGTTATGTTCTCCGACGAATCAAAATTTATGCTCTACAAGCACGATGGAAGACACAGAGTGTATCGAAGACCAGGGGAAAGATTCAAGCAAGCATGCATCGAAGAAAAAGTAGCCTACGGTGGTGGGTCTGTACTTGTGTGGGCCGGAATTTCTTCTGAAAGTCGCACAGAGCTGGTGATCATAGAAAACGGCTCTTTAACTAGCGTAAGATATGTGGAAGAAATCCTCAATGATCACGTTGGTCCATTTATGGTCAATTTAGGTGAGGATGCTATATTTATGCATGACAATGCCCGACCTCATACAGGTAGGATTGTGAATGACTACCTTCAAGAGATGAACATTACTCGTATGGAGTGGCCAGCGCGCAGCCCGGATATCAACCCGATCGAGCATGCTTGGGACGAGCTAGGCAGATGCGTAAAACAACGAAACCCTCCCCCAATCACGCTTCGTGAGCTCAAAATTGCTCTCACAGAGGAATGGGAGAATATTCCCCAAAATCGTATAAGGAACTTTGTGTACAGCATGCCAAACCGCGTAAACGCAGTAATGGAAGCACGAGGAGGCAATACGAAGTATTAAAATTCAAGAAAATCGTAATAAAGTTCAAAAATTTCATGTTTCCTATTTTTGTTTTAAGGAGAGATCAGCAGTTTTTTTCTTTATGTAATTTTATATGGTATGATATAATAAAATGTATGGTGACTCATATTTTTTTTACTTTCATTTAAGGAGTATTACATTGTCTATTAAATACAATTTATTGCATTAACCTATTATTTTTAGTTTCCGAGATTTTTAACATTCTTTAAGTGACCCGGATTCATTGCTCTCGAGTGTATTTATGATGCTGTGCAGTCCAGTCATTTGGTAGTTTTACCTGGAAAGTTTTCCCGGAGTTTTGAAAATTGGTAATTTTATAGATTTTGATGTGCCCTTCCGAATTTCAACTTTGCCACCTCGTATTTTTGCCGCTCGCGCCGCCATATTGGAAAAATGGCGCCTAAAAGCAGTTTTTGACAATACCTCGTTTACTAGTACTAGTACTTACGTACTTACGAATTTTGAAAACTACCGGTAAGCTTTCCAGGTAAACAGTAATTTTCGAACCAAATGACTGTACCATATAGGCCCATTTAGCCCAGGGCGGTCGGCAAGCTTGTAAGTTTCTTGCCGTTGAGTTATGAAACTAAGTAATATCTAGCCCTGGCGCTTTCCCTTTAACGTACCTATGTATAAGTAATTAAGAGTTAGTAAATGTTTCGCTAAAAGACCCAACTTTCAACCCCTTCTCACAAAGAAATTTATAAAAACAATGCTTTATTATATGTGTATTTATTTATATAACAGGCTACCAAAGGACATTCAATTATTACAAGGATATAAATTTAAGAAAATTTTAAGGGACTGGCTCTTTTTAACATATTGATAATTTCTCTCCATCCAAAGGTTGCCTGGAAGAGATCTCTTTCAGCGATAAGGCCGCCCATTGTAACACTTTCTTTAATTGTTTTTATGTAATGTCTGTAATTTAATGTTTGCAATAAAGCGTTCATCTATCTATCTATCTTTTCTCGTTGTTTTTATAATATTAAAGAATTTATAAATTTATGTGACAAAAATAAGGAAATATTGGCACGTTTGCATGCAGAAAGATTACAACGACGAATGTACTCTGTAAGACCGAAGAAGGTTTAATATGTACCTACCAATATGTAATGTAATCTAGATTACATTACAAATAAATTACAACTAAATTATTCACAAATAAATTATTCTTATTCTTATTCTAAAATATGTTATTTGAGCAAATATGAATTAAAAAGGCCTCGTATCAGAATACAGCGAAAGTATATTAGTATTGTACCGGATATCATTTGACCGATAACAAACTGTACCATCTTAAAAACTAATTTGATTTAGATCTATGCAAATTGATAGTATATAGGACCGATATCTATATAATAAAAGAACAGGGTTTTTTTCTACAATCATCGCACAGCCAAAACCGCTTAACATAGAAACCTGAAATTTGGACCACGTATTCTACAAGTAGTGAAGGCGTCATTTAAGAACGGATTTTTCGAAATTTGACCTTTAAGTGGGTCAAATGAGGTCATACAGGATGTATGGAGAAAAAAAAATCTTTTGTCGCACGATCACGAAACTTTGGCGGTATACTATGCAAATAAAATAAAAGAAAACGTGTATCACAGGTTTTTGAAAATCAACCGTTAAAGGTGGGTTAGGGTGGTTTTTTAGATTGGAATGCGGAAACTATAATGTATGCTACGGTGATTGTTTCTTGACCAATAGTTATCAAATTTTGTGTGGGCTTCGAGCATGTGAATACAAGGAACTTGTTTTTGGCATTTTTCAAAATTCAACCCCTAAGGTCATTTATTGGGGTCGCAAAGTTTCCATGGTGTAGGTTTTTTTAGTTAAGTTATGAAACTTAATCAATTAACTAAAAGTAAGAATATAAAAATATAATTTCCGTAACTTTTCAAAAATCAACCCCTAAGGTAATTAAATAGGGCCGCAAAGTTTGTATGGAGTAGGATTTTTTATTGTTGCGACACTATAGCTACAGTAAAGAAATAGGGTAAATAAATTAATTTTGACCAAGTTTAAAAATAAGTTTTCAGCATTTTTCAAAAATCAACCCCTTACTGGGTAAACGAGGTGGTAAAGATTACATAAACAATCTTTGTTTATTGCGATGAAACTTGGTACATACCTGACAAAACATTATTAGAATGTGATTTACCATTGAAAATCATCCCTTAAAAGGGTTAAACAGAGTGGAGAGTGAAGATTATTATTTTAAAGCTACAACGATGAAATTTGGTGTACGTGGTAAGCTAATGAAATTATAGATGTGTATTTCACCATTTTTTTAAAATCATCCCCTAAGAAGCCTAAGCGGGGTGGTAAAATTTGTATAGAAAATCTTTGTGTATGAAGTTTCGTGGCTATGCTAAAACTTGGTAAAAGAAGATAATTAAAACGTGATTTATAATTTTTGAAAATCATTCCTTAACAGGGTTAAACAGGGTGAAAAGTGAAGATTATTATTTTTAAGCTACAGCGATGAAATGTGGTATATGTGCTTAGCCAATGATATTACAGATTTACAGAAATTATAGAAACAATTATAAAATATAGATGCCAATGAAAATATAATTTTTTTTTTATTTTTATTTTTTTAAATCATCCCCCATCAAGCGGGGTGGTAAAGTTTGTATAGAAAATCTTTTTTATTTATGAAGTTTGTGGTTATGATGAAACTTGGTACACAAACTAAAAAAAAGGAGATAATTAAAACGTGATTCACATTTTTTTTTAAATCTACCCCTAACCAGTTTCAATAAGGGTGGAATGAAGTTACGTTTTTTTAAACTACGACGATGAAATTCGGTTCATATACTCAGACAGATAAACTTTAAGCACCTGTTTCACTATTTTGCTGGAATCATCCCGAAACCGGTTCAAACGGGGTGGTTAAGTTTATATGGAGAATCTTTGTTCATGAAGTTATGGCAATTAAATTTGGTACACAGAGTAAGCAAAAGAAATAAATTGAAATGTAATTAGAATTTTTTTGAAATTCACCCTCTAACAAGGTTAAACAGGGTGGAGAGTATCAAATATTTTTTAATGCTAAGATGTTGAAATTTGTTATAAATATTCAGCCAAGAAAATTCTAAACACGTATTCTACCATGTTTTGAAATTATCCCCATAACAGGGTTATACAGGTTGGTAAAGTTTGTATGGAGAATTTTTGTTTATGAAGTTGTAGCAATGAAATGTTGTATACAGACCAAACAAAAGTAATAAATTAAAACGAAACTCACTTTATTAATTAACCTCTAAAACGTTAAACAAGGTGGAATATAACATTTTATCTAAACCTACGACGGTGAAATTTGGTACATATACTAATCGAAGATACTGTACACACATGTTTCACCACTTATTAAACATCTTAAAAGGTCTTAGCGGGATGGCAAACATTTATGTGAAAAACCTTTGTTTATAAGGTTAAAGCGAAACTTGGTATATAGACTAGGCAAAAGAAATGAATCCTAACGTAATGATTTTTTTTACTATTTCCTTATTCGTACAGGACTTTAATTGACTTTTAAATGCAACAATCAGAAAAATAAAGAAATTCTAAAGGTGTAGTCAATCGAAGATTTACAAATATTCAGCAACTTATGTAGTTGACCGTACGTGTCGCAGGGATATCTGAGATTTCGTGAAATTCCTAGAGATACCACGAAATCATGAAATAATCATGTATGGGAAGGACCACTTTTCCGCGGTCCGACAAGCTTTTGCGAGTGCGAGTGAGTACGAGTGCGCAAGGCCAGAATGAAGCGAGGGGGAGAGGCGGCGAGCGTAGCGAGCCGAAGACCTCCCGAGTGGAGTGATGGTCGAATGCGCGAGTGGAGCGAAGGGATGACGAAGCGAGAGTTCTGGCAAGACCCTATTTATGAAAACTGGACGTCGTATCCCTAGGGATTTCGTGAAATCCCTGGTATCCTCATGTCCCTACGACATACAATATTTTTTCTGGAGCAACGATGATTGACCATTGGCCAAAATACTTACATATACTTAGCCAAAAAAAACTATTGACACTTGTATTATTACCATTGTTTTGAATACCATCCCCTGACAGGTTTAAACGTGTGGTAAAATTTGTATAGAAAATTTATGTTTATAATGTAAGTATTATGTCTTTTTACAACGAGATAAGAGCTGAAAGAGATTGGAGTAGAAACGAGACGAATTCGAGATAGGATTGGGATAGAAGCAGGACAAAATCGCCATAGAAGCGAGAGCTGCCGGAAATAGCCGGGAGCAAAATGCATTATTTCACTAAGCTTACAAAGTCGCAGGCAACAGCTATGTAAATAGGAGATTTAGTTTTCGAAGATTTCTTTTACTCAGGCTTCATGTATGTACATGGCGACAGAAAATACCGGAGCCGGACCGCGGTTTTGATCATTTACATGACTTTGCGCTGCTGCCGCACCAAAGAGTCATGTAAATGATCAAAAACCGGAACCGGTTAGGATCGGAATAGGATCGGGAGCAAAGCGGGACGATAACAGAATAAGAAAGGGACTGTAACAGGATAGGAGTGGGAAGGTAACGGAACAGAAGCGGTACGGTACGGTAACAAGATAGGAGCGGGACGGGAACTGGAATGGAAATATGGTGGGACGGAAAATGGTCGGAAGCAGGATGAATACACTACGCGTACGAAGTCGCGGGCATCAGCTAGTATAATATATAGAAGAAAGTCATGGTGGTCTGACCTCACTTCGTCACATAATGATCAACTGCAGTCAGTAATTCTGGCTCACATCGGCCTAGGTACTCCTTAAGCACACAATGAGATCGAACTGTCGCAATCGTAATAAAATTCGAGAATATTATAGAACTTATTAATGATATGGTTCAAATTTTAATACATCCAAGAGATAACAATCCAACAAGCAAATTGGTCATTCATGAGTCATAAAAACAGAACGCAAAGAAAATATTGCAAGTTCTACAAAATAATACTGAACAACCAAATTACTCTTTTTTTTCTTCCAAGTTTACTACCTATGAATATACCTAAATACCTACATATAGGTATCCACTCACTGCTTGCCTTCTCTCAGTTCCCATAGAACCACACCGATAGAAATAAAAGTACACGGAAACAACTCACCGCAAACACCAAGTTGGTGAAAAACAGGATGTATTTCACAAGGAACTCACCGCACCCCATTTTGAACTGTTAAATATTATACTTAAATAGATAAAGGGAAAAAACTGCACGTATGGAAACCAGGGCGGTTATCAGGGGACTGGCGATATTTATCACAATAACGTAAGGTAGGTAGTATAAAACTTATCGCTATAAGGTACGGCTTTTTACAAGCGAAGCGGGTAAATGCAATACGCGTTGCTAGCGCATTACATAAAACACTAGCTGCTGTTCGCGACTTCTGCGCGTGTGATTTGGTTATATTGGGATCTTTTGGCAACCCCGTGGTTATTTTTTAGTACCAGATAGGCAAGCATTTGACCGCAGCCTGATGGAAAGTGATGACGCGGTCAACAATGGATCATGCTTGCCTAAAAGATACCGATTACTCTGGACTTGAAGACACCTAGACTATAAGAATCGGGAAACAGAGACGCTGGTCAGGTGTTCTATTCCATAGCTGTTCGCATTATGAAAGTTGAAGGGAAACGCTTTGTTCTGGCAGGAGGAATGTCAACCATAAACGGGCGCCGAGTGGGATGAAAATTATCCTGTGCCAAATTTTTTCAAGAGAGTTACTTTCGCATTTATAATATTAGTGTGTATTACAATCTGAACCTTGTAGATACCTGTACCTAAATATATTATTACCTCTTTTTATACCTAGTAAAGTATCAAATCTATACAACAAACCTAATTGTATCCGAAGGTCTAATGATTACATGCCTTACTACTTGGCTACACTACATTTTATTGTGTCGCAGACGAAGTCGCGGGCGATATCTAGTATTATGTATAAATTACAGACATCTTTGAAAAGTGAAAGTTTTTTTCAAATTTTGGCCTGGTTCATTCATATCCTTGTCGAGCTATAGCTCCAACTTTAACATTTTTTTTTTGTTTCACTCAGTTTGTGCATTTCGTTGTCAAGTAAACATACATGGAATAAGTAACCTACTGAACTCGCCCGCAGGCTTATCAGAAGCCAGACCCCTTGTAAGTATTATTCGCCAGCTCTGCATTTTAGTAAAGTAATGGTAGGAACTTTACTCGCACATGGAATTCGTCGTCACTGCCGCTCCCGCCATATTTTCACTCGCTAAACGCTAGTTCACGGCCCCCACACCATTTTGATAACAACTGACTAAACAAATCGGTCATCTCTTTCTCCAAATTGTGCATGCTTTTCATCGCAATAATCTTTACGTAGCCAGGAAATCGCATATTTTTCGTCACAACAGGAGGTTTAAAGATATCCGGGCTAGCCTGCCTCCCTACCCATATGTCCCTCAAGCGCCAATCGTATATCGTGTTGAGCTCATATTAGGGTGTAGATTTACTCCGACAATGCCATATATTGTCCCATAAAGTTCATTTCAACTTGTAGTTATCGTATTTTGGTAAAAATAAATGAGATTACTTAATTCGATTTCTTGTCTGAATCGACTATAATTAAAACGTATCTCATTATATACCTTACTAGGTCAACACGATATATTTACATAGATACGATTGACGCTTGAGGGACATATGGGTAGGAATGCAGGTTTTTCTTAGAAAAAATCACCAAAAAAGGAGTCTTTAAGATTTAGTTTTCTTTGCTGTAAGTGTTAGTGTATATGTTGTTAAGGTATATGTTACTGGAAAAGCCCGTATATTGGTAAATCTTAGCTTTTGCCAAAATGGGTTGGTAAATGTAAGGATTTTACAAAAAGAGACATTCGGCTTTTATTATTAGAGTTGGAAAATGCTAAGATTTACCAATGACGTTTGGTAAATGTTGGTTTATTTAGGGAATAAAACAATGAGTATCATTTTTGTTACAACTAGAATTTAATACTGATCTAAAATGAATATCAGTTAAAACTAGGTCAAACTTATGTAGTAAAACGCGTCTTAACAAAATGAAAATTCTTCTTCTGGCGCTTCGCCGGTCGCTGCCGCGGCACGCTCGCTTCGCTCGCGCAGCTCGTGCGTTGTGATGGTAACCAGTAACCTTACGCTCCTCTTCGCTTCGCTCGTCGTTTGAGTCACACACTTATATAAAAACATTCGTATTTATAATATAAGTTTGATGTGATGTGATGTAAATGCGAAAGCTTGTGGGGATGTATGGATGTTTTTTTAATAAGGAGCCTTTTTTTGGTAAAAGGCCATAATGTTGTTTTAAAAAATAAAAGTATAAAGTCGCGGTTTTATCCGAAAAAATCACGGTTTAAACCGCGAGGTGCAGCGAGTCCGATTATAAATCCATAGTGAATGTCTACTACGTATTTTCATACATCATCAGCCCATTTTGTTCCCACTACTGCTATACTAGGACCGATGAACGGCCAATGAAAAAACGCTCTTACCTACCTATACCGTACAAGAAAACTTTCTGCTGAAAATTGCTGAATGCACCCACACGAAGTGGCAATCAGCCAGAAATTAACTCAACGCCATACCAGATTAACAATTAATATGTTTAGGTTTCATCTCACGCAAATATGAATTCCTTCTTTCCGTGGGTGACCTATTTTCTTTGAGACATTGGTTTTATTTTATTATTTTATTTTCTGTCATAAGAGCTCTAGAAGTATAATTGCTATTAGCTTTTTAGCTTCCCAATTAGCTACATGTACAATTGCTATTAGTTTTTAACCTTCGCCATTAAGAACTGTTTATTAAGAACTGTTCCTGAATTCTGACTTGTGGCCTGTAGGGGTAGTATACCGGAGATGCAGGGAAGGAGCGAAATTTTTGAACCCTGTGAAGTAGTGTGTGTGGTTTATTTAATGTTATGTTATATTTTTGTATGTATGTTAATCTGTAAGGTATATATTCTATGGGCCTCTGTTAATTTTACTTTGTTGTACTTTAATATTGCCTGAAATAAAGAGTTTAATAATAATAATCATTGGTTACTTTCTGTTAATCTATAACAAATCTTTTAATTCTCTAAAATTATATATCATATATATAAAAACTTATCTTGTTAGAACACCAGGACCCACTAAAGATCATGTTTACTACAAAGTGCGAGCTAAATCATCAGGCATTGATGTAATGGCATAAGTTGTGTATGTAATGGTGCCAGCTCCTTATCTTATCAGTGCTATTATACTTATCAAATCACAATAATAGCTTGCTACTAATTAACCTACCTTGCGGTAGTTTTGTCCATTTTCCAGTGGGGAATGTGGAAAATTCTCTCTCAGCCGGGGTCAGAAATAAAAAACACAATTTTGTTATATTAGTAGGTAGGTATTGCGGTACATTTTTAAGTGGTATTCTCCTTTGTCTTTATAGACCGTTTAGGGGGACAACGCATGTCTTATGGAAGATGTATTCAATAATATTTAGGTAACTTTACATACGATTTCATAGGCAAACGCTCTTTCCGCTTTCCCGCAGGAACATGCATGTTCCCGAATAAAAATAGTGACTGAACTAACAAATCATAGTTAAATGAACAAACAATATGATAAAATTTCTTTAGAAGCAATAAGCTCTACTGGCTTGCTGTTCATAAAATACCAGGCGTTTTGAAAATTAAATATTGTTGTTCGCATGTAAATTGTCTACGATTTTAGTTGCATATGAACAAGTGGGCTAGTAAATTGCAGTTAGTCTAAAAAATATAATGAAAATAAGCTATGTAAAGTTTTAATTACTTAAATAATATAATTAAGCCAATTATTTAACTATAGAAGTATTTATTCTGAGTTAACTAGCTACTTATCAACATGAAAGCTTGAAGAAGCAAAATTAGGTTAAAGTATTTAACCTACTTACCTACATAAACCGGTTTGAAGGGCATTGTAACCAGCGAAATTACTGGGCATATGAGATTTAATATCAATCGAGCGCAATGCAGTGCTGCGCACTTTTTTCTGCGTGGCATTACACTTGTTATAGGCAGGTATGGCCCTTACTAACAGGCGAACGACTCGCTAGTCTCATCACTCAGTAAAAAAAATATATTTTGTACATAAGGGAAAGTGGTATCGTACAATCGTTTAGGCAAGAGAGAATCCGAAGAATCAATACTATAGCATACCCTACGTACCTTTTACTACGTGTCCGTATATATTTTTTTATGTAACTTAATTACGCTGTCGAGTCTCATAATTCCCAGTAATTTCGCTGGCTACAATGGCCTTCAAACCGGAACACAGTAATGCTTGCGCACTACTGCTTGGTGGTTGAATAACTGGCAAAGGGGTGGTACCCACCCAGACGGCCTTTTGTATACGAGAAACCTACCACCAGTAAAAATTGGCAGGCTTTCCAACGAATTCGGTGATTATAATAACCATCCCAAGAAATGATGTCTTAAAAATAATTCCAAATAGTGCCCAAGGAATATAATAGTGTATTTAAAGAGCTGAGCACGCTAACTAGACGTCTGGTTCGGCCATTTCTGCCCAAAACCTAACGTTCGAAACGTTTGGTTCGACTCACTTTATGTCAATATACAAGTATTTTCTAGAAAAATATATTTTTCAAGACAAGCTTTAACAAATTCGTAATCGGAACCGCAAGCAGGTTAAAATGAGCCCAAACTAGTAGGTTACGATTATCCGTCACGGAGTTCCATTGCCCATCTTTCGTCTCCATCATCAGATCAGCTGCTGTCACAATAATATTGTATTGTCATCGGAATTTGACAAGTATGCCAAGTTTCAACTCCGTACGATAAGAGGAAGTGGTTAGTAATATTTCGCAGTGGTATGATATGTGATTTGGAGCTAACCCTATCCTGGCCACCTGTCCGGTGAGCAGGTTCGGCGAATGGTTATGGAAAGGAGCCCAAGTCGTGTAGACATCCATAGCAAGCCTAGCATGTTTCCTTCCCGTGGTTGCCGCCCGTTATTGGTCTGGTCCCCTCAGGAACAGACGTAACTAAAACGGCTAGACGCAACTCGAGTCATTCCAATACCCCTCCCGAACCCCATCCTAGAAATCCTTTCAAACATCCTTCCCAATCCGCTACGAGATACAGTGGTTAAATCTCGTGGTCCCGCCATCCCACAAAAGAGCGAAGGCGGGATTTGCTTTCCATCAACCAACCAACCACGTGTTTTCTGCTGTACGTGGTAACCCCGTAAGACAGGATGCAACAAACCTGGAGGCTGAGCAGGCCGCAACACTCCTCTTTGGTGTGAATTTCAGTCGAAACGGGGGGCCGTTAGTCTAGCCAACTGCGGCAATTCAGCAGGGACGGCGTAGCACTCTGCTCTCGTCCGGCGAGGGAGGGGAGTTGATGGGGCTCACAGTCGGCGGGTTCGTGTTCAGGAGTCGGGTTGGTGACGAATGGACATTAGCTTCGTGCGGACTCGTGAGCAACTAAACTGCCCTTCCTATATCCAACTGGTAGCCCTGATGTTTGTAGCGATAACAGCATCCCCGGTGCGGGCTCCGAGGAGGGTGGGGAGCCAGAAGGACGAAGTACTCTTTTTTGAACATGGCAACTAACAAACATACCAACCCCAATAAAAAAACCACAGAATTAGTAGTAAGTACAGGCGCCCCCCGCCTCACGGGGGAGGCGGTGCAAAACCTTGTGGAGGCCTTCGCGGTCCCGGAGGCTAGCACCTCTGCCTGGATGGTCGTAAGACCAAAAGGCAAGAAAGGGAAAAGGAGTGGCGGGCAACGACCAGTGGTCGGAACCCAAAGCCCCTCAACCCAAAACCTCGTGGTGGCTCAAAAAGTCCCGGAGAGAAACAAGAACACATATAAACACCCAAAACAAAGAGACGCCCCAGTTGAAGGACCGCGGCCCATGGCCGGTGGTTCGAGAACAAGCGCCCTTTTTAAAACCAACGTCGAATTCTATAAACATCGACAAAACAGACATGACAAACACAGCGGCGGCTCAGCTCCGAAACCTACAGCCTCGACAAAACCGGTACCAGGGGTCACGCCCCAGGAAACCACAGGCAACAGGAGCAAGCCCTGCAAGAAGGACAACCGCAAGAATCGTGGCCGTAGGGCAGCAATAGCCATTGCAAAATCGGCAGCAGCCCCGACTCACAACGAGCCCAACAAAAGAACGCGGTTAGATGACACAGTGTCTCCGAGAGGTGAACACAAAAAACCGAAGCTTGACAACTCCCGACGAACCCTGACGAGCTACGCCGACGTCGTCCAGAACGAGCTCTGCGTAGCAATTACCAGGGCAGACAACAAACAGCTAACCGAGGAGCAAGCCACCATTGTGAAGAGGTTCCTGGAGCTGAAGATCCTTGAGATCGTCAAGGATCCACACAGCTCCTTCGTCCCGTGCTTCAAGGGCAAACCCATCATCGCTGATGGGGCCCTGAAGCTGTGGTGTGAGGACGAGCCAGCACATGCGTGGCTGTTACAGACCATTGACAGCCTACCGGAAGATACGTGTCCACGCTTGGAGGTGAAGCGGCAGAGTGACCTGGTCGCAAAAGTTCGGGCGGGCTTGTTAGTCCCAGACTGCGTGAACTCCGTAGAGGACACAAGCCTTGTCCTGAACAAAACGAACCCATGGGCCCGGGTGAATACCTGGACCATGTATTCGTACACCAGGCAGGATAAGGACACATACTACCTTACACTGGGCATCCCAGAAAACGTAGTCCCGATTCTGCTCGAGAGAGGCAGAGAACTAAAGCACAACCTGGGGAGTGTGTACGTGCGATTCTACGGTACCGACGGCACACTACAGAGCGAACCACCGACGAAGTCTACAGTAGAGGAACCGGCAGCACCAACTCCAGAACCACTCCCAGGTCCGAGCGGAATCGGAAACCAAGCGCGGCCCCAGCATTCCTCGCCAAAGCCCTCGACCTCGAGGACCAGTGTAGAGGACATGAACGTGGATCCTGACCCCCAAAAAAGTGTGAGGAGGGATCCACCAACAATAACGAAGACGTTGTCAGAAGAAGAGGAAGGGATCCTAGATGGTAGTGACCCCGACCTCTCAGACTAGCAACGTCATCCAAGCCAACCTCCAGCACAGTCTCACTGCTACGGCTAACCTACGCAAAGTGCTGGAGGACAACAACAATAGGACCATAGCCCTGGTCCAGGAGCCGTGGATCAGGGCAGGGCGTGTGTGTGGTCTAAACAACCTGGAAGGTAAGTTAATCATGGACAATACATGTCATAAACAGCGTGCGTGTATATACATCCTACGCATAATACCAGCAGTGCCCCTTACCCAGTTCTGTTCCAGGGATCTGGCTACTGCCAGACTCTTGGTAATCAAAGGGGAGGATACCGAGGAGGTCATAATTGCCTCAGCCTACATGCCGGCTGAGGAAGACGCCCCTCCTAAAGAAGTCACAGAATTGGTAAGACACTGTGAAATTAACAAAGTCAGACTTATACTCTCCGCAGACACAAACGCACATCACCCGCTATGGGGTATGCCGACATCCAACAGTAGAGGGGAAGAACTGGTAGACTTTTTATTCACTACTAACCTCTCAGAGCCAACTTTTGTCACAAAAAGATGTCGCACCATCATCGATCTCACCTTGGTCTCAGGTAACTACTCAGATAATATTGTTAAGAACTGGAGGGTTTCCACGGAATCCTCATGCTCAGACCATAGATGGATCAGATTTGAACTACAAACAAACATAGTACTACCAACACCAATTCGCAACCCAAGGAAAACTGATAAAGCGATTTTCAAGCAAACACTGCAGAATCGCTTGATACGGGAAAACAATACTGAATTATCGATAATTAACAACGCCGAATTAGAAGCGGCAGTAGAAAACCTAACATCAGCACTCGAAAGCAGCTTCGAAACGGCCTGCCCTTTGTCAGTTCCGAACTGGAATAATAAAAAGGAGAAAAAGTGGCCTAAGGAGCTAGAGAGACAAAAAGCAAAAGTAAGAAAACTGTTCAACAGAGCCATGAATACTTACGACGAGCAAGATTGGGTTGCATACAAAGAAGCCCAAAAAACTTACAAAAAGAAATTAAGATCCAACAGTCGTAGATCATGGAAGAAATACACCTCGAACATAGAGTCCAACACACAAGCCAACAGAACCAGGAAGATTCTAGCAGCTGCTCCAACAACGGGAATTGGGTCCCTAAAAAAACAGGATAATACATTCACAAAAACAGAGTCAGAAACACACAATCTACTGCTCTCCACACATTTTCCAGGATGTATAATATCGGACACGGTCAAGTGGAACAATCACGTCTCTGTTAGACCCCCGACAGAGGCAGACTGGAAGGTAGTAAACTCTGTGGTAACAGTAGACAGACTACACTGGGCGATAAGCACTTTTTTACCGTACAAAACTCCAGGCCTAGATAAAATCTTTCCGGGCCTACTACAATGGAGTGCAGGGATTATAACAGACATGCTAACTGTCATCTACAGAGCCTGCATAGCTTTGAGATACATACCCCTCAGATGGAGAGAAGTTAAGGTACTGTTTATCCCCAAGCTCGGTAAAAGTGACTACACAGAACCGAAGGCTTACAGACCAATAAGCCTAACATCCTTCCTGCTGAAAACACTGGAAAGGCTATGTGATCGGTACATGAGAGATAAAATACTCAAAGCCGTTCCGCTAAACCCTCAACAGCATTCTTACAGTACGGGTAAATCCACTGAATCAGCACTACACAAAGTTGTTAACAAAATTGAAGGGCATTGTAACCAGCGAAATTACTGGGCATATGAGATTTAATATCAATCGAGCGCAATGCAGTGCTGCGCACTTTTTTCTGCGTGGCATTACACTTGTTATAGGCAGGTATGGCCCTTACTAACAGGCGAACGACTCGCTAGTCTCATCACTCAGTAAAAAAAATATATTTTGTACATAAGGGAAAGTGGTATCGTACAATCGTTTAGGCAAGAGAGAATCCGAAGAATCAATACTATAGCATACCCTACGTACCTTTTACTACGTGTCCGTATATATTTTTTTATGTAACTTAATTACGCTGTCGAGTCTCATAATTCCCAGTAATTTCGCTGGCTACAATGGCCTTCAAACCGGAACACAGTAATGCTTGCGCACTACTGCTTGGTGGTTGAATAACTGGCAAAGGGGTGGTACCCACCCAGACGGCCTTTTGTATACGAGAAACCTACCACCAGTAAAAATTGGCAGGCTTTCCAACGAATTCGGTGATTATAATAACCATCCCAAGAAATGATGTCTTAAAAATAATTCCAAATAGTGCCCAAGGAATATAATAGTGTATTTAAAGAGCTGAGCACGCTAACTAGACGTCTGGTTCGGCCATTTCTGCCCAAAACCTAACGTTCGAAACGTTTGGTTCGACTCACTTTATGTCAATATACAAGTATTTTCTAGAAAAATATATTTTTCAAGACAAGCTTTAACAAATTCGTAATCGGAACCGCAAGCAGGTTAAAATGAGCCCAAACTAGTAGGTTACGATTATCCGTCACGGAGTTCCATTGCCCATCTTTCGTCTCCATCATCAGATCAGCTGCTGTCACAATAATATTGTATTGTCATCGGAATTTGACAAGTATGCAAAGTTTCAACTCCGTACGATAAGAGGAAGTGGTTAGTAATATTTCGCAGTGGTATGATATGTGATTTGGAGCTAACCCTATCCTGGCCACCTGTCCGGTGAGCAGGTTCGGCGAATGGTTATGGAAAGGAGCCCAAGTCGTGTAGACATCCATAGCAAGCCTAGCATGTTTCCTTCCCGTGGTTGCCGCCCGTTATTGGTCTGGTCCCCTCAGGAACAGACGTAACTAAAACGGCTAGACGCAACTCGAGTCATTCCAATACCCCTCCCGAACCCCATCCTAGAAATCCTTTCAAACATCCTTCCCAATCCGCTACGAGATACAGTGGTTAAATCTCGTGGTCCCGCCATCCCACAAAAGAGCGAAGGCGGGATTTGCTTTCCATCAACCAACCAACCACGTGTTTTCTGCTGTACGTGGTAACCCCGTAAGACAGGATGCAACAAACCTGGAGGCTGAGCAGGCCGCAACACTCCTCTTTGGTGTGAATTTCAGTCGAAACGGGGGGCCGTTAGTCTAGCCAACTGCGGCAATTCAGCAGGGACGGCGTAGCACTCTGCTCTCGTCCGGCGAGGGAGGGGAGTTGATGGGGCTCACAGTCGGCGGGTTCGTGTTCAGGAGTCGGGTTGGTGACGAATGGACATTAGCTTCGTGCGGACTCGTGAGCAACTAAACTGCCCTTCCTATATCCAACTGGTAGCCCTGATGTTTGTAGCGATAACAGCATCCCCGGTGCGGGCTCCGAGGAGGGTGGGGAGCCAGAAGGACGAAGTACTCTTTTTTGAACATGGCAACTAACAAACATACCAACCCCAATAAAAAAACCACAGAATTAGTAGTAAGTACAGGCGCCCCCCGCCTCACGGGGGAGGCGGTGCAAAACCTTGTGGAGGCCTTCGCGGTCCCGGAGGCTAGCACCTCTGCCTGGATGGTCGTAAGACCAAAAGGCAAGAAAGGGAAAAGGAGTGGCGGGCAACGACCAGTGGTCGGAACCCAAAGCCCCTCAACCCAAAACCTCGTGGTGGCTCAAAAAGTCCCGGAGAGAAACAAGAACACATATAAACACCCAAAACAAAGAGACGCCCCAGTTGAAGGACCGCGGCCCATGGCCGGTGGTTCGAGAACAAGCGCCCTTTTTAAAACCAACGTCGAATTCTATAAACATCGACAAAACAGACATGACAAACACAGCGGCGGCTCAGCTCCGAAACCTACAGCCTCGACAAAACCGGTACCAGGGGTCACGCCCCAGGAAACCACAGGCAACAGGAGCAAGCCCTGCAAGAAGGACAACCGCAAGAATCGTGGCCGTAGGGCAGCAATAGCCATTGCAAAATCGGCAGCAGCCCCGACTCACAACGAGCCCAACAAAAGAACGCGGTTAGATGACACAGTGTCTCCGAGAGGTGAACACAAAAAACCGAAGCTTGACAACTCCCGACGAACCCTGACGAGCTACGCCGACGTCGTCCAGAACGAGCTCTGCGTAGCAATTACCAGGGCAGACAACAAACAGCTAACCGAGGAGCAAGCCACCATTGTGAAGAGGTTCCTGGAGCTGAAGATCCTTGAGATCGTCAAGGATCCACACAGCTCCTTCGTCCCGTGCTTCAAGGGCAAACCCATCATCGCTGATGGGGCCCTGAAGCTGTGGTGTGAGGACGAGCCAGCACATGCGTGGCTGTTACAGACCATTGACAGCCTACCGGAAGATACGTGTCCACGCTTGGAGGTGAAGCGGCAGAGTGACCTGGTCGCAAAAGTTCGGGCGGGCTTGTTAGTCCCAGACTGCGTGAACTCCGTAGAGGACACAAGCCTTGTCCTGAACAAAACGAACCCATGGGCCCGGGTGAATACCTGGACCATGTATTCGTACACCAGGCAGGATAAGGACACATACTACCTTACACTGGGCATCCCAGAAAACGTAGTCCCGATTCTGCTCGAGAGAGGCAGAGAACTAAAGCACAACCTGGGGAGTGTGTACGTGCGATTCTACGGTACCGACGGCACACTACAGAGCGAACCACCGACGAAGTCTACAGTAGAGGAACCGGCAGCACCAACTCCAGAACCACTCCCAGGTCCGAGCGGAATCGGAAACCAAGCGCGGCCCCAGCATTCCTCGCCAAAGCCCTCGACCTCGAGGACCAGTGTAGAGGACATGAACGTGGATCCTGACCCCCAAAAAAGTGTGAGGAGGGATCCACCAACAATAACGAAGACGTTGTCAGAAGAAGAGGAAGGGATCCTAGATGGTAGTGACCCCGACCTCTCAGACTAGCAACGTCATCCAAGCCAACCTCCAGCACAGTCTCACTGCTACGGCTAACCTACGCAAAGTGCTGGAGGACAACAACAATAGGACCATAGCCCTGGTCCAGGAGCCGTGGATCAGGGCAGGGCGTGTGTGTGGTCTAAACAACCTGGAAGGTAAGTTAATCATGGACAATACATGTCATAAACAGCGTGCGTGTATATACATCCTACGCATAATACCAGCAGTGCCCCTTACCCAGTTCTGTTCCAGGGATCTGGCTACTGCCAGACTCTTGGTAATCAAAGGGGAGGATACCGAGGAGGTCATAATTGCCTCAGCCTACATGCCGGCTGAGGAAGACGCCCCTCCTAAAGAAGTCACAGAATTGGTAAGACACTGTGAAATTAACAAAGTCAGACTTATACTCTCCGCAGACACAAACGCACATCACCCGCTATGGGGTATGCCGACATCCAACAGTAGAGGGGAAGAACTGGTAGACTTTTTATTCACTACTAACCTCTCAGAGCCAACTTTTGTCACAAAAAGATGTCGCACCATCATCGATCTCACCTTGGTCTCAGGTAACTACTCAGATAATATTGTTAAGAACTGGAGGGTTTCCACGGAATCCTCATGCTCAGACCATAGATGGATCAGATTTGAACTACAAACAAACATAGTACTACCAACACCAATTCGCAACCCAAGGAAAACTGATAAAGCGATTTTCAAGCAAACACTGCAGAATCGCTTGATACGGGAAAACAATACTGAATTATCGATAATTAACAACGCCGAATTAGAAGCGGCAGTAGAAAACCTAACATCAGCACTCGAAAGCAGCTTCGAAACGGCCTGCCCTTTGTCAGTTCCGAACTGGAATAATAAAAAGGAGAAAAAGTGGCCTAAGGAGCTAGAGAGACAAAAAGCAAAAGTAAGAAAACTGTTCAACAGAGCCATGAATACTTACGACGAGCAAGATTGGGTTGCATACAAAGAAGCCCAAAAAACTTACAAAAAGAAATTAAGATCCAACAGTCGTAGATCATGGAAGAAATACACCTCGAACATAGAGTCCAACACACAAGCCAACAGAACCAGGAAGATTCTAGCAGCTGCTCCAACAACGGGAATTGGGTCCCTAAAAAAACAGGATAATACATTCACAAAAACAGAGTCAGAAACACACAATCTACTGCTCTCCACACATTTTCCAGGATGTATAATATCGGACACGGTCAAGTGGAACAATCACGTCTCTGTTAGACCCCCGACAGAGGCAGACTGGAAGGTAGTAAACTCTGTGGTAACAGTAGACAGACTACACTGGGCGATAAGCACTTTTTTACCGTACAAAACTCCAGGCCTAGATAAAATCTTTCCGGGCCTACTACAATGGAGTGCAGGGATTATAACAGACATGCTAACTGTCATCTACAGAGCCTGCATAGCTTTGAGATACATACCCCTCAGATGGAGAGAAGTTAAGGTACTGTTTATCCCCAAGCTCGGTAAAAGTGACTACACAGAACCGAAGGCTTACAGACCAATAAGCCTAACATCCTTCCTGCTGAAAACACTGGAAAGGCTATGTGATCGGTACATGAGAGATAAAATACTCAAAGCCGTTCCGCTAAACCCTCAACAGCATTCTTACAGTACGGGTAAATCCACTGAATCAGCACTACACAAAGTTGTTAACAAAATTGAACAAGACATTAACAACAAAATGCTATGTCTGGGCGCGTTCATAGACATCGAAGGAGCATTCGACAAAACAAACTTTCACAGTATACTAACAGCATTAAACAGACACAAAGTAGACCCAACATTGACTGAATGGATTATCAATATGCTGAGCCAGAGAGCAGTTCAAATAGAGAACAACGGCAAAACCAGAGGAGTGGTGTCTCGGGGCTGCCCCCAAGGTGGCGTCCTGTCTCCGCTTCTATGGAGTTTGGTAGTCAACGACCTTATCTCTAAACTCAATGCCCAAAGGTTCTACACAGTGGGATATGCCGACGATCTTGCAATCCTAATAACAGGACACTTTTCTAGCGTATCCTGTGATATCATGAGCAATGCACTCAAAATTGTAGAACAATGGTGCATAGAGCAAGGCCTAACAGTCAATCCCAACAAAACAGAATTAATAATGTTTACAAACAAAAGAAACCTAGGAAGATACACCTTACCAACACTGTTCGACACACAGTTGACACTGTCGGAAGAAGTGAAGTACCTAGGTGTGACACTAGACAGCAAACTAAATTGGGCAAAACACTTAGAGCACAAGATAAACAAGGCAAGCATCTCATTCTGGCAATGCAGAAGTATGATAGGTAAGACATGGGGTCTCAGCCCAAAGATAACCCTGTGGCTGTACAACACAGTGATAAGACCTTCTCTAACATATGGTTCTGTAGTGTGGTGGCCCAGAACCACTAAAAGCACCACTATAGGCAAATTACAAAAGTTCCAAAGACTTGCATGCGTAGCCATAACAGGCTGCATGAAAACTACTCCCACTGCGGCTATAAAGGCTCTACTAGGCATTACACCTCTACATCTATTCATACAGCAAGAAGCTGCAGCCGCCGCTTTCAGACTAAAAGCAATGAAACTCTGGGAGGAAAGCAAACAAGCCACTCACACAACCATAACAGACAAATTTTCAGGCAACAACCCAATGATATTATCATTATATGACAGGATACCTAAGACATATGTTTTTACCAAAAACTATGAAATCCGACTACATGCAGAGCCCAGTGACAGTTCAGGAATGGCTCAAAAATGAATACAGGATCAGGAGCAGGTACATTCTCGGACGACCTCAACATCCACATAACAACAATCCTGGGTGAACACAACTCCATCTTTCAGGCGGAATGTGTAGGTATCATCCAGGCCGCAAGAGCAGTACTACAGAGAAAGGTAACCGATTCTAACATCAGGATACTCTCAGACAGTACTGCAGTACTACAAGCTCTCCAGAGATTCGACCACTCTTCAGGGCTAACCCTACAGTGCCATGACCTGCTGAAGGAGGTAAGTAAACGCAATCACATTACTCTTCAATGGATCAAAGGCCACAGTGGATCCAGAGGTAACGATGCGGCGGATGAATTGGCGAGAAGGGGTTCGGCCTCCACCTTTGTGGGTCCCGAACCTGTGATCCCGATCCCATTTAGCCAAATCCGCTCATGGATCCGACAACAAACTAACAAATTACATCAAGACTACTGGGTAAATATTAAAGATTGTAGACAATTCAAGGAGGGCTTTCCGGTTTTAAACCCGAGATACTCCAGGAAACTCCGCAATCTCAACCGGGACAAACTCCGAAAAATAATCGGAATCGTCACCGGCCATTGCTCACTAAACAAACACCTGTTTACATTAGGTGTTACTGACAGCCCCTGTGCAGAGGTTGCCTGGAGGCAGACGAAACAGCGCCGCATGTGCTCCTGGAGTGCAGCAGCGTGGCGACCCAGCGAGCAGAGTTCCTGGGCGCGCCGGGGTCGTTCAGAGAAGCCTGCGCCGAAATCGGAGAGCTGCTGGCCTTTCTGAATGACATCGGGTGGCTGGACTAGCTGCCGCCACCCCATCACGCAAAAAGGGCCGACTAACGGCCTAATTGCGGAATACTGCCCGCCCAACAAGTAACAAGTAACAAGTAAGAGGAAGTGGTTCTGAATCAACTTACAAAATTTGACCCAAATAAATAAATAATAAAAATTGCAAGTTACCTAAATAAATGTCTGATATTGAATGCATTAGCGCATGCTAGGCGAAAATCCTAAGATTTTAAATAGGTAATTAGGAAAAAGAAAAATGACATTGCTCGGTGCGTCTTCGGAATACCGTGCCGTCCCGTCGGGACGTATTTTCTTAGTATTTACGAAGTGTTTGTATTAACTTACGCCGACGCTACATGTGAACCTTACATTGTGCAGTTACAGTATACATCTACCATTAAAACACTTTACTTGAATATTAATTGAAAGCTTCAGTCAATCTGCATTATCTGGTGTACATCAGTCAGACGGAGGAGCCGTTCTTATAAACAAGAGCTAACTATATAAACGCACTTGACATAAATGATGCACTGACGGGTGGGCAACATTCGCTGTAACTTGTGAAATGTTTTTTCTGAAATTTCGTAACTCCTGAAAAGCTTAATTCACAAGTTACAGTAATAGTAACAGTATTATTTCACAAGTTATAGTAATAGTACAGTAATAGTAGTAATAAATAAAACACCGGTCGAGTGTCTCGACTTAGTCTCGTGAGTGTAGCCGGATAATAAGCAATAATATAGTTACAGTAATGTTTATAAGTACCTACCTGCATTATTTTTCAATTCAATTCATTTGTTAACAGTTCATAACATTCATATTTGTTAGTAATTATGTTGCTTAGTTTTATACTGTTTATATACATTTTTCTTTATGTAATTCTGTTTTCTTTTCTTTATTTTATTAGTGTATGACTTTGTGGTCGTCAAATAAATGTTTATTCTTTTTTCTTTTCTTTAATACTATATAAGTCAAGACTATTATGCCTATATTTTTTATTTTTTCAATTTGATGTTGATTTTTTCAAAAAGCACTGAATTAATTTTAATATAATTTATGTGACCACCTCTGAAGTATGAGCTACCAAACATAAAGAATTATCAAAATCAATTTATATTCGGCGGAGTAATCGCGTAACATACATATAAAAACAAAACAACATATAGTCGAATTGAGAACCTCCTTTTTTATACGGCCTCCTTTCTTCAAAATACAAGTTCATAAAAATGTTAGTAAGTAAGGTACATTTAAATGTCACAATAATGTCAATCTATACTATCTAGTATAGGTACTATAATAATATAAAAAGGTAAAATGTTTGTGGGGGGTAATCTTTGGAACTACTGATTCAATTTTGAAAATTCTTTCACTGATAGAAAGCTACGCTACGCTCTTCCTAAGTAACATAGGCTTTATTTATCATGTCGACGCGAACGATGTCGCGGGCAGCTCCTTTTTTTATTAATGACCGGACTATGCTAGAGACGGCCACAAACTTTCTCATTTATAATATAAGTGTGACGTACGGAGCCCTAGTCACTCCACAGACTATGTATATAGGCAAATGCTACATACTTACATAGGACACTGAGAACTGCACATGGCTTATATTACGTACTAGTAGTACCTATAAGTTGACACCTTACGTTGACATGAGACAAACAATTTAAATCCACAAAAGGAATCCCGTGTTATTTCACCTAAAACACAGAATAATGGTACAAGTACCCAAGACTTGATCCATGCTATAACCAAAATGTTTTCGTCGTACTTAGTAGAAGTGAACAAGTATTTTTGGCTTTTTATACGTTTTTGGCAATGGCGACGACGCCGACGGGGACCGGTGTGCTATGTCGTCGCCAATCTATCTAGTATTATGTAAATTGATTTTCTAATACCTAAATATGTCCCTAAGCATAATCAGCGACCGTTTGAGCAAATTTTTGTTACAGCATATGGTTTCTTGGTCGGTTTTTGTTACAGCATATGGTTTCTTGGTCGGTTTTTCTAGTGTTTGATGTACGCTTTAGTTTCTTCCTTGCTAAGTTCAAGTTTTATGATGTTATGTGTATGTTTCATGTTTGTCCCGCAGCGGGATCCAAACCTGTCTCCTGGGTGCTTCGAGGAGACAGCCAAATATTTTATCTAAGCCTGGGTGCTTGTGTGCTCTACATTAGAATTTCAATTAAACAATTGAGAAATAATACGTAATAAAAATACCTTGATTGATCCTGACCTATTAAGGTCTGATTGTAAAAAATGATCCCTGAGATTTATTATCTTAAAATAAAATTCTGGTGTGATACCAATTTTTTTTTCCATTTCAGCTTGATCCCACTTCACAGTTTAAGGGTTTCGAATAAATATTATCTAGTTAACACCTAGTTAACGGTTATAGCAATGTCATTGTGTGTAAATATATCATTATTTATTTACGAGTGTAACAATATGAACTCACACTAGTTTCAAAACTGAAGTAACATAAGATACTGACAAACTTAAAGAAAAAAGAGTACCTAATGGTAATA
Source organism: Petrophora chlorosata (assembly GCA_951640565.1). Taxonomy (NCBI): domain Eukaryota; kingdom Metazoa; phylum Arthropoda; class Insecta; order Lepidoptera; family Geometridae; genus Petrophora; species Petrophora chlorosata. Next base: position 16,798,100 of record OX621202.1, on the reverse strand, counting down.
CCCTAATTTTGCATCATTACATGCAGCTCTGATGAAAACTCTGGAAATTACATCAGAACTCACGCAATCCTGGACTTCTAGCGCTCATAAAAAGTCCCGACATCATTGTCCAGTTAACCATTGAGTTTCGCCGCGTGAACAGGCAGCGAGATACTGATAGGTATTTTTAGAAAACAACTCATTAAATCATTCGGTTGTGTGCAAACAACTCAACTCTGCCGGCTCGAACTCCGCCAGTCGCCACGGAAATTTAGAGCGAAACAGACATCAAAGTTGCTGTCCCAAGAACATTTAAAAAACAAGTGTCTGTTAACTAAAAGTGCAATTAATACTAAATCGTATACTTAAATAAGTAAATTAAAGTGTCGTGACAATGGCAGCAGAGCACACAAAGCTGGAAATTGTGGATGAATCGTCAAAAACTCACAAGGACGTAGATTCCAAAATTTTAGAATCTGTATTTGGGACGCCAAACTCTCCAAAGAACTCGTCGGACTCGCGGATGATTAACAGTGAAAAAAACAACAGTAGAACAGTGAGTAAAATCGTAACTATCTGTTTAATAATTCATTTACAATTATAGGTACCTCCAACTAAAACTTCCTGATGGTACCAAAAGGTCCACCTGCTGTTAAAGGTAACGGGTAGAGCATTGACTTTTATTATTTGAATTGTGACTCAGTCTGTATCAGGATATAACAAAAAAAATACTGACTTTTCTGTGAAAAAGCTCTTTTGCTAGAGCTCTAGTTTGACTGAAATTAATTGTCCTCACTGAAATTAATGGGTTTAGAACTAAACTTATAATCTGTACAGTGCAGTGCCGCGCATGACCTTGCATTGTCATTAAATTCTGGGTGACGCTGTTGATTTTGCAAGGTTTAGGTCAGGGCAGGCGCTTACTATCAGTGCAGCTTGAGCGTATCGTTAGGTTCTTTTCATCCTGAGGTTCTGTCTTTAGTCGTCATCATCATCCTCAGACAATCATTGTATCATTTTATGAAATGAATGTCATAAATTAAAAAAAATATTATTTTTATTTAATGTGTCGGCAAACAAGCAGACGGCCCGCCTGATGGTAAGCGGTTACCGTCGCCTATGGACATCTGCAGCACCAGAGGCATTGTTGATGCGTTGCCGACCCTTAAGGACTCTATTAATTATTTAATAAAATGTACCTACTTAACCAATGTTACACTTTTCTGAATTGTTGGTATTTAAGTAATTAGATAATTAAACGACGTGTGTGTTTAATAGTATTAATATGTGATATATTAAATGATCAATAAGTATTAATTAATCTATAACAAAGAAATATCTAAGTCTAAACTAAAATTGCTTAAATATATATATACAAAATAACTTAAATATATATAACGACGTGTTAACATAGACTTTACATGGGTACACACACACCTACAGAGAAGATGTGTAAGTTCTTATCTGATAACAACTTTATTATAAGAATTTATTTGATAACATTGAGGTTAATGAAACACGATATGTAATGAAAGGTGATTAAACTTTTCATAACTTTTATTTCTTCATTTTAAGATTCATTAGGGTTTCGAAGAGCTATACCTGATTTTGGATTTAACGAAAGTGTTCCATGAATACTACAATGAATAATTAATGCATGATACCTACAATCGCGTGAACCTAAGAATTAGATATTTTTCGTGTTTTCTTGGGTTTCCAGTAAGTATCAACATACCATCCGTTTTAAAAACACTGCGTGCAACTTGATTGCAGTTATGGCTCGAGCCAAAGATGCCTGTTCATTCATAGTTTCAAAGTTATTTAAGACAGCTTAATATTACTTTATTATACATATTTCATTAGAACCTAAGTGCACAAGAAACAACGTAGAGTAGGTACGATACAGTTATAATTAATACGACATTTCCTTATTTCTCGACTTTCTCGTGGAAATAGTTGATTACTCATAATACATTTTTGATTTGATTTTAGAATTATATTTTTCCAAGCGACTGTCCAGTTCAGGCTTAAAAAATCAAGATAGATATACTTCTTGTGCATTTGTTTATAAATTAAGTGTAAAGCAGTTTCGCTCTTGGTTTAGATTTGATAAATTGTCATTTTTTTATGATACTGAATGAGACGAGCTTGTCGTTCGCCTGATGGTAAACGCCACGCCTGCCACTCAGAACATTAAATACCATAAAAAGTACTGCGTAGCACTGCATTGCGCTCATCACCCCGAGACATCAGATATTAAGTCTCATAAGCCAAGTAATTTCGCTGGCTTCAATGTCATACTAATATAGAGGGTGTTTAACAAATCAATAGTAGCTAGAGAAGTATTTTTGTGAAAGTAAAAACTTTCCAAGCTGTATCGTGTGGCAAACTCTTGATATACACTCCATGCAGTTGTACGTTATTGTTCTTACGCTACATATTTGCACGATTACGTACTTTGAATAGTTTTTTGCGTCTGTTTGAATCCATGGAGGGAGAACTATTTCTATCAACATTTTTTTTATGAAACTGAATGACGAGACGAGCTGGTCGTTTGCCTGATGGTAAGCAATACGCCAGCCCATAACAATAACACCACCACCCAGAACTTTGTTTAGCAAAATTCTGCGCGGCGCCGTACTGCGCTCGTCACCCTGAGACTGAGCTGTTGAGTCTCATAATACCCAGTAATTTCGCTGGCTGCAAAAACAACATTGTAGTTGCATGCGTTTTTTAATTAATGAACATTGACATTTAAGCTTTTCAAGTAATTTTTCTTTATAAAAGTTACCGCAACAACGTGAAATAACTCTGCCAAGTTTGCGTCATCCGATTTAACTGAGTCATGTATTAAAAAAATGAGCTCTCCTTTTATAGAGTGCAACGTATGCGGTATGTTATACTGCCTTATCACTAACACTTCGTTGTCTTCTAGTTATTCACTCTCGTGCCTTTTTACTTCAGTCTTCGCTGGTCATATGCAGGTCTTTCTCAAATTGATCTGGTGTATAGAAAATATCACATTATTATAATTTTATTTTGCGGCGTTTCCTACGTTGTATTTTTGGGTTCTGGGAAATGCCATTCCACTTCCGTTGTCACTTTACAAGTAGGTACTCCCGCAATCACTGGCCAGCGCGCGCCGCGCGTTTTATGTCTCCAGCTTACTATACCTAAGCCGGCTTTGATCAAACATTTCAACTTACAAATATAAAATATAGTGAGAAAATTAAAAGTTATCCTTTATTCGGACACGATCTAGAAAGTTGCCAAGTTTTCATTGAGCCAGTACAGTTTGTTGATCTTGAAATGTTCAAGAGTACCTTTCTTCCTCATGCGCGGAAGAAGGTTAATTTCGGTCAAAGTCGATGTTATTTTTAACGTATTTAATATTATTTGGCAATGTGTTTAGTTTCTTGCCGTATCTTCTGAGTAGTGGTTCTTTTTCCGATACGGTGGTAGAGTCATTGTAATAATTGACGTTCATAAGTGCGTCTGTGACGACAAAATTGAAATAAAGAACTTTTGAATTGAATTGAATTGTTCTGAGGTTACAACTGACTCCTGTAATACTTTTTCACACATTCGCCGCTATCAGGAAACTCTTATGTATCAGGGTGACGAGCACAGTGCAGTGCAACAAGGTTCGAGTGATGGTGCTGCATATAATACTTATAATTTTACTAGCTGACCCGGCAAACGCTTTGCCATATAAATTAAAAAAAAATGTTAAGGGTGAACAACCCTTATCACTTAGGGGTATGAAAAATAGATAGTAGCCGATTCTCAGACCTACTGAATATGCATATAAAATTTGGTAAAAATCAGTAAAGCCGTTTCGGAGGAGTAAGGTAACTAACATTGTGACATGAGGATTTTATATATAAGATAAGATGATGATGATGATATGTGCATATAATAAATCTCATTAAAAATCGAGTGTCTGTCAATGAAGTACATGAACTCCTGGAGCTCTGACTTTTCTTATATAAACTGCGCAGTTATTGCGATGTTTACAGTGTACCTAATTAATTGATGATTAGCATATGTAAATATACCGAAATATACTCACGAGGTACGTAAACGTTGGTTTTCCTCATTTGAATAGACGACGTTTGCTTATGTCTTGGCAGAATCATGAAATATTTCAGTGCCTCTATTCGATTCGGGAGGTAGCTAGAGCTACGTTCATTGACCCCGCCTACGCGGTATTGACTCAATGGTTAGAATAACGTAATGTATGACTGTGACCTTCATCATACACACAAAAAAGTATGGATGATGCATGACTTCCATTACCTATTGGATGGTAACCCGTTCGAAATGATTTGCGACTATTTCACTTCACAATACTACTGATATTTTAATTATGCGAAAGTTTGTGAGGATGGATGGATGGATGGTTTCTCAATCACGTTTAAGCTGCTGAACGGATCTTTATGAAATTTGGTATGTACCTAGGTTCTTTAGGTCCTGGAAAAGGACATTACGTAAAACCGCGGGGCGCAGCTATATAAACTACTAGCTTGGTATAAACTGTAAACAGTTGCCATCTTCCTAGAAAAATCCATATAGTGGTCATAAAAAAGATATAAGTAGGTATAGCTGTATTGGAACTGGAAGTCGGCCCATACTAGTGTAACAATAATCGAGGTAGAATAAATGGAAATGTACCTGGTAGAATTAGAACTTTTTTTTAAAGGATGGCTTTCGGAGAACCGTGATTCAGCTGTTTCGGCTGTGTCAAAAATAATACAACTTTACTTGTGATAGTGTCTTAAATATGCTGTCTGAATGGTGTTACTTATTGGTTAATTTATTGTACCTACTCGTATTTATGTACCTACTGTAACTTATTTGCAATACAAGCTCTGATAACTAGAATTTAATGTCAATATCGTACGAACAATTATAAATTAATGTCAAGGGCAGGCCATTAACACATCACATAATTAGCACCTAGTAACACGGTCAAACTTTGTCTCCTCTTTTTGTTTAATCTATGACTTACCTCTAAAGGTACCTACCATATGCCAAAATCCGCGAAACTATGTTATAAACCTTTCCTACTACAGATTTCATCTAGAAATCCAAAATCCTTCACCTAATAATTTTATTAACCGAGGCTTCGTGAAATTTCTTATTTTTTTTATTAAAAACAGTTAAGTAGATATAAACAGTCTATATACATTTATTTTATATATAGTTTTTTTACAAATGTCATTTTTGGGCGAACCGTACTTATTTTCAAAAAACAAAAAAAGGCAATATTTTTTTCTTCAAATTAAAATAGAAGGTTCCTAAGAACAAACCCTTCTAACTACAAAAGAAAAGGTAGCTACCCTTAAGGAGCCAAACATTTGCCCCACCCTGTATACATAAAATATACCTACTTACATCATGTATTATGTTCTGTGAGATATAGTCGGACATAACTAGACTGTGGTCGGCCATTAGTATGTCTTACACAATAACAAATACGAGTAGGTGTACCTACATAATTTTTTTTTCGTTCGAGTGTTTCAAAAAATCAAAATCTCTTTAATCATTTTGGCATCACAGACGCACTTATAAACGTCAAATTATCACAATGACTCTACCACCGTATCGGAAAAAGAACCACTACTCAGAAGATACGGCAAGAAACTGAGGGGCATAGTATAATTATTAATAGTAGGTACAATAGTCCTTTTTAATCGACTTTAATAAGAGAAGGTTTTCTATTCGATTGAATTTTTTTATTTATTTCTTATTTTTTTATGTTTGTTACCTCAGATCTCCGTCATTCGAAAAATTATTATTGCGTTGGGTTCAGTATAGCTACGAAGTGGTCCCATTTAAATATTATTCGATATTTGACCTTGGACTTCGAAGATACATTGAAGTCGGTTTTTTTGTTAGATAAAACGTATTTTACCTTTTTAGTTCTGTTGTTCTTTATCCTTGGTAGGGTTACAGATTGCAGAAGCTTTGGTACTGTCATTTAATCACACAGTTAACTGGTTCACCGGGAAATCCCTCTGCTGCAGACATACTAATTACTCTTTAGCTAGAACGGAAGTGAGGTCACAGTTGCAGATTGCAGCGGGAATACCTACACAGACACTCGCAAAAGAGAATATTTTGGGAGTCACTTGTTAACTTCAGTTCTTTGTGAATGACTAATTGTCCATCGTCACTCGTACCTACGGGATTTCCAACGTAGTCGTCAAAGGTGGTCAAAATAGTGGTCATTATTAATGTTATTCTTCATCTGCTTTCGTGACGATTTCCAATGACTCTACATTAGTAATCGACGTACTTTCGCAGGTCGGGGCAATTTCACACGTTTTCGGTGATTTATTTTTACGGCCTACCTTACTATTAGACCCTGGCTTGGATTCCCTGTATCTAGGGAGCCAGAAACTACCACAGTCCTACAATATTTATCTGGAGAATAATGAATCATAAGGAGTAAAAATAAATAAATACCCAGACACTTAACAAATACTAACACTAGCTAACTACAGATAAATATCCTATCTATTGGAAGAGGGCAGGTGTTTCAATGCGTTGACCAAGGAACATGACGTTGACTTATTCAACACCACTGCCAGACAACTCAAGCAGTTACTGGCCAAAATTTTTTTTGTCAAGCGTTAATGTTATATTAATATGTACATATGTATATAATTATATTGTGCGAGTTAACTTGTTTTCTGTGTGCGTCCGTCTATATTGTGTATCTATCTAAATTGTGTCATTTCTATGTTTGGAAACTTGGAATTGGCCTTCTCTGTATTTTTTTAAACACTTTAATTAAAAACCTAGCTGTAAGATTCCCAAAAATAATAAGTAGGTAAATACTAGCATTCGCTTTTTTACAAGCTTTTTATTAACTTGTAATGTATGTAAATTTGTCCGGGTGGAATCTAGCAAGCTGAATTAGAACCACTTCCTCTTATCGTATGGAGTTGAAATTTTGCATATTTGTCAAAATCTGATTACAATGCAATATCATGGTGACAACCACCTGATCTGATGATGGAGACGGAAGGTGGGCAATGGAACTGCTTGACGGATAATCGTAAACTACAAGTGTTAGGACTCATTTTGTTCTGCTTGCGGTTCCGATTACGAATTTGTTAAAAGCATGTCTTGAACAAAATAGTTTTCAACAAAAGTCTTATTCCCTGCTTAAACATTTGCCCATAGCGGAAATCAAACCCGCAACCTCCTTGGTGTATGATATATAAGCCGATCTAGTCAACTGTTTGACTACACCCACAGAAATCTATATTAAAGTACCTTTTTATTTAGGTATCTGTGATTACACCACAGACGCTGTTTTTGTTCAGTTAATGATTTAACTTTAAGGAATCAGTGAAGAAATTGTGTATCTTACAAACAAGATGCACTTTTGGCTTACAGTCTTACATTATAACGAGTAGGTACATAGTTAAACTACCTACCTTCTGCTTGTGTGCGTGGTAAACCCTGTTCTAGAAGGTAGCGCTCAGGACCTAAGATAAGCAGGAGTCCCAAGATAAGCAATGATAAGGAGCAATTTTTCATCGCTTTTCATTGTCTCGCGTCTGGTGACACAATTACATTTAGGAGTCGGGCAGGACCTAATCGTTAATTAAATCATTCATTAAACCTAATCAGCTCATTTGTTATTGCAGCATCACAACGGGAAGCACGCCAGCGATGCAGAGCGAATTTCGGAGCCGCTTTTAGAACCGGATAGGGAGAAACAGAAGCCTCCATTGGCAGGTCAGTTAGAAATGATCTCATCAATGTTCGTGGTCTAAACCTGCGATCGTTTAAGTTCTGGCCTAAGTCAGGATTAGATTAGAGATAGAGAGTTCTTCTAGATTTTGATGCAATTTGGTGTAATATTACTGTAATATGGGGATGAACTGAACTCCTACTTGATGGAATGGCAAACAATAGCCCAGAAACGTGAGGAGTGGAAGGAGGGTAGGGAGGCCTTTGCCCCGCAGTGGCACAAACCAAGCTGAAAAAAAAAACAACATGTAATAAGTCCTGGAAGACTTTTAATTCGCGTGTAAAACCGCGGGACGCAGCTATGGTCCATCCCACTCGTATCCTATGTTACTCCATACTTCATCATGAACAGTATTAAGTAAAAAATGCTATTGGTAGGTACGGTTATTTTTGTAACATAATCAATGGATATTTAAATACCTATAATATAACTATAATATATTTGTCTTATGTCTGCAGATGTGCGCTTACATCTAATTGTATAATTACATAGTTAACTTTTTATGTATTTCACGCTTCCGCGGCAAATTGGAATTCAATCAGAATGGAATGCAGGTGAGTGAGTCCACACCGAGCCTGTATACTATATAAAAAAACCGCGCCATAAGCGTTAGGTATCTTACGTAAGGAATTCGCATTCGCGATGCCGATGTGTTAAGGCCGTAGAATCCCATGGCTGACGGAGGAATATTATAATATGTGGGTACACTCGTATCTTAGTAGTTAGTACTGTCAATAAATTAGTTAGGTTAGGTCTAACAACAGTGAATAACTACGTAGGTATATAGATAGATAGATAAACACTTTATTATTAAAAACCTTCTGAGTTGTGGTTCTTTTTCCGAAACGGTGGTCATTGTAATAATTTGACGTTCATAAGTGCGTATGTGATGCCAAAATGATTGAAGAGATTTTGATTTTTAATAATAGGTACATGGAAACAACTGCCAGTAATCATCAGCATAATACTAGGCGGTCTTATCGCTCAAAGCGATCTCTTCCGAACAACCTGCGAACAGAAAGGACTAACATAATTTGGCAACTAACTAACAATATGTTTCCTATGTACACTAATAAAAAAACTTATTGTAAAAGAATCAATTAATTGTGTATGCGTATTGTCTCGAAATTCGGTACTACGTCATCTACATAAAAAACTAGGTAGATACGCGTAAAATATGTCATTCGATCACTACGTAGTAAAGTACCTAGATGGGTTTAGTTTCTTGGTCTGCCTTGGGCTTGCCCTTCCGCGTGGGTACAGCCTATTAAGCCTATAGGTACCTCTGATCTGACGTAAATGAGACACGTCATAGCACTGGAATTACCATCAACTTAACAAAGTACTATTGGTACATAAATTAACATTATTAATATTTGCTTATAATATGATTATGCTATATTCTTAGTATAATTACTTGTGTAACCGGCTCCAAGGATCGCTATTATAATTACGGTCTACGGTACTCCTTTGAAATTCTGAGTCAGGTTTAAACGCCCTGATTGTGGTTGCCAATCTGTGGCTACTCGTTAAATACTCGGGATTTTCCTGGTAACTTAGCCTTGAAATGGGGAAACTGGGTAAACAAGCCTAGTAATTATGACACAAAGCGATTTCTTAGTTCTGAACCCAAGGTCTTTTGACGGAATTTTATTTTTATTCGATGATCACGCTAAATGATCATTTTAACTAATTTTTAACTTTCTAAATATTCTTCTAATAGCGGAACAGTTATGACCAAGATTTTGATTTGACCCAAATTCCAGAGTAGTTTTGTGAAGAAAATTAGTGTTTTGGCCAGCAACCAGCAACCTTATCATAACTACGATATTTATACAACTAATTTAGCGTCATTATAGTTTGGCAATAAGACGTTCTTTAATTATAATCTCTACATAAAAATCTTTCTATAGCTCTACATAAAAATCTCTACAGTTTGCTTAAAGCCAGTGAAAGTCCTCGATGCGGATACCATTAATAATTGGAAGGTATTCCCCGAGATATTAAAAGAAGTGTGACAGTGTGAATCAACACGATTTCGTAGAAAGTAAAGAGAACTTTAGTGTTCTATTATTTATCCTGTGCTTTAGTTTAATGATCTCCGTTTGATCTACTCACTGCTTATTTATGCATTTATCTGTTAGTTTCAACATCTGCAGAGATACTTGGAAAAAGATCCGAAGAGTCGCGATTTGGCAGCGAGAAACTATTTTTTTTTAATTATTTATAAATAGTAGCTTGCCCACTATTTCGCTTGATAATCAGCGCCGATGTGGCCGCGCAAAGACCTCGTTGTTATGGAGTGGTTATGGAGGAGCAATATCCCCATAGGATCTTCCTTTCTGTTATATCCGTCCCTTTCTCCTTCCCGGGAGATCGATGGATATTTCGTCATTTCTCCTATTATATTTCTTTTACAGGTCCAGAAATCGACGACCTGGATGACGAACTGGCGGCTCACAACAATAACAACAACAACAACTTCGTCGGCATTGACGACGGACTGCTGGAGCCTGTAGACAAGAAACCAGGTATCATTGACGTAGGTGAGTACAAACTAAGGGAGATTAGTAAATAAACTACTATAAAATATAATGGTAGCTAAACTACATTATTTATTCTGTGGTAGAGACTTCTTCAGATTCCGTCTTCTAAACTTGGGAAGTAACTTTGGAAGTTTTCAAGATACGGTGAGAAACATATAGGTACCTAGGTATATCTCGTCATTCAGTTGCAAACAAATAGAATCATTTTTGAGAATAAGGAATCGTAAATCGGGTGTTGACTACCTAAGGACATTAGGATTATGAAGTATTAATAAAACTTACGCTAGTGTTTTATTGCTTTAACGATTTAACAATTTTAGGTTAGGTGTAATTTTTTAGACATAAAAGAAAATGTAAGGTATCCAATGCAAGCGTAACTTCAAGCACAGAATATATTTTAGTATATTATTAGTACGTAATCTCAGTACGTAGGTACTTCGCCACACATCAATATGAAATAAAGAAAATTAATGAACAACATCAGGGCTTGCATCGTTAATTACGAACAATAGTTAAACATAGACATACTTAAATAGCTGTATGCCAACAGCATTGACTGAGAAATGGCAATTAGGTTAGTTTTTATATTTATGTTAGACTTTAAAGAAGTGGTCCCAAGTTCATTTTCTCTTTTAGAACTTTATTTTATGAAGGCATTATAACTATTACCTAAACCTAACAGGACTACTAAAAGGACTATTTCATAATGTGAACTGGTTAAAAGCGTATGACGTCGTGAACTCACACGAAAATCCAGGAATTACACGAACTGATTCCTTTTTCTCGGTTCCACCTTCTTCCAGGCGGGGAGAGTCGTTTCACCCGTACGTCATTAATATTATTCCACCTATCCGTACTAAGCGTTTCGCAGATTTTTTTATCACGGACTGCTAAGGAGTGGAACCATGTGGAAAGCTCTGCCAGCGTCTTTGTTGCCGAAGAGCTAGAACTTGTGTCTCTTTAAATCTAGAGTGATGGGCATCTCATGGATAAGCCTGCTTCATCTTAGGCCGCATCTTCGCTTTCCATCAGGCGAGATGTCGTCACTCTCTCTCTCGCCCGCCGTAAGTTGTAATTTACAGCACCTGGGTTGCATCCTTTTGTGACGGACTTGCATGCATTATAAGTAGGTACGGATTCTTAGTAATGTTTTGTTATTACATCGGATCTGAATCGAGTACCTACGTATCTACAACTAAATATGTGGCGATAAAAGCGTCGTTTACCCGATGGTAACAAGCCTGTCCATAACAGTTGCAGCGCCAAATCCTGCGCAATACTGAATTGCGTTCATTACCCTGAAACAAACCTGTTGTCTCATATTAATGCTCGGTAATTTCGCTTGTATCGGTGCCATACAAACCGGAACTACTTGCTTGTTTGCTACGCTAGGAACGGTAAAAGTTGTGAATCTTGGACATACAGGTTTCTTACGATATTTTTCATCTGTTTTTAAAGCGGTGTCGAGCTGGGACTAACTCGTGTTTCGGATTGAAACTGACACACCGGCACCGTTCGGTTAGCATTATCATTGTTGATAACCTTAACCACAATTAAAATGCATACGAGCTTAGTTATTATAGATAGATACCCGCTACATGATATCAATTTTGTGGGTATTTAATTTAATTGATAACGGATGTATTGGGGTCATGATATTCTACACACACGGGAAGTGGTCTAGTTATAACAACTACCTAGTCAGCCTCTGCGGTGTAGTGGTTGGGCAGGTTAGCTCAATTCATATACACAACTGAGGCTGCGGGTTCGATTCCCGCGACGGGACAAATGTTTGTGCACAGAAAATAAAAGCGCCAGCATTTGTTTCGTGTCTGGGTGTTGTGGCACCATGGTCCTCATAGTCCCTGGTTCCCTAGATAGAACCCAGGATCTATGTATGTGATCGATGTGCGTATTTATTTATTTACCTAAGTTTTTTTTATGTAACTGAATGACGAGACGAGCTGGTCGTTTGACTGGTGGTAAGCAATAAGCCAGCCCATAACAATAACAGCACCACCCAGAACTTTGTTTTGCAAAATCCTGCGCGGCGCTGTACTGCGCTCGTCACCCTGAGACAATTTGCTGTTGAGTCTCATAATGCCCAGTAATTTCGCTGGCTACAATGCCCTACAAACCGGAACACAGTAATGCTTGCGCACTACTGCTTGGCAGCTGAATAACTGGCAAAGCGGTGGTATCCACCCAGACGGCCTCTCGCATACGAGAAACCTACCACCAGTAAAAGTATTTAATTACCTACTTATATTTAGTTGGGTTATTGGTGCGTAAAAGATTTTGTTCGTCGTGATCCTCCGTTTGCTTATATCTGCTCCACCTACCCTGGTATTACCACTACTGGTAGCTTTATATCTTCAAAGCAAGCAAGACCCCATCGAATGCAATGTTAATAGTAACTATTACTTTCAATTTCGATTGCCCATGTCCACAGAAATCCATAAGGTGTGTTATGTTGGATTAATTATCATTCACAGCATAAATAAGCTGCTAAATTTATATTAGCATTACTAAAATTAATTGTAGTTGCGTTTGATGAATGCTAAAACTCATCTCTTAGCACACCGCTACGTGTGCTAAGAGATGACTTACTTGTGAACTGCTGCGGCGCGGCGATCTGCTAATTCTAATGCTGTTGCAATTGCTAATCGATGAAGGGAGTCATAATGTGTTTTATTAAAATTATTAATAATTTCATAATACACGTAATTAGATAATTAAATTTAGCACGAAATTGTGTATTCACAACTGCGAAATTTCATATTAGCAATTAGCATCGCAATATCATATATCATGCTAACGAACAATATTTCGCATGCTAATGAAAATAATGATAAGTAGCAACAATATCCATTACTAGGTAGGTACCTAACCATAACTCGCGGCATAATGGCCGCTGTTCGGCGCCAGTCAGCCAGCGGCCAAAAAGTTTGGCGCGAAGTATTTATATTCATTTTCCATCATTTGTTCCAGGAGACGACGACCACGACGACGGAAAGCACGACGATCACGACGACGACGCGCGCACAGAAGATGGTAAATGGCCGTGGCATTCCGGGGACGAGCCAGACTATCCCTACGGTGATTGGCTCGCTGCACTATATGTTGCACTTTGCACTCTGATGACTATTCTTTCTTTCTGCACTGTAATGAGAACTGTTGAATTCACGCGTTTGTTTTTATGATGGGCAGTTCGATCCGGTTTATATTTCCAATCCGACCCACGCTTGTCAAGTGCATCCTAAAGTTGGTGTGAAGTAATTTATGAAGGTGCCCTTACTTTACACTTGTTACATTTATGGGTAGGTAAAGTGTAGGTATGGTATACCTCATGTGTACACGGCACCTTCGATACCGGAAAAGGCTTAGTTCTCACGGGAAACATTGGCTGCGGTTTGAACCGCAAATAATAGTTATCAGTTTGTAAACTGCCTAATAAAACTCCCAATATAAGCATTGTTGAAGTTCTAACTTATGAAGCTAAAATGTTACTATTCATTGCATTGTGCTTAGCTTAGCATTATTTGTATCCGTATGTATTCACTACCGCATGAGCATGATTCATTAAGTTAAAATAAGTGCATGTTGAGTAACTTAATTGCATGATGCATGGTCAAGAAATGTATTGTGACCTAAACAAAGAGAGAAACCCGTACCTACCTACATTCCACTACTTAGGTATAAAACTTCAGGAGCATAACTTTGTAAGACAAAAATATGTAATGATTTCTTTGGAATTTTGATATTGAATGCTAATGCATCCTTCCTAATTATTTAAAATCTTAGGAAGGAGAAAGATAATATTAAAAAATAATTAAAATGATATTTGATCAATGGAAGCATTGACGACAGATGACGTAGAATCGTCCCCGTAAGACGATATAAGAAGGGTAGAAGAAATTTGGTTGCTCGAGCAGTTGACTCGGTGACCCAGTGGTAAAGGCGTCGGGACGGTATTCCGAAGACGCAGGTTCGATCCCTGCCGAGCAATATCATTTTTCTTCTTCCTAATTATTTAAAATCTTCAGATTTATTTGAAATTTTAAGACCGTAGTATTTAGTAGTAGTAGACCAGTAATACTGGTTTAACGTACGTTTTGTTAAAGTAACGATCCTGGCCCCTAACTAGGATTCCCTGTATCTAGGGAACTAGGAACTATAAGGTATAAGGACCATGGTCCCACAACACCCAGACACAAAACAAATACTTGCGCTTTTTTCTGTGCACAAACATTTATCCCGTCGCGGGAATCGAACCCGCAACCTCAGTGGTGTATGAGATTTGAGCCAACTTGCCCAACCACTACACCACAGAGGCTGTGTGTTTTAACTACATAGATATGTACCATAATAGTTGATAGAGGTATTTTTGTTGTGTGGGACCATGCTCCTAGCAATTCCTGGTTCCCTATACGCAGGGAATCCTAGAAGGGGCCATACATATAAGTGTGAAAAAATTACGACTCCCGCTGGCAATAGAGTTCACTTATTTGAGAAAGGGACCCTAGGTTGTGGCGCTTCTCTCGCTAACATTGTTTGACGTTTTAAAACTAATAATAAAAATGTATTTTCAGATCACAATGGGCTGACTCCGAGGTTCGGGCTGGACGACCGACCTGTGTCACCGATTCCTTCGGTGAGTTTGTCAAAATATATTTAAATGAAAAGAAATTTGATTTATGAAAACTAAGATTCAGAAATCCGGATATAATGAACTGAAACTATCCTATAGAATCTTGAAATGTAAAAAAATATTTTTGTTTATAAACTGACCCAAATCACAAAATAAGCTTTGGAACCCTTACGGAACCCTGAATGGATTAGATTAGATAAGTCCTTATTGTTACACCACCAGAAATTATTACAAATAAAAATTACAAACTAAAAAACTAGTGTTACAATGGGCGGTCTTACCGCTCAAAGCGATCTCTTCCAGACATCCTTTGGATGGAGAGGACTTAAAGAAACAATAAGAGAAGGGGGTGTCAACATAAATAAGATAATAATAGAGACGTACATGTTCACAGAGTACAAACTATAATATCATGTACTACCTACTTACATAAGTAAAAGTGGTTGCTTGAAAACATGTTCTACAGTTTCAATGGCTTTTTAGAATTGCCAGAATACTAGATACCTACGTACTTACATATTACATTTATAAAATTAATTAAACGATGCAATATCTGACATGTAATTATGGAGTTATAAATAAATTATTTGTATTTGTACATATACATCATGAATGCGTCATGACCAACTCGCTCTTGGCGTTTTTATTGAAACTTGCATAATTATACCGAAGAAAACTAACTATGATTATCCTAAGCTAAAAAGCAACGTAACATTAGACGTAGGATTCCTAACTCAACTCTTGTTACAATAACACCTTAATAACTTTCATTAGGTCATCTTGCAGGCAATCGACGTGAACACCTACCAGCAGAAGAAGAACCTGGCGCAGGGCATGATGGACCTGGCGCTGCTCTCCGCCAACGCCAACCAGCTCCGCTACGTGCTGGAGTCGGCCAGCACTCATCCGTACTACTACTCGAGCCTGGTTTTCATCTCACTTAGTATCATTTTTCAGGTACATCAATTTTCGTCATTTTTATTTATATATTACGTTTTTATTTAGTCTTTCTTGTTTGTCTGTCTGTCTGTCGTTCCGGGTGGAATCTTGCAATTGAAATTTCGAGCACGTTCCGATTAGCTATCCGGCTGAAAGTTTTAGGGTAGCTCACAACTCGATGACAATTCAATTGAAATCCATTTATTAGCATGCATTGCCGACCTAACCTACAAAGGCGTATCGTGGTTTTGAGGGAGTTTTTAATCTGTCACTTTCTTGTGGAATAGCTAATTCTAGTAAGAATAGCGGAAGGTGTAGCTAATGTCTTTAAGGTAATCTACGAGTAGATAGATATATAGATAGATAAACACTTTATTATTCACCCTATAAATAGAGGTAACAATGGGCGGTCTTATCGCTATAGTAGATGCCGTGTTTGCTGTTAACCAGGTGCCAAAAAAACATGCACAAAATATACAGTTTTTCTTATATTTAGGCTATCAAAAATTAATAGCGCAAATATAAAGTTCTAGTAAAATTCCAAATATTAAAGAAATAATTAACAACCTTAAAATGGAACAACCTGTACCTATACCTCTGTATTCTGTGCCTATACTTAGTGTCATTTCGTCCTTGTCACTCCTGAGAGTGACAAGGACGGAAATAAAGTCATAAAGATTACATTGGAGCGGTCCCGAGCGCAGCTATTGTTATGATTTTTATACATATTATAGTCAATACTACCTACTATTATATAATGTCACTATTTTAGAAGTAAGAAATAGAAGAGGAATGCGACACCCAAGACAAACCTGTTTAAGGTTTATAAGGTGTTAGATATATATGAAAAGTTGTAAAATTTATATAAAAATAAATAAAAAAAAAGGCAAATAGAAATACTCTCGCAAAACAAAACTAAGACTAGTTTCATTTTTGCGACAGAATATATAAACCTAGCGGGTCTCACCAGATTGTGCGCCTACACTATGGCTGGTAGCTGGTCGCTTTGTAATTTTTTATTGGATTTACTAGACTATCCGTGCGTGTCAGATTCTTGTCGTTCCTACAAAGCTGCCTTGATGATGGAACGGATAATGCGTGATGTTGTGTGCCTACAACTGAACGTCATTTTGAACATTATCTACAAAAGCGGCGAGGGATCAACTGAGTTATGAAACTTTTGGGCGCCGCGCTATAGAAGCAAACACGTGCGTTCCACGCCGAAATACGCAATTTTAATACACTTTAGTCGGTTTCAGCCCTCGGCGTAGTGAGCACCTGTTCGTATGTCGGGTATAGCCGACCTAGGCGGTAAAAGGGTTAACTAATTTCTTTACATTTCAGATCGCCGTCGGCATCGGTCTGATCATGAACAGTCGGTACGACGTGAACGACAAGAAAGAGATCTGCAAAGCGGACAAGATCAACAACTTCACTGTCCTCGGCATCTTCCTCATCACCATCGTAAACGTCTTCATCACCTCTTTCAGTGTGGCGGCGCCCACTACTGCTCTGGCTGTCACGGTGCCTGCTGGATAGGGCTTAACGAAGGCGTAAGGTCCTAAACTGACCATCAAGGGGCCAAACTATTCGCGGACTTGTTTTTAACAGTCAGTATTCTTAAGCTGAGCATGCACGGCGAGCTTCTAGGCTCTTCACTGCAGTGCTATGGCCTTCTGACTGAATGAAACCGAATTCGTCGTTTATAGTGCTATTAAATTTTTCTTTCTTAAAGTGAGCTTCTCGTGCATGCGTTCATAGAATAAAATAAATATGTGAATTCCACAAACTCGTGTTGAAAATAAACACTGAAACTACCAGTTTTACCCAGTAGAATAGGCCAAAGTCGAAGGAATAATCCTATCAATTTTTATTTTTGTCACATACATAGATCCTGGCCCCTGACTAGGATTCCCTGTATCTAGGTAACGTGGAACTACGAGCACCATGGTGCCACAACACCCAGACACGAATCAAATGTTTGCTTTTTTTTCTTTTGTCCCATCGCGGGAATCGAACCGGCAACCTCAGTGGTGTATGAGATTTGAGCCAACCTGACCAATCACATCACAGAGGCTAATAACATTGTATGTAATGTAAACAATTTACATTAAAATATTGTTAAACAAGCAAATCAAAATTGCGAGTTGAAATTAATAAAGTCCATGGAAAAGGATAGGAATATATATTATATAACCTTTGCGTTAGTAATTTTGCTGGTAGTTTTCTTTCGTTTTTATATTTGAAAGAATGAACGGATGCGTAATGCATACCTTTTTTTACCTTATCTAATTGCTTTCTTAGTATGAAAATCTAATTGCGTTGCATTTATGAACATCATGTACGATTTTAATAATAGTAATTCGTAAATCCTCACGTGCAATATTTGCTCAAAATGTACTCATAATATTTCATATTTGGTCACTTTCTTGCATTTATCTTTATGTTAATTCTCATGCATTTATAATTAAGATACCACAGATGTACAATATAGACTCTATGTTGTAGACCATAAGACCTATTATAACATTGACAACGAACACAGTGCAGTGCCACATAGACTAATTTAAAATAATTTAACAGCACTGCACTATTGAGGGACTGTAGTCACAACCTACGATAGATTAGTAACTTAAAACTAAAATTTAAGCAGCCCCCGACACCATAAACCTATAAATAGTCAAAAACGGCTGAACCGACTTTGATAAAATATCTCTAAGAATCACAGCTGGAAAACCTGCTTTCAAATAAATAAAACCTCATCTAAATCGGTTCACCCGTTTGAGAGCTACGGTGCCACAGACAGACAGTGGTCAAACTTATAACAATATACCCCTCTTTTTTGCCTCGGGGGTTCATATATTTAATGAATTGATCTAATTTAGAATCTCCATTTAATTAGAGATCTCATATTCTAGAATTATGTATTGTAACTATTTTTACTTATGAATATGCATAACGTGCCTTGTTACTTATGAATGTAAGTATACTATTATTGTAAATAAAAATATTGTATATAGAAAATATGTTTGTATTATTAACTTATCTTCGCTCCGACAATACATTATTGCTGCAACCACATCGCTTCCGTTTTAATATTAAAGTGTTACCGCAAAACAAACGAAATTTTAGATAATAATGACTAATGGCCCACTATCGAAAACATATTTGACCCAAACAAATGTACTACTATAGCGTAGCGGGTTTAGTACATATCCCTTCGACACCCCTGACTACCCCTGAGTAATTGTATAAATGTTGTTTTTTTTGTTATAAAATTCATTAATTATGAAACATTACGGTTGTAATTAGAAATAAAAAAATCAAGCGTGGAGAAATAAAACAAAGAAATTCCTTCAGAATCCAAAATGTATTGAATACAAAACGATCTAATAAAATTGTCTGGTGGCAATTTTTTAAAATATTCTATCATAATAGTAGTAATAAGAGGAGAAGTACGCCTGTCCGTCTGTCCGACGGGCAAACGTGTATATCTATATATTACAATTACATGCGCGGGCGCATTGCGGTGTCAATTGAACATAAACTAACCTAAATTACATACATATAAAATAGACGCGCGGTATTCAATAACTACACGCTAAAAACCTATCAAAAAGTGTATGGGATTCCTGGTCACGGCACCAAGTTGTAAGAATTTTCAATTACAAAATTACTGAATCCCGCGCAACCGACCGATTTTACGAATTTAAATACTAAACTCAATTACAATTTCATTTTAAATATTCATATAAACATCACCGTCGTATAGCTGACACGCCGTTTGTGACCAATCATAGCTCCGCGCCTCGATATTACTGATACTAGTCCGTACGAATACGAACGCCTCAAAGAAAAATGACGATAAAACATTTGAAGGTCTTCATATAGGAACATATATGTTTTTAAAATAAGAAAAATAAATAGCATCATAAACACCCTATTTATAAGCTTGGATAGTGCTAGATATTAATGAGAGGAGAAAAGATTATACAGTGCCTGGTTGGAACCCTACACGCCAAGAAATTACATCATGTTCGTACTATGATAAATGCGGCTGGAGCTATTTCAATCCATCTAGAAGAAACATGTCTTCCCCATCAGTTCAATCTAACCGGAAGGGAGATAATCGCCCCATCAGTTCAATCTAACCGGAAGGGAGATAATCGCCCCATCAGTTCAATCTAACCGGAAAGGAGATAATCTCCTCGTCAGTTTAATCTAACCGGAAAGAAGATATTCTCCCCGTCAGTTCAATCTAACCGGAAAGAAGATAATCTCCCCGTCAGTTCAATATAACCGGAAAGAAGATAATCTCCCCGTCAGTTTGATTTAACCGGAAAGAAGATATTCTCCCCGTCAGTTCAATCTAACCGGAAAGAAGATAATCTCCCCGTCAGTTCAATATAACCGGAAAGAAGATAATCTCCCCGTCAGTTTGATCTAACCGGAAAGAAGATATTCTCCCCGTCACTTCAATCTAACCGGAAAGGAGCGATGATCTCCTCATTAGTTCAATCTAACCGAAAAGGAGATAATCTCCCTTCAGTTCAATCTTACCGGAAAGGAGATAATCTCCCCGTCAGTTCAATCTTATCGGAAAGGAGATAATCTCCCCGTCAGTTTAATCTTACCTGTAAATACAATGTACCCCAGTCAGTTTAAGTTACCCGGAAAAGAGATAGTCTCTCCATTAGTTTAACCAAACGGGAATAAAAAGCCGAAAAGATAGTTTGTCATGATATAAAAAACCTGGCGTGCTTTATTCCTCGACAGTTACACTGTAATAGGATTATCACTAAAGCGTCCACACCTTCAACAATTTGGAATGGCACCTTCCATTCTTTTGACCACAAACTATGCACAACTTATGCTAGCTTATGTTTTCTATTCGGAAGTTACATGTTATTCTACGTTTTGACGAGAAGCATTCTTACAAAGGTTTGATTTGACGATTCACGTTATAGTAACCTAGAAGCATTTTATGTAATTTAGAATTTTGAAAGTCAACGCTGAAGCAGAGTAGATTGAAAGACAACTTAATGAAGAGACAGTATTGTAAGTCCTATTTGTAGAAAATATTTCTATATGAGAAAATTTCTTAAATATTTCCATTTTAGTGGATGGAAAATATCTTGATTTTAGTCTAATTTATAAGATTACCCATTAGGTTAAAAGGCCTAAGGCCGGCTAGATCGACGATAAAAATGCAGTTTTAAAGTATTATGTTATACAGATTTGTACGGCCTGAAACTATTTCAATTGGGTTTGATCATACAAGCCGGCATCAAGAATCACATTTAGCTCTAGAATCACTGTCTCAACATATAAATCATTTCATTGCACTAGTCTAGGGTACACTACAAGACACTACAATCCGTAAGACCAAATCTGAATGGAATCAAAGAGGACTTAAATCAAATCGTGATTCAAAGTTAATCTCGATGGTACGGCACTAACAGGGCAGCACTGTATTCTTAGTGTATCTATCTATATGTATGGTGTAGAGTGTGAATTATGTATTCACATTTATAATATCTTATCCCAAGTATATAAATAATGACATCTGAAAATATTGTAATTAGGAATTGTTAGAATAACAAACTTTGTGATTATGGTGAATAAATGATTATATTCTATTTCACGTAAGCAAGCGAATGAAAGATTAAACAAACTTTCAAAGCTGTCTGGGCCAAGGGATTACAGTGTTAAATAATTGCTTCCAATTTGAAGTCTAGTTGTCGTATAGTATTTTGTAGTGTACCTCACGTTCAAGATTCTCAGGGGTTGGGAGGGGAGAGTGACGGGTGCAGCGGGGCGGGGCGGGGCGGGGCGGGGTGGGGCGGGGCAGGTCTAGATGGCGTCGATGTCGACGTCCTCGGCCCCGTCGTCGTCGGCCGGCTTGTTTTTGGGCGCGGCGGCGGCGGCGGCGGCGGCGGCGGCCACTTGCGCCTTGATTGGAGTTGCCTTGGCGCGGTCGTCGTATTCGATCTGAGAAGAAACAATCATTGACATAGAGGTGCCATCATTTTGAAGTACATCAGTCTATAATTTTCCTTGATTGGAAAATGTTGGAAGATAGGTGTGTCAAACAGGTTGAGAGTGGGCGAAAGTGTGAGTGAGAGATGAAAGAGGGATTAGAGGTGTGAGGGTGCGTGTGTGTGTAAGAAAGGGTATGTATGTGAGGTTTAGGTTTGTGAATGAGGATGTTAGTGGTTTATAGGGGGTGTGTGATAATTCATTTTATAAAAAAAACAGACTTCAATTCTGATGTATCTTTGAGTTCCAGGGTCGAATATCGATAAAATGTATTTGGGACCACATTGTAGCTATACTGAACCCAACGAAAAGAATTTTCAAAATCTATTTATAAATGACGGAGTTCTGAGGCAACAAATATAAAAAAAAACAATCGAATTAAAAACCTCGTCCTTTTTGAAGCCGGTTAAAAAAGGGTGGGTATAGAATGTGGTTAATGTGATCAGAAGTGGATGTGTATGAGATGTGCGGGTGTAAGATGTGTATTGTTAGACAACTCAAGCTAAAACTACGGAGCGAGCGGCCACGCCGCTATATAAAGCGCTGCGCAGCCGGCGCGCGTTCACTTCTTGAGATTTCGTTCTGAGCAGACGTACCATTGCCTATGTTGCATTTCATTTAATTAATTGTTGAATTTATTCTTGAGTTTATGTTCTAATTAATTATTGAGTTTTATCTTTTTTTTTAAGTTTCTTTCTGTAATTAAAATTAAAAAGTATGTATATGAGATGTGTGCGAGTGTGAGAGGATGTGTGTGCGAGCGAGAGGGTAGTACCTCGATGTCCTCGGCGGCGTCGTCTTCGTCGCTGGAGTCCTCCTCGGCCTGCTGCAGCCAGTCGAGGAAGGGCTGCGCGCGGCGCCGCACGTCCGCCGCCACCTCCTTGCCGGCATACTTGCGCGACCCCTTCGCCGCCCACTCCAGCACCGCCTTCTCCTCCACGATGTCCTCGTCGTACAGCAGCTACGGGGTGGCGTTAGTGTAGCGTGAGTCGCGTGACGTCACAGTGAGATATATCAACGACATGCTCACAGATGATAAACCAATCTCCCTATCCACCTACCCCCAGTCCTTGGGCACGTACCTTGAGCACGGCGGGCACCTTGGGCAGCAGCGCGCGGTTGTCGGCGCACATGGCGGTGAGCGCGTGCAGCGCGGCCCGCTGCGCGCGCGAGTCTGCGCGCGTGAAGCGCCGCAGCAGCGCGCGGTGCTTGCGCACGTCGCCCGCGATGCTGCCGGCGCGGACCAGCAGCTCGAAGATCACCAGCGGCGCCTTCGACTTCACCTCCAGCCTGGAAACAAACCATTACAAATTCAACTATTTGATAAAAAATATTAAAATAATTAAAGAGCAATATGTCCAGAGGTCGGATATCCAATGCGTGGAATGTCCTATTAGACGTTTGCGGAATGTCGGCTTTAAACCTTAGAACGCGACGGTCATATTCTTTTGAAAACGGACGCCGAATGAGAGTGATTGGTGACCCGTAATTGGTGTTCGTCACTTCATCTGGATCTTAGTCAAAATAGGTGTACCACAGGGTTCCATTTTAGGGCCGTTCTTGTTCTTAGTGTACGTAAATGATTTAACCTTTTATGGTGAAAGACCTTGCAGACATTGTACTTTTTGCGGATGATACATCGATAATCTTTAAGGTACAGAGGAAGGATAGATACTTAATTACACCTTGTACTACCTATGGAAGCATTAAAGAATCTGAATCATAGAGAACTAGTACACATACATAATGTATTAGAGATTGTTTCAAATTGGTTCGCTGCCAACAACTTGTTACTAAACGCGAAAAAGACGAAATGTTTAAAGTTCTCTTTGCCTAATGTTAGACATGTAGAGCAAAATGTAATTAATGCTTAATAGTGATAAAATAAAAAAAAATCGACACCGAAAAAGCGACGGTATTCCTAGGTATAAGCATAGACTCTAAGTTGCAGTGGGGAACTCATATCGATGCTCTATCAGGAAAACTTAGTTCTGCTGCATACGCAGTTAGTAAAATTAGGCAATTAACGGATATAGCTACGGCTCGGTTAGTTTACTTTGCATACTTCCACAGCTTAATGTCATATGGCATTTTGCTGTGGGGGTCTGCCGCGGATATAGATACTATTTTTATTTTACAAAAGCGGGCGGATCGCGCTATTTATGAGTTAGGTCCTCGCGAATCATTAAGAGAAGTCTTTAAACAAATTAATGTATTAACTTTACCTTCTCTGTATATTTATGAAAATATAATGTATGTTCGTAAAAATCTGCACAAACTCAAGGTGAATAGTGACCACCACAACATAAACACTAGAAATAAGGATCAAATTGCAGTACCTAGGTTTAGACTGAGTAAAACGAATAAGTCCTTCATGGGCAATTGTGTACGTTATTATAATAAACTTCCAAAATGTATAACGGAGCTCACAGAAAGTAGATTCAAATTGAGTGTGAAAAATACTCTAATGAAAAAAGCATACTATACAGTTAGTAATTACATAGAAGACAAAGATGCATGGAACATTCCGCTTCTGCCAAGTAGCCAACTGGCACATTTTGCCAAAAAAAAAAACATAAAATATTGTAACAAAAGTTCTAAAAAAATATGCCCCTCAGTTTCTTGCCGTATCTTCTGAGTAGTGGTTCTTTTTCCAATACGGTGGTAGAGTCATTGTAATAATTGACGTTCATAAGTGCGTCTGTGACGACAAAATTGAAATAAAGAACTTTTGAATTGAATTGAACTCTAGGATAGAGTAACATACCGCTCTGCCTCGTGCAGTAGATCCGGCGCGGAGATGTCCCCGGTGGCGGCGCGTTGTTTGAGGAACGCGTAGAACAGGTCCATGCGTTGTTTCTCGTTCTTCTCGTTGTCCTCGGAGACGGTCATGCTTTTGGCGCCCTCGGTCAGATCTGACGGTTACAGTCAATGTGTTATGAGTTCGGCAAACACAAGCGCCACCTACGATCAATCTTGAGAAATGGCAAATAAGTACAACTGTTTGAGATCTGATTGTTGTGTTAGGACAACAGTCGTTAGACAGGTCTTCCAGCGGTGGTTCTTAGACATTGTACAGGCCGCTAGCGGCATCTACACGAGGACAGATGCACCACCAAAGGTGTGAAGTCGGCGCGAGATCGAAGCCTACGTATACGGTCGCAAACCGCACCTACTTCTCGTCATTATACGACATTTTTATATCGATATAGCCGAATTACGTTTTTACATATGTTGTCATTTTATATCGAATAAATACACCATTCTCTGGACAGTAGAAGTTTTTTTCATCCATCCTCAAGACACTTCTTCAATAGACATGTTTTATCAAAATCGCGTCAGCCGTTTTTTCACTTTTTATAGGTTTTTTCTGTCGGGGGTGTTTTAAGTTTTAGTTTACTGAAATTCGTTTTCCATCAAATCCTAATCCTAATAATATTATAAATGCGAAAGTTTGTGTGTATGATGTCTGTTACCACGTATCACAGTAACTACTGAACCGATTTTGATGAAATTTGAAATTTTGATAGTTGAAATACTGAATTCACACATAGGTTTAATTTTTGAAAATCAACCCCTGAAGGGGTTAAACAGGGTGTTAAAGTTTGTATAGAATTTTTTTATCCTTGGTTCAATTCACTCAAAACTCGGTACAAATAAACTTTAACATAAATAATAACACACGATTTTTTGACCAAACTACCTACCTACTACTAGAGGGTGTGCAATAGAGTTCTAAACTTAGTATTAAAAATTTTTATCTTAAATTTTTTCTCATTTGCGTCAATTCAATCTCCTCACGGGCGAAGCCGCGGGACGCAACTAGTTTTAAATAAAGTATAATACCTTGCATGCGCGCCTTGACGGCGGCGTCGCTGACGTCGACGGTCCAGGTGCCGTCGTCCTCGTCGTCGGCGCCGTGCTTGCGGTGCGACTTCTTGACGCGCGGGTCGCGCGCGGCCGCTGCCCCCGCCGCCGCCACCGCCGGCTCGCTCTCCTGTGCAACAACGGTCACTGAGTCTGAGTACTGGCCTGATCGGTAGTGTGTAACAGTCCAGTGGGTGGGAAAGTTCGGGGCGAACTACCAGTAATATTAGTAGAATAGTAGGTAGATAGGATTAGGATATAAAATGCGTGACGTACGTTCTTGACATCCGGCTCGGCGTCGTGGTTCCCGTTGGCGGGCTTGTCGGCGGCGCCGGGCCCGGAGCGCTTGGAGCGCTTGCCGCGGTTGCCCTCCGTCACCGACGTGCCCTGGAAATAACACTCATTTTTTTAGTCACCGTATTTATATCTAGCACTCCTTTGCCTCGCTCAGGCAGCACACGTGCGCTCGGCTCGACGGTTGGACAGCGACTGCGACTCGTTATTAGTCTTGTGACATATGCGTCCGAGACAAAGAACATGCGCTACAATGCTTTTTTTTCTTTATTTAATGAGCTTAGTCACTATGCGATTATGCCGTTCAGTTAAAAAAATCATCCCTAAAATCTTGTTTTTTTTTTTCAAATGGGCAAATACCTTTGTTACTGAAAAAACAACTACATTCTACTTACTAAAACTAAAGTAA
The DNA here is from genome assembly GCA_951640565.1 of Petrophora chlorosata. Taxonomy (NCBI): domain Eukaryota; kingdom Metazoa; phylum Arthropoda; class Insecta; order Lepidoptera; family Geometridae; genus Petrophora; species Petrophora chlorosata. The sequence goes on along the minus strand of OX621202.1, from coordinate 16,771,605 downwards.
CTATTTACAAGGGAGAAGCAATTGATCGTAATCTTGTTAGCAATCTTGTTTTTTACTGTAATTGAATGACGAGACGAGCAAATCCTGATGGTAAGGAACACGTCTGCCCATAACTGTTAACACCACAATATTGTGCGGTACTGCACTGCGCTCGTCACCCTGAGACAATAAGCTCTTAAATCTCATATTGCTGAATAATTTCGTTATTAAAATAAATACACCCAACGATCACATACATAGATCCCGGCCCCTAACTAGGATTCCCTGTATCTAGGGAACCAGGAAGTATGAGGACCATGATCCCACGACACCCAGACACGAAACGAATGAATCCAATCCAATTTGATGGCAGCGTCCTTGTCTATATCCCACGCCTCGCCCCGCGGGGCGCGCCGTGGGCCCAGTGCTGGGTACGTACCTGCGCCGGCTCCATAGTGGGCGGGTTCTTGAGTATAAAGGTGTTGAGTTTGTGGTTGAAGTCGAGGGTGCCGTGGTACCCGCACGCCTTGCAGCCCTGCGAGATGGTGTTCCGCTTCGTGGATACAATCAGTTCTGTTTCCGGGTTGTCGCACTCCGGGCAAAGGACGAACTTGCGGATGAAACTGCATCAAAACAAGCCATTATAGTGGTGTCACACGCTTTGTGCCCGCAACGTGGGAAATTAAACGTGGGAGCGAGATACTATACGTCATTAAAGTTTGGACCAATTTTTTAAACATAAATTTTGACGAAAAAAGTAATAATATATCGGTTCGCTTCTACTCAAATTGCTATGCCCTAAATTAGGTACATATCGTCGGCTAGCAAACAACACCGCTCAAGTCGAAATTTGGCAAATATGACTTTGAAACGCCATTGGTTGCAGTTGTTTCCTGTAAAGTAGCAGAATATTACTTGCGCGGTGTTGTTTGCTAGCCGACGATATGTGACTCTGTATAATATGTAATTTCTCTGTCAGATGTATGATGCAATAAATGATTGAATATGAATATACGAGGTGGAAATTGTAGCCATGTGAACTGTTGGAGCTACAAGAAAGCAGTCTTAGAAGACTGTAAAAGTAATTTTCAACTGCATTTACAGATTTTTATAAACGGGTGTACTTGCAGTATACAAAAAAAACGGGCCCATCTCACGTTTTATTAAATTATACCAATCAATCCCGTTTCTTATAAAGATTAAGAGACACAATGAGACCAACCCGAGGTTGGAAAACCTACTTATAAAGACAGAAATTGAAATAAAACTTCTTGCAGATACGAGTTAAAATAGGAAACTTTAGCCCCAGCGCCGATAACTCCACTGAGTGGAAGCTACTGTGTGTGTGTTAGGTGTGACGGTGTGTGTGCACACTACTGCTCACCCGTCAAGCAGATCCTGCAGCTTGGCGGAGTCGTGGCTGCCGTTGACGATAAAACGCTCGTTCTTAAAGTCGAACTGCGTCTGCGCACCCAACTCACAACCGAAGTACTTCGTTGGATCTGCCGAGGAGGAATGTTTTTTAATTGTAATTGAGTGACGTCGAACTGGTCATTCACCTGATGTTAAGCAACAGAAGAAGAAAAATGCGCGTCCACACATGTTCTTAAAATATAGCAAGAGGTTTTTAAACTTCATGGCCATTCAGTATTATTAAAGGGATATTTACTCCGAAAGAGGGTAAAGCGTTTTGTTTGCCCTTAAAAAAACCACCCGCCTGCAAATACTTCAGTTCATTCGTGATCATGGCGCTTGCAACTGTGCCGAAATATCGAAACTCAAAAGAAATAAACACGGTAAATATCCCGTTAATAATATATACAATATAAGTAAAGCAAGAGGTGGCTTAATACTTACAAGTGGCGGGCCTGCCCAGCGCTTTGGCCACATCGGGCATATTCACGATGACAGTCTTGATGCCGTTGCCCTTGCCTTCTACCTTGGCGCATATCCGTGGCATCTGCGGGCATGTTACTAGTGTTCAGTTGTATTGTGCAAACATATTGATTAACGAGCTTCCCACTGTCCCTTAGCAAACGTGCAAATTCATCACGTTTTTCTCATAAACATACATAAGTAAATATAAAAAACAACTTTATTATCCTATCAGGATTCTTATTCTGTATGGGGGCGATAATTCCTGCACTGCTGTCTCACATGGGGTGTATTTTGCATTTCCCCCACCAGCATCTACCCAAGCCATCCCAACTCCTTAACGTAACGGAGTGTGGCTTTGGGGCGCTGGCGTAGCTGCTCCAGTGTTAATGCAGATGGTGGTGATGATATACGTATATCAGGATTTCTAAGTGACTTCTAAAATGTATGATTTTTATTAAAATACTCTCCTACCTTTGTTTATTTATTGTAAAATAGAAAAACATGAATCATACCTTGTAACGGTAGAACGCGTCGGCGACCTGCCGGTTGACGTTCAAGGTCCCCATCTTGAGGTCTCTTCAGTATATATGTACAATAAACTACGCTAAGGTACGCGGAGTCTCCCCCGACCTATAATATACTCAATTTTTACAAATTTACACTGGATCTGAAACAGAGAAAGATAAACCATGTTACAGTGATATTAGATCGTAGTTAAACATTCTGATATTGCAGTTCTTTGGCACGTATTTCATAGTTGTTCAGAAATTACAGAGGAACAAATCGAATCCTGTTTTATTCAGTCATTTCTGTGTTGAAGCATGTCCTGTGCTAATGAAGTTTAGGAGAAGAGAAACAATGATTCCAAAAGATATATTCCTTCTAACTGGAGATGATATTACCAAGAGAACATTGTAATTTCGGCTGTTTTATATTTCTCGATAGGCACTGGACTCACCTTTCGTATGGCATTTTAGCAAGTGTCCTTTATGGGACCGAGACCGTTACGGGTAGCAGATTTTCCTTAACCATGAACGTGATCCTTACATTATATGTTGAATTACGTCACTTGTATAGAATTGTTCACTCACGAAGGCGCGCCCCTCAGCAAACTAACTATCGGTACAAGAAGAACGCGTAAAGCTAATGTTTACAAAATATTTACATTTGTGTTAAGACTAGTAGCACAGATAGCAAAACCAAAATGCAATGCCAAAAATATATAAGGGTAATCTTATTTTACAAAATTGATAATAAATGGCGGGGCGCACCTTACTAAACTGTAGTGACAAAGGAGTCCTAGAACTTTAAACGTCATTCTTATACTGATCTTAGTAATCTCGATAAGTATAAGCACTGTCGAAATGTTCGTACCCAACAGGTCTATGGTGTGATCCCTGTCAGACAGGGTGTGTGTGAGGGTGTGTGTATGTGTGTATGTGGCTCACCGCGGTAGTAGAGTAGTGTGCACGTGGTGCTTGTCGCGCGGCAGTGTGCGTCGCTAGCGCGTCATGCGGGCGGCACGCCGGGCCGCGCGTGTCGCCAGTCACGTCTGCCGCAGCGGCAGCAGCTTCCGATGTCTGTTACTGCAAAATTTTGATGTTCTGCGAACAGACCGGTCTCGTAGTCATACATGGGCGGGACGCTCTACTCAGCGGAACTGGCGCATGGTACATCACGCTCCCTCACTTGGCTTTACTCTTGCGATGTACACATGTCTGATCACCTGACGACCGCTTACCATCAGGAAAAAAGGTAAATTTTTTGAGTTGTCAACTTGTTGCGCGTATTTATTGAGATAATCTTTATCATTTAATGACTATTTAATTTTCGAAAAGTAAACACCCTTACTAAGTTGTAATTGTGAGAAAATACAGCTTTTATATTGAGCCAGCCTAAATATTTCAAAGAGTTTAACTACTGTAATGAAACATAAAAAAAATGCTAAAGACCAATAGAAAGATAGGCATGACCGATACGCGTAATCGGTTCAACTTCCAGTATACATGATTTCGTGGCAGACCTAGTCTCCAGGCTTGACGACAGGTCTGGCGGTGAAGGGTTACCTGCGAGCAGTATTTCTAGATGTGTGAAGCGTCATGCACGCTCGACGGCGATGGGCCGGCCTCCTGGTCGCGACACAACGACTACACTCCTCGCACTGTACTGATGTCTCTGTAACAACAAGACGTACCTATTTAATTTATATTATTTATGGTAGGTCTAGTAGATGATGTCTGTGAGAAGAGATGGACGTGATAACCGCAATGCTAGGCAGTATTATGCATTGTATTAAAAGTTCTGGGTGACACTGCAATTGTTATAGGCAACCGTTGCGCCATCCATCCATCAGGCGAACGACTTGCTCGTTGCTCATTTGCATATAAAAAAACATTTAGTTGGCGGCAGAGTGCTTGTACGTGATTCAAAAGGTCAACATTGTCAGTATATTACTTCACTTCTAGACTTCACCGTCATCAGCCCATTACGTTCCCACTGCTGGGACACGGGCCCATAGAGATAGAGATTGGCTATAATCCGCCCAAATGGCCCAGTGGCAACATGTCCTTCTACACTTATTCAACTCTAAATAATACAGGTATCTTCTGGCGACCTTCCTTGTACGCTGGAGTTGGTATGTTGAAGTATTTTAGGATTAATTAGTGACTAGCAACAACATACTAGCGACATAATAAAATATGGTCTATTGTTACTCATACGATATAGTAGCTTTCTTTCAGTGAAGGAATTTTCAATATCGGACCAGTAGTTCCAGAGATTACCATCTTCATCATCATACAAACATACGTAAAATTTTACCTCTTTACATTTATTAGATTAGAACACAGCTCGTTCGCTCGGAAGGTAGACTATACGGAACGTTACGGGTCATAAAATTTGTCATGTCTCTTTTCAACAACTTGAAGAACCTTAAAAATGTATGTGACACTACAACAATATACATACCTACGGTTTTTTACAACTGGATATTATTATATCAGACTGGCTGCGCCCCGCGGTTCCACCCGCGGTTTCCCGGGATAAAAAGTAGCCTATGTGCTATTCCAAGTCCTAAAGTACCTACATACAAAATTTCATCAAAATTAGTTCGGTAGTTTTTGCGTGAAAGAGTAACAAACATACATCCATACATTCAATTCAATTTTTCGCGTTTATCATATTAGTAGGATACTACAGAGAATCCTTAACCAATATTAGCATTGACGCGACGACTAATATACGAAAGTAATCAAAACTTGGGCATCCACTACACACAATATTTTGGTACTTAAACCTTAGCAATAAAGACTATATTCCAATGAAACAAATTCTGCAAACGTCTGTTTATATCGTGTAAATAAATAAGTAGGAGTTTAAACAGAAAACCTGGTTTATATTGAAGCTTACGAGATAGTATGACGTCAATTTATTGTTTGTACACTGTATCTGTTAATTCTGTTTTTAGTGTAAAAGTCTAGGTACCAAGGTTAAACTGCTTACTCAAAACAAGTAAGGACATACATGATCGGTTCATAGGACTATCTTCACGTATTTCTATAAAATGTATAGTCACTTAGGCAGTATTGCGAAAATAGTAAGCATTATAAAACATCACAACGGGTGTCTGTGACAAAAGTTCTAATAAAAGAAAATTAAGACAGCTGTTATGATTCCTTACTTCAGAAGTAGGGAATTATTAGCCAATGATGATGTTGCATGTTGATGTTCCAATCGTGTCGGTTACACACGACATAATTATTATTTATTTATCAAAACAAACATTTCAATTAACGTGTATGGTTAGTGTGAAGAGAGAGGATGGAACGTGGAGGCTAAGGAAAAACAAAAAAATTGAAGATCTAGTGGCCGAGCCAAATATCATCGGCGAAATAAAAGCACACAGACTTCGCTGGCTCGGCCACCTCGAAAGAATGGGTGAGGATCGGGCTGTGAAGCGAGCGTATTTGGAACGGCCGGTTGGCCGACGACCGGTTTGCCGTCCCAAGTACCGCTGGAAAGACGAAGTGGAGAAGGACTTGCGTGAGCTCCAGGCCGAAGAATGGCAGGAGTTGGCGCAAGACAGACTAAAGTGGCGTCTTCTATTGTCGAAGGCCAAGACTCACTTTGGGTCACTGCGCCACCCTAGTAGTAGTAGTTAGTACTATCTTAAAACCTAGGTTAGCTTTGTCTAGGCATACGGTTCTCGATGATTTTATTGCAAGTATTTAATAAGGTAAGTCTTACAAAGTGGTAGGTAAAAAGGAATAAGGTTGGTGATAGGAAATGTTTGGTGTTTGTCTAGTTCCCTATTATAGATGCGAGTTTATGAGATGTTTGTTATTCATTCACGCGAAAACGTTTGAACGGATTTTATTTATTTATTTAATTGATCACCAACATAATGTACACTCTTACAAATAATTATATAATATCACAAATACACAATAGCTAAGTGTCATGTGAAATATAATAAGCGTTATCGAAGAGTACGCTTTTGGTTGTTTTTTGTTTTGTCTGTAATCTAGAATCCATAAATGTATGCATGACTAACCCATTGTTATCAACTATTCCTACTATTTAAAAAGAACCCCTAGCCCAGTTCATCATTTAGAATTCTTACAAAAGAACACTGGATCATTTCGACAGTTCCCTGTAAAAAGTTGTTGATGCCCGTGTCGAGTTATTCGACAAAAATAAAGTTGCTTTTGTAGATTCCGGCGGAGTGTACTTCGTTAAACAAAGCCGCGGAAGCTCGCGTCTTCCTGTGGTTTCATATAGCACACACTCGGCAAGTGTGGCACGCTCTAGAGATTGAGAGCTCTATAGTACAAAGAGGAAACAGTATGGTCAGTCCGTAGAACTTGAGTAAATTAGTTTTAACTTTTAAGAAGTATAACTGGTTCGCGTTCGACACGAACTGAAACATCGCATAATCGCCAGCATTGTCAGAACTGTTTGAACCACAAGTTAATATTGCAGGTCACAATCCACATTCTACAATACACAACAACGCTATCGACAATCCTTACTATCATCGATAGTCTGATATGTAAATTGTTTTTGTAAATTGTTGGCAACCCAATATAACTGTATTTTTATATAGTTGCCGAGCATGTCTTCTGTGTTAACGTTGTCAATACTGATCAATAATAGAAATGTATTTATACGGTTGGCCATAGGTCTTCCGCCCCACACCTTCCATGTAAACCAGGCTAGTTAGATGTACCTAGCCTCGAATAAACCTTCAATTATTATATTCCTCAAAAGTGTTTCTCTCTCCGGCCCACCATCGCACCACATCACAATACAGTCCACGCTCTCCAACTGGGTGTCTAACAAGAATAGTAAAGTTGTAAAACCTATAAAATATTTTGTTCCAGAGTTGTCCTACTGCTGAATCCCGCACTGCGGCTATTCCAATTACGTAGAAGAGTCGCAGTGCGCCATTGCCGCGCTTCCGACACCCGACATAAAATATATTGACGATATGTTGTATGAATTTATATGATTTCGCCGAAATTACATCGTGAGAGAAATGTTATATTTATGTTACTTTTTACATAACACGGCAAAATGTAGTCGATAAGCTATCTTTCTATACGATCCTTTCACTCTATACATTGAAGAGACACTGAACCAATCAGGGCACTGGTCATTGTGGAACTGACTATTTGGAAATCTAGTCAATGCAGAACACTAGCTAAACACGATTTTCTAGGCTCCGTAGTATGACAGAAATAGACACGCACTTTGCAAATCCCGGACATATTCTTCTAATGAGACCATGCAGAAGAACCGTGTGCGTTCAAGCGACAAGGCTACCAACTGGTTAATTTCCTTAATAAAGACCTATTTCTCTCAGCAGGAGCCACCCACGTAGGAATTGGTAACGGACGGCTGTCCGTGTTCTCCTCGCGACTAATTACTTATTAGCACGTCCAATATCATCAAATACTCAGACTTTCTCCGTCTGCATTCGGCACGCCGAAACGACGCGTTTCGCATCGATTTCTCTGTCTCACGAGCTACATAGTATAATATTTTTTCACGTTGTAGACAAAACCTAGTATTATTTTTATTCTGCGACAATACTATGGTGTGGGGTTTCTTTTACGGCGAATAATGAGTGATGATTCATGGCTTACTATTGTATTCTTTCTCTACATACTATTATTAAAACATCCAGAGTATTATAGTTTAATCCTGCAGATTGTCATTAATAGGTTTCCGTAGTACAACAAGGAACCCTTACAAGATCTTTCTGTCCCTTCCACTGTCTGTCTCTCCTATTAATTTTTACTTAAATGTGCTAGTACTTGTGAATTTTGGAAGTCCTTGTGATGATTTCCATAACTCGCACTTCGCACATTTTTCTGTATGTTTATATGTGCTTCTTCTTCTTTCGTGTGGGTGTGGCCAGCCCTGGTGTCTGAGTTTTTAGACCGCCCGAAGGCCTCCGACATGAAGTAACGAATGTTGTCCTAAGACACCAACCAGGACCGACGGTTCCCAAATGTGCTTACCACAGATTTAGAAAGACGAGGACTAGTCTTCAAAAACAATTGTTCAATTTACCCAGCCTACAGCAGCGGTAATGCGTATCGAACAATAACAGGAAGCGAGCAACGGCAACAATTTGCAGTCGCTGCATCCTTCACACACTGGTTACACTGGACACATAGACCGCGGCTGAAGTTATTCAACAGTTTCAAAACAATGTTCGATGTATGACTATGACCGACATTTATTTTTATATAATTAATAGCCCGTTTACATTGCCATCACATACTTTTGATTGTCTTGTGCGGTATTTCACTACGTTCGCCATACTGAGAGGCTTTGATGTCCAAATTGTCCAATATCTGCTCTGCTCAGTCATTTGACCTACGAAGTGTTGAATAGCACTTCGCTCAGAAGTAAAGGAAGCACTATGTCAGGGGAATAAATGACACAACATACTATTATAAGACGTATAGTAGTAGGTATATCTAGTAGCGTGGATGTAGTTATTCAAAACAATCCATGTTTACTCGGTATTGACCGACATTCTATGAGGAGTCTTTACAAGGAGTGAATGGTGCAAGCGTAATCTATTCAGTTCCAAAGGTTGTGGAAACATTCATTTTATCGACCGAGAGTCAGTTGCGCGTCAAAAAACTTATATTTCTGAAGCGCAGTTACATCTATGTTAAAAAATCACAGCCGTTGCTTGCTTCCTCGTAAGGACAGTTCGCACTTCAATATTATGAAGAACGTGCATGCCTCTCAGGCTAGACTTCGGTGAGGCAGAGAGACGTGTGTTAGAATCCTGTTAAATGATTCAACATGACATGCACTTGTCTCGAACACAAAAACATATCAATGTAAGAGCAGAATTACTCGCATTCCCTTATGACTTTCGCACAGTACAAAACTACAGCGGATATCAATGCCACTTGGATCGGATATTGCAACGCGACACTTGTTTGCGCCGGCGCAACCCGATCGCTCACTCGTAAGGACGGGCTTTGGATTACTTTACGAAGAAGAATGCTAAATTACTTGTTAGTGGAATTGTATTGGTTTGATGGTTATTCATCATCAGCCCATTATGTTCCCACAGCTGGGATAAGGGCCTTCTCTCCAAGAGTTTGGGCCATAATCCACCACGCTAGCCCAGTGCGGGTTGGTGGATGTCACATGTCCTTGAATTTTTGTGATTAATTCTTGGTCATGCCGGTTTCCTCACTATGCTTTCCTTCACCGTTTTTAGAGCGAGTGTTAAATCCGCACATAACTTAAGGATGTCAATGGTGCGGGGCCAGCGGGATTCTAACATAGGTGCGTCGGATCGAAAGTCGCACGAGCTCCCACTGGGCCACACTCGCACTGATGGTTAATAATAAACTTATTTTCTTTTTTTTTTATTGTAAGAATTATAAAATATTAAATTTGTAAGATATAACAAGAAAAGGAGATGGAGATAGCATTATCCAGCATGTGTTTAACTAATTACATCAATATTTCTGATGTGCCAATAATGTTATTCATGTAAAAACAAAACTCCATAGAAACCGCAATATCACAGTGCCGCATAACTTTACCAGACAAGAGCATCAGTCGGTTAGGTAAACATTTTGTAACACTGATAACAAATTTACTGTAATAGTTACTTATCAGCGGTATAACAATGATAAAAAAATTAAAAATGGAGCTTGCAGTGAAGGAAAGGAAATCGGTATTTACATTCTATAAAAATATGGATTAATGCCAAGTACCAATTTATTCAATAAGTACATTTGCGAATAGTAATTATACCTTTTACTAAAATATATTATTTTGCTACGGTTTGCAGCACGTCATTGGGATCTTCACCTCGAGTCATAGAAACTAAGTTTACTGAACCTATGACCTCACTGTCTGGCGTTCTTGCGCTAGTTTTATACCTAGGCATTGTAAGGTTGCACTTCGACATAACACACTGTATATGCACTGTCCGTTCCAACTAGGTCAAATGGTCAACCATCCACTTCATGATAAGCTATCTGATGCGGACAGAGCTTCTAAACAACTCCATGGAGGGACTAGGCGCCGGATGCTCGCGTGCTTGTGTTCGTGTCGATTCCAGCAAGCTCATATCTCGCCTGAAGAAAAGTTTCAAAGAGTTTTATTGACGTTTCTGGGTTAGACTGGGCTTGCATTAAAAAAGGCGGTAACGTATCAGAAATTTAAGGCTATGTGGAATCATTACTTCTTTTGTTATTGACACTGAAGCACCTTAGCCAACCTAGAGTTCATGACATGTGTAGCATTAAATGACATTACTCATTGGTAGGTTATTAAGAGAACAGTATCTATATCCACCTCTTCATCAATGACATCAGATATTTGTAAAATTCGACAAATTCTAAGGACAGACGTGACTAAATGAGAGAAATACTAGACGGCCAAGTGTAGAAGATACACAACAAGTTTAAAATCCAGGATTCTACTGCCTACTGAAAAACGAAATTAGATACAAAACACCAATGGGGTTAAACAAAATTGATCGTTTGTCCAACTGATCCGGATGGCAACAAAAGGTAACAACGCCTGTCGATACGTGGAGACCGATTCAGGCTGACAGTGGACCATGCTAATGTAGGTAAACAACTTCCGTTGGACATCAGATAAGCTCATTATCGTTCAACCGGCGAACATTACGTTAATAATTACGACCACGTTGCTGTTTACTGGTAGTGTCAGTGCTTCAGCGATCGGCTTCCACTAGAGTAGTTTTGCATTACCGCATTTAGGAGTGTACAACGATTATTTGTTTGGCCTTGCGTGTGATTTTTAACAGACTTCAACATAAGGAGGAGGTTCTTAATGCGAATGTTTGTATTTTTTCCTTTGTGTGTTTGTTACGCGATTACTCCGTCATTTAGAAACTGATTTGGAAAATTCTATGCGTTGGGTTCAGTATAGCTTCAAGGTGGTCCCGCATAAATTTCATCGATATTTGACCTTGGCCTTCGAAGATACATAAGAATTGAAGTTGGGTATTTTTGTGTTAAAAAAATAATTCTTTTGTTTTTGACCTATCGACCGTATTGTTTTTGTACTGAAACTGAAGTCTCGTTTGTTCGACGTGATGTTGGAAAAGTTACACTAAGTACAGGCAGAGACGGGTGACAGATAGCTCTACTACACTACAGGTCTAGCGCTTACTTCAACTCTTTTCATACCAAAGAAGTTGATTCTGTTAAGACCTGTAACTGAATCCTCTTGAGCTATGATACTGTCTACATCACTATACATATTGCATCACATCACAGTGCGTGTTACGTCGCTGACGGGTGATTGATAAATGATAACACTTGTAATCATGGGTTGCTCAAGCATGATTAGGCGTAAAGATAAACGCCGTTCAGGAGACTTCGTATCACGTTCTAGGCTGACGGAGGCGATGCAGTGCCTGAGGCAAGATGTAAATACAATGCTGTACCTTTAATTAAAGCACTGGCAGATACAAGACGATGATAACAGTGACGATGCCATTTTCATAACCTTAGGCTTAGACTTTATGACATTTATAAAATGTTGTCCCGGATGAGAAATAAATTTTAAATTCTATTAGTTACAATTTGTGTAGGGTTAGAACATAAAGATACTTTATATGTTTGTATTCAATTTGACATAGTATATTGTAATATTATGTAATAATTATTATTTATACTTATAATTTATTGATTTTTTATTGTTATTTATTGTGTATTTTAATTAAATCTGACATTATGTAATTTAGTTAATTGGAATTGATTTTTATCTCTTACTTTGTATCTAATAATAATTATAAGTGGCTTGTTGCCGTTCTTATTATAAAAATATATAAATAAACAATTTAACAGAGCTTCAATTAAGTTTTAAAAAAATAGAGCGATACATACATTCCTACTAAATAGGCCTCTGTAAAAAAGCATCGACTATGGAAAACGGCAAAGTCATGGGCGATATATTACGGGAATTTATACGCGCCGCAATGTCTGGGACTCAGACGCCATTTATTGTCGGAATAATAAAGGCAGTCAGTCATAAAAACAATGGCGTACGCGGTCCCCAGGTGGCACAGGGCCTATTTCTTACAGACAACATCAAAGCGGGGATTGATGTAAGAAAGTTCCAAACGGGCTGAAACTTTTTCTAAAATAAAAACATTCTGTCATCGTCAGGGTTCAGAAGTTTCCTAATCGTCCGTCTGTCTGCGATGATGTCAGATATACAGGACAGATTTAGAACTAATTTTACCAGTTAAACAGCAGTTGCTCTGGAAAGATTTGTTTAACAATTCAAACGTAGCCTAGTAGCTCGGCAGTAAATATACATATTTGCTTAACAGCTTACCAATAGTAGCCGGCTCTTATTCGAAATAGGCTTACTTACACGCACGCCTATTTCGGTTCGCCAGGGACTGTGAAAACCAATTTGCGGAACAAATCCCACCCTTGGCTGGCCACGTGAAAATAGCCGATTTACGGCTTGTGGGTCCAATTTAGAAGTTTTGGGCCTCGTTTAAATATAATCTGATATATTTATATGGAGGCCAAATAAATTTTATTTGGAAATGATTACACAACTTGGAAGAGATTCGCAGGACCAACTGACAGCCTCTGTGGTGTAGTGGTTCGGCAGGTCAGCTCAAACCTCACATACCGCGGAGGTTGCGGGTTCAATTGCCGTTACAGAGCAAATGTTTGTGCACCGAAAAAAGGTGAATGGATTAGTTTCATGTCTCGGTGTTGTAGGACCATGGTCCTCGTAGTTCCTTGTTCCCTAGATACAGGGAGTTCTAGTTAAGTGCCAAGATCTATGTATATACTTTGTGTTGTTAGAATAGTATAGATTCTATACTATTCTATACCCAATAGAATATACATCTCGTGTGAATCGTACAACATCATCAGTGTCATAACACTGCTGGGTGCTACAGGCTACCAATATTAAACCTCACAAATGACAAATCGGCCCTTTCACAATAAGAAAACTACCTGTATCTAAAACCACTTAGTCCCAACCCGAGCTCCATTAGCAAGCCCATTTCTATACAGTTATGCCATTTATCGCTGTAAATAGATAGTGAGTTCCCCTACTGGGTAGAGCGTTAAATTCATGCATAGCTTTAAGGAGAAAATTGGTTATCAACTGAATTATATGATATTTTCCTAATATACCAGAAACAATATTATTATGTAGATGAAGAGAATAGTGACTGCATGCCATTTTGGTTGGAAATGCGGCGGTATAAAGGAGCTTATTGTGTGGCAGAGGATCGAAAAATGTTTAGTAAAACTAGCTGCGCCCCGCGGTTTTACCCGCAGTTTCCCGGGATAATAAGTAGCCTATATGCTTTTCCAGACCCTATTGTACCTACGTTCCAAATTTCATCAAAGTCCGTTAACAAATATGCATCCATCCTATAAACTTCCACATTTTTAATTAATTAGGATAACATTTATTGAAAAGGTTAGAACACGAAATAAAAGGGTATTTTTTTTATGATAAGTATTTCGCCTGACTGGAGAATATTCGACGGAAAATAACTGAAACTGCGATGGTAAGACTTCCCGAGCTAGGCAGACTCCTGCAAAGCGCTACGTGAGTTTCAAAAAATGCAGGCGACGAAATTCCAGAGCACGCCTGAAATATACAGCTCTTAAACAACTGACTAACAGGTCCCAACAATTACTAAACATTCACACAATATATTTTAAACAACATATCAAGTCCCGAAGGACAAAGTCGAGCCTAACCCGACATGCTCTGGTAAAGTTACCTTAATTATGTTGACACATTGAATATTAAACACAATGTCAAATGTATTCTAGTTTTGGACAAGCCACATGGTTGAGGTATAAAACGACGGTCTGACACGACAAAGCTAGCTTTAACTATGTTGACACGAAGATATAAACTAGATATCAAATAACGACACGGAGTGACGTCACGCGATACTGTTTCAGAGGTGACACAAGTCAAGGCTAATTTCATTCTTGCGAATTCAACCAATCATTTTGAAGAGCTCCTGTCACTTGGAAAATCTAGAATGCACTCGAACCATCTTGTTTATAAAAAAGTATAAATGGTTAGCAAGCATTGATACCAACTCGATTTGACGAAAGAAGTAAAAGTAACCAGCCCATAATACTATAGTTGAAGAGCAAGAGGTCCCAAAGACTTGCACAGGCATGCTCGTCAATTCGAGAAAACCTGTTCCATAGTTTAAACTTATGTCGTACAAGTAGTATCGGGCCGGCTTTAGTCCTGAAATTCCTTTATTTGAATACTAAAGTCCTATTAGAGAACGTGTACGTGTGTATAAAGTAGGGAGAGGTAGAATCGATAGGCTGGCATGAGCCGCGCCGCGCCGCCCCGCATAGCGCATGCGAGCCGGCCCCCCCGCTCATCTTCCCCTCGGGACCGGCATCCCCGCGTCCTGGCTTGCCCGAGATGACAAATGGCAAAGGTTGTTGAAATTCGTCGTTTGCGCTGAATGAATCATGTAACAGAAGATGGACGCGTCCACGGGGATTTGTTAGGGTCCATTTGTTACGTAAAACATAATTTTACGTACGTATTCATGGAATTCAGAACGGCACACGTAATTAGTTTGCTAAAAGACAGATTTTTAGCAACGTCTATTTATCTCGAAAATCATTTTTATGAACAGTTTTAGATGCGGCTCATATAGACAGACTGGGCCATACAATAAAGGCAACACAAGAAAGGGCCCAGGCATGAAAAGAGATGACATGATAAAATGTATACCGAATATAGCTAAGGCTTATATTCCGCAAATAGAAATATGTAAATTTGAAGTAAACCCAGCGGGCAATCATCTCGAATCGGTATAGCGTAAGAATTTCCACGTGTATGAATTTTCTACGCTTCACGTTTTATCATTTCAAGCCAACTTTCCATTTGATTTAACAAATCCAAACATTTTATCGATGTTCACTGTACCTATAATTTAACTTAGGTGGAGGTGATAACTTTTGAAATAAAATCTCTAAAAAGTTTCCCCGTCACACGAAAGTAGATCTGAAATAAAAATAAAACAAAAGGAGATCCCCTTAAGAGGATCGAACAAAAGCCTCCAAGACAATGGAAAAGCTTTAAGAGGAAAAATAAAATCGAAAAGAAACGAGGAAACTTCTCGAAGAGGGTCATTGATCTCTATGAAAAGTTCTCAAAGACAGATAATGGGACGGGAAACGCTAAAAGGCTCATTCAATTTACGAAGTGTTTTGTGTCTTACGCATGTCATCGTTCTATTAAAGTTATCTAAGCTGCGAGTATACAAGAAGACTTATTTTGCTCTGAAGAATTTTATGTTTTTAGAAGATTCACCAAAGAACCGACGGAGAGGTGACGAAATGTGATGCTTTGTTTCTATGTGCTTAAGACTTAGAGCTCCTAGGATGGCGCTAACATAGCCCCTTATCACAAGTTAGCAGTATTATCCAGATGTGACGTAACCAGTATCAAGTGGGTGGAATGAGGTTTTTTTTTTTTACTCTTAATAGATCTATGTTTGGCCACTATCTCGCCTGATGTGAAGCGATGATGTGGCCTAAGATGGAGCAGATAGATCTAGAGAGAGACGGCAGTTGAGAGGCTGCTCAGACCCGTCTCCCCGATGGTTCACCGAACATCATCCCGAAACACGACTAGGTCGCTTGACGGCATGGCTTTGTTCGGTGGGTGGTATTACAACCACGGCCAGAGTGTACCACTCCAAAGCGCGTAAGCGGGTTTCATCACGATGTTTTCCTTCACCGTTTTAGAGCGAGCGTGCAAAATCTGCACTTAACTATAAGTCATTGGTGCAGGGCTGAGTCGGGATTCGAACCCAGTTGCATCTGATCGAAAGGCGCATGAGTTCCCGCTGAGCCACACTCGCTCTAATCGATTAGATAAGAATAATGCTTTGATTGAGAGTCAAGTGTGGTACATTCATCATCTTTTCATAGACATGGATAATCCCGACTCCGCAGTATGCCGTTCGCCTGAGATTGTGTGTAATTCTGCGTCGACCAACGATCCTTACCTTATTTTTCTAGCCATATCTTATGGTCGTATACGACAAGTATTTGTGGATTTGACCGTATCAGAGGCTCATCAGAGACATACTGCCAGAGGTCATTAAAGCCAGTGAGCTATATTCACAATTGCCGGAAGTTACGTATGCGTCAGTTCGCAGACGAAGATTAGATAAAAATGAGTCAATTTCGCGTTATGGCACATTGGCTCCTATGTAATGGCAGCGTAATGTTGTTACTTGGTGGAAGATTGGAAGTGAGGGATCGTTTCGATATAAGTAGCTTATTTCATATGAGATGGAACTTCCAATTGGATTTGTACGTGTAGAGTTCTTGGGCACCCTTGGCTAGATAAGCCAACGAAGGGTAGTGATATGTTATTTCTTTTTAACCAAGATTTCACTATACTTCCCTGTCAAATGATTCATGACACAACTTAGGTTCCCACGTGAGTCAAAAGCGAGGGCAACTCGTGTTGGATCAAATCTGATGAAATCGCATTATGGATGCAGCCAGTGTCCGCAAAAGCCGAAGCATATATCCTTCCAGTACTTGAACTTGCATAATTTGTACATTGGTGATTGGTGGACAGTTGGTTCGTAATGGAATTCATGCAATGTCGAACTTCCCAGATTTTCCCAGATTAGAGACATTTCCCAGATTATACCACAGCACTCGTCACTGAGCATAGCTAACATAGCCATGCAATACAATGCCAAGTACATACTTCTAAGAATAAGTGAAGATAAAGATATTATGATTTATCTCAATATTTTAGCAGACGCACCGTCTCCTGACTCAAAGTCAAAATCTCTTTAATCATTTTGGCATTACAAACGCTCGTATGAACGTCAAATTATTATCACAATGACTCTACCACCATATCGGAAAAAGAACCACTACTCAGTAGATACGGAAAGAAACTGAGGGGAATTTTTTTTATTAGAGATTTTTTTTGAACTGACAGAACATCCGTTATGCTCGACCTACGTTCAGTAATTTTATGAAATAACGTAAGCTTAGGCGTAAGTTAACTTAGAATCAGGCACGATAATACCTCACATATCCAAGTTAATAAGTTTACTATGACTCTTCTCAAGAGTAACAGTGTGCCAGTCGTGCTTCAGCAGGTCAATGATCTTAATAGGTATCCGCGATTATCCGAGGTTACGTTCGTAGTAAAGGGTGACATTTCTAGACAGCCTTGGAATCGAATTAACTGGCATTATACCACGACCAATGGTTTAAAGAGAGAAGTAACCCGGAGCTATGATAAAGGCACATAATCTTGCAATAACTGAAACGGGATTATTGGCTTATTTCAAAGGCGAGAACAGAAAATACTTGAGCAGTGTTCTTTCTTACATCACCGATGATTGCTAAAGCCACGGAGAAAGGCTTAAACGGAAGAGACAGGTCTGTCAAAATTGTTCTAGTCGTCTAAGTACACAGATCTAGTGCTCAATCAGTGTTCAACGCGAATATTGCGATTGCTACTGGATTCCTTGTGACGCTGCCGGGTTATGAAACGCTGTCTTAAAATGTTTTGCTGTAACTGGTTTTGATTGGCTATTTCTACGTTTGATCACTGGTGAGGACGATTTTCTTTCGTTGCTTTGAACTGCTTTGTTTCGGATTTCGTATATTCTGTCTGGCACAATCATGATATAAGAGCGCCAAAGCTAAGACGCCTTTTACACAGCAGTGATACCAAAAACGATTTCAAAGGCCTTGAAGATTTACATGTTAGATTTACACGTCTTGCCATGTTTTGCAAGCCCGCATGGCTTTGCCATTGTCCTCCTTGTCTAAGGCCGGCCGACCCCATGTGACGTCACCGTCTGCCGCAGCGCAGACCGCACGACGATGGTGCGGACGTGAAAGGAGAGTGCGGTGACCCCGGTGACATAACAAACCTTTTTGGAACTAGAAACTGACTTCGTATGTTAGGCTTCATAAAAGTGACCACTACATGTGCATATTCTGTCGTAATTGTAAGCTTTACATGCTCGCGGCAACTGCAGTGCTATAAATAAATTGAGTTCTACGCCGAGATCAATTCCAAACTGCGTGTAAACGAACGAATAAGTTTATACTTTATACCATGAACCCTACAATGATATGGAAATCCGTCCTCATGTAATGTTGGAATACATCGATGCTTATAGAAGCATGATTACATGATAAGTATAGACTTATACACATTTTTCGCGGCATCATATATACGACACCTAAATAAAATTCGTGTTTGAAATGACGTGAATGCGATATCAGATAAGGCATTTGCTACTGTGGCAGCTTGACGTAAGTAACTTAATGAAGCCAGGAAAGGGAGTGCGACGCTCGAAAGTGACGTTGATCAACGATATAAAATCCCCCAATTTTATAAGGCTAATGAAAGTTTAATCAACACGGAAAAGTTTTTGGAAAGTCTTAGATACAGAGCCTTCGATATTAGGTATAATGTTCCAATTCCTACGTGAAGTGATTCAAAACGTGGTCAAGGACACTGTTATCACTCAAGCCAGACAAAAGATTAACGAGAAACGTCGTTAAATAACAATTATCGTTATCTGGGTGTATTATTATAACGCAAATAATAGAATAGCATTAAAAATAATAATTGTTATTTAACTAATGAACTATAGAAAACCACAGTCCAAACTAGGTAGTCCAAATTATCCTTAAGTGCTCACCACATTGCTATGGGCATTATGCGTTGTGGGCAGGGGTGGCGCTTACCATCAGGCGAACGACTTGCTCGTCCCACCACTCAATTCCATTAAATAAAACAATCAATAGCTTAGTTCTAGAGTATAAACTATAGCAACAGTCACAACTGTTCTTCTGCAGAGGCACAACTTGGAGTCAGGCACTGAACTTCGTCGGTTGAATCACATGTTCTAAAACAACTGAAACTACAAGTTTGGTACTGCTTTTGTAGTGGAACAACTTCGGAACTGTCACCGAACTTGATGGGCTGAATATGGGCATTTAAAAATTACTCACCCCAAAATGAGCTCCTAGTGTCAACTATAGCGCTAAGCAAAAGCCACAACTTTGGAACTTATAGAGGCACAAGGGAGCAGACACTGAACTTGAGACATTCAACGTGGAACCATTTGCCAAACTTGAACGACTGCACGACATGGGCGTAAAAAATAATCCGAAGGTTTTCTTTAACCCGCGTTCTACGTCGTGACGTGCACCAAACTAATAATGGAAAATGGAAAAGTGTGATAAGAGAACCGCCGCGTTTTATGGCGTCCGAGCAATCCGCCACGGTGGCCGCTGCACTTGTAAAACAAACCTTAATTGAATTTCGTAACTATTTGTTTTTTTTTGCAGATAGGATTCCAAAGTTCTCCTATTCAGGATCCCAGCAATTGAGAAATGAAAAGCCGAACCATTTACTCAATTATTACTCTATCTAAAGTGGTCTACAAGATTAGAGTTTTTTTTATGATTGTGAGTGATGAGACGAGCAAGTCTTTCGCCTGATGGTAAGCGCCACACCTGCCCATAACAATTGCAGTGCTACCTAGAACTTTTATAATAGGATAAAAAGCACTGCGTAGTACTGCGTTGCGCTCATCATCAGATATTAAGTCGCATATTCCTAGTAATTTCGTTGGCTATAAAGCTGGCTGGCTGGCTTTCGCTGGTTGGTTATGACATGAACGTTCCGCATTGTTGTGTTCAATCTCAAGTTAGGAGAGAAATGTGTCAGACATAATAGGACTAGGAGCGAACATCATTGCTAATCTTCAAATATTAAATTGATAACGGACGATATTATACGATTGAAAGACGATATTATATTCAATCATCGCCTCCGGATAAAAAGCAATTTCATCCAGACTTATGACGTAACCTGAATCCATCTTTTCATCCTGTGACTTATGACGTAACCTGAATCCATCTTTTGATCCCACGCAGACAATTACTAGGCGATAGAAAATTAGACGCGCCAGACTGTACACACGAGATAGGTATAGGCCGGCACAGGACGACTATCGATCCGTGGGGGTGACTAGAGCTGGAAAGGGTGGGGGATGCCTACATCCAGATGCACTGCGATTGTGTCATTTTAAAGCAGTTAATCGAGACAACACTGAACTTTTCATGTCAATCCAATGATCAAAGTTCTTTATTAACCGACTTCAAAATGAAGGAGGTTCTCAATTGTATTTTTTTAATGTTTTTACCTCATTACTCCCGTCATTTATAAACCAATTGGGACAACTTTTTGCGTTGGGTTCAGTATAGCTACAAGGTGGTCCCATATAAATTTAACTATTAAAAACGCTTATTGCAAACTCATGCATTATAAACAGCAAGGGCGAAAATACAGCATCATTTGAAAGGGCTTGATAAGTGCAGGCTGTTAAAAATTGGCTTTTTCATTCTTAAGGGAGATTGTTGTTTATCATGTTGCATTGGAAAAATGCTACGAATTGTATGCAATGTAGCTAAAATTAAGAGGCTCGACACCAATTAGTCTGTAGTAAGTGGTTTATGTAATAAAAAGACGTCCACAGAATGTTTTGAATTTACGCTATAAATTCAACATACATTCGACATATAATTTTGCTGAGAAGCGTCATTTTAATGCGACAAGAAACTGAATTTAAGGACGGGACGTAGCAGGGCTCAGGGTGGTACTTCGTCAGGAGCACAAAAAAGTTATGGAACATTTTGTCTGAACTCGTTTACATACGACAGTGTCAGTGCCGGCGCCGGGGTTTCAGTGTTCTCTTTGTATTTTGCACGGCCCAGCCAAGTCCCGTTCACGTCCCTGACACGGTACGGATATGCGTGAATAGACCTGGGCCATATATCGGAAACCACGTGGTATATTGGGATGAAAACTATCCTACGACTTTCTCCTGGCTACAGACTGCCAAATTTAAACGAGATCGGTTCAGCGTGAACAGATAAAGTTACTTTCACATTTATAATATTGTTGTGGATGTTAAGTCACATATTGGGAATTTGTTGGTGTCGCTGATTTTCACAACAGCGTCTTGTTAGACGCTGTTGTGCCAAACTTTTATCGAATTCAAGTGGCGCGATATCTTGAGCATTTTACAAACTTCGCTTAGCAACGAATTTTCACGAACAAGGAAAGTTATAATTTATTTTCGGACGAATTCTATTTACGACGCAAAACAATCTGAAAGTTATGATAAATTTGACCATTTCTTGAACGCCTCTAAAAGGAAGAGCACTGAAATAGATTTTTGATACTTGTCTTTTCTATGTGTATTCGAGTCCTGCTAACAAAGACAATATTTGTTATTATTGTATTATATCTTTATTTTTAAAGTACTTCTCTTCGTATAATTTGTTACATTTTCAGTCTTGATTACCAAAAAATAATTCAGTAAACACGTTGGAAGTACTCATTATTCGGTGTACACCGGGCAGTGGCGTAGCTACCGGAGGGCTAGACGGGGCAGTGCCCCGGGGCCCCCAAACCCAGGGAGCCCCTCAGATTCTGACTCACAAACTATAAATTGAACTAGTGAAAATGTCTCCCAAATTCGGAATATAAATAAACCAGAGTTCGGAACGCGACGAATACGGAACAAACAATTTTAAATAGGGTAGTTGGGGCCCTAGTTTTTTTTGCCCCCGGGCCTTTTGTTACCTAGCTACGCCACTGACACCGGGTGCTTTAAAGTACACCTGGATGAGGCTCCATCCTATTCACCTCCCTGATCCATTTCTGTAAGGCACCTACATGGAGATTTTAGTGGATACATTTATACTTGGACATGTCTTCAGTTTTGAATTGAGACTGTTTGAATAGGCAACATTGACAATGATAAAACGAGCAAATTCAGAGAATAAAACGCTTGGAAGGCCTCTTTAGACGATTATAAAGCTCTATAAAAGCTTCGCCCTTCGAAAGCTCTCGTTGATGCAAATATTCGAGATTAACTCGATCCCGTCTCGGTTTATATGTAAATATGTAAATCTGACAAATTTACATGTGTACAGGCGTTTGGGATAGCGCGAATCTCGCAAATGGAAGGCTCGGGACGTGCTGGGGAGTGAATTAATGAGGTAGATTCAAATGTTTTCAGCTGCTTAATTTAACCTGAAGTGAAGTAACTGCTGGCACAATGAAGAAGGTAAGAGAGCCTTATCTGAGAGGCTTAGCCGAAACAATTGATTAACATGGTCTGTGATGAAATGAAATAAATTTTAACTGTCTAAAACATGGGTACAGGATAATGATGTTAAGATTTATTAGCTGTAGATTCTATCATATTCGACCATTTGGTGTACAAATATTTATGATAATGATTTTAATAAATGTCATTATTTATTGGTTATTATTGTTTATTTATTTTCAGTCCATTAATTATGTCAGAATAAAATAAAATATACACATCATGTCATGATCATGACAATAATATAACTAATAACACACTTAATATAACTTTACTTTCCATTTAAAGAAAATAGCAAGAGAGTAGGAGCAGTACAGTAACCAGCTATGTAATTTAGTTTACATTTTTATTTCTACTAGTATATGGTTATACATTTTGATAGCCATATAATAGGCATTGTTATTGAAAGACTTAGGTCATTACTTATGCTATCTCTACTTACGAAAATTCGATAGGAATCTGCAGTATCTCACAGCTTTTTGTCATTTGTAATTATAGATTTATTGCTAACTGGTAAATTTCTTCACTATTTTATGTATACCTAAATACCTTTGTATTATTAACACATTTTCAGACAGAATGGGATATTCAGATATGGGATTTTCAGTTTAAAAAAAATATTGCAACAATATTGAATGATTTATCTAGATGTTATCTATAATCTCATCATTATGTGCAATTAAATTAAAATAAATGGTTTTGTAGGATTATGCACCTCTTTAGTACTTGGTTATCAGAAGAGAATGTCTGTCATAAGCACATGCTGTTATGTTATTTTTTTGATAAACTATTGTGTTGTTCACCCAATTTACAAACTATTGATGTTTTTAATTATCAAACTCAATAACATATAAAAAAACTACTATATTATACTAGCTACTCCTGCGGTTTCACCCGTGCGAGAAAGCACTTTCAATTTAAAATTCTCAATCAAACTTTCAATTTGAATTTCTCAATTTTGCAGGCAACCTGAACAACTTTTGTTTCCATAAAAAACTAATTAGCCGATTTGATCCAGCCATTCTCAAGTGATATACTGTCCAATGAATAGCATATACTTTTTATTAATAGATATAGAGATAGACATCTTAGGAAATTGTAAAAAAATGTATAGAGGAAATAAGGTATATTAATTAGGTATTATTCAATAAGCCACTCTAATTTTAGAAAAATCATTGGCCATGATCTTCTGTGCCAGAAAATTTGCAAGTTTATTGCAACCAGAGATTGGTTTGACGGCATTAATAAATAGCTTCGAATTTTATGTTAATCTCAGAATGTTGTAAAACCTTGCATTAATTATAGCAAAGAAACCTATGTAAGTTTAATTACTGTTCCAAACATGATGATCAAAGAAAGTGTTCAGGCAAGTTAGGAAATTCTCTGAAAGAATGATTTGCTCGAGCAGATGTTTTTATGGCTAAGTTCGTAATGCCTCGGGATTATATTCTGAAGACAGCTTCATATATTGTGTGAGCAATTTGCTTCTATTATTCTATTTCTTTTTTCTGTATATAATGAAGTAAATACTTATATTTTTGCATATATATTAACCCCCATTAAGAAACTATCAGCATGTTAAAATAACTGCAGTAGATATACTAGGTACCTATGATTTCTAAACTTAAAATCAATATGTATTTAATATGTCTTACAATATATGTGTATCCTTGCAAATAAACAATTGATTACAAATATCCAGTAAGAAACTATGGCTCAAATTGAGAAAAATGTGTTTATGCAGTTTTACGCATATATGTTCAAAAAGATCAATGTATCTTTCCAGAGGCTGTCAAATGAAGTAAATAGGTATTTGTGAATGATACATTTTATATTTCGTTATTCTTTTAGGAATTTCAGCACTTAGTAGTTTGTGTAGAGTAGTAATCAGCAGTTTCACAACAGGTATTTACATTTTGAGGGTTATATATTCAAATACCTACTTGCACAGGAATTAAATTTCAACATTAGCTATGATTTTTTTTAGTTTGAAGTACCTATGGTGTCTTTCTAGTTTTTAGACAATAGGTCTGAATAGTTGTTTCTTTTGTGTCTAGAGTAGGTATTTCAAAAAGGTATTGATTTATCTTTGTTCTAGCATCAGTTCAGTAAGAATTTGTTACTCTCTAAAGTCTTGATTTTTCATTCCAAGTAAAACTCACTGGGAAGTGAAATATGCATACCCCTATTTTGAAGGGTCCTTGAAGACATTGCAAAGAGATAGAGCCGGCATTTGCAAATTCTCACGGAATTATAACCCTCAAATCTGTGAATCCAATAAGAAAACTGTTCCACTAACCTGTATATCTTGCTAAAGTCATATAAAACGGTAACGCCCAGATGGACGAGTCCTGACAAACGGGAGGAACTGGACCTGGCTTCTGAGACTTGCACCACGGGACAGCCACTCGCGCCGGGCGCACTCCAACGACCTGTCACCACAACACCAAGCTATAGGTACCAAACATAACACATTACAACTTCAATGAGTTCAAAGCCAACTATCCTAACCAAATTCTACACCCGCAATGCACGCACCAGCTGGCGAAAACGTGGTACCGCCGCGGAGCCTACGATACCTACTATATACGTAAATATGGATTGAAGATATTCGATATTACGTCGCTAGCTACCTTCCACTGTCTATGACGAAGCACCTGGTTTTTTTCTCGCCCCTCGTGCACAAAAAACAAAAACACAACGCGAATTACGATCGGCTACAAATGAACGTAAAATATAGCAGATTTCATCAAACGCAACACGTTTTCGTGGCTAAAAATGACGACAGAAAATAAATGAAAATGATACACTTTCGTTTCTCGAACTGCCTTCACACCGGAAACGAATAGTTTTTTAAATGTGAAAAAGCAATCATCACATTTATTGGAATTAGTGAAAAATTGCTAAAAGTATATTTCATTTCTATTTATTTAGTCTTGAAGAAGAAACAACAAATTTCTAATATAATTTGTGTGATAAAACAAAGGAAAACACGTTTCAAATAAAAATATTGTCAGGTTTGTCAACCGGAAGTTTATACATTTTTAAATCTAATTTGTCTATGGCCAATAGCACTGTTCTCTATTTCAAAATATATATGTATATTGATTTTTGATTTTATTTCTAATCTAAAATGTCTTACATAATAATTTAAATAAATATATTCAATTCAACGTAATCAAATAATATATAATAAATAAAAATAATATATAATATATTCAAAGAATAGTATAAAGATTTTTCTATGTCATCTTGACTTAGCAGCAAATCTGACAGATGTATGCTCAATATTTTTTATATATCAGAACTAAGCTTAATTTTTATTGGTTAAGAACGCTGTCATATTCCGTCGTTTTGCTTTCATTGGACATTATGAATGCAAGGTTGTGATTGTCAAAATTTGGCAGAGTAGACCGCGCAAAGAAAACTAACTTTTAGTCTTTTGACAGAAATTCGTATGGAAATATGAATGAGTTTTCGTCGATGTTGTCGTAAAAATATATTTTACTGCACATAGAATTCACAATAGAACTATATTATACAAATCTGTGAAAACTCATATGTGAAACACCTGTGTATCCTATATTAAAATGGTGAAGTCTCGTTTGAGGTTAGGTAATGTGCAATGTCCTTGGAGGGACATTATTTGTAATTCTATTTATTTTACTGTATTTCAGCATACCTGTCGACAGTTATTATATAGTCCGGCTCGGTGGAAATGTGCTGTACCAATTCATATCAAACCAACAGTCCCCGCAATCAGAACAGACAAGGTGCGTTTTTATATATTTATTTCCAATTATCCAATATATATGCAGTATTTCATCATTGTAAGCCCTAAAACAGACCGTAACGTAAAGGTACGATCTATATTAACTTAAGTGCTAAAATTTTCCATTCATAAAACTCAAAAACTTCAGTTAAAATTCAGTACTCCTATGACAGAGTGAAACCTTTTTTATTATAAAAAGCAAAACATAAAAATATCTAATTCAGAATTATTAGCATTAGCTTTATAGTATTTGACTTGTGTGTTGCTATTTGTTTCTTGCAATATAAGTTTTAGATAAGTTTTGATTCCAAATTGGGTACTTGAACTTTGGCTTTTAATAAACATTCAAATAACCAATAAACCTTTACATATACTAGCTACCGCCCGCGAAGTTGCCGTCTGTAGAAAACATGCCTGTATGCCCTAGGTATAGTGTAGTTTTTTTATCAGTAAAAGAATTTTCATAATTGGATCAATAGTTCATTTATTTTTGTTGTATTATTCTCATATTGATTTAATTGTTACTTGCTAAAATATTATGAATCTGAATCAAATTGGGTCAAGTTAGTTAGGCCATTCATACAAATTAAATGAATGATTCTAATTTGTGACTCAGTTTTTAAACTCATTCCTTACCCAAATTTATGCAATAATACACATTTAGTGCTTTCATATTTATTATTGTTGTTTCCAGTACCATTTCCAAGAATGTCGGAAATACTCAGCTCAGAAAGGTTTCTTCTCGTCCATCATCGAGAACATAAAGGAGGACATTGCCAAGAACAAGGAAATGAAGGAAAACATCAAGAAGTTCCGAGAAGAGGCGCAGAAGTTGGAAAACTCTGATGCTTTGAAAGTAATTATGAGCTTACTATTTTTAATACTGCTCAATGAAGGTCCTTGGCCCTTATCCTATTAAAGTTATTACCAAAATATATATTGGTTTAGTCGTTCTTTGCCAAAGTGTCCTCCCTACATCAGGAGAATCAAGATTGCAACCAAAAATAAACTCAAAAAAGTGGATTGAGGTGAATCGTCCTGCAACGAGACAATCAAAACTTGACAGCATAATTAACGTTCATGACAGAAAACCGGCTCTGTTTTGTATGGTTTGAATTTGTATGAAACATGTCATACAGAAGGCGGTGTGGACAGAGACCAAGCTATGTCAGACAGTGCATACAGCATAGGGTCCATCAAAACATCGAGAGTATAAATAATATGATATGATGTCTGTTACACCTAAGTATATTTCTTCCAGCTAAACTATTAATACTAGTAGATTTACTTTTCTTTCTTAATCATACATTTCTAGGCAGCAAGAGCTAAGTTCCATGCAGTCGAATCAGAAGCTTCAAAAAGCTCAGAAGTACTGAAAGAGACCCTAGAAGGAATTAAGGGAAAGATGGGCAGTGTACTTGAAGAGGCCAGCAAAACCGACATTGCAAGAAAAGCTGGTGAGATTTAATTTATAACAAACCAGCTGCGCCCTGCGGTTTCACCCGCGGTTTCCCGGGATAAAAAGTAGCCTATGTGTTAATCCAGGGTATAAGATATCTCCATACCAAATTTCATCAAAATCCATTCAGTAGTTCTTGCGTGAAAGAGTAACAAAGGTACATTCAAACAAACTTACAAACTTTTGCGTTTATAATATTATATATTATATCGAATCTATTGAAACTTTACCGTGCAACCTATTTAAATCAGAATCTTAACTATAAGAAAAAAAAGTTTCATTTTCAATTGCGTGAAATAAACTTGCTAATCGGTATGTCCCATTTCTCCCATATGTTTTAAAATTTTTGGCAGTACTATGTTAAAGACAACATTTCACCAATCAATCAATCCAGCGTTTATTGCTATTAGAATGATGTTGATTAGATGTTGCGAAAGACACATTGCTGAATGTTACCAAATATTAAGTGCTAAAATATTTAACTAATTAAATTTTTATTTTGCTATTAAGCATGCAATTATAACTAAACTGGTGGTAGGTTTCTCGTATGCGAGAGGCCGTCTGGGTAGGTACCATCGGTTTGCCAGTTATTCAGCCGCCAAGCAGTAGTGCGCAAGCATTAGTGTGTTCCGGTTTGAAGGCCATTGTAGCCAAAAGCGAGCCAAAGTTCTGGGTGGTGCTGTTATTGTTATAGGCTGGCGTATTGCTTACCATCAAACGACCAGCTCGTCTCGTCATGCAGTTACTTAAAAAAAAATTACACCACTGAATATTTTTTATATGCTTACATTCTGTTTTTTTAGGAAAACTAACCGAAGATATATCGAAAACGGCGAAAGGCGCAGCGGAAAGTATAGCAGACCGAAGTCAAAAACTTGGACAGACCACTGCCTTCAAAACAATTTCTCAGGTGGATGGATATTTATTGCTCTTGTTGTATGCTTCGTAGCATTAATTTCATAAAAACATATATAAGAGAAGCATTAGGAAAAAATACTCCACTATCATTGCGAAACAAACTAGATGTTCATTACATGGTACCTCAGGTAGTTCATAATAGGTACTTTGTTCAGTGTAGGCCTGTTGTCCCCGTAGACCCTGTCCCCGCTACGGGGACAAATGGACGTCATTAAATTTTCGAACCATTGTCCCCTTTACGGAGATACAGCCAGTAGGTTAGGTTATGTTAGAAATGCTACCACACAGCGCGAACCTAGCGAGCGAAGCCAGCATGCCAAGCGCCAGAAAGTTGTTTTGCCATATAAAGTTTTCTTTATTTTACCAAAGGAAACAGAGTAAGGGGACATCGGGACGTATTTTTAAATATTTTATTAACGTACCACTGTCCCCGTTTAGCGGGGACACGGCTTATGATGACAACGGACTTACACCCTTTATTCTTATTCTGTATGGAGTCCCGCATGCGGTGTATTGTGCATTCTCCCATCTAACAACAACCCTTAACCCATCCCAACACCTTCATATAACGGACTATATTGCAGTTGCAATGCTTGTGGTGATGACGATGTTGATGATGACAAAGATGATGGTGGTGATGAAGGTGATAGCGTCCGGATTTTAGTTTTGGCTTTGTTGTTTTCAAGTAGTTTGTTTTAAACGTTACTGACAGCTGAATATATGATATTCCCCTATTTTCAGGCAACTGAAGTAGTGAGGAACGAAATCCAGCCGCGAGGGCTCGAAGGTCGCGTGTACATGTCGCCCGTCGCGTTACGGAAACGTGTCGAGGTAAGTACGGGGGTGGTGGGGAGGGATGATGTCAACCATCAGGGGGAAGGGTCTGAGCAGTCGTTTAATCGATTAAAATATCTATAAGCTGTAATAAATAAATAACGTTCTATATTGTAAGCTATTATCAAAATAATAAATAAGTATATAAATATCGCCCGACGAGCACATACATAGATCTTGGCCCGTAACTAAGATTCCCTTTATCTAGGGAACCAGGACCATGGTCCAACAACACCTAGTCACGAACTAATTCTTGCGCTTTTTTTTTCTGTGCACAAACTTTGTAACGTCGTAGGAATCGAACCCGCAACCTCTGGTTGATGTATGCGCTCTTCGGCCACATCGTCACTAAACCTTTTGAGCGCTACGCTATAAAAGCAAAACTGATTTCCACACCAATCTACGCGATTTTCATATATTTTAGACGGGTCAAGCCGACATCGGCGTAAAGAGCACTTTTTCGTTGTCGCCTATAACCGACCTTAGCGTTCAAATGGTTAAACATCAGCAGTGGAATCGTGTAACTTAAACGCTGATCCTGATCGCTTTTAATTACCCGACTTCAAAAAAGGAGGAGGTTCTCTGTTCGATTGTATTTTTTTTTATGTTTTTTTAATGTTTGTTACCTCAGAACTCCGTCATTTATGAACCGATTTGAAAAATTGTTTTTGCGTCGGGTTCAGTATAGCTACGAAGTGGTCCCATATAAATTTCATCGATATGTGACCTTGGACTTCGAAGATACATTGAAGCCGGTTTTTGTTTTTTCCAAAAATTAATTAATTTCAAATGTGGAAGTCGTTAGCATCCTTCAAACTGCGATATCGATCATTTTTAGCGATCGTCGGGATAGGGACGCAGACTTCGAGTAGAGAAGGGCGAGTGTGGCTCAGCGGGAACTCGTGCGCCTTTCGACGCACCTGGGTACGAATCCCGACTCGGCCCTGCACCAATGACTTATAGTTAAGTGCAGATTTTGCACGCTCGCTCTAAAACGGTGAAGGGAAACATCGTGATGAAACCCGCTTACGTGCTTTGGAGAGGTAGGCTCTGGCACGAACGAACAAAGCCATGCCGTCAAGCGACCTAGTCGTGTTTCGGGATGATGTTCGGTGAACCATCGGGGAGACGGGTCTGAGCAGCCGCTCAACTGCCGTCTCTCTCTAGATCTATGTGCTCCATCTCAGGCCACATCATCGCTTCACATCGACTGAGATAGTGGCCAAACATAGATCTATCAAGCGTAAAAAAAAGAGGAGTTCGACAATTCCACAGACAAATACCGATCAAGAGATATTTTTGTAAGCGATCGCGATCGGTGTCGAAGTCAGACGATTCCCCTGTAGGTTGCAAAGCCTTGGAGACCATTGAAAGACCATAAAGCTCATTCGTGACAATGCGCTGGTTAAGACTAAGCTTCAGAGTCTTGAACATCGGCGCAAAGTTGCCAGTTTAATGGTCTTTTACGATATATTTCGGAGAGTGTGCGACGGAATTACATGAACTTATTCCGCCATCCCATTCCATCATCGGACGACCAGACGTACGGCAAGCAGTCATCGATCATCCCTCCCGAGCACTTTGCTTCTACCTTCATAATGCAAACAGTCAAGGAGTGGAACTCCGGCATCTCTGCGTTATAGCTATAATCTGGGTGTCTGTAAGACAAGAGTGAATAGGTTAGTTCTAGGCGAGCGTGCTACATCTTCGACCTCGTCGTCACTTGACAACAGGTGAGATAGCGGTCAGACGCAATCCTATAATTAATAATCGTTATGTCTTATACAAAAAACTTCTTTTAGATTTCGTCATATTATGATGTGCTTACTGCGCTTAAAAGGTTTAATAATTAATTTTTAGAAAAAAACAAAAACCGACTTCAATTATCTTCGAAGTCCAAGGTCAAATATCGATGAAATTTATATGGGACCACTTCGTAGCTATACTGAACCCAACGCAGAAATAATTTTCTAAATCGGTTCATATATGACGGAGTTCTGAGGTAACAAACAAAAAAAAATAATAAAAAAAATAACTTCTCCTGTTTTGAAGTCGGTTAAAAAAAGAAAAAGATAGTGGCCAAATATATCTATGAGCAATGAAAAATGCAATCGCCTGCTGCTGTGAGTTCCCGTGCTAACCGGCAGTATTGTGCAGATCGCGGAGGACGAGCGCACGTTCGCCCCGGACACCGCGACCACGGGCGTGGAGCTCCACCGCGACTCGCGCTTCTACCAGCAGTGGGAGGACTTCAAGAACAACAACCAGTACGTCAACAAGGTAAACTGGGCACACAAACTCAAACATTCCGCTTCTGCCAAGTAGCCAACTGGCACATAAGAAGAATAATATTGTCAAAAACAAACATAAAATATTGTAACAAAAGTTCTAAAAAAGAAATGCCCCTCAGTTTCTTGCCGGTTCTCAGGTTCTTTTTCCGATACGGTGGTAGAGTCATTGTAATAATTGACGTTCATAAGTGCGTCTGTGACGACAAAACTGAAATAAAGAACTTTTGAATTGAATTGAATTGACTACTCAGAAGATATGGTAAGAAACTGAGGGGCATTTTTTTCAGAGATTTTGTTAATTCTTTTTGTGTTTCTACAATGTTGTCTCTTATGTACCAGTTCGCTGCTTAAAGAAGTGGAATGTTCCAAGCATCTTTGTCTTCTATTTAATTACTTTGTCTTATTTCATCATCATGTAGTGTGTAGACACCCGACCTACTTTAGGACAGCCGACATTATTAAGTATTAGCATAGAGTACACAGTAGCCGTTAGACAATACACACATATCCAGAGTACCTACCGACCTTTCACTAAGAAGGGGTACTTCAAAAGAAGGGTGAAAAGGTTCCTTAATGATAGGCCAGTAATACCCCGAGTGTTGAAGGTGTCCATAGGCGACGGTAACCGCTTACCATCCAGGCGGGTCGTCTGCTTGTTTGCATAAGTCATAAAAAAAAGGCCCACCATCATCACTACCTACTCCACAAGGCGACCCTACCACAACTACATCCCTACATCATCATCAGCCCATTACGTTCCCACTGCTGGGACTCAGGCCTTCCCTCGTAGAGAGAGATATCCATCACGCTGGCCCAGTGCGGGTTGGTGGATGTAACATGTCCTTGAATTTCTGTGATGAATTTTTGGACATGCCGGTTTCCACACGATGATTTCCTTCATCGTTTTGTTTTATTTATTTACTAGCAACCGCCCGCGACTTCGTTCGCGTCAACATAATAAAATATAGCCTATGTTAGTCAGGGCTAGTGTAGCATTCTAATGGTGAAAGAATTTTTGAAATCGGTCCAGGTGTTTTTGAGTTTATTCGATACAAACATGCAAAAATACAAATCTTTCCTCGTTAGATATATCAGTTTATTATGCGAACCGCCAGCAAGTGGGACTCCCTGCCGAAGTCAGTCTTTCAATACAATCTTGAAGTATTCAAGTGACGAGTGAATAGGTACTTTCTTGGCAAGCGTGCTACACTATCGACCGCATCGTCACTTACCATCAGGTGAGATAGTGGTCAAACGCAAGCCTGCAATAATAAAAAATACTCCCCTATACTTTATCACTCGCTCTAAAACAGTGAAGGAAAACATCGTGAGGAAACCGGCATGTCCAAGAATTTTTCACAAAAAGTCAAGGACATGGGACATTCACCAACCCGCACTGGGCCAGCGTGGTGGATTATGGCCCATTCTCTCTATGAGAGAAGGCCCGTGTCCCAGCAGTGGGAACGTGATGGGCTGATGATGATGATGATACTTAATCCGCCACGTGACCTGCGTGACCACGCGACCACGTGATTCGTACTTACGATTCTACTTTCCGTCGGATGAAAGGGACAGCGCTATGCAACAGGCATAAAAGTACTTGTGGTAGGTTACTTGTATGCGAGAGGCCGTCTACGTCTGGGTGGCTACAACCGCTTTGCCAGTTATTGAGCCGCCAAGCAGTAGTGCGCAAGCATTACTGTGTTCCGGTTTGAAGGACATTGTAGCCAGCGAAATTACTGGGCATTATGAGACTCAACAGCTAATTGTCTACGCAAAGCAAAGTTCTGGGTGGTGGTGTTATTGTTATATATTAGCTGGCGTATTGCTTACCATCAGGCAAACGACCAGCTCATCTCGTCATTCAGTTATATTAAAAAAGAGTTTCTTTTAGCCCGCACGAACGAACGAACTAAAGCAACTCAGAGCAGACCCCCAGAGTAAGGCCCCAGGTCGTGACCGGGGGCCGACTCACACGATTCACGCACGCAGTCCGCGCGCTTCGGAACGTGAACGTTATTATTACTGACATACTAGCTGCGCCCCGCGGTTTCCCGGGATAAAAAGTAGTCTATATGTTATTCAGATGTATAAGCTATATGATTGTAAAATTTCATTAAAATCCATTCAGTAGTTTTTGCGTGAAAGAGTAACTAACATAGATCCATACATTTTTACAAACTTTCGGTTTATAATATGTAGGAAATAGGATTTTTAAATAAATAATGCGTGTTTGCTTCAGATGCTGGACTGGAAGCTGAAGTACGAAGAGTCCGACAACCCCGCGGTCCGCGCGTCCCGCTTCGTCACAGAAAAAATCAGCAGCCTGTTCGGAAACGTGTTCGAAAAGACAGAACTATCGAAAACTCTCACCGAGATCTGTAAGGTCGACCCCAGCTTCACGTCACAGAAGTTTCTAGAAGACTGCGCTAATGATATCATCCCAAACATTCTCGAAGCCATGGTGCGGGGAGACCTCGCCATTCTCAAAGACTGGTGCTACGAGGGCGTCTTCAACATCCTCTCCGCGCCGATCCAGCAGTGCAAGCAGCTGGGCTACCGGCTCGACTCGAAGATCCTGGACATCGAGCAAATCGACCTGGTTATGGGCAAGATGATGGATCAGGGCCCGGTCTTAGTCATTACATTCCAGTCGCAGCAGATCATGTGCGTCCGCGACTCCAAAAACAACGTCGTCGAAGGCGACCCAGATAAGGTCATGAGGGTGAACTACGTGTGGGTGCTGTGCAGAGATCCTCAGGAGCTGAACCCCAAGGCCGCCTGGAGGCTGCTGGAACTCTCGGCCAACAGCGTAGAACAATTGATATAGTCGCATAAATGAATTAAACTCGTTGACGTCGCGTTTGGTTTCAATGGGCCCTTTATCCCATCCCGAAGTGAAGACTGCTGTCATTAAATGAAAAATTTGACTGAAATATTGGAGTCAAATTTAAATATAAAATGATATGAAGTGTGTGTCGAGTCTTGTAAGCCGTAATGTAAATATTTAACCGAGGAGTACAGAAGTAAGCAGATTTCGTTTAACGTTTAGCGTCAGCTATACACCCGGGGATTTGTTATGAACTTTTATTTATGATTGTAATGTCCTGCAATGTACAGTCAGTAGTAGTAAAATATTAATAATTTTGTAGTTTAACATAGATCTAGTTTGTAATAGATCAATTTAAGATTAGGTCGCATTTAAAATATAATGTACGAAGCCAAGAAATATTGAAAATATGGTGTTTTGTCACATGAAACATAATGCTAATATTTAGTATGTTTTCCTATCGCGTTGCAGGGTTTTACAAGTTTTCATTACGTTTCGAATAATAATTTATGTTATTTTTTATCATTATTAGTTTCTTATGTTTTATTATAATTTAATAAACTGTTTTATTTTAGATGAATATTATATTTTTTGTTTATGTAGCACTTGGAGATTAGGCTTGACGGTTATCGAGATTGAAAACTTTAGGAAACCAGCTAGGCACTGTCGCTTGAAAAAAAATACAGTTTGAAATAAACATTTTTTATTAGAGGCACATCGAAAATGACGGATAAACACCGCGGAATATATGTACAACAAAACTAAAACTTACATCTAAAATATTAGTGCTACCCTAATTGATGAGACAATAAATGAAGTGAAGTCTAACGTGTGACTAGGTTAGAAAACCGCTATTACTAAAATAAGTGTCTTTATTGATAAAAAAACTGCCGTGAAAATCACCTAAATATTTTTAAGCAAAAACGTTGCAATAATTAATTTTCACGTGCAATTTAAGCTTAAAACCAAAATAAACCTAATTTGTATCGTCATTATTAATAAAATTATGGCTTAAAATACAATGCTATCAAAAAGTGCGAAAATAGAATTATAATTAATACACTAAAGTTACGCATGAAAGCTCGATCACATAATTAGCAGTGTTGCAATTTCTAAAAATGCACTAAAACTTGCCATATTTTCTTAATAAAAATCGACGGAATTACATATTCATATAATATAATATTACTGCAAATATTAACTTACGTTTAAATTCGTGTTGTACTTATTCGGAATTTTGTATTTACTAAACAAGTGATATAAAAAGCAGATGATGAACTAGACTTAGGCCATGTCTATAAATAACCAATATCCAGCTAATAACTATCAAGGTATACAGTATAATACTCCTAAAAGTATCAAGTAGAGTAGCAAAAAAGTTACAAGTTTCCCTTTGAAACTTAAGCCATCTAAGAATGGTCTAAATCCGTACTTGGTACTTTCAGAAGTGAAATAATTTTATTAGAATAGATTCACTCAATTCGTTAAGTTGCCTTCATGGTCACAACCGTGCTACCCGAGTAATACACGAGTGAGAGAGATATATCTTATCAATCTATATGTCGCAAATGATGAAAACGGAGATTTGATCAAATCACTAAGGTAGATGATTAAAACGGAGGATGTTGAAATAACAACACGATTTTACTTTCGCTTGTTGAAGCGAGAGTTCTGACGAGAGAGTTCTAGGGATTTCGTGAAATCCCTGGTATCCTCATTTCTCTGCGACAGGTATTTGTTGAAATCACTAGATTTTGTTTAGGGAAATGATAAAATCGTGTTGTTATTCTAACATCCTCCGTGATTTGGTCAAATCACTTAGGAAATTGACCAAATCTCTGTTTTTATCATATCCCTGCGACATATACACAATTTTATGGCGATAGTAAGTCATCTACATAATAACATAAGGCGTGTATTTAGGCTCAATCTTTATTCCTTTGATTTAGTTCAAATCATTCATCAGCCTGTGGCGGTGTAAATTTTGCGTTTCTGACATTTTTCAGTCAATGGTCCCTTTTCCATTTGCCTTTGGTCATGATTTCTATTTATGACAACAAAATAATAAAGCGACTGTTGGTATGTTGTTTAAACTACTGTGTAGATTTTAGAGTTGAAATTTCGAAGTGGTCATACATACCGATTTATCACCGATTGATCACGATTTAGATAAAAAAAATTATTTAAAAATAAAATATAGAAAACTTTGGTTAAAACTAAGAAAAATAAGGTAAGTATATTCAAAAAGTAGAAAAGACAAATTAGGTACATTTCAGACTGAACAAATCAAATAAAAGTAGCTCTTACATGACAACAGAAAGTCTGATGCTAAGAAATGTGAGTTATAAAAAAAAATGCAATAGAGATGAACAGGTACTTGTACAACTGTACCTTTATTTTTGCCAGTGGTTCAAAGGAATATTATCAAAATCAGAGCTCAACTCGTTTTGAATAATAAAGAATTAACTTATCGAAATGTAGCGCACCGTCTTAAGATCTAACAGCAGTATAGACTATACTGCTGTAAGATCGTGACTGATCGATCGACGATCTATACTATAGAGTCTATAGTCTATAGGTCTATAGTATAGACCTTCACTCACGAAGTCGAATCACTTCGAGAAAATATTCGCATCTTCATCGTTTTAATTAAATTGTCGTCTTCACGTACTGCAAGTACAATTTTATGTAACGATACGGGACAAAACCCTTCCGTGCTTCTGAAATTAGTT
Organism: Petrophora chlorosata; assembly: GCA_951640565.1. NCBI lineage: Eukaryota > Metazoa > Arthropoda > Insecta > Lepidoptera > Geometridae > Petrophora > Petrophora chlorosata. Next base: position 16,734,172 of record OX621202.1, on the reverse strand, counting down.
TGTTTCGCTTTCTGTATGAAATATAGCTTGAAAAATTGTTAGCCCGCTTCCTCATTGGGTCGACACGACAGCGACACGACACGAATACGACGCCTGTTTTGTCGGTGTATTACCGAAGTCGTTACCGCGAATATTTTGTTAGTCAACACTATTCGGGGTGCGGCATGCGACTCCGTTTGTAACAATGTCGTCGTGAAAAGAAAACGAGGCTATACGACATTTTAGTTCGCATTTTTTACTAAATTTGAATCTGCGTATAACCACAATAGAAAATATTACTACGTATAACTCTGTTTATTAAAAATCGTACTTATTACTTAAAAAGAAGTCGTACAACAAAATGTCGATGCGACACAAAATAAATATGTCTAAGACACGTCGCACTGTCGTATCCGTGTCGTGTCGCTGTCGTGTCGAGCTAAGGCAGCGGCGTTGCCGATGCTACGAACAGCTTCTCTGTGCCGGTGCGGTCGGTGCACAGTACGCGGGCAGTAGTGCGCTGCGTTCAGTCGACGAGCCACTGCATGAGCGCGGTGTCGAGCCCGCCGGCGGACAGCAGCCGCGCGCCGTCGGGCAGGAAGCGCACGCACGTCACGTGCGACGAGTGCCCGCCGTACTGGTGGCATAGCGACTGCGGACATACAAACACTTTCATACGTTTTTTTTATAAAATTTGAAAACCCCCAACACAAAAAAACCTATAAAGAGTAAAAAACGGCAGAACGGATAAAACAAGAAACCTGGTCGGAGTTACCGACACAATCATAACGTGAGTGTAGCCGTTGATATTTATAATGAATATTTCGACTCACGATAGTTTCCAAACATTACTTTTAATATATATTACCTTGGGTTGAGTGACGGGGTACGCGTAAAGTTTCACTTTACCGAAATCGTCGCCAGTCGCCGCCAAACGACTGTCTTGTGATCTGAAATACACAGATATCACATAAGATTTCTCGGCGTAGGAGTCTTAAAATACCTGATTTGTCGGGGTGATGAGCAAAGCAGTGCTACGCAGTGCTTTTTATGTATTTAAACTTCTGAGTGGCACTGCAATTGTTATGAGCAGGCGTGGCGGTGTAGGTCTGTTGTCCCTGTAAGCCGTGTCCCCGTTAAACGGGGACAGTGGTACTTTAATAAAATATAGGTACTCCGTTTCTATTAATAGGTACCTAGTAAGGTGAACTTTATATGGGAAAACTAGTTTCTTACTCACTTTTCGCATGTCTTGTCTGAGCCCGGCCTTCAATTTGAGTATGGGAAAGACATACTTACCTACCGTTTTTTTCCAAACTCATGATATTGTAAGTTAAAATTTTCAACGTATTTAAATTGATGTGTATTGTGTATCGTTTTAAAGTGAATTTTTTGAGCACATTCAATGAATATCTTTTGAGTTTCGAGTGTGTTCTCACCGCGTGCAGGAGTTGATGTCGGTCCCGTCTGCGTTCTCGGGCCACACGCCGATGGTCTGGAACGTGAGCGGGCACGAGTTACTCGCCCACGGCACGTCGCGCATCGACGTCGGCGTCGTGATCTGCCGACACGTCGTCGCGTTCCCTGGAATATGCCGAAAGTTTTCATGAAGCATATTTCTTCAAATTCACTTATACTGACTCTATTAATAAAATACTTAAAGAAGAGATTCAAAAAAAGGAAACGGCTCAAAGATTAAGTTTGTATGATCAATAGCACATCATATAATTAGATTTTTATAGCTTTTTGTTCCCAATATACCGACTGTGCGTTACTCAAGTGACAAAATATTATATACAAATGATACCCGTGACTCCGTCCAGTGTCCTATTCCAGACCGAAACAATTTACATACCAAATGCCATCAAAATCCGTTTAGTAGTTTTTACGTGATTGAGCAACAAACATTCATTCATCCATTCTCACAAACTTTCGCATTTATAATATGTGTAGGAAATTACAAAATGTATTTCTTCTTCAGCTACCTGCCAACCTTCAGTGGTGGAGCGACACTTGAAGAAGAATTTTTTTTAATAAGTAGATCCACATTTACAGATAGATGTAGGTACACTTAGGTAGGTACGTTATCTGATTTATTTACTGTTTCACTATGCCTAATTTCAAACAACTTTTTTGATTTAACATGTAAACTAACTTAGCTGTGTGCATTATTTAAGGATGAACGCTGATTAACTTTTTGTTACGTATGCAAAACGGTTACATCAAATTTTTAGAAAATGTAGGTAACTTACAGAAAAGCAGCTCATAGTCTCCGGAATTACTCCTGATGTACTGACTATCTTCCGACCAGTCCAAGTGGGTTATGTAGCTCGAATGACCCTGGAACACACATTTTGTTGATCAAGAAAGTATAGAGAATAGGTTTGTACGTAATAAGCCAAGCTAGACCAACTTAGCGTCTTAGCTGCTACTTCTAAGGTTTTTTGTGGCGACCTCAGCTGCCGCATGTATCACGTCGGGATCACCATGGAGGGTATTTAATAAGGAAGATCTTCCGACCGAGCCTTGTGTTATTGTCCCGGGGACAGTCCGACAGAACCTACTTGGAACTTGTATAGGTGTTACCTGTCGTGCGAACTTCGTTTCCGCGATGCAGGAATTGTATAGAAATCTGTAACTTAGGCGTTTATGCTACTTTATATCAGCGCCATCTGTGAGCGTTCTTGCGTAATGTCGTTGACATATGTGGCAGCTGAGGTCGCCACATTCGATCGAACGAAACTTGACTTTGGCAGACGCACAAGACGTGCAAAGCCAAATCCCACAAGTGGGGAGAAGAAAAACAAAGGTTGCTGCATATTTTATCGAATGCAAAGGTAGCTGAGAATTCACACACCTATAAATATATTACATGAAAATATATAAGCTTCATTCGAGGTTCGAAATCGGGAGCTTGCCTTAATTATTCTTTGCGGACTCATAGTTTCATTCAATTCAAAAATACACGATTAATAAATTATTAAATAAGCTAGCGTGCAATTTTACAAGGACGAGCATAATTTTAACCTACTGTACATCATATCTTACGGCACATTTCTAATTACAAAACTAGGTATACAAGCAAAACCATGCTCTTATATCTAGTTATGGCCGGTTAGGCTGGTAGTTATTGTTACCCTTCTACGTTTTCTCTCCGTGCACTAGAAAGGCATGAAATCAGTAGAAATAAATATAATAGATTGTATGACAAGTAATTAGGTATCACGTTTCTACAGGAATTTTTTTGGTTGACACTGGTTTATTTATTTATTTACGCCCATTTGTAACAATATAATGAGGTGATATGCAGACGATTCAGAGGACGGCTGCAGGCGTCACCGCTGACTCCTCAAGCTGACACCGCGCAGTTGCGTCACACGTCGCCGACAAAACGTGTCACATAAATATTTTAATATAAATTATATGTATGTTAGTTCTAAGGTCTATATTTATATGGGCCGTAGAATAAGTAAATAACATCTGTAATTTATTTTAATGTTGCCTGAAATAAAGATTAAATAATAAAAAACATATATATACTTCATACTGTAATTATTAAAAAAATGGTTGAATTAGTTATGGTAAGATTGATTAATTACATGTAGACAACATCGTCGCTTACCACCAGGTGACGTAGTGGTCAAACGCAAGCCAATTAACAATAAAAAAAAACCAGCTCGTTGTACTTACGAGACACTTCCCGACGCGACTGTACCGTGCGCCCGCGTCCTCCACTCGGTACACGTATATAAAGTTGTCGCGCGACCCGAGCGCGACCAGCTTGTTGTCTGGAGAATACTGGATCGTTTGGATCGGTTCCGACCTGAACGAAATTATAAAAAGCTTGTTAATAAATCTATACTATTATAAAAATGGAACTGAGCAAAATCATACATTGAAGATATTTTTGAGTAACTATAAATTTAATATTTGAAAAACCCCAAACACAATAAAACCTGTCTAAAAACCAACGCTAGAAAACAGGTTTTAGAATTAAGAAACCGCATCCAAATGCGTCGGGGGTTAAAAACCCTACTAGGATCGACTATTTAGAGATTACTGAAGACAAATCCACGGTATTTAGAATTTTTGTCTGTTTGTATGTTTGTTATTTATAAACTCGAAAACTAGTGAAAGAATTTCAACGGATTTTAATGTGGTTTTCAGGGTTTGGTAGAATTAGTCTCAACTTAGATCGTAGAGTCTGACATCAAAATCGGTTGGGTCGTTACAAAGATACAACTTGACCTCTTCGTAGTACTGTGGAGATCTTCCTAAAAGGACGACTATGGGTTTTAATTACGTCGTCAATGCAGGCGGGAAAAAGCTAGTAATTAATATAATTATGAATCCAAGGCACATAATAAATACGACGTGCCCATAGCTACATGAATTATTAAAGAGTCACAGCCTAAGTGGTAATTAAATGTTATTTTTACCCGTCGGTGTGCGCGCTGAGCATTTCCCGGGAGTGGGGGTCGAACACCATCCACTTCCCGCTGAGGCAGCCCACCGCGATCACTCCGCCGTCCTGCGACCACGCGCAACACTGCGCGCGCTCCTGGAACCATGATATTAGTATATTAGTAATAGCTGCGCCCCGCGGTTCCCCCTGTTTTCCGGGATAAAAGTACCCTTATGTAATTTTCCAGGACCTAAAGAACTTTCATAAATTTCATCAAAATCCGTTCAAAAGTTCGTCGTGATTGAGCAACTAACATCCATCCATCTATCCATCCATCCTCACACACAAACTTTCCCATTTATAACATTAGAAGGATTATGGACAGAATCCACAATTTTAGATTACATTTGATGTCTCATGATGATCAGTAGCTACAGTTCCGCGCAGATATAACGAGACGGGATGTCGTTTGCTCGATGGTTTATGGTCCTCGTAGTTCCTGGTTCCCTAGGTCCTCGTAGTTAGGGAACCCAAGTTGGGGCTAGATCTATATATATTATCATTGGACGTTATTATTAGGTATTCGATCCTTTAGGCTTGACTTGACCCACTTGAGATTACCCCTTCGAAACACATGCGCCATCTAGTAGTGTAGTCAGGAAGTAATGACACGTGAGTGTGTGACATGCCGGTAGAGGGCGCGCATACCTCGATGTCCTTGCTCCAGACGGTGGAGTGGCTCATGCCGTCCCACAGCTGCAGCAGGCGGTCCCAGCCGGCCGACGCGAACTGCGGCAGCGCGGGGTGCGCCGCCAGCCCCCACACCTCGTCCACGTGACCTGACACCACGCGACCACTTTACATTTACAACACCACACTAATATTATGAACTAGCTGCTTGAGTAACAAACATCCATCCATCCATCCTCTCAAACTTTCGCATTTATAATATTAGTAGGAAAGTAGGATGTGAAAGGATCTATGTATGTGATCTTTGGTCGTTATTTATTATTTATTTATTTATTAAAGGCCGCTTCCTCATTGGCCCGATACGACAGCGACACGACACTGAAACGACAATTTTGTCGATGTCGTTTCCGCGTATATTTTTTTGTCGAAAGGATTTTGAGGGTACTGCTGCAGCCCGCGACTTTGTACGTAGGATTTGGTTATATCCCGATCCTTCGGGAAACACGTCTTCAATTGGAATGTAATTATCTTATGTCCTTTTCAGGGCTACAGGCTATCCGTGTGGTAAATTTCATCAAGATCGGTTCAACCAGTTCGTCGGGAAGAGGTAACAAACAGACAGTTACTTTCGAATTTATAATATTAGTGTGGATAAATAAATAGATAATGATTAAAATAGAATAAAAAAACCATAGTTATTAAAAGTATTCTCTCACCTAACACCGCCGGGGAGAATCCAAGCTCCATATCTCCATGTAGGATGCAGTTCTTGGTTGTGCCGATGAAGAGCTGGCTTCCCCTACCTTCCGCCACCACCCTGACGCCGCCGTAGTGACCTTCGATCTGAAACAATAAGGTCGCTTCATAATGAGGTCGACACGACAGCGACACGACAACGTGTCTTCGACATATTATCGCATTACAACATTACAAGACTTTTTTATGTACGATATTTAACAAATAATCGACTTTAGATAGATAGAAGACATAAAACACTTTATTGCACCTAAAAAAAGAAAACAGAATTACAGTTGGTAACACATAATTTCCTATAAAAGTACTTTAATTTGTTACATAAGGTAAAAATTTGCACGTCGACACATGTCGACGAATGAGGAAATGTACGATAAGGCAGGCATAGTATCGCTGTCGTACCGACCCAATGAGTGCAGCCTCATTCAGTTACTTTACAATACTGTGTTTTACCAGGCCTAGCGCACTCCGCACTGTAGGTACGAAACTACAAGTACATAGCCGGACACCGACGGCGGGTCGCGCGTCGTTACACGTGCCGCGGCAGAAGAGATAAGAGCGGCGCGATAGAAAGAGAGGCGCTCTGCAGGTTAATATGACTGGTAGGTATGCAGCGCTACGCGAGCTGAATTGAATTTTATTGCGTCATAGCAAGAGTCGCTATTTGTTTAAATTTCTTTGCGGAGTGATGCTTCTGTCCCTTAGTATTCTGTGGTTTTACAGAACCTCGTATATTTTGATCGCGGTCATAAAACCCGCCGGTTACAAGAGGTCACGGATATAATACCCAGAAAAGTATTTCCTGCTCTCAAAAATATGAATTCTATTATTATATTCTCTTTATCACACCATATTTTTTTCGCACAAACCTAGATCCTGGCCCCTAGCTAGGATTCCCTGTATCTAGGGAAAAAGGAAGTATGAGGACCATGGTCCCACCACACCCAGATACGAAACAAATGCTTACGCTTATTTATTTTTTCTGTGCACTAATTTTTGTCCTATCGCGGGAATCGACCCCGCAACAATGGTGTATGTGAGCCAACCTGCCCAACCACTGCAGTCAAAATGCATGTTTAAAATGCAGCAAGAGTCCACGTGCCTCCTAATGCAGGAAACCTGTGTGTGCTGGAGTTCCTAACATACTCACAACACAGTCCAGCCCCGTAGCATTAACATCAGCGTCGAACATCACAATTCGTCCATCCTTCCCGCCCCCGGAAGCAATCCCGCCGTGCTTCAGCGCCGCCAGAGAGAACACAGGTCCCGCGTGGACGCCGCGCACCAATTTGTGGACGGTGTTGGTGCCGCGGCCCCAAACGATGATGTTGCCGCTGGAATCGCCGGAGAGGACGTCACCTGAGGGTTAACAGTAGCATCATTTATCGGCATCGCGAGAGCGAATTCCTTACAATAACGCGGATTTTAATTAAGGCAAATTATCCAACGGTGAAAGATAACGTCGTGGTGGAACAGTATTAAGTTTGAGGTCATGTTTTATAGGTGGCCGGGCCTGCGTGGTAGATGGTCTATATACTCGCTCTCTCTCTATCTGTGAGAGAAGGCTTGTGTCCCAGCAGTGGGAACGTAAACACTGATGATAATGACGATTCTTACCTAAACATGTATGTTTAGTTCTGCCAAAAATAACTTTTTTTACTAGTTAGGCTTGCGTTTGACGACTACCTCACCTCTTGTATTTGTATTTTGATGGTAAGCGATGATAGACCCGAACAGTCTATAAAATACGTGTCGGAATTAAATTTTGGAGACTTATTTTTAACTACGACGAATCGGAAGTTTGGGTCACGTATGGGGAAGTGCTAGTTTATTTGTGCACATCGATTTGATCGATTTCGATGCGGTTTTTGGTAGAAGCCTTGAAATTTATCTGAAATGGTTCTTTTTTTTAACCTATGCTATCCCACTGCTGGGAAAAGGTCTCCCTCAAGTCTTTCCAGCCGTCCCTATCCTGAGCCTCGCACCAGCCTTCTTGGTATGCATCCAGATCGTCCCTCCATCTCCTTTTGTGCCGGCCTGGGAGCCGTCTTCCATCTTCAGGCACTTATTCGTGAGTTTTGCCCACCGATCTAAATGCATATAGCTTATGTGACGCGCCCAATCCCATTTGAGCCTGGCAGCCTTCCTGCCCTCGTCAATTATGCCCGTTTTGGAGCGCAGCGTAGTATTTCGAATCCTGTCTGTTTTCTGCTTTTAACGCCCAGGATGCTGCACTGCAAATGGTTCTTAGATAGGTTATACTGTGCCAGACTACAAGGGGCGCTGCAAAATTTTCAAGTACCGTAGGATTTGTCAATTTTTTTCTTTTCGACTATTGATTGACGATCAATTACTGTTATTGGTCGAACATAAGTTATAAAGGACGGACAAGTAGAAGAGTATATAGAAGATAACACTAAATAAATATAAAAACTCACCATTATGGTTAAACGCGAGACACGTGACGTATTTCGGCTTGTCCCTCGATTCAAACACGCCCATCCTCTTGTACAGCACGTTGGTCTGGTCGAGCGTCCAGAACGCGATGTGGTTTTTACCGCAAGTTACGATCTGGTTGCGGTCCAGCGGGTGGAACTCTACCGCCACTACTGTGTCTACTGAGCACTGGAAGGTACATTTCTATTAGAAAAGTACTTAAGATTTTAATAGAATTGTGTGTCGTAGTTGGATTGTATAATTCGTTGTTTTACATAACCGCTAGTCATTTTACAAAATGTTATATAAAACAGGTAAACGTTCCTAACAGCACCTCACTCCGTGGTACGACTCGCTCTTATCCTAAATCGTCATTGCTCTTTTTCCTAGAGTGGGCCAATTGAGACCTAGAATTATCCAAGTTAACCAATGAGAAACGCTGTTACCTTAGTCTCCGCCAAGCAGTGCCCTTTATCTGGCCTCTGCCACTCCCAAACGGATATCGTATGGTCTGGTCCTTCATCTACACAGGCCAGGAGTGATCCTCCATCAGCCCGCGAGAACGAGATGCAAGCTACAGCTCTCTCTATCTGGCCGGCGCCAAGCACGGCTAATGTGGCGAGGGAAACGGAGTTCCATACGCGGATATGTGGCTGAAAAAAAAAAGTTTCTTAGTGTATAGGGACAAACTAATTTATTTCATCATCATCAGCTCTTTACGTTCCGACTGCTGGGACTCGGGCCTTCCTTGCTATGGGCCATAATCCATCACGCTGGCCCATTGCGGGTTGGAGGATATCACATGTCCTTGATCTTTTGTGATTAATTCTTGGACATGCCGGTTTCCTACGATGTTTTCCTTCACCTTATTTAGAGTGAGGGTTAAATCGGCACATAACTTAAGAAAGACAGTGGTGCGGGGCTAACGGGATTCGAAGTCAGGTGCTTCGGACCGAAACTCGCACGTATTCCCACTGAGTCACACTCGCTCTACTCGCCAAATTTCATTCCCAAAGGTAAATTCGCCTGCGACATTCGAGGCAAAACTAGAATGGACTGATGCGTGTGATTTTACATCTATTAAGGTACGGGCATTGCATCCCGTGTTGTGGATTATATAACTCGCTCTCTGAGAAAAGGCTGGTGTTTCAGCACTGAGATCGAATGAGCTGATGATGAAGATGCGAGGAGCTTAAAGAATGAGGTTTGTATTTGGGTGGGGTGAGTGACGTCATTCAACATCACGTCAACATGCACATTTTGATATTTGAATCCTACTAATAGTTATGTTAGTGTGTTTGTTACCTATCTCTTCACGCCGCAACGCCAAATGCATTTGAATGACATTTGAAATGGAGATAGTTTATACACATAGGCTACTTTTATCCTCGGGAAACCACGTGTGATACCGCGGAGCGCCGCTAGTTGGTAAGGTAAGAAAAGACTTACCCTAGCATCGAGCCGGTCGTGCCCCGCGCACTGCCCGCTAGCTATCACCAGCTTGTTCGGATGCACCGCCAGACACTTGACATCGTCGGTGTGTCCCATGTAGTGTCTCTGACACTGCTCCTCCACGTTGAAAAGGACGACGACCGACGCGACGAAGTAGACTATCTCACCCGTTGGAAGGAGGTACAAATTGCTTCGACAGTCTTTTCCCCTGGAGAGAGAAATTTGGATTGGTGAACTGCTTGGAATCCAATTATTTTTGATTTTGGATTCGGCACAGTTGTAATATCACCCACAGAAGAAAGTCATGCCCTCAAACGATCTAGTCGTGTTTTAGGATGATGTTCGGTGAACGATCAGGGAGACGGGTCTGAGCAGTCGCTAAACTGCAGTCTTCCTATAGATCTTCAATGTAACAATTAACCATTAACGTTAACGTAAATATAAAATGTGTTTGATATCATGCTACTGCTAAACGCAAGCAAGCGCCATTTCTGTATTGTCAATTCTAACAGGGTCACCAAGATACAGGCCTAGCCTAGTTTGGGGCCCACCGACAATCGAATATCAAATCATGGTATGTGTAAATCTTATATTGTCATTTAATTGTACAGTGAATTATTGTAAATTTGGTAAATAAATAAATCAATAAATAAAATAAAATCTTTGTGCTCTATCCATAAGGCGAGATACTGCTTATAAAAAATAAAAAACGTACTCTGTCTTCCTCCAAATCTAGTTTACAGTTTATGTACAAACACTAATTAAACCACTTGACTGCGCATTTCAAGCCTTCTCACTCACGGAATATTAGCGGTTATTACCTTATCTACCCCCGCATTGCATGCTTAATTACTGTACTTCTCATAGGAGTTAACCTATTTACCGGCCAATTGTACAACCTCACTTTCTTCCTCTTCCCCTGCACGCAGTGAAAATGAGACAAGGAGAAATAGGTCGACAAGTTTTCCACTGGTTTAATGCTCCATGCCTATGATGCATGCTGTTTCTGTTATAGGCATATTATCTCAGTCTGACGAACCAGTCGTAAAGTATATTGCTAGAGCTCATTTATGTAGGAGCAATGTTAAGCATAGGTTCTAAAATTCCAAAGGTAGATCATGAAGATGCAACTAAGAGTATCGTCAAAAAATACTCGTTTTGGTATCATATCCACGGTTCACCGGCCACACGGGCTATTTCGCGGCCAATCTATAAAGTAGATGATTCACTATTTTGGTAATTTCTACAAGGCCGTACAATCCTTTCAATTAACTACAGCTAAGCCAATAGCAATAAAAACAGCATTTCCTCTGGCAAGGTGACCGGAGCAGCTGTCACTGACTCAGTGGTCGGTGGTCATCAGTACACTTGTCCACTGGAGCGGCGCCGGCGCGGCCTTGGGACGTGTAGCTATTTTGTGGATCGCACGAACTGATGTGGTCATAGTACAAGGTAATGCAGTAAGTGAAGTCTGTAATTTTTTTATGTAATCCCGTGACGAACGAACATGTCGTTCACCTGATGGTAAGCAACATACCTACCTAATAAGAGTTGCAGCAACACTCATAGAACATTGTTACCCCGTCATCTCCCCGAGACTATAGCTCTTAAGTATCATAAAGCTCAGTTATTTCAATGTTACAATGCCCTTCAACTCAGAACATAGTAATGCTTGCGCACTACTATATGGCTGGTACAGCAGTGGTATCAACCCAGACGGCCTCTCGCATACGAGAGACCTACCACAACCCGTCATTCTGATCGGGGAGTTCCTCAAATATTTTTTGATTATCCGCAAGGATTATAACTCGAACTGTAGAAATTCGTTTACATAAGGTACATATTTGAGATACATGTAGGGAAAAAGTCTATGCGAAGTCTGAGTCTGCTGGGTTCATATTCTGGATCATTCATGCATATTCTGGGTCACAGAATAGTCCTAAGAGTTGAGCTTCTGTCAAAATATTATAGAACCAGCGTTTGGTGTCAAATAATAACACTAGACATTTGTGTTGGGTATAAACCTAATTTAGCACCACTATTTAATCATTGTTTTGTTTATTAGTATAATAATTATCAGTGTATACGTAACCTATTATCCTTATCTGTTTTTTTCTATAATAGGGGATCGGATAACTTTTCAGAAAGTGTTTAAAATTAACTGCAATGAATATATAAAGCCATGAAAAATAATTTAATTAAATGAAGATCTAGAAATACCTAAAACTATGTTCAAATACTATGTTTACATGAAAAAAATCTTTTCTCGATTACTGTCCGATTCACTATTGTGCGGCTGTTTTGACTTACTGCTTCTGTTGTAATGTAGTCATAATTAGGTTTTTCTAAATTTACGGAAACAGGTTGTAAGTCTTCATTGTAATTTACTAGATACCGCCGTGCCGTTCTGTAGATTTTATCATACAATCTTGTATTATATGTATACCTCTGTAGTTACCATCCGACGCACTCGTAGGTAAGTGCCACTACGCATTGCATTATTTATCAAGTCCCGTTATCATGAAAACGTTGAGTGCACTGATTTTTTTCTAGATAAAGACGTTGTTTCAAGTGGTAGTCTGGTATAATACTCTGGTATAACTAACAATGAATACGGTAATCTTTATCTAATTAACTATAAAAAGTCTAAAGCATCGACCTTTTCAAAAGTTTGTCATCAAATGCATTAACATTTTTTTCAATGTATTACATTTTTGTTTATGTATGGACCCACCTTCACCTGCCTTCACTTCCATTTGCGAAAGATCCTTTATCAGCAGTAATTATCTTTTTAACATCATCTGCAAAGATGAATGCTCTTTTTGCCTTAGACTTTTTAATTTTACAAGAAAAAGAGTTTTTTTTAATGTCTAAAATATGTGTCTGTATTACCTAAATACACAAAATTTATTGCGATAAGGAAATCCTTGGCAGACCACGCGTGTTAATTGTAGCTTGTGGCCGTCCTACTTCAGTTGCGTGTAACTGGTATTAATTCCCTTTCTAAAGGTTGATAAGAATCTACGAGACCAAGTAGCCCAGAAAAAATTAAGGGCTTTAGGTCACCGATGGAATGTGTCATTGTGTAAGTGTTCCAGTCGCTAGACTGAAAGCCTGAGCTAAGGGTTTTTAAACAGCTTGTAGTCCAGCAGACCGGCTTAGAAACTATACTGTATTATTTGCATTGGAATGCATATATAAAACTATTCATGTTGCTCCTAGATCAAAGATATATAAAAAACAAAGAACAAAAGACAAAAAAATATTAAATTGACACCACCCCAAAAACTGCTAAAGATTCACCATTCCCAACATCACACTGTCTGTCGCAACAGGGCGTTAAGGTTGGTCAGCCAAGCGTTGTGATGGAGGCAGAACCTTGGGCCAAGAGTAAAGAGACTGGTGATAAAACAAAGGCGCAATTTCACGCAAACTGACACGAATAAAAACCTGTTGTAACTCGACACAGATGACTGTGATAGAGATCTTTAGCGACTTTAAATGCAGTTAAGAAATTGCAAGATTTCTGTGAGTCACAATATGGCGAAGGGCCAGATTTCTATAGGTTAAAACTCAATGACGATATAGCCTGGTTTTATGCTCCATGTTAAGGACACAAATTGCAACTGTTATGTATGTAATGCAACTTGCATTAAGGCTAAGCATATCTGATTAAATGGCTTTTGAAAAAATAAATTACATGGTAGCGACCACTTATACTAACTTATAGCAACAATTAGAACTTCCCTAACATTATAATTAGTTAAACAGCGTACTTAACAGAAAACGGTGACACTTATTTTCGGAAATATCCATGTTGGGTGACTTTACGTAGGATGTAATTGGCCCACAATTGGTGTCCAAGACAATTGGTAAATTAGCCAATGAATTTCGGTCAATAGAGCTCACTACTGTAAAAACGAATCTCAAACAAAGAGGTATTCAGAAAGTGGAATAGGTATCAGTAATTAAGACTTTTTGAGGATTCAAGGCGAAATTGATGACTAGTCTCGGCTATGACAAAACGTATAAAATACAGATAGGTAATCATCTCTTTAAAGAAGCAAGTAGGTGCCTGCACTTATTTTAAAGAAGACGTTAAAATCAAATAACACACGGTTATGAGTCAGCTTACTACAAAACCTCTACAAACTCAACATATTCGAATATGTCATAACGAATTCGAAACCAATCAGTCTTCCAACCTCTTAAAGTGACAGTATTTTATAAGAGCGATAGTAACGATGTGATATTACGACAATGATCAGATAAATTACTACAAAATACATAATTATAGGTGTTTCGACGAAAGTAAATGATGTTATCAACATGTTTATTGTTATGTTACTATTTCTGTCGCATGCACGCTCTATAGCAATAATTTTTCAAATGTTTATAATTGAAAAGCCAATTACTAAAATTGGTGCTAGTCTACCACGACAATACTGGGTGTGGAAAGCGTGGCGTGTCCATCAAATCCCCTGTGTAAAATACATTTTATCATCACCGTAAAGTGACCTTGTCTCGCCAATGGAATCGATAATGGCATTCGATAACGGTCAGCAACGGTAATCATTTATTTTTCAAATAAGCTGCTCGATAATACCCGCTTATGGTGGAGTTTGAACGTGAATCAGTTAAGGAGTGGTAGGCAGAAATGTTTATGGAGGGAATACGTTGGTTAGTCATTGATTTTGCATGGAGTTCCACAAGGACGCATCTGAGGACCTTTCTTATATTTCGCATATTGGAATCTAGAGTATTATCTTGGGTTTTATGATCATCGACTGAAGGACTTATCACAGATGTTATTTGAGACAGTTGTTTAGGGCCGATTAAGAAACAATTGTGATTGTACCAATTCGAATTCAAGGAAAAGTACTCGAACTGTTCCATGAAAATTCGATTCATACAAACATGATACATTATTTCCTTTTCGTTGACAATTGACACTGACGTTTCGAAATCAATTATTTTACATACCTACTTCATCAGGTTCTTAATTAGAAAAGGGTCGCGCAATGTACAAAGCATGTACAAAATACTTATTACGACACTACACCATATATTAGCAAGTAAATAGCCACTATATTTTTTAAAGCTTATAGATTTATTTTTGGCGACGTTGTGGATCACTTAGACCTAGAAGAAGACGGCAGTTGAGCGACTACTCAAACCCGTCTTCTCTGATGGCTCATCGAACATCATCTCGAAGCACGACTACGTCTATCTTATCTAACCTTATTACTATCTCATCAAGTGACAATAAATAGTGAAGAACTCACCTGTATCCATAGACCCACTCTAACTTGAGCTTGTTTTGAGGAGGTGGCGCGACCTTCGCAGGGTCCAGGGTATCCTGGTCCGAGGGTCCGTAGAGGACGACCGGTCTCCCTCGGAGGTACATTCGCATCGCGCCGTCTTCTTCATTGTACTGACAGGTGCTGGTACTAGAAGGCAATTGAAGAATTTATTTTTATGAGAGTTTTGGAGTACTCTAGACTATAGACTCATATATTAATATAGACTCTTTATGTAAAATAGGCACCTATATCAGGTTGGATAATCTCTAAAAGAGAATAAGGAAAATAATAATATATAGATATATATTATTAATTTCCTTAAATATAGGTATATCATAGGCATTGAATTACAGAAGTAAATAGATATTGTAGGTGATAGGTAAAGACAATTTTTATTGTTTTTATTATTTTATTATTTGTTATTTAAGATATTTTGACTAAATGTTGGAGTTTTGAGAGAGGGAAAATTATGATTAGTGCAATTATTTAAATATTTTAACATAATATGTAAAATGCAGGTGAAAGTAGTACGTTATGTATGCTGCTAGTTACTATTATATTATCCTTAACAGGAAAAAAGTCATAAAAATATATATTTATTCACAGTCACACCATATAAGATTTTTCAGTACATTGTACTATATTTTTTCCCGTCATATAAACACTATTTATCATTATAGTGGTAGCAGCTCTTAACAAAACTAAAATTAATAAAAGCGATGTTAGTAACAAAGACCAAGACAAACAAATCATAGTATTATGTTAAAAATACAATGTTAGATCAGGCTGGCGATCTGTTAGTAAACAAAGCCCATTGTTAAATTCAAACATAAAAACCAAAAACATCAAAATCGATCACCACAATGTATCACGGCAAGCTTTTTACTTTTTAGCTCACAAAAAATGCGCAGGCGACTTACATAGAGGTGAATGACATTTTCAGTCGCTAAAAGCGCAACTCTGCCCACTACGTTTAATAAATACCACCGTGAAACCACCGCAAGCTCGGTTAGGCGAATGAATATAATCTAAAAACAAAATAATAAAGGATAAAAAATCAAATGGTTGCGTGTTGGACGCACTAATTGATCATTGTTTGTATTTCCGATAAAAGAGATACGGAGCTAATAGCAGAACGTTTTGTTCAAAGTTCATTATCGTCGCTACCTGTTTTTGTAAAAGCCTCCTCTTTACAAATACAGACTGAGATAGGATCTTTTCAAAATTAGTTCAGCAGTCATCCATAAAACAATTTTATTCAAATAAGGCTCGTACCAAAAGAAAAGTTATCCGCCATGTTTAAAACACAATTCTTTAAAAAAACCGACGGCGCGGCGGCCGGCAGTAGATAATAACCCATAATAACAATAATATAACACATTTAAATATAATCTACGGCAGTTCTTATAAAAGTTCCTAAAATACCTGTCATCCATAGCGCCGAATCGATTACAAAACTTTACTTTGTAACTTCCAAATAAGGACACGAAACGCAACCTGAGATTAAACTTTTTAAAATCCGGTTTCAGTAATTCGACACATACAGCCAGCCGCCGAGAAAAACATAAACAGACTGACCGAGAAACGCTAGACCCTGACCGTGTTTCGAATTAAGAACAACTGCTGCCAGTTTTCGCAGTGGATGCAAAACACTACTTCGTTGCTTGACATTTCCTTTCATGACTTGAATGAAAAGCGGCGATGTATTTCTTACATTAGCATTTTTCTTAGTTTTAAGGTTAAGACTTCGTAGTAGCTGTGTACCTAGAGTGTGTATCTAGAGTTCTAGAGGTGTGTTTTGAGTCATCAAACATTAATGCAAAGTAACGGATGACGTCGAAATCACTAAGGAAACTATGTTTACAGTGTTCTTCATAAGCATCAGTATTACGTATTGTTGTGAATGATTTCAAAAGAAATATACAAGTTGTGCATATATTTGTCATTGAAATAAATATAAAGGTAACATAATATTGTCAATTAATATTTGCAAGTCAGTCTACGTAAAAATAATTTATTAAATAGGCACAAAACTGCACTTTTAAATGTCATAAACACATACTTAATACGAATAAAACAAAAAATATGTTAAAAACATGACTTCGAAAAAAGTTGAGCATGTCTACCCATTTCTTTCCCATGCCGGACAAAGCTTAAACTACTTAAATATTGTACAACTCCAATCCAGTGTAGTAGATATATATATATCGCACCTTCGGTGCTACAAAGTCACAACAACTCAGTTTTGAATTTTACAGGAGAGGACTTTGAAGATTTTTTTCGCATTTATTGCCTTATTACTGGATGTCTAATTGTAGTAGGTTTAAAATCTTTATAAAATTGATGCTTTATTGTGTTTTCTATAGTTTCATGTCAAAAGTTTAATTCAAATTACTAAAATTATTCTAATAAAACGCAAAACAAAAAAAGTGTCCTGAATTGTGACTTTGTTGCACCAGGAATTATTTAGTTAAATGAGTTATGCCTTATTATTTAGGCATTTTAGCTCCAACGCACGTCATAATCTCACAGGCGCGGGGGCACAACTGTCTAATCAAACTTTGTTGGCCCAAACCGAATGGAAAAATGCACCAATAATATAATACCTCAATTTTGCAGTTTTGGCTATTTGTGACTTGTTGCACCGAAGCCGAAGGTGCGATATATATAAATCAATAACAAGTAGAATTTTCGTGAAAATCATACATGAACGAAATCATGTGCCTTATTTTATGCTTACCTTTCTTTATCATTATCAAATTGTTTTGCGAAATAAACGATAGAATATGTTTTTGAAAAATAAACCTCTGTTTAATTAGCACATTTTAAAAGTCATTGACTGGGCGTTGTAACTTAAGATGTTCGAGTAGGTATGTGCGAAATAAAAACTTATTTCGCGTCTTCCCACGACACTTATATAAACTTTGACTGATAGCCCATGGCTATACCAATTTATCTGTTATCTGCACAGTGTATAATGATTAGGGTTTTCAAAAATATTTCTATGTAAAAAATATTTTATAGGAGCTCGTATTTTTTACCTCGTGCAATGGTCTGGGTACTGGGTGCAACTGTTATGGGCAGGCGTGGTACTTATCATCAGGCAAACAACCTGCTCGTTTTGTCATACAATTACATAAAGACAAAAATTAACCTATACCCTTTTGAATGTTAAGCGGTCTTTTTATTATTATTAATCAGCCCGCATCCATTACTGGTTATAGTTCTTCTCTTGTTCACCTCACCCTTTCTGGTCTTCTGCAATCATTGATTGCCCTTCGACATGTCTCAATGTCATCTGACTCCGGTGACCTACCTCGGATTCTGTGCCGATTCCTCTGATACCGGTGATTGGTCCACCTGTTATCATCCCTTCCTACAAAGACCCTGCCTATTTTAACCCTTCTAATTTGTTAATTTTATTGTCTTTAGACAGCCCTACAAGATAATGTTCGCCGCACACCTAGGTATAAAATGTAATCAGATGCGCGTGCGCGGGCGGGTTACTCGTCATTTTTTATTGTCCATGCCACAATGCAATGATTTATGTACTAACTCTGTAGCCTGTTAGACAGCAATCAAATGGACGTCAGAGTAATAATAGTAGGTGTTACTCGTTAGTATCAGTTTGTGTGTCCTCACTTATCATACCACAAGTCTAGCTTACGCGGTTCGGGAGGGTGACAGGTGAAGCAACGCCAGAGGGGCGGAGCAGGATTTCGAACCTTATATTCAGCGTAGGCTTTCGAAGTCTCTCGTCTCAATATGACACCCTCTCGCACTGAGCTGCCTAAGGAATGTTGACAACCCTACTGATGTTCGCAGACACCTATCATACGAGTAAGATCATGTAATGCGCGGGCGCAGGCTAGGTACTTGCAACTTTTATTGTCTATGTCAAAAATGAAAATAATATTGTGTAGCCAGTTTGAGCAAGCAAATGAACGTAGGCAGATATAATAATATGTATTAGGTATTATATAAATGAATGTAGGTATACGAATAATGGAAGTAGGTGTAAGGCGTCAATTTCATTTTGTAGATCTACCACTAGATTGACAGTTACCTATTGTATTTACGTAGATCAGTAGATACAAATATAAAGGACCTAAACTTAACCAAAATTCAATCTTTAACTTCATACACCTAACTAGCATTGTTATTTACTTATAGACAGCCTCTGTGGTGTAGTGGTTGGTCAGGTTCGCTCAAATCTTATACACGACTAAGATTGCGGGTTCGATTCCCGCGACGGGGCAAATGTTTGTGTACAGAATAAAAAAAAACGCAAGCATTTGTTTCGTGTCTGGGTGTTGTGGAACCATGGTCCTCATAGTTCTTGGTTCCCTAGATACAGGGAATCCTAGTTAAGGGCTGGGATCTAAGTATGTGAATGTTGGGTGTATTTATTTATTTTATACAGTAACAGTAACTAAGGATTCTAAAACCTATGGAGTTAAGAATATCCATTTTCGAGTATAGCAACTAAGGAATAAAATTGAATTTCCAACGATCGGATCTAAAGTGCAAACTACACTACGAGGAATGAAACTCAACTTCGTTTAGCTCATATTTAGCGATCTATGCGAGCTAAATTCACGGTATGAACCAAAGTATGGAAGGTCACAGCTAAGACAAGCGATGTTATGTTAGCTTCGTTCGCCCATAACGAGCAAACAAGCCAAAACATTGATAAAAATTACTGGGCATTATGAGATTTAACAACTAATTGTCTCAGGGTAACGAACGCAGTGCTGTGCCGGATTTTGAAAAACGATGTTCTGGGTGGTGCTGTTATTGTTATGGGCTGGCGTATTACTTACCATCAGGCTAACGACCAGCTCGTCTCGTCATTCAGTTACATAAAAAAAATAATGTATATGAATATTAACTTCTAGTTTAATTACAATCAAGTGACTCTTGTGCTGATATAAGTACTTATCCAAGTACATCGTGGCTTGCGCTTAAAAAAAATAATGGATAACAATGTATAGGATAACAATCGATGTTAAATAAATGTCCTCTTAATAAATCAACCACCTTAAACTAAAACTATGTGATCATCATCATCATCATGAGCCCATTACGTTCCCACTGCTGGGACTCAGGCCTTCCCTCGTAGAGAGAGTGTGGGCCATAATCCACCAAGCTGGCCCAGTGCGGGTTGGTGGATGTCACATGTCTTTGAATTTTTGTGATAAATTCTTAGACATGCCCCGGTTTCCTCACGATGTTTTCCTTCACCGTTTTTAGAACGAGTGTTAAATCCGCACATAACTTAAGAAAGTGCGGGTGCGGGTGCGTCGGATCGAAAGTCGCACGTACTCCCACTGAGCCACACTCGCTCACATTCGGAAACTATGTAAATAAGTGTAATATGTGTATCTAAAACAAATCTGAAAAATATTTCCACCATCAGGATAATCACCATTTATCTACGTATTCACCAAACACCACAGGCCAGCAACATCCCAAACCAGCTTAAATTCCTCCACCGTTAGATCCCAAGCTTCACCCATCACCAGAGACCAGTGACTTACCCATGTTTCATGATAGGTCCGTTTTGTGGAGGCTTATACAAGTTAAGCAACGACTTGGTCGTCGTGAATCTACGGACGACAAAAAACAACATTACACAGAAATAGGAAACGAATATAGGAACACTAGACAGTCTCTACTTAGCACATGTACGTACTTAGCTGA
The DNA here is from genome assembly GCA_951640565.1 of Petrophora chlorosata. Classification (NCBI taxonomy): domain Eukaryota; kingdom Metazoa; phylum Arthropoda; class Insecta; order Lepidoptera; family Geometridae; genus Petrophora; species Petrophora chlorosata. Next base: position 16,713,451 of record OX621202.1, on the reverse strand, counting down.
ACTGGAAAGGTGCAAATTAAAAAAATTTGGTGGCAGTCAAAAAATCAAGAATAATAAAAAAAAATATGGATGCCTTAACCTAATTAATGGCTGGTTAGTTACCGAACCAATTATAATAGTACCTAACCAGCTATTAAATAAATAATTATTTAAAGGTCTATCAGAGTTCGATATCAGGCTACCTTAAATACTGAAACAAAATGAATACCTTTTATTTTAGGTACAAACGCTCAGTATTGGAGTTAACAAAATATTATCAGTGGGTTTGTAAAATACCCTAGCATCTGAAGCGTTTACAGGAAGGTATTTTCCATTTCTTACTGGGTGCACCTTCCAGTAGGTATTGTCCCCTTCCTTTCTCCTTTTTAGGGTTCCGTAACTCAAACATCGGCAAAATCGGAACCCTTATAGGACCACTTTGTTATCCGTCTAGACCCTTTATATCGGGAACACGTGGAGTTATCGAGTTGAAATTATAGTTAAAATAATATATTCAGGTCTACAGTCCCTTGAAGCTGTGAAAAAATCAAACTTCTAAGTTAACTTAAAAAAAAGATACAGCCATTTATGCCTTAGGGATTTAAAATTTATAGGGTACTTTCTGTTGACCTAGAACTATGAAATTTTGCAAGTAATATCGTCCTATACTACTAGTACAAGGAAAAATCTGAAAACTATACCTTTGTAATTAAATCATAAAAAATATAGTCTTTGTACGTAACCCTCGGTGGGCGAGTCCGACTCGCTCTTGTCCGGGTTTTTCTCGATTCCTAGAGTCACTACCTTAAGAATACTGACCTGGTATTCGGCAACAGTCCTTGCGCGTTGAAGTCTCCCGTAGAGTTCCACCGTTTCGTCAGGTTGTTCCCGCCGGGAGACGCGCTCTGGTTGCTGGAAGTTGAGTTGTTCCGGGATCTAATGACAACGATAGCGGTCTACTGGGCAGCTATGACTAGGTTTACTAGTCTAGTAGACTAGCTACTTTGGAAGGGAGCTAATTGCCATCTTAGTTTAGTTCTATGTGCTCCATGTGCGACCACATTCCATGCTATCGTCGCTTAGCATCAGGCGAGATAATAGTTAAACATAGATCTTAATACTTTAATAAGTTTAAAAATTTAAAAACCCCCGACCCAATGAAGCGTGTCTGAGAACTAGACCGCTAGAAAACCTGTTTTCAAATAAAAAAAACCGCATCAAATCGGTTCACCCGTTTAAGAACTACGGTGCCACAGACACACATAGTGGTCAATCTTAAAAAATGGGTTAAGATAGATATTTGGTCGTTCGCTACTACGCATCATCTAGGCAAGTATGGTCGTTCCTCGCCTGCATATCGTAACTTTCTATCAAGTTTAAAATAATAATACTGGTAAATAAAACCCATTTTCTATCCAAAACAAATTTCAAAGTTTTCATCCCGCTTGCTTCGGTAAGTCATTGTGTATCCAGCGGAATGTAACTATAACTTTTCTGCCCTAGGGATGTAAGAAAAGCAAAACTTAATTATAACGATTATAAGCGTAGAGGGAAGGAACATTGACAGAAAGCTACTAGTTCAGCTCCAGCGACTAGCAACAGGCAACTATCAATTTATCAGCAAAATAAAAATAACACGGACAAAGTAGGTAAACTTGAATATTATGTTTACAGGGTGTTGCAAAATTTGGCAGAACGATACCGGCATTAATAGAAAATGTGTGGAAAAAGAATTTTCAAAATTTTCGAAACTTATTATGATTTCATTTGATGAAAACATTCCTGATGGGAAATAGGGTCTAAAAATCCCATTTTGTTTATATTTTAAAATTTATTTTTTGTCTTCGATAGGTACCATTATTCAAAGATCCAAAAGTGGGGTTTTTATTTTTTCAAAATTCACCCAATGATTCCTAAGAACATAATTTCTTGCAAGGAAAACGGCACCTACCCTGAAGGACTCACAATTTTGACACACCCTGTATTTATGTATATGATATCATTCTACAAATATGATAAAATTGATAGTTACCTGGTGCAGTAGCTCTCGTTCTTCGGCAATCAAAATCGTTGGAGAATGAACGGAACAGTTAAGATGTTCATTCATATATTTTTTAAATACAATTGATCGACTTACGACTTTGGAATTAAAGTATACGAAAAAACTAATTGAACAGCTTGGAATTAAGATAAATCTGGGTGCGCTACTTATATGATCATTTAATATTAGTGTGGGTAGTGTGGACTAAACCTTTGGAAAGATCGGTGACGATCGGTGTCAGACTGGAGGCAGCAAGCCAGAAACAGACCAGGGCCCAAATTCACTATGACAACTTGGCGATTCCTTGCTTCGAAATCACGTCGATTCCTTCATTAATAAACTACTCTATGACGCATTCATATACTCATATATATGAAGCGTCATAGAACATCATATATACGAATATATGAATGCGTCATAGAGTAGTTTATTAATGAAGGAATCGACGTGATTTCGAAGCAAGGAATCGCCAAATTGTCATAGTGAATTGGGGCCCTGGATACAAATTCTCGACTAGGCGAAAGCCCACCTAGGGTTGTAGCACCTTAGATGATGATGAGTGTGGACTAAAATCAGTAATGTTCTCATCCAAATCATGCCAGCAGTCAACAACGTCATATAAGTACATCATCATCAACCCATTACGTTGTCACTGCTGGGACTGAGCCTTCCCTCATAGAAAAAGTATGGGCCATATCCACCACGGCTCAGTGCGAGTTGGTGGATGTCATTTGTCCTTGAATTTTTGTAATTAATTCTTTGACATGCAGGTTTCCTCACGTTTACCTTCAACGTTTTTAGAGTGAGTTTTAAATCTGCACTTAACTAAAGAAAGTCAGTGGTGTGTGGCCAGCGAGATTTGAACTCGGGTGCGTCAGACCTCAAGTCGCACGTGCTCCCACTGAGCCACGCTCGCTCTCACATTTCGGCACATGTAAAAGTTTAATGTCCTTAGTTTAACGTCCTTCGCCAACTTTTCGCTCTCTCAGGGGTCTATTTATATTCTGTCTTCAATTTTCCTTGGGACTTCGTTATGTTTTGAAATGAAAGTACTCTAGCCACACTCGCTCTCATACAATTCGTTCTCGAGTACATAACACATGTCAAAGAATTGTCTGTCTATTTGTTTCTTATTGTATTATGTATTTAACTTTGAAAAATAGTCACAGAATGATTAATAGCCACTATAGCCAGTATGATTGAAGATCCTTGACACGTTGCATTGTAACACTGCTTCATCTCAATTAAAAACATGACTGTATGACACTAATGACTTCCAGATACATTGACGTCTGCTACCTTGGAACTATTAAATATTCTGTGCGTACGTACGTTACGTACTACGTAACGTTAACATTATACATTCATCACTCAAATTCATCATTTTACTTGCGGTAGTGCGGAATAATACTCATATGCGGAAGGCCATCAGCGTACCACAGCTTTGCCAGCATTCTGCCGCTAAACAGTAGTGCGCAAGCATTACTGTGTTCCGGTTTGAAGGGCATTGTAGCTAGCGAAATTTCTGGGCATATGAGACTGACGTCTCGGGGTAATGAGCACAATGCAGTGCTACGCAAAAGTTCTGGGTGGCACTGAAATGTGTTATGGGCAGGCGTGGCTCTTACTATCGGACGAACGACTTGCTCGTGTCATACTCAGTAACATAAAATAAAACAAGGTACCTAGTTTCTTTCTTTAGCCGAGAATAAAGCATCCTTCACCTCTTAATAGTCTGTTGCCTAAAACGGTGAAGATCACCGTCGTGAGTCATGATCATTTGTGTTCCCATCAGTCAGGTCAGGTCTGGGACAAGGTTTATTACTCACAGTTATTTTAAATGTACAAGTATTAATATGTTTATGTTGCATAAGTATCGTCAATTTTTCAATGTCCTTAGAAGGGTTTTAAAGGGTATCAGTTGAAAATCAGCGGCGAGTTGTGCGAAACTTGGCATTTTATGCTGAGCTGAGCCTATTCGGCACGCTGAATATATATTTGATATTTATTTAAGGTTTTTGTGTGCCAAATGGTTTTTCTTTCTTTCTTTCTTTCTTACCGCCAAACCGTAGCGTGCAAAGATAAGCTGGCCACTATTTCAAACGGAATTACTGGGCACTATAGGACAAGTGTCATAACGCCCAGTAATTTCGCTATACTTTCGCCATTGTCCCAGGGTAGAGCGCAGTACAGTGCCGCGCAAAATCTCGCAAAACATAGATCTCAGTGGCACTGCAACTGCTACTGCAACTGTGTTGCTTACCATCAGATGAACGATCTGTTCGTCTCGTCACTTAGTTGCATAAAAACACTTTTTCTATGACATTATAATAGACAATTCTATTATCCTTCGACATAAAAGAAAGATATTTATCGAAGAAATAATCTCTACAACGCGAGAAATGTCTCACATACTTCCGGACAACCCCTTTTTTATGCCAACGTTTGACCACGTTCTCACTTGATGGGAAGCGACGATGTGGTCAAAGATGAAGCACGCTTGCCTTGTAAGTATCTATTCACTCTGGATTTGAACACACTCAGGTTGTAGGGCGTTCCACTCCTTAGCTGTCCGTAGAAGTCCGTCAAGAAGGATACGCCAACACGCTTCGTACGGATAGGCGGGACTTCTACCATGTAGGGGTGGCGTTGTGCCGATCATCTTGTCTGATGGTGAAATGGCGAAGGGGTTTAAGTTGTGCAGTTCCTGAACACACTCTCCATAGTGTATTCGGTAGTAAACCGACAGGCTGGCAACTTCACGTCGATGAGCCAGACTTGGAGTCTGGTTTCCACAAACGTGTCGTCGTTGATGAGCCACTTCCCAGTAGACCTGATCTATTCACCTGTAAGGTTGAGGTGGGTGCACCACGTGAGGCGCGGGGGTGGCGCGAGGCGAGGGAGACGGCGCGGGGGAGAGAGATGACGACGACGCCGGCGAGTCTGACTGTAGAGATCCTGTGGACTGGTGCTGGGGACCCCTTCTGGAAAGAGAGATAAGGTAGGTCAATAATACATTATTTTTTCATCCCATTTATTCATCATCATCATCATCATCATCATCAGCCCATCACGTTCCCACTGCTGGGACACGGGCCTTCTCTCATAGAGAGAGAATGGGCCATAATCCACCACGCTGGCCCAGTGCGGGTTGGTGGATGTCACATGTCCTTGAATTTTTGTGATTAATTCTTGAACATGCCGGTTTCCTCACGATGTTTTCCTTCACCGTTTTTAGAGCGAGTGTTAATTCCGCACATAACTTAAGAAAGTCAGTGGTGCGGGGCCAGCGGGATTCGAACTCGGGTGCGTCGGATCGAAAGTCGCACGAGCTTCCACTGAGCCACACTCGCTCTCCTCATTTCCCCATTCCCCATTCCCTCATTCCCATTTATTAGATAACGATAATTGGTTCATAAATAAGTGCGAGCAAACTACGTCTTTTCTCCAAGAGACTTTCAAAGAGGGCAGTAATAAGTTTTGAATTAGGAATATGACTTATTTTTTGTGTTCTCCGACCATAGAGATCGAATGAATATATTGTATGAAATAAATTATTTTTCAAAAAAAACTAAACCGACTTCAAAACCACAAATGGCACTCAAAAGTAAAAAATAAATTAATATAATTATCATAAAACGTTATTATTATTCATTTATTTATTTAATTTCTTAGATTTAAGATTTTTACAATATTTCTATAAAAATATGTATACAAAAACACTATAAAAATCCTAAACCTAGAGCGCCGCCGGCAGCGGGGCAGGGCCCAAACTACCGGTGCTTAGGGCTGCAGAGTGAGGAACCTCCTGACTATACGTGCCGTGTCAAGGAGTACTGCCTTCTGTATCTGACCCTTGATCCAACCGTCTAGCGAGAGCCTCTTGAGATGTTGGTCGAGGCTCTTCGCTATAAGACCGTTCGCCGAAACAACTATCGGGACAATGATCGTCGAGTCAACATCCCACATGGCGGTTACCTCGTGGGCTAAGTCAAGGTACTTGCTGAGCTTGTCCTTCTCGGCCTTCACGAGGTTCTCGTCATGTGGGATGGTGACATCGACGAGCACTGCCCGGCGTTGGGACCGGTCGACCACCACGATATCAGGCTTATTGGCTGCAATAGTCCTGTCCGTGATGATAGAGCGGTCCCAATAGAGCAAAGCACGACCATTCTCAAGAACTGACGCAGGTGCGTACTTATAGTACGGCACCTCAAACTCGACAAGGTCATACTGAAGAAGTTGCTGGTGGATGATCCTGGCTACGAGGTTATGTCTATGCAAGTACTCGCCGTTAGCAAGATGAGAACAACCGGAAATAATATGTCTGAGGGACTCGCCTGGGCGGCGACACGCCCGACAGATGTCGACCGTGCCGTCCCTCATAATATATTTCCGGTAGTTATTCGTCTTGATAACCTCGTCAGCAATTGCACAGACAAAACCCTCGGTTTCCCCAAAGAGGTCACCGAAACGCAGCCAGTTCACCGACGCGAGGAGGTCGACATCGGGTCCTGTTAAGGCCCGATAAAACCTCCCGTGCAGCTCCTTGCCCTTCCATACTTCCTTGCGGTCATCGGTGCTCAGCACCGTTGGTTTGCGCCTGTTCTCGTTTGCCAAGGAGAGCGGCGTGAGGCCCCTATCAACTGCCACCACATCGCGATGCATCCCGCACTCAGTGTTTAGGAAGTACTCCCTGAGACTGCATACCTCGCGGTTATGAAGGTTCTTGGCATTCAAAAAGCCTCGACCCCCCCATTTCCGCGGGATGTACAGTCTCATAACAGATGAGCGCGGGTGTAGCATGCGATGTGACGTAAGCAGTTGACGGACCCTCCTATCCAGGGCATCCAGCTCAGTCTGAGTCCATCTTAGTATGCCAAAGGAATATATCAGCAAGGGCATCACCCAGCCGTTGAAGGCACGCGCCTTGTTACCACCTGACAAAAGACTATTAAGTACTTTTGTCAGACGGCAGAAGAAGCGCTCCTTCACCGATTGCCTGATTTCCCCTGCTGCAATACCCAACGACTCTGACATACCAAGGTATTTGTAAGTTTCGGCTTCCGAGAGAGATCTGAGAGTCATTGTCTCAGACAGTTGTAAATTTGTAGAATTTACAACTCTCCCCCGCTGCACATGCATGATCGCACACTTATCGACACCGAACTCCATCCTGATGGCGCTGCTGAAAGTCTCAGTGACTTTCAAGAGCTCCACCAGGTCAGGGCGTTTCGGTGCGAACAGCTTAAGGTCATCCATGTACAGCAGATGAGAAATGATCTCACCCCCTCTTCGAAGCCGATAGCCCAGCCCTGAATCCTTCATAGCCCAGCCCTGAATCCTTATTATTATTATTATTATAAGCGCTACCCACTCATATATTTGAAGTCGGTGCCAGTCAAGTCTAATAGGTAGTAGATAAATACTATGTATATAGTAAGTACTAGATGCATTGCTTAGTATCTTTGAGTTATATACTATTGGTATGGTAACTTACTAGAATATATGTTTGCAATTAAAGGTGCCAAATATTTCATTTTAAGAAATAAAAAAATACTCTGAATGGTTTTTTTTTAATTATACTACTTAATCACATAAGCTAAGTTATTATGCAGCATTTTATCCTGTCAATTGAATTTGAAATTAATAAAAGATCCGCGAGAAAAGTGATGGGATACGGACACGGACCTAATTTCCCCCGCGGATATCCGCGGATACGGATATTCGGAACAGCACTAGTAGATACAAATTGGCGGTATGATATATAATATGAAAAGAGGTAGATGTAGATTGGCATAATAATCTACATCACAATGGAAGGCCATTCAAGTTTTCTCTTATTTCTACGAAACGACAAATGGAATCTCGTACCTCTGTGGTAATGAGGATGCACTGGAACCGTAACTGGACGTCCTCTTGGCAGTCTCTCTGTAGGAAGGCTGGCGGATCCGAAGCTCTCGAGTTGGAGTTCCTGACGACCCTGGAAGTGTAGAGAAATGAAGGTTTTAGAGTAACTTTATATTGTTACACATTTTTTTTATGCTACTGAGAGATACGAACAAGTCGTTCGCCTGATGATAAGCGCTACGCCTGCCCATAACAATTGCCACTCAGAACCTTTAATACCATAAAAAACAACATATATTTCAAATTTTGTATCAAGCTACTTCAAATCTGAGCATGATACGAGTAAAGAAAGAAAGAAAGAAAGAAAATTATTTATTCTTGCAAAACTGCACACAACAACACACAAATACACGGGTCCTTTAACAAAAAACAATGTCTACAATAATTATAGTACAATGTATAAAATGACAGTAGCTGAGAATATATCAGAAACATCGTCAGCTATGTTCATCATTATCATTCTTGAACCACTTGTGCATCGCAGTTAACAATGGAAGAACAATAGAACGGTGTCACCGTACAGTGACACCCGGGGACATAAGACGGGTTTCTGGTGAGTTACGCTGATAATGTACTTAATGAATGATTACTAGCTATAGGGTGTTTACAATATATTGGACAGTCTTCGTGAGCGTGCTAAATCGCATTATCCATAACTAACTTATCATTATCTTTCGGATACACAGTATACAATTACACGCACCTTATCACGAACTTATATCAACTTTTTTTCGTATCGATGAGTCTTTTTAACTGACTTTCTAAAAATTATTTTTCAAAAAAAACTAAACCGACTTCAAAACCACAAATAGGCACTCAAAAGTGAAAAATAAATTAATATAATTATCATAAGCGCTACCCACTCATATATTTGAAGTCGGTGCCAGCCAAGTCACCGTTAGGTAGCAGATAAATACTATGTATATAGTAAGTACTACTTGTAGGTAGTATCTATCTACTACCTTTTAGACTTGGCTGGCACCGACTTCAAATATATGAGTGGGTAGCGCTTATGATAATTATATTAATTTATTTTTCACTTTTGAGTGCCTATTTGTGGTTTTGAAGTCGGTTTAGTTTTTTTTGAAAAATAATTTATTTTACCCTTTTTAGTGCAAAACAAGTTTTAATTAAATTAATTTAAAAAGTTTTTAAAGACAAGCATTTATGATCTAGCAGCCACATCATGACGAAGTTTAAAACGGGCTATCACTATTAAATTTATGTACAAAAAAAATTCATGACTCTCCTATTCTCTGTTGAGGAGTTCCCTCGCCGGAAGTCATTCCTGGGTGTATCAGCCATGTCATGGTGGAATTTAGAACAGGATATTATGGTTAAATCCATTTACAAAATTTTGTGTCTGTACTATTCACCGTTGAGGAGTTCCCTCGCCGGAAGTCAACCCTGGGTGAAGCAGGTGAAGCAGTCGAATACAAACCTCCACCTTTAGAAAGTCGGTTACAACAAAAACAAGAACCGATTTGAAGATTAAACTTATATTTTTTTTTGTTTTTGCTATTTTTTTCAAAAAGTGCTGAATGAAATTCGATAAAATTTATATGGGACCACCTCTGAAGTATGACCTACCAATCAAAAAAAGAATCATTGAAATCCATTCATAATTGGCGGAGTAATCGCGTAACAAACACACAAAAAAAAAAAAAAAAAAAACATACCGTCGAATTGTAAACCTCCTCCTTTTTGAAGTCGGTTAAAAAGGAGGAGGTTCTCAATTCGGTTGTATTTTTTTATTTTTTATGTTTGTTACCTCAGAACTCCGTCATTTGTGAACCGATTTGGAAAATTCTTTTTGCGTTGGGTTCAGTATAGCTACGAAGTGGTCCCATATAAATTTCATCGATATGTGACTTTGGACTTCGAAGATACATTAAAGTCGGTTTTTGTTTTTTTCTAAAAATTAATTATTCTATAATTTGATTCTAACTACTACTATTACTTACTACTATTCTACTGGAATCATAGTAAAAGGTGGTATACATTCGCTCAGAATAATAAAATACCCCGAATATTGAAGGCGAATAACGCTATCTAGGTAGGTCAACAGAACTGGGGCAAATTCATCTATTTCTATAGTCAATTCCCTAACCAATGTCAAATTTTAAGTTTGTGTTCAATCCTTAGGAAAAATATTCTCGGATGCGAAGAAAAAAGAAGACTTTAGTTAAGAACCCAAATGTAGATACCTATTATGGATATATCTAAATGGATATCCTGGCACGACATCATGATGTAGGAAATTTTGTACAATTTTGGAAGGAGACAAAAAAAATTGATAGTAAAATTAGTATGCCAATTAATATAGAAGGCGAGGACAATAGAAAGATAATTGCAAATTTATTTAGAAATCATTTTAATATAGAGAGTAGTAATAACGCATCAAATACCATAAATTATGATTGTAAACATGTACGCACTGATGGCTCGGAGCCTACAAAGTTAACAGTAACATCTAGTGATATTGAGAAGATACTTACAAATATGAGGCGTGGAAAGAGCCCTGGGCATGACGGTTTAGTAATTAATCATTTACTGAATGCGGGCAAGTATATATGTGAGATTCTTGCAATATTGTTTAATCTTTGCTTGAGACACTCTTACTTGCCCGTTGACATGATTCGCACACTTGTTGTACCCATTCCGAAAAATAAAACTGGGGACGTCTCGAGCATGGCCAATTATAGACCTATTTCGCTTGCAACTGTATTGGCCAAGGTACTTGAACGATATATACATAAAAAACTATCGCCATCTTTATTTATTGACGACGGCCAATTTGGTTTCAGGCCACAAGTTTCAACGGACATGGCAATTTTTGGTCTCAAACAGATAGTGAATTATTATAAGAGTGGTCAGACAAGCGTTTATGCGTGCTTTTTGGACTTGAGTCGAGCTTTTGACACTCTGAATCACGACATTTTATGGCAGAAACTACACCGTACTACTGCTTCGGAGGAGGTTGTTGGCTTGCTTACGTATTGGTATCGGAATCAAACCAATAACGTCAAATGGGGTCAGGAAGTATCTGATAGCTACAGGCTGTCCTGTGGGGTGAGGCAGGGGGGGCTCACCTCTCCAGATCTATTTAACACCTATGTGAATGATTTGATCGTGGAGCTGAGTAGCACTCCGGTTGGGCTCAGATTAGATGACAGGTATGTTAATAATTTGAGCTATGCCGATGATATGGTGCTGCTCAGCCCCACGATAAAAGGCTTGAGACAGTTAATTTCAATCTGTGAAAAGTATGCCAAGGAGCATGATTTAATTTACAATGTCAAAAAGACTGAGATGGTTATATTTAGATCTGGAAAGGGACCCGACAATATTCCCAGTGTCTACCTCAACGGACAGCCTGTCAACATTGTAGACAGTTTCAAGTACCTTGGCCATGTCGTTGCCTCTAACTTAAAAGATGACAAGGATATAGAACGACAGCGTAGAGCCCTATGTGTTGTTGGCAATATGATTGCTAGAAAATTTTGTAAATCTTCTCCGGACGTAAAAGTCACGTTATTTAGATCTTTCTGTCAGTCGTTTTATACTTGTCAACTCTGGACAAATTACTCTAAAAAATCTCTTGATGGCATTCGAGTTGCCTATAATAATATCTTTAGGCAACTAATGGGGCTCAAGCGTTACTGTAGTGCCTCTGGCATGTTCTTAGAAGCGCGCGTTAATACTTTCAATGCCATACAGAGAAACCGAATAGCGAGATTTATGTCCAGAGTTTTCAAGTGTAAAAACTCTATTATAAGAAGTCTGTCAGAAAGAGTTTTTTTGACAGACATGTATAGACGGTGGTTGCAAATCGCAACCTAATATTGTGTACGTGTACAAATATTGTATCAATTTTATTTTATTTAATTTTTTGTAAATTTGTTATTTTATTTAATTTGAATTTTACTTGTTTTTTTTAAATGTGATGTGCTATGGATCCTGTGTCTGAATTAAAGAAACATTATTATTATTATTATTATTATTATTATTATTATTATTTCACACGTAATGGTCTACTTGTAGCAGATAACCTAATTAAATTCGCCGAAAAAGATCTTGCGTTAACACAGTGAAAGGACATAGTTTCGTAAAATCGAGTAATATCGACTTAAAACTCGTGTATTGCCAACAGTATCTATTTCAGAATCGATTAACGAAATGCAATATGTGGTGCATGGACTTCGCCAGATTTATTGCTATTAATAAACCAAGAGCGAAGAGGTTATCTTACTTTTCGTAAGAATGAAGTCATTGCAGTGATATATCAATTTGTTATTTTATTGATGAGAGGTCGGCGGGGTTGAAACCTCTCAACCGTTCAAGCTTGAATTATTTATTTATTCGGTTTTAGAAAGACTATCAACTATTAAAATCTATGTAGGCACTTAATTAAATATTACAGTCATTTAAAAGTCTCCACTGTTAGTAATGTGTTAGTTACAATAAGCTGATCTAAAAAGTAAACGTAATTTTAAATTAATTTTGACTCATTCATTTTAATATATCTGCGCTCATTCTGATTACATTGGAAAGAAACGAAAATTATGTTATTATATAGAATCTATGTATTTATTAAAAAAGTTGTCACTCAGTTGCCTTCTCACTGCAGGTATGCTGGAGAAAAATAGATCAATATCAATGTCGTTGCTGAGATCATTGAAGGTTTTACGATAGATATAGCTATTCTGCCGGTAGTTAGTGGTTACACATGGGAGGGAGAAAAGTGGGCTATTGCGGAAAAATCTGCAGGGTATATAATTTTATTTAACAATTCAAGACAGTCGATTTTATGAGTTATAAGCAGTGATAGTCTCATAATCTATGTAGGCACTTTTATCGATGTGACCTCTATGGGAACAATTTTCTCTAAGGATTGGCTAATGAAGACCAGATACAGCCTGTCTTCTTAGCACACGCCTGAGGTTTTGTTTTTTATGATATTTACACATTTTAACTCTCACCACTTCTTCTTTTATAGCTGTCTTATCTGTCAGATCAGAGATATGGAAGTTTTTGTCTTGTTCTTGTCTTTTTGCCTGATCTACCCACATCTATCATTGTCTATCTCATTCCTTATTAGCAAAGCTGGTACGCACTTACACTATCTCGTTCATAAAGTGGATCAGTTTCTTACACTATGAACCATAACTTCCCTTGGTACATCTTTGGTAAATTGAATCTTATTCTTACCTGTGTACGCACCATTTCTCTGTCCACTTGGAGCAGTCGGAGCCCTGCCCTCGAGGGCATTCAGCCTCCGCAAGGCATCGGCAAGGGTGGACCGGAGACACAGCAGTTCTTCAGCTTGTCTCGCACATCTGACTTCCAGTTCGGCCACGCGGGCCGCCAGACCCGCGCCCTCGCCTTCTAGCATTTCATCTGGAATTAGACGAGAGAGATGGTGAACAAATAATACTATACACTCCTTAACAGCTTGGTTGAGAAATTTTATGTTGTCCATTTGAAACGCGGAGTAGTCACTCGCACGTCTTAATTTTTAGCAAAGTACAGGGCCTTTATGGACTATGACGCCAGTCTGGAGTGTAAGTGACATCACCAACACTGCCAATACCAATGCAAAGGACCTTGGTCGAAGGATCTGAGATCGTGAAGTCTAGAAACAAGCAGAGGCTTTTGCCATTTAACAATGTGCGCATTCATGTTATGCATACCACGTAATACTAAATACTTTGAGTGTAATGCAAATTTGGTAGGTGTAATTGATTTAGTAATCAACTCAATGGGCACGTTAAAGTGGGCGAAATAGGTTTCAGATGAGGTTTATAATATTTCTCATTGTTTTCCTACGTTTCGTCATCGGATATAAAGTAAAAAAAAGAGGAATACCATTAAGTAAACAATACAATACTCTCTCTATGAGAGAAGAACCGTGAGCCAGCAGTGGGAACGTGAGGCTGATGATGATGATGATTAAATGATACGAAGCTGAAACAAATAATTCAAATATGTACCAATACCTCCTACCCATACCACAGAAGACTTATTAGTACAAGCTCATGCTTATGGTTTTGCACGCCTCAATATGGACGCCAGGAAACCAGATAATAGTGAACCTTGTATTGTTAATTTCGTCAAAAGCGTGGGAATAATCATTTGTAGCAATGCCCAAAAAGTTCGAGGACACGTCTGATAAGTCTTGGCTAAGAGCTTAGCTAAACGTTCAAGACTATTGAACAAACATATTGGTAAAGCTATAAAACATTTCAATGCGTAATTTTTCAATATGGTATGAAGACTTGAATTCTATATGTACATAAATCTAGGATTCGCTGTATCTAGAGAACCAGGGACTACGAAAACATAATAATGTTTGTCATTATTGGTTAGCGTAAGACTATGTCACCTCGACGTTGGCAGTGGCGTTCTACTTAAATATCATCAGAGTTTATTCTGATTCTTGTTGCTCTTATCGTTGGAGTGACTGAAGCGTATTCTATGTCACTGGAACCTCGGTTCGCTGCGTACAAACAGAGATGGATCTGATTACATGACTATTGGCTTTTGAGGTCAAAAATCTGATTTCAGTTATTTACAATCACAAGAGAGGTCGTTGTTCCATTTGAAAGTAAGTAATGACTGATGAATTAAATAAATAAAGCGTAGAGATTGCCAATTGACCTATTCCGCACATTGCTACTAGCAATTCATAGAGCTATTGACACTCGAACGCTGACCAATACACATTGCCCAACACGCAAATCTTGTTTGATGACAAGTCGACATTATCATTAGCAACCTCCTTACAGAACCGTCCGACATTGTGTCGCAACGGTCCATTGTGCAAATGCCTAGCTTTCTGTTCGGATCGCAACATTTGCAAATTTTCTGCAGCTCCTTGTGACACGCCATTGTGTCTAAAACAATGCTTCGGTAGTAAGATAGTGGACAGCTTGGAACCTTGTGGCATAGAATCACAGAAATCTTAATAAGTTATATAGATTTCTGTGCATAGAATAATTAATAGTACAACTTGAGGTTATAAAACAACACCTATCTTGATTCATTTAGTCTACATTTATAATAACTTATTGTTGTTAATAATGATAATATAACTAGGATAATTTTGTTCATATTTGTTGCAGAACCGAGGACCAGCTGACATTTTCTAGATTTGAGGTGGCGTATCAACAAAAGTAGTGTATGCTGCTCTACGAATAGATGGAGCGATGATAATAAGCAGGGTAGCTGGCAGCGTTTCAAGAAAGAAGGTCGAAGGTCGGGCTTAGTTTGGGAAACCTATTTCCAGCAGTACATTGATAGTTCATTGATGGTGATGACAGTACAGTTTACAAATAATGGAAATAAAGATAAGGACACATTCTCGTAAGTACTTGGGAATTGGGATCGGATGCACCCCCTGATCTAAGAGCCCTTAAAATGCCACGGCGTTGTTCTTATGTCGAATTCTATTGATGGAAAAAAAACGCAAGACGGCGGCGAAAGAAGTAGGCACGTCGGCTATGGCGCACATTACCAACAAAATCCTTTGAATGGATCCGGTACAATGTAATACTCCGGTGTCAGCAAGGCGTCATTGGGTGCAAGCAATTTCAGCCTTAAAGAACCGCCGTTCCGCCGCCTTTTATATTTACCTCTACAAGCAAGAAAATTGCAACTGAATCAGAACTCTACTGTCCAGGAAATAGAAGTTAAATAGTTGTCGGCTCACGCTGAAGTTTTCAGGTGATTTAAGACGAATGTGTTTATTTATCAATAGAGTATACTACAATAATACCTATGTTTATTGTATCGCAGCTGTTATCGCAGTTGCATAAGCCTTACGTTACTTAATCGTAAGTAGTAGTCATAATTTATTTTGTGTTGGCATTGTAATAGTTGTTTACATTTTTCATTTCTAGAGAATATATTTTAACTTTACGTTACATATCAAAGAAACAGGAATATAATATAATTATTCTACTATTGGATATGCAGATTTATTATAATAGTAATAATTTATTATAATTTATAATAATATACCTGCCGTTTTGTAATTTTTTTTTCCATTCATGAAGCGTTTTAAATACTCTATACATTTTATAATATACTTAATTCGACGTAATATTATTATTTATTTTAACTTTACGTTACATATCAAAGAAACAGGATTTTAATTTATTTCCTCTACTACTGGATATGTAGATTATTATTATTTAATATTAAATCAATTTACCTTCTTGAGCTGTTTTTATTTGTTCGATTTTGTGCATGATTCTTAAATGGGCCGGCTAGCCCAGTCATAGTTAAACTATTTTTTCTGATAACCTAAATTGTGTTTATAGACCCTTGACCTTATAATCATTCAGGTAAATTAAGGATACTCACGCCACGCTGCGTAGACATCGTTCATGGTGTCGCCAGGAGAGTCGCTTGCTCTCGAGCTTCTCGATTCCCGGTCTGTGTGGCTCTCCATTTGAAATTGTTTATTGGCACATCCTAGGAACTTAATTCTTCAACTTAAAAAGTAACTACTGTTGAGTTATTGTTGGATCGCGTTACAGAAGTTGGGTTTTGATCTGCTTTTGTTTATTTACACTATGTTTTAATATTTTCACTCATTCAAATAAGTCTACCTTCACTGAGCTTGAAAGGAGCGATAGGAAATTAGAATCTCAATAGGAATAGATGGCGCTAGAACGTTTTGTTGGATTGTTTGACAAAGTTATGTGAAGCGTGAGCCTTGGTTTCGTATTGTAGCCGTATTGTATTCGCGAATAAACCCTAACAAAACCAGCTTCGGGACTTCAAGGTGAAGAGATTGATTTAACTGACTGTTATGGGCAGACGTATCGCTTATCATCAGGTGAACGACTTGTTCGTCTTGTCGCTCAATTACATAAAATACCATTAAGGTTTGGAAACTATCGTGAGTCGAAATATTCATAATACATATTTATATTTATTTTGCCGTTTATAAACGGCTACACTCACGGAAGAAGAACATCCTAATTGTCCGAAACCTGGTCGGAGTTATGCCGACACAATCATAACGTGAGTGTAGCCGCTTATATTTATATGGATAAAAAACCATAACCATAGAGGAAGAGCATCGGACATGCTCGAAAGGTCGACTAATTCGACATACTACGTGAGTCCTAGCCGTTTTATTAAATATTTATAATGCATCAAACTCACGAAAACTTTCATACTAATAAGTAACTATTACGTTAATTTCGAGCGAGTGTGGCTCAGTGGGAGCTCGTGCGATTTTCGATCCGACGCACCCGTGTTCGAATCCCGCTGGCCCCGCACCACTGACTTGCTTAAGTTATGTGCGGAATTAACACTCGCTCTAAAAACGGTGAAGGAAAACATCGTGAGGAAACCGGCATGTTCAAGAATTAATCACAAAAATTCAAGGACATGTGACATCCACCAACCCGCACTGGGCCAGCGTGGTGGATTATGGCCCATTCTCTCTCTATGAGAGAAGGCCCGTGTCCCAGCAGTGGGAACGTGATGGGCTGATGATGATGATGATGACGTTAATTTAACTTGAAATAGCGTCCATACAGAATATAATGTAACCTTTATAAAAATTACATTGCAGCGAAACTACCACTTAATTAAAGTAATCGTAAGCTTTCAAATCTGGTCCAGCAATTATTTTAAAACGTGTTTGAACTTACTGCTTGTTATGTTAAGTAGCATTTAATTAAACAACGTGTTTGCTAAGTATGTTTGTGTTGAAAGTTATGGCCATTTTTGACAGCAATTAGTATATTTTATCTGTGTGGGCGTGTAATTATCGTGAATTTTCTTGTTAAGATGGCATCTATTTTTGATGTGATAGCATATTTCCGCTGGCCTAAATACCAAGTGGAAATTCAGTTGCATGTTGAAAAACGCCTGACTGACAATTTTTTTGTAAAACTTTGTGACCCTCTGGAACTTTACCACTCCCAAACAATTTAATATCTGCGTGTTTTATAGACTCGTTTTATGGGTCGACTCCGACAGTAAAATGTCACACAATAATGACTTGACCCGACTACGGTACTTTCTCTGATCACGAGAAAAATGATGGAAGTGCCTTCCTAAACATGTTCCACATGACTTTTTACTTCGGCAGTTTTTAAGTATCTATTTTTGCGAAGTAGGCTAATAAGCGAAGTCATTCTAATATGTAACTGATTGCCAATACGAGCTGGTTGTTCGCCCGAAGGCTAGGAACATGCCTGCCTATAACAGTAACAGCACCACCCAGAACTAGAACAAAATCCTGCGCGACGCTGCCTGCGCTCGTCACCCTGAGAAACTTAGCTGTTAAGTCACATAATGGCCAGTAATTTCACTGGCTACAATGCCCATCGAACCGGAGCACAGTAATGTTTGCACACTACTGCTTGGCGGTAGAATATCTGGCAAAGCGGTGGTACCCAACCCACCCCGAGGCCTCTTGCATACGACAAACCTACCATCAGTAAATAATAATAGAAATAGTTCTTATAATCATAATAACTGATGCCACTTCGAGCTTTTAACTACTACCCCGAGCAGTACTTCGCTGAGCTCGTTATGTAGACATCAGCTTAGTGATTTTCTTTCCAGAACCTGTTCCATACTGCTATTAAGTGTCCTGTCTTGGAAACAGCAACGAGGTCTCATCTAAGTAAGGGATGTGCCCAACAACAGTTAGACTCGATTAGCCAGAGGTTCGCTATGCAAATGGTGAACGGTACACGACACCGTTATCACCAAATTCCACAGCATGCGGGAATTCGAGTTTCCGATACGGTCCCTGCGTGAGCTTTGTGCAAGTAGATGGTAGCAACTGTGCATCATTTGTGTGTGGAATGTCAATGACCGACTTCAATCAGGTTCTGTATGAGATGACACCTGCAGTCTCGGCATTTGCAGGTTTTACATACTAAATATTCATTTCGTGTTCCTGATGCGGCAAAACTGTCG
This sequence comes from Petrophora chlorosata, assembly GCA_951640565.1. Taxonomy (NCBI): domain Eukaryota; kingdom Metazoa; phylum Arthropoda; class Insecta; order Lepidoptera; family Geometridae; genus Petrophora; species Petrophora chlorosata. The sequence goes on along the minus strand of OX621202.1, from coordinate 16,694,568 downwards.
CGGTTGCGCTCCCAATGCACGACGCGGGTTTTCATCGTTGAGAGTTGGTACAGGTCAATGACCTTTCGATCCAATTGATTCCCAAACTAAAGTAACTATTTTCTATGGCCCAACGATGCAAAGTTTGCTGGGAGCTGTAACTATATATACGTCTTGCCATCTATCCTCCGATCAATGGATATATGGACACCGCATTGTGTGCCCGAAACAAAACGAAAGTAATACAACAAAACCGTAGATTCGCGCCACGTAACAGAAAAGTAAATCACGTTAAGCGGAAATGAGCGTTTATCCAACCACAATCGCACGCTAGAGATACACAGTTTTTTGTAACAAAAAACCAAGGTGCTTACATTTCCCACGACTGAGAAAGTGAATGGTCGTGAGATCTTTGGTGAGAACACTCATCTCTATGGAGATCAGTTTCTTTAGAATTTTGGACCTTACAACGTTGGAATAGGAGCTATGGAGTTGTGTGATCTATGATGATAACTGAAGTGTTTGTGAAAAGTAATACGAAGATTTGCACAAGTAAGAGTCAGCTGTGGGTGCTTTCCATCCTTATTAAAATCATATCTCAGTTTGGTTACAGTTCGAATACTTTATCAATATTTATTTATTACATTTTCTAAAGCTGGCGCTTATAAAATTCACACAGATCCAGAAGCAAAAAAGCAAGAAGAAAAAAATAAATCTCATTAAAAAAAATATATTTTTCCAACTCCCACGTTACAAAGAAATCAAGGGAAAGAGTAAGGAAAACTAATAAAAATATACAGCTAACCTTTTCACGCCCCAGGAGGGACGACAAACGATTTCCTTACAACATTATCATCCCCTTTATTTTCAGGAAGGCGACGCTATGTCTAGACGGGTTGGCAACCGTCCCCTGGACTCGCACAGGCCATTGCTCTTTGGCGTTGGACCACAGAGTCATAAACTAACAAAAAAAGAAAAGTAAATAGAAATATAAAAATTAAAAATAAATATATATACAGTATGAAGAGAGAGAACATATCTAAACTTAAATGACTACCATGTGGTGCCAAATGCCAAAAGTGTCATTATTTGACACCCGACCCTAGTTTTCAGCAAAACCCCAAGGCGTGCGGCTATTTTAGATGTTGTTGTGCTATAAAAACAAGTTCCAAGAATATTTTTGCATAACCCTTCACAATGTGACAACACAGAATCATCCCTTAACATTATGTGAGTTAGAGGCAAACTTCAACAAACAAAAAATAGAAGAAAAACTGAAATATGAAACGAAAAGTAGTTGCATGGGGAGAAGTCATACCTACTTAGGTACTTTAGTCTTTACAGTTTAAAGTTCCTTCTGCGTAGCAAAATACCTTAGAAATACGTAGATAAATACACCCAACTTAGCATGTTGGTTATATTTATCTACGTATTTCTAAGTTATTTTTCACTGCGTTAACAAAACGTAATTGATTATCAACATAAGCACCCACCACTGCCAAATTTATAACACATCTCAAACCATAATCACACCATGGAGTGACCACCGGATGTGACGTCAATGCGCCATCATTTAAATTTCTAATGGCCGCTTGGCGGGTATTATAACATTGTAAATCTGCGCATGCGATCACGACACGCGTGATGTGAATAAACAATTTGAATGGAAAGTAAACAAGAGTAAATGCTTAGTAAATGATAGGTTGTCGGTTGACAGATGTGGAGAATTGGTTACAAATTACAGAATCGATTAGGTATACGGTATAGTGCGAAGAGAAGACAAAGGAGAAAAGCGGATCCAGGTGTAGGCCAGAGCTAACGCTAGGCCATTATATTATGAAGATATCTAGAAAATAGAAGAGAAATAGTATATTAATATCATATAGTGTCTGCCACTACAGTTGCTAGCTGCTCTCGGTTAAGACGTCGTGATGGTTGATGTGCTATCGTTTATGATAGAAAACTCCATCATAGGTTTGCTCACGTATAAATTCGAATTAATTTTATTTTTTACATGAGCAAACCGGCGCGGCGTACATAGTCAGGAACAGGATAAGAGAGACAAATAGATAGTCGAAAAATAAAATGTTTGCCAATAGTGCTGTGGAATGTAGAAGTTATTTACGACAGTACGAAATTATCGATTAAATTGTATCTTTTCTGAATCCAAACTTATACATTATAAATTATGATAAATTATAGATAACGCTCAGAAAGGACGACAATACTAAACCGTATTCTATTGTCCTCAGCTTAGATCATACAAGGATTGGCCTTAGTTTCTCATACCAATCTAATACATGTCGTTAAGAAAAATCAAATGCAAAAGACGTCACGACTCGTCAATAGTATCTAAAACGACTGTTTATCATCGGCAACAACGGCGCAACCGACATGCTTCGCATATTAATTTGAATTTTGACTAATTCGGAAAAACATTACAAAGCCACGGTCGAGCCAGACAAGGTGTATCTTTAACGAAAAATTTGCTGAAAATCGAAGGTCAGACTGCTAAAGTTTTAGAAATATCAAGCATCAACGTATAAGATAACAGTGTACTTATATTTAGTATGCAAGGTAAAACTAAACAGGAAAATAACAGAAATGATGTAATCCGCTACATCGCTACTTAGCTTGATTTTCAAAGACACGATATGACAAGATTGTAGTAACAAGAATAAGAATTGTAAATAATTACTAAAACAGATATTCTAGCGTTATTAGCATTAGTAATTTATATAAATAACATATAAGTAATTAAAAGGCCTTAGACCTCACATTTTTAAAAATTAATCATTTGATGATTTCTGCTGTTTAGTTTTTAACTAAACAGTGAACTCGGCAAAAGGAAACGATATAGAAATCCCCGGAGTAATGATATAGGGAAATGATAAATGACTCAATTTTATTAATGTCCCAGGAAGTCATGATTGAGACAGGAACTGAGTAAGTGCATAGTAATGAAAATAGTATAATCGATAAAAAAATTGAGGATATAAAATAATAAGTTTAAAAAACTAGTGATAGTGCTACAACAGCTATTTGGTTTCAAACTAGCGCTTGATCTCAAATACTAATCGACACAATAATAAAGGAAGTACCTCATAACGGCCAGATAATTGACGCTAAAGAAACTAGTAAGAACGGTTCTACTTGTAGATTATAAAAGTAGACCACACTTATTAGGCTTAAAAATTTTTCAATAAAAGTGAGGAAGTAACGTCAAATATAATTTGCAGTAGGTATTGATAAAGCGAATAAAAATACTCTACTTGTAGAGATTTGAACTCAAAACACGTGTGACCTAAAATTCTAAAATCTTCCTAAAACAAAATGATAACAAGGCATTATGAAAATAAACAATGCTATTAATCTTGAACACGACGTTAAGATAATTGTTATGATGCGCATCAACTAGTGCCTTGGTTTGTATTCATAGCTGGATGATGTCATGTGTACATAATATTTGCTGATCATGTTTGCAGTCGCTTCTTTAGTAGTGGAACAGGTACTCTTGTGACCTAGAATCAGTACTTTAAAGTCGTCGTAAACAATTTGGATATTGACTCGATGAATGAAGGCAGACCAACAGAAAATAATACAAAAAAGGAATGTGATATTTTTTACAGAGATAGGCTGCTGATACGGATAATTAAATGTTTGTGGTTATAACAATACATATATAGCCTAGAAGCAATTATATAGTTTTTTTTATAGGATAAATGGTAATCGTTGATGTTCAAAAATTATGTTTTGAATCCAGTATCTAAACATAAACGTAATCGAAGATAAGTGTATTACACAAAATGTGGAGAATCCTTGACCTATACCCAAATCTAGTAGCCTATGTGAAAATATAGCATGACCTCACATCAAACCTAGGTCACGGACATAATTGGTCATTAAGCTAAATGACCCACCTACGTGAATCACGAACGCCAATAAAATTTAGAGAACAATAATGTTTAAGTTCATTCAAAACATGATAATGCCAAGTATAAGCAAGAAGGAAAAATATAAAGACTACAGACACAGACTAAATAATAGTACTACCTAATACAGCATTGACTGTAAGTTACAAACTTCTGTGAGTTCCACGTGTACACAATATTAGGTACTAAGACTACTTTTCAATGCTGAGCCGGCAATGCCATTGTACGTGAAGTGTCGAAAAAATACTCTTACATGAATATACGTGTGTAAACATATTTATGTATATGAATTTATATGCAAATCTTATCATTCACAATGTCACGAATTTAATCTAGAGTACAATAGAATCTCCAGATTGTAAACTCAGATTTCAATTTCGCAATATTAATTTTAACTATTTTTAAACAGTTCCTTGAATATGATAAATTTTAAGAGCATCATCCGCAGAATATTCTACACTCAGCAATTTCTAAAAACACTTTCCAAAACCAATCAATAGAACCGATATGAATATCTAATAGTGGTAGTATTCCCGATGCACAGGTTTCATATTGACCGGGCACGGCGCTCCTGCAAATTGAATTAGCACATGGATCTCGCTAAAATGGCTTTAGTTCTAATGAACCTGTCCGCATATATATGTTAAACCTGCATAGTTTTCGTAAAGGTAAACAAAAGCAGATCAAAAACACGCTCCAAATTCAGATGGAAAACCATATCTTCAATGTCTGTCACTGCACTTATGATTTTTTTTGTAATAGTAACACAAGATGCAAAGATAACGAACAAACACAAATGCACGAAGTTTTATCCCGTATTATCGCTGGAATTTTAATTTTCGCAGGAAAGGCTCGCAAATGTACGTAACCGGCAGCCTCAGCACCTCTAACTGAATTATCAATTGGGGCCACACAGCTGATTAAATAGGAGACGATATAGTTCCAAATTAAGATGTGGTAAATAGAAAAGCACCTTATGATATAAGAGAGAAAGTGGAAAGTTGCAGAGAGAGAAATCCCCGGGACTTTGTCGAGGTAAGAGGGATAGGCAAACGCGCATGCGTGAAGCATCGCAGGCATACAATGGGGTTTCGAAATTCGAAAGTGTCATATTAAACCTAGACTTTATTCCTAAAGGGGAAGGATAGAAAGTCGTCTGTATACATTCTGAGCACATGCGTCGTGACATCAAGTTGTAAATATTTGAAAATATTTTGTTTGAAGATTTACAAACAGTAACCAAGGAAATACTCCAGTTGAGTACATATACCTTGTTTGAATTTGTTCTGAACCACACACAGGCAACTAAGCAAACTACGTAGAAATGTGGTAAAACACACCACGCTCTGTATTGGTAAGAAACCATTAAAATACTTGGAAATCCCCATACTACATGAATATTTCGAGCAGCGTATGGAATTTTCATTGCTATTGTACTCACGAATTTACTTAGCGTATTGTTTGAACATTGCTTTTTATTTTATGGCTCGATTGTGTGAAAATGGCGTTATAATTTTAATGAATCATTTAATAAACAAATGTTCATGGTTTTGTGTATTAACAATGTTAATAATTACTACAAGTACAATGAATGACATAGAGAGCAGGATTTTTCAAAATAAATAAATTATTAAACACATCTAAAGGTGTTCCCCAGGGATCTCTTCTAGGGCCTATATTTTTCATTATATTTACTCACGCTTTAAACTACCTTCTTGTGTAAAAATGTATATTTATTTAACTATTTATACGTTATAAACTTACATTAATATGTAGCTTATGTAAACGATAGACCAGCTCTGGCCAGCAAGGTCATTGATGATGTAATATTTGACATCATTTTATTTAATGCCTATTCAATCCTTCGACCTTCATTGTCAGGTTTTGATTCAAGATTATTTTGATGTCTGATAATGAATTTGCGACTTGGTTAGATAAAGTATTGTAGTGCATCTCTCAAATAAGAAAAATACAGTATCAATGAAACAGTATATTTCTGAATGAGAAGTGAAAAATTGTTTTGATTTTGAGCGATCAATCCCAAGTTAGCCGAACTCCACATTGATCGTATCGCAGGTACTATAAAACCGGAAATAAATATGAAATCAAAATTACTGCCAGACCCAATCTAGAACCGTTTAAATACCACATCATTAACAAGAATCTTGACAGCTAATTCTTTGTTCAATTAAACCAATTCAGTATTAAACTCGTGTTTTATTCTCGTTCTCTTGAAGCAAGATCAAAATGAAGTCTTTAGTTATTTCTATTATTTTCGTTTTCAATACATAGTTTGTTTCTCAGCCATGTGTCTGTCCTTATTATTTGTAGCTGTTAGATAATGTTTTCTTTATTTAATGTTTAATGCATATTCATCGTTTTATATAAACCAACTGTCACCGGATAATGAAGCACTTGCACTAAACTAAGTTGCTTTATGCCTTACACAATATCTTAACTTCTGTTATCTACGCCACTTAACGGATTATGACAATGAACTCGATAAATTCCTGCGATTTATCTATCTGGGTAAAGACTATATTTGAAATGCTAATAGCTTTATTTTAATGATAGTATGCTTATCGTGATAAAATATTATGGAGTCTGCAAGTCTGTAGATCAAACGAACAGAGTTTAGTAAAACATTCACAAAATAGTCCAGGCAATTTAAATCATGATCAGCATTAATCTGTAAATAAAGAAATGCTATATCATTAATTTATTCCATCATATAACTTTTTGATAAAGGGACTCAAATTTTTTTGGAGATCTTTTGAATGAAATTGTGACGTAATAGATATTATTACAGAGCATTATTGAATCCATAGGCTCTCGAAAGAAACTGTGATTCAAGAGCCAGTCATTTAGCCATTTGCCAGTCAGTCAATCATTGATTGAAATCAAATTTAGGGCAGCAAGGAGCCAAGGCAGGATAAAATAAAACTTGTTTGCGGAAATAATTTGAAAAATGAATGATTGAAAAAATATAGCAATTTGAAATAAAAAAATCTACAACAAATTATTGGTTACTGTTGATTTATGACACTTGGGTTGAGTTTCATGCATAAAAATGTCGCTACGATCGAAATAAGTAAAAAACAAAACGCTATGATTTTACCACCTTAACATCTATCTCAAAAAAAAAAAGAAAAGTACTCCGAAAAATGCTCGGACTAGTGTGTAAAGACGACGGCTGTTGGCGTGTTAGGAAGAACAGAGAGGTGGAGGAGCTGTTTGCTGAACCCAACATCATGGGTGAGGTCAAGGCACACAGACTTCGATGGCTCGGCCACGTCGTGCGCATGGACAATGATCAGGCTGCTAAGATGGCGTTCCTGGGTCAACCCACGGGTCGTCGCCCGGTCGGACGGCCTCGATACCGCTGGCTAGGCAAGGTCGAAAAGGATCTTCGCGAACTGCAGCTGTTCGACTGGGAAGAGACTGCGCAACGCCGAGACCAGTGGTGCCTTTTGTTGTCGGAGGTGCCATCTTAATAAGTAAGTAAGTAACATCTACATATCTATCCTTACTAAAGCAAAATATTGCGTACAAAATGCACTACGGTTCAAAAGTCACTAAGTGCTTGCTGTAACTTTTTACCAAGTCTAGCTTAGTACTGAAATCTAAACAGTAATTTTGCATTTATCTACAAGTAAGGTCGTTAAATGCGTGATTAGCTTGCTTTTTACTATCGTTAGTTGACGCAATGTCAGTTAAGTGATTATTGATTAAATTGAGATTTAATGATGGGGAAATAACAGGTTCGAATTTATCCAACAGCGCATGATGAATCCATCAACACTTGTGCATCTTGTTTTATATTTTTCATATCATTCATTAATTGTAATAGGTAATATTAAAAGGTGATTATAGTTTATCATATTCTTTTTAACCGACTTCAAAAAAGGGGAAATTCTCAATTCGAATGTATGTTTTAAGTGATTACTCCGCCAATTATGCATTGATTTTAATGATTCTTTTTTGTTTGGTAGGTCAGAGGTGGTCCCGTATAAACTTTATTGAAATTAATTTAGCAATTTTTGAAAAAATCATCAAAACCATAAAATATAAATTAAGTCTTGAAGTCGAAATTGTTTTTTTTTAAATTCATTATCTCTTGAATTCTAGACTTTAGCAATGGAATTCTTAAATAAAAATAGACTAAATGTAGATTGGTACTTTGGTACACAATGCACAAGTATCTCTGACTAAATAAACTCAGAAGAAAGATACAGATAAATTACCGTTCAATGCCATAACTGCGAGAGATCAGAAGTCAATAAACTGAATATACATCCCACATTATAAACTAAGAATTATTGTACTAATCCCACTCAAAGCAAAATAAACCATTTCATAAAGAAGATAAAGTTAAAATTCGTTACAGAATGAGTAAAATTATAGACGCAACAGCGCAGGTCTGTTATTATATTTGCATACAGTAAGGAGGAAACAATACTTGACAACTTGACAAGTGATGGGGTAACGCCGCGTCGGCGCAAATCGCTAAACATTGAACAATTTGAATACCAACTAAAAGCTACGTATCACACAATAACGCAACTTAAATCCAAAATGTGTTCAATGCTTTTTTATAAACACTCAGACACAGTTCATGATTTTAAGCCGCTTGTCGACCTATGCTTGCTCACTATCTCGCCTGATGTTAAGCGATGACGTGGCAGAAGATTGAGCACATAGATCACAAAAATGAACTGACTGCAGCGTCTGCCTAAAAATACTATCAGAGTTATATCCCAAATTCCAATCCATTAGGATGTCTAATTAACCAAGGCGAGATATATATTTGAATAACGCCAGTCATACCCATAAACTGTCAACTAGCATGTCATTTTGAATGTATGGCAATGTTTGTGGGCGACCATACATACAATTATTATTACCACAGCTCCCAGGCCATGGCCACTAATCGTCGCAATTATAAGCAATATCCGATGACAAGCGTTGCACAATCACAATGGGCCATCGTTTGGTAACTGACATCTTTATGTTTGAAGCAATCAGGAACCATAAAACTTCGCATTTGATCACTGGTGTCTCTTGTCTACCTTTTCTTGTCCTGACTTCCTCCTTTCTATTCGAATATCCGTGGCTGTTTTGGAAAACCAAGCCTAGTCACAATACCGAAGTTTCCGAGATTAACCACTGAGCTTCGGCCATACGTTTTGGTATCCTTTTGCGATTATGGTCTACATTAAAACCATAAACTCATTCACTACACTCACTCTCATCAATATTATATCAGCACATCAGCCTAATAATTTTTCACAGCTGAGACATCGGCCTTCTTTCAGAGAGAAAGCTACAGTGTAGCCCTTTTTCCTTTCTTAGTAAAGACGCAGAATTAATAATCATACTGACTGAATTAATAATCATTTGACAGGCTCTGTGGTGTAGTGGTTGGGCTAATTGGCTCAAATCTCATACACCACTGAGGTTGCGGGTTCGGAACAAATGTTTGTGAATAGAAAAAAAAAAGCGCAAGCATTTGTTTCGTATCTGGGTGTTGTGGGACCTTGGTCCTTATAATTCCTGGTTCCCTAGATACAGGGAATCCTAGTAGGGGGCCAGGATCTATGTATGTGATCGTTGGGCGTATTTATTTATTTATTTATACTGTGGCAGGAAAATGCACGTTTTGCCTTCTTTGAAAGTTCATGGACCAATAACCTTCTCACAATCGACACACGGAACCTCAATCATCCATTTGGTCAGCGACGCGTGACGTCACAGGTCGTCTGTTCGTTTCCCGAGCACAAAGCACCGGATGTAGCCGGCCGGAAGTCAGGTGTGGCTCGCATGACTTGTTAGGGTGGCTAGCCTTATGACTGGTTATGATCAGTAATTGGTTTTTTGCAGCGGCTGGAGGGTTGGTTGAAGTCAGGAAAGCCGCCGATTAACAAACTTAAATATTGATAATCGAACTTGAATTCGATCGTCTCAGAAGAGAGCACGGAATAAAACTGCGAGTTACTACAGTTAGTAGGATTATAGTGATGACAACTAAAGGATAAGGGAACGTAGCTCTCCCAATATAAAGGCACATTTTTCCAAGTAAAATTTTGGGTGGTGCTGTAACTCTTATGGGCAGCGTATTGTTTACTATGAGGTGACCGACGTGCTCATCTCGTCACACAATTACATAAAAAAAAATCTCAAACAAGAACATCTTCATGTAAGAACGCGAGCCATTGATGGTCAAAATTTAAATAAACTAAAGACTCCACAATAAAGTCCATATAACTGTTCTATATTCTATACTGTTCACAGCGCAATTATCCAAAATAGAATACGCCAACTTATTATCAACTTCAACAGACATTACTTGAACATACTCGTAACTTAGTACTAAAACTTTACAATTTCAATCCCAATTTGCGACATAAACTAGAATTCCCACAACAACTTAGTTGGCTGTAATCAGCAAGATCACGGGATCCTGTCGGGTCGCATTTCACATCGATAAGCGTTAGATTAAGTTCCATTGCAAGTATTTAATGATATAGTCTCTCACTCGCTTCGATTCCCATGCTAGCTACTTCGTGTACTATTGCGGATAAAATGATCTCAAAATCAAAATCTCTTTAATCATTTTGGCATCACAGACGCACTTATGAACGTCAAATTATCACAATGACTCTACCACCGTATCGGAAAAAGAACCACTACTCAGAAGATACGGCAAGAAACTGAGGGGCATTTTTTTTTAGAGATTTTGTTAAAATTTTTGTGGGATTTTACAATGTTATGTTTCTTATGTACCAGTTGGTTACTTTGCAGAAGTGGAATGTTCCAAGCATCTTTGTCTTCTATGTAATTACGAACAGTGTAGTATGCTTTTCTCATTAGAACATTCTTAACGCGTAATTTGAATTTACTTTCTGTGAGCTCCGTTATACACTTTGGAATTTTATTATAAAAACGTACGCAGTTGCCCATAAAGGACTTATTCGTTTTAGTTAGTCTATACCTAGGTACAACAATCCTATCCTTATTTCTAGTGTTAATGTTATGATGGTCACTATTTACTTTGAATTTTTGGAAGTTTTTGCGAACATGCATTATATTTTCATAAATATATAAAGAAGGTAAAGTTAATATATTAACTTGCTTAAAAAAATCCCTTAACGAGTCACGTGGACCCAACTCGTAAATCGCGCGAATCGCACGCTTCTGTAATATAAAAATAGTATCTATATCCGCAGCAGAACCCCACAGCAAAATGCCATATGACATTATGCTGTGGAAGTATGCAAAGTAAACTAACCGAGCCGTAGCTATATCCGTTAATTGCCTAATTTTACGAACCGCATATGCAGCAGAACTAAGTTTTCCAGATAGAGCATCAATATGAGGACCCCACTGCAACTTAGAGTCTATGCCTATACCTAGGAATACCGTCGCTTTTTCTGTATCGAGTTTATTACTATTGAGCATTATGTTTGGCTCTACATGTCTAACATTAGGCAAAGAGAACTTTAAACATTTCGTCTTTTTCGCGTTTAGTAACAAATTATTCGCAGAGAACCATTTCGAAACAACATCCAATACGTAGTTTACATGCGCCAATTCACTGTCCTTTCTATCTACTTTAAAAATTATCGATGTATCATCAGCGAATAGAACAATATCTGCAAGGTCTTTAACTACAAAGGGTAAATCATTTATATAAGCCAAGAATAAAAACGGCCCCAATATTGATCCCTGCGGTACCCCCATTCTGACTAAGGATCCGGAAGATGTTACGCCATTTACCCCAACTTTTTGCTGTCTATCGGTTAAGTAGGACTCAACAAGATTCAGAGCAGTTCCACGAACCCCATAGTGGTAGAGTTTACGAATTAGTGTACGGTGCTCTACACAATCGAAAGCTTTGGAGAGATCACAAAATACACCAATGGCATCCTGTGAACTCTCCCAAGCTTCAAGCACATGTGTTACTAGTTCGACCCCGGCATCTGATCTGATCTTGCGAAGAACCATTTACTTTCAAATACTACCAATTATTTGAAAGTAAATTATCCCTGCAATTGGAACTGGTATGGATTTCAGCTTCTGTGAATCCTGATTTAGAGCCAAGATCAGGATAACATCCTGATCTTCGCTGTTAGTGAATGTGATAGTTCATAGTTTTAGCCTAAGATGCATGGAACATTCCACTTTTACCAAGTAGCCTATAAGTAACATAAGTAACGAAAGTTATAAAAAAGAATGCCCCTCAGTTTCGTGCTGTATCTTCTGGGTAATGGTTCTGTTTCCTATATGGTGGTAAGGTCATTATAATAATTGACGTTCATAAGTGCGTCTGTGATGCCAAAATTGATTAAAGGAGTTTTGAACTTTGAACCCAAAATCGTTGTTTCACTAATCTAGGTCTAGCGTTCCACGTCTATGGTTTTATATGATCCTTATATTAATAGCGGCTTTGCCTTCCAAATTCATATATACTGCGTATGTTGTATCATTGTATGCCTTTTCTCATGCACTGTACCGTTTTATACTTGCATGCAAAGCTAATTGCGACAAGAAGCATGGGAATTCTCAGACAGTAAGCATAGCTATTATTCTGCAATGAATGGTAGCTCGGGAGGCCTTGCGATTTGTTCTTATGACTGTTATTGTAATAGCATCATTAATGGTTTAGCACTTGTAAAAAACGTTTATTAATTTCACGAAGCTTCTTGTTTATGATAGTCATTTAGGTTAAGATACCTTCTTAATTAAAGTAAACTGGTTTATTATAATTTTGAAATTATGACTTCACTAATATTATATGTAAGTTCAAGGTTAATTTAGTCAGATTTGTGGGTGTGTGGTCCTGTCCTGTTTAAAGATTAAAGAAACTACAACAAATTCTTATAAAACTAATAAATAAAATCAATACTCTCTAGAAAAGATGATCTGAGAAATATGGAAGTAGCCACTGCTCTATACAACCACATTTACACGTTTGTTTACAGACTAAGCTTAAAATACAGGAACTGTGTAGAGAGAGAGTTTTTTTTTACCCCTAATTATGTTTGGCCACTATCTCGCCTGATGTGAAGCGATGATGTGGCCTAAGATGGAGCACATAGATCTAGAGAGACGGCAATTGAGCGGCTGCTCAGACCCGGCTCCCCGATAGGGCCGTCGTGTTGTTGGGATTGAAACAATATGAAAGTACATGTTCTATTGCTGAAGGTAAGAAATAATAGAAGTGTGTGGTACTCACTGGCATGATCATCGTTCAGCAGGTTGTGGTACCGGTGCTGCTTCTCATTAGCCTCGAGCCTCATCATCACGCCGGGGTCACCACACCATCGCGACTACCTGTGTAAGAAAAGTTATTGTTATTATACGAGTTCGACCAATTGAGTTGCTTATAGCCGCGTTTCAATTTATCTATTCAATTTGCTGGAGACTTGAGAATTGATACAATTAACTGGTCGTGTTTAGATGTCAATTTGCTGGACTATCAAATTTGAGCACTCGTCTCCTGCAAATTGAATAGCTAAACGGGAACGTATGTAGTTGCTATTAAGTCAGATAAGAATTGGTTGGAAGGTCTTTTCACGTTACGTGACGTGTCGGATTGTAGTGTATATTAAGTATAAGTCCTACAAATATTATAAATGCGAAAGTTTGTAAGAATGTATGGATGTATGTTTGTTTTTTCTTTCACACAAAAACTACGAAACCGATTTTGATGAAATTTGGTATGTAGATACTTTAGGACTTGGAATAGCACATAGGCTACTTTTTATCTTGTGAAACCGCGGGGCGCAGTTAGTATTCTATAGCTGTGAACATGATGAAGGTACTAAGAAACCGATAAATATTTTTTTTTAACTCCCAACGATCACATACATGGGACCTGGCCCTTAAATAGGATTCCGTGTCTAGGGAACCAGAAACTATAAGGACCATGGTCCCACGACACCACACGAAACAAATGGATGCTCTTATTTTTTTCTATGCTCAACATTTTTCCCGCCGCAGGAATCGAACCCGCAACCTCAGTGGCGTATGATAAATGAGCCAACCACTACACCACAGAGACTGTCAAGTATAATGTAAAACGTTTTTACATAGAAATCTATACCTAGTAACCTACTTCACGAAGATTCTCTATTTCCTTCACGTGTCTCTATTAAGTGAGACCTAGTTGGCAGGCAAACCGCATTAATAACAACATGACCATTTCTGCCATCTACGCACATGATTGACTAAGCAATGGAGACAAGACTGAGAGATCCAGCTGTATCCCAAATGCATTGGGCAAGCGTATACTAATCCAAGATCCAGAGGCAGCCCTGATCAGATAGATCAGATCTGACACGAGAGACCAAATAGTTCCGGCTTTGATTCTCAGACTGATTTAGCGGAGCCCAATGAGATTTCGATGGTGGAACTACGATAAAAGATCACTCACGACTCTCACAATTTTTGCTTATTCGATCATTGTAACTAAATCTTAGCTAGTACTATGTACCTTGTCTCACCTCGTACCTTTACCGTGTCTTACCTTGTATTATTCTGTGGTTATCCACTATCCGTAGATATAAAATCCTTGCTTTTGTACGTGTATGTTCTCGTTTATTATCTGTTACGTGGGATGCTACTTTAACATTTCTCGAAAGTACTTCTTGGCACATACGGCAGTTTCGCGAATTGCAATTCTCATTGCAAACCCAATAAAATGTCAAGTGTTCACGTAATAATAATTGGTAAACCTACCACGTACCACCTACCAGTATTGAAATCAGATTATTAAGGATACAAGTAAACCAAATTGTTATTTTTTTACTGCCGCAAAAATAGATATCACGCAATCTTGCGGTCATTGACCTGTAATTTTTTACGTGTTTGTAATAGAGCAATCTAAACTAATGATTGAGGGCATGTAATCAATTTGGTTCAATTGATAATCACAGGCGTTGGTAGGTTAATAAAAAAGTTAAACATAAAGTGTGAACAAATATGGTAGCTGTTGGTCTGAGTAGTTAGTGCGAGCCTAAAAAATAAACGTAGAGTAGGTATATTTGAATGGCTTCATTAAACTAATAAGTCAATTTCACCATAAACATTTCACTGAGGCGTAATTTAGTACTGCACTACCCACCACATGGCTCTGACTGACATCCAAACTGTCTTTCAGGGATTACGTAGACTGATTTACCGAACTGATTCAGAAAATTTTTAAATGTGACATTTTATCTTGAGACCCCAGTTATAGGCATTGTTGTCAGACTTCTGGTAGTCTTTCATTGAAATCAGAAAGCATAACAAACCTTATCACTTTCCCAATCTACTTACAAAACACGGAAGTGTGAAATACGAATTAGCATTCGGCTTCATCAGCAAGACTCGACATAACTTCTGTAACTTAAAACAATTAGCTAATACCTACGCCACTGACGTAACTGGCACAAATGCATATAAAATTATATAAAATTGCATACAAAAGATTGCTTGTCTTTATTGCTTTTGCTTTGCAATCAACGCACTGCCTGGTTAATAAAGTTAGGACATAGAACAGTGCCCCAGACGGAGTTGAGACAGCGATGTTTATTTATCTATAGTAGTTTTTGCCCGTTTCTTTAAGTGCAAAAGTGGCCTTGACTTGTTTAGGTCAAATTTTTAATAACCCATAAGTTAGTCGAAATTTAACCCATGGGTTAGCCGCAAACTATTTCAGTGCAAATTCAATTCAGATTTTATTGAACCCATAAAGTCGAGGTCCGGAGAAGATTCTTTTCCGTATATATCGTCAACTAATTATAAAATATCATTATTGAAAAGGATTTTTAAACTTTTTAAAATAGCCGGAAACGCGCTTGCCCTTGTACCTGTTTAATCTGATGATATCAACATGGTTGTTGTCGAAAATGATATTTCGAAAAACGTATATGGATGGATCATAATGTCAGGGAAATATTAAATAGGGTTCGATTATCGCGTCAGATAACTGCAAATATTATTTATGGATCGTTGCATGCAATTTCAGTAATCGGAAATTATATCCTTTCACCTGTACAACTTGCATAATGAAAAACGAAGAAGTAGAGCAGGGTTTAAAATCTTCTAATTGACGCTTTTAATAAGCTATTACACTTTCCAAATAGACATAGACAAAAAAATAAGTTTTCGTTTTTGAAAACTGGCTTTAGGAACCTCTTGACCATTTTAGTTTTCAACTTTAACATTTTTAAACATCTTAATGTCTCCGAGAATCAAGTGGAGGAAAAATTTGTTCAGGGTCCAAAAGAAAGACAAAATCACTACAATGGGAGGTTGAGCAATTGTTATTTCACAGTCACAAATCCTGACGAAATGAAACGAGAGCAGGTTTAGATCTAAAAATGTGATAAGGGTAATGCGTGCTGCACGAACTAAACTAAATGTTTCTGGGCAGACCAACTCATATTATATTATGACTGTCAGTGTCAATCCTATTTCGATATCTTCGCAAGCGCGCCTTAAACACATTTTATTCCTAAGTATTCTAGAGTTTAGATCTATGGTCTACAATTTGTATTTAGCTGTATTGAGAGGACTTGGAAAGCTCGGTAGCTAGGTCTATTTCGAGGTCTATTCTATGGTTTATCTATCTGCTAGATAAGCAAAACATAGATCGAGATTCTAGCAGTTCCTCATGAGTTTCTCCTAATATTATAAATACGAAAGTGTGTGTGTTTTAATTCCATAACGACAGAACGAATTTTGATGATGGAACATAGCTACTGTAGCTTCTGGAATAAGACATCCATCCATGGGATGTTTATCATCCCGGAAAAACGAACATTTCCTCAGACAATAACTATGTATATGTATATACGGACTTATACGCGAGCGGAGTCGTGGGAGTCGGCTAGTATAAACGAAAAATTATATCCCGGTTACATAATAGATCTATTTTATACTTTGTCGAGACGATTTGAAATTTGGATACCTAATTATATCTAGGGTTATGGTTTATCAGTTTCTCATTTAGTAAAATGGTTTCCAATTTGCACGGATAATAGTGTCGGTTTTTAGATTGAAATAAGTGTTGCAAACAAAAGTATATAACTATTATATGACAGCCTCTGTGGTGTAGTGGTTGGGCAGGTTGGCTCAAATCTCATACACCATTGAGGTTGCGGGTTCGATTCCCGCCCTGTGAAAACAAAATGTATTATAATCAACGCCTTAGAGCTAAATCCGCCAATTTATATAGTACTAGGGATTCTTCCGACATAGGGTAAGCTAAAATACTATTACACAGACCGATATCCATATCTCTCACGTTTATGTTGTTTAAAAAATATCAATTTCATGTTGTAGCGACATAAGAGTTAATGATTAATTACAGTAGGTATTATATAGATAGGTATGTTTTAGCTGTCCTCTTAATATCCTTTATCGTTGAGTAAGTATTGACAGTTCCTGCTTTCATATTGATGATATCGAAGATAATAGCGATAGTTATTGAAGATTTCATGAACGTCGCCAATTTCTGGTTTGTTATTGTCCCTGGCGCATTGACATGTTCACAATGATGACTGGATGACTCATTCAAAAGTCAGTTTATTGTAATTTTAATTAAAATTTCTGAATAAATGTAAAAATTTTCAACGGGGTCATTTAACAGAACTATGACTACTGTGCGCGAGTGTGGCTCAGTGGGAGCAAATGCGACTTTCGATCCGACGCACCCGAGTTTAAATCCCGCTTGTTTTTTAAGTTATGTGCGGAATTAACACTCACTCTCAAAACGGTGAAGAAAAACGTCGTGAGGAAACCGGCATGTACAAGAATTTATTACAAAAATCCAAGGACATGTGACATCCACCAACCTGCACTGGGCCAGCTTGGTGCAATATGGCACTGCAAAGAAAAGCTCGAGTCCCAGCAGTGGGAACGTAATGGGATGATGATGGTGATGACTACTGTTTTATAATTTTCTGGTTGTCAATTAAATATTTACAGAACTACAGTTCGACATCTCTTCTTGGTCGTGTTCTTTATTGCTAAAGGTCGTGTCCCTTGAAAGTCCTTCGCTTTTTGGGTTAGCTGCTTCCATTTTGCCCGATTTTCGGCTTCTCTCGTGGCGGTAGTTGTAGGGAGGTCAGTGAGGGTGGTTACTTGGTCACACCAGCGGTTAGGTGGTCGGCCGCGAGGTCTTTATCCATCTACGTTTCCAGTGTCACATAATGATGTATTATAAATACTTAACTCCTCCTTATTTTTTTGTTCTATTTCGGCCACCCACTATGGGCTTGGGTGGAAAGACGTATAAAGAAAATTTAATCCGCGATTTTCCCTCTGACCAAAGACGCTATTGGGCCTTACGTTGTGGCCCCAATCGAGCTTAATAAGACAACAAATCATACGTAAAGTCTTTTTCTAAGCCAGAGTTTTAGTAGAAAACAGCAGCACACAGTGTAAATTAAAAAAACCTGTTTTAATATCTAATAACATTAAACCTGTTTTATATATAATATTCTAGGTATTTTGCCTAACAGTAAATGCAAATGATTCACAGAGGAACGCAGTATTTTGATAACATTAGGACATACCGGCACGCACCGTTGCGTCACTGCGTTACGGCACGCCCGCCCCTGCCCGCCAGTGCGCAGGCGCTGGCGCTTGCCGTGATTAGGGATGTAGGTCTTGTGTGATTGCGATTAATTAAAATAATATAGCTGTTTTAGCTCCATCATCAAACAGCTTTTTACATCGCAGTAGAATCAGCGTACATAGTTTATGAGGCTCGAACTCCACAACTCCACAACCCCTGGCCGAGCCAGCTTGCCGTATTAAATAAATCTGTTGCAATTACTCTGCCTTCTCACTTAAACTCCCAAATATTCAGGATAGTTAGGAGGTAGAGAACCATAGATGCGACAAGTGCTAATTCTTTTTCTGAATTCTAGTACAGTTCAAAGGAAATTTGAAATAAAAATGGCTCCGTCTCTTTTTATCTGGCTCCTTCTTCGTCTGGCCAGACCGAATAAAATTCCTGTTATTTAATTTTACCTGAATTCTGTTTAGCCTGGATCCTGTTTAGTCAATAAAAATGGAAAAAACCCAATTCTGTACATTGAAGATATTTTTGCAAAACTAACTGGGATGGACTATTTAGAGAGTACTGAACAAATATATGGATTTTTGAAATTTTGTGTTTTTGAAGTTTGTGTTTTTGTTTTTGTCTGTTAGTTTGTTTGTGTGTTTGTTATCTATAGACTCGGAAACTGATGAACGGATTTTATTGCGGTTTTTTGGGTTGGTAGCATCAGTCCTAACTTAGATTATAGGGTATGTAACATATAAATTGGTTGGGTTACTACGAAGATACAGCTTGACCTCTTAGTAGTACTCGCTCCCATATGCTGGGGAGGTCTTGCTAAAATGGTTTTCAAAAAAAGACAACTATGGGCTTCTGTCGTCTACGCGGACGAAGTCGCGAGAAAAAGCTAGTTGTAATATATGATGGTTTAAAGTTTTAGGTGTCAAGAACGTGTACTATTAAGTATTCTGTGACCAGAAATGGTTCTTAATTGGCCCTGGTTGGTCGACTGTGAAGGAAACGTTGTTATTTGCGGCATATTATGATTACTCTAAGATTATATTTACATATTTCCCTGACGTCATAATAAGTGACGAGGATAGTTCCACGTGGTATGAAAGGCTTTGTAACGGATTAAGGTGTAAATTTCGCGACAAGGCCAACAAATGTTATGAAAACTCGATAACCAAGTGTTGATAAATAGACGTTGGTAACCTTCGGTGCCCCTTATCTACGTCAGTTGATATTTTCATTAATAGTTTTTAGGTATTTCCTTACAGTTACGTCAACTGATAAAAATAATTAAAGGAACCAGTCATCGGTTTTAGCTTTAGATATTGGATTTTATATTTATTCGGGCGTTTTGAACACGAATTCTTAGAATCATGCAAACCAGTCCCAAAGCTGTTATGTGGTATATTGACATATAATATCATTGGTAAAGAACGAAAATTTTTTTTGCTACTGGCACTTGGCAACCCTGCCTACATGCGCAGGCGCAATTCTTGTGTAGGAGTGCGTCGGATGCACATATAGCCTCCCGGGATCTAGTAAAAAACAAACAATGGTGGCGCCACCTTTTTGTACACTTGAATTACGAGTTTAACACAAAAACTTGATTATATATTATAACACTTAGCTTAAGCTGTATTTGGAATTCCGGCACTAACGCTTTATTCCGGCACTAACCAACCTAACCTGATAGATAGATGACCGTACTTACAATCCGTAAGATGGCCTTTTAGCATTAGGAAGTAGTGGAACAGCATTGATCCTAAGAGGCCCCTATTTGTAGGTAAACTTGGGAATTCCATAGCTTATGGATAGTTCTAAGCTGATTAAAATTCAGCATTGAATGGAGTAAACCCGTCAATGTCAACGGCTGACATTGAGGCTTGCTGTATGCAATCACGACATTGCGATGCGATGGTTTGCAAGTTTGTGGCCAAGCAGTCAGAAAAAATATGTAAAGAACTAAAATTGTTTTTTACTGCACCAAATAGGTAAGGTATCTTCATCTATCGCAAATACATCAGAACTGACTGAATCACTGATCAAGTGATCACATAATCTTCAAAACTACAATCTGCGAAAGTGCGTATATTTTTCTTAGCTTTTAAATTTAAATAAATACTTTCTAAGTTAAACGAATTTTCTTATATTTTAATTATTTCATGTTCGGTAAGAACAGATTTTTCTTTCAGAAAAAGTATTCGCGAATACTCGATATTATCTGCGTGAAAGCTAAGGGAACTTGGAAATAGTTGGGATACAATTAAATTCAAAGACAGAGGAAAAACTAATTATTGAATTCAAACGCAACTATTGCACAATAGGACCTGTGGTCCAAAACAAGAGTGTCTAATGTTATCTTTCGTATTGTGTTGCATCTGACAGCATTGATCAGTGGAACCCGATCGCAACCTGCCGCTTGAATGCATAGCCAAGCGTTACATCTGGCATCACTCGTCTAGAAACGCAAGCGATGTTGAGCCATAAGGTCGGAGGTAAGAGGAAGCGGAAGCAATCCCATACAAAAAACGCCTGTATCTACTATCCTGTACTATCGCTTCTATTCTTTTGTTCCAACCAAGCCCCGACCACAAACTGTCAGTTGATGAGCAGGTGAAAATGGTATAATGCTATCCGCTTATACGTACGGGGAAGAGGATGGGAGTGTAGGGAAGGTCTGACCTCTTCGACCAGCGCCGAAACATATCGACGCTAATAAATAAATATACACCTAATGAACAAGATGACAAAGATTTGGTACTTCCCAAGGCGGTCTCTTGGAGACCTACCACTAATATACACTTAAAGCAAGGGATCCGCTTATTACAACTTAATTAGAGACCACAGATCACTAGCACGCTATTCTCATAGCCCCAACTTCCACAGAGCATTGTATGCAGATGCGACAGATGGCGAAAGTAGCCGGTAAGAACCCCCGGTGGTTCTGCGCGGGAATCGAACCGGCAAGCCTTTCATTTCGCCGCTAAACAATCGGCCGTGTATGCCGCTTTCGAGGTCACGCAGTCATGCTGCTTCAGATTTCTCGAGATCGGCTGCTTTAGCAAAGTAAGTGGATGAACATTTTTTGATTTGTTTTTGTGAACTGAACCGTAGCATCTTACTAACTCAAGAAGCACAACAATAAGATTTTAGATCTAAGGGAATTTGACATTTCCTACCTGATTTATTACATGTATTTTTGTTTATTTCCAACCGTTATAACTCAATGGGTCAAACAAGACTATGAGAATGATTATGTGGCCCATAACGTGACCTCCTTAATATGGCTATGAGAACCTCCGAATGTCTTCAATCATTGCCTAAATAAGCAGCTGGTACTGTCAGAACCGCTCTCAAATTAATTTCAAGCGATTATTGATCTCGTCCCAAAACAATCAATCTCTTTACATAATTAACTTACGAAAGCCAAATCGAAAGTACCGTTGACATACTGTAACATAATACGTTCGTATTCTTTATGTAATCGTATACCTTGAATAGTGCTACAAGTGTACCTACTGGAAGGGGGGCGGATATCCCGAAACAAATTCTGAATGACGATTGTTCTCTTATGGCGATTGATTGCGCAGTCTTGTACAATAATGTAAAGGTAACAACAGTCTCTAGACCATTCGACAAAGTAGTATAGCTTGGTTTCTAGGTTCAAGGCTGGCAGATACTGTATGAGACTAACTGAACCGGTGTTAGCGGAGTGTAACAAGCAAAAGTTCAAACTGTAATCCTATCTATTGCTACTTGCTACCTTATCTACAAATTCCCTATGGCCCAGTGTAACAAACAATGTTATAATAAGGCCAATAAAATCATTCTTTTCTATTCTAACAGTGGATTTACGCCATGTAGGTATAGTACATTGTACACCGAGGGGAGAAAACGATCTATTTCTGTTCGAGAGTATGTTTAAGCCCGACGCGCAGCGGAGGGCTTAAAGGAAACTCGAGAACAGAAATAGAACTTTCTCCCGAGTGATACATAGTGCTTTATACTACACCCGAGGAAAATAAAATCATAAATTTTGTCGTATTTGGCTCGAGACTTCTCAGGAAGTTATTTATGACTTCTTGGGCTGTATTTTTTATTTCTGGTGGCGTCATCATTACAAAATCGTCGCTTTCACTATCAGATGACATTTTGGAAAATTATTTAGAAAATTAAAAGCTAGGTACTGTTAAATTATCAATTTAGTTAAAACAAAATTTAACGCAACGAAATAAATTGCCGCGCTTTTTTTTCGTATTGCAGAATAAGGTTGCCATCCTCATTTCATTAAAAATAGAAAACAAAAAAAAACCGCCTCTTTTCTCTAATTATTTGATATAAAACCTTTTTGAGATTTGAGGTTTGTATGTTTCCCGCCTCTTTTTTCTAATTATTTCATACAAGACCTTTTTGAGGTTTGACGTTTGTGTTTTTTTTTTTATGTTCGCTGCTAAAAAACAAAAGAAAGCTAGCCGGGCAGTAATGGATTTTCATACAACATTCCTGCCCTGCTTCGGAGGGCAGTAATGAAATTCCATATAACTTTTCCCGCCGCACATTTTTAAGGGAGAAATTACGAACTTTGTAACCCGTTTATGAACGAGTAATAAGACACTTTCCGAGTGGGTGTGGTATAAATTTTGTTTTTATGCTTCAGCTCTTTGATTTTGACAAATAGAAAATAGCTTAATTGGAGAAGTTGAGATTTTACTAATTTGTAGTGTCACTCCACATTATGCCTATCAACAATGAATAGTTAACATGGTTTTTGACCGAGACACGTTACAAACGTTCATATGGTCGACATAATAAATTTATTTTATAAAAAAACCCCCAATTTGTAACTGTATCAAGCCTGGCATTGACAAATTCGGTTTAACAGATCAACCCTGAACATTGGCAGTTCTGACAAACCATCAAGAGAGCTGATAAGCTTATTTTCGGAAACAATAGTGTCCAAAACGTATTGTTCCGCATGAGTAACAGCTAGCAGCCGTTCACTGCATTGTGTTGCACTGCAAGGTCGGAGCAAGTATTGATGGTCGACGAAAAAATAAACAACGAATCTACCTGATCTATGTAGGTATAGGTAAATAAAACCTGAGTGTGTTATAATGTCATGAGAACTTTTATCATGAGGTTCATAGACTTCATAGTCAGCCCTTTTTCTTTAAATGTTTTTTCTGCTTCTGCATCGTCGCTTCCCATCAGCTGAGATTGTGGTCAAACGCAGACCCGACGATAAAAATAAAAAAATAGCGAAGATTATGAAATCACCTTAAATGCCTTAATCACATCATCATCATCATCATCATCAGCCTATACGAGTCCACTGCTGGACATAGGCCTCTCCCAATGCACGCCACTGAGCCCGATCCTCGGCTCTTCGCATGTAATTACTGCCAGCCACTTTACGCAGGTCGTCGCTCCATCTGGCAGGAGGGCGTCCTACACTACGTTTGCCTAAACATGGTCTCCACTCTAGAACTCGTTTACTCCATCGGTTATCGGTTCTTTGACACACGGCCCATTGCCATTTCAGCTAACTTATTCGGAGAGCTATGTCGGTTACTTTGGTTCTCTGTCGGATCACCTTCATTGCGGATTCGATCCTTCAGAGAAACTCCGAGCATAGCTCGTTCCATGACTCTCTGAGCGACTTTAAACTTATGAACCAGTCTCAGTCAGTGTCCACGTTTCGGCTCCGTATATCATTACGAGTAGGACGCACTGATTAAAAACTTTTGTCTTCAGGCGTTGTGGGATGGGAAGACTTGACGAAGTTTTCCAAATGCTGCCCAGCCCAGCTGTATCCTACTATAGGCTTCCCTCTCAAATTTGTGTCTACCGAGCATTAGAATTTGTCCAAGGTAGACATATTCCTGCACAACTTCGAGAGGCATGCCGTAGACGTCTATTGGTTCTGGTGTGATATGTGCGCTAAACATGACTTAATTAACATGACTTAACCTCCATCCAAATGAGATGGTATGGACTGTGCACAAACAACTCAAAGGTCTCCAACTGACAGATCATTAATAATTTCTGTCGCCTTTTTAAGTATTGTCAGTAAATATTTATTGAAATGTTATTTGCAATCGTTTAACATAATGAAAGGTACACGTAACGTGCTTTTACTCCAAATATCAATAAACTCATTAAGCACAAGGCTCCAAGGCAAACTGTCTGACCGCCGTCTGAACACAAGCTTTGGATTGAAAGGCAAAGTCGTGAGCTATCGTGTGCAGTTGATTTCTTAATCATGTCTGAAATGTAGTTCTCACGAACCAGATTTTAACGGGATCAAGCTGTTAATTCTTGACGTGCATTTAAACGTGATATCTTCGGAAGTAAACTGACGAGTGTTTAACTTTTTTTCAAGCTTTTAGATCTACCATTGGCCACTATCTCGCCACATGTTAAGCGATGATGTGACATGTGGCAGAATAAGGGGCATAAAGACACATAATAAATAACACATAGCTATCTAAAGTATAGGTACTTAAAGGAAACAGCAATCAGGCGAACGACTTGCTCGTCTTAAAAAAAAGTCGTCAAGCAAAAGAAGAAAACCAGACTTGAAGAAAAGAAATATTATGTTGTTTACTTATAGTACCGCATTGGCATTTTAGCTGTAATGATGTGTAACCTCTGGTTACAAATAAATAAATAAAGATTGATTATATAGGAAGTGATTAAGTATAAACAATTAAGTAAAATAAAATATCATTCTTCAGGACCCAAAAAATCTTAAAAAGATGGTGAGTAACTTGCCCCTTTCATTAAATACGGTAGAGTCATGGTGATAATTCGACGTTCATAAGTGCGTCTGTGATGCCAAAACTGAATAAAGAGATTTTGATTTGATTTGAAATGTAACTGCATGAAACAAAATGAAGAGATATGAAACAGGTAGACAATTTAAATTTGTAATGTCAACCACATCATTTGTTTATGCTAGTTAACCTTTATGGTAGCGTAGGACGGTCTAGCTCAAGACCATTTCTGGCCCCAAGGAATATATTCAAGGAGCCATTTTTGGTCTCACTGGTGTGCATTTCTTGAACCAAATGTCCTGAACGGTCAAATATGGCGTTTAGAAGCGATATGTTGTCAGTTTTTGGGGTTTGGAACAATTACTGAGTGGGCAATTGGAAAATCACAACGGTAGTACTGTTTTTGGTATTTCCTTTTTGGGCCTGATAATGTATGGGTACAAATACCGATAAGCACACCTTTAGGGGTTTTCATTAACCTACATGAAAGCTATTAGAAGCTACTTCTAGTTCTAGTCTACTTTTACTGAGTTAAAGTCCCTTTTGTTGTTTTGTTATATTCTTTCTCTCCGTCTTTGTATTTTATCTTTGTAAAAGATAACTTTAGTTGGTTTAGCAATGAAAACACTTGGATTAACTATTTAAATCAATTAATTTAATGGCACACGACACGTTTACTTGTACATGAAAAAGGTGAGAAAGAGAAAAAAAATACATCAGTGTTGCCAACACTATTTTCCTTGGCCCCTGCACCAATGACTTATAGTTAAGTGCACATTTTGCACGCTTGCTCTAAATACGGCGAAGGAAAACATCGTGATGAAACCCGCTTACGCGCTTTGTAGTGGTAGGCTTTGGCCGTGTTTGTACTACCACCCACCGAACAAAGCCATGCCGTCAAGCGACCTAGTCGTGTTTCGGTATGATGTTCGGTGAACCATCGGGGAGACGGGTCTGAGCAGCCGCTCAACTGCCGCCTCTCTCTAGATCTATGTGCTCCATCTTAGGCCACATCATCGCTTCACATCAAGCGAGATAGAGGCGATCTATTAAGCATAAAAAAAATCTCCGTCGAATTCAAAATTGGGCCAATTTTCGCTGATTTAATACCTAAGATGTGTTGCATCTTGGACTAGTTATAATTAAAAATTGGGCAAATTCATTACTATTAACACAGGTTTCATTGCATCATGGACTAGCCATGGCGTTTAAAAATAATAATAGCCACAAAAATATCTAAGTACCTAATTAGGTAACAGAATCTGTACCTGCGCCACTGAGATATATAGCCATGGTTTAGAGCAGAAATTATTTCGCATCTTTGTTGAAAGATTTTTCTTATCGTGGTGATTGGTGACCACTTGGCACTTATCTGGTAAAGTGCTGATAACGCTCCTACAATATCAACACCCTACATCACGTTTACTTCCTAGTCAAAATTATTTATTTTTATCATTTTTGTATGTACCTCTTTTATCGATTTGTGATGTTATTTTTACGATTGTTATTGCACAGCTGTAGCTGGTGGAATTTATCATAATAATTTAAGTAATTTAATGGTGCTGATAAATTAGGAATTCGACGTACCTATCTACTTAGCACATACATATATATCAATAGTTTCTTTGATGAGTTTATAATCTAAAAGCATATAAGTAACCACTTCGAGTATAGTCTAGATCTAGACAATAAACAATACATCTTGACTAGGAGGGTAATAGGTCCCCTAACCGGAGTTTGCAATCCATGTAAAACTGAGTTAACGTAGGTAGATTCATTTGTTTTTAAAATTTATATAAGCTGATCAAGAAGAAGAGAACAAGCAAATCTCTTTTTGCGTCGCGAGCTAAACCTCTTCTTTTTTGATGATGAAATGGATATAGAGGTATTTCATTGCTGTGCCGTATAAATAATTAATAATTGCTCTTCGACACAGGCACATTTCGAAAATAGCTGACGCGTCGCAAGCGCATCAAAAAGTTGTAAGCCACTGCTTTACTTGTCTTGTGCACAGGCATTTTTTATCTTTTTAGGTTCACGCCCGAAATTATTATTATATTTTTACTAACTAAGATTGATGTTTTAATCAACTTTTTGAGTGAAAGTGCTAATAACCAATCCGGGGATTAAATTTACTATCTCTACTAATTAGCATGTGGTGATTCTGCCATTTTAATAAAGGAGAGGTGGCAAAGAAGCAGACTGCTCGCTTACTGTTCATAAGGTATACGTAGGTCTTTATTTAAAACAAAATAAATAGATCGGCAAACAAGCAGATGGCCCGCCTGGATGGTAAGCGGTCACCGTCGCCTATGGACATCTGCAACACTCGGGATGTTACATATGCGTTTTAAAGAGCTTTTTAACCCTTTTTATTAATTGCCGACTGCCCCTTATTGTAACCTTGCAGAAAACTCCCAGGCGGTAGCTCATTCCACATCTTGCAGGTATCCTGCAAGAAAGACCTGGAAAATCGGACAGCGTGAGATTTCCACAGATCCATAGTGTGGATGAGCTTCCGCTTGATGATGAGCAGTACGGTGGTAGAAGAGTGACGGAAGGATAAGGTCAAAAAGCTCTTCAGAGCATTCCCCGTTGTATATTTTGTAGAGCAAACTGAGTGCGCCGATGTCTCGGAGTCAGCTCACTAAATCTTTGGATCGCCGACAAGTCTAATGGCTCGTCGCTGTGAGGAGGAGGTATGGCCTCATTAATATCACAGAAGGATTAGTAATTATCACTTCTGTGGTATGGCCCGGTCATCGATGGCTTATCCAATGGTGAATATTAAACCACTGCGCACTGTGTAGCTACGTCATCTCTTGTTTTGATGTGTTGACGAAAAACTGACACTTGTGGGGGAGCGCGCTATCTGAATTTAATATCTGTCCAGAGAGTAGAGGTACCTTCCTAGTCTCATTTAAACATAACTACTCTAAGGTCATTTAGAACTTCCTGCTTGGCACTGGGTTGCGCCTAGTGAGATACATAGGCAATATAGGTATACTTGCCTACCTCAGGTAAGTACTATTATTTATTCTGTGCCTCGGGTACGGTAAGGAAATGTATAGGTAGGTAGGTAGATATAATATACAGGGTGCGGTCCATGGTCGCCATACCTGTTTGGGGTCGTCGTCCTCTAACAACAGCATCCCGTCGAGATAAAATTACAGAATTAAGTAAACGTGTCTCGGATATTGTGTAGAGGCTGAATTGGTTTTCTGTGGTTTCACTAAGTTATTATTAATGTCCATGGTTAGTCCTTGATGAGGCTTCTTGATTGGGGTTATTCCCAAAGTACTCCATTCTTTTGTTCCAAGAAGATAAGAATCCCATACATTAATTCTCAAATTACTCCAAAGAAATATTAGTATATTTTTTTAATTTTTTTTTAAGTTGCATTTTACTCCACGTGTAACTGGTTTGATTCTCAAAATCCTCCAGTGATTTTTCTACCTAACTACTCCATCTGGATATTATAAAATTAACATTTCATTCTCAGTTTCATTCTACTCCATGAGACGTTGAAAAGGTACAGTCAGTCACAGTATTTATCAGCACTGTACCAAAATAATGCAAACAAAAGTTTTATTTTTATTGTGTTAGATTAGATGTTTACGTCTGTAGTAATTGGAGTAAACCTCGTCACACCACATATTTTTATTGCATTATATATTACCTAATTATTAAAACGAGTGTGAAAGAGACAGTTCAAAAGTCAAGCTGGAAAGCATTTCTAGAATATTATTTTAAAATTAGGGCTAGAAAGAGACTTATTGTTTTTATTATTCAAGTTTGATGTGTTTTATTATTTTAGGTAAGTTCTTATATGTTTTTTAACTATCGTGTTAATTTAACTTTTAATCCAGATATACAATTATTTTTCAAAATATTGTGGTTGATTTATTCAAAATTATATTTGATCTTATATATATATATATATATATATATATATATATATATATATATATATATATATATATATATATATATAAAATGTAATTTATATTAATAAATATAAACAATTACAAACCAGTTACTGTATTTTATACCAACTTTTCCTCGTGGTTAAATATATTTTAATAAACAGTTTTGCACCTGACTGTACGTCAACTATCTTTTGGAGTAGGATGCAGCATAAAACAGTTTTTTTTGAATGGTTGGAGTAGATTGAGAACGAATATACGGTTTATGAACTCATTATACTACAACTTATTACCTAAACAACCCTTTTGAAACTAGTAGTGTGGAGTACTTTGAGAACATTTTTATATTCTCATGGAGAAGAATGAAACTTAAATTATAAAATATATTTTTGATATTTTTTTCGTGGAGTAGTTTGAGAACATTTCTTGGAGTACTTTGGGAATAAGCCCTTGATTGTAGTGCCGAAGTACCTACTACCCACCTATTAATAGGTATACAATGTACCATGTTAATAATACCTACCTAATCCATTTCTTCCAAAATGATGTTCAAGTTCTCAGGAATCGTCCAATAAAATATTTTTATACCTATTATTGGTATGAAGATAGATAGGTAGGTAGGTAAGGTAGGTAGGTATCTAGTTAGGGATGCTGGTACTGGTAGCTAGGTAGACGACCTATCTCTACCTACGCATAGCCACCAAGGGAGGTATTTATGAACCTATCTAGGCCTGGTTATTATGAAATAAAAAGAAATGAAATCATTTATTTGCAATACATGTTGGTACATAAATTAAAGATGTTACTTTAAATACGATTAGATCCAAAACACATAGTCAATTATTAGTGACATGCAAATATTTAGAGTATGAAGGTATGGAAAACTGGACTACCTCCCTGGTTGAAAATAAATATAGGTAATAAGCGTGGGTACCTAGTGGCTTTATAGGAAGGTAAAACACACGCACGCCGCGCGTTATCAACTTATCAGTGACGTGACGAAATGATCGATATCGATTTTCTTCTCACTAACAAACAGCGCACATAAGTAACTGAAACTGTAATACTTTTTTTACATAATCCTAACGAAGAGGCAGGCCCTGTCTAACTTAGTAGGTACCTAATGAAATATAGACCTGTCTGGGTCAGTAAAATTTGACGTCATGTGACCTCTTGAATCTGACCTTTTGGGTTGGCTTGTAGTGCCTCCACTAACGTCAGATCAGCATCATGCAGCCTGCCTAGACATCATTGCTAGATGCTTACCTACCTTCAAAAACAATGCAAAAACTTGACACAGACTTTAAATTAACGAACCTTAGCAGGCTTCTATTGTTCTTGTAAGCTACCGTTTATATACCGTTATACCACCATGAAACACTGAACACCATAACAAAAGGCTACTCACCGAAAAACCCAATAGATTTGTAGTATCCGACACCGAATCCAAGGAACCAGTTCCGTTTACAAGTTTTACGCGCGATTTTTGTTTCAAAATCACGTGAAAACTTAATCAAAACACAATTATCACTGTTTATAAACACTTATGCACGAGTTTTTCACGTTCACGGGCTTCCTTTTATGTGAATTTTGTCAAAAACAATCTACTATTTACGTAAAGAGTTTTGACTTGTCGCGCGTACGCACGTCCTTACGCGGCGGTGGTTCAGGTGACACTAGCGCTCGTCGAGGTGAGGCGCGGTGGCGGTCAGCGGAACTATCCGTCAGCATTCGGAATTTGAAATTAAAATGCCGGCGACATACTGACGCCACCTGAAGGACGGATCTAGCTATCTAGGCAGACTGCTGTTTATGAGGATGACTGTGACGCTGTGAGGCAGACTGGCAGGTGATACAATTAAATAAAACATCGCAGAATGATGGACACCTACCTGTAAGTGCCAGTGAGGTAGGTAGGTTAAGCAGCAGAACCTTAGAATACCTAGTAATGTTAACTCTATGAGCAGAACCTATAACAGACGCTTAAATAGGTAGGTTGTAGGTAAGCCGGAAAAAATCAACTTCTACCTGATGACCAAATATAAAAGCTGGCTTCACTTTAATCCTTTTTCGGCACAAACTTGTCCCTTCAAGGACAGCAACAGGTTTGTGACCAGAAATAAAGAAGAACGACAACCTCGCTTGTCCTATCATATTAACTAAGGAGTTACCATAATATGTCCCTGCCTACTACCACAGAATAATTAATAGTTCTAAGTACCTGCCTAGGCAGCGGTAGAAGGTAGAGACTGCATCATGCTTTTGTGGTAGCACAGTATTACCAGTAGCATAGTATCACGTAAGTAATGGTTAGTATTCTTTGGTATTACAATCCAATACTGTGTAAGTACGCTTTTCAATCATTAAACTTATTATTTCACGGCTTTAACGATATTTATCTGTACTTTATTAATTATTCAGTATTCTGTAGAAATAGTATGTTACCTACACTACATTTTTATTCTCAGTTATTTTTATAGATAGTCATTGATATAGGTATATATTACACTCAATGGATAAAGTAGTACATATGTATAGCGCAATGAGTGGCTCCTTCTTATCAGTCGATTTCGCGATATTACCCCCACAGAGTAATAAATAATTAAAAGTACGAGTACAAGCCCTGCCTAGTAAAACTAATACTTCTATTTATTCTGTTCCTCGACTGATACAAAATGGTATATTATTCATAAAGAAATCTATCTGTCTAGCAGCAGCTGTTTAGAATGGAATAAAAATGGCTAAAAATAACAGCTGATCGAACATCTGTCCTGTAATCGTGTATGGTGGTACCTAGGTACTATTAAGTATTCTGTGATGGTGGTTTCTAAAAATATTACTCGTAGAATGTCGATCAATATTATAGCGCACCTGCCTTGACCAATCCAGGTACCTAAGTATTTTTTTGGGAGGCAGTATTGTACTGAAAAGTATCTCCGGGACCGTGGATCTCGTAGTTAAACATCGTTAGCAAAGTATTATACTAGGTATTAGCACAATGTATGTATAATTGGAATTAGTACAGAATAGGTAAAAGTTGGTATTGTTTTCCCACCGATCATAATTATAGGTAGGATTCCCTGTATGTGGGGAACCAGGAACTACGAAGACCATGGTCCCAAAACACCCAGATACGAAACAAATGCTTGCGCTTATTTTCTGTGCACAAACATTTGTCCCGTCGCGGGAATCGAATCGAACCTCGGTGGTGTATGAGATTTGAGCCGACCTGCTCAACCACTACACCACAGAGGCGGAATTAATAGTACAAGGTATTAGTAGCCTAGTAAAAGGTATTCTGTGGTAAAAGTGCCACAAAGTGACATGCCTACATGCATACACGACCATAATTGGGCCAATATGGCGCCAATATTAGACCATTATGGCGCCAATATTGACTGCTTCGTGTGTCGTGAGCTGACAATTGGACGTGAAGTGGACGAGATCGCAGTGGACATGTTGCGCAAATAAGGTCTGTCATTTATCTAGGACATTGTTGCTGATGTGCGGGGCGTGCGACACAAGGCCAAGTATATAAGGATGTATATAGGTAGGTACTTACCTACCTACCTACGACAACAACGTCGGCAGACCACTGACCCGCTTGCTTATAAATATCGATTTCATGCATAAATGAATTTATGTGAATAAAAAGTGTGCATAAAGCACGTAAGTAGTGAGGGAAAAAGAAATTATACCGATGACTGATCTGACCACAGAAATCTAAAGAATGTACCTTACTATTCAGGTTTCTTTGGTTCTGACTGAGATAAGATCCGGAATGTGGAAATCCGCAAAAGGTTACCGACATAGGTCTCAAAATTAGCAAGTTGAAATAGTAATGAGCCGGCCATAAAACTCGTAGAACCGATAAGCCTTAGGGTAAAAAGGTTCTCGAGCGGCGACCACTGACCGGAAGGCGAAGCGCAGGACGGCCCTCTACAAGGTGGACTGACGATCTAGTGAGAGTCGCGGGGAGCCGCTGGATATACATACTACATACAGCGAGCAGCCGGTCATTGTGGCGATCTATGGGGGAGGCCTATGTTCAGCAGTGGACGCCTTGCGGCTGATGATGACAGGAGACTGAAAAGAAACATCACTTCTGAAGGTTGTATTTGGGGGAGCACACAGGGGATGATTGTTTTCAACGTTTCTAAAAATATAAACCACTTGATCTCGCAGCCCCTCTCTCGCAGCAGATTGTTGCGAATTCGATCTTGCGATACCGCACAGTTAACTTGATATACCTACCTACTCGTACAACAAAATTGACACCAACCTGCCTATCAACCTTAATATTAACGACGATTTCTAAAAATGGTTAAAAGTTTATCTCAGTAATTAATACCTAAGTATTTCGCTTTCATTTTCTCACAGTTCAAGTCTAATTTTATTATGAGATGATTTTCTATCGATGGAAAGTAGGGTTTTGGAAAAAATATCACAGGCCCACCCTCACGCGGCAATATTACCCGAAGACCTATATTTATGTTTAATCTGTGGGAAAGCCATGAGTTTTATTTAATGCCGCTAGCCTATTGCTGCACTATTCGTTGTGTAGTTTCTTAGAAACGCACTCTACTCAGTACACTATGGAAAACGCTATGCAGACGGTTAATACACTACGTAAATACTATGTAACTTTTGATACTAAATAAAATTAGCAATTACAATATTAGAAGGTTCATTATTCACTAGCTTTTTCCCGTGACTTCGTCCGCGTGTACGACAGAGGAAGCCCATATACATATTTTCTCCAAGACCTATATGAGAGCGTGCACTACGAAGATATCAAGCTGTATATATATATATATGTATGATAGTCAATCCAACTTGGTTTTTCAAAAATACCTTCAATGTACAAAATTGGCTCAGTTCCATTTTTAAAATAGTATAGATAGTATAGAAGATATAGAAGTAGGCAAATAATGCACATTTACAAATAAATGAACAGAAAATAGTTAGCAAAGCTGCACTTCACAGCGTATGCAGATATGCCGTGCACACGTGCACAGCAATAGGGTAGCAGCTTTAGCAACGCTGAGCTCTCGAAAACACTTTTCAAAGAAAATCAGTTCTAAGATGATACTATATTTTCACTTTCATATCTTTGTTTCTACGAGTAGCTCCTTGCATGCAAGTCTTAGACCCCCATTCATGTCGGCGAGTGACTTACATTTCTGACTACTGCCGCCTACCTATTTCCAAGTTTATAAATAGACCAACTTGCAAATGTCGTGCATGCCTATTGTACTGCAGTACTATTATTTATACTGTGGTCATGTGTAGGCGCACAAGGGCCAATAAGGTGAGCCGCTGAAGTGAAACTTCGTATAGACTATGTTCTAGATAAAGTATCAGGTAGATACTAGACAGACTTTAGGTTTGGATTTATTGCTGGAGTTGGAGGAAAGTTGTTTCGCTTATCTAGTTTGCGTAGTTGTCAAGCTACTGGGTAAGGAGGATGATTGACCGACCACAGACACGCTAACGAACGGAAACGATGCAAAAACTTTCTTCGTTTGGGCTTCTGAAAGTTACTAACTGCGATATCGCACTGTGTTCAGCACTGCACTCGCCTCTGCTATTATGGTCTGGTTAGCAATGCAACTGGATGACAGTTAAGCGGCTACTTTAGGGGTTGTTTAGCAGCCCTTAGTTACTATCACCTCGCAGCACTCAGAGCAAAGCCATTATTACATCTCTTCTTTTGCTGAAGGTCTTGTCCCTGAAAGTCCTTCATGGCTTTTAGCCACTCTCATGTCCCGCGCGTAAGCGCGTGACCCCCGCATGTGTCCGGCCGAGTCGCGATGCGCGATGCGCGAATCTAGCACGTGACCTATGCGCGAAAAAATCATTATAGCTCAACAACTACGAGACCTATAATAGATCAAAAAATACCTACAGAATGCTATTGAAATTTAGAATTTAGCTAAGCTGAACGTTTATTACTCAATTGCAGTAAATGTCGTGAAATAGGGCTTCAAAAGAATTCCTAAAGAATTCCCTATAAAAACATCTATCTAGTTTGTATTTCAAGTTTTTATCTTGAAACTCCATTTTTCTTGCCTAGAATTATTACATGAAAAAAAAGTAGACGATCTACCCTTTTAAATGATACCAAAATCATAACATGAGCAAGGAGGTATCTATCCAAATAAATTAAAACTATCTACCTACTCCGTAAAATGTTTGCCGGGCCGCGGTTACAAAGAGACTTTCGAAAATATTTTTTTCAATATTTTTTTTCTAAAGTTGGTATGTTGATGTGTCTATGGAATCGAAATTTCAAACAGCGCCATCTGGCATCGAGTAGTAGTACCTTCAAAATAGTTTCCACAGCAAAAAAAATAGTTTTTTGTGACTTGACAAATCTGGGCCTCATTTGTTGCCGAACATTTGAACGGTAATGATTTTAGGCATAATTTGTTGCCTGAACATACGAGTGGTTAGGGTTAGCTGCTTCCATTTTGCCCGATTTTCGCCATCTCTCATGGCGGTAGTTATAGGGAGGTCAGTGAGGCCAGTGGCCAGTAATTATATTACATAGGTACAAAGATCAATGATATGATAAAAGCTACCGATGGTCGTATGTGCCTTATGTACATATGTGTTTGTGTGATTTGTGATAGTGGATTAGACATATAACTTTGTAAAGGCACATTTCTTTTTAAGTACACACCTACATACTTTTGAAGTATGCCCTGCCCATGCCCATTCTTCGCTGGTCTATCTTTATAAGATCTTGTTAACACAGATCGCTAGAAAGCAGATAATCTAAACATTCTAAACAACCTGTAACTCTCATAATAGGTCCGTTCTTCGCCCGAGGCTTGCCATTACAGAACCATAAACACACGAGAAAGTAATGCAATAGAAAGGTTTGATTAAATGAGATAGCGTTCGTCTTGAAGTTTAATTTTAACGATTTTGGAGATTACAATCGGGACCATCATGTAAACATTTTATAGATCACCATTCAGTCTGTTGCTTCAACTGGCAGGTGTTTATACCCACCCAATAGGTAGGTTCCTACACATATGATAAAATAATAGGTAGATCCAAGACACTATGATACACACACACGTAAACATGCCATGATCTTTGGTTTTGGCAAAGATGGA
This sequence comes from Petrophora chlorosata, assembly GCA_951640565.1. Taxonomy (NCBI): domain Eukaryota; kingdom Metazoa; phylum Arthropoda; class Insecta; order Lepidoptera; family Geometridae; genus Petrophora; species Petrophora chlorosata. The sequence goes on along the minus strand of OX621202.1, from coordinate 16,658,262 downwards.
ATGACGATGAATAGATCAAAACTGCTGAAAAGATACTGCAATTTATCTGCAAGTTCATGATCCTAGGTTTCACACTCCTTAGATACAAGGCATGTAAGGACTCATATTACTGTTGGGCATGAAAAAACGCCCCACTTGATCGGGCCGTCGCATGTTGTCGCGACCTAGACGCCAGGGTCGTCTGCTGAGCCATATGGCCACCCGATAAGGCAGCAGGCATTGTGCACTGGATGTGCACATGTCCACGCACCATTGTGACTGCTATTGGACTTTTAAAGTAACCGAGAAGATCACACGTCTATTGTAGTTACTAGAGCTAATTTGGTTGGCGGCTTTTGATTTATCTAGCTCGAGTGGCAGACTTATCTGCGAATTTTCCACAACTTACGGTAAAAACATATTGAAGAAATCTGCAGGTCAAAAAATGTGGACAGGTTATATCCGTTAACCCATCGGCATCGCGAGTGTGAATTCTTTGCGATAACGTGGCTATACTAGGTTCAAGCGCGCAGGTACGGCGCGGAATTCAATAGGTAAGCCGCACTGTCATGTCCCTGCGTTATGGATTATGGCTCATACTCTGGATAAGGCCCGTCTACCAACAGTGGTAACATAATTGACCGGTGAATACTTGGGTACTGTGGTGCGTTTTGGTTTCTTCACTCAAAAGATCTGTAGTTAATATTCAAGCCAATCAGTCATCACTTCACATAAAAGTCGTTAAATTATTAGAATTGTCTATGTAGGTTAATCCTATATTTAACTTGTACCAAAAATGAACAGACCGATCTCGTCAGTAGAACGAACGAGTTCATTACCAATGCATTGTCGACTAGACGGCCTTTGTTTCCTTCTGGGGCTGACCTGCATTGGAATGCAGCATGAGTCAGGCATCTAGTTTCGTAAGGCATTGTGCGGGGGCCCTGGAGTTATGATAGACAAGTTTGACAATCTGGTTTGATTATACTCATACTGGAATTCACTTTTGCCGTCCTTTGTCTCGCTGTGGGGAAATCAAATGGCAATTCCTGTTGCAGAAATCGATATTAAGTTTTAAGGAATTGTTAATTGGTAGAACTAACAAGTCTGCCACTAGTAAGTTCAGGGGGCACGAGGACTTTTCCTCTAGGGTAACTTTTGTCTGACACTTCCTAGTTCGCCGTCTTATCGTGTTAAGTGTTTCGAAAGAGATAAATATTCGGAAAGCATCATGTGCCTTAAAACACCTGCCGTCTCTCTCTAGATCTATGTGCTCCATCTTAGGCCACATCATCGCTTCACATCAGGCGAGATAGTGGCCAAACATAGATCTATTATGGGTAAAAAAAAATAATCATATTAATTTATTGATTATCTGAATAATATAATCACGTATGCCAGGTCTTTATGCAATATATAGTAATATCAGCGTGTCAATGCAGTCCACGTCCCGGGCGCTTTCCCCTCCGCCAGATTTTGAGTACTTTTTTTCTACGGCTAGAAGAGGGCAGGCTTTAGATTGTGCTTATGTGTATTTGTACTTCAGTTGAGAAGAAATCTGAGAAGAAGTAAAGATCGGGCTCATTAATGGGATCAGTTACGGGAGAGACCTATGCCCAGCAGTAGACAGCAGATGATGATACTAGTACTAATAACTATTTGTCTTTACAAAATGTATTAAATAATATGTATAGAGTTGTTTTACTGCTAGAAGATAGTGTGAACGAGAATGAAATCAAAGATTGTCTAGATCTACCCTTGAAAGCTTTCAAAGCTTGACACGAAGTCATCATTAAGTCTCTGCCGGTGGTCTCCCATCACGGGAACTAACGTTCATAACAACGTTAAACTTTCGTAATGCTCAATTACACAACAAATATAATAAAGATCCGTTTAGAAAGTGTAATTACGGGCTAATGTGATAGCTTTGTATTGTTCGCACGGACCGACGGACGGACAGACGTCGTTAGATCGTCAGATAGTGTTGCGATTGATTGGACACCTGTTAAGGATGTAATTGGGCGGTTACCGGCAGATAACGATCAGCTTAGATTTGAGATGAGTTTTTGCAACAGCATTGAGACGAGCATGTGATTGGTACGCGCTTGCCTCTTGCAGTGCCACCTACCATGCAAATCGTGCATTGCGCTCATTACCCCGAAGACATGAGAAATATTAAGCCTCATAATTGTTGAATATAGTACTACACTCATGCAATCGATTATAGTCAACTTTATTATCTATGTGTAATTTGTTCTTATCTATGCTGATATTTTTTTTGTATCTTTACCGATTTGTCTCGTCGTTTCCGCTCTCTCTGCCCATCGCCCATCATGAAAATACATCCAGTTTACAACATCATTTGCAAGTTTTATTTTCAACTTCTTTACACAAGCACACTGCCAATCACATCTGCCTTCAGGTTATGGGCCCAGATAATAAGAAGAAGAAAAGTATTCATGTAAGTGCGCATTTATCTTTTATACATCGAGATGCAAAGCCATGATGTTCGTGTTGGAAATGGCGGACAGCCTCATCCGTCATTAACCTTTGAGAAACTGGATGGTATTTCTACTTATTTAAATTGGAAATACTACGCTAAGATGTCACTGATTATTGAAGGGCTATGGCAATGTGTTGAAGGGGAATGTGCCGATACTTCTTTGGACCAGAAAGCTTTGGCGCGCATATGTTTGTCGATTAAACCAAACTGCATTCAGTATGTACGTGATGCAAAAACAGCGAAAGATGCGTGGAAGCGCCTTAGGGACGCCTTTGAAGATAAAGGATTGTATAGGCGTGTAGTATTACTGCGGCAGCTTCACAGAGTCGAGTTTTCACAATACGCATCCATGAGCGATTACATTGATGGGGTTATGACACTGGTTCAACAACTCTCAGACATTGGACGTACTATTGAAGATACGGAAGTAGCTGAATTGTTGCTGAGTGGTTTACCTCAAGAGTATGATGTACTTGTCTCGGGCCTTGAAACTGCGAACTTAACGGGGTCACTATCGAGTGAAGCAGTGCGAGCTCGGTTGTTACAAGAAGATTTCCGTAGAAGGAGCAATGGCAATGGTTCTGGTGGTGAAGTGGTCTATTTGTCAAGCGAAAAGAAGAAAACTATAATATGTCACTATTGTAAGAAAAGTGGACACATTAAAGCCAAATGTTACAAAATGAAGAATGATTTGAAGAAGAAGAAGGAACAAGATCATCCTCAAACGTTGCTGGCAACAGCATTGTCTGCATTTGGACATCAAGACTGGATTGTCGACAGTGGAAGTAGCTTACATTTGTGTCGGGACATTAATAGTTTTGTTGAAATTGATTATAATATCAAGACAAAGATCATTGTTGCCAATAATGAGACTATGACAAGCTCTGGGTATGGTAAGGTGTCTCTTAATGTATTGAATGGCCAAAGATTGTTGGAAAATGTGATGTACGTTCCTCAGTTACCTACAAATTTAATTTCGGTTAGTCAACTAACGAAATTGGGACATAAAGTCATTTTCTGTAAAGAATATTGTGATATAATTAACGACAAAGGTCAAAAAGTTGCCACAGCATCTTGTTTAAAGGGGATTTATAAATTGGTGCAGGGAGATTTAGGAAATGTCAGTTGTAATCAAAAGTCTGTTTCAGAAAGTGCTCTAGCTGTATCTGAAGTGTCAATGGAGTTGTGGCACAAGCGCCTTGGACATTTAAGTGTGAGTGGTATGTATGGTCTTCGTAAGCTTGTAGACGGTGTTGTTTTCGATGACAACGGCTGTGACAGGCTGAAGAACTGCATTCCATGCATTGAGGGGAAGCAGGCAGTGAACTCTTTTCCTAAAGGTCAGGCGAAGCGGGCTCGACATCTTTTGGAGTTGGTACACTCTGATGTCTGTGGGCCAATGAGATGTAACAGCTGGGGGGAAGCAAGATATTTGGTGACGTTCACCGATGACTTCTCAAGGAAGTCTTATGGATATCTGATGAAGAATAAGAATCAGGTAATGTCTTGTTTTATTAACTTTAAGAATTTAGTGGAGAAACAGACTGGTTTTCAGATAAAGTGTTTAAGATCTGATAATGGGGGAGAATATTGTAGTCAAGTATTTAATAATTATTTATCTAGTCATGGGATCATACATCAAACTACTATACCTTATTGTCCACAACAGAATGGTGTTGCGGAACGTTTAAATAGGACTCTTATTGAAAAAGCCAGGTGTATGCTCTCTGATGCACGCCTCGACAAGCGATTCTGGGGAGAAGCTGTAATGACAGCGATTTATTTGAAAAACAGGTGCCCTACCGCTGCTTTGTCTGGTGGCATTCCAGAAGAAGTGTGGACTGGTTCAAAAATTGATCTTAGTCACTTGAGAGTATTTGGTTGTAAAGCATTTTCATTGATTCCTGATTGTAACCGTCACAAGCTAGATGCTAAGTCACAGGAATGTATTTTTGTGGGTTACTGTGATGATTCGAAAGGTTATAGGTTAGTAGATCCTTCTTACCCCAAGAAAATAATTAAGTCTAGAAATGTGCATTTTATTGAATTGACTGATAATAATAATAGTAACTCTAATATGATGAACAATAATACTATGATATTGAATAATAATTTGGATAATAAATTAATGGATAATAATTCATTGAATTATAATTTGGCTAAGGATATTGTTAGCGATATTCAATTATGTGATAATTTCAATATAAATAATTCTAATATGACAATGAATTCTAAAAATAATATTTTATTATCTAATGACATGAACAATGTTTCAGTACCGAATTTGAACTGTGATAATGATAGTTGTACAGTTATTGAACCACACTTGTCTTCAATTTCAGATGGCGAACAGGAGAGTTGCACTGTTGGACGTGAGGCCCCCAACATGAGCACCCCTGATGAAGAGATAGCATCGCCGTCGCAGTATGTCGACTGCAGTCCGGCAAAAACCGGAGAGAGTGAGCAGTCATGGAGGGAAGACAGTGGCAGTGGTGACTCGGAGGAGTCTGATGGCGGCTACGAGCTGGCTCATGATGAGCTTGTGTCAAGTCAGCGTCCTATTAGGAGTAACAGGGGAGTACCACCCCAAAGGTATGGTGATTTTGATTATTCTCTCTACTCTGGAAACCCATTATTTGATGAACCGATGTCATATGAAGATGCTATGGTTAGTCCTAACCATGTGAAATGGCAGGCGGCCATGCAAAATGAATATGACTCTTTAATTAATAATAAGGTATGGAGATTAGTTGAGAGGCCACTTAATAAAAACATTGTTAAATGTAAGTGGATATATAAAATCAAACAGGATGCTTCTGGTAACTTTGACAAGTTTAAAGCACGTCTAGTAGCTCGTGGTTTTAGCCAAAAACCTGGTTTAGATTTTGATCAAACGTTTTCACCAGTGGTAAGACACTCAACTTTGAGAATATTATTTAACATAGCAAATGAATTGGACATGGATATAGAACACATAGATGTCACAACCGCTTTCCTTTATGGCGATCTTAAAGAAGAGATCTATATGGAGCAACCCTTAGGTTTTATGTCTGATACTAATAAAGTTTGTTTATTGCAGAAAAGCATCTACGGGTTGAAACAAGCCAGTAGAGTATGGAATGAAACAGTTAATCATTTGTTAATAAATAATGGCTATACCCAAACAAAGTCTGAACCATGTGTTTATTTAAAAAGAAATAAGAATTGTAATAAGCTTACCATAGTGGCTCTTTATGTCGATGATTTCTTTTTATTTAGTAACGATTGTAAAGAAAAACAAGAATTAATTAATGTTTTAAAAGGCAAATTTAATGTTAAAAATTTAGGGCCAATAAAGAGCTGCTTGGGTATTAATATTGTAAGAGATAGATTAAATGGTACTTTAATGTTAAAACAGACTGATTATATTAAGAAATTGTTAATTCGCTTTGGTATGTCAGAGGCTAAGGGAGTAGCAACTCCAATGCAAGTCAGGGAAAAGTTTGTTACTTCTAAAATTGATATATCTGACTGTAATTATAATTTTAGAGAACTCATGGGATGTTTGATGTATCTTAGTGTGTGTACTAGGCCTGATATAACCTATGCCTGTAATAGTTTAAGTCAGTACAATAATTGTTATAATAAAAGTCATTGGTTGGCTGCTAAGAGGATCCTTCGTTATTTAGCTAAGACTCTGGATCATGGTTTAGTTTTTATTAAATGTAAAAGCTTTAACCTTGAAGCATTTGCAGATGCTGATTATGCGAATGATCCTGTTGACCGCAAGTCGTACACTGGATATGTTGTTAAATTAGGTTGCAATACTGTGAATTGGGAGAGTAGGAAGCAAAGATGTGTTGCAATGTCCAGTACGGAAGCAGAATATCTTTCCATAAGTGATGTTTGTAAAGAGATTCTGTTTATTCAAAGTCTATGGAATGAAATCTTTTGTAATCAGTTAAGTTGTTTGATCTATAATGATAATCAAAGTGCACAAAAGCTCATTGTTTCGGATTGTCACAAGAGGACAAAGCATATAGATGTCCGCTATCATTTTATAAAAGATTTGATAGCTAAAAAATTAATATTTATACAGTACTTGCCTACTACAGAAATGATAGCAGACATTTTGACCAAGGCTTTGCCTTCTGGTAAACATAATGAATTAAGGTACCTATTGAATGTAAGAACTCTTGTATAACTTCTGTCATGGTTATAGAGCAGTTTCTGTAGATATATGTAGAGCTGCCATGTAGAGCTGCCATGTAGAGCTGTATCTGTATATATAATGTAGAGCTGCTGTGGCTATGTATGTAGAGTTTCTGGTAGAGTTCGATTGTATGGTGTAAGGGGAAGTGTTGAATATAGTACTACACTCATGCAATCGATTATAGTCAACTTTATTATCTATGTGTAATTTGTTCTTATCTATGCTGATATTTTTTTTGTATCTTTACCGATTTGTCTCGTCGTTTCCGCTCTCTCTGCCCATCGCCCATCATGAAAATACATCCAGTTTACAACATCATTTGCAAGTTTTATTTTCAACTTCTTTACACAAGCACACTGCCAATCACATCTGCCTTCAATAATAATATGCTCATACTAAATTCACTGCCCTTGCATCGAGTAGGTTTAGGGAATTTTAGTCCGTGTACCTTGTAGTACCTTCCCTAAACCTGAATGATGTTTTCCTTGAAGATGACCTTTCTCCACTTACAAATTGTAAATTTAGATACCTATAGCCTTCGGCAAGCACATATACGTCATCATTACAGGAAAATCCATTCTATCCTGTATGCCGGTGTCGGTGATGGAACTTGCCAAAGATTGCGTCAAGAGCCAGACCCAAAATACCTAAAAAGCCGGAGCGTTCGTTGCACTTATGGACCCAATCGCGTCACCAACGTTGAGCGTTGAGTCATGATCATGAATTTGAATTTCATTCATTCATAAGTTGGGATTGGTAGCGTAGCATTGCTCGCGTAGCCATTCATAACAGGTTTGCTAGGTTCGCAGCGGTCGCAACTTGGATGGGTGACCGTGTCGTACTTATATCTGAGCGCTACCGTGCTTTGGAGGTTACGGTCCCGGTTGTTGTCTTAGTACAACAATCGTTAGGCCATGTCGAAAGTCTTCGGGTGGTTTAAACGTCCAGGGTCGGCCACACAACCACACGAGAGAAGACGAAGACAATTCTGTGACTTAACTGCAAATATTAACTTCATGGTTGGTTTTGAGAGAGGACGATGTATGAAAATTGTTAATTGTTGGGCCGAATAAAGATAAATAAAGAATAAAGAAGACAGCAGTTGAGCGACTGCTCAACAGAACATCAGACTACGTAGACTACGTGAATACTTCGAAATCCTCAGAATATTTTCTCAGAAACACATTTTAGTAGACACTACAATAAAATATACATACAAAAATGCTTTGTACACCAAAACATAAAAATCAGGGTACAGGAATTGATTTAATTTTTGAATTGATTTTATTTATGTTTATAATTTATTTTTTACATTTTTACTAGCTGACCCGGCAAACGTTGTTTTGCCATATAAATTAAAAAAATGTTAAGGGTAAACAACCCTTATCACTTAGAGGTATGAAAACTAGATAGTAGCCGTATATAGTAGATTAGTATTTATATATTTATTATTTTAGTAGTATTAGGTATATGCCTAGTAGAGAGTAGGTATATAGTATATAATAGATAATAGGTATTCTCAGACCTACTGAATATGCATATAAAATTTGGTAAAAATCAGTAAAGCCGTTTCGGAGGAGTAAGGTAATTAACATTGTGACACGAGAATTCTACATATACAGGGAATAACATTAATGTGTAGTAATACTGAAAGGTGTGTATGGGTATCTAGTCATGAATCATCGGGCAGAATATACAACCAAAAAAACACTATTATATTTTCCATACAAAGTTTAAAAATTATTTATTTGAATTATTTTGGACAATCCTAACAAGCTGTGGCCTAGTCGCGGTAGTACGGGTCACTGACCGAGCTACTTTGTGCCTAGGCACAAAACAGATTAGTACAGAAATCTACATACAAAGTGCGCTCGAGCAACGCACACATAGACACCGCTCACAGACACGATATCTGGGCACAGTTGGGATGCGAGCGCGTGTGCCATCCGCTTGAGACACGCGTCTGTGAACTTTTTTGTGCAAAAATGGAGCAACGAAAAATAGGTTATTATAACTGTTTGGTGGACGGTTGTTTAAATTCAACATTAAACGGTGAATTGTCGTTTTTTAAGCTACCAGTTGTTTCAGAGAGGTAAGTAGGTATTTGCTTGTATTTTGATGGTTCGTTTTCACGTAACACAAAATAGTTAGGTAGGTAGGTAAGCGCCCCAGCCCCCGGCCCTGCGCCGAACAAGCGAACATGACTTTGTGGCCTTGTCATATTTTTACAATTTAAAATTAGATATTTATTGTAGTATAAGCTGTGTTAGCCTTGTGTTCAATAATCTAATGAGGAAGATGTTAATGTAAACTAATCGCATTTGTTTTGTCTTCAAAAAAACTTTATTCAGTTATAATAGTAACTGCGAAAAAATTATGTCGATATCGTGTACAGTTATTTTTTTTAAATCAATCAATTTTCCTCCCAAAAACTTCCTGCGCCGTCCGGTATGAAATGTATGAAAAGTACATACATGAGATTAACTTCTGTATTTATCTGTTTTGTGGCCTAGGCGCTGTCTTTGAAAACGCCGAACATTTTACAAGGGCTTGATTTCGAGTCTCAAATACCGGAATTTCATACTGAATGGATCTTCGGACTCGGTCGGTTCCGCTCCGGAACCCACTCGTAAAAAAGGGTATTTCCACATTTTCCCACGACTGCCCAAAAAGGAGTATTTCAGGGTTTACGTATGTATGTATTTATTTATTCCACTATTACTTCTTATTGCCTGGACAGATTTGAATGTATTAAAACCATAATAAAAACATAGGTTTAAGTTTTTTTTACCATAGTTTTTTTTGTATGTTCCGGAACCGGTACAAAAAAATCTCCGCGAACGTACCCGACTTAGCCTTGCCTTGATCAGTTTCAACTTTTTATCCAACTTGACGTCTTAGAATTCATGTTCAGAAATAACCTAAAAAGAATTTCCGAAACGAAAACGGTCCTTTTCGGTGGAGTTTTATAGGGCGGCGTTAGAAGGTAACTTTGTTTGTGCCGCTCGACCAATGAGGAGCAGCGGCTATTATTTATTAGGATTACATCTTTATGATTGGTGCAATACGAAACAAGGCTAGCGAATCATGAAGCGGCGGCGAATGTTTGGTAGCTTTAGTGTTTGCCGCGTTTTGTCAAAGATTAAACAGGTTTATTTCTGAAAACTGACTAAGGAAAGACGCTTTATTGATTACTGACTTACGAACACTCTTTTACTATGCAATGAAATCAAATGTTGGAAATGTCTTAACCATCATTATCAGCCTATTACATTCCTACTGTTGAAATTCATGCATGATGTTTTTTACATCCTATTCCTACGGTGGTTGGTGACCTCACGTATTTTTTAAGAACATCAGCCATGCTCGCTCTTATTAGGCGTTTACACTGATTAGATCCTTATTCCTGAATGTTAATTGGAGCGATGATGTTTAATGCTGTAATTAATAAGTAAGCATTAATAAAAATAAAAAAAAAAACATTATAGCCTATGTCACTTGGGATGATTTAAGGATTCCGAGGATACCCCATACATCCAAATCTGTTGAGGCATTTATTGTGTAATAAAAAACGCACATACATTAACCCCGAAAACATTACATTCCTTTTTTGGGGAGTCGCGTAAAAAGCAGTTTGCTTGAAAGTTAGTTGTAAAGTAAGGTTGGTAGGACTTTGCTAACTGAAGATAAAATTTGTTTGTCAGATCTGTACACGCGGCGCACTAATATTCTTTGACACAAGTTCATTGCTCTTTATCAGCTGATTGTTAGGGTTGAAATGAACTTGATTACCAGAAATGTTTAAATTATCATATCTTGTGATTTTAAAAAGTTTCTGGTGATTTGCACTTGGACTTGAATTATTAAAAAGCTTCTATATGCGTGGTTTAATTATTACTACACATTTATGTTACACGTTGTATATGATGATAACATATTTATTTTTCTCACCGTGACTTACTTTAATTAATATACCTACCAACAAAGTATTGACATTTATTTATTTAATTCTTTATTGCATTATCACAAGTTATGTACAAAAGGAGAACTTAATGCTAAAGCATTTTTAATATGAAATAAATAAATAAAATTGTTTGATAATAAAACTGTTAAATATTAGTCCGCCTAAAAAGGCCGAATTTTGTTGAGGAAAACTACTGCTATGTCACCTTACAATATTGTAACTGAAATTCTTACAAATAGTTTCGTTTCGTTTCATTTTATTTCAATCCATTCCATTGATTTTCAAACTACAGCACAACGGGTGGAATTATCGCTAAAAGCGATCTTTTCCAGTCAACCTTTGGAGGGAAAGAACTAGCGGAGTGAGAGCTCAGCGGTCGCAGGTTGGGCTTAGGTATATAAGCTATATATTCGTAGGTATATACAACGTGTAACATAAATGTGTAGTAATAATTAAACCACGCATATAGAAGCTTTTTAATAATTCAAGTCCAAGTGCAAATCACCAGATATGATAATTTAAACATTTCTGGTAATCAAGTTCATTTCAACCCTAACAATCAGCTGATAAAGAGCAATGAACTTGTGTCAAAGAATATTAGTGCGCCGCGTGTACAGATCTGACAAACAAATTTTATCTTCAGTTAGCAAAGTCCTACCAACCTTACTTTACAACTAACTTTCAAGCAAACTGCTTTTTACGCGACTCCCCAAAAAAGGAATGTAATGTTTTCGGGGTTAATGTATGTGCGTTTTTTTATTACACAATAAATGCCTCAACAGATTTGGATGTATGGGGTATCCTCGGAATCCTTAAATCATCCCAAGTGACATAGGCTATAATGTTTTTTTTTTTATTTTTATTAATGCTTACTTATTAATTACAGCATTAAACATCATCGCTCCAATTAACATTCAGGAATAAGGATCTAATCAGTGTAAACGCCTAATAAGAGCGAGCATGGCTGATGTTCTTAAAAAATACGTGAGGTCACCAACCACCGTAGGAATAGGATGTAAAAAACATCATGCATGAATTTCAACAGTAGGAATGTAATAGGCTGATAATGATGGTTAAGACATTTCCAACATTTGATTTCATTGCATAGTAAAAGAGTGTTCGTAAGTCAGTAATCAATAAAGCGTCTTTCCTTAGTCAGTTTTCAGAAATAAACCTGTTTAATCTTTGACAAAACGCGGCAAACACTAAAGCTACCAAACATTCGCCGCCGCTTCATGATTCGCTAGCCTTGTTTCGTATTGCACCAATCATAAAGATGTAATCCTAATAAATAATAGCCGCTGCTCCTCATTGGTCGAGCGGCACAAACAAAGTTACCTTCTAACGCCGCCCTATAAAACTCCACCGAAAAGGACCGTTTTCGTTTCGGAAATTCTTTTTAGGTTATTTCTGAACATGAATTCTAAGACGTCAAGTTGGATAAAAAGTTGAAACTGATCAAGGCAAGGCTAAGTCGGGTACGTTCGCGGAGATTTTTTTGTATACCGGTTCCGGAACATGCAAAAAAAACTATGGTAAAAAAAACTTAAACCTATGTTTTTATTATGGTTAAAATACATACATACGTAAACCCTGAAATACTCCTTTTTGGGCAGTCGTGTAAAAATGTGGAAATACCCTTTTTTACGAGTGGGTTCCGGAACGGAACCGACCGAGTCCGAAGATCCATTCAGTATGAAATTCCGGTATTTGAGACTCGAAATCAAGCCCTTGTAAAATGTTCGGCGTTTTCAAAGACAGCGCCTAGGCCACAAAACAGATAAATACAGAAGTTAATCTCATGTATGTACTTTTCATACATTTCATACCGGACGGCGCAGGAAGTTTTTGGGAGGAAAATTGATTGATTTAAAAAAAATAACTGTACACGATATCGACATAATTTTTTCGCAGTTACTATTATAACTGAATAAAGTTTTTTTGAAGACAAAACAAATGCGATTAGTTTACATTAACATCTTCCTCATTAGATTATTGAACACAAGGCTAACACAGCTTATACTACAATAAATATCTAATTTTAAATTGTAAAAATATGACAAGGCCACAAAGTCATGTTCGCTTGTTCGGCGCAGGACCGGGGGCTGGGGCGCTTACCTACCTACCTAACTATTTTGTGTTACGTGAAAACGAACCATCAAAATACAAGCAAATACCTACTTACCTCTCTGAAACAACTGGTAGCTTAAAAAACGACAATTCACCGTTTAATGTTGAATTTAAACAACCGTCCACCAAACAGTTATAATAACCTATTTTTCGTTGCTCCATTTTTGCACAAAAAAGTTCACAGACGCGTGTCTCAAGCGGATGGCACTCGCACTCGCATCCCAACTGTGCCCAGATATCGTGTCTGTGAGCGGTGTCTATGTGTGCGTTGCTCGAGCGCACTTTGTATGTAGATTTCTGTACTAATCTGTTTTGTGCCTAGGCACAAAGTAGCTCGGTCAATGACCCGTACTACCGCGACTAGGCCACAGCTTGTTAGGATTGTCCAAAATAATTCAAATAAATAATTTTTAAACTTTGTATGGAAAATATAATAGTGTTTTTTTGGTTGTATATTCTGCCCGATGATTCATGACTAGATACCCATACACACCTTTCAGTATTACTACACATTAATGTTATTCCCTGTATAAAGTATTTAACAGCTTTGAAGAATAGTGTTGGATGACATCACTTTGACCCTACTTTTTATTAACGTCATTTGTTATCGAGCTTGAGCTTGTCTGATTGCATCATCTTCCTTAATTAGTAACCTTCATAACGAACCAATAAGCTATTAATTAACGTACCTATAATTATAGATTATAAAAATCAGAATAACAAATGTCATCCGCTTTCTTTTCTCACCATACGTACGATACACATCGTGCAAATATTAATGAAATAGAAATGTTTCCTATTGCATAAAAGTAATTAATCTCAAGGCGCTATTTACATTGTAATTTGAACAGTGAGAGTGATAACTTGATAGATAAACGCGGGGGCGATGTGGGAAAGTGATATGGCGTGTGTTAACTGAAGTCACAGATTAAACAGATGAAGATAGAAATGACAGACTGGCAAAGTCTTTTTAAAAGCTTTATTTGTTTATTATTTGTTTGTTTGGTTCAAATCTTGTAAGTTAAATCAGAACCACTTACTCTTATCCTACGGAGTTGAAATTTTGTCAAAGTCCGATGACAATGCAATATTATGGTGAGAGCCAGCTGATCTGATGATGGAGACGGAAGGCGGGCAATGGAACTCCTAGACGGATAATCGTTAACTACTAGTGTTTAGGCTCATTTTAATCAGCTCGCGGTTCCGATTACGAATTTGTTAGAAGCTTGTCTTGAAAAATATATTTTTCAACAAAAATCTTGTTTCGGTTTTGTCTGTCTTGTCTAGTCTGTTCTTGTTTTGGCTCTCTTCCTGTTCGTCTACCTTTTCCTAGTCTCAGCCTAGTTTTAATCCCTAAAGCAAAAAGGGGGTGCTATAAGTTTGACCACTATGTGTGTCTCTGTCTGTGGCACCGTAGCTCTAAACGAGTGAACCAAGTGAACCTTTAAACGGGTGAACCGATTGGATGCGGTTATTTGGCAGAAGATCTTCTAGCGGTTCTTAGACATGTTTTATCAAAATCGGCTTAGCCGTTTTTCACTTTTGTAGGGTTTTCGTGTCGAGTTTTTTTAGTTTACTGAAAGTCGTTATCCTAGACCCCGTCCATTTTTTTGTCCTTGTCCTTGTGCTTTTCATTGTTCTTGTCTTCGTCTTTATCCTTACCCCCGTGCTAGCCGTCGTTTAATTAAAGATGTCGATTGCCGACGTGGTTTTAACACTACGACAGTGCCTAAAACTTAGCATAGAAGATATAGGTACCTATATTATTATTATTTATTTCTTCGCTCCAAATTCGCTTCATTAGGCATTATCTGCTCGTGGAGTTTCAAAAGGATCTTCTCAGCTAACTAGTCTATGCCCCAAAAATAGTACCTACCTACTGACCATAACAAAAACAGCAATTCAAATTAATTCATATGAAAGTTTACCCACAAAGCGATGTGTACCGCCTCCGGACTGACAGACAAAACGACTGGATAATTTAATTATATACTATTTATGTAATTACACACACATCTTGAAGCCTAATGTCTGATAGTTGTGCGTGATGGAGCCAAATTAGGCGATTTTATTCGGTGGTTTAAAGTTTATATAGACATCTGCGAATTAGTCTTTAATAATGCGGTTCGCAAATTGCCTAAACTTTGTGATTCTGGTAGTTTTATGAGATTTTGATGAAGGTCATGAAATGAAGGTTAGATTAAATATTTATTTCAAGGTTCATACTACTTTTGGCTTCTTAGCGACTCCTAGCTAGGTGGAGAAGATAAGCTATTTCAGGGATCTTTTCACTAAATCTTTCTGCTGATTTATTTATTTATATTTTGCACAAAAATTGACAATTTAAGTTATGGAACAACTTATTGCTAATTATCATTATCTACCAGCCTTTTTTTCCGAGTAGGCAAGCGTTTGACCGCAGTCTCACATGATGAAAAGTGACGACGTGGTCGACGATGGATCATAATTGCCTAGAAGACCGATTCACTCGAGATTTGAAGACACTTAGATTATAAGAATCGGGAAACAAAGACGGTGGTAAGGTTTTCCATTCCTTGGCTGTTTGCATTATAAAGGTCGAAGCAAAACGCTTTATTCGGGCAGGAGGAATGTCAACTATGTATGTACGGATGCAGAGTTTCCGTGCGTCTTTTAGTGGTTCCTCAGACTTCTCAACAAGTTGACCATTAGTACAAGCACAAGAGAGCTTACTTATAGATGTATAGACAGACAATAGTTGTTATACCTTATTTACTAATGCTGCAATAGTCGTTATGAATTTAAAAAACCGTCCTCGTAAAAAACCTTTGAACAAAAGCGTAAGAATACATCAGGCAAACAATGCATAAGCTATTAATACACCTTGCAAACGTTATCAAATTAGCAACATATCGAGAGGAAAGAGAAATGTGAAAGCCCTTGGCTGAGGGCACCGCGGTACGTTCACCTTGCATTCCGAGCGCAGCCGTGGACCCGCGCGCTGCGATCCCGGTTTTGCAGCTAAAACTAAACACCTAGGTATACAGGTTGGTATACGTGTAACTGGACACAAACAGCTAGATGCAACGAGAAGTTCTTATAGGATTCGAATGAAACAGGATCAGCAGGGGAATCGTGTAACTCGAATACCGATCTCGATCGCTTTTAAACAAAATACAAAAACTTTTATTTGCCAAAAGAACTTACTAGTAAATACAATAATTTAAATACAGAGCGAGTGTGGCTCAGCGGGAGCATGTGCCGCTTTCGATCTGACGCACCCGAGTTTGAATCCCGCTGGCCCCGCACTACTAACTTTCTTAAGTAATGTAGGGATTTAACATTCGCTCTAAAAACGGTGAAGACAAACATCGTGAGGAAACCGGTAACATCAAGAATTGATCACAATAATTCAAGGATATGTGACAACCACCAACCCGCACTGGGCCAGCGTGATGGATACATACACATACATGCCCATACTCTCTCAATGAGAGAAGGCCCATACCCCAGCAGTGGGAACGTGATGGGCTGATGATGATGATGATGATGAAGTATTTACTATATGCTTTCTAATGGTCCCCGCACTAGGGCAAACCTTTATCACGGGAAGCCTGGACTGATTAATCATGTTTTGTGATCGGTATTTATCTGTGGAATTGTCGAACTTTTCTTCTCAAAATCCGCGTCCCAATCCCTATCCCAATCACGATCGCTAAAAATGATCGATATTGCAATAATTGCAAGGTGCTTACGCCTTTTTTAAATTGAACGCAATCGGGATCGGTCTTCGAGTTATACGATGCCCCTGCAGGTCATCCGTACGAAGTAAATTCGCACGATATTCTTCTTAAACAGATGTTTTGGTGGTTGCAGTGTACCTATAGAGTAGGCAAAAGTTGGAACAAAATAGTGTATCGCACCTTCGGTGCAACAAAGTCACAAATAGCCAAAACTGCAAAATTGAGTTAAGTATGTCAAATTGTTTTAGAGCCATGCCTATATCGGGGCAACAAAAACACCCGCGAAAGTATCGCAAAAATCTACTAAATGGCGCGAGTGCCTTTGTGGTTATTGGTGCATTTTTTCATTCGTTTTGGGCCAACAAAGTTTGATTAGACAGTTGTGCCCCCGCGCCTGCGAGATTATGACATGCGTTGGAGCTAAAGCGACACAAATGATGTAGACGAGTGCAAAAAGCCTGACTGAAATGCCTAAATAATAAGGCATAACTCATTTAACTAAATAATTCCTGGTGCAACAAAGTCACAATTCAGGACACTTTTTTTGTTTTGCGTTTTATTAGAATAATTTTAGTAATTTGAATTAAACTTTTGACATGAAACTATAGAAAACACAATAAAGCATCAATTTTATAAAGATTTTAAACCTACTACAATTAGACATCCAGTAATAAGGCAATAAACGCGAAAAAAGTCTTCAAAGTCCTCTCCTGTAAAATTCAAAACTGAGCTGTTGTGACTTTGTAGCACCGAAGGTGCGATATGTCTATGTATCTATAGTAGATGACGGCTCGCTAATTTTGTTACATGTTTTACCCAATAACTAGTTTTATTGTGAGAGAATTGCGTAGCATTCTGTACAATTTGTTCACTACGCAGTATCGGTGCATAATCAAATAATAATCAGTGTTTCCTCTGGCGATGAGTGTTAAGTTCCTCGTCGAGTAGCTCCATAGCATGCATGAATAGCTATGCGCTTTATTGCAGCGCCTTCCTGTTTTGATTTCCTACCCTACCTGCTTAGTCAGATCCTTAATACTGCAAGTACCTGGTTATAGAATTCTACTATTTAAAGATATACTTATTTTTATTTAGTTGTAGGTCTTCAGTAAAGTTCAATTACTGCGGTACCACGCCGTTCCTACTTTCTATGAGAAAATTAAATTTATTTCAACTTGCGTACATTTTTATTTTTATTACATCATGTACCATAATAACATCTGCATCTTACCTTGGTCTTACCATAGTATAAGATTAAATGCTAAGTAAACTAAGGTAAACAGATAAGTAAAACCTAACTAAATTTAGCTCACCTACTTCTACCAGGCCTAGCGCATTTCGCACTGTAGGTACGAACGAAGCTACAAGTACATAGCCGGTCACCGACGGCGCGGCGGGTTGCGCATCGTTACACGTGCCGCGTCAGAAGAGATAAGAGCTATGCGATAGAAAGAGAGGCGCTCTGTAGGTTAATATTACTGGTAGGTATGCAGCGCTACGCGAGCTGAATTGGATTTTATTGCGTCATAGCAAGAGTCGCTATTTGTTTAAATTTCTTTGCGGAGCTGTTCTGTTGCTGCTGTCCCTAAGTATTCTGTGCTTCTACCCAAGTTGAATAGTTTAAGCTAACAAAACAGACACAAAATTAAAACATTCGCTTCGGTCCTTGTGATAAAATGAGGCAAGAATCTTTGAAGCTCATCTCAGATATGAACATGAAAAAAAGAGTGTTAATTTCTTCCTACCATCGGCAGTTAATTATGTTTTATTGCATAAGGTGCTTCAAGATGCTCAATAAAGTTTTAATTATCGCCGCCAGCCACATACACATCTTATGTGATTCATTTAGTTTAAGTTTCATCAATGGAATGTTTAAAGTTTATTATTACGCCACGCCGCCTTTTATTTCCGGATGTATATATTTACATACATTGTATACACTTATTTATTAAAAATATGTTTAAAAATAGTATTAAAATATGTTTAAAGTAAATATTTTCCCAGATAACAATATAAACTAGTTTCAGACTTACATCAAGTTTGAAGTATCAAACGTGAAAACTTGGACCAAGTTTGCCATAGCAAGTGTGCAGACATGGTGCAAGTTTAAGCCAAACTTTCTAGTTACCATGTAACAAATTTGAAATATACTTGTTACGATAAAGATGCCACAGTATTTTCACAACGTAGAAGCTGCAATGCATATAATTAGGGTTCATGATTAACGATACTCAGCGCCCATGCAGGTAGTAAATCTATGTAAATTTTCCGTCGAAGGTAATTAAAATTATTTCAATAAACAGGAATAGGCCTTTTAAAAATACCAAGTGTTTTTATTAAGAATATGCGTTGGCACGAAGAACCCTTAATGCAAAGCGATATCAAGCTAGGAAACTACACTAATGTTAAATCTTCTGAACGTATCAAGCGTTTATTCTGTTTTACCTGTGAGATCCGCGGATAATCTTTTCACCGCGGGCTAACTCAACAACGGCTAGTTCCGATTATGGAACTACATGTGTTAGACATATCAAAGGAAAAAAAGCCTGCAGCAAGCTTACACTACATTGTCGCGATAAACTTGATGTATCTATTCAACATAAAAGAAAATCAAACTTGCAGCAAGCTTACATTCCGTTGCCGCGACAAATTTGATGTATCAAATTTATATCAAAGGTAAAACAAACTTACTGCAAGCTTATGTGCTATCTGGGATGCAGTTTACCAATCGCAACATTTCAGTTTATATCTACTTAGAAAGGTATTTTTTCTCTTCAAGACCCGTACAACACAGGAAATAACTAAGTACTAACATTATCCAGTCGCTGCGACTCAACAGTCACAAAAGCCGTTATCAGCATTGCAATTTCTTTTATCTGCTAACAAGAACTGCATTGTTGTGGTGCATTCACCCCGGGTTACTGGCGGCGCGGCGTGACCCTCGTGGGAAGGAAAGTGGTCATCGCAGTGCCGGATTATGTCACTAAGTCAAATGTGTGGTGCCGCCTCTTGACTAACACCGAAGTAAACGCTGACACTGTAAAAGATTTCGACTAGTACCAGGCCTACCGCACTCCGCACTGTAGGTACGAAGCTACAAGTACATAGCCGGACACGACGACGGGTCGCGCGTCGTTACACGTGCCGCGTCAGAAGAGATAAGAGCTATGCGATAGAAAGAGAGGCGCTCTGCAGGTTAATATGACTGGTAGGTATGCAGCGCTACGCGAGCTGAATTGAATTTTATTGCGTCATGGCAAGAGTCGCTATTTGTTTAAATTTCTATGCGGAGTGACGCTTCTGTCCCTTAGTATTCTGTGCTAGTACGAGTACTGTGAAAGATTTCGAGTAGTACTGTGTCTAATGTATAAGAATCTCCAAATAAAGTGATTCTGAGAGCGTGAGAATCACTTAGGGACTTTTTCACCAGCCTATCAATCGATAACCGTAATGTGATTTCTAAACTCTTCAATTGATAAAAATGTTGCTTTTCACCTTTCATAGTGTTCATTAACAGGATAAACTAGGAAACAAAGTTAAACTAAATCTTAAGACGAACATTTTAAATAATCAGGAAGAAAAATGACATTGCTCGGGCAGGGATCAAACCTGCGTCTTCAGAATACCGTCCCGACGCCTTAACCACTGGGCCACCATGTTGCCACTGGACAACATTAATGCATTCAATATCAAATCTTAAGCTGTTCTCTAGCTAAGGTAGGGTAGATTAGAGAGGTAGAACTATACTTGTATGTTGGTTATACAGACCCCAGGACTATATTCTTAAATTCATTGGGTATTTTACGGTTCCTTACATTGAATCACCTACCTAATTTATAATAGCAATATACTCGTCACTAACACTGCAATTAAAAATCTATTTATAGTGCAGCAATACACTGCTGTGTATAATACAGTATTGTTTACATTATCTTATAACTTTCCTAACTAAGCTGGCATATAGCGTAATAATAATCTATTATTTTAGCCCAGCTTTTGGTGCTGCCGTGCCACTCCAAAGGTTATTTAATTTTCACATTAAACGTGAAGCAGCAAGCTTCATTTTCGTTCTTTTCATTCCACAGCTTTACCTGGACGGGGAACTTTCCCTGAAATATTAAAAATAATAATTCATTTTATGTCGATGAAATTTACAAGGGACCATCTTGTACCTATACTCGTGGGCCAAATATGCATTTGGGCCACGCTCTACTGAGCAAAAATAATTTTCCCAATCAGTTTATAAATGGCATATAAATGACGGAGATCTGAGGCACCAAACGGAAAAAAAACTATCGAGTTGAGAACCTCCTCCTTTTTTGAAGTCAGTTAAAAAATGATTATTTATTTTGCTACTTTGTAAATACAATTTATCCCAATCTCTGGAAACACCAGGGATGCGAATGAAAAAAAAAATGTATACTAAGGCACATTTTTCTTAAAATTGAAATTTTGATTTTACAACTTTTCTCAAATTTTTAAAATGATGTTGAACGCCGCATCAAAATCCATCAAACACTACCTAACTAAATAAAAACTTTCGAAAGCCTGTGTCGTATAGTGGTTGAGCATGTTGGCTAAAATCTCATACAGCACTGAGCGGGTTCGATTCCCGAGACGGGACAAATGTTTGTGCACAGAAAAAAATCGCAAGCATTGATTCTTATCTGGGTGTTGTGGGACCTTGGTCCTCAAAGTTCCTGGTTAGTCGTATTTCAATGATCGAACAGATAAAATATTTTAAACATTTGAATAAAAAAATATCTTAATCATACATCTACATAATACTTTACTTACTGTTGCTCTTTTATCCACCACCAGATCTACATCGAAGATCCTCCTCTCGTCAGCTTGCAAGGGACAGGTGAGGAAGCCGCAGCCGTCCTTAGCCGGCTGGATGACGGTGGAGAAGGAGCCGTTGTTCTGGACGTCGCCGTTGATTGACAGCTTCAGCTTCTCGGCTGAGAACTCTGGAAGGTAGAAAACATTTATGTAGAAATAGATGTCATCGATGTGGCTCCTTTCGATTTCACGATTCAGACCAGAAGCAGATCAAAAAGCCTTTCATGTGGAATCTGCTGCTAGATATATTCATCCCCAATTATCTTCAATCTTCACAGCATTATACATTAGCACCCCTCACACGTGTAATTCAGTGCGCGCTCCGGGAGTGCCAATACGACCCGGCGGGCGGCGGTTATATCCTCCAAAACTCCGGCGCTCCGAAAAGTAACGAAATTGACATCACACTTTGGCGCGCGCTCCGATGCGTTATCAGCTCGAACGACGCATCACACCGCTCGCGCCCGTCTAAAGGTGTTTTAACAGTTTTTGGTACACTTCGGAGTGGTGCGTGGAGTGTCCCTAGAAAGGTCTGCGTGCCGCTTAGGAGTGCGCGTCAAATTGTATTTATACACGTACACTTCTGAGCGCGCGAAACAGCCGCGCCCCTCCGATGCCGGCCTCGAGAGCACTATTTAATGGGTTCAACTATAAATAAGTAGGAGGAATTAGTCTCATGTGGGCATTATATTACTATATAGGTACATACTGAGACTCAGGATAGAATTGCAGTACCTAGGTTTAAACTGAGTAAAACGAATAAGTCCTTCATGGGCGTACGTTTTTACAATAAAATTCCGAAATGTATAACAGAGCTCACAGAAAGTAAGTTCAAATTGCGTGTGAAAAATATTCTAATGAAAAATGCGTACTATAACATTTAGTAATTGCATAGAAGACAAAGATGCATGGAACATTCCGCTTCTGTCAAGTAGTCAACTGGCACATAAGGAACATAATATTGTCAAAAACCAACATAAAATATTGTAACAAAAGTTCTAAAAAGTATGCCCCTCAGTTTCTTGCCGTATCTTCTGAGTAGTGGACGTCCACAGTCTATGTTCTTACAATGCACGTAGATCGAACGTAGACACCGGTTCTAGCGCGTGCGCAGTTGTGGTAGCGCCCGCCATTACATAAAAATATATGAACTTACTTGGCGACAGGTTGAGGGTCAACCCATACTTCTTGTTCCTCTTCACGTTGCAGTAAGCAGGTCCCTGGTCGCAGGGGTCTACCACCACGGTGTAGATTGTGCATTGGCTCTGGTCAACTACGAATAAGTAATGAAATGCTAAAAAATTACAATAACCTAGATAGAGGTTTCAGATTTGAGATGAATTTCCGCAACGTTACGCCTAATTTCATTAAATTTTTTTTGTTACAATTATAATACATATAATAATTAATATAAAATTAATTGATGTCAAGTTTCCTTAGGAGATTTAAAGAATTAAATATAACCTAATAACCTTAGTCTAGAATTTTTATTTCTAAGCATTATGGCATGCTTGGCTATAGTTTTTAACTTTATTAACTTCTCCTTCAGCACAGGCACGCTCTAAACTATTGACATATAGTACATATATAACGATGCTCTAAACTAACTGAGCTACCACGGCAGGTATCTCGGTGGTCAAAATATTTGCACACCTTTTCTTTATTGGGTGACGGGCGCAACATCTATTGAAAATATTTTACATATGTATTTATCAAACATCGGCTGCGGTGAACTATTGCATTACCAAAAATTTTTGTTAAATCTATATCTAGTTATAAATCCTTGTTTCAAGTTGATTCAACTAAAGCCAGCGCCGTTAGATGAAGGCAAAAACAAAAGCCGTGAGAGAAATCCGTATGATGCTTGCTCCTTGATTATGATTATTTATTAGACAGATGTCTTAGTATGTTTCTCAAGAAAAACATGTTATTGATAGAGTCTAAACTTATTTATTACATACATATAGGTAATTACGGGTGATTTCTGGAAACACAGTAACTAACTCAATAATTCTGAGTTCTTAATTGAGCTATCAGTAGAATGGTCCATAACCCACAAACATCACTGATAAACGGTCAGTAACCTTTTGACCTCTGATCTCATCACAAACAAAATACTCACCATCTTTACAGAACTTCTTGGTGACGAACTCAGGGTCAGCGTTCAACGAACCGAAGAAAACGAAGAACAGAGCGACACCCCACATGTTTATTGTGAGATCAGCTTCGTACTAGCTGCTCTCGCACTTCGTACCGTTCGTACGGCTGATTGGAGCAATTAACTATACAATGATTGTAATAATTATGAGCACAAGTGGTATCTATGTTGTTGAAACGTCAATGAATTTTAATGAATGATGATAGGTGGCCTCTAAGTTGGTTTATTTTAATAATTTTATCGGGGGTACTCTGCACAATCAATCGATGGTAATACTACAATTTGATTTAGAAACGGGATATACCTAATTTACTGCCATGTATGTAGGTACTTGCTGTTTAACCGATTTCAAAAAGAGAAGGTTTTCAATTCGATTGTTTTTTTTTTGTTTTGTTACCACAGAACTGCGTCATTTTGTTGATGGCCGCGCCTAGTGCGGTAGGGCTGTGGTTCAGGGTGGCGATGATGGACCCAAAGGTGGCTCCACAAGCGTGGCTCCTAGATGGCGCCAATAAACCGATTTGGGAAATTAATTTTGCGTTGGATTCAGTAGGTATAGCTACAAGGTGGTCCCCTAGAACCTTAGATTTCGTTTAATGAATTATGTTTTGAGTTCTCGCTATTTTGGCATTGTTATAAAAGCATCATGACCTCGAGAAACTGAACTATTTGCGTAACGGTCTAACGTATATATTTACTCGCTTCAAAACTTATCTTTGTGATCATGGTGCTTGCAATAGTGCCGAAATATCGAGAACTCGTAACTTGGTAAATATCGATTTTCTAAACCTTTTACGTGACATAAAGTAGTAAAGGGCCTGTCATTAGTTAATTTCAACTCTTTAATGTGATACATTTACTGGTAATACATATGTATGTACGTCAGTTCCATATAAAAAAAAAAAATATACATTATGTAGTATATATAATTTTTATTTATATAGAACTGAGTGACCAGACGAGCAAGTCGCCTGAAGGTAAGCCCCACGCCTGCCCATAACAATTGCAGTGCCACCCAGAACTTTTAATACCATAAAAAACACTGCGTAGCACTGCATTACGCTCATCACCCTGAGACATCAGATATTAAGTGTCATATGCCCAGTAATTTAGCTGGTGACAATGCCCTTCGAACCAAAACACAGTAATAATGCTCGCGCACTACTGCTTGGCATACTTGTACTTCTGTGGCAGTCTTAGTTCTTCTAAATTCGGCTTTGGCCTGTTTTAGCGTAATTAAATTCTTTTGATGATTGAAAATGAATGTTAACTACTTACATGGATTTGGGATTTAAATTATGCTAAACGAGCTGCGGCGCGCGGTTTCATCCACGTAGTATTCGGTTTATTCGACAGCTTCTGTCGTGTAGCGGTTGGGCAAGTTGGCTCAAACCTCACACACTGTTAGTGCGCAGAAAAAAGCGCAAGCATTTGTTTCGTGTCTGTGTTGTGGGACCGTGGTCCTCATAGTTCCTAGATACAGGGAATCCTAGTTAGGGTCTATGTATGTGATCTTTGGGCGTTATTATTTATTTATAGTGGCTCCCTCGAGAACTGTTACTTTTTCGGGATGAAATGCATCATATTATGTTTGATACCTACATTTCGTCCAAATACATATCATGCCAAATATAATCGGAGTCAGTTCAGTCGTTATGGAGCTATGTGGTAGCAAACACACACAGACTTCCGCATTTATAATACTAGTGGGATTAGTAGAAAATAAGATTATTGGTCCGTCTGGCGCGTCGTATTTACGACCGCGCAGATAATAGACCACACCCCCGCTAGCATGATATAATCGCACCCTTCACGCGAGACCCCCTACCCCAAACCTCTAGAAACGCGCCCGCGACATTCTCCCGCCCGCCTGTATAAGTCAGAAGACGAAGAGGGCAGAGGCGACAACGACCGCCAAATGAAGTCCAACACAGAGACGCTGAGAGGCGCATCTCCTTTACTAGTTATTAGCGGAGCAGCACTAGTGGCCTATTAGTTCCCCGGGGGCAGAAGCCCCCCCGGATCACCCCGAGACCCATACCTACGACCCCCCCAGGGGGAGGTTGAAGAATAACTGACTGACAGGATTATTGTGTTTTGTGTACATATCTAAAGAAATTTAAAAGATATCGAGCAAGTACTACCTACGCTGTCTTAGCAACGACTATTTCTTACGATTTTGAGTAAATAAATACATCGCAAGCTGTGAACATACTACCGGCTAACCCACTGGTCCCTCGAGCGCCAATCTTTATATCGTGTTAAGCTCAAATTAAGCTTGAGAGTCCAGTGGGTCGGCCAGCTGATATAAGTAGGTAAGATACGAAAAGTTAAATAAAAATATACAACTTCTGCTTTAATCTACAATTTGTAAATAAGCTTTATTGAAAACTTAATAAAAACAGCAGATCACATAGTTATATTATTGTAACTATTTCGTGAGTGCGATGTTGGCGAGGAAGCAACACATATGCTGTTTGTCCTCTTCATTCCAAATTTTCCATTTAATAGTGTAATGACCCTGAAAAAAAAAGATAAATTATTATAAATATAACAATAAGGCCAGGGGCGATTTTTTGGCGAGTCGACGGTGCGTGGTGACACTGAGCCTACCCCGAGATTCTCTCTGGGGCGTAATGAGACCCCTGCACCCTTAGCACGGACCGGAGACAAAAATTTTATCCCCTGTTTGTATCCCCTTTTTGTTTGACGAAAGCATTGATATATTTAGCTCAATGGACGAAAGTGAATAAAACTGGGGATAAATTGTTTTGTCTCCGGTCTGTGCTAAGGGTGCTGACCCCCGGCTTGCCTTAACTGACCGTCCGGGGGTGGAGATGCACGAGCTAAGAACTAAGCTCCAAGGATGAATGTGTTAAAGGGCATAACTCCGGGAGTAGCGTTTAAGTGAAACTGTAGCACACCTCTCGACACCCACACCAACGGTGCCACTCTCGTCGTCAATAAACGGCGGCCCTTAAAGGGGCCCGTTTAGTGGGTGACGAGTAACCATCTGCCTAAATATTTCTAATAAGGTGGTCATGGCAGGTGGCGAAGTCTCATATAATCCATTTTTAATGGAATATATGAGTCTTCGGCATCTGCCAGTTCACCTCATTAGCCCAAACAAAAGTTATTTTCATATCTCTAATAATAGTCCTCGCACTTATCGGGGGCTGTCTTTTATTGCATCTTCGTGATCATGTACTTAGAGGCAGTCCCCGATAAATGTTGCCCATTACATATCTAAATTAAATGCTCTAAGAGACCTCTACGTGTTGGACTCATGTCCCCGCGCAAGCCTTCCAAAGGACCGGGTGTATATCCCTTAAGACACATCTTGTCTTTAAAGATCTATGACTATGAGACTATGTCTTCTGTAATACGTCATTTTTTTCTCCAATTAAACACACAACACAACAATGTATTCAACACAATTTTCTCATCAAAATTGTATTTGGCTTGCCCATTGGGATTTCGAGATCGAATTTATTAAAAAACTCGCATGGCTCTCGGATTTCATTTCGAGTCATGGTATTTAGGTTTTATACGGATGAATCCGTGGAGTTTTTTTATGGTGCTGAATAATGAGATGAGCAAGTCGTTCGCCTGATGATAAGCGCTACGCCTGCCCATAGCAATTGCAGTGCCAACCAGAACATATATAACCATATAAAGTAGTGCGTAGCACTGCATTGCGCTCATCACCCCGAGATATCAGATATCAAGTCTTAAAATTATGCCCAGTAATTTCGCTGGCTACAATGCCCTTCAAACAGGAAACAATAATGCTCACGCATTACTGCTTGGCGGCAGAATAACTGGCAAAGCGATGGCACTTACCCAGACGGCCTCCCGCAAACGAAAGACCTACCACGAGTTGTGATTCTTGCTTTGCAATTTTGTATGATCTAATTATTACTAACTTTTGGCAGTATCCTCCCGATATGCAGGACGTAGCTGAGAGTCTGCGGTTGGCCAACCACGGTGGGGCAGGTGGTGAGGGTGCAGCCGTCGTCAGTGTCCATGCCGGCGAAGGGCAAGTCCCCGCTCCCGGTGGGCCAGAACACGCCTGTTTTCAGCTTTGTAGCGACGAAGTCTGGGAAGATTGTGTTGATTGGCTTGACGCAACAAAAGTTATTTTTTATGGAATTGCATGCCGTTCGCATAATGGTAAGCGCCACGCCTGTTCATAACAATTGCAGTGCCGCCCAGAACTTTTAATACCATAAAAAGCACTCCGTAGGACTGCATTGCACTTATCACCCCGAGATATCAGTTATTAAGTCTCATATGCCCAGTAATTTCGCTGGCTACAATGTCCAATGTACTCAGAAACCTGCGTTCCCATCTTGGTGTCGTGGTTCATTTATTTACACAGTGATTTTTTTGAACAGGGATCCCTACGTCAACTATCCTATATTGTTACTTGTATTACAACTCGTGCAGCCTCGACTTCTCTTGCGCCGTTTCTGATTTGAGCTTTTGGCTTTTAGAAAGATTTTGGATGTTCGTTACTAGACATTAGGTATTCTGTTACATTAGTGTGTAGTTTTTTATGAAGCTCTTCAGGGTATACTAGGTAGGGGCCAATATCAATGTATTGTTGGGCGTTATTGATGTTGACTGTAGCGCTCGTAGCGTAGCTTGCCTAGTCGTTAGTAACAGATCTGCTCAGTTAAGCAACGTTCAAAGCGGACACCACTTGGATGGGTGACCGTTTGTGTAGTATCTACATCTGAGCGCTACCGTGCTTCGAAGGGCACGTTAAGCCATCGGTCGTTAGACCATGTCGGAGGACTTCGGGCGGTCTACAAAAGCTCCATCAGGGTAGGCCACACGAACAAAGAAGATGTTGACTGTGGAAGTGACTTACTTGGCGTGAAGTCGAAGACCAAGCTGGCATTGATTCCTTTTTTAAAGACGCACCTGGTCGGTTTCGGACAGGGATCTATGCGGACGTCGGTCACCGAGCAGTGGTCTGCGGAAACTAGAACATACATGAATAATATTATAACATCAGAAGGCAGACAGTCCCAATCGCAACTGCGACACTAGACTGAAATAGGTACCTGCTGAATTCAAAGTTGCGATATAATGAAATGAAGCAATAACAAAATTTCGGATATACTATTCGGAAACGAATGCTGTTTGATCGAATATCAAAAATCATCGAATAAGTATTTATTTAATTATGTGCATGGTATCGGTGAATCGTGTGTTCGAGCGTTTAATTATTGGATGTGACTTTGTTATTTTCGAGAGGTTCGTTAGTGAGATCAACATTTCAAGAACAAAAGCGACTATATACCTAGGTAAACCAATAACGCTCAGTTTATTCGTTAGAAGTGTTAGGTGCATACACGTCGTTGACAGTACGTGCCAGTAGAGACGCATCAGTTTCACGTAGGAAGTCATATTCGAAAATGGCACTTTTTATAAAGTTCATGGTGTGAACAGATTAAATATGCGTCTTGGGTGCTTCACTTCTGAATTTGACGCCTAGTGGTCAAATTCAGAAGTGAAGCACCTAAGATATCCCGCCTCTCGTGCGTACAAGCCACAGAGAATCCAATACTACGTAAGACACAAGCCTCACGCACACATTTACTTCATGTCATGCCGATCGGCAGCCACATCCAAAGAGATTGCTATGCTTCCGTTGTTACTTAGCAAGATTCCGTACGCCTTTTATAGGGTTCCGTACCCTAAGGGTAAAACGGGACCCTATTACTAAGACTCCGCTGTCCTCTGTCTTCTGTCTGTCTGTCCGTCTGTCACCAGGCAGTGTCTCTTGAACCGTGATAGTTAGACAGTTGAAATTTTCACAGATGATGCATTTCTGTTGCCGCTATAACAACAAATACTAAAAAACAGAATAAAATAAATATTCAAGGGGGCTCCCATACAACAGACATGTTTTTTGCCGTTTTTATAGTTTTTATACGGAACCCTTCGTGCGCGAGGCCGACTCGCACTTAGCCGGTTTTTATTATTATTTATAGTTGGTCAAGTAAAACTCTAAACAGAATTCTACGCGGACGGAGTCGCGAGTCAGCTAGTTAGTCATAAATCATCGTAGGTATTACTGATTAGTATGAATTTAAAACGAAGAAGTTGTCTGATAATAGTCGTTATTAGTTGACATTTAACCCCAATTTATAGGCATTACTTACACGTTTATATTGTAAGTACATTTCAAGTACTGTAGAACTGGGTGGACTTAGTGAACGCATGAGAATAAGAAAGTTTAGTTGCCAAGTAGCCAACTGGCTTTATAAGAAACAAATATTATCAAAAACAAACATAAAATACTGTAACAAAAGTTCCAAAAATAAAAATGCCCCTCAGTTTCTTGCCGTATCTTCTGAGTAGTGGTTCTTTTTCCGATACGGTGGTAGAGTCATTGTAATAATTGACGTTCATAAGTAAAATATTCTCGATTTTGGGTTTTCTGTTACTGTTAAGTTGGTTCTTAGGAAACCTACGGCAAATTTTTAAGAAATTTAATTTTTATTGTTTTTGAAAAAGATACTGTCAGTGAATATATCAGTTTACTCATATAAAAAAAATGTGGCTCTTACAAATATTATAAATACGTTTTTTTTTATCGCTTAATAGATCCATGTTTGGCCATTATCTCGCCTGATGTGAAGCGATGATGTGGCCTAAGATGAAGCACATAGATCTAGAGAAAGACGGCAGTTGAGCGGCTGCTCACACCCGTCTCCCCGATGGTTCACCGAACATCATCCCGAAACACGACTAGGTTGTTTGACGGCATGGCTTTGTTCGGTGGGTGGTACATAATCCTACTCTTACAAATATTATAGTGAAAGTTGTGAGGATGGATAGATGTTTGTTACTCAAACCACAGAAGACTATAGACGTATAAAAATAATGAACGGATTTAGATGAAATTTGGTATGTAGGTACAGTTGGGTTGTGTTGTTTGGTTTTGTTTGTTTTTTGTCCTGGAAAAGGACTTCAGGTACTTTTTATCCCGGTACATCGCGGGTAGTAGTAAAAATCTACTCACCCCCATCGCAGGGCCTGAACTGGGCGTGGTTAGCACAGGTTGTTGCAAATAAAACCGAAAATATCACAATATAAGAAATCGCCATGACGTCTGCTTTCCTTGCTTAACCACAATGCTCTGGTAACTGGCTGCCACTTGGACTGTTGATCTTTGTCCAATCAATCAATCAAGAATGGATGCCCGCGTCCCATTAGGTTCAGGGAGACAATACATAATGGAGACAGTAACTTAATTACAAACAACGTAATGAATTGACTGTACTAACGATGTAGTAACCTAATGAGAGCATTTCGTTAGTTAGTAGGTACTTAGGTACTTTATATTATGCTTAATTCTCCCTATGATTAGTTAGATACCTACATATTTATTTCATTTTAATAACATTTCAGTTTGTTTGTTGATCTTCGTTTTATAAGTCATCAGAAATTTATAATTTAACTACAATAGATGTTTACAAAAATAACAAAATCAGTCTTTCGTGATCATAGCTTGCAACAGGGCGAAAATATAGTTAAAAGAAGAAGATCATCATCATCATCATATATATAAAATTCTCGTGTCACAATGTTAGTTACCTTACTCCTCCGAAACGGCTTTACTGATTTTTACCAAATTTTATATGCATATTCAGTAGGTCTGAGAATCGGCTGCTATCTATTTTTCATACCCCTAAGTGATAAGGGTTGTTCACCCTTAACATTTTTTTTAATTTATATGGCAATAGTTAGTTGCCGGTAAAGTTTGCCGGGTCAGCTAGAAAAATATATAATAATAAGAATTATACTGTAACATACTACACAGGTATACATAGCTACCTACATACCTATAACATCACTGAATCCATAGGCTCTTGAACCAGTAGATACATTAGACTGTTTCAAAATAGAATATCGACAACATTTCAGTTTGTATGATGTTGAGTTACTGCTTATTGTGTCGCCTGATACCTAAGGTTACACTACGGTTTTGTTTAAGTTTGCGTTATCAAATGTAACATTACGACCCGAATGGTAAAGTTAGTGATAAAAGTAATGTGATCATAATAACTTTGGGTAAAGTGACGAGGAAGGCTGTAAGCACCCTCTTCGTAAGTATAATGCAAGTTAGGAACCTGCTTTTTAGACTTTTTAGAGCGAGTGTGGCTCAGTGGTAACTCGTGCGCCTTTCGATCCGACGCACCTGGGCTCGAATCCCGACTCGGCCCTGCACCAATGACTTATAGTTAAGTGCAGATTATGCACGCTCGCTCTAAAACGGTGAAGGAAAACATCGTGATGAAACCCGTTTACGCGCTTTGGAGTGGTAGGCTCTGGCCGTGGTTGTAATGCCACCCACCGAATAAAGCCATGCCGTCAAGCGACCCAGTCGTGTTTCGGGATGATGTTCGGTGAACCATCGGGGAGACGGGTCTGAGCAACCGCTCAACTGCTGTCTCTCTCTAGATCTATGTGCTCCATCTTAGGCCACATCATCGCTTCACATCAGGCGAGATAGAGGCCAAACACAGATCTATTAAGGGTAAAAAAAAGACGGAGAACAGGTTGAGTTTTTATCAAATAAAATAAAAAAAGTATTTTGTTTATTTTTATTTTATTATTGACTTATAAGTACTTGATAAAATTGAGTAGATAATATCGATGTCATGTTGGCTTACGAGTAGGTACGATAATGAAAAATATTTACAAGAACTAAATTATCTAAGTAAATAGTTATTTACAATTTTTTTACAAATTTGTTTACACACTCTGGAATAATCTCTTTGGCTTACCTTCGCAGGGTGCGTAAAAAAATTAAGTTTAACAAAAAAATATGGTCTCAATAAAAAAAAATTGGGGATACGAGTAACAATTATTCGCAGTTGATATAATATACAACTTGCCTTACTATAGTGATATAAGTACGTAGGTAAACAATATACTAAAACAAAATGTCTTACAAACTTACATAATGTGCTACTTAAAATGTTATCATAAATGTTTAAGTGATAAAATTCTTTATCTTATAAGACTTAACTTAGTAATTTTAGACTTTGTGATTTTTAAAATTTCGCGTTTCGAATTTATGATAGTTAAACGGGACTTAATCGTGCTGAAAACGTTTTATTTACCTCGACGTTACGACCAAGTTGCATTGGCCGTGAGACTTAGAAGAGTCGAGATGAGAAGAAGAGTTTTCTCGTCTCTCTTTTTCTAAGGCCCGTTTTATTATCATTAACTAGACTTGTTCAAAGGTACATAGGATTAAATTATTATCACAAGCTTTTATTTAACTTGCAATGCTTGTTTGTTTGGGTCAAATCTTCATTATAGATATAAACGGCTACACTCACGTTATGATTGTGTCGGATAACTCCGACCAGGTTTCGGACAATTAGGATGTCCTTCTTCCGGGAGTTTACGCTTTGGATTCGCGGCGCAGACTCGGTCAAATCTTGCAAGCGGAACCAGAACCACTTCCACTTGTTCTACGGTGTTGAAGTTTTACATACTTGTAAAAGTCCGATGACAATACAATATTATGGTGACAATCAGCTGATCAGATGATGGAGAGGGAAAGTGAGCAATGTAACTCCTTGACGGATAATGGTAAACTACTAGTACTAGTGTTTGGGCTCATTTTAATCTGCTCGCGGTTCCGATTAAGAATTCGTTAAAAGCTTGTCTTCAAAATATATATTTTAACAAAAATCTTGTTTTTCAATAGAAATCTAGTTGCTATTTCAAGTCCGAAAGTTGATGGAATGGATCATATCACATTAATCAATTTATAATGAAACGTAAAGAGGTATTGTAATAGTTTCTAACTACGTTAATGCTGCTGCATGCGACTTCGTCCGCGTGGGATTTGGTTGTATCGCGATCCCTCGAGAACAACGTGTTAAACCGAGATGAAAATGATCCTATGTCCATGTCTTGGCTACAGGGCTATCTCTGTGCCAAATTTCATCAAGATCGGTTCAGCCGTGAAAAGGTAAAAAACAGTAGAGTATGTGTGGAAGTGTTGAGAGTAGGTACCCCTATACAAACGTCTAGCATTTTGAAAAGTCCTTTATAATCAAAGGTGGCTTGAAGGAGATCACTTTGAGCATTACACAGACATGTAACTGAGTATTTTTCTTTTTGTAAGTACAATAAGAAGTTAACTTAAATATTTATATGTATAGGTACGTGTTTTATTACGAAAATATTTAGATATGTACTTGCATATATTTAAAAAAATATCGCCGTATGCGCAAAAGAAAATTTACGGAGATGTAGAATTTATAAAAAGTTTAATCTTTTATTTCTAAATTATCAAAAATTATTCTAAAAGCATTTTCAACTTATCAAGTAGATCAGAGTCACGATATTTTATATTCAGTCCATCGCTTATAAAAGTACCCGTAACTTATAGCCAGTATACTCGCACTTGTTTAAGATATTATTTTTTTCAAAATGATTAAATATTTGCTTATATGAGAAAACAAAAATGAACAGTTAACTAGGTTTAAAATATAGTCAATATAGGAACTGTTCATTGTTAATGTGTCTCTTATTAATCTCAACTGAGAGCTCATAAAAATGAACAAAAAAGTGTGGGTATATTTTTTTTACCGACTTCAAAAAAGGAGGAGTTACTGTATATTCCACTGCATTTTTTTATATATGTTCACTGATTTAAATAGAATCATTTAATAAAGAAATTTTCCAACTGTTCACCGCTTCAAAAAAATATTTTATTTTATTAAATATTTTTTTTTTAGTATAGCTACGAAATGGTCCCATATAAATTTCATTGACCTTGGACTTCAAAGATACATTAAAATCGTTTTTTGTTGGTTTTCAAGATACCTGTATTACCTAAATGGGTAAAATTTTTATTTCGTGTTTAGTGATCTTTATTTCGTCACTTATAACGAATCCTAAATTCTTAGACAATTATTTCTAAGTAATCTTAACGGGGTGAATGCCCTCTTTGCTGTGAATTAGATAGCGCTTCACAAAAAACAAACAATCTATTTGGTTTAGCGCCATCTAGTTCTCCGCAATGACGGCTCAACACCCTTAACACTATGACGTTAAAAGTGATCAATCTGTACATCTTTACATGATTAAATATTTCCAGCTTTTCAACTAAAGCCGTGATAAAATCTTAATGCAAGTCTTATACGATTTACTTTCAGCTCTATCTGCTAACCCATACTGGGCCGTCCGGCATGGTGATTATAGCCCATGCTCTCTTTGACAGAGGCCTGTGATCCAGCATTGCGAACGTAATAAAACTGAGGATCAGACTATAGCCAGCGTAGTGGTAGTATTATGATCGTCCCTGTCTCTAGACATGTGGTGTCCCAGGTCCTGGTGGATGCCGGCTTCCTTCAGGATCCTCATCCTGGGCCCTAAAGGTACTCCAAGGGCCCGTAGCTTGTCTTCTCCAACGTAGGGTAGTTCTGCTGCTCCTACCTTCTCTTTTTCAAGGAGAGCTGCGTATTTCTGGAAAAAAGTAAAGAGATTAGGAAACTGGGAATCCGAGCGGGGTTAAACATAATAGTTTATTATCCCTGCGAGACTACTCGTCACTCTTAGACATAAGTTTTTTTATTTTTTTTTGTTAATTTGTTAATTAAATTTTTTTTCAATTCATTTATTAATTTTCAGATACTTACAATCCATTTTGTTAGTATGAACTTACGGGCTATGTTAGTAATTGTCTCATTAAAGTTCATGTAAAGCGAGTTAAACAGCTGGCTATTCAATCCGAAACAGTAATAATTGAGGTATCTTTTTCGCAGCAGCGTGCGTTGCGACAGCGTCATTCTAAATTACGTGATTCGATAATAAAAAAATGCACCCGAATTAATTAATCAGAATAAAAACTTTTGGCTGGAGCGTGCGTTGCGATAACGTTACTAGACATTACGTAATTTTTTATTTTTTTTTAGTTTTCCCGTTAGGGAAGCGTAGTAGTAGGCGAATTAGTTTTTATTTGATAGTTTAATATTCCATTTACTATACTTTTGTTGAGAATGAGGGTCATCAGCAATAAGTTGGACCCTCTCCTAGTACTTCAATAAAGTGGTGGAACTTTCCATGTACTTTTTGGGAGAACATAAAAAGCAATGTTTTCTCTATTTTGTTTCATTTTCCTACACTCGTGCACGTTTACGAACACATACTGGTTAATATTCCACCGATATTACACATGATCACTCAAAATGTACATTACTGCAATAAATAAATAAATAACACTTGTTTAGAAAAAAAAATCAAACTGTTTCATATAATCAACTTTTCACTTCCCGCCAAAAAGTCCTGATAATGTCAGTTAAAGTAGTATAGCAGTATGTCGTAATTCGATACAAGATTTCCTACATTTTTCTTTCCTTTTTTAAATTGTGTAACTGAATAGGGGCTAAAGAAATTGAAAAAAGTATTGCATGTACCTTGTAAGTAGTTAAATTCAATTAAAATGTAGTATTTAAAAAAAGCATATTATTTACATTAACTCCCGACGCAAAAAGGAACGTTCTTATAAGTTTGACCACTATAGGTTTCTGTCTGTGGCACCGTAGCTCTTAAACGGGTGAACCGATTTCGATGCGGTTTTTTATATTTTGAAAGCAAGTTTTCTAGCGGTGGTTCTTAGATGTTTTATCTAAGAAGAGAAAATCTGTTTTATCAGAATCGGTTCAGCCGCTTTTACTTTTTATAGGTTTTATGTGTTGGGGGTTTTTTTAAATTTTATTATGGAAGTGGACTGACCTCATATCCCAGCTTCTTCAAGAACAGCCTCATCAGCGGCGGCTCATCTCCGAAGAACTTGGTGAGCCGCTTCACGCGCTCCGGGTTGCTGAACGAGAACGGGTCCAGGTGGCGGTGCTGGCCCGAGCGGATGTACTGCTGGGATCTAGAACCAAAACGTTCATGGTGTTGTTATAGAAACAAAAAGGAAATACTGACTTCTGTGATAATCATTCTATACTTATATTATAAAGAGATAAAGCTGTATGTATGTTTGTAGGAGGTAATCTCTGTATGCACCAACCCGCACTGGGCCAGCGTAGTGGATTATGGCCCAAACTCTCTTTATCAGAGAAGACTCGTGTCCCAGCAGTGGGATCGTGATGGGGTGATTGATGATGCATCTCTGGAACTACTGCTCCAATTCTAAAAATTCGTTCACTGATGGAAACACTGCTATCAGATCATTCATTGGTTTACACTACCATCGAGTGACATAAGCTATATTTTATTGTGTTGACGCGAACGAAATCATGGGCGTTTGGATTGTATGATGACTAACTCCGACACACGAAACACGATGGGGTACTAGTTTCAGGTCAATTGGCAAAAGGCTTAACTAATACCTCAAACGTTACGAAAAGATCTTCATGTTTTTTTATTTATTAATCAGAGTAATAAGACGAGCAAGTCGTTCGCCTGCCACACCTGCCCATAGTAATAGGAGTGCCACCTAGAAGTTTTAATACCGAGTAGTATAAAAAGCACTGCGTACTGCATTGCGCTAATCATCTCCAGACATCAGATATTAACTTATTAACATCAGATTTATTATCATATGTCTATGCCCAGTCATTTCGCTGGCTACAATGCTCTTCAAACCGGAATACAGTAATGCTTGCGCACTCCTGCTTGGCGGCAGAATAACTGGCAAAGTGGTGGTACATACCTACCCAGACGGCCTCCCACAAGTGTCCATGATGTCAACATTTCGGATGAATCTCCAGTGGTCTATCATAGGTTCAGGTAGAATCAAGAATTGCAATTGTCATACAAGTAGATTTACAATTGTCATAGCATATAATATACACTTTTTGGAGTGGTAGGCTCTGGCCGCGGTTGGAATACATCTCACCGAACAAAGCCATGTCATCAAGCTAACTATTCGTGTTTCTGAATGGCGTTCGGTGAACCATCAGGGAGACGAGTCGGCTCAACTGTCGTCTTACCCTAAGCCTATGAGCTCTATCTTCAGCTACATCGTCGCTTTACAGGCTATACAGTGGCCAAAAGATCTGCGATAAAACATTCACGTACTTGTACATATGCCTGAGCGCGGCTATCTCCGCCCGGATGTTGTCCATCTCCTGCATGACGAGGTGCTGCGTTCTCATCTCGCTGGAGAGGTGCGCCACGGAGCGCGCCAGCGTTACCACGTGCGACTCCAGCCGCTGGAACCGCTTGTTGATACCCTGGGATATATAAAAAAATCAGGTTAAAGGAGAAATTATATCTCGCTATAATGGCTTTTTGCTGAGTTGTATAGTTTTAGGGCCATCTAAATGTATGTTTATATGTTGAGTGATGAGACGAGAAGGTTGTTCACTTGATGGTAGCAACACGCCTGTTCATAACTACCTAGAACTTTGCAGAAAGTTGTAGCACCACCTGGATCTTTATTTTGTTAAATCATGTGCCACTGCACTGCTCGACAAACTGGACAAAAGCTCACAAAAAAAATTGAGTTTGTAGGGATAGGTGGATAGTCTCATAATGTCCAGTAATTTTGCTGGCTATAATGCCCTTCAAACCGGAACGCAGTAATGCATATGTACTACTGCTTAGCGGGATAGAGGATACATTTTAGCAGCAAAGCTTTTTGAAATGACCTCGTCTGAGGATTATTATTTTTATTATTACGTAGTCCGGCAGTAATACGCATATTGTTGACAAGCGTATTGTTGAAAATTATTACTATAGAGTTACTTTAGAAGTTAAAAGTGTCAAGTGGCACTGTAGTTGTTTTTGCACTTCACGGCAGCATTTACTACATCATCAGACGAACGACTTATATTTTTTTCTGATTCTGATTCTGAATGTAGTAATGATATACTGTAAAATAATTACTTAAGTTTGATCAGGTCCGTAAATTATTTCAATAGCGCTTAATTATTAGGAGTCAATAATTGGGATCACAGGTTGTTGTTTCACAAATTACATAAAATATAAATGTTACCTTAAGATCGTGCTTCTTTCTATGTTCATTATTGGAGCTACGTCTCTTGTCTCTCACCGGCCGACTGCTCACTGAGCTTGAAGGGAGAGATGACATGCTGCCGTAACGGCGCTTTGACGATAATCTGTAACAAGTATTATGAAGTAAGTGATTTACTTTGACCTATTTAGATTCTTTTTTTACAATAGATATTGATGATATGGAGATATTTCTTTCTTAGTTTAAGCCTCAGATGTAAGCACTTTGTTGCATACCTTCTGTCTTACTAAAATATCCATAGCAGTCCCGTACTTAACTGCAAATGTGTAGTTCACCCAAAGCAAAAAATACGCACCAAG
Organism: Petrophora chlorosata; assembly: GCA_951640565.1. Taxonomy (NCBI): domain Eukaryota; kingdom Metazoa; phylum Arthropoda; class Insecta; order Lepidoptera; family Geometridae; genus Petrophora; species Petrophora chlorosata. The sequence goes on along the minus strand of OX621202.1, from coordinate 16,619,439 downwards.
CTCCCAAAAGCTTGCTAAATCTTCTAAATCTTGGAGCATTTTTGCATAATCCTAACATAGCAACTTGACGCGTCGGACAATCGGTCATCCGAAAGAGAGCTCAGTCTAAACGAAGAGTAGGCGTCGATGTCAGAACGACCTTTAAGGAATAGTATGTACCAGTATGTGCAAAAAGATTTCTCAAGCTTCAAGCTTACATACCTAGCTTCCCAAGCGGGGTGTTTCGCCAAGCTGGCCGGCTTCCTTACTCCTAAAAGCTGCAGCACTTCAGCGTACATATTTTCTAGGCCTCGCAGCTGCCGCCTGATTGCTCGCGCGTCACCTCCTGAGGCGTCGCTATCTGAACGCGCGTCGAGAAGAGATGAGAGGTCGAGGCTGCGGGTCGTGGTGGAGGTCATGTCGGTGGTGTCCAGACCGAACACTGGAAGGTGAGAGGCAGCAATTGTGAGAATCAGCAAAGTAAGTTGATGATGACATTGTTTTAGGTTTGATTGGCAATGGTGATGAGAAAGAAGGCTAACTGATGAATAGTTCTGACATGCAATGAAAATATGTAGTGTAATATGATTTGAGATGAATTTCCGCAACTTCACACCTGATTCCATTAGATTTGATGAATAGTTCTTGATGAACGATAATACTTACAATGTTTTTTATAATGGTGGTCCCGTTTTGATGAGTGTTTCTTATGCGCATGCCAGCGGGGCGATTCCCGACCGCGGCGTCTTTCGTCAGGGTACTCAGATGATCGACCTGGTAAACTAAAAATGTAAAAAAATTAAGATTTATCTTTTGTACACAAAGAGAATCTAGATGAAAATACTCTTTAGATTATTAACTTATCATCACAATGTGCAAAGTTTAAATTTTAAAACAATTTATTTAAGGCAAACTTAGTAGTTATGTCTGTTGTTGACAGGCATAGTAACTACTATGCTTAACGGTAAATACTTAGTGAAACTACCTAGTTAAGTCGTATGAAGTTAATGGTGTCTAGCCCTCAATTTAAAATAAATAAAATATTACCAATGATTCCAGTTTTAAAGTTAAAGCCTACATTATACCAAAGAGAACCTCTCACCTATTTCTCTTATGCATATCTGAAGATGGTGATAGTGGCGGCAGCGGCGGTGTGACCGAGCTGTCTGAACTCCCGGAGGAGTCAAGCCTCATGCTAGCCAGCTTCGGCTCCAGGATCTGTCGAAGCTCACACTCTACTAAATCTGCCCATTCGTTTTCACCACCTGAAAAATAATTTCAAACTGCATTAACATATTATGTTACTTTGTTCGTTGATTTTACAAGAGCATTTGATATTGTTGTTTCTTTAAACAGTTCTTCTCTGGAAATCGTGGCTTAGGAACTTATTATCTTCATAATCTGTTTACAATACAATTAATTAGAGTTTAGCACTAATGCATTGATTTCTTTAAGTTGATTCCGGTCTACCTCAGGGTGACGTTCTTGGCCCTAACGTTCATGTGATGGTATATTAGTATCCGTGTATAATTTGAAGATTGTTTTCTTTTTAAGGCACTCACTTGGCCCTGGGGCCTGTTGACTGGTCCCAGGCTGCGGCTGAACCCTTGACGCCACAGCATCAGAATCAGCTGATGTGTCATGCAGGCTGGCTTCTGGTCTTCGACCACTGGAGTAAGCTACGCTGCCCCTGCCAGAGTCCACGTTGGAGGATTGCCCACCGTTTTTGTCGTAATCTGCAGAATTCATTAAAAATCTTTGTAAGACAAAGTATATTTCCATTTTTACGAATGACAAAAAGTAAATCTTCCGGCAAACTTTATTTGCCATATCTGGCGATGAAAAATTGCGAAAATATTTTTCAAAGTTAATGTTTCACTTGTTTTGGGAGGCTAAGTAGGATATTTTAGCTGTTTAATTTTATGACGTGCCCAATTAACTGACATGTTTTGCAAATTAGTTAATGATTAGTATTTGTATTATGATTCTCTGTGGATGATCAACATAATAATAAAATTTGATTTTAAGAGGTTTCAGATAATAAAACGGCAATCGATCCTCAATGGCTTTATAGCCGCAAAACTTTACGGCTATTTAAAGTTTAGTATCAAGAATTTATGACCCCATTTCGCTACTTAACTCCCCCAATAAATAAATAAAATACATTAATTTTTTATTAAGTAAATAATAAAAATCGTCATTTGCTTTATTTTTTTATTCATTATAGGTTTGCGTTTGACCGCTATCTCAACTGTTGTTAAAGGACAATATGGACGAAGATGAAGCACGGAATTCGGATTGATCTAGGTACTATAAAATGTATACCTTTATACCATATATGTATATTAGGTAGGTATGTATAGTAACGGTACTTTATATATTATAGCTTTTGTTATAGTTAACACAAGAAGCTAAGCTATTACAATTTAGTTAGTTTTAGTGGAAAATACAAAGTGTAACTTACAAATCTCACCTGAACTGGCTCCCGACCCTGCGCCTTTCTTCCCGTGGTTCTTCAGATCCTCTATTCTACTCGGGGTTTGCCTTGAAGATGACGGTTGAGGATTGTACGCTTCCACCTTTCCACTAGAGTTGTATACGCTATCCGCTGACTTTTGACTAGCACTCTCATCGACCAGACTCACTTGACCTTCGTCTTTCTGCTTCTGAGCTATTGAATCAGGAGTCCGTCTCTCTTTATGACTGTCAGGAGTTCTTCTTTCTTTATAACTGTCCGGAGTTCTTCTCTCTTTATGACTGTCAGGAGTTCGTCTTTCTTTATGACTATCAGGTGTTCTTCTCTCTCTGTGACTCTCTGGCGTTCTCCTGTACGCGTTCTCTTGAATTCTGGATTCTGTTGATCTTCCACTGGTTCTGACTCGTTCTTCACACCCTGATCTGCCTTGAGCCAGTCTTTGTCTGAAACCTCCATCATCCGATTCTCTCTCGTCATGTCTTTGGGGAGTTTCGTTAACTTCTAGAAGATTACTGTGTGAGTTTCTTCTGGATCGGTCGTGGACCTGAGGAGTGGTGACTTCGGGTCTTTGCTGGGGTTCGTCTAGAAGGTGGGGGTGGGAGGCGGCTCGTCTGCCTTCGACGAAGCCTCGTTGTCTGATGATTTCTCTTTCCAATTGTTGGGGGCTTCTGAGATCAGCTCGCGAGTTGTTTTCGAACTGTAAACAAATTAAACATGATTATATATAACGCAAAGTATTAAACTCTCCGCCAATCGGCCATGTCTTCAAGTATTTTTCGAAAAGTATAAATTAATATGAAACCATTTAAATTCTACTGGACACTATCACTATTATGCAGATAAGTGTAGCTAAGATTATATACGATTGCGTTTCCTTTCTACAAGGTTCGTAATCGAGGATACACGGTTAAATCAGATAATACCTCATTTGCGAGCGATCATTAATAAATACCAAAGGAAGTATACTAAAGAGTATAACGGTGGGTTTCCGCCGATAAACGTGGAGATTGGGATCTGTAGGTGAAATCTTAATACTGATAATTATTTGACTGCATTTTCGGAGACTTTCAGAAATCTTGAGTATAGGTACCCACTTTGCATTTTCGATGGCGACTTTCATACTGCTGCAATAATTCGTGAGAACCATGCGAGAAAACGAATGTAAAACATGGTTTTTTCTAAATATGTTGTCTGAGAGATAGTTGAGGTTTCGTGTTGTTGTTGTTTGTAAGTTGATATTTGAACAAAAACAGTTTTGTGTTGTTACTTGTAGTTAAACAAATCCACAACACAGCTGATTTGTTAATAAATGTTTACATTTCACGTTATTGGTAAACATTACAGTAATGTTACGTGATAAACATACATCTGATTCTTCATCAAAGATGTGTGACGAAGAATCGGCATCAATCACAAGTAAATCTCAATTAATGTTTCCGTCTATTATCATACTGAATATCAGCTACGTTGGGCATATTTTAAAGATCTGTAATATGGTTCTCCTTAGTAGTACCTATTGATCCGAAAACAACAAAATTTGAAAACATGTGTCTTTCCGAGGTCGCATAGTAGATTCGACCCATATTTTTTTAGCATTTGATAATATAATGGAATGGATTCATGCATAGAAGGAAGATCAATATAGGCAGTAATAGTATAAAAACAGCTATTATGCATTTCTGTAGGTGTTGGTAAGGTCGCCTTGAATGACGATACCTGATTATATTTAGTTACTCTCTTTATGAGCAAAGGCCACATCTTTACAGCGAGAATGTAGTGGGTTGATGATGAAATGAATAGATGAAAAGATATATTATGGAAAGCTAAAGCAAACTGCAACATTTTGATTAAATGACTGCAGAAAATAAAACAAAATGAAAGCAGCCAGAAAAAATCATATGAGTGCAATAATAACCCAATCAAAATTCATAAAAATGTAGCAACCAACCAGACGGCACCACAAAGCACTTGTTACCAGTTACCATAATTGCACCCACTCGTGGGAAACGTATAATTGGTGGGAAGGTGGGCCTATTGTCTTAGTGGGAACCATAGGGTCGCTGCCGCTGGAAAGCCGTTGGGAAACCATGGCAGTTACTTTTGGTATTAATTTGGTTACATGTGCTTAATTTAGTTAATTTGGTACTCTCAGCTTTAGGTGTTTTGAAATTGTTAAGAGGTAAGAGTTACCAACAGTAGATGGCAACGGCACAGATTTTAAAGCATGCTTCAAAGAGCGATCAAAAATGATCTGAAGTAATTTTATAGCAGTAGATAGCAAGTTGCAATAAGTCTTAGTTTTTGCTTTGTGCACCCACTCCACATTCCTATACATTTATGCTAAGAATAGTTTTATTAAAATCTTAAATAGTGAGAATGATGAGGACCGCATCGAATTTTCGTATTACAATAAACATCACAAATGTAGTTTGCATAATCTGCAAGTCATTTCCAACTTCAAGTTTGACCGAATTCCTGCGCATGATTCACACTCAATTAACCATTTGGTATTTAGAATTCATTGCCGTCAATTTTAGAATGCATGAAGATCATTTACCGAGGCTAGGTTTAATGTTGTTCAATTATAGGTGGGTGCTTGACCTTTCTTTTATTAGGGGAACGTAAAAATAGAGAATGGTCCAGGTCAAAAAGTCAAAGTAGAAATAAATTGATGCAATGGTCCTAGTCATAGAGTGAAATCGCTTGTTACAAAGATTAATTATGCCTTAAAATCGATTTCTGGAATAATCAGTGAAGAGAATCATGGTTGGAGTGGACCGCAATAAAATGACGTTCAATATCAAGCAATTGACATTTTCCATTATTGATTCTTGTGACAATAAGTCAATAGTGATATCAATTACGGGTGCTTCATTCCACTATTATTTAAAATCACCGGTGACTATTTTGACCCTGACGACCCAAATTCTCAAACGGTTTGTACGTAAAATTGAAATAAAGAAATGAAAAACATTCTAAAATTTCTAAAATTTTAATATGTATTTTAAGGTGGTTTCTTTTTCATTTTTAATTTTAAGATCACTGGTGAAAATCAGAAATCGCAGCCTTGATGTCTAAGTCCAAGAATAAAGACAAATGCTTTGTAAGTAACATACTAGACTTTCTAACAAGCATGTCATCAAGCTTGATGTTAAAAAATATGTATTGTTATGTTCAGACACAGACACTTAATTGGTGATTTCATTGTAACAAGTTTATAAGGTTATTGTTCTCAAGTAAACAGTTTTTGTTCCACATCTCGTAAGTAGAAATAGAAACCGAGCCGTAAGTCAAGCTTCATTTGTTCATTAGCTCGTGATATTATTAATGCGCCGCTAGATAAAAGTTATTGTAATAGGTCTAGCAAAAGTTTGAATTCAAATCAGTCGTAGAAAACGAGAACGATTTGTGTTTATTTTTTACTAGGAGCAAGGAAAGCTTGGAAATGGAGCTTTGGACGCGTTCACATGTCATCTCTTAATTTGTTACCTTTTTTAGTAGTATGATTATGTATGATTATTATATGAATTTCTTTATAAATATTTAACAAAACGGCTAGGACTCACGTAGTTTGTCGAATTAGTCGACCTAGGTTTCGACCGTGTCCGATGCTCTTCGTCAGGGGCGAGTTTACGCCGCGATCTCGCAGCGTAAGTCGCCCCTGATGAAGTGACGACAAACTACGTAAGTCCTAGCCGTTTTGTTAAATATTTATACTAATGAATTTATTTGTTAAACTACAATCTCAATTACAAACAGAGCATCTATTATATTTTACTATATTTTTAAGTTTTTAGTTTTAGGTGTACATATTATTTAGTCTTTGATTTGAATTTATTATGTTTGTATAAATAATAATATGCAAAGTAAATAATAAGACTAAGTAAAATAAACATTTTGTTTATATTGACATGGCGTTAAGGCAAACGGTTATGTCTTGGAAATCCTCCTCTCCTCTCAGATCTCAGGTGGTTTTTTAATAAAAGATGCGAAATTGGTAATAGAGGCCGAATGTATTGAAAAAAAATTGTACAAGGCCAAGTTAGAGTAGAACAGTTTTTTTTATAAATAGTAGGGTCTGAGCGAAGACAGTTATTAGTAAGTATAAGTACTCGAATAGCAACTGAGTCTAAAAATTGGTCGTGTGTTGAACATTTGTGTTCCGCAAAGATGTATAGGTACCTGATAAAGTCTAAATCATTTAGTTACACACTCAAATAGATTTTAGTTGTTAAACGCCCGATATCTGATGCTGATACACTTAATATTATGATGTAAATGGTACATTGCTAAATAACTCACCTGACTTTGAGGGCCAGTCTTCAATGATGTGAAATTTGCCATGGACCTTACGTCCAGGTCTCTTTGGTACAATGCACTCCTCCGTCCAGGTGGTCCGTACTGCTGATAAAGGGCATCAGCTCCTAATGCCTGGGGCCTTTGCGGTGAGGCCAGCATCTCCTGACTTCTATGAGGAGATGATAGCATCTCTTGGCTTCTAGCTTGGTGGTTCAGGAGCATCTGTTGTTGGACTATTTGTTGCTGTGTTATGAGTTGTCTGGAATAAAATAAAGTTTCTCAATTTTAAAAAGGAGTTTCATTAGTTATATTTTTCCTTTATCTATCTAAATGGAATCAGACAAGACAGTGCAGTAAAATATGGCAAGTGAAGCATACTCAACCGTGTCTCGACTTTTAAAATTAGATAGAAACTTTGCTTGTAGTTATTGTATTTTCTGTGTGATGCTTACCTGTGGGGCGACGGGCTAGGGTAAACCATATTATTGGCCATGCCATGACTGTATTGCATCTCAGGCCTGTTTTGCATTTCAGGCCTATTTTGTATTTCAGGTCTACTTTGCATTTCTGGCCTGGTCTGCATATCAGGTCTATTTTGAATATCTGGCCTAGTTTGTGGCACTGGTCTTCCATATATCGCTTGATCAACCTTTCTAACTCCTGCATCTCTATTTGGCGTCACTTGTTCAGGCGGTGGTTCTGGTCTTTTCCTTTCCTCACTATTATTGAGACTTGTCTCTGGTTCGTTATTCTTTTCATCGCTTTCTTTGCTTTTGAACCTGCTTGAGATCATGTCTTTAAGTGTGTGGTAGGTTTTACTGACAGACTTGTTGCTTTTCGGCGCATCTCTTGTACTGTCTTTTCCTGTTTCTACGGTGACTGTGATCATTTGTGAGTTGTTTTGGGTGTGTTCAGATTTGCCGTAGGTTTTAGCCGGTACTGGAGGTTTTGGAGAATCGTAGTTCTGGATATTCCGAGCGACTGCGCCTTGGGTCTGATGCATAGCATAGCCGTACTCCTGGTACTGTCGGAAGTCACCAGACGGGCCCGCTTGTTGGTTCTGTGAAAAAGGGAAAATATGATAATTTGTGTGTCTTTAAATACATTAGGTTAACAGATGTTAAATTATTTCACTGAGATTTGAAAAAATATGACGACACAGTTGACATAATGACGTGTCGTTACAATTATATTTTAAAGAAGCTTGTAATAATGAAATGGATGTTTTAGTAATGAAAGGTTAATTTGAGTCAGTTATCATAAAATAACAGCTTTTGCTTCCAATATATATTATAGGTCCTATATCACGAAGCCACTGCAATAAATTTCAATGATTTCATCAACATTAAGTCCTACTTTTGTAAGACGTACAATTTTAACATTCTTTAGCTTTTGGCACAAATTGATGGCATACACCAAGTTCTCCAACCGCACTAAGTTTGAGAAATGTCTGAGCTAAATCAGCCAACAATATAGCTTGGTGGGAAACAGAAGACAATGGTCTATTGCCATTATTCACCACGATGGAATGAGATTGTCGGTGGTTCCACGGTGCGTAACTGTTCTGTATGATTGTAAACCTATGGTGAAAGGTGTACTGTCTCAAAACAATAATATTGTATAGTACGATCGTAAGTAGGCATAACCACATTTTTATGTACTATGTATGAGTTACTAAATGACAAGACGAGCAAGTCGTTCGTCTGATGGTAAGCAATACGCCTGCCCATAATAGTTGCAGCACCCCCCAGAACTTTGTTTTCAAAATCCTACGAGGCAATGGACTGCACTCGTCATCCTGAGACAATTAAAGTCAAAGTCAAATATTATTTATTAAATAGGCACAAAAGTACACTTCTAAAGGTCATAAACACATGATACAAATAAAATATGTTAAAAATTGTAAATTATTTTAACATGACTATGAAAAAAAGGTAAGTAGGTATGTTTATCCATTTCTTCCCTTCATTAGCTCTGAAGTTTCATAAAGGCCAGTATATTCGCTCTACAATACCCTTCAAACCTGAACACAGTAATGCTTGCGCACTACTGCTTGACTGAATAACTGGCAAAGTAACATTGGCAAAGTAGCACGTAGTGGGAGAGTTTGGCAGAAGCTGGTATGTCTGAATTACCACAGGAATATTTTATTCAAATAGCGCTATTGCCAGCAAATGTACAGGGCATTTAAACACAAGGGATGTGCAGGACTTCACTTAAGTTAAAGTTAAGGCGAGGTAGGTGCAGGATTTAAATGCGTTTCAATCACCATAAAATCAATAAACGGTGGATTTTCATAGTTTTTTTTTACAAAACAAAGTTTATTTGATAATGTACTCGTAAGTATGCATTTGTTATGGGCAGGTGTGGCGCTTACCATCGGTTACAAGGGGTTCGAACTTTTACCTGAGGATTGCTCTGCTCTCATATTTAACACTGGGATTGTTTATGATCATAAATTTATTTTGGAAACCGCATTTTTTGTTATAAATACCAGACAATCAAGACACATTGACGCTTAACTTTGGAGAGTTGGTGGGCAAGATATGAGGTAGGTACATAAAGTTACTCTGCATTAAAAAAAATATTTCGTATAATTTTACCAATACCAACCATAGATACTAGACTACGTAGATACCAAAAACTACTTTAAATTACTAGGCTGTGCTAAAACATAGCATCTTAAAAAAACAAAGGCCAGTTCTGTTAAAGCTTTGTTTCCGGTAGAAAAAGTTTACCCACATTTTCCAAAGCGAATTCGACCATCTTCACAGGCTTTCACACTACACTTGATTTTATTATTTTGTCCATAGTTTAATTAATTTTATTGTTCTTTTATTCTTTGCTTTCTTTACAAGCTACCAACTTGATTTGGATGAGCAGTTCACACATTATAATTTTATTTTATTATATCAAAATTCATAGCACTATAATTATTTCAAAATCCTTTAAATAACACTAGAATTCTCAAAAATAACCACGATTGAACTTTTCAATACTAAAATCCAACCGCACAAATCCACACGCTAATATAAAACGTAAAGTTTAAGCGAAACTATTTATTTGAAAAGCTCCACAGTCCACATAAAGGTGTTTGTACACTAGTGCCCGCGGCGGTGTCGGGAACGCGACCGGATGCGACACCATCCGCGACCCGGCGCGGCGCATTGTGTCGGCGTGCGGGCTCGCTGCGACGAATGGCACCAAGATATGTTCGTGAGAAACATTTACAGACGGTAATTTGTATATATAAACTTTGTTTATAGTTCGTTTTGTTGCATTTTTAGCTGATGCGTCATTAAAATTATTCAAGAGTTCAGTATTTTAATTTGGCTTTGATTTTGATGCCTTACTTGTAATAGTTTTTCAGCAATATGCGTTCAAATGTAGGTACCTAATGTTTATTCAACAGTTACAGTTTAGTGAATGAGCAGCGATTTATACCTATAAGCTGAATATATTTATTTATTTAGATGACCAACAGCATTATGATAAGATAATAATAGTACTTATGTCCACAGTATATAGGTATTAATGTAGGTTACACTAATAAAGCCAATTATAGGTCTCCGTATATAAGTTGTACAAAAGTAATTTTCTACATAATATCATCGTTTTATAGTTTTATGTAACAATACGTCATGGCGATCATAATTAAAAATAATGGCAACGACCTAGAGACGCTAAATTACACACGGCAATCCATAAATACTGCGATTCGATACGTTATATGACGATGGTTGATATTTGAAACTTTCCATCTCGTAATGGATCGCTCGTGGGCTATGGTTTTATGTTGAGCTATGGCAAATTGTGTATACCACTAGCACGAGCGCTTGCTATCGATTAAGTTTAACGACATTTTTATCTGCACAAGTTACTCAATCTTAATGAAGCGCATCGGATGTTTGATATTAATTTTGCCCAAGAAACGGATATAAATATTTTTTTTCTCTAACCAAACCGTACATAGTTGTCAGTTACGATATGGGTATCGTAACTGACAACTATGACTAAAACATTTTGAGTCGAAAGTGAGAGACTTCTTTTTTGTTTAAAGTAGGATAGAAATAAAACAAATATTCATCCTAGGAAGTCGGTACTCGACACCTCTACAGGCGACCGTTGGATTCCCAGTACGCGGTGAGCGTTCACGAGTCGCTCCATGAATTTTTATTACTATTTGGTTCTGTACCCGACTATTATAGCCAAGGACGAATCCAATTTAATAATATGGCTAGTTGAACCTTTACAGAGCGTTCATCCCAAAATAAATTCGTTCCGGTATTACTTTAAACACAAATACTGAATGCATGAGAGCTTAAAGCTAACTTGAAATCTTTTTTCAAAGTTCGACCATTGAACTAACAACTCGAGAGCTAGAAAAAAGATTTCGGAGAAATAAAACTGAAATGAATTTTGATTCAAAATTTCTTTTAAAATGCGGTGCATATATTTCCAGGACATAAAAACCATAATAAAGTGCATGGAGTTCGAATAATGCTACTCGTATACTGGTAACCGATAGTCAAGTCAAGAGATAATTATTAAATAGAGATACTTTAGAGCGAGTGTGGCTCAGCAGGAACTCATGCGCCTTTCGATCAGACGCACCTGGGTTCGAATCCCGACTCAGCCCTGCACCAATGACTTAAGTAAAAGTTAAGTGTAGATTTTGCACGCTCGCTCTAAAACGGTGAAGGAAAACATCGTGATGAAACCCGCTTACGCGCTTTGGAGTGGTATAGGCTCTGGCCGTGGTTGTAATATCACCCACCGAACAAAGCCATGCCGTCAAGCGACCTAGTTGTGTTCGGGATGATGTTCGGTGAAACATCGGGGGTCTCCCCGATGTTTCACCGAACATCATCCGCGGGTCTGAGCAGCCGCTCAACTGCCGTCTCTCTCTAGATCTATGTGCTCCATCTTAGGCCACATCATCGCTTCACCTCAGGCGAGATAGTGGCCAAACATAGATCTACTAAGCGTAAAAAAAAATAGGCAAAAAAACTGCACTTTTAAACGTCATATATACATAATACAAATCATTTAATAAACGTTAAAATATTGTAACTTAAAATATCACTACTTTGAAAAAAGGTAAGCATGTCTACCCATTTCTTTCTCATACTCAAATTAAAGTCCGGGCCTAGAGAAGAAATGCGAAAACTGACTCTACCAGTGCTTCGGGAAATACGTGTTAGAGATAAGTGTTTATAGGCAAATTTTATAAGGATGGAGTACGATTGGCTGGTATTAGAATGGTATCTACGTTATTATTCACAGATTCAGCTACGAGTATTAGAATAATAAAAACAGTAAATAAAGAGAGCTGACTCGTGAAGGATTTGAACCTCTGTCCTCCGATGGTCAAGGAAATTTGTATATCGGTGCTCTAACCTACTGAGCTAACGAGTCTTGAGATGCGTCCAACCAAAATATTGAAAGAAATCGGGAATATGACGTCACGATATGTGACACTCATGCCAACATTATACAAATCATGCAACTTTAAATTTGCATGAACCTGGTACCAATTTATATTTAATTTTATCCAGACATATTCTCAAACATACAATACTCAGCAGATCTGAAGTTATTGCCAAAAAAAGGATAGCCTAAGAAGTCAGGACGGAAGACCAGCGCTGGTCGCACGATCTGCACAACACCGAGTTGAGGCTTGCAACAAATTCCATTATTCTTATTCTTAAGTCAAAACTAATACAAAACATAGAAGTTTGAATTTAATTTAAAAGCTCGTTGCGTTTGCTGTTAGAAAAGCAGGACGACTAATATCTAAAACAAACATAAAATATAGTAACAAAAGTTCTAACAAAGTGCCCCTCAGTTTCTTGCCGTATCTTCTGAGTAGTGGTTCTTTTTCCGATACGGTGGTGTAGTCATTGTAATAATTGTCATGTCAGATGCCAAAATTGAATAAAGAACTTTTGAACTTTGAACTTTGAAAAGAGTTAAAAGATTGACTCGTGAAGGATTTGAACCTCCGCCCTCCGATGGTCAAGTAAATTTTTATATCGGTGCTCTAACCTACTGAGCTAACGAGTCTTGTGATGCATTCTACAAAAATAATGAACACTATCAACAATTTGACGTCATGAATTGCACTCTTGCCAATATTTTTATTATTATGCAAATATACAAACAAAAAATCTAGGAACAATCCAGATTTTGCTGAATATTTTTAGAATAGCAACGTTAAAAACGTCAAAGTGAAGATCTCTAGCAAAAACAATATTTTATTGTGCCGTAATGTGAGAGAGCCCTTAATGGTCAGAGCCGCAGAATAATGAATCTTCCGAATGTTACAACCCGTGTCGAATGGCATAGTGTCGCAAAAGATTGCAAATAATAATTAACAAATTTCAGTAAACTAAAATTTTAAAAACCTCCGTTACAAGAAAACCTATAAAAAGTAAAAACAGCTGAACCGATTTTGATAAAGCAGGTCTAAGAACTAACCTTGCTTTCAAATAAAAAAACCGCATCCAAATCGGTTCACCCGTTTAAGAGCTACGGTGCCACAGCAGACACACATAGTGTTCAAACTTATAACACCCCTCCTTTTTGCATCGGGGCTTAAAAACAAAAACTTTGACTCGTGAAGGATTTGAACCTCCGCCCTCCGATGGTCAAGTAAATTTTTATATCGGTGCTCTAACCTACTGAGCTAACGAGTCTTGTGATGCATTCGACAAAAATAATGAACACTATCAATAATTTGACGACACGAATTGCACTCTTGCCAATATTTTTATTATGTATGAATCACAACCCAGGTTGTTCCTGGGGTTTTTGCATATTTGCGACGATGATATTAACGTCAAAATTAAGATCTCTAATAGAAACATTGTTTTATTGTGCCGTAATGTGAGCAGTGAGAGAGCCTATAATGTAACGGCCAGAGCCGCAGAATAAAGAATCTTCCGAACGTTACGACCCGTGTCAAAGAGTATAGTGCCGCAAAATAGTGCAAAAAATAATTAAAAACAAAAACATTGACTCGTGAAGGATTTGAACCTCCGCCCTCCGATGGTCAAGTCAATTTTTATATCGGTGCTCTAACCTACTGAGCTAACGAGTCTTGAGATGCGTTCGACAAAAATTATGAAGACTATCAGAAATGTAACGTCATGAATTGTGTGCTGAATCTGACGTCACGAATTCAATATGTATTGCCAACAAACTATCATAATCCAGAAACTCTAATAAAAAGTCTGTGAAACTGACTGGCGATTACATAACACATGACATTAATATTTGACTAACTTATTACAGGACTAGCTTTTTCAGAGAAGACGAGCACAAGGAAGGACGTACTTTTTTAATTTTTCCAACACCATTTTAGCAAGACCACCCCAGTATATGAGAGCGCGTACTACGAAAAGGTCAAGCTGTATCTTCGTACTCAATCAGATTTAATGTAACATCATACCCTATAATCTAAGCTTATTACATTATTAAAATCCGTTTAGCAGTTTTTGATTCACAAACATTACAAAATAAAATTCATAGTAGCTAATACAAATATATCACCTATTCAAACATTATCCACGATAAAATCACTACTTTACACCTACAATGAAAACATTCAAAGAAACCATGTCCAACCGCGACCAGTGCAACCATTCCAACTATGGGGTACTTGTCTGTCTTCCCGGTACCCAACAGCCGTGACCAGCCGGTCATTACTAGCGGAAGGTTCCTTGCCCTTGCACATGCTATTCACACCATAATTAGAATCGAGTGTTACTTGATAGTACGCTTATGTAAGATCTAGGTAGGCAATGTTTTAAACTTGACTTCTGTTAAGTTTTTATTAGTTTATATTATAGTTTTTATTTTTATTATATTATAGTTTTAATATATATATATATATATATATATCTACCAAAAACATTTCAGTTACTTCCTAGATATGAGTTAGCTTATATAATAATAAAAAATGGATGTAGCTAACTGGTACATAAGAAACATACCTACATTGTATAACAACAAATTGTATCAAAAGCTCTAAAATGAATGCCCCTCAGTTACTTTTCGTATCTTTTAAGTAGTGGTTCTTTTTCCGATACGGCGATAGCCATTGTGATAAATTGACGTTCATAAATGCGTCCGTGATGCCTAGATTGAATAAAATGATTTTGGAAAGCGAGTTGCTTAAAATAATTAGTCAGCATAAAATAGATTGGTATTTGATTTATCTCGTACTAAGATCAATTTAATATGCTTTTCTGATACTTGGTTTCGTACTTCTACAACTGTTATGTTATGGGGATGCGTGCGCCACGCTTGATAAGTGCCTCACCATAAAGCCAACGGCGTACTGCTCATCCCATTGTTCAGTTGCATAAAACATTCTTAGTTGACGAATGCTGATTTAAAAACAGAAATAAAACTACAGCCTACTAACTACAACAACTTAAGTTGATTATTTTTCGAAAACGAGAAAATTAGCAGTTGCAAATTATTATACCTACTTATATTTTTCCTCAACATTCTTTACAATAACAGCAAAAATACCAGACCGGTCACTGCCATGCACTGTAATTAATTCCAAAACAATCCTAGTCTCGTTCTAAAAAGAACTTTATCCTCATAGAAATCGAGTCGATATTAGCAAGTTTATGTTGAGTAATGTGAAGGTCGACTGTGCAGAATCGGGAATCAGCTCGTAAATTAGCACGTGACGTCATGTCAACGATATTGTGGAGCTATTTTGCCCGCGCTGGATAAGACTCGTTAGCTCAGTAGGTTAGAGCACCGATATAAAAATTTATTTGACCATCGGAGGGCGGAGGTTCAAATCCTTCACGAGTCAACCCTTTGTTTCTAAACGTATTTTTTGTATTTTTTTGTATCATCATCAGCCAATCACGTTCCCACTGCTGGGACACGGGCCTTCTCTCATTGAGACAGTACGAGCCATAATTCGCTACGCTGCCTGGCCCTGTGCGGGTTAGTGGATGTCACATATCCTTGAATTTTGCGATGAATTTTTGGACATGCCAGTTTTCTCACGATGTTTTCCTTCACCGTTTTTAGTGTGAGTGTTACATCCGTAGATAACTTAAGAAAGTCAGTGGTGCGGGGCCAGCGGGATTTGAACTCGGGTGCGTCGGATCGAAAGTTGCACGTGCTCCCACTGAGTCATATTCGCGTTTTTTGTATGAAATCACTAGTACATATATATATGGTTTGAAAGATTCTTCAATGCCTAAAACAAAACAGCAATAAACACTTATTGTTATAGGGATGACTATAAAATGTTCACTATGGGTAACTTCAACTGCTACGAGTTTTTATCACTTGAGTAAGGTAAGAAATTTCCATAATAAAACACAGTGATAGCGTCTTTCTTTAAAATTTTGTCGAAAAGTTTATTCTTTAATTTATTTTGGACTTTGTTGCTGAGCCACATCTTCGTAAAAAGAGAACCGATAACAAAAACAAAAGAAAGAGAACACAACAAAAATGAATAATGCGCTGCCTCGTCGGGATGTAATTTTTTTTTTTTACGCTTAATAGATCCATGTTTGGCCACTATCTCGCCTGATGTGAAGCGATGATGTGGCCTAAGATGGGGCACATAGATCTAGATTATCACGGAGTACTTGTTAATTGGGTTTTTACCAAGTTATGACACTGTTATGAGTTACGAATCACACGAGCAAAAAGTTTGGCTTCAACTCATATCGTGACGTCATTTTCCTGGTTGGCTTTAATATTTTCGTTGGACGCATCATAAGACTCGTTAGCTCAGTAGGTTAGAGCACCGATATAAACATTTCCTTGACCATCGGAGGGCGGAGGTTCAAATCCTTCACGAGTCAACTGTTTTTTGCATATTTTATACGTTTTTTGAGCTTCGATTTAAAAATAAATACTTTCTTAACTAACACTCATGTTGTTGAGTTTCTCTATCCAAGGTATGTACATTTGGATCTTTAAGGTAACGGTGGTACCGGAAAACTTCTCAGGAGGCTTCGTGCAATCCTTTTATTATATTATACTTACATACAGGGTGGAATTGAGTTCGATATTTTTCCGAAATGTATGTACTCAGTATGGACTGAGTGAGCTTTAGATTGAATATGAAGCGCTAAATTAAAAATATATGACAAAAAAATAACTGACAATTACCTAGCTGAAATGTCTATTTCACTAAACAGGAAACGCGGGGGCGGCGCGGTAAGGCGCGGGTGCACGGCACGGCTCCTACTAGCCTCCCTGCGTCGCTTCATTTCATTGACATTTTAGCTAATTGACAATTATATTTTGGCCAGTTATTATTATTATTTTTTTAATTTAACTCTATACAATTATTTATTCTAAAACATGGACTGAGTATTACAATACATTTTGGAAAAATATTGAATTCAATTCCACTGTGTAGTATCATTTGTTATACCTACGTAAGTATATTCAATTATTTACTTATTTAACAAGTAAGTACATCTCGATTCCCTCGGTTTACACCCAGTGCATTAATAGTAAATTATGATGTGTGGCTTTCGATCCGACGCCCCAAGTTCAAATCCCGCTGGCCCCACACCACTGTCATTCTTAAGTTATGTGCGGATATAACACTCGCTATAAAAACGGTGAAGGAAAACATGGTGATAAAACCGGCATGTCTAACAATATATCATAAAAATTTAAGGACATGTGATATCCGCCAATCCGCACTGGGCCAGCGTGGTGGATTATGGTCCATAATCTCTCTATAAGAGAAGGCTCGTGTCCCAGCAGTGGGAACGTGACGGGATGATGATATAGCTGTGTCAAGTGAACCAAGTTGTTCATTATACTCGAGGCGGGATTGCAGCCCGAGCCGAATGCGAGGTCGAAATGGAGCAGAGAGTGTAGTAGTAACCAATGCTCACGCATTACATACGAAATTTTGTAACACACTTGCAAAAAAAAAAACATGAAAAACACAACTACCCTAAATTTCTATAAATATTTGTGCAAATGGTGCGTTGATTTCCTTTTTTGCGCGGCGCGCCCTGCCTTTGTATAGTTACTTTAAAAAAATGTGGAACGCTTCACGATTTTGCGTGTCATCCCTGCGCAGGGGCCATGCTCATCTTCTCTGTATCGTTCCAATTTATATATATTTATTTATTATTTATTATTATTTCCAATTTATTTATTTTGCGTGTCATCCCTGCGCAGGGGCCATGCTCATCTTCTCTGTATCGTTCCAATTTATATATATTTATTTATTATTTATTATTATTTCCAATTTATTTATTTATTATTTATAGTATATGTACTGCCGAAGCAAGTATGTAGTTAGTAAGTAAGAAGTAGTTTTTCACAAAACCTCCAAAAATACCTGCTAATGTAAAATAAAATTAACTTAATATTTATTTATGTAGGTATAAATGTATGTAAATTTGTTAACAAAAACAAAATCTTTGATGAAATGAAATGTTTATTTATCATATGTTATTTATCAAAGTTTATTTATTCACAAAATTTATTACATTTTTTGAACTGTTCGCTGAGATTTAAAAATAAATATATAAAGCATTAAGTGCGGTGGTATACTGCATTATGAACCTAAAAACGGTGCAACAAGAGCCACTTTACGAGCAAGTGTGTGGAAAAGATCATTAACTGCTTATCCGATTTCCACTTTAGCTTAAACTCACTTAAGTCTAAGTGACTTTCCATTACTGGATCTAATAGCTTGCAGCCTCAATCAATAAGTACAGTTCCGAGTCCATCCGTTTTGAGCTAAGTTAAGCTATAATCTAAGCTATTGACCCCCGTTAGCTGATCTTGATATAAGATACCAAGTCATTTCGCAAAGTAGGTCTGTGCTCCATTGGTGGAGCACTTATCTTCATTTGCTTTGTGATTGGATGAGATGCAAATTCTTGGCCAACTTCCAAATAGTCTAAAACCAGGCCTAGCGCACTCCGCACTGTAGGTACGAAGCTACAAGTACATAGCTGGACACCGACGGCGGGTCGTGCGTCGTCGTGCCGCGTCAGAAGAGATAAGAGCTATGCGATAGAAAGAGAGGCGCTCTGTAGGTTAATATGACTAGTAGGTATGCAGCGCTACGCGAGCTGAATTGAATTTTATTGCGTCATAGCATGAGTCGCTGTTTGTTTAAATGTCTTTGCGGAGTGATGCTTCTGTTCCTTAGTATTGTGTGCTAAAACTAAGTAAAATATCTCTACGTCTTTCTGCTTATTCGGAACATTTTAATTCTGCGTATTTGAAGGATTTTATTGGTGGTAGGTTTGTCGTATGAGAGTGGCCGTCTGGGTGGGTAGTTGGGTACCACCGCTTTGCCAGGTGTAAAGTTTAGTAAGTGTCTATGGTGGACCCACTAAGCCCTTAGCGAATTTTGAACTTTGAGCGAATATTGTTAATGTTTTTGGTCTGAGCGAAAGGAAAGTCTTAAATGTTTATTAAAATGGTTTATGTTATTCACTATAGCAATTGGTTTACATAAGCGCTAAATACACTGGTTAGAGCGAGTGTGCTCAGTGGGAACACGTGCGACTTTCGATCCGACGCACCCGAGTTCGAATCCCGCTGGCCCCGCACCACTGACTTTCTTAAGTTATGTGCGGATTTCACATTCGCTCTAAAAACGGTGAAGAAACCGTTACGTCCAAGAATTTATCACAAAAATTCAAAGACATGTGACATCAATCAACCTGCACTGACCCGACTTGGTGGATTATGGCCCATACTATCTCTACGAGGGAAGGCCCGTGTCCCAGCAGTGGAAACATAATGGGCTGATGATGACGATGACACTGGTTAAACCACAATTTAATTAATTGTTAAAACTAATGGTTATTGGTAATAATGGTTTATGGTTAACAAATATGGCTGAGCAAGCGAGGAGACTACCGTTGCTCAATTAGGTACAGCCCTTCCCATGTCTAGGAATTGTTGTGATGTAGGTTGGGAATTGTTGTGACGTCCTAGTCGGTGGCCGAATTTTTCTTTCCAAAAAGCTTTGTTTGTGTTAAAATGTAGTCATAAGTATATACAATATACATAATTTAACTTTACTAGGTAAACCAACAAATTCGTATGCAAAACGTAAGAATTTTGATATAAATAACTTTACTATGGTACCTTACTATGCCTTACCGTTACGTCCTACAAAAGGGCTACAGCGTCATTGCATTCGAAATTTTTCAACGGATGTGAAGGAGGAAATAGGAACAGACCTATCCTAAGTAATGATAATTTTATTGTATCATTAATCATTGTTATTTTATTGGATTGAATAGGAATTATACACACTCTAGGTATCATACAGATAGCCTCCGTGGTATAGTGGTTGGGCAGTTTGGCTCAAATCTCATACATCACACTAAGGTTGTAGGTTTCGATTTCGGCAATATTTGTGCACAGAAAAAAGCGGGAGCATCTGTTTCATATCTGGGTGTTGTGGGACCATGGTCCTGCGTTGAGGGAAGATTGAGATGCGGGTTCAGGTCCCAGCACCGGCTGAGACTTGAACCCGTATCTCAATCTTCCACCACCACCACCGGGTCGTATATTTTCTTTCCGAAAAACCTTGTGTGAGGGCGAACAGTTGAAAAAGTTGCCAGCAACTTTTGTCACTGACAGTACAACGGTTCTTCACCCGTTTTCTGAACTGCGCAGTCAATACTAGTTTCTGTTAGAAGCCACCATGACTCCGCTATAATTAAAACCGCTTTCGAATATGGGCTTCTACTATGTTATGGTATTCACATAAACATTCTATACATCTCATAAATCACATAACATAAGCTTTGTGTATTGTATAAGCGCTTTTCTCTAGATTGAGTTTTAAATACATTGATGTAATGGTTCATCAAAGTTGGTACCATGTTATAGTGTAAGATACTATGTTACTTAAGAAGAATTATTTATTTATTTATATGGTACACAAAACAGGATACAATCGAAAAATATACATTATGCTGGACTTAAACATGAAGTTGCGATCTAGAAAGTATCCCTAACCATGTGTACACAGCATGACTAAACAAGAGCAGTAATAGTAAAACAATTATACAAAATTAAATACACAAGAGGATACATAGTAGTAACAATAACTACTTATTATTACTACTTGTGCTTCCAGTGACTTGCCGCTGTAGCGCAGCGTCACCAGTTATAATTGACGAAATGTCCATTTTAAATTTGTACAATTTGGAATTAAATATATCAATAACACTATTATTTTCGGACATTATATCATTGTATTGGTGACACATCCTGACCATTGGGTTATAAAATGAGGTATTATTGGTATATACCTGTAAACCAAAAATGTTTGTGAATGGGTTACGGGTTCTGAATTTTATGTTAAAATTAATAAGAGACAAAAGAGTCGGTGAGTCTATATACGAATGGATGATTTTGAAGAGACATGTGAAATCGTAGTACTTACGTCGATTTTCAAGAGACATCATGCGACATTTTTGTAGCCTTTCTTTATATGAAGGAATACTACGGTGGAAGCCGTATCTATAACTAAGAATGTTCAAGCACCTCTTCTGTACCTTTTCAATGCGATCACAGTGGATAGCGTAATGGGGGGACCAAACGCTGGAGTTATATTCCAGAATACTGCGAACTAGTGTGTAGTATAAGTACAAAAAGGTTTCAGGATTCATAAATTCTTTTGTAGTTCTTGTCAGAAAACCTAATACCTGATTGCTCCTACTAATTATACAATCAAAGTGCTCGCGAAAAGTTAATTTCTCGTCAAACATAACTCCAAGATCCTTTGCCACTGATTTCCTTTCCAAAGAGTGACCTTTAAGTTTGTAGTCATAGAAAACTTTTTGTGACTTATTTGAGAAGGAGATAGAAAAACACTTATTTACGTTAAGATGCATGCGATTTTCATCGCACCATTGATCAATACGTTCTAGGTCGGATTGAAGGAGGTGCGAGTCATTGAGATTATTAATGATCGAGTATATTTTTAGATCATCTGCGTATAGTAAACAGGGGCATGTAAGTAGCTCTATGAGGTCGTTAATAAAGACCACAAAAAATAGAGCCCTGAGGCACACCCGAAGTAATCACTGTTGGTGACGAAACAAAACCTTTAATGGCCACAAGTTGACTTCGTCTACAGAGATATGACTCAATCCAGCGCAGTAAGCTTCCATGAATTCCGTATGATGCTAGTTTATTGCATAGAATTTCATGGTTTACCTTATCAAAGGCCTTTGAGAAGTCGGTATAAACACTGTCAACCTGTCCTCTTTTTGCAAAAGCAATGCACAAAAAATTTATATTCCAATAAGTTTGACGTCGTAGACCTGTTTTTCATAAAACCGTGTTGTCGGGGGGATAAAAATGGTTCTACATGGTGATACAACGAGTCGTAAATTAAAGATTCAAAGAGTTTACTTAAACAAGTTAAAATGCTTATAGGACGGTAGTTCTCACATTTTGTTCGGTCACCAGATTTAAATATTGGAACTATGTGAGCAGTTTTCTATTCCGATGGAAAAACTCCTGACTGGAGAGATTTATTAAATAAAATCCATAGGGGGCAACTTAGTGCTTTTCCGCATTTCTTTATTAGTGATGGGGGAATTCCATCTGGACCGGAGCCTTTAGTAGCATCTAATTTAGAGATTTTACGGATAATGTCTTTACGGGTGATTTGTATCATACTTAATGTGTTATTATTGCGATTAACTAATACATTATCAGAAACCGATGAGGCCACTGGTTTTTCAAAGACTGATGAAAAATAATTAGAGAACATGTCACAGATGTGCTTTTGATTAGAAGAAGTCAGGTTTCCATACTTCATTGTTTGAGGTAGTGCATGAGATGTCTTTTTACTATTTATGAAGCGCCAAAAATTCTTAATATTGCCATCCAACGAGGACTCTACAGACACGGTGAAAGCTTTGTAGTCCTCATCGATTAACCTTTTACATCTAAGTCTCAAAAACGAAAAAGTGTCATAATCACGGGGGTTTTTGAATACTCTGTAGTGCCGGTAATATTTTAACTTTTCTTTTAGGCTTCGTTTTAGAGCTGAACTAAACCATATGGGATATTCGTGATTATTCTGTTTAGTTAATGGGGTATGTTTTGATATTATTTTTCTAAGTTCAGTGTAGAAGTTGATTATTGCCGTGTCAACATCAGTCGTAGTCGTTTGAATAATGTCAGACCAGTCAGCCATTACATTGTCCTCAGAAATTTTTGTAAAATCACTTTTGTTATAGTTTAAACGTCGTTCTTTGCTAGGCTTAAATTGTTTCACTGCGTGGTTTAAACAGTCAATATCTGCTATGAGAGCAGGATGATGATTGTCCAGTCGACTGATCGGCTGAGCACCGTACACTTGTATGGAGTAAGAGGTATGTAGAATTAGGTCTAGGTATCTATTATTTGTGTTTGGTATGTTATTAAATTGTTGAAAATTGCACAATGTTAAGGTTTCTAAGAGAAGATCAGCTTTATATCCATGTGGCTGACTGGGTAACATCACATAGGAGTCGCTTGATTTGTTAATATATTTTTTATAATTGTTATTTTTTTTTATTCTTTCGATTGGCATCATAAAAATACGGGTCACATTTAAGTCGGTTCGATTCCCAGGCGAAGCAAATCATTTTTAGAATATCTTTGAATGCAGTATTACTAACTTTTAAAAATAACATAAAGTCTTCTTTCAGTAAAATATCCTATCTACGATATTTAAGGTACTTTCCCTTCATGTCCCGTAGTTTTGGGGCGCCCTGTATATGTTATTATTGTCATATTATTGCAATCACATCCATATCTATTTTAAGTCAATTAATTTCAATTGTATATAATTTTATTTCTGACATTGTAATTTAAATATAATAATAATGTAATTCCGAATGAAATTGACTTAAAAATGTTATTAAACTGTTATTTTATGTATTTAATATTTGTATGTCACTAATAATTGACTACGTGTTTCGGATCCAATCATATTTAAAATAACATCTTTATTGTAGGAATGTTATGTAACAACAGGTACTGCAAAAAAAAAAAAAATAACAAAAAAATTCGACTTAAATTCTGATGTATCTTTGAAGTCCGAGATCGAATATCGATGAAATTTATTTGGGGCCATATTGAAGCTATTTAAACCCAACAAAATATAAAAAAATATTTTCCAAATCAGTTTATATAGACGGATTTCTGAGGTAAAAAATATTAATAGAGGGGTATTAATAGTGTTTAAGGGTTGGCGACGCAACAGCAACGTATCAGCAGTATCTTCTGGTGCTGCAGACGTCCATAGGCAACGGTAACCGCTTACCATCAGGCAGGCCGTCTGCTTGTTTACCAACAATTTAAATAAAAAAAAATAGGTTTCTTTTCTGCACCCGGACTTCAATTTGAGTATAGGAAAATAATTAATTTTTAGAAAAAACAAACACCGACTTCAATGTATCTTCGAAGTCTAAGGTCAAATATCGATGAAATTTATATGGGACCACTTCGTAGCTATACTGAACCCAACGCAAAAAGATTTTTCGAAATCGGTTCATAAAAGACGGAGTTCTGAGGTAACAAACATAAAAAAAATACAATCGAATAGAGAACCTTCCTTCTTTTTTGAAGTCGGTTAAAAATGGGTAGACACACTTACCTTTTTACCTTAAGTTAAAATTTTTAACATATTTTTAGTTTGACTTGTATCATGTGTTTATGACGTTTAAAAGTTCATTTTTTGTGCCTATTTAATAAATGATATTTGACTTTGACTTTGACACCTCTGACCGATA
Organism: Petrophora chlorosata; assembly: GCA_951640565.1. Lineage (NCBI taxonomy): Eukaryota > Metazoa > Arthropoda > Insecta > Lepidoptera > Geometridae > Petrophora > Petrophora chlorosata. The sequence continues at coordinate 16,594,893 of OX621202.1, read as the reverse complement.
GAGCCCTATGCCCTCTATATCTTCATCGTCTTCAAGGTCGTAATAAATAAATAACTCTTACCTCTGCATGTGTCCAAGCTGACAGTGTCTTAGGCGGTGTGTCCGGCGCCACGGCTCCCAGCCGACCTCGCTTCCTCGCCTCCTGCAGAATGGGCACCTTGGAGTTCTTGTCTCCTGACGACAGGATCACTTCGCGTTCTATCTGTAAAGGAAGACAAGCTTAATCAGTAACATAAGTTATAGCTGCAAAACGTAACGTAATTGGAAATAAATGACCGTCATCAGCATCACGTTTTCACAGCTGGGACACGGTCCTTCTCTCATAGAAAGATTACGGGCCATAATCCACCACCCGTACCTACTGGAGGTACGGGTTGGTAGATGTCACATGTCCTTGAATTTTTGTAATATTAATTCTTTGTCATGTCGGTTTCCTCACGATGTTTTCCTTCACCGTTTGTAGAGTGAGTGTTAATCCGCACATAACTTGAGAACCCTGCCACGAAACAAATACTAGTGGTATTTTTTGTTTGTTCTATGCCGTTACGGGAATCGAAACCGCAACCTCAAGGTTAGGTATCCCACTCCAATTCACCATTGAGAGGCTGTCATAACATTAGTGTCGCATTATAAGGCTAAATTTGTAGATGACACGTGACGATGGCCAAGGCGCATTGGAACCACGTGGTGGATTACGGCCCTTATCTCTGAGACCGGACTGGTGTCCCAGCTGTGGGAAAGGTGGTCGGCTGATAATGAAATAGATTACGAAACTGTTCATACAATGTTAACGAAATGTCAACTCATTCACAGTTCTAGTTTCACAAAACACAAAATAAGGCTTTCCTGTCAACCATTGAGCTATCGAAGAAGACAAAGATACTTGGAACATTCCACTTCTGCAAAGTAACCAACTGGTACATAAGAAACATAACATTGTAAAACCCCAAAAAATTGTAACAAAATCTCCGATACGGTGGTAGATTCATTGTGATAATTTGACGTTCATAAGTGCGTCTGTGATGCCAAAATGATTAAAGAGATTTTGATTGATTGATTGATATACGTAGTCAATGTAGTACTCAATGCTGCCAACACAGTTTATAACCAAGATTAGGTTAAATTTGCGCAACCCGTTGTGGAAAATCTGGTGTGTCACAAACTTTGTCTTGTTCAACTTGTTCCTGCATTTCGTCAAACAATACAACAAGAACAATGCAAAGTGGTTTGTTCTTGCATAAAGGTAGTGTTAAATTATCTCAGAGGTCATCTGTTATAAATATATAGAAAAAAGAGTTTTAACGGCATCGGAAGAGCCCTATTAATTTTATGTACGGGTTAACCGGTCAGGGCTGGGTCACTGGCACGCCTTTGTCTAATCATTGTTCTTTCATAATTGTAATTACAGCGGTACAAAATTTGTAGAAGATTTATTTTGACAAAGTTTTATACAGACCATTACATCATTATCATCATCAAAGCGTTTTCAACAACAAACTGAAGCATCTGAAGAACATTGGTCTTCTCTCAAACACAGATACAAACAATAACACACAATTTAAAATAACAACCCTCCTATATAATAATGTTGGGTATAAATGAGAAAGGATTTTTGTTATTTCGATGATGTCGTAATGTTTTCTAATCATTCTAATAACCAATCTTAAATTGTTATATCACAACAAAGTTCCACAAACACTTGAAGTAAATCTGCATAAGTCCAATACACTTGATGTCGAGACGATAAATGCTGAACAATAGTCACTTTCACTAGATCTCTCCATCTGGCGGTAACATTGTAAAAACTGTATGGAGAAATCGCGGATACTATATGACCGATTGATTGACAAGAAGCTGGGAAGGTTGTTTTGATTTATAACTTGTATTTGAATAATGTCTTCATTATTAAAAAAACCAAGTGTTCATTGACTGTGAGGTGTTCCGACAAAGAACCAAAGTAACCGACATAGCTTACTGCATAAGTAAGCTGAAATGGCAATGGGCCGGTCGCATATGTCGAAGAACCGATAACCGATGGAGTAAACGAGTTCTAGAGTGGAGACCACGTTTAGGCAAACGTAGTGTAGGACAGAGGAAAGAGCGACAAGCTGCGTAAAGTAGCTGGCAGCGGAAGATCAGGTTCAATGGCGTGCATTAAATAATACAATAATAATACGCCCAACGATCACATACATAGATCCTGGCCCCTAACTAGGATTCCCTGTATCTAGGGAACCAGGAACTACGCGACCATGGTCCCACAACACCGAGACACGAAACATATTTGCACTTTTTTTTCTCACAAGCATTTGTCCCGTCGCGGGAATCAAACCCGCAACCTCAGTGATGTATAAGATTTGAGCCAACTTAACCCAACCACAATACCACAGACGCTGTCATCATGTGTCGGCCTATGTCAGCAGCGGACTTGTACTAGTTGTTGATGATGATGATGATGAATTAGCTAATTATTTTGGCCGACAGCCAGACAGATAAGAAGACAGTCAGAGATGGTTAGTCACTGACTCATCCCTTGGGACAGACACATACTGCACAGTCGCTCGACTACCTTCTTCCTCTAGATCTTTGTGGAGCACAAATCTACGGTTACATTGTTGCTTTACATCACATCATAGACAACATATCTAACATGGATCTTTAACTATATTATGTGCGATAAAAATGTATGAGGCTAATAGCACAAAATAAGTATAGGTAGGTTACAAAATAAAATATACAAAACTGGCTAAATATTTAATTAGGCAACCTCGCTTTAAAAACAACCTTTGTGGCTTAGTGTTTTGCAGGTCAGCTTATATTTGTTACTACGGGCGTAGCAGGTTTAATTACTACAGGACAAATGTTAGTGCACAAAAAAACTCGTGTTTGTTTTGTTTGGGTGTTTTTTCATGTAATGTTTTTTATGTGTTGTGGGACCATGGTTCTCGTAGTTCCTGGTTTGCTAGATACAGGGTATGTCAGAAGCCAATCCATGCATAATTAGCTATTTCTTTTACGATATTTTTTGTAAAAATCGATTGAAACATATTGAAATGGTGAGTGGTAACCTTTCACTTTATAACTTGCGGCAGGTATAAAGATAAACAGCATACTCCAGTCATTGACCTAGCTGGACAGTGGACATACTAAAACAAGCTTCTGGTATTCCATACAAGCTTTCCTAATGGAGCGCTGACGGAAGGACGGACAGATCTAGGTATCTAATTACACATGCAAGCTCGTTAGTAGAAACCTGTTCTGAAACTGTTTTAGGGAATTGACACTTCCAAGCATTGAAGCTAAGTTTTATGGCTAAGGATATTTCCGATATGCCTCGTGTGATGATTATAAAATTGTGAAGGAAGAATCACAAATCAGTTCAATAGTTTTGGTGTAAGCAGTGTACATATAAAAAAGTAAACAAGTGTTAAATGTAATTTTATTGTTTAAATTAATAAGCAAAGTAATCTCTTTCAAACGTTAATAAAAGTAGTTCTAAATTCTAAACTAGATGGCGCCACAGGCAAAATTAGCACGCGCAAGCGTTTCATTCATGGGACCATAGCTTAGTGGCGATAAATTTTGATATTTTCATCTAACGCAGCAATACGTAGTTTTGATTTAAACTCCCATAGGGTAGGGCCTATCTGCACGACTCCAAAATTGGCCTGGAATTTTTCCAACAAAATAATGTAGATAAAAAATTAATCTAAAAACCACGTTTTTATTGATTTAGAATGCATTGTCATCGAGTTGTGAGCTACTCTGAAAGTTTCAGCCGGATAGCTAATCGGGAAGTGCTCGAAATTTGAGTTGCAAGATTCCACCCGGAACGACATACCGATAGACAAACAAGAAAGTGACTTAATAAAAACGCGGTAAAATAAAACCCACCTACACGTCGAATTGACAACCTCTTCTTTTTTTAAGTTAATTTATAAAGTTAATAATGGTGTATGTGTATTGTACCAGGCCTAGCGCACTCCGACTGTAGGTACGAAGCTACAACAGTACATAGCCGGACACCGGCGGCGGGTCGCGCATCGTTACACGTGCCGCGTCAGAAGAGATAAGAGCGGCGCGATAGAAAGAGAGGCGCTCTGTAGGTTAATATGACTGGTAGGTATGCAGCGCTACGCGAGCTAAATTGAATTTTATTGCGTCATAGCAAGAATCGCTATTTGTTTAAATTTATTTGCGGAGTAATGCTTCTGTCCCATAGTATTCTGTGATTGTACTATGTACGAGCATGGACGAAATATTATTTGGTCCATGGTATAAATCGCGTCAAACTTAACGGCGGCTGATAGACGCACCACGTGACCTGCGCAGTAACAAAATCGCATACAAAATTGTATCTGCGCAGATCACGTGATGCGCCAGTCAGCCGCCATCAAGTTTGGCACGAGGCATACGAGTAAGTGTGTAGAATGTAATAAATATTTATTAGTTTGTACACATCAAATCTCATTTATGTCGACAACTCTTACGGTGTTAAGGGTTGCCTGGAAGAGGTTTCTTTGCGCGATAAGGCCGGTCATTGTAACAATTAAGTTTTCTTTTGATGTTGTTATTTCTGGTGGTGTAACAATAAAGACTTATTTATTACAAGCTTTCAATCAAGCAATGCAAGCTTGCAATGTATGTTTGTTCGGGTGGAATCTTGCACGTTAAATCAGAACCACTTCCTCTTGTCCTACGAAGTTGAAATTTTGCATACTTGTCAAAGTCCGATGACAACACAATATTATGGTGACAGCCAGCTGATCTGATGATGGAGACGGAGGTGGAAGATGGAACTCTTTGACGGATAATCTTAAACTACTAGTGTTTGGGCTCATTTTAATCTGTGGTTCCGATTACGAATTTGTTAAAAGCTTGCCTTGAAAAGTACTTTTTTTTTCAACAAAAATCTTTTTATTTTGATTTTCAGTATTTAGCAAGGTTCTGGTACTTACAGGGAACTTGTTCGAATGCGTGTGCAGGGCGGCTGGTGACGGAGCAGGAGCGCCGGGCAGAGCCGCGTCGGGCGCCGGCGGCATCCTATACGGAGGGACGCCCTCGACTGTGCCTAGAAATAATTAAAGGAGTTCAGTAAAGTACCTAACAGGAAATCATTCTATAGGTGGTCGGGATTCATGAGCGAGTGTGGCTCAGGAACAGAACGTGCGACTTTCGATCTGACGCACCCGAGTTCGAATCCCGCTGGCCCCGCACCACTAACTTTCTTAAGTTATGTGCGGGAACAGAACGTGCAACTTTCGATCCGACGCACCCGAGTTCGAATCCCGCTGGCCCTCCACCACTAACTTTCTTAAGTTATGTGCGGATTTAACAATCGCTCTAAAAACGGTGAGGGAAAAAAACGTGAGGAAACCGGCATGTCCAAGAATTAATCACAAAAATTCAAGGACATATGACATCCACCAACCCGCACTGGATCAGCGTGGTGGAATATGGCTAATAGTCTTTCTACGAGGGAAGGCCCGTGTCCCAGCAGTGGGAACGTAATGGGGTGATGTTGATGATGATTCATTGAGGTTCAGATGGCGGGCTTTGCGCTGTGACTGGTTGTTAAAAATGCAGAAATGGTGAAGGACGTAACGCTCATCCGTCTATCGTCATCCCCGACCTTCACCTCCACTATGAAAACCCCCCTTAGGACCTGTAAATACCTACATGCATCTTATGCCATAACTACATCAAAATAAAGATCAAAGGAAACCGCAACGTTCCACTTTCCATGCCTCTTAGGTCAATGAGCGATACATAATTGACGACCATTAAAAGATGTTTTGAACGTCATGGCACTTTTAATATTATTTAAGGAATTTTAAATACAATGTACTTTGTTTATAAATAAATACAATACAATACAATATTTTGCATTATTTAAGTTATTTGAGTTTCACCCACGTACTCCATAATACTGTAGGTAAAATTAAAATACCGGACAAGTGCGAGTCTGACTCGTGCACGAAGGGTTCCGTACCATTGTCTGTAAAAAACGGCAAATAATCACGTTTGTTGTATGGCCCTTAAATATTTATTTTATTCTGTTTCCTACCAGATGTTATAGCGGCAACAGAAATACATCATCTGTGAAAATCAATTGTCTAACTAGCACGGTTCATGAGATACAGCCTGGTGACGGACGGACAGACAGACAGACAGACGGACAGCGGAGTCTTAGTAATAGGGTCCCGTTTTACGCTTCATAAGTGCGTCTGTGATGCCTACACTAAATAAAGAGATTTTGATTTTGATAAAAGGTAGAAGGTGGAACGACAAAGAGTGATCCATTCTTACAGAATCGATCGTATGAAAGACAATCGATTACGATGGCGATGATTTTATTGTTTCTGTGATACGAAAGGTGAATACATTGCTTCCAAAGAGCAAGTAACCCATCACAACATATTATAAGAAAGCCGGTACTTTCGTGGCGGTGGTTAGACACAATAATACGGATGTGGCACTTCCCATAGCTCTGTCTACTGTCGAGTGTCTCATGGTGATAAATAATCGCGTAATGCGGTGATTGTGGAATTACTTTATTACGGCTGGAAATGTGGTGTTCCGGCACGGTGTTCTGTGTGGTTACTAGTGTGTGTGCGAGTAACATACATTAGAAAAAAGTAGCTAGTAGCTACCCATTTTTGCCCGCTTTGGAAGTAGCTTATGATTGGTTGGGATTCCGATTTCAAGTTTTCGTTAAGGTATTTACTTGTAACAGAACATCGAGCAGCTCAATTATACTTCGCCGTTGCATCCTCGAGATTTATATAATTCACAAGGTAGTTCCACTCCATGAGCTGGGCATCAAGCACAATTTTAGAGCTGTCAAAAATAAAAAGCACAAAATGACTTATTTACAACTCCCGCCCTAGAGGGCGCCACAAAGCTCTGTCACCTCATTCACTTTTTGTGTGCGGGCATCGTAGCATCGAAATTCTTTAATATTTTTTCTTAATCAAGTAATTAGTGTTTTTATCGTCTATTTAACAGTTAATTTCAGTTTAAGTGCTATGTGAATAAAAAATCGTAAGGAGTCTTGATCTGAAGACCATAATAAAGGTATGAAAGACACGAAATAAAACTCGTGAAACATTTATAACGGCATGAAAGTTCCGATAGCAACTATCAGGGTGAGAACTTACCTATCTTTCCGTCTTGACTTCCAATCTGCATGTTTAATGTTAATCAAGAAACAGTATTTACTACAATGTAGGTTATGTTACCTACTTAACGATGCAGTTGTTTATTTGTTGAATCTGTATTTCTATTTTCGTTACGAAAGATACTGTGTAGTACTCTGGAAGGATTCATTATTGAATCATCATCAGCCCATTACTTTCCCACTGCTGGGACTCAGGCCTTCCCTCGTAGAGAGAGTGAATTATTGAATAAGGTCATAATAAAAAAAAAAAAAAAAAAATATACCTTATGCCTTAATTTGCCTCAATTTATAAAAATAAGTTAAAAAAAAAAACTTGTTTTAATATCATAACATCTTTAAATAATACGTATGACAAAATACTGACTAAATAATAAATTTACTGGGCTTAGTAACCAGACCGAATAATGTCACAACTACCCTCAGTTATAAATTTTTATGCGACTAAATATGCAACTTCAGTACTTAAAAAATAGATATTATGCTAAGACAATATCATGAATGCATCACATTGTAATGCTTTTATTAAGTCCTATACAAAAATTAAGTGCCTTGGAACTATGACGCGATCACAGTCGTGCACAATCTTTTTTAGCGCCACGACTTGTTCGTAGTGAAGGAGTTAAGAGTCAGAACACGGTCATAACATTTGTGTTGCCTTTCTTACGTGCAACGACCACATTTGAACTATTTTTGATTGCCTAATGCAACAAATTGAGTGCCTTAGAACTATGATGCGGTCATAGTCGTACACAATCTTTTTTAGTGCCGCGACTTGGTCTAGTCAAGTCAAATAGTTAAGAGTCATAATACGGCCATAACATTTTCGCCGCCTTTCTTTTTGCAACGGCCACATTTGATCTATTTTTATAGCCAAATGCAATAAATTTAGTGCCTTGGAACTATGATGCGATCATAGTCGTACACAGTCATTTTAAGGGCCACGATTTGGTCGTAGTCATGGAGTCATAACATATTCATTTTTTAGACTTTGGCGTTGCCTTTCCTTCATGTCACGCCTATATTTGATAAATTGTTATAGCCTAATGCAAAAATTGAGTGCCTTGGAATTATGACGCGATCATAGTCGTTCATAGATCAAATTGTCAATCAAAGCGATGATAGACGTGCACAACATATGATTAAGTGCCTTGAAACAATGACGCGATCATAATCGCGCATATTTTAAGAGTTACGACTTCGTCGTAGTCAAGTAATTAAGAGTTATAACACAGTCATGTTTTCTGCGTTACCTTCTTTTCACCCAACAGCCACATTTGATATATATTTTTAGCCTAATGCAACAAATCAAGTGCCTTGGAACTATGATGCGATCATAGTCACACACATCATTGAGTGCCCTGGAACTATGACGCGATCATAGACGTGCACAACGACAATTTGAGTGCCTTGGAACTATGATGCGATCATAGTCATGCGTATTTTTAATTTGAACTATAATTCAATTTAGTCATCTTTTGATATTTTGCATTGTTCTTATGTATATTTTAGCGTTACGACTTGGTCGTAGTCAAAGAGTTAAGAGTCATAACACTATCGTGACTTTGGGGTTGCCTTATCTTCATGCGACGCCCACATTAGATGTATTTCTTATAACCTAATACCTAAAACAAATTGTGTGCCTTGGAACTATAATGCGATCATAGTGGTGCATTTTTAACGGTACGATTTGGTCGTAGTCATGCAGTTAGGAGTCATAACACGATTATGACTTTTCTTCCTTAATGGTACGCCCACAGTGGCAGAGGCCCAGTATACACCCACTATGGAAAACTGTCTAGCCGTAAAAATAGCAGATTTTAACGTATGCATATAATGTTCGCTCAACTGATCTTACAACAAGTTAATATTCACAATGAATAGATTCCAGTGGCATACTACTTACTTATGGTGACGTCACCGCGTTTTGCGGTGGCTTCTTCTTGATCTAGACTTTAACTAGTAGAACACGAACGTTCTTGATGCAAATTATACTAAGCTTTATGCAGCCTACTGTTGTGTGATGAAAGGTAAACAAGAAGTTTTTTGGATCGGAGATTGAAAAGGAAATCTCTAAACGTTGGGGGCGTATCTATCTTATATAGTGACATCAGACCTGAAAAAGGCTTTCACTGAAAATGTTCTTGTATAAATTTTCAGTTAATGGGTATAAAACCATCTAAGTTGACTCTTCAACTAAAAACCAGCGCGAGCTAAAGAATACATAAATCTATCTGTCAGATCTCGTCGGTCATCCTATCTTATTAGAAAGGATATGGAAAAGCTTAAAAATTCGATCAAATTATTATATTAGGATTACGCCTTACAAACAATAAATCAAAGCAACCTGATTTAACGTATATTACGCTAGATAAATTCTTTCCTCTTCGGAAAAATCCTTGTAGTTATAATACTGAGGCAAATGAATCTGTTTAGAAATCTGGCTTTCAGGTTAAGAAGGCTGAATGATGAATGCTTTGATGTCGAAGTTTACTTCGACATCAAAGCATTATAGACATTATAGCATTATAGTTACATTAGTTACATTAGTTGTGCATTATAGTTAGTCAGCCAGAAAACCGAACAGGCAAAGTAGCCAAAGGTATCGGGATACACCGGGGTATCGTATCACGACGTGGACTGCACCGGCGTCGTTACCAGGATCCATGGAAGTAACAGTCAGAAGTCACAATCCAAAACTCGTTAGAGGTTTTTTCCAAACATGGAAATTAATTTCGAATGACCCCTTTATCTATCAGCACAGTTGAACTGTGTTAAAAAATGCTTATAAAATATCATTACTGAAACCATTATTTCTTTTTTTTTTTCTCACGGTATAATATACGATATAATAATACCCAACAATACTTGAACTTATCTGATTCAAAACTAATAAATATAAATTTAGGAATAGAACCAATCAAACCGTCCAATATCTGCAGCTGTTGTGATAAGTACCGTTCAATGATTTACCATTAGGAAATATTTTTTATTTAATATAAATTCCAAACTCGTCTTGGTGATCACTGTAGTTCAATTGGCCAGAACCCTTCCCTTCTAATTAATGTTGAGATGCGGGTTCAAGTCTCAGTAGCCATGGGTTGATTAAAAAAAAAAAAATAATAATAACGGCGGCCAAGAATCAGTGATTAAAATTTGAGGATCAGATATTCGAATGTCAATGTCAAATGGACTGCTCGGCCGACAGTGCCGATCATCTTTCCTAAGCTCTTCAAACCTGTAGTATCCTTACTCGGAATCACCTATACCAGCTTGTTCCAAATCACATTCTTGATTTGGGCTAAATTCAATCAAGTCCATAGACGGTTACCCACATTAAAATTAGACAATGTAAAATGTCTATTATATTTTCGGGTTACAGTTCATAAATGAATAACCAAAAAGGAATAATGATAATATTAATATACATTACAAAGAAAAAAAAAAAAAAACAGTTAAAGAATCCAAACATAAATTATAACCGCAAAATGGTGATAATTTTCTTATTGAAAATACGTTATTTGGTAATAACAACATTTTACTGTGTCATATATAATTAGTAACGGACGTTACTCGTATGTGCTGAAGATTTACCCTGACACTTCTTTTAACTGGGTGGAGTATCATGTGTGATAATACGATAAACAAGAGCCAGTAATTATTTTTCCCATTTTAAAAATTGACGAACAATATTAACAATGGGCAACTGGCGTCATGGTCATTCTTTACTAGAACAGTCAACCATAGTATCCTTTGTTCCAATCTCTGGCATGTTAAGAACCAATACTATTTTATACATATCATGTCAGGAAACAAGTTAGCCTTTGCACTTCAACCAGAAACAGACAAAATTATTCTAAATTTTGTTTCAAATATATTCCCAACGATGACTATTCCAAATTACAACAAAATAAATGGCAGTTTCACTAGCATTGTCAACAGGACGATGTGTTCAATCACCATCCTTTATATAGAATGTATGAAATCGTTACCAATTACGCAGTAATTTCTAATAGATTATAAATTTGCCGGGAACAGTAACTTTTGTCATACAAGCATATAAGTTGTAAGGCGTTTGTTGCCTTTACTTTCGATCAGAGGCAAAGTTTGAACTTTTTTGTCATGAAAAGAAAACCTTGTACATAATACGAGCATCTCGTTAGAAGGTAGATAGATCAAAAGGATTATATGTGACAGTTAAATAAACACTGCGATTTTCTCTGCATACTTGTGATGCATAAACCTTAGCAGCTTACTTACGGAGTCTTCTATTGACCTTATCAAATAAGCTGCCGGATAATATGAGTACTATTTTGCTAAAGCGGTGTAGGATTCTAACTAAATTATGTTAAATCATAATTTATATTATACAATTGTTATTAAAATATTACATATATGTGTTGCCCATATAAATATTTTTACTCTGAGGAACATGAAAATTTCGCAAAAGCTCTAAACATCTACCTTGTGAATTATATAAATCTCGAGGATGCAACGGCGAAGTATAATTGATGGTTAAACAAACTTACCAAGTGAAGTTTGACCGTAATTATACAAGCCGTTGCATCCGAAGAGATTTATACTAATAACCCACCCGTGCCCTAATTTGTTGTCACAAACCCTTACAAATATTAAGTACCTACTAGTAGTTTTATTTTTCCTGTTTTGTGGCCTTAAGATTTTGCGAAATGTTGTTGTCTCTAAATCAAATGAGGTGACAGAGCTTTGTGGCGCCCTCTAGGGCGGGAGTTGTAAATAAGTCATTTTGTGCTTTTTATTTTTGACAGCTCTAAAATTGTGCTTGATGCCCAGCTCATGGAGTGGAACTACCTTGTGAATTATATAAATCTCTTCGGATGCAACGGCTTGTATAATTACGGTCAAACTTCACTTGGTAAGTTTGTTTAACCATCAATTATGCCACCTTGTGTCGAGCCGAATGTTTAGCAAAACGCTCGCTGTTTTATTACAACTTTTTTTACAAACTACGAGAAAACTAACGTAACGTAAGGTTCTAGAGGACATTCGAATAAACAAGATATTTATTGAAAAATATATTTTCAAGGCCAGCTTTTAACAAATTCGTAACAACCGCAAGCAGATTAAAATAAGCCCTAACACTAGTAGTTTACGATTACCCGTCAAGGAGTTCCATTGCTCACCTTCCGTCTCCATCATCAGATCAGCTGGCTGTCACCATAATGTTGCATTGTCATCGGACTTTGACAAGTATGCAAAATTTCAACTCCGTAGGATAAGTGGAAGTGTTTCTGATTGAAATTGCAAGATTTGACCCAAACAAACATTACAAGGTAAATAAAAGCTTGTAAATAAATAAAAAATATCAAGGCGCTGAACAAAATACTAGAGTGGAAGAAGATATGTTGGACGCAGACTGAAAGTAAGGATGCAAACAGAATAAATATTACAAGTCAATGCTCACTTCACAAGGGCATTTCGACAAACATGACGAGCATTTACCGAAGCATTATATTACAGGGAAAACGACCGCGTCATCACTTTCCATCAGGTGAGACAGCGGTCAAATGTTTGCCTATGAGGTAATAAAAAAAATAATTTAAATTAAGCTTGTTCTATTGTACCATTCGCAAGAATTTAACATTACATGGCAATAATTTAGTGTTAACATCACTCATCTCAAAATCATTTTCAGACCTCATAAATCACAAAATTAAATGACGCTCCACTCTTATAATGACAGTGATTGATGACTACCAATTAAATACAGTTCATAGAATGCTAATTTGAAGGAAGTATTTGATAATCAATTAAAATACATCGCAGCGGATGATCATATCCGACATGACACAATTCTGAGGCATCGTCATAATAAGACCAGAATGTACAGAGCACTTTATCAAATCATTATTTAAATTAACCTGCACGAAAAACTTCCGTTTTTGCCGCACTCCATCATGTCCGATTCCAATGGACAAAAACAGGATGGAGGCAACGACCGTCGGTCGGCAGACCAGCTGACCGCAGCCCAAAGACGGAACGGTAATGTTTGTAAACTCATGGAGACTTGACATGTTGCTTTATTAGCAAAACGGTTTTGAGGTTTGACGAACTACGTAAAACATATGTAGTGTCGCAGTTGCAGTTTGCCATTGATTTATATTTATACAAGCTTTTATTTAACTTGGAATGCTTGTATGATTGTTTGGGTCAAAACTTGCAAGCTAAATCACAACCACTTCCTCTTATCCTACGGAGTTGAAATTTTGCATACTTGTCTAAGTCCTATGACAATGCAATATTATGGTGACAGCCAGCTGATTTGATAATGGAGACGGAAGGTGGGCAATGGAACTCCTTGACGGATAATCGTAAACTAATAAATAAATAAATAAATAACGCCCAACAATCACATACATAGATCCTGGCCCCTAACTAGGATTCCCTGTATCTAGGGAACCAGGAACTATGAGGACAATGGTCTCACAACACCCAGACACGAAACAAATGCTTGCGCTTTTTTCTGTGCACAAACATTTGTCCCGTCGCGGGAATCGAACCCGCAACCTCAGTGATGTATGAGATTTCAGCCAACCTGACCACTACACTACAGAGGTTGTCATGAACTACTATTGTTTAAGTCTCATTTGCCCAGTAATTGCGCTGGTTACAATGCCCTTCAAACCGGAACACAGTAATGCTTGGGCACTACTGATTGGCGGCTGAATAACTAGCAAAACGGTGGTACCCACCCAGACGGCCTCTCGCATACGAGACAACTACCACCAGTGATGTACGTCGCGTAAGGTTGAAATGTAAAGCCTTACGACTTACAGCTTGAGGTTTTAGTGGCATTAATAACGGTAGTGTCATGAATTAGTTTACGTGCCTTTAGTTGGCGACCATTTGTAAAATAAAATAAAAAAAACATCGAAAACGGCAACACAAAACAGTACAGACCAAAAACAAAAGAACAGAAGAAACTGTTACTGAGTACTTGGGAGAGGTTCAAGTACTAAAAAACAGTATAATCTCAGTAAGTACTTCCACAATTTTCCCAGACCAGTTTCACTGGGACGGTTTGTTACGCCAATAGCCCTTTTCGAGGTCAATAAGGTAGTTTTTACAAACGGAGGCTAAATTAAAGCCACAAAAAGAAGAAGTTAAATTTATAAATCAACCGTTAACTAGACTACAACGGAGAACAGTACACTGTTCCTTTTTATTTGATTCGTTGGGCGTCCGCGGTTTATAAACATCGACTAAATTATAACCACAAAATAGATTAGATTAGATAAGATAACTCAAAACTGAAACGCAATGAAAATATATAGTGTAATCCCGCTCAATATTATGTAGGTTGTTGTTAGAAAAATATAATATGTATGGGGGTTGATTGCAAAGTGTTACAATGGGCGGTTTTATCGCTCAAAGTGATCTCTTCCAGACAACCTTTGGATGGAGAGGACTTGAAGAAACTGTAAGAGACGGGGGGTGATATACTACATAGTAGATATTTTAAATAAGGTGTGATCAGTAACTGCGATTTAGCGAATTCTTTAAATAGCGACAGGCCAGTCAAAGTCTAAAATCCAGAAACATTAGAGGCTTTTGAAACAAAACAAGGTTTACGTCGTGTTACCAGTACCGGCTTTATGATAAGAATAATCTTTGGTAAAATTATTTTTATTGAAAACAATTCTACACTCTACTTACTAAAATTAAATTAATTGCAAAAAGTAAATATTACACATTACAAATTAAAATATTCATTTGAATATTTAATTAAGTTTTTGTTAGTTTAATTACTTTAATTTTCATAGAACAAAAGTTTAGTTGCGAGGTCTGTGATGTACCTAAAAGATGACATATAGCACTTCTTGACGGAATGTGTTCGGAATGCAAGAATGAGAGAAGATTTGTTTAACAATTTAAAAGTTAATCGTCTAAATGTGGGTTTTATTTTCCAAACCATCCTGTCCGCGCAAACCTCTGACGCAGCTAGGCTGCTTTTTCGACTCATGGACAGGCTGACGAGGAACGATACATAATGTATTTATATTTTGTTTTTTGTAATGGATGAAAATTATGTGAAATCACGTCCCTAAATTAAAAGAAAATAAAAAAAAGACGCTATCTTTCCAGAAATTTTGAGTTTTATGTTTTATTTATTTATTTATTTATCGGAGAACCCACAGCTCTTACAATAGGAATATACAGAAGGATAGTTAATAGAAAACCAATTACAGGTACTCACGAATAGATACTAAATACACTCGAGAGCAATGAATCCGGGTCACTTAAAGAATGTTAAAAATCTCGGAAACTAAAAATGATAGGTTAATGCAATAAATTGTATTTAATAGACAATGTAATACTCCTTAAATGAAAGTAAAAAAAATATGAGTCACCATACATTTTATTAACACAAAATTACATAAAGAAAAAAACTGCTGATCTCTCCTTAAAACAAAAATAGGAAACATGAAATTTTTGAACTTTATTACGATTTTCTTGAATTTTAATACTTCGTATTGCCTCCTCGTGCTTCCATTACTGCGTTTACGCGGTTTGGCATGCTGTACACCAAGTTCCTTATACGATTTTGGGGAATATTCTCCCATTCCTCTGTGAGAGCAATTTTGAGCTCACGAAGCGTGATTGGGGGAGGGTTTCGTTGTTTTACGCATCTGCCTAGCTCGTCCCAAGCATGCTCGATCGGGTTGATATCCGGGCTGCGCGCTGGCCACTCCATACGAGTAATGTTCATCTCTTGAAGGTAGTCATTCACAATCCTACCTGTATGAGGTCGGGCATTGTCATGCATAAATATAGCATCCTCACCTAAATTGACCATAAATGGACCAACGTGATCATTGAGGATTTCTTCCACATATCTTACGCTAGTTAAAGAGCCGTTTTCTATGATCACCAGCTCTGTGCGACTTTCAGAAGAAATTCCGGCCCACACAAGTACAGACCCACCACCGTAGGCTACTTTTTCTTCGATGCATGCTTGCTTGAATCTTTCCCCTGGTCTTCGATACACTCTGTCTTCCATCGTGCTTGTAGAGCATAAATTTTGATTCGTCGGAGAACATAACTTTTGACCAATCTTCAATACTCCAATTTACGTGGCTCTGGGCATATCTTAGTCTCGAAATACGATGCCCACGCTCCAGTTTAGGGCCGTTTGCAGGTCTAAGGGGTTTTAAGTTAGATTCAGCAAGCCGACGTCTTACTGTCCATGCACTTGGGTTACTTCCTCCAGGCGTCGAAACTGATTGGTGAGTTCAGTTCCTGTGAGAAAGCGATTTCGAAGCATGGTGTTCACCAAGTATCGGTCTTCTCGTGCTGTGGTACACCTGGTTCTGCCCGTTCCTGGTCTGCGTAGGTTAGAACCAGTTTCTTCGTAACGTCGGAGAACTCTTTGTACTGTTGACAGCGACACACCGACAGTCCTGGCTGTATCGCGCTGACTCCGGCCGGTTTCCAGCATTGTAAGTATTCTGGTGCATTCTTCAGGCGTAAGCGACATAATTTCAGCTTGAATAATGAATATAGAGCACTATCAACATGGTTTATGTACCCACATAAATGACAGATTACAAACAAAAGCAAAACCAAATGCTGTAATTTCGTAGTTCCATCTTCGAAAGTGGCCCTTTTTCAAATTTGATTTTTTTATGATATAACTTTACAATAACTAAGAAGTTTTAATACCTTCATTTAAGGAGTATTACATTGTCTATTAAATACAATTTATTGCATTAACCTAGCATTTTTAGTTTCCGAGATTTTTAGGATTCTTTAAGTGACCCGGATTCATTGCTCTCGAGTGTAGATACACATATTGTTTTTACGCTTAATAGACCCATGTTTGACCACTATCTCGCCTGATGTGAAACGATGATGTGGCCTAACATGAAGCACATAGATCTAGAGAGAGACGGCAGTTGAGCGGCTGCTCAGACCCGTCTCCCCGATGGTTCACCGAACATCATCCCGAAACACGACGAGGTCGTTTGACGGCATGGCTTTGTTCAGTGGGTGGTATTACAACCACGGCCAGAGCCTACCACTCCAAAAAACACATATATGAACACTAAGACACACTGAAGAAGAAAATTTGCGCAGATACATGAAGGATAGTTAATAAGATACATACAAGATAGATACATAACATGGAACATTGGAATGGAATTTAACTGGCCTTGTCACTTTCACTTTTCACTTTTTTCACATTTTTTCATTTTTTTTGTTCAATTTTTTTTGAGTAAGCGGTTAAAACTACAAGTCAATTCAGGAACATCCAGTTTATTCAGTGCAAAAAAAAGGTTTAAACCTTTACACGATGGTAATGGTCAACTGACCGTGTTACAAATTGTCCCGACACCTATCAACGACAGGATGGGAACATTTTACTACCCGTAAACTAGAGATGTACCGAAGAGTCGGGAAAACGGACTATTCGGCTATATTTGTATTGAGCTGACTTTTCGTGACTAGTCGACGACTAGTCTTATTGACTACCTAGTATTGGGAACTCTGCCTGTGGTATTAAAAAATGGAACCTAAATGAAGAATGGTATAATTTCTATCTAAAATCTAATCTAATTTTCTAAAAAAATACACACTGTATAGGTGATTTGTTTGTAAACAACACGAGAAAAAATGCAGAGGAAACAAATACTTCTTTCGACATGAATGCATAGCGCGGCGGGTGCGAGCGACTCGGCTGTAAACGAAGCGCCACGGACATTGCCGATGATACCCGAACTTCACCGAAAGCAATGATCGGCGTGGCCGAGTAATCGGCTGACTAGTCGGTCTTTTTGCAACTGACTAGTCATCGGTCGGCTACTCGGCCCATGTCATAGTCGGCCCATCTCTACAATAAACCTTTAGGGGCTTCAAACCGCGTCTTTTGATCATGCGACATCCTATTGTCATTTAACCTGTAGAGCTGTGTAGGTTCCATGTTAGGTGTCACATAGAATACCGCAAATGTTAAACGCATCTAAACAAAACTTTATGTAGATTACAAAATTTATCAAAAAAACACGTTTTATACGCCTTAAATTAATAAATGGATTTAGAATGCATTGTTATCGAGTTGTGAGCTACCCAGAAAGTTTCAGCAGGATAGCTAATCGGGAAGTGCTCGAAATTTGAGTTTCCACACGAGCACGATTCCACCCGAAACGACAGACAGACAGACAAACAAAAAAGTGACTTAATAAAAACGTGGTAAAAATTTCTTTAGACATGCTTAGCGTATGCATCTTAATGCGCTTAAAAATCTAAACCGAATTAAATTTAATAAAATATAGGTAAGTAGGTGCCATTTCAAACCTTCCGGAACAACGATATCCGAAGTGTTCAAAACTCGGTCATTTGTGCCAAAGTGGCCAAACTTGGTCAACTCCGACAAAATCAATGCGAGCGTACTAGCCATTTTAAAACAAAATTAGTGTATTAAAAAAGATCCACTTTTTCAAATCTAAACTAGTTAAATTACAATTGCTTTGATCAAACTGGATAATTAATTCTTCCTGGTTTGGTCTGGTGCTCCAGATTTTCAGCCATGAGTCATCATCATAAGAATTATATGAAAAAAACCGGACAAGTGCGAGACTGACTCGCCCACCGAGGGTTCTGTACAAATTTGTAGGTACATATTATAAGTTCAGGAATCGAGTCTCGTAGTTTTTTAAACCTCGATATTTGATTATGTACTTTAAATAAAGACTATATTTTTATGATTTAATTACAAATGTGCAGTTTTCAGATTTATTCCTGTACTGGTAGTAGGTATAAGACGATATTACTTGCCAAATTTCATAGTTCTAAGGTTTGGAAACTATCGTGAGTAGAAAATATTCATTCTAAATATAAACGGCTACACTCACGTTATGATTGTGTCGGAATAACTCCGACTAGGTTTCGGAGAATTAGGATGTCCTTCTTCCGAGAGTTTACGCTTAGTTAGCATAGTTTTATGTCAACAGAGAGTACCCTATAAAGTTTGAGTTCCCTTGAGTGTCGAAATATACATTTTTTGCGACATATCTCTTTTTTACGTTAACTTAGAAGTTTGATTTTCACAGCTTAAAGGGACTGGAGACCTAAGTATATGATTTTAATTTTAACTTGATACCTCCACGCGTTCCCGAAATAAAGAGTCTCGACAGACAGACAGACGGACAACAAAGTTATCCTATAAGGGTTCCATTTTTTCATTTTGAAGTACGGAACCCTAAAACTAAGCACCGCTATGCTTTTAGCAAAGGCGGAAAACGCCAGTAAAACTCTCCGGAATCTAGAATGTAGGCAAACTAATGAAGCAGACTTATCTCTTACGAAACGTTAATCAACCATCTACATTAATAGCATCAGCATTAATTTAATATAATATTATATCAGATTTAACACGCTAACTTACTTAGCTGATGCAGCGGAAGCATCAGGAGTTTATATAACATGATAGATAGCCTTTCGCTTTGATCCTCTTGCAGTTATACAGTTTTTCGATAACCATTATAGGTACCTTCCAGATCAGAAAGCCTCTAGCTGAACTTCCGTTGGTATATGAGTGACTATATCACAATGTTATTTGCAGTAGTACGGAATATAAACTGCACAATCTCATTTTTAACCGACTTTAAAAAAAGAGGAGGTTCTCTATTCCATTGTTTTTTTTTTGTTTATTTACCTCAGAACTCCGTACCGAACCGATGAACCGATTTGGAAAATTCTTTTGCGTTAGGTTCAGTATAGCTACGAAGTGGTCCCATATAAATTTCATCGATATTTGACCTTGGACTTCATTGAAGTCGGTTTTTTTATTTGATAAAACGTATACTTGTGTTTAAAATGATGGGATCGTAGACAGGATCGTTGGTGATCAATATCATCGTCTTTACCCCTTTACATGCTTTTACGGTACTTTGCCTTTGTCTCAAAAATAGAGGAAAGAGAAAAAGTGAGAGGGAGAGAGTAATAGAGAAAGAGGGAATAATAGAAATAATAACAGAGAGAAATAGAGAGGAAAGAAAAGAGAGATTGACGGGGAGAGAACATATAGAAGGAGATATATAGAGATTACAGATCGGTGAAGGTTCAAATTTCCTCCTTAAATTTTGTTGGGCAGGGCAGGTGTATTTTTATTTTGTCTATTTTCAAGTAAAGACTCTTTTAGACTTATGGTATGCAACTTTCAAGAAAAGTTCGTCTAAATGGGCCTTAACACTACAAAATAACGCATAGCATACTATTATAATAAAATTATGATTAATAACATCAATTAATAATTCATGAAACAATAGCTACAAACTTCCGAAGCAATTTCCGAACGAAATAAAAAGCTACAAAAACAATTTGGCGGGAAATGAGGTGACAGGTGATAGGAAGTCGGTAATTTTGAATTGAGAACGTAATATTCTTTTTAATTTTGCAAATGTATCTCGATTGTGAAGTTAATCAATACAATACTTTGTACTATAAACTTTTTTTTGCCCATTGTACTTTAGTTTGTAAGTAATTTCCATGTACTTATTTATTTTTTATTTGGTGTACAATAAAGCATTTTTGTATTGTATTGTATTGTACTTTTTACATTTCTTTTCAGTTTTTTTAAGTTTATTTTAAGTGGTTGCTGGTAAAGTTTATAATAAAAACTGGATTATTTACTTAACATTCCTAAACACATTATTAATAAAAAAGCTGTCTTTGATGAAAACTTAAGATCACAACTTTGTTCATAACAAAGTGTTTTTTTTTATATTTTATGTGTTTTCTCAAATCATAATAATTCAGTTTGTAATCTTGCACGAGTGTAAGTAATTGAAACAATGCTGCGAAACATGACTTGCTTTAAGTAGAATTCCGTTTGAAAAAGTTGCCATTTTACTGAAATAACAGGGAGAGGTGAGGTCCATTGAACCCGGCTACGTGTCGATACCTAGCATGATATCCTTATAATACTTGAAGCATATTCAAATTAAAATTAATACATACCAAACAATTGGCAAAAAAATATTGAAAATGGTGCATACTTACCTACTACAACAATGCTGGAGAAATTAGACATCAGTTTTATACAATCTACAGGACAACTAGCCAAAGGTGATGTCAACTTTAAAGCCTTATGAATTTACACTTTATCCCATTAAAATTAAGGTTTATATTACTTATCAACCTATTGAAATAGGGTGGGAGTCTTCAAGACAGGTGCATTCAACCTGCGTTTTTTGTGACCAACCGTTCTAAATTGGAGTTTACTTTGAGGTAAAGCTTATTTTCAAAAAGCTTTCGTGTTAAAATTCCTTGACGTTTTAGTACTAAATAGTTTAAGAAAATTATAATCTTATTCACATAATTTAAGAATACATAAGTAAGTAAAATATTTAGATATTTTATAAGAAAAGTAAGGCCATGGTCATCTCAAATTGATTCCAATTAAGTTTAGTCTATATTTTTAAGCAAAAGCAAACACAAATAAAATATGATTGATTTATTTCAAAATATATTTCATTTTTTTCCTTTTATTTGTATGCGCAGTACAAATAACAATCATAAATTTAACAAAATATGAACAATAATAGTTTTGATCCGGACTGTAATCTAAACAATGTGCATTCAGCAAAAACAATTGTGACAAAAATCGAGCGACATGCTTGTGACAAATATCGACGATATATTTATTATCATAATTGGAATTACAGAATAATACAGCAATATATAGAGACCAAACAGAGCTTAGCAACGGTTTACTTTGACGGTGACACAATATGCTGCAAAAGTTTGTTATGCACCGCGGCACACTGACACCAGGACATTCTCTATCCGTTAAACCGGAACACCGTAATGTAACGTAAGGCATTTCCCACCTTCTAATTTTAGAACCTATGGACATAGTCCATAATATGGACTATGTCCATATTATGGATATATTATATTGCAGTCGTAAAAAGATGAAGTTTCCTTCCAGCCTTGAGCTGTAACTCAAAGGCACCGAATTGAATGGACTGTCAAGCGTCAAATGTCGTGTTCCATTGTTGGCACACCTTGACAGCTGACAGACAATACTCTGGTGACAGGTTATATGGTACATTAGCCTGGATTCGAGTTATGAATTAAATTTCCTGACTGGTAGCGCCCGGTTACGCTTAATCTTTATGGTGACTTTTCGCGACATAGATAAAGAATATAATGTAGGGCCAAAACTGTGTAAAACAAAGTGGCCATCCGCGGCTATCTGTTTATTTACTTCGTACTTTTAAATTACTTGATGAAATTTGATACAGTTTTATCATCCTTTAGATAACTTTTTGAGGAATAATGTTGAATGTTGTGATCAAGCTTTCTTTGGGCGCGTTATAATAGGTCTGTAAGTTTTTCTGCATAGATTACTCCAAAATGTATGATATGACATTCTTGTCATATCATACATTTTGGAGTAATCTATGCAGAAAACTTACAGAATATAAAAGGAAATATATTAAATAAATAGATATCTTTCTTAAATAATCCTTCATCAAAATAATGATCCATTAAAATCATACCTTACCATTTTACCCTTTTGTCTTAATAGAGCCAACGTCTTAGTTATATTGGGTTCTTCCTCGTGGTCAAACTTTATAGTCTAACTGGTTTGTAGTTAACCAACTACTTAAACGCTCGGTAAGATAAAAGAATTCATAAAACTTTGCTTAGTAATCTCAAACCTGATATTTATACGGTCATTACATAACTAAAAGTCGTAAAACGTATATTAATTGATATGACACAATATAATTTTACGATAGAACACTTTTCATAGAGAGAGTTGCGGTCCATTTCATAATATTTTATGCTGAAATGAAAGGAACTGACTAATTTGACTTAGTTTATTAGTTAGTTATGCTAACGAGGAAGGATGTATGCAAATCTATAAAATTTTATGGATCAAACTGCTAATTAATATTTATCTTAGAAGCAAGCCGATCTCTATGATGGTAAGAAGACAAATCAGATAGATAGATAAACACTTTATTGTTAAAAACCTTAAAAGTAGATACATGAAAAACAAGTACATTTCACAGTAATCAGTATAACAATAGGCGGTCTTATCGCTCAAAGCAATTTCTTCCAGATAACCTTTGAACAGAAAGGACTAACATAATTTGGAGGACGGTGGTTTTTCGAAACAAATGCGGATTATATTATAAATATATGTATAAATAGAATATACATATATATAAATAATACTGTAGAGTTAGAGCATTACTTTGTTGAGAAATTGACAATCGATATATTAATGCCAAAAACAAAAGAGGAAAGAAGTGGTGTAAAGAAAAAGAGGTCTATTATAGGGCTCCTAGGCCGAGCTACGTATATAATGCACGTTACACCTTAGGCCATCTTTATACATGTAAGTTGCTTCAGTAGAATGAATGTAAGTAACTTTATGACTGCAAAAGAAATCAATAAATTGAATGAAATAATTCAAGAAATCAATAACGGTAAGCTACTGAAAAGACTATTTACATATTTTTTCACGCGCAACGATCACATACATAGGTCCTGTATTTAGGGAACCAGTAACTATGAGGACCATGGTCCCACAACACCCAGACACGAAACAAATGTTTGCGCTTTTTTATTCTTCTTTGCACAAACATTTGTCCCGTTGCGGGAATCGAACCCTCAACGTCAGAGGTGTATGAGATTTGAGCCAACCTGCCCAACCACTACACCACAGAGGCTGTCAATTTGTAAATGTATCATAAGTTAAATACGTAAGGTGCTTACTTAAGTAAAACTTACAAGTGTTAAGTTCGTCCTTAGAAAACAAAATATAAGATTATGTACATGCAGCATTTGCTGAGAAACGAGATATATTTTTGAGTCATAGTATGGAGCTAGCTCATGTTCATTTACGACACATTACGGTTCAGAATGTTAAACGCTTTGCCCTAAGCTATTCATTTTACAGGTAAAATCTGTTTGAAACCTATTTTAAGACTATAAACATTTACATTGTAATACGCTTTCCACATTTCCAAGTGTAAAACAGTTGTAAATAATAAATTCCCCGAGAGCGTCAAAATCTTTTCTCTGAAATTAACTTGTTTATTCAGAGCACAAGTACAAGGATGTTAAGAACTCATTTACATGACCTGACATGAACTTTTGGACTAGGCTAGACTAACAGTCAATTGTAACAGTATCTAATAGACAACTTAGGATTTTGCGAACTCTATCTAACTGTAGAGCCTTAAGAATCTCAAGATCCTAATTATACGGTAACATTGTATGGCTTTCGATTTAAGAAAAAGTGAAGGTCAATCACTACATAGTATAAAACAAAGTCGCTTTCTCTGTCCCTATATCCCTATGTATGCTTAAATCTTTAAAACTACGCAAGCCGGGGCGGGTCGCTAGTATTAAATATATAATTACAGTATTGAAATGGAATGGTCCGTTTTCTAAGCTCTAGTAAAAAATAGCGTCTACCTGAACTTGCGTAGACGCTCCGTTTACTCTCTACTTTCAGAGTTAAAATGGAATGTTAGTAAAACTACTAATATTTGAAATAATATTAGTAGATACAGGTTATAAGGTCGACTCTTAAAATATATTTTTTGAGTCGTAACATACTGAGTTACACTTAGAATGCAAATGAACAACATGCGGAACTATTAAAGCCTCATAGAATCCTAAATAAACAGATATATCATATAGAAACTTAGATAAAGATAGGAGTATTATAATATAGTTAAGAGACATACCAAACAATCCGTAGTGTACAACGAACCACCTGATGAAGTGTGACCGTTACGATCACAATATTCCAGTCATCGACTCAAGAGCTTTCGACTTTCGCTCGCACTTTACACAATTAAAGATCCCGAATCAATGGAATGACTCATCGGAAAGGACGGACACAAAAACAATATCGCATCAATGAATTGGATTCCGCCAAAGAATTTGAATTCAAAAATGGACAAGACATTCACCTCTCGTGGAAGCGGCGCGCGCACTGGTCGCCAAGCGGGCCGTCGCAGCAGAACCCGTTTCGTAGAAAAAAGCACCTCTTCCCTCCGCACCGACCCTTTGCATATTCCCGGCGTTTATCATTCCACCGCCGTCCTGGGACACGTCTTGTAGCTTCTCTGGAACTAGTTGTGTGTCGCCAAGTTGATTGTCCGCTTCTGATCTAGCAATGTTGCGACGCGGCATCTCATTGCCTGGATTCGGCTGATAGATTTCATTGCTGATTAGGCTTGGATGATAAACTTTACTGCTGTTCTGATTCGTCTGATAAGTTTCATTGCCTTGTGCATTAAGGCGCGAAACTTCGTTGCCTATTTGATTGGTCTGATTTCTCGGTACAATTAGAGGCAGTCTGCCGTAGCTGGGCTTGTTTGTATATTTTTGTATACTATCGACGATTTGCGTCTCAGGAACCGGTTGGTTCGCAAAAGCGTTTACTTTCAATATTTCGTTTGCTTGCTGTAGGAGTCTTCTTTGTATGTGTTCGATTTCACCTTTCGGCACTTTTGAATTTTTTGATAGCTCTGCTATCAGTTGATTCACGTTGAAATCTGCCATTTTCTTATCAGAACCTGAAGGTTCATTAGTTTGATTAGGTGAAGTAACTTTTTTATCGTCAGGTTTCTTGATTCTGACTTTCATGTCTGGAGGAGTGACGACTATACTAGGTAAGTTTTCTTTTGCAGCGATGTCTTTCTTTTCTCTTTTTACTTTCCGCACAATTCTGCTTGCCATCACATTGTTCAATCAGTTAATGATGATTGATTCTGTTTTATGGGTTTCATTTTGTTTTCTAGTTGGCAAGGGATAATTGGATATACTTTAAGGTTGGATGTTAAAGCATCGAATAACGTGGCTTACTGAGATTTCCAGGTAAGGACTTTAAGTTCTTTGAAAGTGAAATAAGGTGAGCAAGAAACTTGATACCCAGAAATACCTACACGATTTGGACTTATCTATACGAGATTTTGCCTAAGTGGTTTTGCGTAGGGCGTTCATTAAATCCTCCAAATAGAGACTTGTATAAGACTACGTTTGACATAGTTTATTGCTTGTCTGTACGGTCCATAACCCTTTGTTTCTATTTGATTCAATATGAATTGTTATAGATTTTCTCACATATTGTGCTGATTTTTGATTGCGTAGTACAATAAAACATGTAACAATTGAAATGCAAAGAAAACGCTTCATAAGAGATAATATAGTAATAATCCGTGGGAGAGCGAGTGTGGCTCAGTGAGAGTATGTGCGACTTTCAATACGAAGCAGCCGAGTTCGAATCCCGCTGGCCACGCATCATTGACTTTCTTAAGTAATGTGGGGATTTAACACGCATTCTAAAAACGCTGAAGGAAAACATCGTGAGGAAAGCGGCATGTCCAAGAATGAATCACAAAAATTCAAGAATATGTGACATCCACCAACTCGCACTGGGCCAGCATATTGGATTATGACCCATACTCTCTGTATGAGAGAAAGCCGGTGTCCCAGCAGTGGGAACGTGATGATGATGATGATGAATCCGTGGGCATATAGACTAGAATTGTTCGTTTCTGTAGGAAAATGCTATTTAGATATTTCTTATAATATTGATTGACTGGTCTCTATGATGTGATGGTTGGTCAGGTTGGTGTTTCTTTTTTAATGTTTGTTACCTCAGAACTCCGTCATTCATTAACAGATTTTGAAAAAAATCGTTGAGTTTAGTATAGCTACGAAGTGGTGCCATATAAATTTCATCGATGTTTGACCTTGGACTACGAAGATATACATTGAAGTCGGTATTTTGTTTGATAAAACGAATACTTAAAATACAATCGAATAGAGAACCTTCTCCTTTTTTGAACACGGTTAAAAATGATTTTTTTTATTATGAAATGGGATCACGTTTGACAACAACTCACCTAATGGTAAGCGTAGTTGTGGTCTAAGGTGGAGCACGTTGGCCCATGAGGTGCCTATTCACTCTTGTCTTTAAAATACCTAGGTTGTAATTAGAAGGAGATAGGTATTCAGCAGTATTTAGTAAGTTGGCAGTTAATATAGTAAATAGTATTGGTCGATTAACTTGTATTAGTTAATAGACCAATACTAGAATACGGACACTAGAATAGTACACTGGAACTTCAGTGTACTAGTCTAGTGTCCGCAGGATATACCTAGATTACCAAGATACTGACCCAAATCTCGCTAATGAATAGATTTTATTTAAAATAATTTCTAAAGACACCTTGGCATATATTTTTCATTATTAACTTCTAAATTAAAAAACAACCTTAGCTTTAAAGTAAAGCAATAAAATACCACCGGCTTGTAATAAACTGCCACAATTATAAAACACTTTGACGTGTCCTACTATGCTTTGATGTATTTACGATCCGTAAGAGCAATTTGTTAAGCACAATAAAATAATATATAACATCGCATAACGTCTACCTGTCGTTCTGTTTGTATTTTTGTTATAATTGCAATTTTGTTATTAGTTATAACTCAAGGATTATTCGGGAGATTATGATAAAAAATAAGTGTTATCTAAATTTTTTATTCATGAAATGAAATTTATGAATGAAATTGAGATAAACATGCTAGTAGGCAATTGGTACACACAGCCGTGGAATGCTAGATTTAGCATACAGAATAATTTTAGATCTTTATTTTTTTATGGAACTGAGTGATGAACGAACAAGTTGTTCGCCTGATGGTAAGCGCCACGCCTGCTCATAATAATTGCAATGCCACCCAGAACTTTTAATACCATAAAAAGCACTGCGTAGCACTGCATTGCGCTCATAGCCCCAAGACATGAGATTTTAAGATCCATATGCCCAGAAATTTCACTGGCTACACTGCCCTTCAAACCGGAACACAGTAATGCTTGCGCACTTCTGTTTGGCGGCAGAACAACTGGCAAAGCTGTGGTACCTACCCAGACGGCCTTCCAGTCACGAGAGACCTATGACGAGTAAAACTAAATAATTAATTATAATTATCATTAATTTTAATCGTTTTATGGTTGCTACAACCGAGTACCAACAATTCGTACAAACGTAGGTACATAGTATTTGACGAGCTTGTTACTAGATTACTTTTTTTTTACGCTTATTAGATCCATGTTTGGCCACTATCTCGCCTGATGTGAAGCGATGATGTGGCCTAAGATGAAGCACATAGAGAGGCGGCAGTTGAGCGGCTGCTCAGACCCGTCTCCCCGATGGTTCACCGAACATCATCCCGAAACACGACTAGGTCGTTTGACGGCATGGCTTTGTTTGGTTTGTACTGCTGACAGATTGACATTAAATTAACATACGGTGTCGACAATTTATCACGCGCTATATACAATGAGATTGCAAATGTGTCTGTCATCTTTACAAGTATGAATTATGTAACCACTTTGCACATAGTATGTACAAGGGACAAACCAGTGTAAGTTATTAGACAAATGAGACAAGTGTCAGTGGTTAAATTACTACAGATAAATATAATCATCATCATCATAGAGATTTATTACATTTATATTCACGAAATTTATATATTTGTGAAAAATAAAGAAACTACTTTTTTGAAATTAAATCAAGTCGAGCTGAGGCTTTAAGAATTAAATGAAAATTTAATATATGCATACCGCAAGCACATAACACGATGTTCCAAAAAAGTTCCTACGTTGCGCCAATTAATATATGCAATTTTAGGGTCGGCAACGCATCAGCAATGCCTCTGGTGCTGCAGATGTCCATAGGCGACGGTAACCACTTACCATCAGGCGGGCCGTCTGCTTGTTTGCCGACATATTAAATAAAAAAAAAAAATGCAATAGATTACCAATAAATTTAAAAATCATCATCAGCCCACCACGTTCCCACTGCTGGGACACGGGCCTTCTCTCATAGAGAGAGAATGGGCCATAATCCACCACGCTGGCCCAGTGCGGGTTGGTGAATGTCACATGTCCTTGACTTTTTTGTGAAAAATTCTTGGACATGCCGGTTTCCTCACGATGTTTTCCTTCACCGTTTTTAGAGCGAGTGTTAAATCCGCACATAGCTTAAGAAAGTCAGTGGTGCGGGGTCAGCGGGATTCGAACTTGGGTGCGTCGGATCGAAAGTCGCACGAGCTCCCACTGAACCACACTCGCTCTTATAGCCACACTCGCTCTTATTAATTAACGCTCGCTCAATAAATTTAAAAATGCTACATGGCAAACATTTTAAAAATCAATTAAAATCTTGGATTATTTCAAAAGCACAATAATACTTGAAAGAATATTTTGATGTCTAGTATATATCCAATGATTAATTTTTAGAAAAAATCAAAAACCGACTTCAATGTATCTTTGAAGTTTAAGGTCAAATATCGATGAAAATTATATGGGACCACTTCGTAGCTATACTGAACGCAACGCAAAATTTTCCAAATCGGTTCATAAATGACGGAGTTCTGAGGTAAGAAACATAAAAAATAAATAAAAAAATACAATCGAAGAGAGAACCTCCTCCTTTTTTGAAGTCGGTTAAAAAGTGGCTTGATTTAGCCGCAATATCTTCATTTTGCGTCAGCCTCTATACTTCCAAGTTATGCAAGTGCAAGCGTTACCTTACACGACATGTCGACAATCTGGTTCTGCTTCCACACGTTTAGCTAATCGTCGATCCACATGCAAAGCATTACTTTAAACTAGTCTCTTATAGACTAATTATCACCTTGAGTAGTGTGATTGCGAGTACGTAATCCAACTTTTTTTTATGTAACTGACTGACGAGACGAGCTGGTCGTTTGCCTGTTGGTGAGCAAAACGCCAGCCCATTACAATAACAGTACCACTCAGAACTTTGTTTTGCAAAATCCTGCGCGGCGCTGCACTGCGCTTGTCACCCTGAGACAATTAGCTGTTGAGTCTCATAATGCCCAGTAATTTCGCTGGCTTCAATGCCCTTCAAACCGGAACACATTAATGCTTGCGCACTACTGACACACTAATTTATTTATGTATTTTACTAATATATTGTTTTATGTTTGTTTTTTATCTTCGTCTGATAGTTCGTGATGTCATGGACAGGGTTCCGACTGAAAATCAGTGCTAAGGTACCTACTTAAGATACCTTAGCGTATGCTGAGTCGGAACATTTTCCTGACATCGCGCAACATTTCACTGTGTTATTTTTATTGTTTTGTCTTTATTTTAGTATGTGTATATTCAGTGTAATGTTGTGTGATGTCCGGAATAAATGTATTTTCTTTCTTTCTTTCTTTCTGCAAATAACAATCATTGCTTATACTAAATTACAATTATTTTAGTTTTGATTTGGATTGCAATTCAAACAAATGTGCATTCAACAAAACATAAAGTATCAGTAGTAGTAGTCGTTTATAGTTTTGATAGCTTCTGTGGTGTAGTGGTTGAGCAGGTTGGCTCAAATCTCATACACCACTGAGGTTACGGGTTCGATTCCCGCGACGGGACAAATGTTTGTGCACAGAAAAACAGCGAAAGCATTTGTTTCGTGTCTGGGTGTTGTGGGACCATGGTCCTCATAGTTCCTGGTTTACTAGAAACAGGGAATCCTAGTAAGGGGCCAAGATCTATGTATGTGATCGTTGGGCGTTATTTATTTATTTATTTATCGAACGGGAATGTTTGTGCTCCAGTAGACATCGTAGAGTGATTAATTTGGAGGAGGTTATTACGAGTATATTTGCAAGTTTATAAATGTACATACCTATACACAATGTATGTGTAATGTATGTGAATCTCTTTTATTAACAAAAGTTCTAAAAAATATGCCCCTCAGTTTCTTGCCGTATCTTCTGAGTAGTGGTTCTTTTTCCGATACGGTGGTAGAGTCATTGTAATAATTGACGTTCATAAGTGCGTCTGTGACGACAAAATTGAAAAAAAGAACTTTTGCATTTTTTGAATTTTGATTTAAGGGAAAAACTATAAAAAATTTAACCATCCAAATTAACCGGCTTTTAAATTCGTATATACCTACTAGCTATTATTGTATCTATTAACACCGATATTTTGCTATGTAGTTATGCGTTTCTTTCCGTTTTCCCATGAGATTTCTCCTTTTTGTCGGGATCAAAAAGCTCGTTTACGCAAAAATTTTAAGTGTTTCCTTTAGTTAAAGAAAGAATTTTAAAATTGGTTCCAGTTCTAGAACAATTATATGCTATATAACTAGCTACATACCTATATTATATTCTAACTTCATCTTTTTGCTTTGTTAACTACGTTTCTGGAATGCCAGTGGTGGATGGTAGAAGTCACTGTCCTTGAATTTTTGTGATAAATTCTTGGACATGCCAGTTTCGCATGTCCAAGAATTTATCACAAAAATTCAAGGACAGTGACATCTACCATCCACCACTGGCATTCATCCACCTCAGGATGTTTTTCTTGACCGTTTTTAGAGTGAATGTTAAATTCGCACATAACTTAAGAAAGTCAGTAGTGCGGGGCCTGCGGAATTAGAACTCGGAATCGTCGGATCAAAAGTCGCACGTGGTGCCACTGAGCCACACTAGCTCGCTATTTAATCATATTACATACATAATGTTGTGCTCCGCCAACTTCACGCCTTATTTATTCCCTCGACATAAACACTGACAGGCGATAAATTCAAATTATTTGTTCTATTGGCACCCACCTGGACAACTCGGCCATTGTCGACTCTACATTTGGTTTGTCTCGAATCGGGAAGAGAAAGTTATACAATGTAGAGACAATGTAGAGTGAAATATGGAGCAGGAATCTATGTACGTTATCGTTGGGCTTATTTACTTATTTATGTTTATGGAAATGATAACATTTCCAATAATAAAAAAGAAATCTGTAACGATTTAAAAAGGATCCATCGAAAGAAAACCTGGGTAAAGATTTCAAAGGATTCCCTGAGAATAAAATATTGCCAAACAATTAAAAAAATAAGAGTAGTCGTGTTTCGGGATGAAGTTCGGTGAACCATCGGGGAGACGGGTCTGAGCAGCCGCTCAACTGCCGTCTCTCTCTAGATCTATGTGCTTCATCTTAGGCCACACCATCGCTTCACATCAGGCGAGATAGTGGAAAACATGGATCTATTAAGGGAAAAAAAAATGAGAACTAAAATTTCTTATAGAAATCTATAAATCACGACACAGGTGATCCTAGTGTGGGTTCCAGGGATCATCAATATTGTTATTATATTATAATGCAACAGCCATTGTTCTATCTCCGATGTACCTATCCAAACAAATTTGACCGAATAAAGACATTATTATTATTAAATGCTCTAACTGGCGACAAAAAGAGTGACAAATTAATAATAATTCTCACCGATCACCTACACAGTTTAACTAAGATTCCTTTTATCGATGGAACTAGGGACTACGAGAATTAGGATCCCACGGACAATATACCAGTGTATATTGTCCTTGTACAGGATAGTTCCTGTCAATACCAGTAACAAAGCATGCTACTATTTACAGCTGCTAATACACGATTTCTGTCAGCGGCGCTACCTCATTTGCGTTCCTCAGAACAGTCGATAGTATTGAATGCCGTACGTTCCATGCAGCCTGCAGATTATTTATTTATTAATTTTTTTATTTTTTTATTATTAATTGCATGCATGTACATATATTTATCATGTAGGTCTTAAATTACATCTTATGTTGGTACATGAGCCCTGTAAGGGCGTTTGCAAGTCAGTGCGAGAGTACATTTAGTCATTTTAATTTATATTGATTTATGTTTTATTAAAGTCAGTATATTGTATATGTCAGTATAGTGTCACGGAATTGAGTCATTTTTTTCCACATGCTTGTCAGTTTTGAATTCATCTACGGAATAATAAGATTTTTTAATTAGATAAGATTTAAGTTTTCTGCAGAATACGTTGTATTTAGTTTAGTTTTTTAGGTATTCAGGGATTTTGTTGTATATTGATACTAATCTAAAATTTTGACTTTTTCCTAATATTTGTAAATTTGTTGTAGGTAACTTTAGTTTGTTGCGATTTCTTCTATTATAATTTTCATTAATTTCACTATTTGATTTAAAGAAAGTACGATATTTCCGTACGAATAGACATATCTGTAGGATGTACAGACATGGTAGGGTTAGTATTTTTTTGTCTATAAAATGTGGTTTACAACTTTCTCGCGGCTTAATATTAACTAAAATCCGTAAACATTTCTTTTGCATTATAAATAGATCCGTAAAGTCTGTACTTTCACCACAGAGGATTATACCGTAATTTAACCAAGAGTATGCATAGGCGTAGTAAGATGATAATGCAGTTTCGTAATCGGTATTTGACTTGAGAACACTCAATGCATAGGTAAATCTTGCAAGTTTCGTTTTAATGTTCTCGACATGTTTTTTCCAATTCAAGTTTGTATCTAGTGTTAGTCCTAATAATGTGAATTCTTTTGTTTCTTGTATTTTTAAGTTGTGGTTTATAGTGTTTAGATCTAAGGGCTTTCGTTGGTGGGTTCGGAACTGTAAAATTTTTGTTTTTTTCAGATTTATTTCTAAATTATTGTCCTCAAGCCATTGCTTTGTGTCAGAAAAGGGTTTAAATGCATTGTAGTCAAGTTTTGAATTGCTGCTAAAGAGTAATGAGACATCGTCTGCAAATAGGACACTTGGGACATCTATTATTTTTGGCAAGTCGTTAATGTAAATTAAAAAAAGTACACATCCTAGCACGCTACCTTGAGGAATTGAATTATTTATTATTCTGGTATCTGATTTTACCTCGCACATTTCATTCTTGGCCGCATCGTAATGTTCAATCTGTACGTATTGCTGTCTGTCCCTTAGATAAGATTGGAACCAATTATAGGCCGTTCCTCTAATACCCGACGCGTAGATTTTTTTTAATAGTAATTTGTGTGAAACTTTGTCATAAGCTTTGGTCATATCTAGAAATAACCCTATTGCATATTTTTTGTCGTTAATGTAGTTGTAAATTTCTTGTACATATTTATAAACAGCAAGTGTTGTTGAGCAATTTTGTCTAAACCCGTATTGATTTGTATGTAGTATGTTAAATTTATAATTAAGGCGCCTCCTGAATGACGACTAAATTTGGGATGAAGTCCTAGCAAATGCAGTCGTGAAACTTCACGACGTATGCGCCATTTGTTTGCTGGGTGTTGGTATTTTTTGCGCTTTCGAGCTTCGTGCAACTGTGGGAGAAGTGTCTACACCATCTCGCCGAATATATCCCACCTATATGCTTTGAAGAACTTTGAACAGGACGTGGACGTATCAGACGAGAGGGAGATAAATTGTTGTCTTACTATGCTACAAAATGTTGTCATTGCTATCGGTGGCGATTCATTAGACAGCGTGAATCCCGTAAAAATTGGCGCATCGACTACAATTGCAGGTTAAATTACGCTTCTTTAAAATTGGGCCACTCCGAAATTGTGTAACGTAACTCGGTTAATGGAAGTGTCCCTACAAAGGAACCTGCTTGAGCGTTAAACAAATACGATCCTGTATGGAGTACTGTAGCCATCTATGGGGTGGGTCAGCCGAATACCAACTTGCAGCTCGGGAATCATTAGAACGTTGCCCAATTAAGTGCTGGTGGAGAAGAAACTGACAAGTCTTAAACACGGACGGAAACTTGGGTGTCTGTCGCTCTTCTATCGACAGCACTTCGGTAAGAATTGCACTAACCGATCCCTTCTTCTCATTTCCACTTAAGGGACTTGCAGGCGAGGAGAGTCGTTTCCCCGGACGTTCTTAATGTCCCACCGATCGGTACGAAGCGTTTTGCAGATTCTTTCATCATGCGGACTCCTTAAAGAGTAGAACGCTCTACCAGCTTTTTTTTCCAAATAGCTACAAAGTCTTGAGTGAATAGGCATCTAATCTCATGGGCAACCATGTTCCATCTTCGCTTTCCATCAGGCAAGATGTCATCAAACAAGTGCCCATTTACCAATTTTAAAAAATATAAGTAGTCGACGCGAACGAAGTAGGGACATTTCTCTCTACAAAAAAAGACTCTACATCAGCGTTAAACTATAATCCACGTGAACGAAGTCGCGGGCAACAGCTAGTATAAAATATGTCCATAATGTCACTTGTCTTTGCAATTAAAAAAATCATTTAGATTATAAAAACAGTGATTGACAAGCCATTCATGCAATTTATTTTTAAAGAAGTTTAGAGGCAGTTCTCTTATATGTCTAGAAATTTTGTTAAATATATATATGTATATATACTATCTGTCCCATATATATATATAAAAAGATTATGCGTGTAGCAATTCTATTTATCGATATTTATTTAAGTATGTACTGATGTAATAATTGTTGGTAAACCATAAATAAATGAAATAAAATAAATATATTTTGAATGACTTTCACATAAATATCTAAGTTATTTCTACCTTTCTTTCATAAAACATACCTTTCTTTCGATACTGAAAATTTATCACATCGCTTCTGTGCTAAAACTCTACCTTAAACTATCGAAATAGCACTTATTGTTCAGTTTAAAAAGAAATAATAAAAAATGTCTTTCATCCAATACGTTTATCAGTACAAAAGATTGCAATGCTGATTCATCCATTTGCAATGCAAATGTATACCGTACACCCACCAGCTACAAGTTGTTGGCAAGCTTTGCAGTGCTTAATAAAGATGTCAGAATATATTACACAATCCTAAGTAGTAATAGGTATAAAACATAATCTTTATACCTATTACTACTTTATACGGTCGTATTGTTTTAAGGAAATGGGTTTGACAAGTCACCACTGACCATCTGGCGTGAAATTATTAATGGGATACACCTTATGTCAATTTATGTCTTTTTAGGCACCTGCATAAAAAAAAAAATACAGATATCCAGGTGTACGGCAGATACGTTTATTTTTATAAAGATTGAATATGTAAGTCATGCTATCAAAAACTAGTGATTCGCCCTGGCTTCGTTCGTTTCATGCAATTAATGTTGAACACGAATAGTAGAACGGAGCAAATGTGGTTCAGTGGAAGCATGTGCGACTTTCGATCCGACGCACCCAAGTTGAATCCCACTGGCCCCGCAGAACTAACTTTCTTAATTTATGTGTTTTACACTCGCTCTAAAAACAGTGAAGGAAATCATCGTGAGGAAACCGGCTCAAGAACTAATCACACAAATTCAAGGAAAATGTGACATCCACCAACCCACACTGGGCCAGCGTGGTGGATTATGGCCCATACTCTCTCTATGAGAGAAGGCCCTTGTCACAGCAGTGGCAACGTGATAGGTTGATGATGACGAATAATCGTTCTCCCCCTCAGAGAAATATATCTACTGCCATATAAAAATTACCTTTGAAATAACTATTAATATATATATTATATATTAATAGCCATTAATATATATAATACGTAATCAACAATAGAATTTGCGTTTTTATGGATGAACAAGTATACGTTTTACAAACAAAAAAACCGACTTCAATGTATCTCCTAAGTCCAAAATCAAATATCGATGACATTTATATGAGACCACTTCGTACTGAACCCAACGCAAAAATAATTTTCCAAATCGGTTCATGAATGACGGAGTTCTGAGGTAACAAACATAAAAAAAACAATCGAATAGAGAACCTTCTCCTTTTATGAAGTCTGTTAAAAATGTGCGTAACACATTCGAGGGAATAATGTATTGTCCCCCTACAGATATAAGTAGGTACTTCATGGTATGTACTTCGTACCTCTCAACAAACTAGGTCTAACAGAACATTCTAATTGCTTGCATAACTTATCGCACTACGGTATAGGCGGTACTCCATTGTTTTTATAATTAACTGGTGTCTATTAGGCGTTAGTAAGGCTGCATTCACATGACGCGATCTGGATCATCTTCGAACTATAAGATCGCGGTCGTGTGGACTAGTCACAGTAGATCCCACAATCGTAGTAAAGTCGCAATAAATAAATACGCCAAACGATCGCAAACATAGATCCTGGCCTGCGAACCAGGATATAACAAACACAAAAGATTAGATAACTTAATTACTAATTTACGTAAATTTTATGGGATGTTTTACCCAGAAAAATAAGAATCATACATAAATGATCCACATAGTTTCTGGTTGAAGACCCACACACGAAACAAATGCTTGCGCTTTTTCTTTTTTTTCTGTACATTTGTCCGGTCGCGGGAATCGAACCCGCAACCTCAGTGTATGAGATTTGAGCCAACCTGCCCAACCACTACACCACCGAGGCTGTGAATTAAAACGAAATTGTGGAGTTAGTTGCTTATTCTATACCTACGCTATAATATGGAAACTTTAATCAAAATGGTAAAAATCGTGTAGCATGTGAATCTTGTAAATTTTACACATCCAATACAAGTGTTCAAAAATATATATCACGTAATAAAATTTTAATAATACTTTAAGTAAATGTATAAAAAAGTGGAAAGGTTATGTTGCCTTCACGGGAAGGTTAATTGAAAGACATTATTTTAAAAGATAATCGTCGGTTTCGTCCTATTTGATTTAATCTCTATATATTTCCTCTGTACAATTTCAAAAACGTTTTGAAATAGTAATATTTCCTGTTACAATTGGATTTCAAACAGTTTTTTTCTTTAGAGCTTACGTTGATGTGTATGGTTAAAAGATCCTAGACCTCAATTCATGATGATGATTCCGATACTGTTATTGTGTATAAACGTAATGGTATACTTATACGAGAGCGAGTGTGGCTCAGTGGGAGCTCGTGCGACTTTCGATCCGACGCACCCGAGTTCGAATCCCGCTGGCCCCGCACCACTGATTTTCTTAAGTTATGTGCGGATTTAACACTCGCTCTAAAAACGGTGAAGGAAAACATCGTGAGGAAACCGGCATGTCCAAGAATTTTTCACAAAAAGTCAACGACATGTGACATCCACCAACCCGCACTGGGCCAGCGTGGTGGATTATGGCCCATTCTCTCTCTCTATGAGAGAAGACCCGTGTCCCAGCAGTGGGAACGTGATGGGCTGATGATGAGATGATGATGATGAGATACGTATACGAGTACTAAGGTCCCCACAATACGGGCCTAGAGCCTAGTGTGGAGCTGTCGTTCTAATCCACTGGGAAATTAATTTTGTAACAGATAAATGTAACTATATTTATGTAACATTAAGTTTGCTCTGTAACTTCGTTTTTGGAAACAAGTAAACGTTTTATCAAACAATAAAACCGACTTCAATGTATCTTCGAAGTCCAAGGTCAAATATCGATGAAATTTATATGGCACCACTTCGTAGCTATACTGAACCCAACGCAAAAATAATTTTCCAAATCGGTTCATGAATGACGGAGTTCTGAGGTAACAAACATAAAAAAAAATACAATCGAATTGAGAACTTTCTCCTTTTTTGAAGTCGGTTAATGAATATCTTATTTTATTTTATCTTAGAAGATCGATATTCCATCGTACCGTGTAAATGCAGCCTAATTTTCTAAAAGTCTAATTTATGAGCAGTCTACTGACACCGCAGTCCATTGTCGGAAGGCACCGGACTGCGATTCCGTTTCTTACTAGTAATATACCTATGAAATAGGACAATGACTTCTGAAATGCGGGAAATAATTAATGTATTGGAACCTAATTATCCCCAATCATTATATTATTATACAGGCCAGAGAGTTTAAGCCAAGCAGTG
Organism: Petrophora chlorosata; assembly: GCA_951640565.1. Taxonomy (NCBI): domain Eukaryota; kingdom Metazoa; phylum Arthropoda; class Insecta; order Lepidoptera; family Geometridae; genus Petrophora; species Petrophora chlorosata. The sequence goes on along the minus strand of OX621202.1, from coordinate 16,556,032 downwards.
GGTCAATCGAGATGTCAAAGATGACAATTACAAGTAACATAGACATAACTTAACAAAGAACTAAGGAGACTATTCATTACCTCCAAACTTCTCAAGTTCCTTTGTGGTTTTAGATAGGTACAAACAGACTAATTGTCATGTTGTCAGAATTAAATCAGGCAAGCAAAGGTTCATGTCTTGTCTTAAGTGTGTTTGTTTTCAAAATAATAACTTTTTTCACATGTTTTGCGCATGCGTTAATGCTATGGAAATAAACTATATTCTTGTTACCACTTTTGTTAAAATTAACAGCAAAATTATTAAATAAATATTTTTTTTTATTTAGATAATTATAATTATTATTATTACTTCTTTATTTCAGGTAACTTAAGAAAACAATAGTTACATTAGTGACTAAAGTAATTCTAAGACCCATATTATATATACCTTACAGACTAACGTACATATTATAATATTAAAAACTATAACTATACCTATAGATAAAAGATCCATTTTTTGTTAGTAAATTTCTTAGGCTATGGTAGTAAATACTTTTTTTTAAATTAAAGTTTTAGGCATCCCCACGAGTGTCCTGCCAGATAGCGTCTCAGATAGAGGCTCTATCCGACCAGAACCCACAGGAAGGTCCTCATGATGCAAGAATCATATTTTCCTGCAATCATTTGTAGAATGTTGTTATTACTACCCCGCATTCTGCAGCAGGGAGGCGGTTCTTTTGCGCAGGATGGAATTAAGAAATTAAGATTTTACAAAGGTAGGTTAAAAGGCTGCCCCAAGTCCTTCCAAATGTTTATTTGTTGCGCCATTCTTGCCATTCCTTGGTATGCGTCCAGGTCATTGTGCCTTGAGATAGGAGTTAACAGCAATTCAAATAGCATTTATTGCGAATACATTGATGTTACATGTTAAATGTTAAATCGCTATATTCAGCCTGCGGCGTGTTTATCATTTATAGAGATTCAAATTATTAATCAAAAAAGGAATCACATTTATAAAATGTCACATCACACGAATAAAATGTCAAGAATTCAATCAATCAATCAATCAAAAGTTTTTTATTCAATTATGTCGTCACAGGCGCACTTATGAACGTCAATTATTACAATGACTCTACCACCGTATCGGAAAAAGATTTTTCCGATACGGTGGTAGGGAGAAATTCTAAGTTAGCTATAACGATATAATGATGAACGGTTCTTGCAATTATTTTGACAGCCTCTGTGGTGTAGTGGTTGGGCAGGTTGGCTCAAATCTCATACATCACTGAGGTTGCGGGTTCGGTTCCCGCGACGGGACAAATGTTTGGGCACAGAAAAAAAAGCGCAAGCATTTGTTGCGTGTCTGGGTGTTGTGGGACCATGGTCCTCATAGTTCCTGGTTCCCTAGATACAGGGAATCCTAGTTATGGGCCAGGATCTATGTATGTGATCGTTGGGCGTTATTTATTTTATTATATAAATAATAATTATATCATGATTATAACATTGAACCTACATACAAGATTATTTTGCAATTTTAAGTCTTTTGATAACCAACTTAAAAAAGGAGGAGGTTCTCAATTCGATTGTATAAACTTTTTTATGTTTGTTACTCTAGAACAGTTTTAACTTATTTATAAAAATATTTTTGCGTTGGATTCAGTATAGCTTAAAGTGGTCCCATATAAACTTCTTCGATATTCGACCTTGGAAGATACATCAAAATTGAAGTCGTTTTATAACCAACTTGAAAAAAGAAGAAGGTTCTCTGTTCGATTGTATTTTTTATTTCATTTATTTGTTGATTGTATTTTTCTTGGCGTTCAGTATTTTTTTTTTGTTTGTTACCTCTTAACTCCGTCATTTATGATCCGATTTGGAAAATTATTTTTGCGTTGGATTCAGTATAGCTACGAAATGGTCCTATATAAATTTTATCGATATTTGACTTTGGACTTCAAAGATACATTGAAGTCGGTTTTTGTTTTTTTGTAAAAAATAATGATTATTGTTATAAAATGTATTATTATTTTATTTTATCTTACTCAAATTTCACTTGACCGTCAGCTAAAGTGCAACACTTTGTTTACAAAGTTATAATTACAGACATCTCTTTATCATCATCCGCATTTCATAGTGCTATTCTTTAGCGTAATTAATTCCCAGGTTCATCATTCTTGTTATTAGTTTACTCAACTCTACAATTTTAAGTGTCCATTAGAATCACTTAGATTTGTAGGTTTTGGCGGCATTCGTATTGCATTTTGGGTTTTTAAATAATCTTAGGCAAATGCCCAACACATGTCCATACATTACGAAAAAATGGAAGTCAGTTATTGAATCTAAATCAAATTATGTTTTTGATTACATGCAATGTAATTTAATTGTGTTTTCTAAATAGAGAGAAGAAACCTTATTAGGTACCTGAAATTCAGGTGTTTTTGGTCATAGTTTTAAGCATAATTTTGTTATTGATTGTTATTCAGTAGATTAATTTTATAAATCTAGTATAATCATCGTTAGCCTATACTTGTCAATTATTGGGAAAAACCTCATCCGTGACGATGGTAGGTATATTACCCAATATAAATTCCAGAAACAATCTTTAAATAAAAATAAAATCACCATACGTCTCACAAGGTAATCAATGCTTTAACAACCAACCGACATATTTGCTGATGACAGATCATATTTACGCATTCCAACGGTAATACAAATTCTTCAACACTCAACACTAATCACGTCTTGTGATAACAATGATTTGCGATTCTTTTAAATCATTAAACATAGCAGTAGTTTGTTTAACCACCTTACATTTGCTTAAAAATTGCTTTCATGTCAAAATCGTTGCACTAATTTTTATGACTTTACACACAAAACTTTGAAATTCAAAGTTGAACCGCGCGCGAAATTTTCGTATTTAAAATTCGAAGCGTGCTCTGATTGGTCTATCGCGAAACAGTAGAGCACAGAGAGGCGCAAGCGCAGGTCTCACACTGAGTGTCTGTGGCTTACTTACATTAGGGGGTCGCGATTCGCCTTCGTGGACGCAATTCTGACGTAGCCATGAGAAACATCAGACGCGGCCTTCTGTTGTTCAAATTGTTTGAACAAATAATTGTAAGTCGTAAATACGAATTGGTACTGTTATTTGAGAAGTCATTCACATGTTTGGTAGCGTTGTAATGTTTTAAGGAGGTTCTAATCCGTTTGTGGTTGTTTTAATTTTTAAAGCAAACTTCGCGAGCGCGTTGATGTCTTTTCTTTGAACAATTTATTTATTTTCCTTTTATATATTTCTTCCTCTTACTTTAAAATCAAAGTTTATCGTAGTTTCCACGTCAAAGAGATAGTTTGACTCAAGTTAATCAACATTTCAAGATAAAACTTTGATGGGTTGATGTGATTATTAATTGCCAGTTAGTCAAGTTTTCATCTGTCAGTCAGGATTGTCAACATATTTCTGCTGTGAGTCAACTTGTCCATTTAGAAGCGAGATTTATTACTTTACCTGTTTGGTTCAAAGCGGAAGTGGCTGGTCTATGTTTGGAAAAACGTCTTGATTATAGTGCACATCGGATTAGTTAACTAAGATTTATGGACTTGTTAAGCTGTTATTTATAATGGGGTGAATGCCATAGATTCCCATTACAAATAGGAATCTTATATCTTCTTGTATTAAATACAATATTGTTAATTTGTAAATGGAATAGAAGGTCTGTAATGGAAATTATTTGATTAATTAAGTATTTTGATTCATTTTTGATAATTTTATCGTTTCTAGGATCACCAGGCTAATGTTTTTTTTCTGATTACTGGTTCGGTAATTTTGCTACATCGATACTTCCTGGTTCAAGATATAAATTAATAAATTCATTTACATAATAATTAATTTATACCCAATTGTTCAATGTGAGATATTTTAAGAGTTGAAAAAAAAAGACATCCCCGCAGAGTTTCTTGGTGCTATCTTCTCTAGCGGGCGTATTTACGAAGCACTGGTAGAGTCATTTCTTTTCTGCACCCGGATTTCAATTTGATATAGGAAACAAATGGGTTAACATTCTTACCCTTTTTTCAAAGTCATGTTACAATTTTTAGCATATTCTTTATTTCATTTGTGTTATGTGTTTATGACGTTTAAAAGTGCACTTTTGTGCCTATTTAATAAACGATATTTGACTTTGACTGAAAAATAAAAAAATTACAATTTAATTATAAAAAAGTAAATAACGCCCAACAATCACATACACATAGATCCTGACCCTGTTCCCTGTTCCCTGTATCTAGGGAACCAGGAACTATGAGGACCATGGTCCCACAACACCCAGACACGAAACAAATACTTGCGCTTGTTTTTTTTCTGTGCACAAACATTTGCCCCGTCGCGGGAATCGAACCCACAACCTCAGTGGTGTATGAGATTTGAGCCAACCTGCCCAACCACAGAGGCTGTCAAATAGCTTACAATACAGGCTTACATTAATAAAATATTGTTATAAATCATTTTAAAAGTTTAAGTGCATATTATAAAAGCCCGTCCTATCTATATCTTCCTAGTTTCCTAAGACAATGGTGCAGTACCGTCGTCACACGTGGGCGCTCCGACTAATGTGCCGCGGTCGGGCTCCGCTGGACAGGAGGCACCGGCTACGGCTGTTGAACCTGCCACCATGGTTGAAGCTTGGGCTTGGGGGAAATGCTGTGATATACTTGGCTAGTGATCATAATGGCCGTCTCATGGTTTTCACTATATTGACTCAGTGGAAGAATTTTATAAATCGAATCAGTAGTTTCGGAGATTACCCCTATAAAAACAATCAAAGGATTATGCCCAAAACCAGGCTGAAGATGCGTACAAAAAAATATCGGTCTAAATTATGAATATCTGCAATTTTTTTAGCCCTAGGGGAATGAGAGTTTTTTAATAATGACGTTGATTGGTTTGTATCTTAGCCACTTTGATCGCCACCATGGATAAGTGTCAGATGTCAGTGATCACCAACATGGAAATCTAGAAATCTATATGTATCATTGACATCGATGATAAATAATTAGAAAATTGACATAGTGTCAATGTCAATGATATCTATGCATAATATTTGCATAACATAAACAGAGAAATGCATAATGTGTCTATGATAGTATATAAATAAACACCTTAGTACATTTTGTGACAATTTGGTCCAGACCCAAGTTCAGCCTAATTTTCAAAGAATTTCAGGCAATCTCATTTACCTCTTTGTAATATTAGTGTAGATTTAGTGAAATAAAACTGCATTTTGACAGGTGACCCCTGTGGTGTAGATAAGTTGCAAAGGTCAGATACTCGCAGTAGGTTTCTTATATTCATAAATATTAAATTGTAGGAGTGTATTTATCCCAATTAGATTACACTGACCATCATCGAAATGGTACAAATTACGTAAAACATGGTGTTTCTAGAGAAATGGTAAAATTACAGCATTTCTCGTCGATACAAGAAAGTTGAGGAAAGTTGAACGCTATGGACCGATAAGCCCTGCAGCTGAATTTGGTGTAGGTACACAAGAAAATTATAATTTAGATGAAATTAACCAGTTGGTCAACCGTTTTGAAAAAGTGGAGAACGAAATGATTAATCAATCCCACTAATATTATAAATGCGAAAGTTTGTGAGCATGGACCGATGGATGTTTGTTACTCAATCACGCAAAAACTACTAAACAGATTTGGATGAAATTTGGTTTCTACGTACGGTCCTGGAAAAGGACATATGCTGCGTTTTCTTCTGGAAAACCGCAGGAGAAACCGCGGGGCGCAGCTAGTAGCGGTATAAAAGAAAGTCAAACTTTAAAACTATTAAATTATTTTGAAAAAAGATACCGCTCTACAAAGCTTACTCGTGTTGCCATCCGGTGAACGACGTGTCCGTCTCGTTCTCTTTAAGTGTGACAGCTTCTGTAGTGTAATGGTCACGTCAAAACCATGACAAATTCCCGTTACGAAAACAATGTTTCTAATTTAACATGTTTTGAAGTGTAGGGGTCTTGTGAGACAACCGGTCCTTCTCATGACTGTCATGCCGTTACTGTCATGACAGTATGCATACTCGTATATAAAAATAATAATAAAGTGTGAGCAATATTTAAAATTTTAACTTGAGTCTAATCAAAATGCGCGTTCAACTAATACATTGCAGTGCTACGGCGTGCTTTAATGCCATTAAAAGTTCTGGGTGGCACTGCAATTGTTATGGGCAGACGTGGCGCTTACCATTAGGCGTACGAGTTGCTCGTCTCATCACTCAGTTAAATATAAAATACAACACTGATGACCGTACATACGGCTTTCTACATACGGCTGATTAACCGTAGATTATCACGGCAAAGAAACGTGTGTAAAAAAAGGCTTTAGGCCCCGTTTATACAAGGCCTCAATAGCGCCACATCTACTTCCAAGCCGCACCACAACCGCGTCGAAGCCACGCCGTTTCGCACAATATGAGCCCTGGAATTTGTCAGCTTCTGTGGTGTAAAAGTTATGCAGGTTGGCTCAAATCTCATACACCTCTGGGGTTGCGGGTTCGAATGCCGCGACGGACAAATATTTGTGCATAGAAAAGGAAAAAAAGCTAAAGCACTTGTTTCGTGTCTGGGTGTTGTGGGAACACGGTCCTTATAGTACCTGGTTCCCTAGATACAGCGAATCCTAGACGCCGGATCTATGTATGTGATCGTTGGGCGTATTTATTAAAAAAAATTGAGCATAATTATGAAATATGTGTGAGTAATTAATTATAAATATTTAGAAAGAAAAATGTACAAAAAAATAAAATTAAAAAAAAAAATTAAATAAAAGAAATTTTTCGAGCAAGAGCGGGATTAGGGTGGGATGGAAAATTGTTGGGAACAGATTAGATTACTTTACTACGCGTGCGAAGTCGCAGGCAATAGCTAGTATTTAATAAGGCTCGAACTCACGTAGTTTGTCGAATTAGTCGAACTAGGTTTCAAGCAATCCGATGCTCTTCATCAGGGGCGAGTTTATTTTATAGTGCACATTTACATATTGAATAAAACAAATATATGCCGTGTGAGGTGGAGTGAAACGTGCAGGAAGTGACGAGATTCTAGCTTAACAGTCTGGTGATCACGCACCTTATGGCATAACTATCTGTAACTAACTAATTAATTACATTCTTGGAGCCTTCTTCTTTGCGTGTAAAGAAAGAACCTTTACTCGTGGTAAGTCTCTCAAATGCGGGAGGTCGTCTGGGTAGATACCACAGCTTTGCCTGTTATCCTGCCGCCAAGCAGAAGTGCGCAAGCATTACTGTGTTCTGGTTTGAAGGGCTTTGTAGCCAGCAAAATTACTGCGCATATGAGACTTAATATCTGATGTCTCGAGGTGATGAGCCCAGTGCTACGCAGTGCTTTTTATGCTATTAAAAGTTCTGAGTGGCACTGCAATTGTTATGGGCAGGCGTAGCGCTTACCATCAGGCGAACGATTTGCTCGCACATCACTCAGTACCATAAAAAAACATATTTAATCTAAAATTTCTAAAGCATGAGAAGTGGAAGGAGGGTAGGTCTTTGCACTGCAGTGAGAAACCAGCAGGGGAATCGTACACTCGAACACCGATCTCAGTCGCTTTCACACATGTCTTGCGATCGGTATTTGTCTGTAGAATTGTCGAACTTTTCTACTCAAAGTCCACGTCCCAATGCCTATACCAATCGCGATCACGAAAGATGGTAACGCCTTCCAATGAAATAGAAAGCGATCGGGATCGGTTTTCGAGATACACGAATCCCTTGCTGGCTAACAACAATCATCTTAAGAGGCTCTCGCTAGATACATAGATAAAGGGTCGATGTAGAAGCCAGTATTCCTTGACACGGCGCGTATTGTCAGGAGGTTCCTCAATCTGCAGCTATGACCACCCGTAGTTTGGGCCTGCCCCGATGCCGGCAGCACTCTAGGTTTAGATTTTTTATAGCATTATAATTTTTTTTAAATATTGTATTAAACCTATTTTTAAGAAAGAAAATAAATATCTGAATAATAATCAAAATTTTGTTTTTAGCTAATCAAAATTGGTCTAGCAAGAACGTCCACAAGAAAAATGTTATGTGTTCTTTATTAGTGGTTATTCAAACTCATAATAAATCATGAAAAGATATAACAATAATGATTATTAATATTTCAAATTTTTAGATAAATAGCTGTTTGTGTAAGGTCTAGTAGCGTGCTCCATAATAATTGACCTCAACTTGAATTGAAAGAACTATGAATGATCGCGATTGAAGACCTTGTGCGCGACCGTGGCTTAGCGGTTACTTTGGCGACTTCATATCCGATGCACTGGACATTATTTCCCAGAACATCTACCAGCCAATCAGAATAACAATTGACTCATAATTATGTAAAATTATAATACATAGTACATTTTCAAAACAACATTTAAAATTGACGTTCATAAGTGCCTCTGTGATGCCAAAATTGAATAAAGAACTTTTGAACTTGAATATGTTGTTTGGTATGTTATTGTACCTACAGTACTATAACATTATCATATTGGAGTTCACATAGATAAATTAATCATAACCTTCTAGAAACTTGTAGGCTACATTTAAATGATGTAATTAATTTAGATTTTTTGTGACGTGTCACAAAAACTGTCATTTTTATTTAATTCATAGATTATTTTGATTATTCCGAAGTTGACGGATGGGGTTACAGTAAATAGATTGGTAATTTTATATGTGTAAATAAATAACTAGTTACAATAACAATTCTATTGATGTGATTTCTCCGTTTCTCTGGATGTTATGTGATTGTAATTTTTTACCACGTTTTTATTAAGTCACTTTCTTGTGTGTCTGTCTGTCTATCGATCCGGGTGGAATCTTGCAACTCAGACTTCAAGCACTTTCCGATTAGCTATCCGGCTGAAACTTTTAGGGTAGCTTACAACTCAATGACAATGCGTTTTAAACCCATAAAAACGTGGTTTTTTGATTAATTTTGTAATCTACTACGGATTCTTGTTACTGTATACCTTATTTATTCCAATTCGTTACAATCCTAGTTTGCCACATAAAAACCTATATGCAAGCAAAGCGCAAAGTGGGAGTCGTAGTGTTTTCGCGCAAGTTTTTATCATTTATCAATAGGTATAAGTAATATAATTTCCCCATTAGATACATTTCTAAGAGCGGAATACAAAAACTCGCACGTTCCAGTTATGGAGCGGATAGATCAGCTTCTTACACAAAGTTCCCGCTAGGGACTCCACAACTTCTTTATTATAACGGATATATGACTATTTATATACACTTAGTTTACTAACTAAATAAAACAATCAGACATGTAAAATATCTTTATCGCTTTCTTTTCTTTCTCGTGTGTGGCCAACGCTGATGTTGGATTTATTGACCGCTCGAGGGTCTCCGACATGACTTAATGACTGTTGTCCTAACAGGAACGACAACTGAACGTGCCCTGTAATGCGCTCAGATACCACACAAAACGCATATATTATGCAAAGACGTCCTTACTTTTGATTATGCTTAGTCCCTTCATTTTTAACCATCTGTGGTTGACGGATTCTATTGATAGCTCTTTTCTACAGGATATCGGTCAATTGAAACCGCAAACAAAAGAGCAATATCTTATTTCATAGGCTGGCAGAAGATCCCAAAAATAAAACTAACGGCGCCGTTACTATTGTCTCTTCACCTGATTTGAAATAAGAATATGTTCCAACCACTTCCTATAGAGCTACCCTACTGAAACCAGTATCGTACAGCTCCTCAAGATGGCCACCTGATCACAGAAGCGGCACGCCACGCGCCGCCGAGCGTAGCGTGGCGTAACCTAATGTGGTAATACTTACATACAACTTGTGCGCTTCTTTATGTTACATACCCTGCCATTGACAAGAGGTATTTATCAAGCTGGGCAAGCAGAACAAAACTAGATTGGAACGAGAATTAGCAGGTTTGAAGACGGAAAATAAGTGTTCTATGCTATGTAGGTACTCATGGTAGGTCTCTCGTATGCGGGAGGTCGTCTGGGTAAGTACCACAGCTTTGCCGGATATTCTGCCGCCAAGCAGTAGTTTGTAAGTATTACTGTGTTCCGGTTTGAAGAGCATTGTAGCTAGCGAAATAACTAGGCATATGAGACTTAATATATGATGTTTCTTATAGTTTTTGGTGGCACTGCAATTGTATTGGGTAGGCATGGCGCTTACCATCTTGGGAACGACTTGCTCGTCTCATCACTCAGTCAACAAAAAAATATGTAAATGATACATTTGACAAGAGATATTATTTGGTATAGGCGTTTCACTTTAAAAGCTTAAAGCAGAAATTGCTAATACTGTTATTTTCTTGATGTAATGAAGAACCGACCAGCGACCAGCGTGAAGGAGCGACGATCTGCGAAAGGCGGGCGAAACAAACTGGATGAGAAGAGCCGAAGACCGGGTTCAGTATATAGCGTTCGTTAGGAGAGGTCTACGTCAAGCAAGGACGAATATAGGCTGAATGATGATGAATGGAAAAAATGAGTGACTGGAAGAGATCGCGATAAGTCCGCCCGTTGTTATATATTTTATAAGAGATTTTCCTGCGTGTACGTTGGTTTTACGTCTGATATCAATTCTACCTTTTCTAAACAAACTGCTTCTGAAAACGAGGTCATTGAAGTTTTTTTACTAACGTATATTTACTTAGTACACAGATTGTACATAACCATCTAAACTAATAGAACTGGCTAATTTGCTATTCGATAATCACGGAAACAAACACCAAAACCTGTCTTACTATTTCTAAAGAGCCGCAAGAAATTAAGCTGTTAGAACTGTCATAATTTAATCCTATAATTGTGACGTGCGAAATCATGCGGTTTGAAGCGCTTGCGCAAGGAAGGTATGCCTACACTAGATTGCGATTAAGTTGGCATAAATTGGCAGCAGTTGGCCGTATGGCACAGATTGTCAAACGAAAATGTAAAACGAGGTTATGATTCAGGACTTGAAACTTTTTCAGATGGCGGTCAAGGTAAAACGTAAAGTTGGCAAATGTTCCCTTTAGGAGGCAAGGTATGACAGTTACGTCATACCTTGCCTCCTAAAAGGTATTCCATATTAAACATTTATGTATATACCTAAAGGTATCTATTTTTATTATAAGCTGGTAGAAAATTATTAAAAAACTTGAACCAAACTCGAATTTCAAGTAGACCTACCTTTTAAATAAAAAAAATATACAAAACCAGCCTTCTGCGAGAATATTTTCTCTATCGCCTAGATGCCTTATTAGATTTTAACCAAATGTATACATGAGACCACATGGCGGGGTTTCAATCGATAAAATACTCATACAAATCAATTCAGTAGATTTAGAGAACAGAGCACAAACATTAAAAGTTAAAAAACGTAACTTTTCCTTTTTGAAGTTCGGTAAACTAGTCATTGATTGGTCATTTGTGTACGTAAGCCAAACATGTATCAAATTAACACTGAAAATGAAATGCAAAAATGGCAACATTTCATAAACATAAATTATTACGATTTTAAACAAAATCGAGCCTACGCTAATTCCTCAATTGGATTGGGTGCGCAGGTCAAAAGTCATATATCGTGAAAAAGCGAAGGCCTACACATGAAAAGTGAGCGGGGACCTTTACTTTACCTTTGCAACGAATTAAAACGTTACCAACCTCACGCAATTACTGTAATCGTTAAAAAACTTAATAAGACGTTGTTAGAATGTTAGATTTAACGTTATGTTAGAACGCCATAATTCAAGGATGGAATAACCTCAATAATTCGTTACTGTTAAGCCTTTATGTGTCTGACTTCCTGATTCAATTACACATTTATTCACAGACAATAAACCACAATTAAGGGTCTGAGAGTTTATAACCAACTTAAAAAAAGAGGAGGTTCTCAATTCGATTGTATTTTCATTTTATTATTTATGTCTGTTACCGTCATTTATAAACCGATTTGGAAAATTAGTTTTGCGTTGGTTTTAGTAAAGCTACGATATGGTCCTATATAAATTTCATTGATATTCGACCTTGGACTTCGAAGATACATTAGAATTGAAGATACACCTGATCCTAGTTGGAGATTGGGATCTATGTACATAAATATGTATATGACTGTTGGTAGTTATTAGGTTATCACTTTACTTAGTTGAATTATTGTTATTAACCCAGTGTCCTTTGCGAGTTAGGCTAGCTAGTCACAATAGAGCGATCACTGTATTTGGTAACGGTGACTTAATGGGGTAAGATGTTTTTTGTTATCAGTTTCACTGAGTGTCACAACAACTGCTCTTTATAAGAGTATTTTTTTAATTATAGGTATTTTGATTAAGTTTAGCGGACTACAACTGCTTTTTATAACAGTTTTTTTTTAGTTAATACTCCGATAAAGATTAGCGCACGAGAAGGCTTAAATTAAAATAGCAATGTCATTGATTTATACCGGTTACATACCGGTAATTATTTACCGTCTTCAATCCTTGCATCATACTATTCACAATGTCGGTAATGCTGCAAGTATAAATGTTTGTAATGCCTATTTCAGTGGTTATTTGTTAGGTATTGCATCGTATACGCCCAATATGGAGAGTATAATGATCAGTTGCTAGAAATATGGGGTTATGTATGTATTATATCTTTAGTATTATAATGTTTTTTGACTTTCTTGGTATATTAGGTATAATAATGCAGGTTTACATACATTTAATTTTACTGTTATTTGATAATATGGTTATTATGTCTTATTATATTTATATTTTGTCACACTCTGTGGTGTAATGATTGGGCAGGTAGGCTAAAATCTCATACACTGAAGTTGCGGGTTCGATTCCCGCCACGGAACAAATGTTTGTGCACAAAGAAAAAAACGCAAGCATTTGTTTCGTGTCTAGGTGTTGTGGGACCAATGGTCCTCGTAGATTCTGGTTCCCTAGATACAGGGAATCCTAGTTAGGGGCCAGGATCTATGAATGTGATCGTTGGGCGTAATTAAGTTCTAAAAAATAAAAATACCTAAACTATTCTACTGTTAGAAAATGTTTTGTCGGCACAGGTATATAATTTAAGTCGAAATACTAACAAAGAATCGGCTGACCCACATCAATCATCCCAAGGTCTCTAACATACGAACATACTCATTATGGCCAGTTATGAACATGATATCTTAAGGTACGAGTTGGTAGCAGACTGCAGACAGCAGCAGCAGACGTGTCGCTGCGCAACTACTGGTTTCTATGTATTTCTATGAAATACCTTCCGCAGCTAGCGACACGTCGCCCGACTTCACGTCGCACCATCGCAGACGACGTGTCGCGCGACAGTAGTGCCACCGACAAGGAAAATCTGCCGGACTGTTAACAGCAGAGCGATCACGTAAGTCCGTTGCAAGCATCGCATGTTGCGAACCTACGTGCAATAGAAACTTAATTCAATCGATAAAATGCGATCACGTAACTTTTTATGTCTCGATTTCAATGTGCTCTTATCGATAACTTCGAACGTGAACCGGAGTTAACCCGACAAATTTACAAAGCGAGATTGTGCTATGAATCGTTATGTATACGCCCTATCAATTCAATTTTACTGTGTAATACGGGTAATTTGTCTATAGTTTATATATCGATATAAACTTTGTTTGTCAAAACTTATTTTTATTCAAATGGAGCTTTCGTCGACGTTTGATTGCAACAAACGGGTTATGTGATCGCAAAACCATCATCGAAACTAGTTTCTTATAGAAATTGATTGAAATAAAAGATACATGATCGCCCTGCTGGTCTGCTACAGCCATCTGCAGTTTGGGTTCATCATGACTGCAGCGACATGTCGCTGCGACATGTTGCTGCAACACGTCGTCCGATGCTGTTGTCTGCAGTCAGCTACCAACTCGTACCTTAACATGATGTATTGAAATCATCACCTTGGTTTAACCCCGTTAGCTAATCTCTGCATCTTGGAATATACTCGGCTATTATAGTGCACCTTTTATAATTTAAGATATTGTGTAAAGATAGGTAGATAATTGAAAACTGTACGTTTATTTTAATTAGGAGGCTAAGATAAAACAGTTTATTTTTAATTGGGAAGCTTAAAGGTAATTTAGAGGTTTCCAAACCGCTATTATAAATAGGTAAGTAATGGGTATGGATATCAACCAAATTAAGCATGCGTGCCAACTGCAATTTTTAAACACAAGCGAATTTCAGTTAAGTAAAAATTTAAACAACCCTCGATACTAAAATCCTATAACAAGTAAAAAACGGCTGAACCGATTTTGATATAAACATGTCTAAGAAGCTGCTTTCAAATAAAAAAACCGCATCCAAATCAGCTCACCCGCTTAAGAGCTACGGCGCCACAGGCAGACACACAGACGGACACCATAGTGGTCAAATTATAACACCCATCCTATTTGCGTCGGGGATTAAAAAGTAAATAAAAAGGCTGCAGTGTAGGGGCGCGTGCTTTAAGTTTAGTTGATCAAGATAGATAGAAGACCTCATCATCATCAACCCATCACGTTCCCACTGCTGGGACATGGATCTTCTCTCATAGAGAGAGTATTGGCTATAATCCACCACGCTAACCCAGTGCGGGTTGTTGGATATCACATGTTCTGGAATTTTTGGGATAAATTCTTAGACATGCATCGTTTTTAGATCAATCAGCACATAATTTAAGAAAGTCAGTGTTGCGGGGCCAGCGGTATTCGAACTCGGGTGCGTCGGATCGAAAGTCGCAGATCTTCCCGCTGAGACACACTCGCTCATACTCGATAGACGACCTGTTTAATTTTAGTTCACTGTAATCAACGGCACACTGGTGCACCTGGATATTTTTATAAGCGCTAAGTAGGTTTAGTTCATTTAATTTAACCGCCTTTCCATCAGCTTTCTAATAATGCGTCCAGAGAAATGGAGAGATGCTATCTTGCTTTTGATATAACTGGTCCTGAAAGCGTGAGTGTTTACAGAAAACATAACGAGATTTAATTTTACTTTAATTTCTGTGGCCTGAACTTTGAAGCTGTGAAAGGAGTTATTTTATGAAAAGAAAACTAGGTTTGAAAGTTGTTGAGGTCGCTGATGTATGTTATCTTCTATCTTCACATAAGTATATGTAGGTATGTATGCATTTATTTTAACTGTATGACGTGACGAGGTGGTCGTTTGCCTGATGGTAAGCAATACGCCAGCCCATAACAGTAACAGCACCACCCAGAACTTTGTTTTGCAAAATCTTGCGCGGCGCTGCATTGCGCTCGTCACCCTGAGACAATTAGCTGTTGAGTCTCATAATGCCCAGTAATTTCTCTGGCTACAATGCCCTTCAAACTGGAACACAGTAATGCTTGCGCACTACCACTTGGCGGCTGAATAACTGGCAAAGCGGTCGGTGGTACCCACCCAGACGGCCTCCCGCATACGAGAAACCTACCTCCGGTACCGGTATGCATGTGCATTGATATTGAATGTCTTTAGTGTAACATACATAAGTTGGCTTTATCGCTCACAGCAATCTCTTTTAGCCAACCTTTGGATAGAGAGGACTTATTAAAATTATAATCTAGTAGATTATCTGTTTCAAATGTGTTCAAAATTATGATGAATAAAGAACAGAATTTAAAAGTAAAAAGTACCTACTTTTTTAAGGGCTAAGTAAACTAAGTTAAATAAGAACCCATAAAGGGGAAACTACGAGGAAAATAGAAACAACAAACCTTAGGCAGAAACATATTACTAGCAGCTTCCCAACTAGAAGAAACAATCCACAAACTACTTTCAAACAAAGAATCTCTCCAACAAAGCTCGCCCGGTTCCTGGCCCCGGGGTAAGGGTGTGTGCACAGGTGCAGCGCTTCCGCTCGGTGCACGCAGCCTTGGTATTTGCAACCCTCGGCAGATGCGGCCAGACGGTTGGTATTATGTTTTGTAATAAGGGGGGATGGTTAGAGAAGACGGTCGATAATTTCGATCTAGTTTTTGAAAAAAGTACATTGTTCCTAGAATGTCAGTAATAGCAAAGAGTACTAACTATTACTTACAATGATAGCACAGAATAGATTGCACTACGTAGTTATAGTACAGATGTAGGTATGTATAAGTTGAACTACCTACTTTTAAGTATTTATATGATAATATAATGAACGGTTACTAAATCGGTTTTAGACATAACTAACTAAATTTAAGTTTAAAGTTGTCACAAGAGAATAAGAAACGTCGTTTGCTAGGACTAAACTTACAGTTTAAACTAGTTTAAGTATAGTTTAAACTAGTTTGACACAAGAGAATTAGGATCAAGTCTAAAAAGGGAGTTAATGTTTGAAGGCTATTTGGCTAAAATTGGGTGGTGCAGGACGAGTTAAAAAAAAATGTTGCCTATTCTTACCTGTTCATGATATTTAAATTACAGAATAGGTTTGCATTTGACCGCAATATTGCAATAAACGATGGATCATGCTTTAAGACTCCTCGATTGTACGTAGGTATTGAGAAACAAAGACGGTAGGTGTGCACATCTTGTTTTTATATGGTGTTGGGGGATTAGATCATGTAATGCCATTGTTGCGGCGAGATGCGCAAATGTTTTCTTTATGAGCAACTTCTAACGAACTTCCAAGTGGTAACAAAGCTCCTACCACATTAGCAAACGGTCTCCAAGACGCTTTGCGTCTGTTAGTCCGTGAAATGAAGCATACGTTATTCGAAATTATATCACGGATTTCTGGCTATCTGCAAAATCTCTGATGGAGGCGACAAAAACGACGCGAACGCGATTGATAATCCAGAATGCTGGTTCTTTGAACCTAGCGTTCATATGCCTAATTTGGGCTAAAAAAGAAGCATTGTCACGCGGCAATGTGGCTAGTACTTAAGGTCTTTTCATCACATGCTTTTTAGTCTTTATTAATATTTTTGTTTCACTTTTCAATCTCATTTTGTTTATTTCGTTTTAGACGCCTTTCCTTATTTTTCATCTATAAAACCACGTTTTTGATTTCTTTCTATATTAATGGGAACTTAGATCACGATTTCCATTAATCATTGAACCTTCTTTCGACTCTTAAATGACCCATTACGTGGGTGTCGTCTGATTAACAATTTTTTACACGCGTGCCGCAACACACCGTATAAGAATAGGCAGTAAATCATCTTGAAACAATCGTCCTAATTTGACTCTGACCTTATACATTTTATTTAATTGAGTTATTAGTTCAGGCGACTAGTTTTATAACTGAAAAAAAAGGTAAATGATTTTTTTATTGCCAATAACTTAACATAACTTAATATAATTACAATATTTATACAGTATTATGGTTTGGCAATAAGGGGTAGGCTCAGCATCGTTCTGTGTAAACTCTAGTGAGTTTACACAGGGCTGGTTTTCAACGTACCCCTTTGCTCGAAGATGTTTGCCGAAAAGTAAACAAATTGTACCAGCGGAGACAAAAAAATATTTAGTTAAAAAAAATGAGATAAGATAGACAGCGTGAAATTAATAATAATAATATACATTATACAATATAAATATTAGAAGAGAAGGTCAAATACAGTTTAATTTTGCTAAAATAGCTAATGCTTTGCATCAAATGGATGTAAAAATCGACTTGTTTAGTGGCTGGTGATCTGATAAGGCATTTTTCATGGAAAGCGATGATGTAATAAATAAACAAAATCCGTAGTAGATAAAAAAATTATCTAAAAACCACGTGGTATGGTTTTAGATTGAATTGTCATTGAGTTGCGAGCTACCCTAAAAGTTCCAGCCGGATAGCTAATCGGGAAGTGCTCGAAATTTGAGTTCCAAGATTTCAGTCTGAACGACACACAGACGGACAAGAAATTTACTCTATAAAAACGTGGTAATAAAATATAATATAAAGATGACCTGTATTTATAATCAATGTCATTCATTGTTTAGACTCATGAGCAATGAATGACATGGTTCTAAATTGTAGCAGATCCAATCTTCTAAACCTTAGATCATTGAATCCTTTCCACCTAAGGACTTCCAGGCGGGGAGAGTCGTTCCACCCGTATGTCGGTCTTTAATATCCCATCTATCCATACTAAGCGTTTCGCACATTCCTTTATCATGCGGACTGCTAAGGAGTGGAACGCTCTTCCAGCGTCTTTGTTCCCAAACACCTACAACTTGTGTCTCTTTAAGTCTAGAGTGAATAGGCATTTCAAGGGCAAGCGTGCTCCATCTTAGGCCGCATCTTCGCTTTCCATCAGTCGTCAAACGTATGCCCAATAAAAAAAGAGTTAAGCCTTGGAGATTTTTTTTAATGGAATGATAAGACGATGCAGGTCGTCCAACTAATGGTAAGCAACACGCCTGCCCATAAACGTTGCAGCTCCATCCAGAAGGTTAGTATGAAGCAGGCTTACTACCTGTGTTAATATATTGTCTCTACAAGGAAGTTAATGATTTAATGCACGATTAAATTCTACACGTTCTAATGTCGATCAGATCAATTCGACATTATACGACTGTCCGCCCACGCTGGGTTAGGTAATGGCGATTTTGGACCACTAGATTAATGATTTTAGTACCACTGTAATGATATAAAAAATAAAGGACTCTACCTATGTTAAGTTAGTGGTAGGTTTATCATGTTTTGGTTTTCCGGCTGTCATGCTTATACTAGGGGATCGGATAACTTTTCAGGAAGTGTTTTATATTAACCACAATTAATATATATAGCCATGAAAAATACTATTTTAATTAAGCAACGATGTAAAAGTAACTAAAACGATATTTAAACATTATGTTTCAAATATTGCCGCACAAAAGGTGACCTCAAAACTTGTGACGTCATATGTAGGTAGAAATCAAGAAACACATCGAAATAAAACTTGCAAAGAGATTTAAATACGTTTTGCGAAGTTTGGGGACGATATTGTAGTAATGGAACAAAAAAATTAGCAAAAATATATTTTATGAAAAGCAAAAACGTAAAATAAACACAAGCTTGACTCACGGCATTTGCCTACAAATGACGTCATGCCCTGTGCTGGTGTTTCGGAACAGATTAAAAATGTCAGAATAACTACATTTTATTTATTGATTTAAAAATATAAATCATTATTATTTCACAAAAATATTGATTGAATGATTTTTCTGGTTCGACGAACATTCGTTCTAACTACATTTTACATTTTTTCTCGATTACTGTCCGATCCCCTATTTAGTATACTCAATGTTTGACATTACGAGTACATTATAATATAGACCAAGTATATCATAATAATTTTGGCACTTGACCATGGCATGTTCATTTTATCCAGTACTAGCTGCGCCCCGCGGTTCCACCCGCGGTTTCCCGGGATAAAAAGTAGCCTATCTGCTATTGCAAGTTCTTAAGTAGCTACATATCAAATTTCATCAAAATCCAAACCAAGTTTTTGCGTGAAAGAGTAACAAACATACATCCATACATTCTTACAAACTTTCGCGTTTATAATATTAGTTATCCAGTATATAAATATTCTAGAAATTTGTATGTTTGTGACAAATAATCTAAATGTGTTTTGACAAGAAATCTACTCGCTCTGAAAATGCGGCCAGCGTTCTGAGCATTTCCCTTCCATTATAGGCCTTTTAGAATAATTTTATTATATTTGTAGTAAATATATAGATTTATATTGATCATACGTTTATATAATCGTGACTTTGTGAGAATGTAGAAAAAGGACCCAGTGTTAATAAGGAGCGAGTGTGGCTCAGCAGGAACTCGTGCCACTTTCGATCAGACGCACCGGAGTTTGAATCCCGCTTAGCCCTGCACCAATGACTTTTAAAAGTTATGTGTGAATTTAACACAGCGAAGATGACATCATGAGGAAACCTGTATGTCAACGAATTACAAAAAAGACATATGACATCCACTAACTAAAGAGCCAGCATGGTGTATTATGGCCTATACTCTCTCTATGAGAGAAGACCCATGTCCCAGCAGTTGGATTGTAACGGGCTGATGATGTAAACATGTTTTCATACAACTGATAGCATGTTCCAAAAGAGCCCACAATAATGTCATAACCTTATCGGACCATTCGGACCGATATTATTATGTACAACATGTCATTACATTAATAATCATCACTCATAATAAATACATAATAACCACCTCAATATAACCGGATCATAATATAATTTTATGATCACATAATGCGAAATGTTACGCGCAACGTACTATTATTTTTCTTAATAATTGGCACTCATATAACCATAACATAATGTTGATGCACCTTGACTTTTTTTTTTAAACGGGCGAATGCCTTTATTACAAAAAACAAACTACACTCTACTTACTAAAACTAAACTAACTACATACAAGGGGAAGCAATTGGACAACCCATAGACCATTAAAGGCCTATGGGTAGCTCAAATGCTCCAACCCGCTACTAGTTGGCAGCCCAAGATGCTGGCAGTATTGCCCCGTTGGATTGCAATACTGATACGTTGAGCCAAATAAGTCCCAGCATTTTGGTCACACGTCGTCCCTTGAGTTAAATAGATTACTGTTACATTAATATCGTCCCCTAAACGCAAAAACCAACTAAGTGCGCTTTTTAACATTTTAACATTAGTATGTAGATCTTAAAGAGGAGATTCTAATGGTATTCGTAACTCATTTTTGTTAAAAAGCACAGTAAGTAGTAAATAAGTAAGGCCCTTTTGCAGTAAGGGGATAATATTTGGTTTGTTTAATCACCAATTTCTAAAATGTATCGTAATCTTGTCCGTGCAGTAGATAATGATCATCAACATCATCAGCCCATCACGTTCCCACTGCTGGGACACGGGACTTCTCTGATAGAGAGTATGAACCATAATCCACCACGCTGGCCCAGTGCGGGTTGGTGGATGTCACATGTCCATGAATTTTCCGATTAATTCTTGGATATGCCCACCAGTCCGCACAAAGCGCGTCGCTGACACTTTCATTGTTCGTACTGCTAAGGAGTGGAATTCTTTACCAGAATACTTATTTCCTTCCAATTACAACCTGGGTCTCTTTAAGATAAGAGTGAATTGGCACCTCATGGGCAAACGTGCTCCACCTTAGACCGCAACTACGCTTACCATCAGGTGAGTTGTTGTCTAACGTGAGCCCATTAAATCATAAAAAAAAACATGCCGGTTTCGTCACGATGTTTTCCTTCACCGTTTAAAGGACGAGTATTAAATCCGCACATAACTTAAGAAAGTAAGTTGTGTGGGGCCAGCGGGATTCCAACTCGGGTGCGTCGGATCGAAAGTCGCACATGCTCCCACTGAGCCACACTCGCTCTGAATAGATCGATAAGTTAGATAATTATAATGTCTTATATATACCTACTATCTGCATCCCGCGATTTCCCGGGATAATGTGTTCATCCAGGTTATAAGCTATCTCCATTCCGAAATTCACACAATTCCGTTGATCAGATGCAGCGTGAAGAAGTGGTAGGTCTCTCTGATGCGAGAGGCTGTCTTTTGGCACCATATGTGTAGTAGTCATTTAACCTTAGTTATCTCTTCATACCGTTTATATATTTATTTTTTCTTTTTGTAATTATGTTTCTTTACTTTCTTTATTTTGTAAGTGTATGATTGTGGTCGTCAAATAAATGTTTTTTCTTTTTTTTCTGTCTCGGTAGGTACCACCGCTTTGCTTGTTATTCTGCCGTCAAGCAGTATTGCGCAAGGATTACACAAATACAAATTACTGATCGTTTGCAAACCCAGATCCCTGAATAGACAAGGTTCAACTCGCACTTGGTCAGTTTCCATAAAATTGTGGTCATTGAAATGGCATTAGGGTCATAGAAAGTAAAATTTAATTGAATTAACTTTTGAAAAGTGAATTCTGTGAAGGTTGTTTCATTATTCCAAAAAGGTATTGGTATGAAAAAGCAATAACGTGTCACAATAGATTTGAATTTTGTAAAACTTATAATAAATTTTAATAATTTCGTCTGGCTCTACATGGTAGTGGTTGGGCAGGTCAAGACAAGAGGTTGTGGTTCGATTCCCGTTACGAAGCTTTACTTACTACTTTATTGTTTGTAAACAAAAAAGTGCAATTGTTTGGTTAATGTTTTGGTAATGCGAGGTCCATGGTATGTTGTAATGGAGCAGGTATCGTGTCTTGATCACCATGTAGTGAAGCGGTTTGAGTTAAAAACTGCCGGTTTTCTTCTACCAATGAAGACCAGACGAAGAAAAATAATCTCATATATTGAGATTTATGAACCCATATGTATCAAGTACTCCAACTTATCATGATGGCCACAGTAGAGGAAAAGCGACGCATTAGAAGACGAAAGAAGTCTTGGTTGCGCGATATCCGCGAATGGACGAACACTGCCAGCGTAGAACATCTTTAATTTCGCTTTGCACAAGATAGAGAAAAGTTCGCCGAGTTGAAGGTCAACCTCCAGTATTGAAGAGGCATAATAAGAAGAAGAAGACCACGTATGACTGAATGTTAGCAGTAGGAAGCAATCTTTGATCATTGACAATTTAGTTAATAGTTCCTGGTTATCCAAATATTATAGAAAATTCTAGAGAATCAGGATCTCCGCCGCGAATCCGAAGCGTAAACACCCGGAAGAAGGACAATCTATTTGTCCGAAACCTGGTTGGCGTTATTCCAACACATTCATAACGTGATTGTAGCCGGTTTATATTTATAATGATGTAGGATCTACGCGTCTGCGATTGTTGGGCATTTTAAGTATTCCTTAAATTTTAAGGATAGACGAAGAACATCTAAGAAAAATTGTAAAAATGGTATCTAAATATGTAGAAAACTTTATTAAAAATCACAATATAAGCTAAATAAAATTAAAATCGAATCTAAAAGCAACTAAAGAAAATTAGATGATTACGATGAGTGCAGGTAAAAAGGCAAACTTTAAAAATAAAGCTTTTCGCCATATAGGTACATATTAAATTGTGAATATGTGGAGGAAAAAGAAGCAATTTCGAAATGATTGCGCCACCCTCCTACGCCGAGTAATTTTCGAATTCCTTTGGTACCTATTTTTTTGTGGTTTAAGTGAAAAGAGATTCTTGTTAAGTCACCTGACTGTTTTATTTAGTTACCACGTTCGCAGCGGTCAGTGTTAAGATGGGTGACCGTTTATGTAGTACCATTTTACATGCGTGTGCTACCATGCTTCGGAGGGCACGTTAAGCCGTCGGTCCAGCCCACCCTACCCATATGTCCCTCAAGCACCAATCGTATATCGTGTTGAGGTCAAATTAAGGTATAGCTTCACTGCGACTAATGAGATACAGTCTAATTTATTGTCGATTCAGCAAGAAAGCGAATAAAGCGCATTCATTTATACCAAAATCCGATAACTACAAGTTGAGATAAACTTAATGAGACAATGTATGGCACCATTAAGACTTTGTCGCAGTGAATCTACACCCTAATCTGAGCTCAACACGATATACGATTGGCACTTGAGGGACATATGGGTACGGGGGCTGGTTGTTGTTTTAGAGCAACAGTCGTTTGGCCATATCGGAGGGCTTCTGGCGGTCTATAAACTCCGTCACCAGGGTTGGCCACACACCAAAGAAAGGAAGAAGTTGCATACAATTTTAAAGGGCTTTTCGTACGTTAACAACTTGGACCCCAGGCTACTTAAGTGGCACTGTGTACTGATGTTATAAACAAAGGATCGCATGCGTCATCGGAGGCGGAGGCCGATCTCACTTACCCACACGCAATGTAGTTTAATTTAGTGCAATTTTAGGGTTGTGAAGAGAAACTCAGGATTCTTAGGTCGATGGTCGGTTAGGAATCGACGTAGGTATCATCATTGAAAAATGTAAAGGAATATACACTGAATAGGGCATTACTTTATACAAGGTATAGTAACAAAACCCTGTCGGATCGGTCAATAATTTTACCTATAATAACCTAGTTGATTTTTCTGAATCTTAGGTATTTAAATGTCCTGTGCTAATGTACCTATGTGTGTGTAGGTATAAATTGTAATGACCACGGATTTACCCATAGATAAGGGTCATCACATGAATTCAATGACAACGGTTTAGCTCTTTATCTCACAATTTGAAATAGCGCCATCTTTGAAGTAGATCATGAACCACGTAAGCTTAAAGCTATGAAGTTACTCTATGATCTAGGCTGATGTTTACCGTCGCGCCTGACACAAATAAATCCTACCTTTGAGGTTAGAAGTTAGAAATCACTTTAATAACATAGGTTTAAAGTGATTTACTATTAGTAACAAAAACAATAAACTTACTTTGAACAGACAAGTAGCTCGTTGACGAGCTTAATATCCCTCTCCTTCTCGGATCCAGCTTGAAAACTACACAGAACTTCTTAAAAACAAAAACAAGACACTTATAACACTTTCACAAACAACAGTTTTGAAAACCTCGCGAAAGTAAAAAGCAGTTAAAAATATCCGGACGGCTATTTCGCACGAATATTCCTTTAAGACGTCGGTTTTCAGTGAACACCAGATTTTTATCTGAATTAATTTTCTGATCACGAACCTTACGTCTACCTCTGACGAATGACTGCCGAACACAGACACAGACTGGCACTGTGTCTTTCCGTGTCACAATATCACTCAGACATATAGTTTAAGAATATTCAAGGTCGACTTAAGACTAAGAATATTCTGATCAATTTGATAAGGATTGCAACACCTAAAAATTGCTCTATGAATACGTCTTATGAAGGCCTTATCTTGTCTCTACTTTTTGAGCTCAGTCACCCCATTGTTGCTTGTTGGAAAACCGATCCTTGTTATTATCCGTCTCTCTCTAACATGCATAAATTAGAGCCATGTGTGCGGCATCCTTGGCCGAAGCCTTTTTTGTGAGGGTGCCCAAATTAGTAAAAAATTAGAAGGTTTCAAATTATAGGATGCGGTCGATAGTCGAAGGATCAGGAACAATGGCTTTGTTTGGGAGATCAAGTGGGGTAATTGACCTAAGTGTTTTGTTGGAGAATAGATATTCGTGAGAGGCGATATAAATGGAGCAAGGATGCTAATATTACTAGATTTGAAACTTCACGTGCAGTTTAGCTGTTTGCATTTTTGGGATTTCCTTGTTATGAGCTTCTAGTCACCCAATAATCAAACCAACGGCAATGCCGCCAGCATCTTGGGTACGCTGTCAACTGGTAGAGGGCTAGAGTAGGTATTTGAGCTATCTATAGGCCTATATATAGTTAAAATGCTCTAGCCCTCTATCAGTTTAATGGCCAATAGGTTGTCCAATTGCTTCTCCTTGTTAGTTCAGTTTTAGTAAGAAGTGCGTAAAATTGTTTTTAAAAATAAAGAACTTCGCCCATAAAACAAAAAAAGAAACGCTTGTTAGATTTTTTGTACTTATAGTATATTGTGTATGGATCCCGTAGCGGGAATCGAACCCAACCCTGCTGATAACGAGCCGACCTCACCAATCACTATACATCGGAGTCTAGGTAACTTACAAGCACAACTGCAGCAATGCCACATAAATTCATAATTTATAGTAGGTAAGTAGATACTTAAGTATATGTCTACCAATTCGAAGTCTTATAAACATTCTGATTAGGTTTCAGATGCCAAACCAATATCATCAACCGCCATCGAGCTTCAAAGGTGTCTTCAAGGAACAACGTGTGAAGCCTCCGCACTTAATTTGAATGTGATTTAATGTTCATAAAGCATACTGACCGAAATACGTGGAACCTATGCCCACGACCGTGACTTGGTTGATGCACACAGTCTGGTTCAATGAACCCTCAATCTGCAGCCCTTGAGGCTCTTGCCGACCCATTTTCTGTAATAAACAATAAAATCAATTACCATAGCACCTGACGTAAAGTTTGAAACGAGAGAATTTATTTTAGCGCCATCTGTGTTCTGACTTGTGTACTATGTAAGTTATCAGCATGTTAATGGTGGACGTAATAATTAGTTCATAGCAAAAAATACAGAGGGTGCTCAAAAACTAAAAATAAAAAATAGCATCACGTATCGCCTATCATGATTTTAGTTAAACTAGAGTCTAGAATATGAAATCCAAATTGCAACGACTTTTTAAAACATAAAGACAAGCTTTATCTCCATCTTATCTCACTGAAACTATCCTCATGGCAACCGTAGAGTAGGAATAATTCAAAAATATACTAGGTACCTACCTGGAGTCCTTTGGTAGAGCATTCACTAATTTTCTTATTAACTTTAGTGAGTTGGTGATAATGAGTTGATCTAAGTACATTAACTAATTTTTAGAAATAGGAAGGTACCTACGCCAATAAATAGGAGAACAATTTAAAACAGTTTACTCTAGTTATTACGTATAGATCTGTGTACTTACTTGAATATCACCGTTGTCTTTATTCCTTTGTTCATGATTGAGGTTGATGTTTTTTGTTTGCATCTTCTCCCATCGGAGCCGCTACGGCCCCAACTGCAAAAACAATGACATTTAACATCTTGTTTCTATGGGAAAATGGGAAAAAGTAAGCAATTCCGCAGTCACACAGTAAATAGAGTAATTTAGCACTTTGATAGTGTTACCAGTTGCATATTAAGTGTGTAAAGTAAAACACTTTAGTTGCTATCTTAGATTTCTATTCATGCTTAATCGATGAGACAGTGAAATTAAAAGACAATTAATAATACTATAATAACGCCGAAAGCTTATCATATATCATGGCCCTTAATTATAGGATCCCTTATTGTATAAGCCCTATAAGTCCTATAAGCAACATGAAACTACGAGGACCATGGTCCCACAACACCCGGACACGAAATAAATGCTTCAAGGCTGGGTGTTTGTGTCTCTCTCAGAGAAGGCTCATGTCCACTTGTCCAGCAGTGGGAACTTTATAGTATAATAAAGACTGTTCTAATGAGAAAAGCATATTATAATGTTCCTAATTATATAGAAGAAAAAAATGCTTCGAACATTCCACTTCTGCAATATAGCCAACTGGCACATAAGAAACATAACATTGTAGTAAACCAAAAAAATTGTAACAATGTCCCTCACTTTCTTGCCGTATCTTCTGAGTAGTGTTTTTTTTACGATACGGTGGTAGAGTCATGGTGATAATTTGACGTTCATAAGTGAGTTTGTGATGCCAAAAATGGATAAAGAATTTTTGATTGATTGATTGATTGATAATAATGATGTTCCCACACGTTTCAAAAGACAGGACATGTGCAGGAGCAAAACAAGCCTCGTGCCACAGAATACGTTCCAGTGTCACTCGTGCCAGAAGCATAACGAAGAAAGTTTATAAAGAAACGTGCAAGTTTAACAAGAAATGTAATCTAAATTAAAAGAAGAAAACTTAACCAAGTCAATGTTGTCGAAAGAAGATGGAACTCATTTGGAAAGTTTCTATTGCCCTAGCGAATTTGAAGGCACCGAGTAGGTATCAATTTGAAAGTTACGAATTGGGAATATTTTGTCGGGGATGATAAAACTTTGGATCGCTGGAGCGTGTTTCTTTAATTTTTCTTTTCAATTTTCATGGTTTAGCGAATGTCGATTTTATCAATTTTTATTGGCAATCTTTTTCAATTTATAGATGGGATGGTATTGAGTAATGGTTTATGCAAAAACATGTGGAAATATAGTTTACTTATTAATTTTTATGGAACTTTATGTTGATACCAGCAAGTCGTTTGCCTGATGGAAAGCGCCATGCCTGACAATAACAAAAAAAAAATATAGAAAAATATCTGAGAGAGCTTCATCGCTGTGTTTCTGCGTGTGCAAGAAGCGCGGAAAGCAAAGGTTTTAAATATTATTATCGTGTCTGGGCGTTGTGGGACCATGGTCCTCATAGTCCCTGTATCTACAGGGAGTTCTAGTTTTACAAAAAAGTAGTATCTACTAAAAATATATATTTTTAAGACATATTAAATGAAGGCTCTATATCAAGCGAATTAGTGAGCGTGATCCGGCTGTACTGTACTGTATTACTGTATCAGGGTGAGGAGCGCAGCGCCGCGCAAGATTTAGAAAAACAAAGCTTTGGATGGCACTGCATCTGGGCAGGCGTGTTGCTTACCATCAAGTTCACGGCGTGCTCGTCTCATCGATAGAACAAAGGCTAAGAGACTACGATATCTCAACACGACACTATGTTGTTCCCCCTGATACGGTCAGTAAGTTCTTTATTTCAATTTATTTATTGACCACATTATAACTTTGTACGTTATATTAGGCATGCCATTATTATACAAATTTAATTAACGAATTATTATCTACTTAAATTAGACAAAAGTCTTAAATCATGCGTCCTACCCGTAATGACATACGGAGCCGAAACGTGGACACTGACTATGAGACTGGTTCATAAGTTTAAAGTCGCTCAGCGAGCTATGGAGCGAGCTTAAAGTGGCTGGCAGTAATCACATGCGAAGAGCCGAGGATCGGGCTCAGTGGCGTGCATTGGAAGAGGCCTATGTCCAGCAGTGGACTCGTATAGTCTGATGATGATGATGATGATGATCTACTTAAAATTTTCAAAATGAACATTCTGCCTTCCAGAATTTCGTCATAAGTTCGTTTATTTTGTAGAAGGGATGTCTTTCGAAGAACGCTTTGATTTTTGCTTTGAACTCTAGGATAGGTAATTTAGTTACATGAAGAGGTAATTTATTGTACATATCAAGTTTTAGACTAAATCCTTGTTTATATTCATATTCATTTATTCATGCTCATACATATATTATTACAGACAGGTGTTAAAATAGTGTCACAAAGTATGCTATAAGTAGGTAGTAGATAATGAGTGCAGTTCTATTATAGTTCAAGATTCCGATTCTAATTATTTATAAGTATTAACATTATTCGGAGTTTGTCAACGAGCGATGGAGCGCAGTATTCTCGGAGTTAAACTCACCGACCGAATACGTAACACCACACTGCGCTCCAGAACTCAGATCACTGATGTCACTCAGAAAGCTGCTAGGTTGAAATGGGATTGGGCTGGGCACGTCAGCCGCATGTCTGTCGAACTTTGGGCCAAAAGAACAACCGAATGGGTTCCCAACAATGGACGCAGACAACGCGGCAGACCAAGACGGAGATGGCGAGACGAGCTGGATACATTTCTATTAGATTGGCCCATTCTATCTCAAGACCGCGAGAAATGGAAGGAAAGTAGGGAGGCCTTTGCCCTGCAGTGGGACGATATGGGCTGAATATAATATAATAACATTATTAATTTAATGTCATAAGTAGTCTGTGCTTAGTCTTATGTTTTGGTTAATCGAGTCACAGGCACTTGTAATTTTTCCTTATTCCTAGTGTTGTATTTACTGACTCCGATATGGTCAGCTGGTCAATCGATCGGTATGATTGTTGGTAGGTATTATAAGCCACAATAGCCACAGACATCCTGTTTTTTGTTCGATGTTCATTGAGTTCTATTGAAGTTTACCACCTGTTCCTTAAGTAAGGTTTTATTTATATAGTGAACTACCTTTTTCCCGCAACTCCGTCTGTGTAGACCATAGAGGAAGCCCATAGTCGTCTTTTTAACCGAATTCAAAAAAGAAGGAAGGTTTTCTGTTCAATTATATTTTTTTTTTACAAATTATAGGCCTACGTTTGACCACCATCTCGCCTGATAAGCGACGATGTGGCCGAAGATAGATCACGTAGATCTAGAAGATACCTATTCATTCTGGCCTTGAAGATACCCAGATTGTAGTTATCAGGAAACAGAGAAGACGGCAAGGAGTTCCATTCCTTAGCAGTACGCACTATAAATGTGGAACCAAAACGCTTTGTACGAATTGGCGGAATGGCTTTGGCTTTTTTATTTTTATGTTTGTTACCTCATAACTCCGTCATTTATAAACCGATTTGGAAAATTCTTTTTGCGTTGAGTTCAGTATAGCTACGAAGTGGTCCCATATAAATTTCATCGATATGTGACCTTGGACTTCGAAGATACATTAAAGTCGGTTTTTGTTTAAAAAAAAAATACAATCGAACAGAGAACCTCCTCCTTTTTTGAAGTCGGTTAAAAAGGCAAGAATTCTAAGAACCATGGATTTGTGTTCAGTATAGTCGATCGCAGTTGGTTCTTAAATTATATTTTTAATTTACAGAATTGGCTCAGTACTATTTATATAATAGTAATAATATTATATATAGATAGGTCTTGAGTTCATACAAAAATCCAATAGAAAAAAAACACTTTGTTTTCTCGGATTTCCCTCTTCCTCTTCTATGCAACTTTTCCAATGTTCCTTTCCATAAAAACCTAAAACGGACTATTAGAAATATTAAAAATAAAATAGCCCAGTGCAACCGTTCTCAAGTGATGTGATTTAATTTTTATTTATAGGTTTTGAGAGGGAATACAAACCCTACTCAGAACTATTTTGCCGACCTTGCAATGGGGTTCTCTGATTGGCTAGGCTAGTATGGTCATAATCGTAATAGTTGGTACCTATGCATGTATTAATTAAAGCACTGCACAGAGTGGTACTATTATGTATTCTGAGTCACAGATTTGGAAGCTGTTCAGGCAGCTTATTTCTCTTCCTTACTAAGCAGTTGAACTAAAATCACTTATTTTTAAGTTCATTAACGCTTTGATATTGTAATTTTAAACGGAATTATAATTACAACTTATGTGCATTTGGATGGATTCCAAATTCCTTTGATGTTCAATAAAAATATACGGCGCAAATTAATTATGTGCTATATTTTAAATTGGGTCTACAAACATTCAAATTATAAGTAAATAATTGTTGATTTCAATCCAAAGTCTTGCAGGGCCAGTTCTACAAACTGATGTTTATCTGACCGACGGATGATCAACTACATAGTTATATACTATATGTTAAAGTAGTTAAGCAGGAGTCGCTTCCTCTAGTATAACTGCGCTAACACTCGAGAAAGTCGTAGGAAGTGGGATTTCCTGTAGACAAGAGTGAATAAAGTAGGTAATTATATTTCTACAAAATAATTTCTCCAAATACGTTTCTCATACCTACATATCACTTATCCAAATATTAAAATCTGATATCTTTTAATATTATAATTCTTATTAAAATTTTAATCCACCAACCCGCACTGGGACAGCGTGGTGGATTATGGCCCATACTCTCTACGAGGGAAGGCCCGAGTCCCAGCAGTGGGAACGTAATGGGCTGATGATGATGTTTATAATTCTCTTTTGTCAGGAGTTTTTATGATATAGTTTTGTTTTTTGTTAAAATAACGGACAATCATCATTATGTTCATTGTTATAAACACATTTATCTGAATGAGTATATAATAATACCTATTTTAGGCTTGATATTCCTAATAAACCGATTTTATCAAAATGGGTCTGGCACAGGGCTAGCGAGATTATGGTTCATACTCTCTCTGTGAGAAAAAGCCCGTCCAGCAGTGGGAACTAAATAAGCTGATTGTGGTGGTACTGGTTCCAGTCGCGTGAATAGAACAACGGAACAAAATGCCTGTATAATTACTGTAGGATATGAAATCAGATAAAAAAAAACTTGCGCTTGAAATCAGGGCCAGTTCCACAAGCCGGTGTTTAGCCGAACGGCCGATGATTAACAAGTAAACAGGAGGTGCTTCCTCTGTTTATATCCGAGTGCACGCGAGAAAGTCCGTGGGAAGTCTGACTGTAGACAGGTTGTTTGCTTTTATCTGACTTTGTTATGGTATCGAGATAAGCACGGTAGCGTTGGAAAAAAATGAATGCTTCTTTTGTTCTTTGATAGTTGGCTTCGCACATCTTTGGCATTCTGCCAGTAAAGTAAGTATTTTTTTTAGTTTTAAAGTAAATAGCGAATTAAGTTGGTGGTTTTGTTTTATTCAAAATCAAAAGATTTTTATTAAACATGCACAAAAAATGCATTTTTAAACGTCATATACACATAATAAAAACAAAGAAAAAAAAGGTAAGCATTTGTTTCCCATACTCCAATTGCATAGACAAATTGAAGTCGAGCTAAAAAATTCGAAAACTGACTGACTACCAGTGCTTCGAAAATACGCCCGCTAGAGAAGATTGCACCAAGAAACAGCGGGGATGTCTCTTTTTTAAATCTTTTAAATTGTCTTAAAATGTAACACTGAACAATTAACATATGTCAAACTAGAAGTGCGAGTGAGTTGTCCCATAGTCATAGCAAAGAAAACTATCTATTACTTACCATAGTATCAATAACGGAGAAATATGATATATATATATATATGAATAGGTATATAGGTGCAGTAGCAATTAGAGCCCTAATAGCAAAAACTGCAAATCCGGTGGTAATGCGTATTGGCTAAGCTTCTTATACAGTTTTATAGATACCACTGTCGCTTTTTATAATTAATCCCTACGACTTTTGTTTAAGGCGTCATCCTGGCAAGCCTTATTTAATTAAGCCTTTGGCGCAACGTAATAAGCATAAGGTAATTTTTATTCGGCCTAGTCATTTTGAAAATTGATAATATCTGACGTAAACATTTTCAATAGCTATTAAACCACTGTTTTTATGAAATAAAGCAGCCCACAGAAGGCTGGTTAATTTTCTTAAGAACACCGCAGAGATGTACCTATGTAGAGCTTGGGTTCTATTCTCGTGGTCATGATGTCTGTCCAAAGTTGTGTCTATTTATAACAAGTAGTTAGAGCGTTTCAGACCAGCAATTTATACGCGCGTATAAGCTCGTTTTTGGAAGCGCATGTAGACGCGTTTAGGCACGCCTTTTGCCACACGCGCGACTTGTACGAGCGTTGACGCGCTTATAAGCTCATATAGGCGCCACGAGAGACGCCTCCCATGTTGATAATGACACATCACTACCAGTTCAAGCGAACAAGCCGGAATAAGCCCGTGTACGTGACTCCGGTTTTTGAAGCGCGAAATTTAGCGTGCGTTTAAGCGCGTATGCCAAAACGACCTAATACGCTCCGAAAAAAACGCTAGTCTGAAACCGCTCTTAAGGTGGTACGTTACGGTAAGTATTTCCACCCGTAAATAGTTCACCATGCATAAATTTAGGTATTTCCACTATTCAGTGAACAAGTTAATTTTATTTATTTGTATATTTCAAGTAACATCGAATCATAAAATCATAACTAATAAAATACAATTCATAGTCACATTACAAAATTACATTAAAATTATATCAAACTTATTATTATTATATTATTGGATTTTAATAATGATTGAATTTTGTATAAAAAACGTACAGTAACGTACCACCTTAACCAATCGATACCTACATCTATGTTACCTAACAAGCTCTAAGATAATAAGGCCTATCCAGGCCAAACAAGGCCCGGTCGTGACTGAGCCGTGAAAACGTGGGATTAAACAAACACTGCGCTGTGGGCACATATGTATGTGCTATTTGGGTTAGCAGTTGTTAGTTAGAGGTTAAACAACGATTAAGTATGTGGTAAACATTGCTATTTATATGGGACTAGCTGCGCCCTGCGGTTTCACCCGTGGTTTCCCTATGTGTTAAGACAGAGAATAAGCTATCTCCATACCAAATTTCATCAAAATCCATTCAGTAGTTTTTGCGTGAAAGAGTAACAAAGGTACATCCATTCTTACAAACTTATACGTTACTATTATTAGTAGGTTTTTTTTTTATGTAACTGAGTGACGAGACGAGCTGGTCGTTTGCCTGATGGTAAGCAATATGCCAGCCCATAACAATAATAGCACCACCCAGAACTTTGTTTAGCAAAATCCTGCGCGGCGCTGCACTGCGCTCGTCACCCTGAGACAATTAGCTGTTGAGTCTGATAATGCCCAGTAACTTCGCTGGCTACAATGCCCTTCAAACCGGAACACAGT
The DNA here is from genome assembly GCA_951640565.1 of Petrophora chlorosata. Classification (NCBI taxonomy): domain Eukaryota; kingdom Metazoa; phylum Arthropoda; class Insecta; order Lepidoptera; family Geometridae; genus Petrophora; species Petrophora chlorosata. Next base: position 16,522,175 of record OX621202.1, on the reverse strand, counting down.
AATGCTCGCGCACTACTGCTTGGCGGCTGAATAACTGACAAAGCGGTGGTACCTACCCAGACGGCCTCTCGCATACGAGAAACCTACCACCAGTAAAGTAAGGATATAGTAGGATAGCAGGATTAAGAATCAAAACGTGCATCAACACTCAACGTAACATACTTCCTGTAAACTACAAATAATTCGGTCCGCTCCACCACTTGCATTGCTGTACCCTGCCAGGGTCATATGTACAGCATAATGTTATCTCTTTGACCCTATATGTATTTGATCTGTGTGCAATAAATGATTGAGTATGAATATGGACTAGGATTTTCTGTATCTGCGAGCTTAGAGAGGATCGAACCCGCAACCTCTGAGGTGTATAAGATCTGAATTAACTCAACAAACTACTACACCACAGAGGCTCTCAAAACTTGTAGTTATCAGTCTTTAACATTCCCACTGCTGGGATCCATGGGATGCGAATGTTAATTTGTTGATAAGCCCAGCTGACATACGCAGGAGTAAAATAAAAATGATAGAGAATTCTTTATTGCACATAAAAAAATGTAGACGAGCAAGTCGTTCGCCTGATGGTAAGCGCCACGCTTCACACACAGCGAACATAGGCGCTAATCTTTCATTAGGTACCATAAAAAGCACTGCGTAGCACTGCATTGCGCTCATCACCCCGAGACATCAGATAGTCTCATATGCCTAGTAATTTCACTGGCTACAATGTTCTTCAAACCGGAACACAGCAATGCTTGCGCACTACTTCTTACCGACAGAATAAAGGCAAGGCGGTGTACACAGACGGCCTCCCACGTATGAGAGACCTACGACGAGTGAACGAACTTGTTTCAAATAAGCTTTACTCATAGATCCATAGATTAATTGTCTACATAACCAGTAATTAAACGCTATTATAAGATACTCCGGAATTTGAATTCTGGTTGAGTTTTGAAAACGTAATTATTATGTTCATGAGAAATAAAACGGCTTAGGGCACATGTGCTCATATTTATGTCAAAACGGCTTAGGGCACATGTGCTCATATTTATGTCAAAACGGCTTAGGGCACATGTGCTCATATTTATGTCATAACGGCTTAGGGCACATGTGCTCATATTTATGTCATAACGGCTTAGGGCACATGTGCTCATATTTATGTCAAAACGGCTTAGGGCACATGTGCTCATATTTATGTCAAAACGGCTGAGGGCACATGTGCTCATATTTATGTCATAACGGCTTAGGGCACATGTGCTCATATTTATGTCAAAACGGCTTAGGGCACATGTGTTCATATTTATGTCAAAACGGCTTAGGGCACATGTGCTCATATTTATGCCAAAACGGCTTAGGGCACATGTGCTCATATTTATGTCAAAACGGCTTAGGGCACATGTGCTCATATTTATGTCAAAACGGCTTAGGGCACATGTGCTCATATTTATGTCAAAACGGCTTAGGGCACATGTGCTCATATTTATGTCAAAACGGCTGAGGGCACATGTGCTCATATTTATGTCAAAACGGCTGAGGGCACATGTGCTCATATTTATGTCAAAACGGCTGAGGGCACATGTGCTCATATTTATGTAAACGGCTTAAGGCACATGTGCTCATATTTATGTCAAAACGGCTGAGGGCACATGTGCTCATATTTATGTAAACGGCTTAAGGCACATGTGCTCATATTTATGTCAAAACGGCTGAGGGCACATGTGCTCATATTTATGTAAACGGCTTAAGGCACATGTGCTCATATTTATGTCAAAACGGCTGAGGGCACATGTGCTCATATTTATGTAAACGGCTTAAGGCACATGTGCCCATATTTATGGACACGGCTTAGAGCACATGTGTGTTACTCAATCACGCTAAAACTACTGAACGAATTTTGATGAAATTTAGTATTTAGGTTCTTTAGATCCTAGAAATAGACATTGGCTACTTTTTATCCCGAGAAACTGCGGGTGAAACCGCGGGGCACAGCTAGTATTATAAATTCGAAAGCTTGTGAGGATGGATGGATGGTGTTTGTTAATCAAACAAAAACTACTGAACGGATTTTGATGAAATAATAAAATGGTATGTAGGTTCTTTAGGTCCTGGAAATGGAGATAGGCTTCTTTTTACGCAGACGTGGCGCTTACCATCAGCGAACGACTTGCTCATCTCATTACTCAGTTCCATAAAAAAAAGTTCATTACGCACTTTACGCTGACGACTACTGGGGCTATCTCCCCTGAATCAGCCCGCGGGTTATTACCCGTCCATTCACAAACTGCTTGTGAACCGTGGTCGGTCAAGATGGATTGTAATTACCTACCTATATTGTATACATTGGTATCTGTTGACGCGATTTCCTTTAGAGATACGCAGTCCAAAGTCTGGACAGTATTTATGCCTTTTTAATCTTAGTTTAATTTATTATTATGGGATTTTTAAGACCACTTTAGAGTTCATATTTTTTGTTCACTGCATAGCAATAAGAAAAGTGTTGATGGACATATTCTTGGTTTTACTCTACTTAGCAATTTGTTAAATTCAAATTACTTATTAGCCTTATTAGGCTAGATTGTAATGTTAATGAAGTGTCATTTTGTGACACGACATTATAAAAAAAACTGCGTAGCATTGCATTGCGCTCATCATCCCAAGACATTAGGCCCAGTGATTTCGCTGGCTACAATGCCCTTCAAACCGGAACACAGTAATGCTCGCGTACTACTGCTTGGCGGCAGAACTGGCAAAGACCAGATGACCCAGACAACCTCCCGCTTACGAGAGACCTACCATGAGTAAATAACTTGGTTTTGGTCATAGCTTGGTGTGATGAATGAAAGTATTTTATCCAAGCAGTAATGCGCAAGCATTACTGTGTTCCGGCTTGAAGTGCATTGTAGCCAGTGAAATTACTGGGCATTATGAGACTCAACAGCTAATTGTCTCAGGGTGACGAGCGCAGTACAGCACCGCGCAGTATTTTGCAAAACAAAGTTCTGGGTGGTGCTGTTATTGTTGTATGGGTTGGCGTATTGCTTCCCATCAGGCAAACGACCAGCTCGTCTCGTCATTCAGTTAAATTAAAAATATAATTAAGGTTTCTGAATGATATTTTCAAATACATGTATTAATGTGATTCACCAAGCTTCGGAAGTGATTCTCGTTGTATATAGGACATAAATAGGCCATGTCGGAGGCCTCCAGGCGGTCTGCAAACTCCGACATCAGGGCTCTAATTGGCGATTCCTTGCTCCGAGGAAACGTCGATTCCTTCATTAATAAACGACATGTGCGAAATTTGTATTATCTATGACGCATCATATATATATGAATGTGTCATAGAGATGTCGTTTATTAATGAAGGAATCGGCGTGATTTCGGAGCAAGGAATCGCCAAGTTGTCATAGTGAATTGGGGCCCAGGTTTGGCCACACACCCACACAAGAGAAGAAGAAGAACAATAATTTGACTTTACAAAAAGAAATATATTGCGGAAATAGAAAACCATTTTCTTAAACAATGTTTTTACATATTCAAAAGTAATTTTTGAATTTTCTCAAAAGAAAAGCAATTGTGGACTAAGCGTTCACGATACACAGGGACTTCAGGGTAAACTGCCCAGTAATCGGCCGCGGTCAATTACTGGCCATTCATTCAAAAACTGCTTTGGACACGCGAAGGTTAAGATTAAGGTTTTACTTTGTTTAAATGCCATGTATTTTAGAAACAATTTCCTTTTCTTGTTAGTTTTAAACTGTACGTTCGTAATATACGCTTTTCGTTCATTGAGATTGCTTAAAAAGATAAACTAGCTATTTAAGCTATACCCTATTACAATTATATATTATTTGGAGCTTGTTTTTATGCACTTACATTTAATTTGGGCACTTTTTCCACAATGGCAAGTCAGTGCCATAATTTTCTAGGCAACGACTTGTTTGAGACTCATCTACAGAGTCTCGACCATAGACGCAAAATTGCAACTTTAGCTTTATTTAATCGGGTGCACTTTGGACAGTGTGCACAGGAAATACATTAACTCATACCACCGTCTCCATTCCATCATAGGACACAACCAGACGCATGGCTATGCGACATCCATATATGGTAGTCATCCCTCCTGTACGAACAAATAAAATAAAAAGCGTTTTGCTTCTGTTTAGGCCACGCATAAACCGATACCTACAGCCTTTTGTTCTTTCCGTCGCGGCTACCCTACCCCCCTCGTTCCCCTCCCCTCCGCTCCCTTTGCCTGTCTCGACAGTCTGTGTGAAGGTATGAGGAACACCAAATAAATCCTCTGGTAGCAGAGTGCTAAATTCCATGCGCTGACAGCTTCCACGTTCATCTTACGAACAGCCAAGGAGTGGAACGCATTGCCAACGTCTATCATCATCATTGTCATTAGCTCATTACGTTCCCACTGATGGGAGTCGAGTTTTCCCTCCTAGAGAGAGCCAGAACCCGCCACGCTTGGCTCAGTGCGGGTTGGTGGATGTCATATGTCCTAGATTTTTTGTGATAAACTCTTGGACATGCCGATTTCCTCACGATGTTTTCCTTATAGCCCATACTCTGTCTATGAGGAAAGGTCCGTATCCCAGTAACGTAATGGGCTAATGATGATGATACGATTTCTTTAATCACCTCCCTGTGACTTTGTATGTGATTTCCTTTTTATCCATGGTCTATGGCACCGTAGCTCTTAAATGGGTGAACCGATTTGGATGCGGCCTTTTTATTTGAAAACCGGTTTTCTAGCGGTGGTTCTTAGACATGTTTTACCAAAATCGGTTTAGCCGTTTTTTACTTTTTATAGGTTTTTGTCGGGGGTGTTTAAATTTTAGTTTACTGAAATTTGTTCGTCATCCGTTTCCATTTTGGAAAATGTTATACACATAAAATTGTGTTGTACCTTGTGACTAAAACGTCAAATGCGGAAACCTTACTTGTAGTATTAATAAATCACTTAACAAGTATATCTACCATGTCTCTGTCTAACCACGTAAAACGTTTCCACGGTAACCGTCAGGGTAACCACCCAGTAATGGCCCCGGGGCCAATTACTGACCATTCTCAAACTGCCTCGACCACGCACGGGTTAAGATTAGTCTTATTCGGGTTAGAAGGGTTTTTACACTGGTTAAAATGCCAGGATGAGAAATTTTAAGGCAGTTTATAAATACACGCCGAGTTGTTCTGATATTGTCACAAACTGTATCGTCTCTGACCTAATCTAAACTTAGCAAATCGTATCTCTGAATGCCAAGACACAGGCTCTCGCCTAGTTTGGGACTCGTCAATTAGTAATAATCTGAAACACTTAGCTAACCTCTTTGTATTACTTGTGTGCCACAAATGTTATAACCTTTTTGACAACAAACAACTTTTTTATAATTATAAAAAAAATATAAACCCTATGCCCTGGGAGGAAGGCGTTGGCATGCCATACCATAGGTTTATCTTAGTTTGGGTGCCAACTACCCTCTTTGGATTGACAACTTAAGCTTAGTATAAACCAGTATAAATTTTACAGAAAACACCGACTATAATGTTTTTTCAAAGTCTAAGGTCAAATATCTTAAAATTTATATGGGACCACTTCGCAGCCATACCGAACCGTGCAAAAAGAATTTTCTAAATCGGTTCATAAATATTATTACCAAAATAATAAATAATATATTATAAATATTGCCTTACTGCCAAATCATAATAGTATATAAATATTGTATTTATATTAAGTTATTGGCAATAAAAATTCATTTTCTTTCATTCCTTCTTTCTAAATGACGGAGTTCTAGTAACAAACATAAAAAACCAATCGAATTGAGAACCTCCTTCTTTTGCACAGTCGGCTTAAAATTAACACTAATCAACATTACACCTATTTGTTAAAGTTAAGTATGTAATTATAATAGTACATTTAATTTCATTTCAAAACTAAATATCAAACGTTCTATAGAAGCATCTATTAAACCGTATGATCCGACGACGACGTAATAAAGCCTATATGCTAATTGTATAAATAATGGTCGAAGTGGAACTCTGTCTAATTAACTTGAAATTAAATCGGCCTTTTCAAGGATTTTAATTATGCGGTTTAGCTAATTATGAAATTCATATTTTTTATTATAGAACGAATGAATTAATTACAGGTTATGTCGTTTTGGAAACGTTTTTAGATAATTGTTGTAGATAGGTACGTATGGAGTAATAAAATATGTAATACATTGGGTTTTATGTAGAAAGATTTCATAATAGTTAAACTTAAGATAAAATAATTAAGTGAGATCGGTAATCTTTGAAAACTAAGGTGATATAGAAGAATATTATTTAGAACCTGTAGGCTCCACTATACCACCTTAGTTTTAAAACTAAACTAAACTAGAGCCTATAGGCTCTAAATAATATTCTTCTATGTCATCTTAGTTTTCAAAGTGTCCGAGGATGTACTTTGAGGATACTGCGCTCCATTGCGAGTTGGAAAAACTTTCATAAGCATATAGAACATAAGTGCTTAAATTCGTATGTTATGTTTATTAAAAAATACTTTGTGCCTCAGTGGGAGAACATGCGACTTTCGATCCGACGCACCCGAGTTTGAATCCCGCTAGCCCCGCACCACTCAAAAAACGGTGAAGGAAAAACCGGCATGTCCGAAAATTTATCACAAAAATTCAAGAAAATGTGACATCCACCAAGCCGCGCAGCGTGGCGGATTATGACTCACACTCTCTCTGTGAAAAAAGGTCCCTGTCCCAGCAGTGGGAACGTAGTAGGGCTGATGATGATGACGATGATGATGATGGTGACATAGTTGGTGATATTTTATTGGTTGGTGTGTCAGCAGCTGTATCATATATCCTCGTGGTAGGTCTCTCGTATGCAGGAGGCCGTCTGGGTAGGTACCACATCGTTGCTAGTTATTCTGCCGCCAAGCAGTAGTACGCAACCATTACTGTTTGAAAGGCATTGTAGCCAGCGAAATTACTGGGCATATAAGACTTAATATCTGATATCTCGGGGTGATGAGCACAATGCAGTCCTACGCAGTGCTTTTTATGGTATTCAAAGTTCTGGGTGGCATTGCTATTGTTATGGGCAGTCGTGACGCTTACCATCGGACGTTTGACATGCTCGTCTCAACACTTAGACCAATAAAAAAATGTATATATATAGATAAGCATTCAGTGTATAATCTGCCTTACCACGAACTCTTAAACGGCGCCGACGAATCGACTTAACATTAAATTTTAACTCAATCGCGGCTCTCTCTAATTATTGTGTTCTACGACTTTGTTCGAGCCGAGGGAACCTTTCTAATAGGTTATTATTTCTTTTAGTTATGTGCCAGCTTTATTGTTAAGTTTATTTTGATTTTTATTTATAAGTACCTATATTATAATTTGTTTTATTTTAATAAGCTTTGCTACTTATATTATATACTTAAATGGCTAGAACCAATTTAATAATAATAATAATAATAATAATAATTCATTTATTAAAAATTTGTAACATAACAGCACAAAACCAAAGCGTTACAAACACAGTCATAAAATATAATTAATAAATTAATTAAGGAATACAATTATTTAATTATTTAGGAGTATGTCATTAAATTATAAAATTAACAAATTAATTAAATAATATATGTATAAAAAAATAAAACTATCATTACATAGTCAGTCTCAGTCATAATAACAATAATAGTAAAATTATTATACCTATATTATAATTGTATATAAGTCGTTTTCATTATTACAATGTAGTCATAATATAAGTGCTACCCTTTCACACTAGATTTTCTAGCATTCATTTCGTACATCCTCTTGCATTCGTGCATCAGATAGACGATCCCACTCGCAAACAGGTCACAGTGTGGGGCTGCGGCTAGCACGGTGCCGAGCAGAGCGCGCGCGCGTTCCGCCGGGCTCTGGCGACGTGTGACGGTGCGGCCCGTCGCGCGCGCCAGGACACACGGCGCTGGCGTGCGCGCTCGCAGGCGACACGTTTGTGCATTGGGTATAGATAGTCTCAGAAATACTTCAACAAGAGCTACGCAGTCTATTTTATTTCGAATTAAGCCAAGACCAAATTTGGTTAATGCGAGAGATCTCCTTAATTCCAACGTATCATAACCTAATTGTCCCTGGATAAAGAGCGTAGGGTACATGTATGGATAGTAAACATAGGTCTTTTTGTATAAGTTACGTAGGAACTTTTTTTGGATTCGCTCCATCATAAGAATATATTTATCCTCATGAGGGCTCCATACTACCGTATTCGTTTCGAGAATACTTCGAACTAGGGCAGCGTAGAGTGTACGCGTTGCGGCATCTGACAGCGGGGCGGCGTTCCGGAGCACGAAACCCAGCCGGCGGTGAGCCGCGTCTGTGACACGCTCCGCGTGTTCGCGAAATGCCAGCTCGGGGTCGAACCACACGCCGAGGTCACGCACGCGCTGCACACGCGCCACCGGCGCATCCCCGACCAGGTACTGGCGCTGCCGCGGGCTGCGGCTGCGCGTGAACGTCATCATCTCACATTTGTTTGGGTTGAAGTGCAGTCGGTTGGCTTTACTCCACCCATAGACTGCGTCAATGTCGCGCTGAAGTGCGTCGTGGTCTGAGGAAGTTCCACACGCCTTTACTAGCTTGACGTCATCGGCAAAGATAAGAACGGTCGACTCGCGTACTACATCAGGAAGGTCATTTATTAGGAGCACAAAGAGAAATGGCCCAAGATTTGAACCTTGACTTATTCCTGAGCGTGTAGGGTAATAATCCGATACGTGAGTTCCGTATTTAACGAATTGTTGCCTCTCTGATAGATAGTTGGCGAAGAGTTTTAGGAGTCTAGGAGTGAAACCCATAGTGCCCAGCTTTAGTAGTAGCGTGTCATTGTCGACTCTGTCGAATGCTTTTTGGAAATCAAGGTAAATTACATCTACCTGATTTCCATAGTCCATTTCCAAGGAAACTTGGTCGACCAATGTCACTAGGTTTGTAGCTACTGAGCGTCGCGGTAAGAAGGCGTGCTGGGCATCGGTGATATAGGGTCGGCACTGTGGGAGCAGGCAGTTGTGAAGAGCTGTCTCGAACACCTTTGCTAAAGCGCACAATATCGCAATCGGGCGGTAGTTTTCAACCTTGGTCTTAGGACCCGATTTAGGTATAGGTGTTACCCTAGATGTTTTCCATATAGTTGGATAGTTACCAGTTTCAAGGGCAAGGTTAAAAATATAGGTGATCGGTGTTATGAGTTCATCTAGACAGCCCTTGATGACGTATGCCGGTACCGCGTCGGGTCCGGGTGATGTCCCCGGTTTCAACCTCCGCACCGCTGCGCGCACGTCGGCCGGATGGAACGCTTGCAGGTGTACGCGGCGGCAGTCGGCGGGCGGCGCGGCGGCGGCGGCGGCGGGGTCGAGCGCGGGCCGGCCCGGCAGGAACACCGAGCTGAAGTGGTCCGCGAACGAGGCCGCCGCGCCGCGCCCCGTGTACTCCACGTCCTCACGTGTCACCTTGGATTCCAGTCCGCCCTTACTACGAAGACTGTTAACATATTGCCAAAACTCTTTTGGGTTTTTACATAAATTATTCGAGATCATTTTAGTGTAGCTTAAGTATGCAATTTCAACATCTTTTTTAATTTTACTCCTTAATAGCTCGAAGTCGTTACGATAGTTTTTATGACCAGTACGCTTCCACATACGGTGAGATTCCGCCTTAGAGCGGATGTCACGGATAATGTCGCTCGTGTAATATACTGGATAAGTACGACTACATGACCGTTTCCGTATTCTTTTGGGAATACAGTTATCAAATAAAATATATATGGTTTTATAAAAAAAGTTAAGAGCCTCATTAACATTATTAAAATTATTTATTTGGTCCCAGTCAGTGTCCTTGATCATGTTATATAAGGAATGGAAATCTCCTTTAGGGAAATTCCAATCCCTGTCTGATGGAATGTTAGAAGGATCTAACAGTGGTGTTTGTTTTGAAAACGTGTACCCAATGTCTACAACCAGAGGAGGGTGGTGGCTATCGACCTTAACAAGGTGTTCGACCGGCTCGGCGGCGCGCACGCACACAGCACTTCCCAGCTCCGCACTCGTCAACACCACGTCTAGCATTCTATCATTTTTGTTACTCACCCCATTGTACTGTACTAGATCACATAAGGAGCTAAAGCACTTAAAATAATTATTCACATTATTACTAGCGCTAAATAGGTTTAAATCCCCTAGAACTATAATTTTCATGGACGAGTGGAAGGAACATACAGTTTCTACACTATTAAACCACTTCATATATGTATCATCGCTTGACTTAGGTGGTATGTAAACAACGCATATGTATATTGAATATCCGTGGAATAGAAACTTCGCCCACAGGTCTTCTCCGTCAGATGTCTCGTAGCGCGGGAGGCGTTCGAGGAGTATGGGAGCGGAAGCAGCCAGCAGCACACCGCCGCCGGTGCGCGCTCGACGGTCGCGGCGCAACACCGCCCAGCCTCCATCAGCACCGCACAGCTCGGCGTCGCTAACCGATGCGTCCGTATTTGTTTCTGTTGCTGCTACTAGTTGTAGGTTGTCAGATAGTAACAGATTATTTCGCCACTGACAGAGTTTGCCTTTCAACCATCTTACATTTTGGTAATAGACCGTCAGTGTAGGCGGTTTCTGCTGACTTTGTTTCTCGCGATGTTGGTCGTTCGAGACGAAAAAGCCAGCGCTCAGCCGAAAACCCTTTCGGCCAGAACTGTGGGGTTACACAGTCCTCGTATAAGTTATCGGGGACGCCGACTTTGAAGGATGCATAGTTAGTGGGTCTTTTTGAAATCATTTTAACAGCTGAGTGGCCTGTTGTCCTGGTCTTAGAATTCAGGTAGCTAATAACATTAGCCTCAGTGGTGTCAGGATGCGCACCCCACACATGTAAATATCTCGTACTATCAGCCGCACATAGAATATCGCTCGACGCTCCGCTGCCGCGAACTACTTGCATGTTACGCAATTGTTGGTTGTTACGTCGTTTGCGAGTTGTTACTGTAGTCCATCCTTTCGTGTTATCCCTGTGTAACCCTGGAACAGGCTCGGGGACCGACACAGGCACCCCTGTCGGTTCTGACACCGGTGGCGGCGCTAGTGCGTTTATTCCAGACGCCGGTTTATTTTGACGACGTTTTTTGGGTGTCGAAGTTCGGTTAGATTCTTTCGGTTGCATCACATTTTGTAACTTAGATTCATTTTTCTTAAAAACATTTTGTTTTTGTTCCGTCTCTTTTTGTCTTGGTGGTGGTAATGCTATTTCCGTCTCGTTCGCACTCGCGAAGTTAGCAGACTCGTCATTATTAGTATTGTCAGCGTGCGGTAGTTCACATTTGTCACACTTGCTTTTACCCTCAATCCATAATTTGATTAATGAGGTAAGCTCGGAAATTTGGTGTTTTAGAGCACAAATCTCGTCATTTTGGGCACTAACTTTAGTATCCAAGTTAATTACACTTCTTTTTATAAAAGCACTAGCACTTTCACGCGTTCCCGACGGCATTTTCTATAGAAATTTATTTTTAATCGCAGAGATCAGCGAAGTACGTGCGTATTGACTGATAGCGGACGCGATCCTCGTTCGTAGTACTTCGATTTAAAGTATTATATTTACAGAAATTATGTACAATGGATAACAAACATCAATTTTTTGCCCATTTCAATGCTATCACACTGGGATCTTGAGAAGAGTACAGATGTACCACTTTATTGGCGGCATGATTAGAACTCTACAGAAGCTTCACGACCTGAACTTAGTTCATTTTGAGACGAGCTATTCGTTCGCCTGATGGTAAGCGCCACGCCTGCCATAACAATGTTGCAGTGCTACTCAGAACCATTAATATCATAAACCTTGTCACCCCAAGTCATCAGATATTAAGTCCCATATACTTTCTCAGCGAAGAGCGAGTGTGGCTCAGTTGGAGAACGTGCGACTGTCGATCCAACGTACCCGAGTTCGAATCCCGCTGGCCCGCACCACTGACTTTCTTATTTATGTGCGGATTTAACACTCGTTCTAAAAACGGTGAAGGAAAACATCGTAAGGAAACCGGCATGTCCAAGAATTAATCACGAAAATTCAAGGACATGTGACATCCACAAACCCAGCCACAAACACAGCCAGCGTGGTGGATTATGGCCCATACTCTCTCTATGAGAGAAGGCCCGTGTCCCAGCAGTGGGGACGTGATGGGCTTATGATGATGATGATACTTTCTCATAATCTTATTAATTGAAGCAGGTCATTGATGACTTATTTTTGATTAACATTGTCTGCCGTCCACCGACTCGTCCTTCCCCACCGAGCAGTCAACCACAACCCTTTTTCAACCAGAAAGCCTATCGTTTTTCATTAAGCCTTCGTATTGTTTCCCGACGAACAGACAAAACCGCATTGTCTGAACTCCGCGCCGCCTGTCGCCCGTTAAAAGGACGTAGCAATCGTGGCATTCAGTGGCATACATTCATGCACACATCTCATTCATCCATTCATTCATTCACTCATTATCATAGTTCATTCATTTTCGAACAACGGAGCTTCTGATAAAGGACGCGACGCGGACCGCATTTTGAGTTGTGGAGCGAGCTGAATTACTATGAAGGAGATAGGAACGTGCATAATTAACTGGACAAAGAAATGAATGTACCTATCTGTTAGGTTTTGATTGAAATACCTAATTGTTTTATTTTATTACCTGATAGGAAAGCATTTGACCGCAGTCTTACCTGATGGAAAGTGACGACGCGGTCGACGATGGATCATGCTTGCCTAGAAGATACCGATTCACTCGGGACTTGAAGACACCTAAATTGAAGAGGGAAACAGACGCTGGTAAGGTGTTCCATTCCTTAGCTGTTCGCATTATGAAAGACGAAGCGAAACGCTTCGTTCTAGCAGGAGGAATCCATCCATCAACCACAAATGGATGCCGAGTGTCCGTACGTCTTGTTGTCCGATGGTAGAAAGGAGATGGAGGAATTAACTCATGTAATTGCGTTGCATTGCGTCTCCGTGATGTATCCTGTAAAAAACCGACAGGCTGACAACTTTAAGTCGATATTCGAAACTCTTTAGCTTAGTTAGACTCTGTTTTCTATGTTTCTTATTGTGTCATTATTTTGTTGCACTCGTGTAGCAAAATAACGTGAATTCTAGGTGAATTATCGTTAATACTTCATTTTCTTCAATATCAGAAGGCTCAGTGGCGTTCATTGGGAGAGGCCGATGTCCAGCACTGGACGATTACAGACTGATGATGATGATGAATTTTTAAACTCAGTTCTTATAAGCGACAATCTCTTTACATTCACCAATAATGTATACTTATTGGCATGTCCGTTAAAAAATTAAGTAATCAGTGAAATTATAGAGTAAACGTGGGAAGTCGCTCCCATTCCATTAAATATTTACCGCCGACGAAAGGAAGCGCGGCCGCGTAAATACAATATCATCGCGGAGTGTCCTTCCACTTCGCTGAATTTTAATGCTTTTGGCAAACTGGTTGGAAATTATTATTTAGTTTGTAAATTGATCGACGTATAAGAAAGTTGATTACACACTAGTATTTCGCATTAAGAAAATGAATAATAAATTATAGATAAGTACACTTGTGTGATCCGTCATAGGAGGATATAGGTACCCATTCAAGTTATGCTAACTAGACCTGGGGACTTATTTTCAATTTGACATCAGGATATTCATAAATTTCAGATCGATAAACAAGCGATTGCATATGTGAGTATGTCGGCATAACTAAATTCACTCGACGTTTAGCCTGAACTGGCTTCAAAGGGCTACAAAGGCTCGATCGACTTTGCGAGGTTAGAAGGTAGTCATCTAGAATTTTATTAGGAGCACCTTTACAGCTTTGCAGCTACCGTACTATGCATAGATTAGGATTAGTTTTAAACAAGTTTGACAGCCTCTGTGTAGTAGTTGAGCAGGTTGGCTCAAATCTCATACACCACTCAGGTTGCGGGTTCGATTCCCGCGACGGGACAAATGTTTGTGCAAAGAAAAAAAAACTGCAAGCATTTGTTTCGTGTCTGGGTGTTGTGAGACCATGGTCCTTATAGTTCCTGGTTCCCTAGATACAGGGAATCCTAGTTAGGGGCCAGGATCTATGTATGTGACCGTTGCGATTACTGAATAAAGAAGTTTTAAGAAATTTGTTAATAGAATTGTGACGAAAAATAATAAAAACACGGCTCCTTCACACGGCACGTATTGTCAGGAGGTTCCTCACTCTGCAGCCCTAACCACCGGTAGTTTGGGCCCTGCCCCGCTGCCGATTTACCGATCATTGTATGCCGGCGGCACTGTAGGTAGGATTAGGTATTTTATAGTATGTTTTATATATCATTTAAAATATTTATTTACATAAACAATTAATTACAAATATATATAAGTGATACGATATAAACTTACCAAACAAATAAAAAGTTTTTTTTTTATGATTAAATGGGCTCACGTTTGACAATAACTCACCTGATGGTGATGGTGATTTAAAGATAAAAACCAGAATTTAGATCACCGTCTGCGGGTAGGGTGACCAAAAAACTGGCGACCTTACCTCCTTGAATGGTTATACTAATTAGTTGGCCGAAGTAACCGCCAGCTCTTTGGTCACAAATTGTTTGCTGTATATGTTGTTTTTATATTGTAAAATAGTATCTGTAATAGTATAATAGTATTGTTGGATGTTTATTTGTTAATAACTCAAAGTTTCGCTATTCCTATTTAATTTATAATTAGACATATTAATTTAAAATTTCAGGCAATAATATTAATTAATATGTACATAAATTAATCACATTATACAAATAGCTTAAATATACATATATACAAAATATAATAAAATTATTCTAAAAGGCCTAATAGTAGTAGTAATAATAATAATAATTAATAGTACGCATATATAAGTCTTTATGTTTCGCTCTGTTTAAACTTTAACTATATATAAACTAATATCTGAGTCTAAGGTTGGTCGGTTTCCAAATACTTCAATTTACAGGTGTAATAATATGGATCTATTGTTAAATCTGTGGACATAGGAATGTAATAAATATACGTAGATATAAGTTGCTAAGCCATTGCTTTGACTTAATTTAGTCTGAATAATATATCAAGAAATATATAAAGATATTTTACTTTCAGTCATTAAAATAGGAATTATCCATCATCTATCATAATTCATAATTAATTCATTTATTAAAAATTTGTAACATAACAGCACAAAACCTAAGCGTTACAAACACAGTCATAAAATATAATTAATAAATGAATTAAGGAATACAATCATTTAATTATTTAGGAGTATGTCATTAAATTATAAAATTAACAAATTAGTATGAAAGTTTTCGTGAGTTTGATTCATTATAAATATTTAATAAAACCTCGCAGCGTAAACTCGCCCCTGATGAAGAGCATCGGACATGCTCGAAACCTAGGTCGACTAATTCGACAAACTACGTGAGTCCTAGCCGTTTTATTAAATATTTATAATTAACAAATTAATTAAATAATATATGTATAAAAAAATAAAACTATCATTACATAGTCAGTCTCAGTCATATTAACAATAATAGTGAAATTATTATACCTATGTCACGTCATATTGAATTAATTTAAAAATCAAAATAATGTTAATTTCTTTTGCTCTTTTTTATTATTAATAACAAATTTAATTTAATATATTTAAGAGCTATTAAGTGTAAAAGAATAACATTTTTATTCAAAAGAAGGAGAAGAAATTCAGAAGAAATTCTGGTTTAGGTATTATTTTGATTTATTTAGCCATATTATTGATTTAAATTAATTATTATAAACTTATATTTTTGTGTTAAAAACTTAACTAACCTACAACAAAATTAAAATATGTTAAAAGCCATAATATTTATCTCGACCTTATTTAGAAAACAAGTTACTTTATAATAGAAATATATTTTATTAAACTCTATAATATTTTGTGAATTTAATCTGAACGAAACTCGTCTATCGACCCCTACCCCTCCCCTTTTAAACTTCGACTTCCTGCTTAGAGAAGCCAATCATGTCATCCTACTGTCGAAATATATCGATTCACAACTTTTCACGGCATCTATATTGTTAGAGGCGGATATAATTAAAACTCAGAAGCCATTTTAGTTGTTTATTCGATCAAATTCGAACGCACAAGAAGACCGTGCTATCACCGTCACCACCCACCTTCGCATAAAAATATCTGTCCTGCCATATTGAAAAATCAAGAGTTGTGTTGTAAAGCTCATAGATGGCGCCACTAGGTGACATCTATACGTTTGACGTTTGGAATGAATAATGACAACTGACAGATGACAGCTGGTGTGACAGAGACAACACATCTTATTATACCGATAGATTCATATACAAACACCATGCCTATCACTCGGCCTTTCCTGACAAATAATTGCGACCTCGTAATTATACAATAAAATAGTCTTTAAAATAACAAAATATTACTTAATTTTTATGACTACGATTCTTATGATTATGATATAGTATGTTTTATTACACGTTACGACGAGAGAGAGAAAAAAAAAATTACATTACAATGTTAAATTAAAGTTTCTCAGAATATCAACTATACATATGATTGTGTTTTATTATATTTTATAAATTATATAAAACTGAAAGACCACTGACTGACTGACTGACATATAATTGACAGAAATAGAAGTGGTACTTGCCGATATGGTGGGGGAAAGTATTTGGTACCGTTGGATAGAGGGTGTTTTGAAACCAACCAGAAAAATCCGAAATCACCAGAAAGTGGTTTCCGTGATGGAACTGCTCAGGGGATCTCGGAAACTATAAATCGGATGGGGGTACCGCTTGAACTAAATATGCCCCAAACCTTGGGCCGATTTTGAAAATTTGAAAAAAAAGATGGCCGCCATACAAAAAAACATGGCCGCCATACAAAATAAAAATGTAAATAACTTTTGAATGGTGAGAGATAGGTATAGGGTGCTCGACCAAATGTCATAGAAGGCGATGGGGGAAATTTGAAAAAGTTGGAAAAATTAAAAAAAAAAGAAAAAAATGGCGGCCATTTTGAAAGTTGCTCCGATCCGACTGAAATTTTGCATCGGGGGATTTTCTGGGTCGCACATTACGATTTTGAAAAAAAATTTTGGATTCCGCCATTTTTCAAGATGGCCGCCATACAAGAGTTATTTTTCCGGAAAAATAAGCCAAGCAAAACTTTTGAACCGTAGTCGATAGAAAGCGTCTATAAAAATAAAAGCAACACCCCCCCACGCGAGCTGCTTTAGCAGCTCGCGCACGCCACACAATCACTTGAAATCCAGCTTTTTTTCAAGATGGCCGCCATACAAAAGTTTGTTTTCAGAACAAAAAGGGTAAACAAAACTTTAGAACCGTAATCGATAGGAAGCTTTTAAAAAAAAACAGCAGCCACCCCCCCACGCGAGCTGCTTTAGCAGCTCGCGCACGCGGCGAAATACTAGTTATATTTTATAAATGTTTATTGGGACATACCCTTCCGATTTTTATACATTCATTGCGGGACACACCCGGTTGAGCAATGATTGTATAATGGGACACACCCTTTTGATTTTTACACGACCACTACGGGACACACCCTGTTGAGCAGTGATTGTGTAATGGGACACACCCTTTTGATTTATACATAACCATTACGGGACACACCCTGTTAAGCAATGATTATGTAATGGGACACACCCTTTTGATTTTTACACATTCATTACGGGACACACCCTGTTAAGCAATGACTGTGTAATGGGACACACCCTTTTGATTTATACATAACCATTACGGGACACACCCTGTTAAGCAATGATTATGTAATGGGACACACCCTTTTTTTCTGTACCATGATCGAAAGAACACTACGAGAAGTTGGAACTCCAGCGTAAGGCGTAATCCAACATGATAGCCATTTTTTTTTTACATCATTCATGTTTATACATCATATTATTATTTATTATGTTTATACACTGATTCACTTATTGTTATTAATTATTACTATAACTATTATTTATTATCTCATCAACGTCTTCCTTTATTATGATAATCATTAATTATTAAACTACTCGAGTAGGTATAGGTACTACCGTGTAACCTAATTTGTCGTTATCATCTCTGCCATCTTCAGAATCGTTCATTGCTTGTACTATAAACTTTTTCAGTCTGTCAGCAGCTCATTGTTGTATATTCTACCTCTTTTATTAAATAATATAACCCTGTATCGATCGTTATCAAATATTTATATAATTTTATAAGTTTAACGTATTTTATCAATGTATATTTTATCAACGGCTTTTCCAATAGTTAATCCTTTCTTAATAACACGTCTTTGAACACGTACCAAGTCTCCTTTCTGAAACTTAATACTTGAAATCCGGTTCTTGTCGTATCAAAATTCAAATTTCATAAGTTCTTTATTCAATTTTGGCATCACAGACGCACTTATGTACGTCAATTATTACAATGACTTTACCTTTGTATCCGAAAATGCACTACCCAGAAGATACAGCACGAAACTGAAGGCCATTTTTATTAGAACTTTTGTTACAGTATGTTTGTTTCTCACAATATTACGGTTCTCATGTGCCAGTTGGTCACTTGGCAGAAACGGAATGACCCACGCATCTTTGTCTTCCATGTACCAACGGTATAGTATTTCTTTTTTTATTATTAGAATATTTTTCAAACGAAATTTAAATTTACATTTTGTGATCTACGTTGTACATTTAAAAATTTTATTATAAAACCGTCCGTAATACCGTGTATCGTTCCTTAGTTTGTTAAGTAGACATAGCCATGATGTTTTCGGCAAAATACAAACATACATTCGAAACGTACTGAGTTCGATTCGGTAAATCTATTTCAAAACAAGTTTGACATAGGGTCGGGGTTGATAACTTAAAGGGAATTTTGAGTAAAACTATAAATAATTGTGTTAATGCCTCTCTCGACTGGTCCATTGGTTCTAGGGCAACCCACTTCATTTAAAACGTGTCTAAATTGTTTGGATTTACAGAAATCATCGTTGGCAAGGCAAGGCTTTCGCCTCCTTGCCAGTCCTTGCCAGTTGAGGGCGACACATGCTGCACCGTAAAATTAATGAATTGCAACGTTCACCCTATCCTCGGAAAATATTATAATATATTGTTTTGGTCCATGTTGTACTTAATGCCTGGCCGGGGAGTTGCTAGGTTCAATAATATCTTTATTTATAAGTAAACAATTTCTTGTTCTTTCAATGATATGCGACGGCCGGCAATAATAGGGAATCTCTGATGTTACCTCAATAACTTTCATCTAAAGTTCGCATCCACTATTCGAGATTTATCATCGAAGCAATGACTGAATCGTTATAGAAGATTTTCTATATAAAATCCTTTCATTTCTTTTTAAATCCGCGTCGCACATACTTGATTAGGTACTTGACCTGACCCAATGGGTAGAGTATAAGGTCAAAGTTTCATGTGGCATATTATATACGTCTATACATCCCATGTTACCGTATGTTTTGTCACTGATTTGCTCAGGTGTATCGATTTCTTTGCCTAAAGACCTAAGCTCAGATCGACGAACTTGAATCGTATATCACGTATCAACTTCTTCGTCAGTTTAAATAATAATACGATTCAAGTCCTTTTCCAGTACGATATTATGAGGTAATTTTTAGATAATTGGCACTTCATGAATATTTGAGAGAGACAACTTAGAGCTAATATCGCTACAAACTGTAGAAATAGTAAAGGCAGATTCAGTCAGTAGAGTCAGTTGAGTCAGTTTTCGCATTTCTTTTCTGCATCCAGACTTCAATTTGAGTATAGGAAAGAAATGGGTAAACATACAAACTTACCTTTTTTTTTCAAAGCCATATTAACATAAGTTAAAATTTTTAACATATTTTATTTGTATCATGTGTTTAGAACCTTTAAAAATGCACTTTTGTCCCTATTTAATGATAATTGATAAAATGATATTTGACTATGACTTTGACTGTGGCATCCGACGTTTTCGTGATGCCAATACCAAGACGATTACTAATGCACACCCTACTATCATGCCATTTTATTGTAGATCGTCGCGAACTACCAAAACAGGAATATTAGCATTAGGCCGTTAGGCCATGTCGGAGGCCTTTCGGCGGTCTAAAAAAAACTCCGACACCAGGGTTGGCTACACACCCACACGAGAGAAGAAAAAGCATTAATATCATCAATACTGAGCTTCAGATAGCTTTCGCCTTCCGGTAAAATGATTTGTCCTCCAATACCATTACTGCTCGTTTGGTATTGTCTATTGTATGTAATTTGAACCTGATTTTCCGCGCGTATGGTGATAGTGTTACATGCATTTCCTAGATCAATAAATCCGGTCAAGTCAAAACCATTCGATTTTTTTTTTTTTTTTGGTTTTGTGGTATTTGTGAATCTTGCAATCACCTTCATCAAAAGGATGAATTTTGTATAATTTCGGACTTTTATTCTGACTACCTTCACCTTCGTGAACCTTTTTGGAGCCTGTTACATTGAGGTTTGTTGCATTTTAAATTGTAGCAATCGTCACGCTCATGACCTATTTTACTGCAGTAAAGAATATTTCTTAGATTACCGGCAAACCTCAGTTTTATATCAGGCCGTAATATAATTAGTACAATGTGAGTTTTTTTACACTGCTAAAAGTTATGTTCCTAAAGTAAAGCATTTTGTCCTAGAAGGTTTCATACTAGCAATGGAAATTATTGTTACACTAATTAATTTAATTAGCATGCGAAATATTGTTCGTTAGCATGATATGTGTTAGTTCGACGCTTATTGCTAATAGGAATTACGTAACGTGTATTATGAAATTATTGAAAAATAGAAATATACTCATGATCATAGATCCTACGTGTTTAGCCTTAAATGATAAGGCTCTCAAGAATGACTAAATCAAACAAAATTAATTTAGAAATCTACCTTAAAAATCAATGAGAATAGACGCACGGCGGAACGGGATGCTCCGTCGATTCGCAATCGCAACAGCATTAGTATTAGCACAGCGCCGCCGTAGTTTGCATTCGTATGGCATGCTAAGCTATGCGAAGTGGTGTTCCAAGAGATGAATTATTATATTTATATGATATTTATAGCATTCATCGGATTTCGCAACTACAATTAATTTAATAAATGTTAAAATAAATTTATCCGCTTATTTATACTGTAAATGCTAATTAAACCAACGTTATTCCACTAACTAACTCAGTTGTTCTTGGCAATTCATCGTTAGTCACAATTTGTGAGTTAACTACATCACCTGTCAAATAATTAAGTAAAGATGGCGTATCCCTTCAACCTGCACCACGAGCTCCCGTCTTTAACAATGAGTCACTTAATGTATTAATTATAACGTCACAAATCATGTGGGGACCACACACTTTCACAAAAATACCTAGCGATAGCTTTTTATAATAAAAGTCTGTTTACTACCCGTTTGTCCTAGCTCTTTGCGATAGTCGCGAAGTCATGAAGTTTGGTAGCCAGCTAGGGTCCAGCAGGGAAAAAAAATCAGCCAGTTGCTTCTCCCATTCCTCCCATGGTATATCGATGTCTTGCTGGTGTCCAAACTACCGCAAAGCGTTGCTGTCCAAGCTCGCAGTCATGTGGTAGCTAAGCGTTTTGTCGTCTCAGCCATAGATTCTCTCCAGGTAATCCAGTCGGTACAACCATATGAAAACAAATAAAGTATTAGAATTTTCGTTGAATTTCAGGGCCATTAGCAGGTTTTCCAAAGTATTTCAAATTATTGCTAAAATCAGTTATAAGTTTGCTTGTTGTAACATTCATTTGACTTTCTGGTTCAAAATTTTGTGGTGGTGCGATTACAATACAATACAATACAATAAAGCTTTATTGAATACGAAACACGGGAAAAACAATAGTTGACAAAGTTAATAAACAGTGGGTACAATGGGCGGCCTTATCGCTATGCACAATTTCTTACAGAAACAATCGTTATCGTCAGATCACAATCGTTATTGGGGCGTTAGAGGAATGTTAGAAACATTTGAAGTGGATAGTCATACCTTGAGAGTCTGTAACACATTGTGGATCGTCTTGTAATGTCGCCGATTCTTCAAACTCCTCGCAGATGATCCTCGTCCGGTTTCAGATTGTGTTCGTGGTGTTTTCTGCTTTATAAAATGTTCTAGCATATTTTCCAATCCACAAAGTCGTTCCATATTGTTCAATCATGAGCCCTGTCCTTTTCTAGGCTTCTAGAGTAGCGGGCGGCTCAACATTTTCAGATGATTCCGTTACAGGATGTCGCAGGCGCCGATGGCTTATTGTGGGTCGTTTTGAGCACTTTTCAAAGAGCACAAGAGAAAAATTGCCCTTCTATCCCACGCGCTGATATGTTAGAGGCGGATATAATTAAAACTCAGAAGCCATTTTAGTTGTTTATTCGATCAAATTCGAACGCACAAGAAGACCGTGCTATCACCGTCACCACCCACCTTCGCATAAAAATATCTGTCCTGCCATATTGAAAAATCAAGAGTTGTGTTGTAAAGCTCATAGATGGCGCCACTAGGTGACATCTATACGTTTGACGTTTGGAATGAATAATGACAACTGACAGATGACAGCTGGTGTGACAGAGACAACACATCTTATTATACCGATAGATTCATATACAAACACCATGCCTATCAATATACATATTTTAACCGACTTCAAAAATGGAGTAGATTCTCCATTCAATCGTATTTTTTTTTGTGATTGTTAACTCAGAATTCCGTCATTTATACCGATTTTGAAAAATTATGTATGCGTTGGATTCAATATAGCTACGAAGTGGTTCCATACACACATTTCATCGATATTCGACCTTGGACTATCAGAATAGATAGATTCATCAGAATTTTTACTTGTGGTAGGTTTCTCGTATACGAGAGGTCTAGGCGGGTACCACCGCTTTGCCAGTTAATCAGCCGCCAAGCAGTAGTGCGCAAGCATTACTGTGTTCCGGTTTGAAGGGCATTGTAGCCAGTGAAATTACTGGGCATTATGAGACTCAACAAATAATTGTCTAAGGGTGACGAGCGCAGTGCAGCGCCGCGCAGAATTTTGCAAAACAAAGTTCTGGATGGGCTGTTATTGTTATGGGTTGGCGTATTGCTTACCATCAGGTAAACGACCAGATCGTCTCGTCATCCAGTATCCATAGTACTTGTTATCTAATTGTTTTAAAGAATACCAAAAGTTTAAATGGTTGTCTAAATTCTTTAGTATCTCTGTCGTAAAAATGAAAAAAAAAACAACATTTTGTCAGCAAACACGCATAGATATAAAAAAATAGGTAAAGGCAGTAGTGGAATTCTTTGGCAGAGCCATCGTACCCGGGTGATGAGCGCATTGCACTGCAGCACAAATTCAAATTTATTTAATCATGTAACCAGAACTCAATACTAATCACAATAACCACAAGAAAAAAATAAAACATAAGAAAATAAGAAATTAAAAATAGCACAAAAAATTTACTAACTCTTTAACTAATTAAATATTTAATGAATAATAAGAAATAATAAATATAAAAAAGGTTTACACTCTTAAAAGCGTACACAAATGTGTGAATAAATAATACTAAATAAATAATTATATATTTTTTAATCACACTAACAAGTTACATTACAAAATAAAAGTAGCTACATCACTAGGCCTATGCTTAGATTACATCTTACGTCATTCCCCAGCCTAAAAATACAAACGATTATTCAAAACCAGTGTTTTTTATCATAGAACTACCTACGCTACTTAGTATTCCTTGAAAGACTACAACACACGAGCATGCATAGAATTCGTAGCCCATTAACCGCACTGTGGTGCCACCGCCCGCTTATTACGGACAAAATAGATCTACCATTTTTAATCTTTTTAATTTCTTTCTCGCTGCGTATCGAGGCGTGGCTGCAGCGATCGATGCGGTTCAAACCAGATTTTGTTATTGTTTTTTATGGTGTTATTGTAATAAGAGTAATTGCTCGATTTGAGTGGAAGAGAGTTTTGTAGAGTGGTTTTTTCTGTGTTAAATTATTAACTTAACTCTCTTTGATTATTATTCAACAGCCTCTGTGGTGTAGTGGTTGGGCAGTTTAGCTCAGATCTCATATACCGCGGAGGGTTCGGGTTCGATTCCTGCTACGGGACAAATGTAAATATACAGAAAAAATGCAAGCATTTATTTTGTGTTTTCACTGTATAACTGTATATTAGCAGGCCTAACGCACAATAATCAAAATCAAATTAAAATCTCTTTAATCATTTTGGCATCACAGACGCACTTATGAACGTCAAATTATCACAATGACTCTACCACCGTATCGGAAAAGGAACCACTACTCAGAAGATACGGCAAAAAACTGAGGGGCATTTTTTTTAGAGATTTTGTTACAATTTTTTGGGGTTTTACAATGTTATATTTCTTATGTACCAGTTGGTTACTTTGCAGAAATGGAATGTTCCAAGCATCTTTGTCTTCTATGTAATTACGAACCGTGTAGTATGCTTTTTTCATTAGAACATTCTTAACGCGTAATTTGAATTTACTTTGTACGAAGCTACAAGTACATAGCCGGACACCGACGGCGGGTCGCGCGTCGTTACACGTGCCGCGTCAGAAGAGATAAGAGCTATGCGATAGAAAGAGAGGCGCTCTGTCTTCGATCGGGTATATATGATCGAAGCGCTCTGTAGGTTAATATAACTGGTAGGTATGCAGCGCTACGCGAGCTGAATTGAACTTTATTGCGTCATAGCAAAAGTCGCTATTTGTTTAAATTTCTTTGCGGAGTGATGCTTCTGTCCCTTAGTATTCTGTGATATTACACTATGGTTTCATAGTTGATGTTGTTGGAACATGGTCCTTGTAGTTTTTAGTACAAGGAATTCTAGTTAGGGGCATAAATCTATGATTTTTTTATTTATTTATTATGTAGATACCACTTGATAATAGTACAAATGCGTAAAATAACGCTTTATAGTCTTTTATTAGGTAAAAAATTAAAATAACGTTCAAGTGAAATAACAGTCAAGTGCTTGTGATTTCGACCATAAAAAAGTAAGTAACAGTTACCACACCACGGTCAACGGAAATAATTAGTTTTAATGCATTTCCGCAAAGTAATGTCTTATTGTAGCCAATAAGCTATCCCTAAACATTATATAAATGAAAATGTGTTATATTTGAATGTTTGTTACAGTTATGTCCTGCTGAACCAATGTGGATGAAATCCTTCATGCACTTTTGTAAAGTATTACAAACTGGTAATATATAAGGCGTTATAAAATTTAAAAACCGGACAAGTGCGAGTCGGACTCGCCCACCGAGGGCTCCGTACAAATTTGTAGGTAAATATTATAAATATCTTTCATGATATTTACCTACAAATAAAAAATAGATACGTATAAATATAATATATATATATATATATTCACCTACAAATACAAAAGATACGTATAAATATAATACATATATTTATACGTATTTTTTTACGTTTACTTAGAAGTTTGATTTTTTTCACAACTCCAAGGGACTGTAGACCTGAATATATATATGGTTTTAATTTCAACTCGATACCTCCACGCGTTCCGGAGATAAAGAGTCGTGACAGACAGACGAAAAGACAGACAGACAGACAGACAGACAGACATACGGACAGACGGACAACGAAGTGATCCTATAAGGGTTCCGTTTTTTCCTTTTGAGGTACGGAACCTTAAAATCTATCAAAATGGCAGTACCATGAGTGAAAAGGTTGTAAGTAAAATAATCGTAAAGCAGCTAAGAAAGCATGTTGCTCTAAGAACCAAGAAGCAAATAACAAAGCAGTTTCTACCAAAGGAAATATTGTTGTTTACTCGATGATCGACCCGATCGAGGACTAAGTTACTGAACTTTTATTTTGATTTACTTAGACTCTACTTAGAATACTTAGTTTCCGTCTTTTGTTCTTAGATAAAATAAATTACGCTCCCAGCTAAGTTAACGTTACAATTTATTAAAGGAAAATACATGAAATTCTTGAATATCTTCGTCCAAGGCTGAGGCATATTTACATATTTAGTGTATGTTACCCTTGTTGAATTGCAGATATTGTTTAAATATGTTTAAACTTTCTATCTTATAGAATTCCGCACTATACTCGTCATTGTAAGGAATTCGCACTCGCGATGTCGATACGTAAATTATGTTTATGCAAATTGATTTTGTTCTAAATGTATCTCAAAGAACTGAACTGAATAGCACTTTGCTTATCTATTTTCCCAAAAATGTCGTAACACTTTTTATCCAAAACGAAAATATTAAAACTTTCATAAAAATTTACAAAAAATTATTCAAAATATAGTTATATGATGGAACATACATCTTCACTATCACCAGACACCAAACACGTGTTTAAAGATACAGATGCAGACGTAAACATCCCTTATCACGCGGTTCCCACACTCGAACTAAAACAAAAACCAACCCTTCACAAAAACTTACCGAAATCCGTTTAACACTCATAGACACACGACACAGAATATTCCACAGTCAGTACAGCACGGGTCACAGATTCATCCACAGTAGCACAACAAAAGTCACAGTTTACACCGCAGTATATATCACACGAGCCACAGATGACACCATAGTTAGTACCAAGCAAGTCACAGAGTACGAAGCAGTTACTACGGCGCAAGCGCATCGATCTCGATCAGTTTTCAAATCACGAAGCGCGTTGCTTAGTTCGGGGAAGACGTGCGTCCGCGCTGAACGTTGTACCGACACTGGTAGCACACTGGGCCGAACGCTACCTTCCTGGAAATATGCGTATTAAAATTTATTATTGTAAATGTATTTGATTGACATTGGGTTTAGTGACCTAGGGTTTTATTGTTTTTTGGGAGCTTGTTACAAGTGTTAGAATCTGATTCTTTGTATTTCTTGGTGGCATTTGCGGTGGCGTTGTTCGCTGACTTGCATCAGACGTGAGATCATAATGAATTATACCTACAAACTGAAAAGTTAAATATATTTTGAAAAATTACTGGGCATATTAGACATAATATCTGATGTCTCGGGGTAATAAAATTTATGCAATGATACGCAGTACTTTTTACGGTATTAAAGTTATGGGTGGCACTGTAATTGTTATGGGCAGGCGTGGCGCTGACCATCGGGCGAACGACTTGCTCGTCTCATTACTCCGTACCATAAAAAACTCTTTGATCACTTGGATATGATTTTCTTTAGAATACTTATTAGATACGTCCTGCATTTGATAGTTTGAAAATGTACCTTTAACGGATTTAAAGCATTTTCAGATATTCAGTGCACCTATTAAAAAAGTGACACTCATAGTCATAATTTAAGGAACAAGAATAAATTGTTTCGACCAAAGACGAGATTAGCAAAAGTCCAGAAACAGGGAATTTATAATAAAATCGTAATGTACAATATATTACCCATAGCATTAACAAAACTAACATTCACGGCCTTCAAACGAACAATAAAACATTATTTTGAAAATAATAATTTACGGTCTTAATGAGTTTATGGAAAGACGTGTTGGCGAATCCTCATTTTTGTATGATGTTGTTTAATTAATATTTGGTTAAATCTTGACTATATCTATATTTTAATTTGATCTGACTAATTATTATAATGTAAATTTAAATATATTAATATTTATGTAATTCAATTTTTTTTATTCCATGTATGTATATTAATGACGTAAGAAAATATCGTAACTGAGACTTGCCTAGAATAACAAACTTTGTTATAATGGTGAATTAATGATTCTATTCTATTCCATTTGGGCATAAAATAAAAATAATAAAAAAGTTGTAAGACTTGGTAACTTTATTAATGAAAGTAAAACAGCGTTTGACCATCTGCAAAACAAAGTTACAAAATCTTGCGTAGACAATAAAATTACTAAACAAAACAGAAAATAATTGAACCACCTCCAGGCTCTGTATTATATCTACAAGCAATTTAGTCCTTTATCAAAACAAGAAATACGGTAAAAAGGTATTCATTTTCATAGAAAAATCACGGCTTGTCATTGCGATAAGGTGTCAGTTTTTTTAGTTGTAACAACAATGTCTGCGTAGATTTCTTCTACATTTTATTATTCCGGACGTTACCCTCTGTGAATATCCTGAGTGCACAGTGGACCGAAACGACCGGCCGCGAACAAAAAAATATTTATGGTTTGTCCATAAATTCTACAGACGCGACTAAGTTGTAAAATAAAATTGTTTGCTTACGCAATACACAGGGTTTATGGGAGTCTTGTATCCTTTTCCATGAGAACCTTATACAAACGGAAAACCTTTATAGAAAGTTATTTTTTCCCTACCTCAAGAAATCAAATCGAGAGTGAACTTCTAGGTAGGTGGTATCTTCTAGGTAAGCGTGTTACATCTTAGACCACATCGTCGCTTACCATCAGGTGAGATAGTGGTCAAACGCAAGCCTTTAACCAGTAAAAAAAAAAGAAACCACGCTACGCCACGTGATATGTCTAAAAATCTCAAAGTTTTAAGGACATGTGACATCCACCCGCACTAGGCCAGGGTGGATTATGGTCCATACTCTTTCAATGAGAGAAGGCTCATGTCGTGTCCCAGCAGTTACTTGTGGTAGATCTCACGTATGCGGTAGGTATTCTGCCGCCAAGCAGTAGTGCGCAAGCATCACTGTGTTCCGGTTCAAGGGGCATTATGTAGCCAGCGAGATTACTGGGCATTTGAGATTTAATATTTGATGCTTTGGGGTGATGCGAGCAATGCAGTGGTACGCAGTGCTTTTTATGGTATTTAAA
Organism: Petrophora chlorosata; assembly: GCA_951640565.1. Lineage (NCBI taxonomy): Eukaryota > Metazoa > Arthropoda > Insecta > Lepidoptera > Geometridae > Petrophora > Petrophora chlorosata. The sequence goes on along the minus strand of OX621202.1, from coordinate 16,493,249 downwards.
ATTCTGGATGGCACTGCAATTGTTATGGCCAGGTGTGGCGCTTACCGATGTACACAGAAAAACTAGGAATATACTAGAGGACTAGTATCCTTTAGTATATTTATTATCCTCTAGTATAATAAAGGGTCAATATGTGATTTATGATCGCTGGGCGTTATTTACTTATTTCTGTTTAACGTGTTATTAACCGATTTCAAAAAAGGAGGTTATCAATTCGAATGTATTTTTATGTTTGTTACCTCAGAACTTTGTCATTTATGAACCGTTTTGGAAAATGCTTTGCGTTGGGTTCAGCTACAATGTTCCATACGGTTCCATATGGTTCCATATAAATTTCATCGAAGTTACATCTAGAAGAAGAATCGAAGTCGGTTTTTTTTTGTTATAAAATATTATTATGTAAAAATAAATATTATTATTATATGTATAATAATTTTTTTTGGCGCAAGTTTAGTAGCGGTTTTTTTTTGTTATAAAATATTATTATATAAAAAGAAATATTATTATTATATATTATTATTACTTTTTGGCGCAAGTTTAGTAGCCTAGATAGTGGCTACATATTTGAACCTTTTGGGGTCGAGACGCTAGTACCTACCGTGGGAACCGGGGGCGCATACAGTTTTCAAAGATACTGCAAAATTTCTGGTCGAAGCAACGCGTGACCAAAATCTGGCCTATATTTAGGCCAAAGGATTTAAGCATTGCCATTCAACGTGACAATGCTGCCAGCATTTTGGGAACGTTGCCCACTGGTAGTGGTTTCTTAGATTAGATTAGTTTAGTTTAGGTAGATAACGCTATTTAATTTAATTTCTGTTTGTGCTAGGTCTACTTATACATATACATGTTATAGAATGAATTATTATGATTATTTTTTTTTATCAAATAATTAATTGTTTAGATATAATTGCAGCTAATGTGTGAACTAGGCAACAGCCTGACCCTTGTGTAAGATTCACATGTTCAGCCATACGAACTTAAACAATACCTCACTTGTATGGATTGGTCCTTTTTCACGTGACGTCACAGCTATTCAATCAATAAACGACGCGGATGTAAACCGGCAAGCCCAATCTAAAAATACTTAATTTTTTCAAATAATTTACAATTCACAACAAATTTAATACACATATAGGTACACAAATACACATATATATAAAGTATAAACTAAACTAATGGAAAACTAGATAACTAAACTAGTGTATTTGTTGAGAATTGTAAATTATTTGATAAAAATCTTTATATCTTATATAATCTACAAAAATATCTACACATTTTGTAAAATTAATCTTTTTTTGATCAAAATAAATCTTTAGGCGTTATATCGTCGATTAAGAAGTTTTAGGTTTTTTAATAGTTTGGTCGTTGGTGATACCTCGTAACTGCAAAATTCAACATGATACTGTTTTAAATTATAATGTATAATCATAATCATTTATTTTCAAAAGCAAATTATACATTACAAATATATGCAATAACTATTTTTGGAATTTGTTAGTGTTTGTCTGATAGATATATGTCGAGAATAAGCTTCGATACAGTTAGATAGGTTCTAGAGCACATCATTCTGGCATTAGTAGGTACTTTCCATTAGATGTTAGCAGTGTTTATTATAAATTGTTGTCTGATTTGGACAACAACTCAAACTCTTCATTACTGTTTTAAATTTAATAACAAGATTTTTATTTTATGCGATGCTTGAAGTGTGTAGGAGTCTAAGTCGGTTCCTATTTCAGACATTTCTATTACATAATTTATTACAATTCTATAGTACCCATTGTTTACAATCAAGTAGATGCAAACAGTAAACAGAAAATAATTGATTAATTTCACAAAGACGAGCCTTTGTAGCATTTCGTTTTCAAGCGCATAATGGAGAATGGAAATTGTCGTAAAGTTGTTGTTTACTAGGACAAGTGGTAGAAACAGTGTACTCCTACATATTTTTATGTGTTTTTTTTATGACACGTCACGAGATGTCAAAAATTAAAAGATATACATTAAATATGCACAATAATGCACTTTTAAACGTCATATACACATAATACAAATCAATTAAAACTCGCATAAAATGTAACTTAAAATATTCATCATCATCATCATCAGCCTGTAATCATTCACTGCTGGATATAGGCCTCTCCCAATGAATGCCATTGAGCCCGCGGTCTTCGGCTCTTCTCATCCAGTTTCTTCCGGCCGCCTTTCGCAAGTCGTCGCTCCACCTGGCCGGTGGGCGTCCTACACTACGCTTGCCGATTCGCGGTTTCCATTCAAGGACACGTCTACTCCAACGGTTTTCCGTCCTTCGAGAGATGTGACTAGGCCATTGCCACTTCAGCTTGCTAATTCTATGGGCTATGTCGGTTACTTTGGTTCTCTGTCGGACTTAAAATATTATGACTTTGAAATAAAAAAGGTAAGCATGTCTATCCATTTCTTTCCCATACTCAAATTGAAGTCCGGGCCTAGAAAATAAAAGCGAAAACTGACTGACTGACAGTACTTCGGAAATACGCCCGCTAGAGAAGATAGCACCAAGAAACTCTGCGGGGATGTCTCTTCTTTAAAATCTTTTAAAATGTCTAACATATAACACTAAACATTGAGGTATAAATTACGATTAACATAACAAAATGTCAAACTAGAAGTACGAGAGAGTTGACCTCATAGTATCAGTAACATGAAAATATTAGTAATATATATATATATATATTTATATATATATATATATATATATATATATATATATATATATATTTATATACATATATATATGTATATATTTATATATATATATTTATATATATATATATATATATATATATATGTATATATACAGCGTGTAACATAAATGTGTAGTAATAATTAAACCACGCATATAGAAGCTTATTAATAATTCAAGTCCAAGTGCAAATTACCAGAAAATTTTTAAAATCACAAGATATGATAATTTAAACATTTCTGGTAATCAAGTTCATTTCAACCCTAACAATCAGCTGATAAAGAGCAATGAACTTGTGACAAAGAATATTAGTGCGCCGCGTGTACAGATCTGACAAACAAATTTTATCTTCAGTTAGCAAAGCCAGCTGTCCTATCAACCTTACTTTACAACTAACTTTCAAGCAAACTGCTTTTTACGCGACTCCCCAAAAAAGGAATGTAATGTTTTCGGGGTTAATGTATGTGCGTTTTTTTATTACACAATAAATGCCTCAACAGATTTGGATGTATGGGGTATCCTCGGAATCCTTAAATCATCCCAAGTGACATAGGCTATAATGTTTTTGGCAGGGTATTTTTTTTATTTTTCTTAATGCTTACTTGTTAATTACAGCATTAAGCATCATCGCTCCAATTAACATTTAGGAATAAGGATCTAATCAGTATGAACGTCTAATAAGAGCGAGCATGGCTGATGTTCTTAAAAAATACGTGAGGTCACCAACCACCGTAGGAATAGGATGTAAAAAACATCATGCATGAATTTCAACAGTAGGAATGTAATAGGCTGATAATGATGGTTAAGACATTTCCAACATTTGATTTCATTGCATAGTAAAAGAGTGTTCGTAAGTCAGTAATCAAATCAATAAAGCGTCTTTACTTAGTCAGTTTTCAGAAATAAACCTGTTTAATCTTTGACAAAACGCGGCAAACACTAAAGCTATCAAACATTCGCCGCCGCTTCATGATTCGCTAGCCTTGTTTCGTATTGCACCAATCATAAAGATGTAATCCTAATAAATAATAGCCGCTGATCCCCATTGGTCGAGCGGCACAAACAAAGTTACCTTCTAACGCCGCCCCATAAAACTCCACCGAAAAGGACCGATTTCGTTTCGGAAATTTCGTTTTTGGTTATTTCTGAATATGGATTCTAAGACGTCAAGTTGGATAAAAAGTTGAAACTGATCAAGGCAAGGCCAAGTCGGGTACGTTAAGGCATGGATTAAAAGTACCGTTCGCGGAGATTTTTTGGTATACCGGTTCCCGAACATGCAAAAAAAACTATGGTAAAAAAACTTAAACCTATGTTTTTATTATGGTTTTAATGCATTCAAATCTGTCCAGGCAATAAGAAGTAATGGTGGAATAAATAAATACATACATACATACGTAAACCCTGAAATACTCCTTTTTGGGCAGTCGTGTAAAAATGTGGAAATACCTTTTTTTTACGAGTGGGTTCCGGAACGGAACCGACCGAGTCCAAAGATCCGTTCAGTATGAAATTCCGGTATTTGAGACTCGAAATCAAGCCCTTGTAAAATGTTCGGCGTTTTCAAAGACAGAGCGCCTAGGCCACAAAACAGATAAATACAGAAGTTAATCTCATGTATGTACTTTTCATACCTTTCATACCGGACGGCGCAGGAAGTTTATGGGAGGAAAATTGATTGATTTAAAAAAAATAAGTATACAAGATATCGACATAATTTTTTCGCAGTTACTATTATAACTGAATAAAGTTTTTTTGAAGACAAAACAAATGCGATTAGTTTACATTAACATCTTTCTCATTAGATTATTGAACACAAGGCTAACACAGCTTATACTACAATAAATATCTAATTTTAAATTGTAAAAATATGACAAGGCCACAAAGTCATGTTCGCTTGTTCGGCGCAGGGCCGGGGGCCGGGGCGCTTACCTACCTACCTAACTATTTTGTGTTACGTGAAAATTAACCATCGAAATACAAGCAAATACCTACTTACCTCTCTGAAACCACTGGTAGCTTAAAAAACGACAATTTACCGTTTAATGTTGAATTTAAACAACCGTCCACCGAACAGTTATAATAACCTATTTTCGTTGCTCCATTTTTGCACAAAAATGTTCACAGTTGCGTGTCTCAAGCGGATGGCACTCGCGCTCGCATCCCAACTGTGCCCAGATATCGTGTCCGTGAGCGGTATCTATATGTGCGTTGCTCGAGCGCACTTTGTATGTAGATTGATTTCTGTACTTATCTGTTTTGTGCCTAGGCACAAAGTAGCTCGGTCAGTGACCCGTACTACCTCGACTAGGCCACAGTTTGTTAGGATTGTCCAAAATAATTCAAATTAATAATTTTTAAACTTTGTATGGAAAATATAATAGTGTTTTTTTGGTTGTATATTCTGCCCGATGATTCATGACTAGATACCCATACACACCTTTCAGTATTACTACACATTAATGTTATTCCCTGTATATATATATTACTAATATTTTCATGTTACCCCCCACAACCATATTCGAGAGAAGGGGATGCTCGATACGCAAAGCCGCCGCAAGCAAAGACATTTGAGCGAGCATGACTGAAAAACCTAGTCAGTATGTTCTTCTCTCGTGTGTGGGTGTGTGTGTGTGGCCAATCCTGATGGCAGAGTTTTTAAAACACCTGAACGCACCACATGACTTATCGATTGCTGTTCTAGATAACAACCGGGACCGACGGCTTAACGTGCCGTCCGAAGGTGGTAGAGTCATTGTAATAATTGACGTTCATAAGTGCGTCTGTGATGACAAAATTGAATAAAGAACTTTTGAACTTGAACTTGTAGCTTTTAGTCGTAAATACCACACAAACGGTTCGGCACCCGTTCAAGTGTTGACCGCTGCAACGTTGCTTAACCTAGCAGATCAGATGAATCAGAATTAGAGCTAGTGCCTTCGCCGACTTTTTGTAGGTCCGTTTTTTCACCGACATTTATCACCTATTTTGTGAACGACTTTGTAGGGCGTGTGCGTTGCATATGAAACTCCGTATGTTTCATTTTCACCGACAAAAATGTCGGTGGCCGATTGTCGAACGCAGACGGGCAGCCTTATGAAAGAAAAAAGATAAAAAGGAAATGAGTTGACCTTAACATATTAATACAATTAAATGATGATTGTTTTAAATTTGGAGAAGACACTGGAACACAGCTGTCGCTGAAGCACCAGACAGATTTCCATTTATATATTGTACCATATAAAATATGTAACTTAAATAAATAAAAATTTTGTAATTTGTAATTAAATGCGATTATAATTTGGCAATAAGGGGTAGGCTCAGCATCGTTCTGAGTGAACTCTAGTGAGTATACACAGGGCTGTTTTTCAGCGTACCCCTGCTTGAACTCAGATGTTTGAAGAGAAACAAACAATTTATTTCAGCGGACATACAAATTTGTTAATTAAAAAAACATAAGATAAACAGCGTGAAAAGAATAATAATATACATTATAGCAATACAAATTATAAATTATGTGGAGATCCAATACAGTTCAAATTTGTTTAAATGTGTGGAGATGTGTGAGTTATTTTATTTTATTTTATTCTTATGATGAGTTAATAAATTATTCCACAACAGCTTTACGTAGACATTTGTTTTTTATCATTTTTGCTCCCAGTGTATTACTGGCTTTATTACTGTATTGTTTATGATAATGCTAACTGGAATGATACGGTGCGTTTATTTTTCCCATTGCCGATGTTACAAAGCAAAGTATAATAAAACCACGTTTATGTTAATTTGAAATCCCAACACTATCTAGGTACCTACCTATACACAACAATGTAGAAGTACCTCATTATCATCATCATCAGCCTGTAGTCGTCCACTGCTGGACATAGGCCTCTCCCAACGAACGCCACTGAGCCCGGTCCTCGGCTCTTCTCATCCAGTTTCTTCCAGCCGCCTTTCGCAGGTCGTCGCTCCACCTGGCCGGTGGGCGTCCTACACTACGCTTGCAGATTCGCGGTCTCCACTCAAGGACACGTCTACTCCAACGGTTGTCCGTCCTTCGAGAGATGTGACCAGCCCATTGCCACTTCAGCTTGCTAATTCTATGGGCTATGTCGGTTACTTTGGTTCTCTGTCGGATTACCTCGTTGCGGATCTTATCTTTCAGAGAAACTCCGAGCATAGCCCTCTCCATAGCTCGCTGAGCGACTTTGAACTTGTGGTAGAAGTACCTATCTGACCCTAACTAGGATTTCAATCAGGAACTCAAGGTAAGATTGTGATTCGTGAAGAGAGATAGAGAGATTTGTGAAGAGTGTGATTCTTTTTTCTTGTGTTTTATGTTTGTTTATTTTTTATTTTTGAATATAATATCTTCGTCTGATAGTTCGTGATGTCATGGACAGGGTTCCGACTGAAAATCAGTGCTAAGGTACTTAAAAATACCTTAGTTTATGCTGAGTCTCAACGTTTTCCTGACATCGCGCAAAATTCCACTGTGTACACACACACACAAGCGAAAACAAAGTTGTATTTATTGTTTTCGCTTTATCTTTAATATGTTTAGTGTAATGTTGTGTGATGTCCTAAATAAATGTTTTTTTTTCTTTCTTTCATTATATTCGGGTTGAAGCCCCAGTCGTTAATCTTATTTGTTCTATCCAGAAACACCTTGTTTATGGTTTGAATAATTCATAAACTCGCCGTTCTGGGTATATTTTTCATACAAACTACGCGTTTACGCGCTCGCCGCTGACCGCGGCAACTTGTAGCAAAATCAATTGCAGTTCCAATCAGAACCTTTAATAACTTGAAAAGTAGTGCGTAGCAAGGCATTTTGCTTGTTACTACGAGACAACACATATTAAGTTTCATATATCATGATCAGTAATTTCGCTGGGTACAATGCCCATCAAATCGGAACATAGTAATGACTGCTGCTTGGCGGTAGAATAAATGGTAAAGCGGTGGTACTAACCAAGACTGCCTCCCGCATACGAGAGACTTACCACCTAAAACTACTACAAATATATATGGTAGGGACTGCTAAGGAGTGGAACGCTCTACCAGCGTCTTTGTTTCTAAACACCTACAACGTGTGTCTCTTTAAGTCTAGAGTGAATATGCATCTCATGGGCAGGCGTGCTCCATCCTAGGCCGCATCTACGCTTTCTATCAGGCGAGATGTCGTCAAACGTATGTCCATTTACCAATAAAAAATTGGCTTTTTCTGTTGTCCACACGATGTCGCGGGAGAAAGCTAGTACGAATTAGATTAACTCACCTCCATCAATACCTATTTCATATCAACTAATAATATTGCCGAAGCTGGCAGGTGCGTGACATCAGGCAATGAGATTATACGTATCTTCTCAGATTACTCGGAAAAAGGTCTCTATATAGACGAAATGCGAGAATACAGGGTGCTCCAACGCCTTTGGACCAGGGACCGAAATACCGGTAGTAAAATTGATATTAATTATGATTATATATGATTGAACAAATACCTCAAACAGGCCTCTAAATTAAAATGTACTCATTTAACAATCACTGGTTCAATTTGTAAATTTACTTTAGCGGTTACTAAATAACAAATAGCTTGTAATAGGAACTGTTACTTCAAATTCAATTAAAATGTCTTTGAGGCTCTTCTAATAGATTAAAACATAAATAATTTCTCCTTGGAAGCTTCCTTCTATTTAATCACTTGGAGGCTTGTCCCGAGCTTCTTGCAGTAAAGCATGTTTTCAATTAATTTTATAGACTAGGAGACAAGGATGATTTTATTACTGCAGCACTCTGGATAGCGGTTACGACAACGAGTCTTAGTTGTAAATACTGATAAGGCACGATCACTTAATAAGATGGCGCAAGCGGCTCAAAGTGAGTCTTGGCCTCCGATAATAAGAGTCTCTACTTGGATGTGTCTTGCACCGCCTCCTTTCATTCCTCGACGTGGAGTTCGAACAAGTCCCTTTCGACCTCATACCTAAGAGCATACTTGGGACGGCCGACTGGTCGTCAACCAGTCGGCCATCCCAAGTATGCTCGCCTAACAGCTCGATCTTCCCCCATTCTTTCAAGGTGTCAAAGTCAAATATCATTTATTAAATAGGCACAAAAGTGCACTTTTAAAGGTCATAAACACATGATACAAATAAAATATGTTAAATTTTTTAACTTATGTTAACATGACTTTGAAAAAAGGTAAGTATGTTTACCCATTTCTTTCCTTTACTCAAATTGAAGTCTGAGTGCTGAAAAGAAATGAGAAAACTGAGTCTACCAGTGCTTTGGAAATACGCCCGCTAGAGAAGATAGCACCAAGAAACTCTGCGGGGATGTCTTTTTTTCAGCTCTTTTAAAATGTCTCGAAAATAACAATGAACAATTACGTATAAATTAGAATTAACAGAATGTCAAACAAGAAGTGCGAGTGAGATGTCCCATAGTCATAATATTTGTAACAAAAAGTGTAAATAAAATATAAGTAGGTATGACAGTAGCAGTTAGAAGTGACCAGACCGACCAGTCCCAGCCATCACCCCCCTCAACCATATTGGAGGGAAGGGAGTGACCCGACACACAGAGCCGCCGCAAGCAAAGATATTTGAGTGAGCATTTGTACCGGTGGCTGAGCCAACGGAGTTTGTGACACGACCAAGGCACGATCAGCAAGATGAAATTATGGGAGGTACAATACTGCCCCCTGATTCAGAACGACACGATCACGATCTCCCGCGTAAAAATGGGCTAACAATAAAATTGACCAAAGCAGAGGAGGAAATGTGTTTTGTATAATGGAATGAGTTTCGAAAGTTTGCCAGCTTCTGTGGTGCAGGGATTGGGCAGGTCAGCAAATGTGTTCGTCGCATGTTTTATACCGCGGAGGTTGAGGTGTGCACAGAAAAAAAGCACAAACATTTTTATCGTGAATCACGTCTGGGTGTTGTGTGTCCACGGGCTTCTTAGTTCCTGGTTCCTTCCTTGGCCTTCGGGTAGTCTATTATTCTGACACAACTAGTGTCATTACTCTGAGGACACTACACATTCACACGAGATAAAGAGACAGAGAAATCAAACCACGCGTTAGTGTGTTAATAGTGTGCTAGTGTTATTGTTCCTTGTTCACGCTGTACGATAGCTTGTACCCTGGATTAACACATAGGATAGATACTTTTAATCCCGGGAAGCCGCGGGTGAACCCGCGGGGCGCAGCTGGTAGTCTAATTCAAATACAGGAACAACAAAAAGCTAAAGAAGCAGCCGCTTCAGTATAAATAGCAGACGTGGCTTTTAGGGAAGAACATCGCCATTTTTCAATCAAGATGCTAGATCAAGTTTTGTCTTGATCTACTCAACGGTTTTGACTTGACTTGCCAACTAGAATAAAAAAAAACATACTTCCGCTAAACGTGTCTGCACCATAACACTCGGTGAATCCCACATCTACAAGGAACATGGAAGCCCTATAACTTTAACCCATGCATCCCCTTGTACCGTTTTGTTTATGTCGTAAAACAAAAGGATGAGATTACTGGCTGGAGCCTGGCAAAGTTTTTATGAAACTTTCGAATTGTCTGGGGTGACCATATAACCAATAAAAGAGTGCATGGAGTACCCAAACTACTGAGTGACATCCTTTGAATCTTTGTCTTTTGATCTTTCATCAAGGTAGAGAGGAAGAAGAAGCTCACTCGGCAGAATCAGAACAAGTGCGGCACCGCACCGACCGGAACGAGCCACCTGCTGCGCCCGGTAATAGTAATGTCGAACTATCAGGACAAAAAACTTTTTCATATAAACAAGGTTCGATTGATAGAACGACGAGAACATTTAGGTCCTTCTATTACGATGAATCGAAATAAACGGACCTCCGAATCCTTCCACGATGGTAATCGCGTAGTGAAAAGCAAGTCATTTTTAATTGATCTAACTTAATAGACATATTTTTCAGTCACACTAGGTGTTAATTTACATCCAAAATACATTATTAGTCATAGATCCGCTAACTTACACAGGTTGAGCTTGATAGATAGGAGTGGAACGCATTGCCAACGTCTGTGTTTCCTGACAACTACAACCTGGGGGTCTTCAAATCGAGACTGAACAGGTATCTTCTAGGCGAGCGTGTTACATCTTAGACCATATCGTCGCTTACCATCAGGTGAGATAGTGGTTAAACGCAAGCCTATAACCAGTAAAAACATGATAGATAGATAAACACTTTATTATTCGTCTTATTACAAGTACAAAAATGCTTTACTGTACACCATATCAAAGAATAACAAGTTACAAAAATTGGCTTAAAACTACAGTACAATGGGCGGACTTATCGCTAAAAGTGATCTCTTCTAGTCAACCTTTGGATGGAAAGAACTAACGGAGTGAGAGAAGTCGGCAAAAATCGTCGGTCGGTAATAATGTCAGTCATTTATCAATTGTCATATAATGGAATACTGAATTTACAAAATTTATATGATAATGTTCAATTCAATGCCAAATGCATGATTATAAACACAGATTCATATGATTCAAGTAATCTAAGGTTTTTACAACAATTCCGCCATACTATTTTTGATTTTTTCTTTTTGTAGGCTACTTTGGTTACCCTAGCTAGTGCATATGGCCTGGATTCACGCTCGGAAAGACACACACATCCTCGTTGCACTGTGAACTTTTTTCGGTGTTGTTCGGTAAAAAATCGGAAGCTCTGGCTCCGGGCAGATTATACCTGTTTGTAAGTTACTTGTATGGTTATAAGTTATAAGTTTTTTTTTTAATATTATTGTACCATTGTATCATTTTTAACCCGCTTACGCGCTTTGGAGTGGTAGGCTCTGGCCGTGGTTGTAATGCCACCCACCGAACAAAGCCATGCCGTCAAGCGACCTAGTCGTGTTTCGGGATGATGTTAGGTGAACCATCGGGGAGACGGGTCTGAGCAGCTGCTCAACTGCCGTCTCTCTTTGGATCTATGTGCTTCATCTTAGGCCACATCATCGCTTCACATCAGGCGAGATAGTGGCCAAACATGGACCTATTAAGGGTAAAAAAAAAAATATGTTTAAGTTATAATTTACTGGTACTTTTAGTGTCCTACAGACGAAAACGACGACTATTTTAGGCCTAACAGAGTTGTGCAAACATTACTGCGTTCCGGTTTGGAGGGCCTGTTTCAAGCGAGATTACTGGGTATTTTATGAGACTTAAGAGCTTATTGTCTTGTGGTGACGATCGCAGTGCAGTTCCGCGAAGGATTTTGCAAAACAATGTTCGCGGTGGTGCTGCTGTTATGGCACAAAGTCAAAAGTCAAAAATAATTTATTATAATTTCTTATAATTGCAATCCATCTATTGCAATCGTCGTCAAACGTATGCCCATTTACAAATAAAAAAAAAACAACGGGGCAATACTGCCGGCATCTTGGGTACGCTGCCAATGTTGGGTAGCCCGTTGAAAAAATATATAAAAAACAATTAAAAATTTTTATACACAAAGTCTTAACATAATACCTCAGATAAAGTATCCAGCCTGGATTGGTGCACTCATTCCCATTACAAAAAGTCTGTCATTTTCGGTGGGGGACGAGGAAACGCACACAATTAAATGATCACTACTAACGCATTTTTCAATCACGTCGCTATGCACGCACACAACAAAAGAAGCAAACACTAGCTTAAATTTTACGCACACAATCACATTCACAGAGACGTTCTATCGGTACACGATATTTCAACGTCAATCCCGTAAACTACTTCATGCTTGATACTATCGATATTGTGTTATCGATAAACTCTGCTAAAGCATGGAAGACACATAAGAATAAAATAAAACAGAATTTTTGTTCATTTGAATGACATATTCTGTTGCTCAAGAGAATAATAACTATGAAAGTTAGTTCATTATTATTTTTTGGCATCACAAACGCACTTATGAACGTTAATTATTACAATGACTAAACATAAAATATACTATATTTTATGTTTGTTTTTGTATGTGCCAGTTGACTACTTGTCTGCCAAGCGGAATGTTCCATGCATCTTTGTCTTTTATGTAATCACTAACGATAATGATAGTCTATGTAATTACTATAGGCGATGATTTATAATTAAACTTGCAATAACGTGAAATAACGTTGCAAGAACTATTGCTGTATATGTATATACTTCTTTAGAGAAGCATTCTAGCGAGGCACAATAGTTCTTGCAATTCTTTCTTCCATTATTCCTACCCTATAGGCAAGAACAGGCAAACTTTATCGCAGATGTCGCCACAAGCATATGCAGTAAACAAACAAATGTCAAAATTGTATTTTGCAAAGTCAGTCAAGTTAATCTTCCACCTCCCCTGAGGAGTGGTAGGGGTGGTCCCCTCTACCCTGGCGTAAACGCGCGGGAGCTTCTACCCCTGGGGAACTGGCAGGCCGCTGGTGGCTGCTCCGCTAGTCGGTGCGTCTCTCAGCTATTTTGCAAAACAGTTATGAAAAACAATTTTTGACTGATATTTTTGGTAAAAAATGGCTTAATATAGTCATTTCAAAATCAGTGAATCAACTATAATACTGAAGTGCAAGCTTAAATATCAGGACATAAAGTAACTAGAAAGGTTGGTATTTTGAATGTTTTGAGCATGCCCAAAGCTTAATGTCATTAACATATTTTGAACTGTAATAGAAGTCAAAGTCAAATATCATTTAAACAGGCACGATGCACTTTTAAACGTCATAAAAGTGTAATACAACAATTGTAATTTTATCGACATATTTTTAAACATATTGTTTTTATCGATATCTAAATTGGTTCTGTCCCAGCACTAATTTCACTCCGGTTTTTTGACTGTGTTGCTAACGTTCAAATAATATAAGTGCCTATTTTCGATTAAGTCATTCTCATTAGTTACTCATTATAGTAGATTATTCCCGCGACTTCGCCTGCGTAGACGACAGACAATATAGTCGTCTTTTTTCAAAGACCATTTTCGCAAGACCTCCCATATGAGGGCGCCAACCACCAACCCAACCGGTTTTGATGTATACAAGAGCAGCAAAATTTTCAAAATACCAAAAATGCTGTTTATTATTTCTCCACTCTAAGGACAAAACTTTCTCAATGCAAGAGAAAAGGTATCTACCCTGGAGGACCCAAATTTTTGCCACATCTGTATACCCTATAATCAGAGCTGGAACTTATAATACTAAACGCTGAAAACTAAATTAAAATCCAGTCTGCAGTTTTCGAGTCAACAATTATTCAAAACAATAACATGTAGGTATATAAAATTGTAATGTAAAACAATATTTATTAATAGTTTCAGTTTCATTTGACTTTCTTATAACGTGCAGGAAAACAGAGCTTTGGCCGCCTAGATACATGAAAATAAGCTAAAAATTTTATCCGAAACATAACTTTTTCGATTTAGTTGCAACACTATGTGAGTTTATGTGAATTACAATAATTTTTAAATTTTCGCTATTTTAGTGCATTATCTATAAGTACATATAATAAAATCGTAGAACTAAAAAATCTGTACATGGAAGATATCCGAAAAAAAATCAACCAGGGCGACTTAAAATGAGTAACTGAACATATTTAAACAGTTTTTAAAATTTTTGTTTGCCTGTCTCTTTGTTTGTTTGAAAGCGTTAAACTTAAAAACTACTAAACGGATTTTGATAAAGTTTCCAGGAATTTGTTTGATTAAATCCTGATTCTAATATAGGCTATCGAAATTTTGAAAAATCTACTTATGGGGGGGTTAAATGGGGGGTGAAGTTAGTATAAAAAAAGTTATTTGATTGTCCTAGAATCTTAAAACTCAGACTGAATACTTATAATTACAAATTAATAAATACGGGTTCGAGCATTTTTCAAAATTTTGCTTCTTCAAGCAATGACGACAGAAAATAGATAAAATTAGTCTTGACTTTCAAACGCTGTGTAGACTACGAAAATGAATGAAATACATAGGTGTAAAATTATAATTACATAAAAAATATCATGGTAGAAATATAATTTCAGCGTTTTCAGGAAATCTTACAAAATAACTTGGAATCTTTACACGAAAGAAACTATAATTATTTCAACACTTGAAAATTAGTTTATGCAATAGAAAGTAGATGGCGTTAAAACTATAATTACATGAAAAATATCATGGTAGAAATATAATTTCAGCGTTTTTTTTCAACACTTGAAAATTAGTTTATGCAATAGAAAGTAGATGGCGGTAAAATTAAAACTTGCAACCATAAAATTACTTTATGGAATGCACCACACCAGTGAATAATGTTAAAAAAAAATCTTTTCCAATTCGCTTAGGTCGACGTTACCTGATTTATGATTGGTATATCAGTAGGTACCTCTGAAGCGGTGTGGCGAATTTTGGCTTCAACTGTCCGGCTCAAACCGGCTCAAACCGTCCAAAAGCCTTTTAAAACCCTCTTCAGACTGTGGTCTGTGGTATGTGTGTCAGAAATGTGCTTCTGGCGTTTTTAAAGTTTTGGCAAAAGGAGAATTCTGCAGAAACTTTAATGTACGACGAAGTACCTTTGTTCAACGAAAAACAAATTGATCTATCTAACAGATGACGACGCGATATGGTGGGAGCACCAAGTGTATTTAAGAAGCATGATTTAGGCAGGACAATATACACTGTCCTGTCAATACCAGTAACAAAACATGCTACTATTTACAGCTGCTAATACACGATTTCTGTCAGCGGCGCTACCTCATTTGCGTTCCTCAGAACAGTCGATAGTATTGAATGCCGTACGTTCCATGCAGCCTGCAGATTAAGGCGCCTCCTGAATGACGACCAAATTTGGGATGAAATTCTAGCAAATGCAGTCGTGATACTTCACGACGTATGCGCCATTTGTTTGCTGGGTGTTGGTATTTTATGGGCTTTCGAGCTTCGTGCAACTGTGGGAGAAGTGTCTACACCATCTTGCCGATGATATCCCGCCTATATGCTTTGAAGAACTTTGAACAGGACGTGGACGTATCAGACGAGAGGGAGATAAATTGTTGTCTTACTATGCTACAAAATGTTGTCATTGCTATCGGTGGCGATTCATTAGACAGCGTGAATCCCGTAAAAATTGGCGCATCGACTACAATTGCAGGTTAAATTACGCTTCTTTAAAATTGGGCCACTCCGAAATTGTGTAACGTAACTCGGCTAAAGGAAGTGTCTCTACAAAGGAACCTGCTTGAGCATTAAACTACAAATACGATCCTGCATGGAGTACTGTAGCCATCTATGGGGTGGGTCAGACGAATACCAACTGGCAGCTCGGGAATCATTAGAACGTTGCCCAATTAATTTTATAAATAACAATGTGCTGGTGGAGAAGAAACTGACAAGTCTTAAACACGGACGGAAACTTGGGTGTCTGTCGCTCTTCTATGGACAGCACTTCGGTAAGAATTGCACTAACCGATCCCTTCTTCTCATTTCCACTTAAGGGACTTGCAGGCGAGGAGAGTCGTTTCGCCGGACGTACTTAATATCCCACCGATCGCTACGAAGCGTTTTGCAGAATCTTTCATCATGCGGACTCCTTCCTTAAAGAGTAGAACGCTCTACCAGCTTCTTTTTTCCAAATAGCTACAAGGTCTAGACTGAATAGGCATCTCATCTCATGGGCAACCATGCTCCATCTTCGCTTTCCATCAGGCAAGAAGTCATCAAACAAGTGCCCATTTACCAATTAAAAAAATATATACTCGTAAGTAGTCGACGCGAACGAAGTAGGGATATTTCTGTCTACAAAAAAAGACTCTACATCAGCGTTAAACTATAATCCACGTGAACGAAGTCGCGGGCAACAGCTAGTTAGATATAAAAATACATACAGATGAAAAGTTACGTTATCCTTGGTGTAGTTTGATGTTCTTGAAATTTTTTTGCACCAATATATGCTGCAACTTGGCATTTTTTTAAAAGCTCTTTCGCCCGCTACGACAGTTGGTGAATGGCGCGTGATGCGCGTCAACTAGTTTTATATTACGTCGTGGATATTTATGTCCTTGACGTTTGGCAAAATTGGCGAGAGGGGTAGGCCTGTCGTGTCGACTCCGTTTGGCTGTCTACTCGAAGCATAATACAGATCAATTAAAAAAAAGTAAAAAATAATAATAAAGTTATCATGACTTTGAAAAAATAACTATCTTTTCTTTCCCATACTCAAAAAGTCCAGACCTAGTAAAGAAATGCGTAAACTGACTCTACATAATAATACAACTGATCTATACACCATCACGCAGTGCACGACTGTCTTAGATATTTTATTTCTACCTCAATCGAATACCTATGAAATTGGATGTTACGTTATTGGCTGAACGTAGCTTAACTGCCGTTTTATCGCACCGCGTTTATAACGTAGTAACCATTGTTACGGCAGCCCCAATTAGCTTGCTGTTCTCAGGTATCCATTTCTATGATAATGATTTAACCCCTTGAAATCGCCGCCGATTTGAACTAGCGATAAAGGCTTTAGGGTTTCAATAATGTTTTAGGTTAAGAAGTAAACATTTTATCAAAAAAAACCAACTGTATGTATCTTCGAAGTCAAGGTCACTATCGATGAAATTTATATGGGACCACTTCGTAGCTATTCTGAACCCAACGCAAAAAGAATTTTCCAAATCAGTTCATAAATGACCGAGCTCTGAGGCAACAAACATAAAATAAACAAACATACCTACATACAATCGAATAAGGAACCGCCTCCTTTTTTTAAGTCGGTTGAAAATAGGATTTCTGAGTAATTTAGAAGTCGCGTTAAGGCACATGATTTTTTTCGCGAGATTTATTTTTAGTTGTTTTGTTGCTACCGTAACGAACCTTCATTAGCTTAAGTAAGTCATTAAATATGGATGTGTATATAGTCCGTAATAAAGAATTAGGTTATTTTGATATTGTTTACCTTCCCACTAGTAATTAAGTATGTGGAAATAATAAACATTCCTGCTTAATTATCCCTACTCCACTACTTCCGAACCATATTTAAACCCTGCCTCATTCCAATTCCAGTTAGTTCTAGTTCTGTCACAATCCTATTCGAATCATTCGATTCGTAACTAGGTGTGACTGGAGAGCTAAATCTGAATTATCTCTGGTCAGGTTCAAAAAGCTAGGTGTAAAATATGAAGACCCCCCAATCCCTTACCCCCACTTATCCTCAGATCGTCCTTGATGCTCGCGTGCGCTGACCCACTAAACCGACGTAACACGAACGATAAACGGCGATTTTATGGCCCCACATAAATCAGCTTAACTGGAGTGTTTCTTGATGAAGTGGAACTTGGACGTAGTTAGGGCTGACTTTTAGGGGTAATTTAATAAAAAATACTCCGCAATTGCTATAGGTGGGAAGATTTTGGCATGACATATTGTGTTGGATTAGTTAGCGTTCGCGGCTACTCTCCTCCAGCTGCTACCAGCCGCCCTGCAAAGATCGTCACTCCACCTAGCCTGAGAGCGTCTTAACTCTACGTTTGCAAATCCGTGGTCTCCACTCAAGAATGCTAAATGCTGGTAGCCCCTGGCCCCTAAGATCCTTGCTAAGCCCCTGAAGTAGACGCGTTGGAGTATTTTTATGTCCACTTCTAATGGATGACAAGGTCATGGCTAGTGGCTAGGTATGCATGGTTTATGATTTTCTCCTAGTTATTTCTTACGTATATTTTATGTTCAAACCTTTGTGCGTTGTTTACGGAGATTAAAAAGCACACCACATGGTAAGTGCAAAATGATAACTGCATCAAAAATACTCAAACTCAACCACTTTTTACTTGATTTAACTCGTGAGGAAACTCGCTTACGCGCTTTGCATCAAATGGGAATGCAGGAAGCATTCCCATTTGATCACCTAACTTTTGAGCGCCAATGCGTTGAGGACTAATGATAATTATTATTTATTTATTTATAATTATATATTATTATTATATAGGAATACTTCCTTTGGAGGAGCTACGAGAATAATAATTTTTAATTTTATCTGCAATGATTTTATTATTCAATTTTAATATTTTGATGAAATTAATTTTATATGTCTGGAAACATTTGCACGCCTGCAAAGGCAGAATAAGAGATCTTTTTTTTGACACTAACACCTGTAGCATACCTTATTTTATGCAAATAAATTATTATGATTATGATTATGAGCATAGACTCCTGTCGCGGCTGTATCGTACAAAACCATGCCATCAAGCCATTTAGTCGTGTTTCGGGATGTTCGGTGAACCATCAGGGAGACGAACCTGAGCAGTCACTCAAATACCGTCTTGATCTATTTGATTCATCTTTGGCCACATTGTCGCCTAACATCAAGCGAGATAGTGACCAAAGGTATATCTAAAATCGATAAGAAATGCTTTTATATGGAACTGAGTGATGAGACGAGCATGTCGTTCGCCTGATGGTAAACGCCTGATCATAACAATTGCAGTTCCACCCAGAACTTTTAATACCATAAAACGCACTGCGTGGGACTGCATTGCGCTCATCACCCCGAAACATCAGATATACCTACCATGTACCTAGGTTTTTTTATTTTTATTTGAATGTTGTGTTGTGGCAAATTAATCTTTGCCGTTGGCAGTGCGTGCAGCTAGATAAGTGATTAATAAGCGTGCTCAAAAGTACCTTCTTTCGCGTGGCTTACCCACTGCATCTGTTTACTAACCACTGGTTATGATTTCAAACCGGATCGTGTGCGTTGAACCTTAGCGCCAGGTGCTAGAGCATGATTGATCGAACGCAATAAAATCAGAGCGTCTATACCTATAGTGTTGAGTAAGCCTTTTGTGAGAGAAAGATGGGTGATCAACGAAAGGATTTACAAGGTAATCAATCCTATTTAGTCGTACCACGTTCGTAGAGACGTAAGCTAGGTCAAACCTTCATATCACTTAGCTCTTGGGAATTTGGAAATACGTATACGTCTTTCGCCTCGGATATGTATGGATATATGTGGATGGACTTTTGATTTAACTTAGATGAAGACTGGAACTTTGAGTCAGAAGAACAACTGAATGGGTTCCCAACAATGGACGCAGTCAACTCGGCAGACCAAGACGGAGATGGCGAGATGAGCTGGATACATTCCTGATAGGCCTGTATAAGATTGGCCTATTCTACCTCAAGACCGCGAGAAATGGAAGGAAAGTAGGGAGGCCTTTGCCCTGCAGTGGAACGACATAGGCTGTTTCAATAAAAAGTTATTTCATTTAATTTTATTCATCAAAATCGGCTCAGT
Source organism: Petrophora chlorosata (assembly GCA_951640565.1). Taxonomy (NCBI): domain Eukaryota; kingdom Metazoa; phylum Arthropoda; class Insecta; order Lepidoptera; family Geometridae; genus Petrophora; species Petrophora chlorosata. The sequence continues at coordinate 16,473,266 of OX621202.1, read as the reverse complement.
CGTTTTTGCGTAATTGAGTAACAAACACCCTTCCGATTTTCAATAATTAGGAGGAAGAAAAAATTATATTGCTCGGGCAGGGATCGAACCTGCCTCTTCGGAATACCGTCTCGTCGCAGGTTCGACCCTGCCCGAGCAATATAATTTTTTCTTCATCCTAATTATTTAAATACTTTAGATTTTCGCCAAGCATGCGCTATTGCATTATATATCAGAAACATCCTTCCATCCACCCATCCATCCATTCATCCTCACAAACTTTCTCTAATATTATTAGGAAGTAGGATTGATGCTGACTAAGCATAAGGTAAATAATCACTGTCCACACATAAACTCTATTATGATTTCCAAACCGGATCGCGTGCCAGGTGTTCTGCCGTATCCCTCCGGCATGATTGATTGGCTGCGGAGAAATCTGAGAACGGTCTGTAGTCTGTACCTACACACTATTCCGCGGACTGGTATAATGAGTACCAATACATATATGTAAATATAAGTGTAATATAAGTAACGCAGGTCAAATGGCTATCTCGGTTAGCCAGTTCACCTACGTTACTTATATCCCTACAATCAGGTTCACTTATCCTCTACATCTCTTACGCTCTCGTTATAGAGTAGGGAACATCTCTAGAAAACCTCTTGCTTGAACGAAGCTTCTTGTGTCTTAGATGTCCAAAGTGACGGTGCCCTTTCTTAATCAGGTTATTTAGACCTAGATTTTTTCTAAAGACCGCAAAGTGTAGTAACACAATTTATGACAAAAAAACGAGTTTGACAAAATAAAAAAAATTATAATAAACAAAAAAATAAAACATATTTTTTATTGTTACCTCAGAACTCCGTCAATCAATCAATCAATCAATCAAAAGTTCTTTATTCAATTTTGTCGTCACCGACGCACTTATGAACGTCAATTATTACAATGACTCTACCACCGTATCGGAAAAAGATTTTTCCGATACGGTGGTAGGGAGAAATTCTAAGTTAGCTATAACGATATAATGATGAACGGTTCTTGCAATTATTTTGACAGCCTCTGTGGTGTAGTGGTTGGGCAGGTTGGCTCAAATCTCATACATCACTGAGGTTGCGGGTTCCGTACCACCGTATCGGAAAAAGAACCACTACTCAGAAGATACGGCAAGAAACGTCATTCGTGAACCGCTTTGGAAAATTCTATCCCATATATATTTCATCGATATTTTACTTTGGACTTCGAAGATACATTGAAGTCGGTTTTTTGTTTGATAAAACGTGTACTTGTATAATTGTAAAAATACAATCGAATTGAGAACCTTCTCCTTTTTTTAAGTCGGTTAACAAAACGAGTGTGACAAAATATCTTTATAAAAATCCTACATAATCTTTCCATAAACACTCTCATACATATACAATTTGATTACCCTTTATTCTATAAAGCATAAAAGTGTCCGACGTAATACATACATTGAACGCTTGAAACTCTTATGCATATCAGTGGCCATGGAGTGACTACACTACATGGAGAGCTCGCCTAAGTTCGCCTATTATTTAATCGACTTCAAAAAATGATAAGGTTCTCTGTTCGATTGTACTTTTATTTATGTTTATTACCTCAGAACTCCGTCATAATTATATGAACCAATTTGGAAAATTCATTTTACGTTGGGTTCAGTATAGCTACGAAGTGGTCCCATATAAATTTCATCGATATTTGACCTTGGACTTCGAAGATACATTGAAGTCGGTTTTTGTTTTTTGTAAAAAATAATTATCCTTGAAACCAACTTACTACTGCGGGGCGGTGGCAGGAGGTTCGGGAGGCCCTCTAGGTCGTACCACCGCTTTGCCAGTTATTCTGACGCCAATCAGTAGTGCGCAACGTCTATTCCCAGTTACCACCACCAGCAGCGCAACCAGTGGTGGCAATCGAGAAAAACACCCAGTCGCCACCAGTGGTGACAATAAAGTGGAACAAAAAGCTTCTTGATTGCCACCACTGGTGGCCACTAGAAATTATTTTCTCGATTGCCACCAGTGGTGGCGCAACAGATGGTGACAACTGGGAATAGACGGTGAGCGAGCATTACTGTGTTCCGGCTTGAGTGGCACTGCAATCGTTATGGGCAAGCGTGGCGCTAACCATCAGGCAAACGAATTGCTCGTCTCATTGCTCAGTTTTATAAAGAATAATTGGAAAGAAACCGCTAATGTTTCGTAAGTGCCTCTCATGTGTAGTTAGCGGGTTTTTTCATTCTCGGGCCTACACGGTATATGATAAGGATGAGTATAAAGATGGATTCTATCGATCAGCTGTTTTATAGGTCAGCGAGTCACGTGTGTGGGAGTATGTGGAGAGTTTGCTTCTTTACACGAGCAAATTGCTTTTTTATCTTCGTCATATCTTAAGAACACAATGTCTTCGCCTTATTAGAGACAATAAGAAAAGTGTTATTAGAGTATTAGTCTACCTATTAGTTTAAGTTAAAACTATTATATTTAATAGCCTTATCAATTGCCTTGATAGTAATAAAACATATTTTCTAAATCAATTGCCTTGATAGTCATAAAACATATTGTTGTAAAATATATTTTCCATAACAAGCTTTTAACAAATTCGTAATTGTAATCGCGAGCAGATTAAAATGAGCCGAAATATTAGTAGTTTGCAATTATCCGTCACGGAGTTCCATTACCCAACTTCCGTCTCCATCATCATATCAGCTGGCAGTCACCATAATATTGCATTGACATCGTACTTTGAAGTATGCAAAATTTCAACTTTGTACGATAAGAGGAAGTGGTTCTGGTTCAGCTTGCAAGATTCCACCCGGACAAACATACATTACTGCTTAAATAAAAGCTTGTAAAATGTGTACCATTATGTCTAATACTTTGACGAATCTCTTTTCGCAAGCATTCTTTTTACAAGCGTTGAGTTTTTTTTGTCTTTGTTTTGCAACGCAATTGAGACATTTACTGCTGATCTATTAAATGAAGAAGAAAATATTTAAAGTCAAAGACAAAAAATATTTATTAAATAGGCACAAAACTGTACTTTATCATCATACATCATCATATTGGTGATACATTTTTCAAATTGGTCTATAAATGATGGAGTACTAAGGTAACAAATATTAAAAAAGAAATACAATCAAATTTAGAACCTCCTCCTTTGTTGAAGTCGTTAAAGACATACGAACTCTAATTATAGCTAGATATTTTTGTTAAGCAACAAAGCTGGCACTAATATCCCATTCTACTAACATCCCACGAAAACCGATGTTAAAACGAATCATTCCTTCCAGACAACCTCTCTCCTCGTTCATCCATCAGGTCCCGATAAATCAACCTCCTCATGTATCTCGGGACGTAATGCATTTCACTCGTGTCGTCCGACATGTTTGAAACGGAATTGGTGACAGTTTGTGACCACTTGATAAATCGAGGTAAAGCGAAATGCTTTTTGAAAGCTGTTAAACGGGACACGATTCAATCAGAACTTCATTGTATAGTCAGTTACGAGATAGTTTACCATGAGTAGTAATTATTACTAATATTATAAATGTGAAAGTTTGTATGTATGTGTGTTTGAGTGTTAGATATATAGATAGAAGAGTGTAAGTGTGTTTGTTACTACTTTACGCTGTAATGGCTCAATGGATTTAAGTGAACTTAGAAATGAAGATAGCTTATACCCTGGATTAACACATAGGCTATTTTTTAACCTGGAAAACCGGGGGTGAACCGCGGGGTGCAGCTAGTTGGTTATTAATCTATGTTAGGCCACAGTCTTACCTGATGTTACGCGACGATGTGGCCGAAGATGGAGCAAAAAGTATCTAGATGCATATGGCAGATGAGTGATTGCTCAAACCCGTATCGCTGATGGTTTACCAAACAATACTGAAAAACGATTAGGTCGCTTGACGGTAGTATATTATATTGTCTATCTAAATTGTGCAATACGATTGACACCTTGGTGATGGCCCAGTGTAGTTATAATAACCAGTTTTCAGTGTTTCTGGTATCCTGGTATTTGAGCAAATTTTGCAGTGTACTACAGTGATGGGCGTGATTACAATATTCACCTCCTTAGTTTTTTAATGACCTGGTAATTACGAGATGGTTAATTAAGTAGGTAAATAGTAAGTCTGGTTGCCACCCTAGCTTTTAGTCAGTTTTCACGTATATGGTACTGGCACTACATGCTAGTCAAAATGCCAACGATTCTTCAATTTCTAAGCCGCATTAGTTGATTAGGTAGGTACGTCAAGAATGACGTGTGACTATGTGATAAACACGTAAATGCTTTTACGGGTGCTCGTTCAAGTGTATTTTTATAAGTTGATGATAGTCTCGTGTTTGGTCACTACCCCCAGTGACATTATCCATTAAGTAATATTGGCACGACGACGTGTCGTCTACGCGTAAATGTAGTATGTGTCCAAGCTCGTGTTGTATTCCATCAGGAATGCTTGACTTTTGGAACACTAAGGCCGCTTGCCGTCCACGGCACGGTTACAATAGTGCGTCTTTTTACGTGAACTTGTATTCGACACGAAAAACAATTGAATACAGCCCTGATTGACCGTGTCTGTGTCTACGCGGTTTAGTAGATTTCCAAAGCGATGAAAACGTGCGTGATCAAGAGGCCTAGGAGCGTCTCCTCCACGGTCTTATACGAGCTAATCTATCTATTTTTCCTTAAAATCTGTCAGCTCGGTGGAGCTGACAATTTTTTTCTGCCTTCCAGGCACAAAAAAATCTACCGTTGCAGATAAATTGGCTGGAGAGGAGTTTAATTAAACTGCTTTGACAGTAAACACAAACTCAAACATTCTTTATTGAATTTAGATATCACAGATGTACTTACAAACGTCAAGTTATCACTATGACGCTACCATTTCATCAGAAAACGAATCACTACCCAAAAGGTACGGCAAGAAGTTGATGAGCATTTTTAAGAAATGAAAGGGAATCTTTTAAGTATTTTTCTTAGTTATGTATAATTTATTGGTTTTAACAATATATATACCCAACTAAAATCGTTGTTATGTGCCAGTTTGATTACTTGGCAGAAGCGAAATGCCCCGTGCATTTTCTGTCCCATCCGTCTTTCGTATGTGCGATATATTTACTAACTTAATAGTATGTTTTTTTCATTCGAATGTTTTCACTAGAAATTTGAAATTACTTTCTGTGCGGTCCGAGGAGGTGTGAGGTATAGTAAGAAGTATTGCTACACAACTTTGACTTTGATTAAGTTGACTGCGCTTATATTGGTCTTTGGTGCCACTCGTGTGTTGCGGCCTCTGCGGGCCAGTTGACGCGCACCTTAATAGTAACCATAAAGTGATTCAGTTAACTGTTCATAAGGGCATAAGGATTGAAGTTGAATAACCTAATCCTTAACACACTCTTTTTCCACTGGCCAGTTTTTAAAAACACGCAGGTTGTCACGTCGCCGGGCTGCAAATCACGTCATAAAGACGTGACGAGGCCACGTGACGGGAATATCGGACGGTGAACAATTAGGCACGCGCGATCCTCCGTTTGTTTGCTATGGTAACGCTGGGTACGGTAGGGCCACGAAGATTCACTGCAAAGGTAGTTAAAATCCAGTAGTAATAAGATTTGCACTGTAAAAAGAAATAACATTGCATTACAAATGCAAAATTCAATAATTTTTAACCTTCTCCATAAATATTTGTGTATCAAACTTTAGTCAGTCTATAAAATTAGAAGATAAATAAGAAAACTACTCAAATAATAGATAAAAGTTAAATTTTGGTCATCATAGACGCTCTTATGAATGTCAAATTATCACAATTTTTCACAATTTTTGAAAAAGTGTGAAAAATAACCACTGCCCAGAAGAGATGTCTGATGACACTAAACAATGAGGTATAAATTACGATTAACATAACACAACGTCAAACTAGAAGTGCGAGTGAGATGCCCCATAGCCATAGTATTAGTGACGTGAACATATGAGTAATATATAAATATGTATATAGATACAATAGCAGTTAGAGTGACCAGACCAGACTAGTCCCCACAAGTAGCAACCGTTCACGAGTATGACTTGTCTGTAAGACCTTCAGGCGGTCTATAACGCCGACACCGGGTTGACCACACACCCACACGAAAGAAACTTCAGTACAGTACAGATGAATTCATTCAGAAACGCAGCAGGATTTTCCAAACAAAGATCTGGGTATTTTGTCGTATTGCTTACCATCAAGCAAACGATCAGCTCGTCTCGTCATTCGGTATAATAATTAAAAAAAAATACCTATCTGCTCTCAGTCAGTCAGTCAGTCAGTCAGTGTCCGTCAGTTCACTGGCCGCATAGGAAGATACACAGAAGTTCTGTTCAACCGTGCAGGCACATATTGTGACAGAGTTCTACGCTGGTTATTGATCACAGGTGAACGATTGCAATCGAGTTTGTTTTGTTAGTGACGTAATAGTCGTGTATTTATTTCTAAACTCACAATGCAGGACGCCGAAAACCGTGCGTGCACGTGGAGTGTGCAAGTGGAGAGAGGAGTAGAAAAGCGGACCCCGGCCGAAGCCGGGAACAATAATCGCTAGGCAGAAGAAGAAGAAGTCGCGTATTTATTCAGAATGTTGACAGTACTTACTGTTTTTACAGAATTAGCTTTGGCTAGAAATGTACTATTACACTTGCTGCGTACTTTCACTCGTAAGTACAATTTATAAATAAATCCGAGATAAAAGTATCCTATGTCCCTGTCCTTTAAACACATAGTGACCAGCTACGACTTTTTGTTTACCTTTCTAACTATGGATATTTTCGGAGCCAATTGTTTTTCTTATGTACCACTAGCTGCACCCTGCGGTTTCACCCGCGGTTTCCTGGGATAAAAAGTAGCCTTTGTGGTAATCCAGAGTATAAGCTATCTTGGTATGTATCCGACTGCACACCGATTCTTTACTCAGTAATAAACGAGCTCTCATGTGCGACGGTGTTTTATTTCTGCTCCCAAGCTACCTACACTTCATTGGCGACTAGGCTAGGCGACGATTACCCTCGTGTGAAGAAAATGGCCACCATTATAGGAAGTTTGCCGATTTTTGATCATCGTTCGCAAGAATGGCAGATATTTGAAAGTCGAATGCAGCAATTTTTGAAGTTAAACGCTATGCGGTCCGATCAGAAAAGTGCCATGTTATTGACGTATTTATCGGATGAATCGTACCGTCTACTGCGTAACTTAGCACACCCGAAGGATATCGAAAGGCAAGCTTTTTTAACCGACTTCAAAAAGGAGAAGGTTCTCTATTCGATTGTATATTGTTTTTTTTTATGTGTACCTCAGAACTCTGTCATTCATAAACCGATTCGAAAAAATATTTTTACGTTGGGTTCAGTATAGCTACGAAGTGGACCCATATAAATTTCATCGATATTTGACCTTGGACTTCGAAAATACATTGAAGTCGGAAAACGTATACTTACGTCTTATAATTACTATTCCTAGTAATTTCGCTTGAACCAGTTAATCCCTTCAAAGCAGAAAGTTGCACACTACTGCTTAGCGGTTAACTGCCAAAACTGTGGTACTTCCCAAGGCAGACTCTTTTAGAAAAAGCCAATATGACTACAGAATAAATTACAAAATGACAAAAGGATTTTGACATCTTTTTTAAATAAAATTCGAGTGGGATATATTGGGAGCTCAAATTAATATTATCTGAGCTTAGATGCGACAAAAAATAATAATAGTAAGTTGAGCCTCACCCCGAGATTCTCTCTGGGGCTTAATGAGACCCCTGACCCCCGGCTTGCCTTAACTGGCCGTCCAGGGGTGGAGATGCAAGAGCTAAGAACTAAGGTCCAAGGGTGGAATTGTTAAAGGGCATAACGCCGGTAGTAGCGTTTAAGCGAATCTGCAGCACACCTATTGACACCCTTTAGCCACCCACACCAACGTTGCCCCTCTCGTCGCCAATGAACGGCAGCCCTTATAGGGGGCCCGTTTAGTGGGTGGCGAGTCACCAACTGCCAAAATATTTTCTTATGAGGCGGAGCTGGCAGGTGCCGAGGTCTCATATCATAGACCGGCTCTTATCAATTAAAAATTCACCTCAGTAGCCCAATCATAAGTAATTTTCATATCTTCAATAATAGCCCTCGCACTTATCGGGGGCTGTCTTTAATTGTATCTTCTAATAATGCACTTAGAGACAGTCCCCAATAAGTGTTGCCCATTACATATCTAAATTAAATGCTCTAAAAGGCCTCTACGTGTTGAACTCATGTCCCCGCGCAAGCCTTCCAAAGGAACGGGTGTACAACCCATGAGAAAGAGCGACTTACAGACTAACATATATATATATACACTCGAGAGCAATGAATCCGGGTCACTTAAAGAATGTTAAAAATCTCGGAAACTAAAAATGATAGGTTAATGCAATATATTGTATTTAATAGACAATTTAATACTCCTTAAATGAAAGTAAAAAAAATATGAGTCACCATACATTTTATTAACACAAAATTACATAAAGAAAAAAACTGCTGATATCTCCTTAAAACAAAAATAGGAAACATGAAATTTTTGAACTTTATTACGATTTTCTTGAATTTTAATACTTCGTATTGCCTCCTCGTGCTTCCATTACTGCGTTTACGCGGTTTGGCATGCTGTACACCAAGTTCCTTATACGATTTTGGGGAATATTCTCCCATTCCTCTGTGAGAGCAATTTTGAGCTCACGAAGCGTGATTGGGGGAGGGTTTCGTTGTTTTACGCATCTGCCTAGCTCGTCCCAAGCATGCTCGATCGGGTTGATATCCGGGCTGCGCGCTGGCCACTCCATACGAGTAATGTTCATCTCTTGAAGGTAGTCATTCACAATCCTACCTGTATGAGGTCGGGCATTGTCATGCATAAATATAGCATCCTCACCTAAATTGACCATAAATGGACCAACGTGATCATTGAGGATTTCTTCCACATATCTTACGCTAGTTAAAGAGCCGTTTTCTATGATCACCAGCTCTGTGCGACTTTCAGAAGAAATTCCGGCCCACACAAGTACAGACCCACCACCGTAGGCTACTTTTTCTTCGATGCATGCTTGCTTGAATCTTTCCCCTGGTCTTCGATACACTCTGTGTCTTCCATCGTGCTTGTAGAGCATAAATTTTGATTCGTCGGAGAACATAACTTTTGACCAATCTTCAATACTCCAATTTACGTGGCTCTGGGCATATCTTAGTCTCGAAATACGATGCCCACGCTCCAGTTTAGGGCCGTTTGCAGGTCTAAGGGGTTTTAAGTTAGATTCAGCAAGCCGACGTCTTACTGTCCATGCACTTGGGTTACTTCCTCCGAGGCGTCGAAACTGATTGGTGAGTTCAGTTCCTGTGAGAAAGCGATTTCGAAGCATGGTGTTCACCAAGTATCGGTCTTCTCGTGCTGTGGTACACCTGGTTCTGCCCGTTCCTGGTCTGCGTAGGTTAGAACCAGTTTCTTCGTAACGTCGGAGAACTCTTTGTACTGTTGACAGCGACACACCGACAGTCCTGGCTGTATCGCGCTGACTCCGGCCGGTTTCCAGCATTGTAAGTATTCTGGTGCATTCTTCAGGCGTAAGCGACATAATTTCAGCTTGAATAATGAATATAGAGCACTATCAACATGGTTTATGTACCCACATAAATGACAGATTACAAACAAAAGCAATACCAAATGCTGTAATTTCGTAGTTCCATCTTCGAAAGTGGCCCTTTTTCAAATTTGATTTTTTTATGATATAACTTTACAATAACTAAGAAGTTTTAATACCTTCATTTAAGGAGTGTTACATTGTCTATTAAATACAATTTATTGCATTAACCTAGCATTTTTAGTTTCCGAGATTTTTAGGATTCTTTAAGTGACCCGGATTCATTGCTCTCGAGTGTATATACAAATTATAAACACTTAAGCTAAAAATAAAAGGTGGGATTCGATTTGTGGTATCCGTTGGGAGCTACTCATTTATTAGAGACAATAGATGTCTTTTTGCAATAATTTTCTCCTGTACTTTAACTATTTAACTATGCTTGAAGTCCTGTAGAAAAGGAGATTGTTAACAAATCCAATCCAAATCCAAGTAAAATAAAACCCCATTGTCGCCTGATCGACAACACTGTAATACTAATGATCGATAATGACTTTATCGTGGAGTAAATGCATCGATTTTCATTCGATGATCATTGAGTATGCAAAGTAAGAACCGTTAAACGTAAAGTGTTTGCATTAGTATAATTTTTAGAAAAAAAAACGACTTCAAGACTAAACTTATATATTTCGTTTGTGTTATTTTTTCAAAAAGTGCTGAATCAATTTCGATGAAATTTACATGGGACCACCTCTGAAGTATGACCTACCAAACAAAAAGAATAATCAAAATCAATTCATGATTAGACAGCCTCTGTGGTGTAGTGGTTGGGCAGGTTGGCTCAAATCTTATACACCACTGAGGTTGCGGGTTCGATTCCCGCGACGGGACAAATGTTTGTGCACAGAAAAAAAAGCGCAATCATTTGTTTCGTGTCTGGGTGGTGGGTTCCTGGTTCCCTAGATACAGGGAATCCTAGTTAGGCAGGATCTATGTATGTGATCGTTGGGCGTTATTTTTTATTATTATTTATTATATGATTGGCGGAGTAATCGCGTAATATTAATCAACCAAAAAACAATTGCGTAAAAAAAACATCACGTTGAATTAAGAACCTCCTCCTTTTTGAAGTCGGTTGATAAATTAGGCATATTATGTGCAAATAAACATACCTTTGAAAGATCCCCAGATATAAATGTAAAGGTTTTTACTGTAGGTATATTGTTGGACAAAAGTCTGTACCTAGTGAGTCTTTATATTCTTTGGTTTACTCGTAGCTCTGGCTGATTACGCATATACAGTAAAAAAAATGTTTCATTAGTAATCAAAAAATAAACATTTATTTATAAACAATTATGAACAAAGATATACAGTGATAAAAACTAAACTAATCTACAACAGAATTAAAAGTTTTATAAGTTGTTCAGATATAGCTTCGATATCACAGAATTTTGGGATAACGGTCGGTATTTTTTTATGTACTTAACTGCTTGATGAAACGGGCAGATCGTTCGCTTGATGGCGAGAAACACGCTTGCCCATAACAGTTGCAGCACCACCCAGAAGTAAGTTTTACAAAACCCTGCGCGGCGCTGCAATGCGCTTGTCATCCTGAGACAATAAAGCAAATGCTATAATATAACTGTTAAATCTAATAATGCCCAGTAATTTCGCTGGCTACAATCCCCTTCAAACCAGATCACAGTTATGAAATCAAGGTTTTTTGGAAAGAAAAAATACGTCCACCGGCTGGGACTCGAACTCGCAACCCAATCTTCACTCAGCGCGGGAAGCGCTCTACCAATTACGGTACTACGGCTACGGTCCAACTCGAATGTCGAATTTCTTTTTCCGTTATTTAACCGTGTTAAGGGTGACAGTAATGCATCCAGAAAATCTAACACAATAAAAGTACTACTGCGTAGCACTGAATTGCGCTCATTGCCCGAGATGTCATATACATCTCTCATATGTCCAGTAATTTATAAGCAATATCGTCAAAGAACGCTATATAAAAGCTCCTCTCTCCTATACGACATTTTTATCTAGTAGTGACATACCTCTACGTTCCAAATTCAACTGTAAGTACTTAATGTTATATCCAAGACAGATGTAATGTAGTACTAATGACCGATAACGAGGGGATCGTGACGTGACGCCACGGGGACGGAATACAAAGGATCTTTGCATAAAATGTGTAAGCAACGGACGCGAAAGATTCATGAGGATTAAGCTAAATTACCTTGATTTACCTTTATGAGTCATTGTGTAGCAGGACTTCTATGGACACTACAAGTTAATATTAAGTTAATGAAATATAACACAAATTTGCTATCAATACGTATTTTCTGGTGTACAGACCTTGGGCAAAATTATTAATATTCACTTGATCAAATTATCATTTGGGATCATTTTACTTTGTCAAATTTTATTACGTAAAATTATTTTTTAAACGAAAGTTACAGTGGAAGCTTAAAGTTGTAAATAAACAAACATAGTTACAATATATCTAAAACAAAATTACATTTCCAATGGATAGAACGACGGCTCCACACTAGGCTCTGGGCCCGTATCGTGGAAACCTTAATATACAATACAATACGACATAATTAATATATTTTTAGTATAATTTTGTTAACAAAATTGCCTAACACAGTATTTTTTTAATAACCAGTTCAGGGTAAAGTCATACATAGGTACGACGACGAGCGAAGCGAGGAGTGTTAGGTTGCTGGTGCACCACTACGCGCGAACCGAACGAGCTAAGCGAGCGTGCCGCGGTAGCGGCCGGCTATGCGCCAAACGAAGAATAAGCCAAAGAAGCAATTATTTGTTAAACAATAACTTGACAAAAAAAGAGTTTTGCTCACTGAAAAATTCCAATTAAAAAAAAAAAGTTGAAGTCCAAGTATACAATTTTTATCTAGGGCCCAAGTAAAAGTTTTAGTTGATTTGACAAATGTTTTTTTGCCAAATGAAAACATGCGTAAAACAGTTTGCGATGTGATATTTTGGGAAAAGTTTTATGCCCATACATTAGTAAACCGTAGGTATATTCTACATGAAAAGACTTCGGGGTTTCCTCACGATGTTTTCCTTTACCGTTTTGAGAGCCAGCGTTAAATTCGCACATAACTTAAGAAAGTCAGTGTTCAGCGGGATTCGAACTTTGGTAACCACAGGTAATAAGAACAAAATACTTCATCTCTCAGGGACAGTTACATATCTATAAAGAGAAAACCTACCATTATATCCCCCGAACATTTCACCCCTCGTTAGAGGAGTTGGCATCATATTTCAACCATTTTTCTCACCTAGGAGTCGATTGCCTAAAGGGACCGATAAGTAGCGGCCTAGTTTAGGGTCCAAAGATTAATGATTAGGGACCACGAAAGCCTGAAAAATTCCTTTGAAACCACAATTGCCTGGGTATTTCTCATCAAATTCCGAAATTTCAGATATTAATAAAATTTCTTTTTTTTGTTTTGTAATTAGTTTTTTTTTTCACAAATCAAAAATATAGCTATAAGAGATCAATTTAGGAGTATTGGTCCTCCATATTTTTATCTGTAATCTGTAAAAAATAAGTTTAAAAAAAAATAATAATGAGGGAATGATTAACAGAGACAGGGAATATGTTTTAAATATTTTACAATAAAAAACAAATAATAATATATGAAATTATGTAACTTTTATAAAATTAAACTATGAAGTATCACCTTCTAAAGACATGTAACTCAAAACTTTGTACTTATAGTCAATAAAATAAACTCAAAAAAGTAACAAATGCACTATTAAACAAGGTAACAAATGTTCAATCTCTATACTTATAACTATTTATTTTTAAACTTTGTACTTATCATCTCTCCAAAACTTAAAACGTCTTCATATGTATTTATTAAGCTTTAATTATTATTAATATTAATCTCTATTATAGTCTTTATGAATGCTGTTTTTCGTTATTTGAAATCAAATTATTCAGTCATAATTTTGACATCACTTTGTAGAGTCATCTAACTCTGTTAAAATGTAATTCCCCCTCTTAAGTAACTTTGGCGTCTTTATTTTCTGTATTACGTCTTCCTAGCGATATAATTGCTCATCTTTAATATTAGGCCATCTCCAAAACATCACACTTTGCTTTATGCACCTAACTATTAAACCATCTTCAAAAACAGATAAAACTTCTCCAGGATACTTTGCATTGCCCCATTTAACCAGGACATGATCTCCAATGGTAGCAATCAGGTGACTGTCAGAGACAACAGTAGATCTATCATTTTCCATATCAATTGTATCAGTTTCCGTGAATATTTCAGTGTGGTCCTGGATGTGCGAAGAAGACCATAGAGACAGTTGGTGATTATCATTATTTATACGAGTATTCATTGTACCAATTTCATGTTTCTTTTCAAGATCATCGTAACTAGTCTCTAGGTCTCTTGATAACGCTTTAAAGTAATTTCTCCTTTACACTCTCAGGAACGTTTACATTCTTTAGGAGCAAATTTACTTTAGTTGCAGGCGATTCTGGATCAGTATTTTTTATTTTTTAGTCTCAAACATCTTTTCTTGTATTTTTCGCTTAACTTCACTGCATTCTTCACTTTTTTTCCAAATTTACAGTTTTTGCATACAAAATAGCTCGTCGCTTTCGCATCTGTAGTCTATTTCGAGCAACGATATCTTCTCTACTTTGCTGCACAACTAGCGCAGGACTTTGTGAAGGTGTATCATCAAGTATTGTTTGTAAATTGTACTTTTTTTATTTCTATACACTTTAGTATTTTCTTTCCATTGTTTTCGCTTTTGCCTAAGTTCTCTAGCATTAATATGAATAACTGATTTTACCTGACCCTTCTCCTTTTTCTTTAAATATTTTAATGATTCCTTTTTCCGCAGTTTTTCCTTTTCATTTTTTCTCGCCTTTTTCTGTCATAATCTTTCTTTTTTAATTTCTTTTCTGCATCACTCAACTTCTTTGGTCATGCCATTTTTCTTCCATATACATATACATGTTTAAAATTGAATACCATGAAATACAAGTTGCAAGAAATAAATAAAAAATCTAAAAGAATTATAAAAGACTGTGTAAATCATTCCCTCATACAACCATCATTCCCTCACTCCTTCTTGAAGTGAGGGAATGACCGTGAGGGAATGACGAATTTTAACTAAAACTACGAAAACACCGGCATATAACCTCAATTTGTTTCCAACATTTCGAATATGATTTTACTCCCAAAAACGCATAAAAACAAAATATCATATGCATGTATACTAAAATACCTTATACATATACGTAATGTGAGGTAATGACCGCGATAAATGTAACTCTTAACTATTTTTAACGTAATATTTTTTTGCACAAACTCATCTACATATGAGAAGAAATCGCCATGTTGAAACATTTGAGAGTGTTGCCAGCTTCTATAAACTTAAAGTTAAGTTCCCAAAATATCGTTCAATACGTTCAGAAAACGAATATTCGTAATACGGTGAGGGAATGATTTTCTTTGGCGGGACATATTTAAAATCGGATTATCTTTTTTATAAGTTTGTCGTTGTGCAATAACAGTTATGATAAACAATAATACTATTTTTCTAATATATTCGCAATATTTAATGAATAAGAATATTGTTTTATTTGAGATGAGCAGGCTTTTTAGTAAATGATATTGGACTAAGGGACAAGGTGAGGGAATGACTTTCACGGTAACAAACTGGTCATATCTTTTTTTCCTTTAGCGGTAATACGTTTTATTTTTAAACAAAAGTAGTATAGATAGCGTGCATTGAAATAAATAAAAATGCATACGTAGTTATTGCATGAGACACAGCACCAATGCCTCGGGAATCAAATTTCGAAATTTGATGAGAATTACCCGCCTACTTTTGGGCGTGTTACTAGGTTCCCAAGAAATGAGAATAAAAAAAAGGTGTTTTATAAGTTGGCTCACGTATTAAACGCTAATAGACTCGAGTGTATATTCAAAAGTCTTTTATAAGATACTAGCTGCGCCGCGCGGTTTCACCCGCGTAGAATTCGTTTTATAGTTCCTCCCTCGGGAATTGTTAGTTTTTTTATTACCTGATGGGCAAGCTTTTGACAGCAGTCTCACCTGATGGAAAGTGATGATGCGGTCGACGATGGATCATGCTTGCCTAGAAGATTTTAAGAGCTAGAAGAAGATTACCGATTCACTCGGGACTGGAAGACACCTAGATTATAAGAATCGGGAAAGAGAGAAGCTGGTAAGGTGTTTCATTCTTTAGCCTGGATTTTCCGGGATAAAAGTATTCTTAGTGTTAATCCAGCGTATAAGCTATCTCCATTCCAAATAATATTCAATCCGTTTAGCCGTTGTGGCGTAAAGAGGTAACAAACACACTAAACACAAGTATTACGATGGTTAGTCATTGTAATAGTTGACGTTCATAAGTGCGTCTGTGATGCCAAACATGAAAAGAACTATTGAACTTTGACAATGCCCTTTTACTTTCGTCATTAAACTTATATATAATTACATGTATTACATTTAATATCATCAATATTTGTACACCGACAGGTAGCCACCAGAAGGATGCAGAAGGTGCTGAACCTTCTGCCAGAATGGCTGGACAAGTGGCGCATGGCGGTCAACGTGGGGAAGACCGCCGCCATATTGTTCAGCGGGATGAGAAAAATGCCGGCCAACCTAGTGCTCCGAGGCCAACGGATCGAATGGCAGAATGCCGTCAAGTACCTCGGAGTCACTATAGACAGGAAGTTGACAATGAAGGACCAGGTCGAGCACGCTGTGCGTCAAACACGGACTGCACGCGCAATGCTCCGACCGGTCCTTCAATCCAAACTCAGATTGACCACCAAGTTCGGGGTGTATAAAACGTACATACGATCCGGACTGATCTACGCCACCCCGGCTTGGTACTGCCTCTGCTCAGCCACCAGGAAAAGGAAGCTGCAAGCCCAACAAAACGTCGCACTCCGGGTCATAACCGGAGCTGGGCGCTACGTCAGGAACGACGTGATAGCGCGCGACGTCAAAATAGAGACGGTGGAGGCCTTCGTGGTCCGTATGGCCCGGAAGATGTTCGATTCCGCGGACAACGGACCACACGCACACCTCCACGGCATCGCCCCTCTGCTTGCGCGCCTTCCTGACGCGCGCCCGTCCTGGCGCCCCCTGCCCCGGGAGCTGCTGACGGAAACGTTAGGCTCCTCCTTATCGGCTGAGCATTGAGGCACCACCACAGGACGCGACACAGATGAGTAAAGTAGCACAGGAAGTGCACCAACATACCGTGTGTGAGCCCAAAAGCGCGCTCCACACGGCCATAGCAACCGGGGGATAGTTGCCCCCTGAGATCCAGCACGGGCAATGAGCTATCGCTCGAAGCCCGCCCCACCACTCAACGACTAGAGGGGGTGATGAATGTATGATGATGATGATGATGATGATGATGATGATGAAAGGTAGCGTGATGGAATCTACAGCTAATAAATCTTAACATCTCTTTCTGTACCCATGTTTTAGTTAAATAAAATATATTTCATTGCATTTCATTAAATAAAAAAAAACTATTACATTGACTTTACCTTTTAGATAAAGAATTAACTAATTAACTCTACCAAAAAGTTACGCTTTTAGTATAGAAAATACTATTCTTAAATCACGGACAAAGGAGAAACTTTTAGGTAAGTAATAGTAAGTATTCTTTGCTTTTAGTATCTGTCGAAATGTTGAATCACCTTATGTATTATAATTATTTCTACAAGAAGTTTTTGTTTACAGAACCAATTAACAATTATGTACAAATATATAGAATGATAAAAACTAAACTAACCTACAACATAATTAAAAAATGAAATTAAATATAAAACACAGAATTTAGGTCACCGTCCGCGGGTAGGGTGCCCAAAAAGCTGGCAACGTTACCTCGTTGAACGGCCAGATAATAGACTAATTCGTTGGCCGAGGTAAGCGCCAGCTTTTTGGTCACCTGTTGTTTCCATGAGGCGTCTGGCCAGCTCTTTAAACAGAAGCCGCGCGTTCGCCCCCCAAGGCCCCATAGTTTGAACCCTAAACGGAAGAAATATGTATCCCTCGCCGAGTGATGCATATTTCCTCCGCTTGAGGCTCTCTGCTGCTTCTGCCGCCGCTCCTGCCACACTTGAAGTACCGTTGAGGTGGGACGGTGCTAGTGTATCGGCACAAGTAATTTAAACTTCAGTACAAAAAACATTTGGTAGGCAAAGACCAAAGATCAAAATCTGACCTACTAGTGACTCCATCGTGGTCGTCACCCACTAACTTATTCTATTACAGTCCAATATTAACACAGAAAATACATTTTTCTTCAAAGCCTACGTAAGCTTATGATGTCGTAGATAAACAAACTGTTGTCCTCAGCAGTAGATAAATGGTCCAGACGTGATGGCTTTGAAATATAATATCTTTAGTAATGTACAGTCAGCAGAAGTGGGTAAGCAATAGAAATGTCCAAATGGCAACAAAGCTGTCAATATTATCAATTTAGGATAATTACGGTGTTATGTTGAAGTGAGGAGTTAGGTACATAGTTTGTTTACAAACATTTGAAAAACCTATGACGCAGCAAATATATCTTTTAATGACTACTTACATACTTAAATCCTGGCTTGACACTTAACTAAGATTACCTGTATTTAGGGAACCATTTTACTAGTGCCTCCAAACTGTAGTGCGCAAGCATACTGTGTTTCCGTTTGAAGGGAATTGTAGCCAGCGAAATTACTAGGCATATGATACTTAATATCTGATGTCTCGGAGTGATGAGCGGTGCAGTGTAATGTAGTGCTTTTTATGGTATTAAAAGTTATGGGTGGCACTGCAATTGTAATGGGCAGTTGTGGCTCTTACCATCAGGCGAACGGCTTGTCCGCCTTATCAGTAAGTTCCATAAAAAAACAGGATCTACGAGGACCATGGCTTAACAACGCCCAGACACGAAACAAATACCTACTTGCGATTATCTTTCATGTACCTATATACACTTGTCCCGTAGCGGGAATCTAACCCACAACCATCGTGATGTATGAGATTTAAGCCAACCTGCCCAATCACAATATTCTTCTTTATTTATTCTGTCACACTTTTAATGTCTTTTTTGTTTTCTCTTTGTTTTTTTTTTGTGTCATATGTTTATAGTTAATTAGTTGTTGCAAATAAAAGTTTCTTTCTTTCTTTCTTTCACTACATTATACCACTGAGGGTATGTTGCGATGTATTAGTTATCTGAAGTTTTGCGGAGTATTATGCGCTAGGTACCTAAGCAACTATTTTTATTTACTTTCTAATAATTTACTTTGAATATTTTCCTGCGCCGTTATTTTGCTCATTGATATGTAAGAGCTTAGGCCACACACATAAACATAAGGAGCACGTCACACAAACAACTTATTATGTTAAACTTTTCTCATTTAAAACTTTCAAGCGAGTTAGCAAATTACAATTTTGTGTCTTAGAATTTCTGTAACCATTATATTTTGGAGACAAAAGCTTTTTGAATAATGTCACTTCCATTCCAATTTATTTATCTCTAATTTTCTAATTCCATTAAGTCTTAGTTCCAATCCAGATTTGGTTTATCCCAATTTTCCGCACAATAATCACAGCAAGAGGCTGTTAGTACTATAGGATCTCACGCAAACACAGGTGGGATCTTAGGTGCTCTGTTTTTCATATGTCCCAATAAATACCTTAATTCGTTGTAGTGTTTGTTAAATAGAAGAATAAAAAAGGTGTGAGAAAGATTAATCTGAACGATATATATCAGATGACTTAAAAACAAATGTTTTAAGGCGAGGCGACGGCGCGGCGACGGATTACGTTCGACGCCGAAGTATTAGGTATATTATAATAGTGATTGTAATTATAAAAACCGGACAAGTGCGAGTCGGACTCGCCCGCCGAGGGTACTATACAAAGAATATATTTTTTATGATTTAATTACAAATGTATATATATTTCAGATTTTCCCCTGTACTTGTAATTACTTGCCAAATTTCATAGTTCTAGGTCAACGTAACTTTAAATTTTGATTCCCGTGTCGAAATATACGTTTTTGCGGCATAAAAGGCCGTATCTTCTTTTTCTTAGATGTTTGAATTTTTCACAGCTTCAATAGACTGAAGACCTGAGTATATGGTTTTAATTTCAACTCGATACCTCCACGCGTTCCCGAGATAAAGGGTCTTTACAGACAGACGGACAACAAAGTGATCCTATAAGGGTTCCGTTTTTTACTTTTGAAGTACGAAACCCATAATTAATTCTATTGCTAAAATCGATAAACATCCACTAATAGTTGCCTAGGATTTTAATCTAGATGTGAGCGACTAAAAATATTACTTAATCGTCAGCATAAATGATTAAACTTTAGTTCACAGTTGGCAGCACGATTGAGACAATAGATTATATTTATATTCTGGAACCCTTAGTACCATTACAATCTATAAAACGTAGATGCGAAGACAGAAGCCTGATAGTGCCTGCATGAGATTGATGTGTGCCGAATACCTCCCTCCTCTCGCCACCCCTTTTTATTGTTTCCCTGATTTTGGACAAGAACCGACAATGGATGGGGCGTTCGCGTTTAGGCGGGAAAAGATTGATGCGGTGATGCGTCAAGTAGAAAGTGAGTGAGAATGATAAAGGCTTTTTGTTTTGAGACGTTTGATACTTGAAAAACGGCTTGATAATAAAGCGCGACGACGCTTACGCCTAAATAAGTTGTATAGTATTTTTTGTTATGTGTAGTATAGTATTGTGGTTTAATGTAGTGTTGCGTGTGCGTGTCTGGAATAAATGTATTTTCTTTCTTTCTTTCTTTCTTCTAAATAGGCGGGGGCAAAAATGTTGATGTGGAAGAGATCGTCATAGTGAGAGCATCGGATAAGGTAGATGTTTCAAGCGTAACCACCAACCGCTACTAAGCGGGCTAGGTAGTCTGGCTAACTCTAAAAGCGAGCTACTACTGACAGACAATGTGCCACTATTCATATATTTTTAGCTATTGATACATTTTTTTTAAATTTATTTGTCAAGGGGTAAGGTGAACAATAAGTTTAGTATGTGTTTTACTTGTATTGTATTTATTACATAATTTTACACACCATTTGTCGTTAATATCCCACTTATCCGTATTAAGCGTTTCGCAGATTCCTGTATCATGCGGACTGCTAAGGAGTGGAACGCTCTCCCACCGGCATTGTTCCCGAACAGTTACAAATTGTGTCTCTTTAAGTCTAGAGTGAATAGGCATCTCATGGGCAAGCGTGTTCCATCTTAGGCTGCATCTTCGCTCACCATCAAGCGAGATTTCGTCAAACGTATGCCCATTTACCAGTAAAAATATGTGATAAAATATATATGACGAATTCTTCTAATCTGACTCTTTAAATGTTTTTTCTGATATTGGAAATAAATGATTTATGCGGTGATGCGTCAAGTGAATGAATGATAATGATATCGAAATTTTATGCTGGAAGTCCTTTGTTAAATGCTTTTTGAACAAAATGTGATACCGTGCGTTTTTGTCAAATAATGTTTTCGGAAATCCGTTGAATATTATTTAACGAGAGCTGCACCTACAGAACAGTCCCATATTGACTAGTGCAACTATGAGCTCTTACCTACATCTTAACTTAAGTATTTAAGTACGTCTAAACTTAACTTAAGCACGTATGCGAGAGGTTGTCTGGGTTGGTACCACCGCTTTGCCAGTTATCTGCCGCCAAGCAGTAGTGCGCAAGCAAGTAGTGTGTTCCGGTTTAAAGAGGCTTGTAGCCAGCGTTATCAGGCATTATGAGACTTAGCAGCTAATTGTCTCAGGCTGACGAGCGCAGTGCCACGCAGGATTTTGCAAAACAAAGTTTTGGGTGGTGCTGTTACTATTATGGGCAGGCGTATTGCTTACCATCAGGTGAACGACCAGCTCGTCTCATCATTCAGTTAAATTTAAAAAATACCTACTCAATTTACGTACATATCTCGCTAATCGATGCAGTAAGCTGTGCACTTACTTCTGAGTCTCCTCCAATGCTTGCATAATATGACTAGCTCCATATAAACAGCTAGGTACCTATAATTCTATCAAAACATGCATAATCTCTGAGATACGTACGACTGAAATCCTAGCATGATTATAGTCAGATTCACATTTCCTCGCTTATATTCGTCCTCACAATGCCTAACCAAACACAAGACCTCATCACACGCCTCCCATCACACCCCAGCGAGTTAACATATCCAATTAAGTGAGTACATGCGCGATCACAACGAATTAGAGGCGCTTTCGGCGAGTAATAATTAATTCATATTTTCTTATGAAAGGGCTTCGGAACGAGGTCTGTCTTGGGTGTCGGGAACAAATATCTAACATAACTGTAGTAAATAATTAATTATAAGTAATTAGAAATAATGTATTAATTAGCAAAAATGTTTAATAACATTTTGAGGTCTCACAATAATAAATTTTCTCTTTGTTTTATTTTCTTGAACGTGTTGTTTTTCTTTGATCTCTACAATTTGCGGCAATAATCATAATTTGGCCATTATTTGACCACGATCTCACCTGATGGGAAGCAACGATGTGGCCGAAGATGGTGATGATGTAAAATTATATTATCAATAAATGATTGAATTGAATTGAATTGACGAAGCACGCTTGCCTATTAAATATCTATTCACTATCGATCATAATTGCCAATTTTGTCGCTAATTGTACCGAGTGCAGAGGTCTTAAACTGTCTACCGAATACTATGTCTTTGAGGAGGATGACCATTAATAAATAATGGTATATTATTTTTTAAGTAGATTAATAAGCTATGTTTAGAGCGGCTTTTTCAGGTATGTAAGTCTTGTTATAATTTGATTTACTAACCGGCTACACTCACGAGTAAAAGTCGCGACACACGACCGGTGTTCAAGCGGTGCAGACGCTCATCTTCACGGAGTACGTGCGGTCGCGGCAAACGCTTGGCGTGAGTCTTGTTATTTGTACAAGTCACTTCATCATCATCATCGTCATCAGCCCATCTCGTTCCCAGTGCTGGGACACGAGCCTTTAAGGTGAGCCATAATCCACCACGATGGCCTAGTGCGCGTTGGTGCATGCCGTAAGTCCTTGAATGTTTTTGTGATTTATTAAATTGGTTTCCTCACGATGTTTTTCTTCACCGTTTTAGAGCGAGTACTAAATCCACACATAACTTTAAAAAGTCAGTGGTGCGAGGTCAACCGGATTCGAACTTGGGTACGTCAGATCGAAATTCGCACGTGATCCCACTGAACCACGCTCACAAATTAATACATCAAAAACTTGAATTAAATGTACAAACTCAAAACAAAACACTTGGGTATTACTTATACCAAAGCACTTGTTACCGTGGTTCAGAAAATTGCTAAATATTTAGAGGAATTAAACGAAACAAATAAATCCTTGAGAGGGGTTTGAAGGGGCCATGGCATATAATAGCATATTTTCAGTAATTTTGTGGGAGAAAGCGCTGCATTGCTTTTTGTCTAGACCCAAGCTTTTCGGCTTCATTAACGTTTCTTTTAAATTCCACTAATCACTCCAATACATTAGTGAATGTCTAAGGCAAATACCTTCACTGGTAAATGAGCTACGTCTACTAGAGAAGTTTTTGTGAGTATCCCTGTCTAGGATTAATTATTTGGTCGTCCCATTGTGACGTACAAAAAAGGGTGCGTGATGGGACATATCGTTAGGCGAAAATTGGTTGCGGTTGGCAGAGATGATGGAAGCAATCTCAATGTCAAGCTTTTTCGGTTAGGTAGGTGGATTACGTACATTTTGTTTGTTTATTTCATTTTTACAAGCTTTTATTTAACTTGCAATGTTTGTTTGTTCGGGTCAAATCTTGCAAGCTGAACCAGAACCACTTCCTCTTATCCTACGGAGTTGAAATTTTGCATACTTGTCAAAGTCCGATGACAATGCAGTATTATGATGCAGCCAGCTGTTCTGATGATACAATACAATACAATAATAGAAATTGCACATAGCGATAAGGCCGCCCATTGTTCTACCACTATTATTTGTAACTGTAAACTTCTGTTTCCTGTTTTTGGTGATCATTATACTTTATTGATCACCAAAAACAGGAAACAGAAGTTTACAGTTACAAATAATAGTGGTAGAACAATGGGCGGCCTTATCATTATGTGCAGTTTCTTAGAGGCAACCTTTGGATGGACATGAATGAAATGATAAAAATTTGCGGTCAGTTGGTGTATGAAGTAATTAATATAATAGATATATGTAATATGATGGTGATGCTGGAAGGCAATATATATTAATGCCGGAAGGTGGGTAATGAAACTCCTTGACGGAAAATCGTAAACTACTAGTGTTTTGGCTCATTTAAATCTGCTCGTGGTTCCAATTACAAACTTGTAAAGAGCTTGTCTTGAAAAATATATTTCTCAACAAAAATCTTTTCCAGATATTTATTACTCTAGGTTGAAAGTTTTTATAATAATAATTGTTCTTCTACAGTTAAAGTAGATACTAAACTGCTGTATACACGTTATGATGTTTAATTAAATGTCAAACATAACTAACTGGCTGCTTTTCTTTAAATAAAGAAAATATATACTATTAATATAATATATTATTAATATAATATATATTAATATAATATAAGAAAATATATTCTATAAATTTCCCAAACAAAGTTTATCGAAAAATAATACGACCACCGGCTGGGACTTGCACCCGCATCACAATCTTTCTTCAGCGCGGGAAGGGTTATGTCCAATTGAGCTACGGTGGTCAACAAGTTGAGTGTCAAATTTTTTTCTTTCCGAAAAACGTTGTTTTAATTTTTCGCTTGGTATTCGTTAATACTTCATATAAATATAAGAATTATACATTTTCAATAGGAATAAAAATCAAAGTAAAAACTCAAGGTTTTAAATAATTAGGGGTATATATGATCGAAGATTAGGAAGAAGAAAAATGATATTCTACGTCATCTGTCGTCAATGTTTACATTGATCTACCTCGGCATATACATCGACAGGCAACTTTCATGGAGACCTCTAGGTCTAGTCTGAGTTTGTTTCACTGTTCCACATGAAACGTAAAATCGAATAGCGAATCAGTTTTTGTATGGTTTTACAAAAAGCGCCCCTGGCGGACGATTTGCGAAGCTCTAGACGCGAGTCTGAGTTCTTAGAGAAACCGTGAGTTATGACTATCCACGATACGTTTAAATAGTGGACTCGATTTTAGATTTTTTAACGGACTATTTTAAAAACGTGAGTCTGAGTACTCATTTTGACAGTTCGGCGGTCGAAATGCGAATCGAATTTGCCTTCGATTCGTAATTCGCCCTACACTTGGCCATTTCGCGGTGAAAGTGGGTGAGCGCTCTTGGTATTGTGAAGTGTACTCTTGTTTTGAGGATGTCTGCGAGATATTTTCTTGCATGGAGGTGGATGGAAGAAGAACGGACTCGTAGGCAGCATCGCTATCTTCGAGAAATGAATGCGCGTCTTCGGGAATCCTTCGATCCCGTCGAAGATCTCTCGGAGACAGAATTTAGGATGAGGTACCGGCTATCGAAGGATGCTTTCTTATTTCTTTGTGAAGAGCTGCGACACCGTACCGACTTAAAGCCTACGCAGCGTGTGAGCCTTGAATTAAAGGTAAGTACTCATCTGTGTTTTAGTTTTATTACCACGATAACTGATGAGTTTCTTTGTGTTTTTTGGAAAGAACATATGTATCTAAGTTTTGTAGAGATAAACCTTTCATTCACACGTGTCTTTTAAAGTTCCTTTATAAGTACACCTTAAATTTTCTATTACAAATACCATAACATTAACCTCAATCTAATCCATCCAGTAGAACCAGAGACAGAAATAAAGAGATTGTGTCTTTCAGGTTCTC
This sequence comes from Petrophora chlorosata, assembly GCA_951640565.1. Taxonomy (NCBI): domain Eukaryota; kingdom Metazoa; phylum Arthropoda; class Insecta; order Lepidoptera; family Geometridae; genus Petrophora; species Petrophora chlorosata. The sequence goes on along the minus strand of OX621202.1, from coordinate 16,447,678 downwards.
ACTGCCCTCCTATTTTATGCCAGTGGATCATACCAGAGGCCTGTTGGGTTGGCTAAAAACATCTCCCAAAAAACGTGCAGCAGGTAGGTTCAAACATGCATCTTTATCACATACCTACATTATAACAAATGTACATAATGTACGTACATATAAATTTTGACTATTATCTACAGGAACACTCTTGCACATAAGTTATTAATTAGTACTTACATATTAATAAACATACATATTACTTATACAGGTACCTTGAAGAGGTTACCCAAGCACTAATCCATCCAAATATGCTGTCGAAGTACATAGTATTTCCACAAACAGCATTGGATAGAAGGGCTGCTAGTCAAAAGTAAGTTCAATAATCAACTCTCACCTAAGTATTTGTTGTTTCATATTAACTTGTAAGTTCTATAGAAGAAATTATGCATTTTAGATTCTACTTAAAGTATGGAGTTCCCGGGGTGGTTGGATGTATTGACTGCAGCCACATTAAAATATTCCAACCACCGGCTGAAGTAGAGCATATCTACTTCTGTCGGAAAAACTATCATTCGTTGAATGTGCAAATGGTAAACACTATACGATATTATTATTACAATTTGTATCTAGTTGCAATGCTATTTAGGGATCATAGTTAAGGTAAAATATTTTCTTTCAGATCTGTGATAGTGACCTAAGGATTGTTAGCGTCAACAGCAAATTTGGTGGATCAAACCATGATTCGTTTATATGGGCCAATAGCGAAATAAATTATTATGTGCAAACTTTGCACCAAAATCATGAAATGGTGTGGCTACTAGGTAGGTATTATATACCTATTTAATAAATTATGTACAATTTTATTCCTCCAAGTATATAATTTAATAAGCAAATGAGGCCTTTGTAGCAACTAAGGGTCCCAGCTCTCCTGGGATTTCTATGTCAGTATGTTTTGACATCCTTTGAACAGTTAATCCTATATTTATGAATTTTTTTAAATGTTTGTAATTATATAATTTACTTCATTCAGGTGATTCTGGATACCCACAGCGCCCGTGGCTAATGACACCATTTTTGAATTTCGCCCGTAACTCGCCAGAAGCCCTCTACAATGACAAACATAAGAGAGCCCGGGTCATAATTGAAAATACTTTTGGGAGGCTAAAAAATCGCTGGCGTTGTCTGTGCAAAGACAGGGTCTTGCACTACAAGCCCAACAAATGTGCACAGATTGTTCAGGCTTGTTGTGTGCTATACAACATAGCCCTTGATTTTGGTGTTCCAGAACCTGTAGACGATTTAGGTAAAATACCTTTGTGTTTATTGGTCATATAGTTGTTCCCTAACCAAGTGTACTTAAGTTTTGAGGGTTTCTTTGACCTTTTATCGTTAATTTTAAATGTTTGTTTAGATCAGAATACTCCAGTTGCTGCAGAAGAGGTGCCAGTGGAACCAGAAGCAGCACACGACTCGGACCTTATTAGAGGAAGGGCATACAGGGAACATCTAGTCCGAAGAATTGTATCAGAACAATAGATGCCAATAGATCCAGTAGCCTTCCTCAGAAAGAAGCAAATGAGAAATCACACTGCTTTAACTACATATGGGAAAAAGGGAATATGTTAATTTATTCAGAGAATATGATTGAGTTATGTATGTACCTGCTTAATGGACCTAATAAATATGTGTTCAAATGTTTGTTTTAAGCCAAAATCCGCCAGATGCAGTAGAATAGATGCCAATAGATCCAGTAGCCTTCCTCAGCAAGAAGCAAATGGGAAATCAACACTGTTTTAACTACATATGGAAAAAAGGGAATATGTTAATTTATTGAGAGAGAATATGATTGAGTTATGTATGTACCTGCTTAATGGACCTAATAAATGTGTGTTCAAATGTTGTTTTAGGCCAAAATCCGCCAGATACAGCAGAATAGATGCCAATAGATCCAGTAGCCTTCCTCAGCAAGAAGCAAATGGGAAATCAACACTGTTTTAACTACATATGGAAAAAAGGGAATATGTTAATTTATTGAGAGAATATGATTGAGTTATGTATGTACCTGCTTAATGGACCTTATAAATATGTGTTCAAATGTTTGTTTTAGGTCAGAATTGTCCAGATGCAACAGAATGGATGCCAATGGATCCAGTAGCATATTCTTCCTCAGCAAGGAAATATTATACATTAATACTATTTTACCTCAATATAGGAAAAAGGAACATGTTAACCTATTGAGTAAAAATTATGATTGAATAATGTATATACCTAATTATGATTTAAATAAATGTTACCTATGATGTATAAACAGTTTTTTTAGTTTTTAATAATAGTTGAGCTATAACATATTAACACAATAGCTAAAATCAATTAAAACAACCCAAATAACACAGAAAACACATATATTTTTAGTATCTACAAACATGACAGAAATCATAAAAGTAATTTACCAATTAGTAATTATAAATTAGGATCACAAAAACAAGGTTTTTTGATAACAAAATATACGACCATCGGCTGGGACGTACACGCCATCTATTGTGATAATGAAGCATTAACGAATGCCAAGCAGGAATTTAGCATTTTTTGTCAGTTTCCGAGGAAGGTTCAAAAAAGATCATAAGTCCTTTATTCTACTTTGGCATCACAGACGCACTTATGAACACCTATTACAATAACTCTACCACCGCATCCGAAAAAGAACCACTACACAGAAAATACAGATAATCGTAACAGTTGTAGTAAAACAGGGTATCCTACAATGGCTACTAAATACATTTCTAAGTGTATACTTTAGCACTATGTTATTTGTGTAATTAAATAATATGCATCTTAACTTAGAATAAATTACATATTGTTTTTGTATATGTTTCGAATTGAATGAATTTTGTTTTGAATTGAATTACAATACATACATTGTAAAAAGATGGCAAAGGGAATACTCCCTTACAGGAAATGCACTAAAACAACTAAAATGTATGGTGTAGGTTGTCTCCGTAAGCCGTGTCCCCTTACATAAAATATTTAAAAAAAACGTCCCGTTGTCCCCTAACTCTGTTTCCGTTAATATAGTAAACTTTATATGGAAAAACTACTTGTTAAAATTATCAAATTTAAAACTAAATAATTAACATAACAATAGGCGGTTTTTTATCGCTCAAAGCGATCACTTCTAGACAACCTTTGGACAGAAAGGACTAACATAATTTAGAGGAACATAAAGACTAAATACAGTTTTCAAGAATATCTCAATAATGACTACAGCTCGTTTAACAAGACGATCATTTAGTTGTTATATCTAAACTATTGCAAATATAAATAGGCGGTTTTATCGCTCAAAGCGATCTCCTCTATACAACCTTTGGACAGAAAGGACTTACATAATTTAGAGGAACATAAAGACTTAATGCAGTCTTCAAGAATATCTCAATAATGACTACAGCTCGTTTAACGTAACGATTATTTGATTATTATATCTAAAGCCTAAACTAGTGCAAATTTTAATATTTATCAGCATAACAATAGGCGGTTTTATCGCTCAAAGCGATTTCTTCTAGACAACATTTGAACAGAGAGGAGTAATATAATTTAGAGGAACATAAAAACTTAATACAGTCTTCAAGAATATCTCATTAATGACTACAGCTCGTTTAACGAAACGATTATTTGATTATTATATCTAAAGCCTAAACTAGTGCAAATTTTAATATTTATCAGCATAACAATAGGCGGTTTTATCGCTCAAAGCGATTTCTTCTAGACAACATTTGAACAGAGAGGAGTAATATAATTTAGAGGAACATAAAAACTTAATACAGTCTTCAAGAATATCTCATTAATGACTACAGCTCGTTTAACGAAACGATTATTTGATTATTATATCTAAAGCCTAAACTAGTGCAAATTTTAATATTTATCAGCATAACAATAGGCGGTTTTATCGCTCAAAGCGATTTCTTCTAGACAACATTTGAACAGAGAGGAGTAATATAATTTAGAGGAACATAAAAACTTAATACAGTCTTCAAGAATATCTCATTAATGACTACAGCTCGTTTAACGAAACGATTATTTGATTATTATATCTAAAGCCTAAACTAGTGCAAATTTTAATATTTATCAGCATAACAATAGGCGGTTTTATCGCTCAAAGCGATTTCTTCTAGACAACATTTGAACAGAGAGGAGTAATATAATTTAGAGGAACATAAAAACTTAATACAGTCTTCAAGAATATCTCATTAATGACTACAGCTCGTTTAACGAAACGATTATTTGATTATTATATCTAAAGCCTAAACTAGTGCAAATTTTAATATTTATCAGCATAACAATAGGCGGTTTTATCGCTCAAAGCGATTTCTTCTAGACAACATTTGAACAGAGAGGAGTAATATAATTTAGAGGAACATAAAAACTTAATACAGTCTTCAAGAATATCTCAATAATGACTACAGCTCGTTTAACGAAACCATTATTTAAATATTATATCTAAAGCCTAAACTATTGCAAATTTCAATAATTATTTTAAGGCCAATGCCCATTCACAGAATAACTATATAATATATATCATCAGCCCTTCACATTCCCACTGCTGGGACATGGACCTTCTCTCATAGAGGCAGAAAGAAACTCCATAATATTTTTCTTCCATAATTGCGTAATCATAATGAAATGATGTTAGGGTGGCAGAGAATTGCGGACAGGCTCATCATGTTTATGGCTCTATTGTTTGATATATTTTTCCAAAATATCTAGAGCTCTGTCGGCAATTCTCTGCCAACCTAACATGGTTTCGTTTTGGTTGCGCATTATTAAATTTCTCTCCGCCTCTAGCTGGCACTGCCTCTCCCACCGCTCTCTTTCGAAAGCACGGTAGGCGGCATCTGATCGTAAAAAGTCCTGTGCCGGATCCGTGTTGACTGGTCGCCTACGAGGCGATCGATGGCGCGGGCCACGAGCGTGCCTATGTGGCGTCGTTTGCAATCGCCTCGGCAGGCGAGCAGATCCGGTAGCGGCGGCGGGGCGAGCGGAACCAGCGCTGGATGGTCGAGCAGGGCCGTCGTTGGAGGTTAGGCGGATAGGGGCGTCGATGCCACCGGCAGCCTCATCGACGCTGGGGGCATTGACGGGACTGGCGGCGTTTATAGGACTGGCGGCACCAGCGTTGGAGGGTCCAGCCAAATTCGCTGAAAACATATGAATTTATATATTATTTAATGGAACTGAGTAATCACGAGCAAGTCGTTCGCTTGATGGTAATCGCCATGTCTGCCCATTACAATAGCAGTGCCACCCACAATGTGCATACAAATAACTCTTTTGTGTATTGAATACACTGTGAAACTAATTATTATTGCAGCGCGTTATAAAATAACACTTACCACTAAAATTGTATTGTTCCTGGGACGGCCCTGCAACATCCCAGAGATGATCTTCCATTACTGTAAGAAATAAATTAAGAAATGTTAAATGTTTCAACTGCAATGATTCTAAAAAACTAAATTGGCTTATGACAAATAAAACTTATAGATATTTTAAATATTGATATATTCTTTAATATTTAATCATACAATTTAAATACATATTCCCACACATACACACACACATATTCACCCTCGCACACATCCATACACACCCTCATCCTCACACAACATATTACTACTATTTTTATACTCTCGAAACAATAATATTTGTATTTTAATATGAATTTGTAACAAACTATACATTATAAACCTTAGAATAAACTTCTTTAACGGGCGAATGCCTTTGTTACGGAAAACAACTCTACACTCTACTTAATAAATCTAAACTGACTACTTACAAGGAGAAGCAATTGGACAACCCAAAGACCATTAAAGGCCTATAGATAGCTCAAATGCTCCAACCCACTACCAGTCGGCAATAACTTTTTTAAACCTAAAACCTAAATAATTGATTACTACTTCTGTCGATCGAAACGGGTCCCCAAGATACATGTCCAGCCTAATTTGGGGCCCACCAATAATAATCTAACATTTAATCAGTGTATGTATTTACATATCAATATATAATTGAATAGTATAGAATATGTGTAATTTTAGGAAATACATTTTAATTTTACTTTAAGATCATCATTTTTGAATACTTCTCATGATAATAATGTATATGATTATTTATTTAGATTATTAATGTTGAAATTTTGCATACCAGAGAAGTATACTTACTTATTCCAATTGAGTCTGCAGCAAGCGGAGATGTTGTGTTGGGTGCTTCTTCCCTCTACAATAATAACATTCATAATTAAGGTTAGTGGAGATGTAGGTACGTAGGGTGCTTCTTCCCTCTACAATAATGACATTCATAATTAAGGTAAGCGGAGATGTAGGTACGTAGGGTGCTTCTTCCCTCTACAATAATAACATTCATAATTAAGGTTAGCGGAGATGTAGGTACGTAGGGTGCTTCTTCCCTCTACAATAATAACATTCATAATTAAGGTTAGCGGAGATGTAGGTACGTAGGGTGCTTCTTCCCTCTACAATAATAACATTCATAATTAAGGTTAGCGGAGATGTCGGTTCGTTGGGAGCTTCTTCCCTCTACAATAATAACATTCATAAATAAGGTTAGATCAATCTTCTTCTAATGTTTGTTTGTCTAGTTACACTTGACAAATGCCTGAGCGTTGGAGCATTCTGGGGTAAATTAATAGAGATATTAGGTACCTTAAAATATGCATGCAGTTACGCAATAAATATGCTAAATGTACGCATGTCAAGAAAAACAAACCGGTGGCAGGCCAGCTTCCACAACATCTATAAGGCCAGTTGCAGCTTGGCTGCCAATGATGTGCAGCACCCGTTCCTCCAACACAGACAGCTTCACTGTAGAGGCGGGCCCTCCACCCGTGCCATGGATGGCCCGATTTAATCGTGCTGCCTTCTTTTTTGTATTTAATTTAAAGTCACTCCAGACCTAAAAGCATTAGATAAGCGTTCAGCCACAAACAAGAGCATGTTACATGTACATTCCCAGTTAGTATTGCAGTCTCAAACCAAAAGCACAGAATTCATACCTTTTTCCATTTATCAACCATCTTTGGGTCACCAGTGGGGTCAGCATTCAGCAGACTGAAGAGCTCCTCCCACCGCTCCGCAGACCGCGTGCGCCCCATTGCTGACCCCGTGGGCTTTGATAAGTCACCGTTCCTAAAAATTATATTACTAAATAAGCCAGTGCTTTTACATCATCCTTATGTGAAAGAACCAGCATGTAACCTACATGACTAGACCAACACATGTCTACTAGGTCTTTCTTTCTCGTATGAGTTTGTGTGTTGTTCTAGAATCTAGACAACAACCGAGATCGACGGCTTAACGTGCCCTCCAAAGCACGAGAAAGAAATACTTCTAGGCTTTCTAGTCTGTGCTACTGTATTGCTACGGCAAGAAAAACAACACTTTACTTACATTTCCATGTACTGAATCAGAACCTCAAATTGAGTCGCACTCGTGCGCATTTTGAAAAAGTAAATTACCTATCCGACAAACGAAACAACGGATTCTGTTTCGTTTAAACTAACATGACATGCAGAAGCACAAAATGGCATTGACTTTGACATATTAAGAATGACACTGACATATAATTGAACAACTTCCACAGAGATATTGCTTTTTTTTTAATTTTTCTATCATTTTGACAACCTAATAGAACCAAATAGTAACTTCCTGTGAACTCCTCGCGGTGAGCGTTCGTTCGGCTGAACTACGCATTCATTTTGGACTGAGACTAGAGTGAGGGTTTCACTTATCTAAACACTAAAACCGAGTTCGAGAGCTCGATTCGCCTGTCACGGATTTTTAAGCAAAACTCAGACTAGGGTACAGTTGACAGAAGTCAGCCGAAAACTATTCGCCTCCGCTGGATCACTACGTAGATTACGCAATTTTCTTCCAATCACCACCAAAACTGCACTTGCCCAATCTCTTTTACTCCCAATTCTCGATTATGCTGACGCCAGCTATCTGGATTTAAACGAGGAACAGCTTGATAAACTCGAACGTCTATAGAATTTCTGCATCAGGTTCATATTTGGTTTAAAAAAATATGATCATGTGTCCGAGGTTCGCAATAAATTGAAATGGTTACCTATTCGCCTTCGCCGGAATACACATATTCTCTCCCTCCTTTACACTATCCTGTTTTTTCCTACTACCCCGTCCTATCTCAAGGAGCGTTTTGAATTCTTGCACCTCTCCAATCCCCGTTCCCTACGTTCCTCAGAAACTCTTCTATTAAAGACTCCTGTGCATTCGACACAGTTCTCGGATAAATCGTTTTCTGTACAAGCGGTCCGATTATGGAACGCGCTGCCGATCAGGCATGCAAAAACAATTAATATTTTTAAAAGAATGGTAAAAGCCCATTAGCTTTCCTCTCTGCACTAAAACTGTTACACACAGTTTCTTATTTATATATAAATATTTATATTATTTATTTTATGTATTGTATAGTAAGTACGAGTATAAGTAGTTATATGAATTATTATATTATGTAATATGTAAGTATTTGTCGTTAATAGTCTATTATTTAGTTATATATGATTGTTTTATTTTACTATCGTTTATATTAATTATTTGCTGTGCACCACCGTCTATTCTTTTAACATTTGTCCAATACATCCAAAGTTGTCTGTAAGAGATGGCATTACGCGATAAGACCGCCGCTAGTTAAGATTTCTATTTTGTTCATGTAATTATGTTTGTGGTATGCATTAAAGTGTTATTGTATTTTATTGATCAAATTTATTGATTGACGACAGATGACGTAGAATCGTCCCCGTTAGACGATATAAGAAGGATAGAGGAAATTTGGTTGCTCGAGCAGTTGGCTCGGTGTCCCAGTGGTCAAGGCGTCGGGACGGTATTCAGAAGACGCAGATTCGATCTGCCCGATTGAATATCAGAAATTTAATCCAACTCAACTTAGAAACTCAAATATGAGTACCAAATCCAATTAGTGAACTTTTTAAACGTGCGATCTTTTCGAGGAAATAAATACGGTGATTCTGGACGAGGTCAAGAATTACTCATTATTACGAAGTTCCGAGCCTTCATAATATCTGAAAAAGATTTCGACCGAGTGTGGCTAAGTGGGAACACGGGCGACTTTCGATCTGACGTAGTTTGCTAGTTAGTCCGTTGGCCCCGCACCACTGACTTTCTTAAGTTATGTGCGGATTTATCACTCGCTCTAAAACGGTGAAGGAAAACATCGTGAGGAAACCGGCATGTCCAAGAATTAGGTAATAACAAAATTTCAAGGGCATGTGACATGCACCAACCCGCACTGGGCCAGCGTGGTGGATTATGGCTCATACTCTCTCTATTAGAGAAGGCCCGTGTCCCAGCAGTGGGAACGTGATGGGCTGATGATGATGATGAGCCTTCATAATTAAAGACTCACTTCCATAAAACTGAGATCGGTAAAAACAAAAAGTGTAAGGGAATGCTAAAGAATGTTAAAAAATGCGCGGTTCAATTTACGTCGACACCCTTATCACCTAACCCGTCAAAAAATAATTGCTCTATAAACGGTGAAGGAAAACATCGTGAAGAAACCGGCATGTCCGAGAATTTATTTCAAAAATTCAAGGACATGTGACATCTACCAACCCCCACTGGGCCTTCTCTCTCTTTAGGTTCAGTTCATAAATGAACTAGTTCGTAGGAACTGAACCTAAAGAGTTAAATTTTAGCCTTATCTCATCTTAGTATCAGCAAAGCTCTTTATATCTATCTATCCCTTAACCAAAAGTCACAACAACTAACTATAGGGCTATAGGCACCTTACCATGCAACTATCTCTGAAATTCTCAATAGCAAGTCGAGGTGAATTCAAGCTAAATTGAGAACTATTTGGCAGGTAAAAGGAACTTGTCTGCGTCGCTACTAAAACTATTTGTCTGGAACTCTACGCGCATTTACCCGCGGTTTCCCGGGATAAAAGTAGCCTAAAGTGTCGTACCGAAGGACCTAACAATATATAATACGTGAGTGTCATCCGTAAACTATTATTAATAACGTTTAGCAGGTTTTGCGTTATTGAATTACAAACATCCGTCCATCCATCCATCCTCACAAACTTCCGCATTTATAATATTACTAAGATACTAGGTACTAGAAACTCGTTCGCTGTTATCCCCATTCCATCTTAGGACCACCATGCTTGAAGAGTTATTCCACTCTTACGTTGTTCACATACCACCAGTCCGCACAAAGCGCTTCGCTGACTCTTTCATTATACGTACTGCTAAGGAGTGGAATTCTTTACCAGAATACTTATTTCCTTCCAATTACAACCTGGGTCTCTTTAAGACAAGATTGAATAGGCACCTCATGGGCAAACGTGCTCCATCTTAGACCGCAACCACGCTTACCATCAGGTGAGTTGTCAAACGTAAGCCCGTTTCATCATAAAAAAAACTATGATGAAAGTATCGACATAAGTGAGTTTACAAAAAAAAATACAGTATACTTTTTAGGTACCTACCCAAGTTTTCTTATGGGTTACCCCTTTCTGTAAGATTTACATAAATATAGAGTTCAATACAAAGCAGGGTTTTTTCCTAACGACTCTTAATTTTTTTGCAATTACTGTATCTATTCACTTTCTTTTAGTGCAACTGAGCAATATGACGATCGTGTCGTTTGCCTGATGGTAAGCACCAAGTACGCCCATAACAATAGCAGTGCCACCCAGAATATACAATACAAGCAAAGTACTGCGTAGCACTGCATTTCGCTCATCACCCGATACAAAGTTACTGGGTATGTGAAAGCCCAGTAATTTCGCTGGCTACAATGAATTTCCTTCGAACCGGAATATAGTGATGTTTGCGCACTACTGCTTGGCGGTAGAATGACTGTCAAACTGGCATAAAAACTGCTTCTATCAACTCCCCATAATCCACATATACATACAAGTTCTTTTATGTTGGATCTTCATTTTTAGGGTTCCATACCCAAAGGGTAAAACGGGATCCTATTACTAAGTCACCGCTGTCCGTCTGTCTGTCTGTCTGTCCGTCTGTCACTAGGCCGTATATCATGAACGGTGATAGTTAGACAGTTGAAATTTTCACAGATGATGTATTTCTGTTGCCGCTATTCGGCGTTAAAATACAGAATAAAATAAATATTTTAGGTGGAACCCTTCGTGGGTAAGGCCAACTCGCACTTGGCCGGCTATTATATTGTTTCATTAGTTACACCTTTGTACAGCACTGGGACATAATAAATTAACATTAACTACAGTAATGATAACATGCTTGCCATCGCTCAAGCAAACAAATCCATGCTATTATAAGAAAAACCAAGTAAAATTCTCCAGTCTTCAGCTCACTGAGCTAAATTATTAATAATTTTCAAAGTACTAAGCAAGGCACTTATATTATACAACATACTTGGATAATTCTGAGAAAGTATTTTTGTCTACTATGTGAACCAACGTGAAAAGAGTAGCGCTGTTCCAGCCCTAGTAGAAAATAACTGAATAGTTCACGATTCAAAGTTCAAAAGTTCTTTATTCAATTTAGAACTCACAGACGCACTTATGAATGTCAATTATTACAATGACTCTACCAGCGCATTGGAAAAAGAACCACTACTCAGAAGATACGACAAGAAACTGAGAGGCATTTTTAGGGTTCCGTACCCAAAGGGTAGAACGGGACCCTATTACTAAGACATTGCTGTCCTTCCGTTTGTCTGTCTGTCTGTCTGTCTGTCTGTCTGTCTGTCTGTCTGTCTGTCTGTCTGTCTGTCTGTCTGTCTGTCTGTCTGTCTGTCTGTCTGTCTGTCTGTCTGTCTGTCTGTCTGTCTGTCTGTCTGTCTGTATGTCTGTCCGTCTGTCACCAGGCTGTATCTCATGAACCCTGATAGTTAAACAGTTGAAATTTTCACAGATGATGTATTTCTGTTGCCGCAAATACTAAAAAACAGAATAAATTAAATATTTAAGGGGGCTCCCATACAACAACATGACTTTTTTGTCGTTTTTATAGATATTAGTACGGAACCCTTCGTGCGCGAGTCCGACTCGCACTTTGCCGACAATATTATGTTTTTTATGTGCCAGTTGATTACTTGGCAGAAGCGGAATGTTCCATGCATCTTTGTCTTCTATTGGATTCGATTCTCCCGCGACTGTCTGGGCGCGATGTTGTAAGCATTACTTTTTATGTTACACTTTTCTAGCGCCGTTGAGCACACATAAGCATACCTTTGTTCTTATCGATTTAGAATTTAATACATATTTTAAAGAACGACTGCTGGCAAATAGTAGAGCCCGCTTGCGCCAACGGGAAATCGGCCTGCGATGAAATTAGTCCGCGGGCTTAATTTATTTTTATTTAAAAACTTGAATCAGCCTGCGATTAAACAGTACGTGAATTACCTTGCTTTTTTTATAAAAATTGGCAATTTAACCCGACTCCGCGCGGTCTTTACCTTGGCGCATGTTAGGCTTTGAAACTTTGCCATCTGACGCATCGGAGTTAAGAATCCACCACTCGCTTCACTCGCACTTCCCTTCCTCGCACTTGTAAGATGTGGAACGACCTACCATCGTTCGTCGGTATTTCCTTTGAGTTACAACATGTTGTGAGTCCTTTAATTAATGTTTGTGTTTAATAGGGTCGCCAACGCATCAGCAATGCTTCTGGTGCTGCAGATGTCCATAGGCGACGGTAACCGCTTTCCATCAGGCGGACCGTCTGCTTGTTTGCCAACATTTTAAATAAAAAAAATTCGGCTTGGCTTCGTATTAGTTCCGTATTTTTAAGTTTTTATGTAGTTGAGTGACGAGACGTGCAGATCGTTTGCCTGGTGGTAAGCAACACAAGCTATACTCCAATCTTATGTAGTCCTCTTATGTTTAAGTCGAGCACCGAATCACCAATTTGAGGAGAACATTAAAATCGCTATGGTTGCGCAATCATATAAAATGTTTCTGTTTTATACTTTCAAAGTACCTACATAATAGAAACGAAGAACTTGATCCATTCAGTTTAGGTATGAAACTACCTACTAGATCCGATGCGTTTTGCTGCACCGAACAGTATGAGAAGGGATACCGATACCATCACACGAACACCCATCCTGATCGCTTTCAATTTTAAAATTGGAAGTCGTTAGCATCTTTCAAACTGCAATTCAATCATTTTTAGCAATCGTAATTGGGATAGGCATTAGGACGCGGGCTTTGAGTAGAAAAGTTAGACAATTCCACAGACAAATACCGATCACAAGATATCTTTGAAAGCGTACGCGTAAGCATACTATAAAGTTAGTCAAAAACAAACATAAAATATTGTAACAAAAGTTCTAAAAAAATATGCCCCTCAGTTTCTTGCCGTATCTTCTGAGTAGTGGTTCTTTTTCCGATACGGTGGTAGAGTCATTGTAATAATTGACGTTCATAAGTGCGTCTGTGACGACAATATTGAATAAAGAACTTTTGATTGATTGATTGATTGAGCGATCGGTATCGGTGTTCGTGTTAGACGATTTTTTGCTGTTTATAAGGTTCAATTCACATTATTTTTATTCATAAAGCAGGTAATGATATTAAAGAATTATGAAATTATGATGCAATTACGGGCAAACCTGATGGATGACTTGGGTTTACCAAGCCAACTTTTAACACAAATCATATAAAAATATTGAGCAAATTAAACCAATTCATTAATTCTGCAATCATCTTCTCCAGTCGCCCAGTCCTCTAGTTTTTTCTCCGAGGTATGACTGGAACACATCGAATCAGTACCTGTGGGTAACCTAGAAAGGGGTGAATAGGAACGTATTTACCGAGTGTCAAAGGAATTGAGCTGAACTGTTTTCCCTCGAAGAATGTAAATATTGAGTGTTATTGGGCGAGCACAGAACATTGTTTGTTTGCTCAAGTTGAAAATGTGATTCAATGAATGATGAAACTATAAAGTCTCTCATGAAGCTACTGGAAAACATGGTTGTGAGGCAACGATGTGGGAAAAACAGCTTGCAGCATGCAAGCCATTTCGAAACGATTCTGTTAATTGCAGGTGCAGATAAATCAAAATGAAATCAATCACTTATTGACATACAGTTTGTACAAAGTTAGAATCCAAAGGCTCGCGAACTAGCCGAAACTGTATTTTAGGCTTTTCTTAGTTTATTAAAATTATGTTAAAATATTTCTTGATGAATGTTGAACAAAATGTATCTTTAAAGTAAGATATTTGCAGAGGCTTAGGCATCTGTGCACATTTGACCACCAAACCAAAGAAAAGTAACTATTTACTTGAGCAAACTATCGCGGCGCAGGTTTCAACGAACTACAGCGAATTGCTTTCTTAGAATCATATAAAGCTTTTTTACATTAATTTGATTCTTAAAATTATTTTTTCCAAGCTATTTTATTATGTATACCTCCGCTTGTTTTCGACTACCATCTGAGTTCGAACAAAGAGGTACACTGAACTACGCTGAGCCTACCCCTTATTTATTTAATTTCTAAATTAAGCAATAATTTTGTGTAAATTTTGTGTTGGCAATAAAACAGATGTATTTCTTTCTTTATTTCTTTTTTAGATACAAAAAACTTTAAATCTTGTCCACCTGCATAAAACAGCGAGATTTCTCGAACTAATCCAACTTGGCCGAGACGTTTAAGAAGTCTTACTGCAGAGTCCGGAACTCAAGCTTTGTCGGAATTTATTTACGAAGCTCAAGTTTGTCGTGAATAAACAAGGTGATTACCATTGAGGTCTCACACTATAGAGGGATAATTACGAAGTTTTCCGACCTAAAAAAGGATAGCGCTATACAACAGGCTCTTATAAAGAATGAGGTACAACTATTATCATACTGTCTCTATCGCGTAACCCATTTTCTCAACATTGGTCATGACATGTTAAGTCAAAATAGTGTCCAGCAGGGTCGGCTTGTGGTTTTTTTAATTTGTGTTGTGGTATTTCTTATTATTTTTAAGTGAATCTTTGTGAATGTGTACTAGAAACAATTTAGAATTGAATAATAAAAAATATTCGGGTGTTCCATTCATGGTGAAGTGAAAATTGTACTGAAAGATTAAGTTTTCAAACGTATGTGTTTTTCTTGTGTTTATTGATGTATTTCGGTAACTATAATTTATGTGGATGTAACTATACATCGGGTTCGACAATTAAAACCTGCATTTGGCTTGATATATTCAGTTTTCGGTGTTATTTTGTTAAAACAACATTGACCAGTTTCGTGTGTCAGTGTGGCCATCGTATAAACATTTCAGTTCCCATTACGTCGGGTAAAAAATTGCATATTTGTGTAAAATGTTAAATGTATTAAAATTGTGCATTCTTAAACCATTTAATTAAGATATAGGTAATAAAAGTAGTTAATGATTATAGATTTTATTTAATTTGAAATTAAAAAGTTAAATTTTAGTAAGAAGAGAGTAGAATTGTTTTAATAGTAAAGGCATTCGCCTCTTATGTAAGAACATATGTTGTAAATAAGTTCTTATTTTGTGTTATAAATTTATCTTACAGGTCCTTGCTGTCGATTACTATGGCCAATCATCCAATTCCATTGATGGATCACAATCCTACAATAAAAATGTAAGCAACGAATCTCGGATTTCTAATCCTAATTAACGCCACATAGTGAGAACGAGTTCATGAACGTAGACTTCATCATCATGTGAACGTCAAGGCTGTTCAGGACACAAAAGGACAAACCGTTTCGGGTTAGTGTAGTGAATTGACAGTTATGTATAGTTAGTGCTATCCAATACGGTGGTATGGTCAATGTAATAATTGACTTTCATAAGTACGTCTGTGATCTACTCCGACAGTATGACATTTAACTGAGACACTGTGCTATTTAGAATACTTCAAGTGTTTTTTTTAACATTGTGTTTATCTATCTACCTATATCCTAAGTATCAGTTGTGCTCCAGTCTTGTAAATTATGTCAAAATACTAGTTCTTCTATTGTAAATTTTACCTGTATGGAAATAATTAATGTATGTATATTGTATAAATGTGTCATATATTTTATTTGATTATTTTATTTACCTGACTGGTTTAATACTAGATAAAACCTGGTTAACAACAAAATATTAAAGATTGCATAAGAAGCATACCGTAAGGAAATGTAGTTACCGCAATGTCATTCGAGCTCTGCGTTGTATCGCCGCCACTATAGCTTTAGAAAGTTGTAGGTAGTTGGTCTGTAAAAGGTACGAAATCTGTACTATTATTCTGTGGCCACGCTAGAACGTATTCATTACTCGGCCACCTAAAAGAGACCTTCACCTTTTGATCTGTTTACAGGAGTCTATCATAAAAAGTAATTTCTAGATCTTTCGACAACATATGCATATTCCCTATTCTTTCACTCTGGGGTACAGAATAGTACAGATGTCCTACCTTTTACAGACCAACCACGAACTTCTGAAGTTATAGTGGCTGCGATGCAACGCAGAACACGTTACATTTTCATTCAAGCGAATGGGAGAATTTTTCATAGGTATGGTAAACACCCCAAAAATACTGTCAAAAAACTATTGCTATCCAAAAGTGTTACGCTGCCAGGGACTCTATAGTGTCATTCCTCAATGGTGATTACGTTCGCGAAGATAGTTGTCAGACTGAAAAACGTAGAGTCGAGTTAAAAAACAAGAATTCGTAATAGATTAAAAAATTATACTAAAAACCACGTTTGTATGGATTTAGAATGCATTGTTATCAGGTTGTGAGCCATCCTGAAAGTTTCAGCCGTATAGCTAATCGGGAAGTGCCCGAAATTTGAGTAGCAAGAATTTACCCGGAACGACAGACACAAACAGACAGATAGACTGACAGAGACAGATAGACAGACAGGCAGACAAACAAGAAAGTGACTTAATAAAAATGTAATAAAATAGTTGTTTAGTCTTTTGCTGAAAGAACTCAACATCAGATTGATGAAAGACCTGTAAACGGTCCGAATCCGGTTGAGTTCGCGCTCGACCGGTTTCGGACCGTTTAGAGGTCTTCACGAACAACATCAGATAATTATTTCACCGTCATAATTTACATATTCCAATATAAAAAATCAAAATATTATGAAAAATGTTAAATATCATCATGAGCCCACCACGCGGACTCTCATGTCTTTGTATTTCATTTTATAACAAAAAAAAACGACTTCATTTCTGACGTATCTTTGAAGTCCAAGGTCGAATCGCGCTGAAATTTATATGGCACATTGTAGCTATACCGAACGCAATAATTTTCTAAATCGGTTGATAAATGACAAAGTTTTGAGGTAACTAACATAAAAAAAATAAAAAACAATTAAAAACCTCCTCCTTTTTTTGAAATCGATTAAAAATTAGTAGGTTTTGTCCCAACGTCCTTCGTCATTTATAGCGCGACTCTGTTTTTACCAATTGGTTCTAAAACATTTTTCATTGTTATGGGTTGGTGGTGTACACGAGGGTACAAAGTATATATATGCATCAGCGGAACTCATGGCTTCGTCGGATTCTATTTACGGAGCTGAAGTTCCTTGTGAATAAACAAGAGATTATGTTCCCGGAGATAGTTGTCAGAGGAGATAACTTGGAAGAGGAACTTTTAATGAAATTACTCTTCTATTTATACGATTTCAACATGGATATTTACCGATTACAGTATTATAAGTTTATAATCTCGACATTACAGGTAATTTTCAAAATATGTCTTGCGTATTTGATGTGTGATTTAAAATAGGTTATAAATTATAATTTAAGTTCTGATTTCGCCCAGACATTTTAGCTGTAAATGGCAAGGGACATTGAATTGATTGAGTGCCTACCTTATTACTAAATTATGGTACGGCTTTTTTAAACGGTGAAGGTGGACGAATAGTGCGTATAAAATGGTACGTCTCTCGTATGCGGGAGGCCGTCTCGGTAGGTATCACAGCTTTGCTAGTTATTCTGCCGCCAAGCAGTAGTACGCAAGCATTACTGGCAGCAGCATGGAACCCAGTGATTAGCAAATGTTCTCGTCGCGGTTTGGGTTCGACGACGAAAGCCAGTGATACCGTCAGTGCAGTGTGCCGTGATGACCTATGTTTTTACAAGACCAAGTGCGGGTAGGTGGTGACAACGCTCGCCTTTCTCGACGCTGATACCCGCATTCTCCAGTCTTCTTGTGACCACGGCTAATTCAACTTGGTCGAAACGTCGAGGTAAATAAAATTAATGTTTTTAGCGCGATTAAGTCTCGTTTTATTTTTACAAACTATGTGTTCGAATCGCGAAAGTTTAAAAATTACTATAAGTTCCATAAAATATTAAATGTTCTACTGATGTCCCAAAGAAATATCTAAAATTACAGGAAATAGTGCATAAATTTTCTCCTTCAGCACCGTGTATCTCAAATTTCAAATAATTTATTTCCAAAAAACAGACAGTAGGTAATACAATTTTACAATTTTGACACACAATTTTTCAAGCTGGGCTTGTAGTGTATTGCATTAATTGGTGCGCAGAACTTACACTAAGAATAAACTTGTGTCGTAGCTATCTACGTAAAATTGCTTCCTTATTTGAAAATTTGGTAATGTAGCACAAAAAAAAAAAAATTCAGATGAAAATATTTCTCAATTTCTATTCATAAAATTCTAGACGATATAACGGCTCTGACTTCCGGTGGAGCCGGTCGACATCCGGTCACCGCCTCGAACTTGGACGTTGAAATTTCATTATTGGGCTTTAATAAGTTTAACTTCGCAAAAGTGGATCCGTCTTGGGTGTTTCGGCAAGTCGGTGAGAAGTTGAGCGTCATTAATCGAAGAGAGGTACATTGGAGGAAAGCTTAGTTAGAAATAGAGCTGGAGAACTTTAGTGTTGAGTAGTGATGTGTCGGATCGTCAAAAATGTATATCCGCGGACAGGGATCCGGATTTGGATATTTATTGTCAAGATCCGCGGATACGGACACGGATACGGATCCGGATCTTAATTTCTCACTCAATCGGTGTCGGCGCGTGACCTTGAAATGATAGTAGACTTCACGCCCGTCGCAACGAAAGACAGGACAGGTTTCGATTTGCATTGCTTAATATTTTTGAGTTATATAATATTGGTATGGTAACTTACTAGAATATATGTTTGCAATTAAAGATACCAAATATTTGATTTTAAGAAATAAAAAAACTGTGTATTTTTTTAATTTTACTACTTAATTACATAATCTTATTATGCAGCATTTTATCCTGTCAATTAAATTTGAAAATTAATAAAAGATCCGTAAAAGATCCGCGAGAAAAGTGACGGAGACGGATACGGACACGGACCTTATTTCTCCCGCGGATATGGATATCCGGAACATCACTAGTGTTGAGTGCGAATGGCAGTTGACTCAATTATACGATTATTAATTAACACCAACTAGGTACTTCTATTTTTCTTGAGGTGTTTGGTTAGTTAGATATATAATACTTCTTTCCTTTTCTATTGGTCCTAAAAATAATTGCAGTAATTAAATCAATTTAAAACGATAAAGAAGCCCAATTAATACAAGCTGTACTCAATTAAAGTCTTATCTATAAAAAACTGTGATTTTGTTGCCAACCACGAGAGTCTGTCTATTTGCTTACCTACTTCTAAAATGCTTGATGGATATTGATGGGGTTTTCACTGCCATTTAGATTAATATATGTTTTATGTAAAAGTGTGACATAGCAAACGTTATATTTTGAGGAAAGTTCAAGTGTATATTGTTCGTAATTCATTAATATTTGCACCCTTTGCGAAGGTGGGGTGGCCCACTAGTTTAGTACGTAGGTACTTGAATAAAATATACCTAATGAATTAAACGATTTTAAATGTTATAATCACTTGAATATCATAGACGCATCTACTTAGAAAAATCGTATAAAATAACAATGAAACTAAAACTAAAAACCTTAAAAAATACAATTTAATCACTATATATGTATATTATTAAAAGGAGTCCCTTTAGGCAAGGTTCCGAAGATACTGGCAGCGTTCCCCCTTTGAAAAGCTAGACTAATTCTTTGTCCGAGGTAGCTGCCAGCTCTTCGGTATCCTGTGATGTCGACTAACCTTTTTGCTATTTCCTTGAAAAGCTTTATACCGCTGGGACCCCACGGACCAAGGGTCTCGATACCGAATGGGATAAAATCATATTCGGAGCCTAGACCCCTGTATTTCCATGCTTTAGCTTTTTCAGCCGCTTCACAAGCCGCACCATCTCTGTTGTTGTTCCATGTAGATGGGAAGAGGCCAGCGTGTCAGAACAGGTTGCGTCCCATACCAGCACCCGGCCCATCTTCCATGGAATCAAACTCATACCGTCCGGTCTCTTGCCTTGCCATCGTCTCTTGCAATACCAGTCGGCTCAAGTAGACTTGGCACGTTGATGGTTGACATTATTATAGAGAGCGCGCAGCCATAGACCACAGACTATAGATATTATGTATAATAGACATATATTAGAAGGCGCCAATTATTAAATTCTAACAATAATACCTAGTCACCTTAACAGAATATCTAACTCTTAATAAGCATATGCTCATAAAATACCCAATTAACATTTGTTATAACCTCATTATAGTCAACTAACTCGCAATCTTGTCAAGTGGCGATAAACGAAAATTATAATCGAGCGCCTGACAAAATAACTTTAGCAATTATTCATGGAGACAAATTGCGCTCGACAAAATTTCGGTCTGCACTACGTGCTGAGAGGGAAAATCGATAACTGTCTACGAACCTGAATTTTTCAAATCGGAATTCTTGGGGAGCTAAGAAATCCCTCCTCTACTAATTCTGTGTGAATGAAAAATGGCTGATAAAATGTCAGAGCCAGATTGATTGTGTTCGTGGCTTGTAGGTACAGTCCGCAGCATAAGTAGGTACCTACACATCTTGGCAGAACCTACATCTGAGGCTGCAATATTGCTATTCGAGATGTTGAAGCATCAATGAACCTCTGTAATTTGTAAGTTGTAAAATAATAAGAACCGACTTCAAAAAGCGCTGATTCAATTTCGATAACATTTATATGGGACCACCTCTGAAATATGACCTACCAAACAAAGAAAGAATCATTAAAAACAATTCAGAATTGGCTGAGTAATCGCGTAACAAACATACAAAATTGAGGAAGAAAAAGAGGTTTCAAAATTGAGAATCTCCTCCTTTTTGAAGTAGGTTGAAAAGTGGAATTAACGAAAAACAGAACAAAAAGTGAAAAAGATTTTCATAAACAGCGGCGACGCTGTCACCGGGTCTGATAAACTTGTAGAAGTACAACCATGTCATACTCGCTAGTTTTAAGTTTTTTACTTTCCAATACCCAATGTATGTTATTAAAATCTTTACTGTGACACAGTCCTCAAAATATGACTACGTTATTGGGAAATGGTGAAAGGTTGGAGTCAGTTCTTGTGAGAGTCAAAATCCCTCTGGGTCCTTTAAGTTGGTGGCGTTACACAAAACAATGTGGTCTTTCAGTCCGTAAAGCTTAGGTAGGTACTTACAATGATATGGTTACTTATCACTCTAATTATGTAGTGTGAGTACATATATATCACCAAGCCATAAAAAGTATAATTAATTTTTAGAAAAAAACAAATCGTACGTATACGTAACGTATCTTCGAAGTCCAAGTCCTATAACAATTGCAGTGCCATCTAGAACTTTTAATAAAGTACTGCGCATATAGCACTCATCACCCCGAGACATCAGATGATCATCATCATCATCAGCCCATCACGTTCCCACTGCTGGGACACAGGCCTTTTCTATAGAGAGAGTATAAGCCATAATCCACCACGCTAGCCTAGTGCGGGTAGGTGGATGCCACATGTCCTTGAATTTTTGTGATAAATTGGATATTACGATGTTTTCCTTCACCGTTTTTAGAGCGAGTGTTAAATCCGCACATAACTTACAAGTCAGTGGTGCGGGGCCAGTGGGATTCGAACTTGGGTACATCGGATCGCATGTGCTCTTACTGAGCCACAATCGTAATTTTTAAACTTTCGCGATTCGAACACATAGTTTATGATAATAAAACGGGACTTAATCGCGCTAAAAACATTAATTTTATTTACCTCGACGTTTCGACCAAGTTGCATTGGCCGTGGTCACGAGAAGACTCTCGTCGTCGTCGTCTCGACGTCGAGGTAAATAATTAATAAAAATAAATAAATTATGAATATAATAATTATAAATATTATAATTATAATAATTATAAATATTAAATAAATTAATGTTTTTAGCGCGATTAAGTCCCGTTTTATTATCATAAACTATGAGCCACAATCGTTTGCGGATTAATACATAGGCTTCTTTTTTTTTCGAGAAACCACATGTGAAGCCGCGGGGAGCAGCTGGTCTCTGACAATTCAATATATGTAGGTATTTATAGTGTTATACGTAGTAATTTATTGGATTTTCTCAAATTATTCTTATTCGTTAGGACCCGTAGAAGCAACAAATTGAATTCATTGTTCCAGAACGCGTAAGTTTAACGTTCCCCAGTAGTTCTCTGGGATGTAGCCAGGGAAAGTTCGCGGGGGTGAAAAATTCAGTAGCAACTCTCTAACTGCATTTTTTATACAATGAGAGTAAACTATACATGTGTATGTTTATGTTTGCTTTACTTGTTTTATTTTGTCCCTCTGCACTTGTGTATGTGTGTTGTTTATTGTGTGTAGTTTTTCAAAATAAATTGTTTCTTTCTTTCATAAAGTTTGATCATGAAGAAGACCCAATATAGGGGTTAGAAAAATATAGGGTTGTTGGTAAGTGTTGGAAAATATAGAATAATCCATTAGCCAAACTGTAGTTTAAAAAGTAATAATTAGTTACTAATATGTCGGTAGGTGGCGCTCTCTCTTGCTCTGTAACTTTGATAAAATCTCCAACGACATTTCAGTTGTTAATTTACCTCTTCAATAAACCGCGATATTCCAAAACAGTTATATTACTTGAGTAAGTTAAGATCATGGTCCTCGTAGTTCCTGTGTCCCTAGATACAGGGTATTCTAATTAGGGACCAGGACGTTAATGGTGCTATTCAAATTGTATTAATGTACATAGGTAGCTAATTCTGTAATACTGTCAATCTATGCCTCCACCGCTATCCCTCACTACATACCTATAAGATATCACATACAATTTTTTCTGTTTACAGATGTACATACATATATGATCATTAAGCGTTATTCAAAAATTGTAATTATATACATTGCTAAGTCTTTGGCTAAGTACTGTCAATCAATGCCCCCACCGCTGTCCCTCACTACGTCCCTGTAAGATTACAGTTCAATACCAAAGGTCAGGGGTCGTGGTACTCACGTCTGGTTTTTGTCTGCAGATAGGCGATAACTTGCGCATTACACGACTTGGCCGTGAGCGAGGACTTTCGAAAATTGTTTTTAAGTAATCTTTTTACATCACTGACATTTTTAAAACTTAGTTTAGTAGGTAGATAAATAGATAGATGAACGTTTTATTGCAAACATTAAATTAAAGACATTACATAAAAACAATTAAAGAAAGTGTTACAACGGGCGGCCTTATCGCTAAAAGCGATCTCTTCCAGGCTGCTAGGTAGCTATTTACAAAACTTAAAATAACGGTTACTTTGCCGGGATAAAAAGTAGCCAAGGTGCGGATACGCGCAGTATCGTAAAGAAACCGTGCCGTGGACGAAAGCCTTTTGATCTTAAAATAGTGCTCAGCTTAGTGATCATAAAATAGCGGTGTTTCTTTTTGACACACTTCTCAGAGAAATAATAAATTAAATTGACGAAATAATCTACTTTTTACTGGTGGTAGGTTTCTCGAATGCGAGAGGCCGTCTGGGTGGGTACCACCGCTTTGCCAGTTATTCAGCCGCCAAGCAGTAGTGCGCAAGCATTACTGTGTTCCGGCTTGAAGGGCATTGTAGCCAGCGAAATTACTGGGCATTATGAGACTCAACAGCTAATTGTCTCAGGGTGACGAGCGCAGTGCAGCGCCGCGCATGATTTTGCAAAACAAAGTTCCGGGTGGTGCTGTTATTGTTATGGGCTGGCGTATTGCTTACCATCAGGCCAACGACCAGCTCGTCTCGTCATTCAGTTACATAAAAAAAAAGGAAAAAACTCCATTCTCTGATAACGATATTAATGTCGTAATAATTATATATGCTTAATACTTTTTTATGAGACTTGATGAAGACTTTTCTAAGGAAAAGGCTTTTTGCAATTCATTACTATTAGTTGCTAAAGAGTGAGCGTGGCTTACTGGGAGAACGTGTGACTTTCGATCCGACGCACCCGATTTCGAATCCCGCAGGCCCCGCACCCCGTAACAAACATACAAAAAAACATACAGTCGAATTGAGAACCTCCTCCTATTTTACGACTAACCATTCAAACCATTATTTTCAGTCATATTGTTTTGCTGCCTATCTACTCGCAACTGGGCTTTATGCTTTGACAGCCTCTGTGGTGTAGTGGTTGGGCAGGTTGGCTCAAATCTCATACATCACTAAGGTTGCAGGTTCGATTACCGCGACGGGACAAATGTTTGTGCACTGAAAAAAAAACGCAAGCATTTGTTTCGTGTCTGGGTGTTGTGGGACCATGGTCCTCATAGTTCCTGGTTTCCTAGATACAGGGAATCCTAGTTAGGGCCCAGGATCTATGTATGTGATCGTTGGGCGTTATTTATTTATTTATTTTATTGTACACTGTTATAATATTTACATCGGTGATTATAAACTATATGTACAAGGGCTTAACCCTAAAAAGAGTTTTTTTCCTGCAAACCCTTTAGGAAAGAGAACAGAGAGAGTTTATTTTAGCAGAGCCTTCTCCCTGTGATCGTATCCCAAGTAACACAGGAAGCATTTTTAGAAACGAATAGTAAACTTATGTAGAATTTAAGGTCCGTATAAACTCTTATGTAAGTTCACCGAGCATCTTGACGCTATATATTAGCATTTCAAAACCATTATGATGCTTTACACTGTAAAACGGTTGGATAATGGCATATCAAAATGCTTTTGTAAAGCCAACTAAAGGCTTAGTGCAGCAAACCACAACGCAGCTGTACAGCTTTCAGCTGTTTTTAGTGCATTTTGACCTACAATAGCATTTTTAAGTAGTAAAGAAATGCTCAATGCTGTTTAATAGCATAAACATAAACCATTATAATGACACGTAAATCCGCTATACAGCTTTTAGCTGTTATTAGTGCCTTAGGGTCTACAATAGCATTTTTAAGTAGTAAGGTGATGCCTAATGCTGCTTAATAGCATAAACTTGTACAATTATAATGCACAGTAAATCCGATATACAACTTTGAGCTGTTTCTAGTGCCTTTTCTTGTGTAATAACACTTTTAAGTGGTTAGTAACAGCCTAGTACTGCTGAACGGCATAAACGTGAATCAATGTAATGCTTGCATTTTTAAAGTTCAACTGAGTTCTGTTGTACAGCTAACAGCTTTTTAATCAAATACACGTGAGTTATTGTAATGCGTAAAGCTGTATATACATTCATTTTGCTGTATTCGTAAAACCATTTGTCGGCCATATTGGGGAAAAGCACAATATGATCAACACAACAACAGCAATTTTTATGGTGGACGTACCTCTAGATATTATATATTTTAATGTAACTGTGTTGCATATCCGTGTGTGTATAACTTTTCTAATACGCTAATAACAACATTAAGTTGTGATTTCATTGTACGTGTAATTTAATATAGGTAAAATAAGTGCAGCATTTAGTTTCACAAAATGTTGAAAAAATCGTTTAAAATAAGAGTAAGAACCGGAGGAATCAGGCGAAAAATATCAAAAGAACATGCAAGAATTATGATGTCTCCGGATCCGATCAATGCGCAACAAAACGATTCGTGCGAAGTGAATTGTAGCAATATTAAAGAAGGTTCCGTAGGTCACCAAAATCAAGTAGGACTAATCAACTTTGGAAATACACACGATACGGAATCCTCGTGTTTTGAAAAAAAAAATATTGCGAATAATGACAATATTCAACAAAATTGTGTTTTTGCCTGTCTGCCTGATGCTGTAAATGTAAGACCTGAGAGCTCCGACGAAAGTGAAGATGACAGTGATATTGATAAATATGTAAAGTGTTCTTCGTTTCGTGAAAATATAAGAAGATGGGCTATTGAAAAGAATATAAATCAAATAGCGTTAAAAGATCTCGCAAAAATTATAAATGGATTGATTCCAGAAATATTACCTATGGATCCCAGGACCATTTTAAAAACACCTAGATTTGTTAATATAAAAAAAATTGAAGGTGGCGAATATTGGCATAATGGAATTACTAATAGTTTAACTTTGCTTTTAGAAAACTGGACTGATATTCCAGAAAGTATATCTTTAAATTTCAATTTTGACGGTTTGCCAATTTTTAAAAGCTCAAAGAAAGAATTTTGGCCAATACTCTGTAACGTTTCTGAAAATTCTAACATTAAACCTTTAGTGATTGGAATTTATTATGGAATTGGAAAACCTAAAAATTTAACAGCTTATTTAGAAGATTTTGTCACCGATGTTAGTCATTTATTGGAAGAGGGAATTACACTATTGCAAAATTCTGAGAAGAAAGTTACAGTAAAGATTAGATGCTTTATTTGTGACTCACCTGCTAGAGCTTTCATAAAAGGTAATCATGTCCTTAATTGTGCGTGTGTTGTTAAATTCATTTTTGATTGTGCATTATTTATCGCATGATACTGTACTCGTATTACAGCCAATAGGAGTATTTATGCATACTTACCTGGTGTTGTAGAACTTTTTTACAATAACATTTCTTTTTATTTTTTCAGGTGTTTGTAACTTTAACGGAAAACACGGCTGCATGAAGTGTGTTACTGTAGGTGAATATTCCCACAATTCACACACAGTTACTTTTCCAGATACAAGTTGTTCCGAGAGAACAAATGATGGGTTTCGAAATAAACTTTATGGGGCGCACCATAAATATGATTCTCCTTTGCTTAATCTTCCAATAGATATGGTAAAGGATTTTCCAGTTGGTGATTCATTGCATTTAATTGACCTGGGAATTATGAAGAGGCTACTAGTTGGATGGCGTGATGGTAATTTCGGAAAATTTGTAACGAAATGGCGTGCTAAAGATATTGAAGTAGTAACAAATTTCTTGAACAAGTGCAAGTTACCAGCTGAAATTCATCGAGCAGTGCGAGGTCTGGAGTATCTGGCATTTTGGAAAGGATCTGAATATAGAACTTTTTTGTTCTATCTTAGTATTATTATACTGCCAGATGTGCTCACAAGCACCGTATTTTCACACTTTCTGAAGTTGTACTGTGGTATTACAATTTGTTCAACTGAATGTCATCTGCGTTTGCTGCCATTAGCTAAGGAACTGCTAAAAGATTTTGTCAAGCACTACAAAGACTTTTATGGAGCGGACTATGTTACTAGTAACGTGCACAATTTAATCCACGTAACTGCAGAGGTAGAACGATTTGGGTCTTTACACTCTTTCAGTGCTTACCCTTTTGAGAATGAGCTATATTGTATCAAACGATTACTGAGAGATGGAAAGAATCCGCTATCACAAATAGCAAACAGAATAGTTGAAGCCACGACAGAGTTTAATGTTAAAAAAAATCCCGAGTTAAGTGAAAAACCCGATTATCCGTTTCTAACGACAAGTAGGAATAATTGTAGAGTACTTCATTTACAACAATTTAAAGTTTCCTCAAAAATAAAAGACAGATATGTATTGACAACTGTCAACGACATAGTTGAAATCAATAATATAGTTGAAGAACCAAATGGAATTCGTATTATTGGCTTAAAAATATGTGGTAACAAAGAAGATGTGTTTACGTATCCCATAAAATCTTCACATTTACACATTTCCAAAGTGAAAAATGATGATGGTAGCAATTGTGATATTGTCCTTGATCCTAGAGATCTACAATGTAAATTAGTGTGTTTGCATCATAATTAATACTTATATTTCATACCACTATTGCATACGTATCAATAAAAAACGTTATTTTAAATATTAAAGATTTATATTTATGTATATTTAAGGGTAATTAACAATTTCTTTTACATAATATATTTTTTTATGGAAATTAAACTTACAGAATCAAAGTTTGAAAAATAAGTTGGTATTGACAATATTATCCTCATGTATCACTATTATGCTTTTGTTAAAGAAACTGTATGACTAAATCGTTATTGCATTTTGAAATAACGGTTCAGTCATACAGTTTCTAAAGATTATAATTTCTAAGATAATATTTAAATCTCTAAACAAACTAGAGATGAGAAAAAATTACAAATTAAATTTTACTGTAGCTTCTTTTGATTAGGATTTTAATTATTAGAGTGGGTAAACGACTTCAATCATGCTAGTCTTTTAACCATTGTGTAAATTTTAATTTGAATAAATAATGACACTTGCAAGTTTGAATTGTTGTATGAAAATTAACTCAATATACTTGTTTTCTTAACATTGCCTTATGAACAATAGATTAATTAATACAAATTAAAATCAAATTTATTTAGCAAAAACAGACCTAAAAAAAGAGTTGTGTCAGATATTTTTGCGTCCTTGTTCTGCCATATTTTATTGCCAGTAACCAACGAATAAGTAACAAGTAATTGTACCAAATACTTTGTAAGTACGAAGATTATAGAAAAAATAAAAATATAAAAAATTATTGAATTGTTTTACAGATTAACACAAATCACCTTCGATATCATCATCGCTCATATTATTTAAATACATATTTTCTTTCTCCTTTTTTTGTTCTTGAATTTGCATGCTTTCTCCTTCAGTTTCTTTTTTATCATCATTTGGTTGTATTTTATTTCCACTCTTTTGCTGTTTATCTAAATTATCCTTATTCTTACGACATCTTTTAGAAGAAATCCTAAGGTTTTTCATGGATTTCCGTTGCTTCGAATTTTTCGTAATAATCTTGAAAAATGTTTCATTGTCTTGTACAGTATACGTCGAATCCCAAGTTTGAATCATGCCATGAAAGAATTTTAAAACGTTCTTGTAATCTTTAAGGGCGATTTTCGACATATCTCCTCTACTTCCACCTGCCCATGAACAGTTGCAAAGGAAATCTCTAGTGAATAAAATATCTAGTAATTTATAGGCACAAGTTTTGCCTTCGCCCTTCGAAGCTGAGCATAAGAACGACAAATGTCTTTTTAGTTTATTCTTTTCTGCTCTATCTGCCAGTAATTGGTCCAGTGATATAAGATCTCTTTGATTTTCAATGGGTTTTAGTGTAAAACTTTCGGTATCTACAGGGTTCGCGTCTTTCAACAAAGTAACGCTTGGACCCTCTTTTATCTCTGCTAGTTGTACAGATATTTCCTCTAACTGCACAGATTGCGTGGCCAATTTTTGAACAATTTTTTGCTGGTTTTCGAGAGTGATCGCTTGAATTTGGAGCATATTGTCTATTTTTTCGAATAATATTTTTTGGTTTGCTAAAATTTGGTCGAAGTTCAAAGTTTCTGTGCTAATAATCTGAACTATGTTTTCATGATTAGTGGAGCTTTCAGTAGCTGAAACGTGACTATAATCCGTACACAGGTTTCCTTGATTTTCTTGATCGAACCTCTGAAAACAATATAATGATTGTATTAAAAGTACACAAATTTTGATTATCCTAGTTACCTCCTCAATTTTAACGACTTCCTTAAACCAAATCAGCTTAGCCTTCAGCTGTTAAGATAAATTAAATTTTATACAGACAGCAAAAACAAGTTTGTTTTATACGTTAATTAATACACGTAAATAATTTAACTTTTTGCAGTAAAGCTAAGTAGTTAATACTGAAAAGGATGAAATAAGAATGTACCTTCCAAATTAAATATGGCGCCATCATAAAGTCATGACCTAAAAAAATTTTTAGAGCGTGATTTTTCAGTAGGCAGGTTTTAGTTTTGAACTTATTTTTTATGTAAATTATTTTGGGGTTATAATTTTGTGATAGAGCATTTGCAGAGCCGCTTAATTTTTGAATGAGAGAAGTGGTCATTCTAAGAAGTTCACAAAGTGAGAAGGGAACATTTTGCGACCGGTTGACATTTTGAGAAGTGGACAAAACGAGACGATACGGATTATACAATTTTTTTTTTAGGTCATAACTTTATGTCCGCTAGAGGACGCCTTATTCAATTTAATGTGATGTCACATAGTCTATAACCAGCGGACGATCAAGACGCTTCCAGCGATAGGTACCTCATTTGTCAAATTATGACAAGTCCGTGTTAAGGTCACCCCGGTTGCTTTGCCAATATTAATTAGGGTAGACGTCCGAGTACTCGTCACTGTCCTAGTACATGTCATCTTTAAACTTACGCCATTAGCAATATTAGAGGTGACAACTATTAGGCATAAAGCGTAAATAGTGCGTAGTGGTGTAAATTTGCCCCTGCTTGCTTACTCACTAGATTGCCCCTGCGGCAGGTGTGTGAGTAGCTTTAGCATGGAAGCATGGCAAAGGCACTGGGACGTAGTAACTTAGTGCGAATAACGAAATAAACACGCGTGCGCGCGCATACTAGCTAAGATCATGCACACTACATAAAAAATGAACTTACCAACTTGTTGGCCATAAGTTCAAATTTCATTTCTTCATGATTTTGAACTACGGTCGTCCGGGGTGCAACCATGCCTGTGTCATTCACGTCTGTGTCTGAATTGTCTTCCATTATTGATAATTCAGCTTCGGCTTGCTGATATGTTCGAATATTGTTCCTTTTTAAAACGCAGTCCATTAATATCCATTCTTTTTTATCGGGCTTGGATTGCTCATCTTTCATTAATTTGTACTGTGTCTTTTTAGGCGGCCACCACAAGTTACCATTTTCCTCCCACAAAGAAGGTACAATAACTAGTATAGTTTTCCCCCTCTCTATCGTCTGTACTATTTTGTACGGCATTTTATGGTTGGTACAAAAATTACTGAAAATAAGAAAACAATATTATTAAAAATCATCACCCATAAAAAAAAATTAGTGCGGTTTCTGAAGTTTTTAACCATCCTAAAGCGTACAAATATAATTATTTGATGGCTACTGTACCTGACTACACTACACCGATAATGAAGTAAATAACGGTCCTTTTTATAAACTTGTTTCGGAAAAAATATCCTAATGACGTATGAATAACGACACGCACGAGCACAACCGCCATATGAACCTCTCTCTCACAAAGTTACAACTGAACTGACAAAAATCGGTTTCCGCTGCGATGTGCAGAGCGCGCGCGGGACATCGCTATAAACATGCATAGTGCTGTCTCGCTCGCACTAGTGAAACGGTCCCGCAACTGCATCAGTGCAGTTTATGGTCTACGTTGCGGCGCACAGAACAGATAAGAGGTGCGGCAGCATTAAAATAAAATCTATAGAATCACAATAAGGTGAATGCGCAGTGGTAGACCGCGAAATTCAAATTTTCTTACGTTTTTTGCAATTTGCAGGTTACAGGATGGGATATATAGGATATCTTGATCAAAATTTGATTCGCGACTATAACAAGTACATATTTACAGAATTATAATCATTAGAATCATAAATACATCTTTCCAAGTTAGGTTTGTACCACAAGCACTTTTCCTAGTCGCGAATACAACCTGACTTAAAAATTGCTAAAAACGTAAGAAAAATTGAATTTCGCGGGCTATAACTACGCATTCACCTGACCTTGTTAACTGAGTGATATTCAAGTAGGTACTCGAATGAAAATATCTACTTTTTTTTTGTTGGCAGCACCGTAATCACATCATTTTAATAAGCCACACGCAAGAATAGTTATGTAGATAATGCGTTCAGCATAGCTATTCACAACCACTCGATACATTTCGGTACCTACAGTATCGAACATCAATCAATGTTATTGTAGGATAAACGCTGTTCACAAGTCCAAAACCCGAACATTTTGTCAGTTTGAATCAAATAGAAGCCTACTATTCTTCCGACAGCTATTTGCTGTAGGCAAGTCAAATCACGTTATCGAAATGTGTCATTTTCGATACGATAGCCTGTCGTATAGTTGTGAATAGCTATGCAGAAAGTCTTCCACTCTTCATGTTGTACAAAAATTCTGAAGTGGGATGTATTGTTATGCTCAAGGAACCCCAAAATTGCGTTGAAGTAATGGTACTATTTCAGTCTACATCAAGTCTACTGGTATACCGGTGAACCCATATAGAACTGCTTTATAGACAATGGCACTACAGTGGTTCATTAAAAGTCTTCTCTCTGGCCTCTGGCTTAATAATTGTTCACGCGTGAGTATTTATACTGCTGGCGGTATTAATAAGCCTTTTTAAAGGCTCACAAGGTTGCTATACACCGACACCATTTTGTAAATATTTTATAACCAAAAATATTATCATTCGGACCTATTTATAAAAGCAATAGACCTATAAAATAATGATTGAACTTAATTTAATACTGCCCAACTAATACTATAATGTAATTAAGCAAAATACGTTATAAACTGGGAATACACAATCGTTTTGGTTATTTCACACATTTCTATAAATAACTTTTTATATCAAAACGACAAAATATCGAAGGCGCGTGAAAATTTTCAATGAAACTTTTATAGACATTTACAGTAAACTAAATGGCGCAGTAATATTTGAAGGTATGAGATAATAAAAGAGTCAAAAACTTACCCAGTATTATAAATTTTGTTTTGATGCAAACAAATATATCACTCACTCAGTTTGGACCATCTTCGTCCATAAATTGCGAGACATTAAAGTAGTTAAATTACAACGTTAATTGTATTATAACATTTGTACCGTGGTCTTAGAGATGTTTTTGCAATGATCTAGGATTTATTTAAGTTCTAACTGTGAACACTTAAATAACTCCAATCATTCTTTTACTACATTCTAATGCTAGTCTAATGCTTTTGTAATGCAATTAACATCTTCATTATCAATAATATTGCTAGTATAATGCTTATGTAATGCAATTGGCAGCATCATTGACCGTAATAATGCTTCTTTAATGCGATTGATACCTTATTTGACCACAAAAATGCTAATATAATGCGCCTGTAATGCAATTAAACAACTGTTGTGAACCTATTTAGGATCTAAAGCCGTATAATTTGTGCCCAAATAAGCATTGCAGTAGCCCTATACACGTTTGTAATGCTACTATAGAACTAAATCAAAATGCGCAAACGATACAGAAATGCTGTAAGTCGGCCGCTATGCTGCTTTGATGTGTTACTTGGGATAACATTTCAAATTACACACCTTCCAATAATATAAAACAAAGTTTCCAAACTCTCTTACATCAACACATAATTAGAGACTCACCCGGGGGCTCTGCTAAGTTAGGGAGAGATAAAACGGATTAACTTTAGCTAGAACCTCATGTTAACATAAGTTAGTACATAGAATCTGGAAAAAATATGTCTAACGTATACTTACTTCTAGAATATAGAGGGTAATAACCTCTTGCACGTGGTAGGTCTCTCGTATGCGAGTGGACGTCTGGGTAGGTACCACTTTGCCAATTATTCCGCCGCCAAGCAGTAGCGCGCAAGCAATACTGTGTTCCGGTTTGAAGGACATTGTAGCCAGTGAAATTACTGGGCATATGAGACTTATTATCTGATGTCTCGGGGTGATGAGCGCAATGTAGTGCTACGCAGTGCTTTTTATGGTATTAGAAGTTCTGAATGGCACTGCAATTGTTATGTGCAGACCTGTCATTTACCACCAGGCGAACAGTAACATAAAAAAAAACATTTCGTGTGTCCAAACTCTAAGCAAAGGACCGAGGGAATACTTAATACGAAACAGGACCGCGTAAAGTGGGGTGTGCGCAGGGGTGAAAAATCGGGAGCCACCCCACTCGATACTGTAATGGCGTCTAATGAAATTGTGAGACTTTTCTCATTTTGGCATTGTTCGATTGGCCACATAACACACGGGACCGGATGGGACTAAACTCAAAACTGAAGTGACCATTGGAAAAATCAGTCATTGTCATTGTTAGGGTCAGCCGCTCTTTGAACATCCGAGAGAGATTTAAACTCAACATGTTTATGTTCCAAATACTTACTTCTTAAATACTTTTATTGATCATATTACATTTAAGAAGAGATAATAACTACTTCAGCGATTTACGACTTTTAAACAATTTTGCTTGTGCAGTACCTATGACATAATTATAATCAGGTAAATTGTTTTATGAGTATCTTAAAAACAATTTACCTTTGGCTGTTGGCTGAGAAATTGGTGAACATACATGAAAAAACCCGAGTTCGAATCCCGTTGGCCCCGCACCACTGACTTTCGTTATGTGCGGGTTTAACACTAGCTCTAAAAACGGTGAAGGAAAACATCTTGAGGAAACCGGCATATCCAAGAATTTATCACAAAAATTCAAGGACATCTGACATCCAGCAACCCGCACTGGACCATCGTGATGATTATGACCCACACTCTCTCTATGAGAAAAGGCCCGTGTCCCAACAGTGGGAACGTGATGGGCTGATGATAATGATGATATAAAAAAAATTACAGCGGAACTAATACCGCCTCCTCTTTTAAAGTGGGTGAAAAGACACTTGAGCAAAATGTTGGATTAAATTCACACGGAGTGAAAATCAGAAGGTCATACGGAACTAGCCCAACATTTCCTCGTTGGTAGACATTTGGGAAGTAATGTTTCCCCTTCGTTTATAGACAAGCTAATGGTAATTGCTATTGAAACTCGGGTTTTTTGTAAAAGTGCTCTTTGAGAGAATAAATAGAATATTCAGTTGAGGGCTTGTGGTTTCAAACGCTTTGCGTATTTGTTTGTTTGAAGCTATTGATGGTATGAGATAGAAATTCTTAGGTTATTGTGGGCGTTCAATTTTTAGTAGATATGATATTTAGTTGTAGCAAAGTTATTTGCTATTGTTACCGATATAAGAGATTTTTTTACCTCTGTCTTACAAACTAGTTCGTAAACTGTATCTTGCAAGACAGTGTTCCTACAGTCGTCGGCCAGGGGGGCAATAAAGTGCGACTATTAAATTATTGAGTTGACTCGTTTAACTGCTGAGCATAAAACC
The DNA here is from genome assembly GCA_951640565.1 of Petrophora chlorosata. Taxonomy (NCBI): domain Eukaryota; kingdom Metazoa; phylum Arthropoda; class Insecta; order Lepidoptera; family Geometridae; genus Petrophora; species Petrophora chlorosata. The sequence goes on along the minus strand of OX621202.1, from coordinate 16,412,544 downwards.
ATATTTACGAAATTTATAATTATAAACGTATATTACAACTATATTAAATATAATAATAATAGTTATAGGCTTATATTAATTATTTTGCCTATTAATTAAGGTTGTGTTGTGTGTATTTAGTGTGTGTTGCATTCGATGCAACTTCAATATGATAGGCTTTCCCTTTCTTACATGGTATTTAGGTGATTTGCTTTCCTTGTCCCTCACCTATCCATAAATCCCGCCACAGATCTTGTGACAGTAGTAGCAAAAATATCTTATCTGCGATCAATCATAAATCTGGGGAATTAGACAAATCTTCCAGAGTGCAATTACATTGATTACCACAACCGTGAAGTGCATGTGAGCCATCTGCACTGCCGCGAGTGCCTAACGTGAGTGCCTACCGCAATCTCTGCCTGAAGGCAAGATTCAGGACTTCAGGATCAACGGGACTTCCCACAGGAGCGACACAAGAGAAAGAAGGTGCGTGGTGTCCAATTTTCTATACCTAAGCAGATCTGCCGAAATACCATGTAGGTAACTAGTGTACCTAACGATTTTCAAATACAGTCCACTAAAATAATTATATATTTAATTGACGCCATAAGCCTTAGGGCGCATACCGCATCCCGCAGTGGAAGTATAAAAGGCCGCTTCAGCTATTTTTTTTTTTTTTTTTTATTTAACTGAATGACGAGACGACCTGGTCGTTTGCCTGATGGTAAGCAATACGCCAGTCCATAACAATAACAGCACCACCCAGAACTTTGTTTTGCAGAATTCTGCTCGGTGCTGCACTGCGCTCGTCACCCTGAGACAATTAGTTGTTGAGTCTCATAATGCCCAGTAATTTCGCGGTATTAACACGGATTTTACTGTACTTGTAAATTGGTATTCTATGACTATGCAAAACTAATCTCTAGAGACGTAAATCATTAATAGGATGACTAAAATTTAAATGTTAAGCGCTCCTAAAGTCAAGGATTGTTTCAATTTTGGTAGGACTATAGGTCTTCCCTACTAATATTATAAATGCGAAAGCTTGTGAGAATGGATAGATGGATGGCTGGATGTTTGTTACTTAATAATTTAAAAACTACTAAACGGTTTTTGATAAAATTTGAGACGTAGGTACTTGAGATCTTGGAAAGACAGAATACTTTTCAGCGGAAGATTGCGGGTGAAATTGTGGGGAATAACTAATATACATTTTTTTAAATAATTTTATCGATGACTAGCAGCGCCTCGCGGTTTTCCGGGATAAAATATCCTGTGTCTTTTTCCAAGACCTCAAGTACCTACATACCAAATTTCATCAAAATCCGATTCTTAGTTTTTGCGTGATTCAGAAACAAACATCCATCTATCCAGCCATCCATCTATCCTCACAAACTTTCGCATTTATAATATTAGTAGAAAGTAAGATAATAGCGAGCGAGGCTCAGTGGGGGCACGTGCGACTTTCGATCCGAGTTCGATTCCCACTGGCCACTGACTTTGTTAAGTTATGTGCGGATTTAACACTTGCTCCAAAAACGGTGACGGAATTTATTTGTGATAAATTCTTGGACATGTGACATCCACCAACCCGCACTGGGCCGGCGTGGTGGAGTACCAACAGTGGGAACGTAATGGGCTGATGATGATGATGATGATGATGAAGATAATAGGCCCTGATAAATCCCATATTCATTTTTTATGAATATGACCTGACAATACTATTATTATTTACTAACATTACTAACTTAACTTAACTTTATTCATCATCATCATCATCAGCCCATCACGTTCCCACTGCTGGGACACGGGCCTTCTCTCATAGAGAGAGAATGGGCCATAATCCACCACGCTGGCCCAGTGCGGGTTGGTGGATGTCACATGTCCTTGACTTTTTGTGAAAAACTCTTGGACATGCCGGTTTCCTCACGATGTTTTCCTTCACCGTTTTTAGAGCGAGTGTTAAATCCGCACATAACTTAAGAAAGTCAGTGGTGCGGGGCCAGCGGGATTCGAACTCAGGTGCGTAGGATCGAAAGTCGCACGTTCTCCCACTGAGCCACACTCGCTCTATATATAACTTTATTACATTATTATTATTTATTTATTATTGTTTTTTATTATTTATTATATATGTGACAATTCTAGTTATACTATAATTTTAAATCTAGTATCCTCTCGATTTTGTCCCCGATTTCATTATAATAAACTACCTATATTACGAATACTACAAACTTTCACAAGCGCAGTACAGACAATGCAAGGTAATCTAAAATAACTTTGCAAAAAGTTGTATCGACGTTACTGTTTTGCCGATATTATATGCGTTACTACCGAAATTAACCGCCTTCGTTACGAAATTACCCAACATCGTACCGGCATTACCCAAAACCGTACCGAAATTACCCAATACTGGGTGTACATTATGTCCCTTATCTGAACAAGCGACAGATTAAAGGATAATTAAAATACTTCGAGTCTAATTTTACCTTCTGTCCCAAAATAACACCTTATTATTTCTAGAATTAAGACATTAAATCCAATGCCATTACCGTCCGTCGGTACAATTTGGTAGGTACTTAACTACGTAAATACATGTGTTTATGCGTAATTGTGCTGAAAAAAGACATCCCCGCAGAGTTTCTTGGTGCTATCTTCTCTAGCGGGCGTATTTCCGAAGCACTGGTAGAGTCAGTTTTCGCATTTCTTTTCAGCACTCAGACTTCAATTTGAGTATAGGAAAGAAATGGGTAAACATACTTACCTTTTTTTCAAAGTCATGTTAACATAAGTTACAATTTTTGACATTTTTTATTTGTATCATGTGTTTATGACCTTTAAAAGTGCACTTTTGTGCCTATTTAATAAATGATATTTGACTTTGACTTTGACTTTGACTTTAGGTTTTCGTTCCGAAATTTTATTTTGGGTCCGTGGTTGATGCCCCCGGTTTCTTTTGCACCCAGGTTTTTGCTTTGGTTTTTGCCCCCGACTCTGTTTTTTTGAGTTAAAGTACCGTCAGACGCAGATGTGCTTTTTATTGTTAAATTAAATATACAAATATATTTAAAATATTATCAGATAAATAACAGTTATAAATAATACATATTACATATATTTTTATTTATTTAAGAGTTCAAAATTATAAATCAATCAAATAAGTAACAGTTTAATTTCATGTTACTTGATGCAATAAAGTAAAAATATTTGCATAAAAATGACCAACGTACCAACATTATGGTATGCTGTAATATAAAATATATGTTTAGTAATGATATCGTTATAATCGGCTAATAAAATATATTTAAAAACACCCTCTACCGCAGCTACCGCGGGAAAATAATATCCCCTATTAATAATGAAATGAAATAAATGAAATATGAAATGAAATAATTTTATTGTAGCTAAAACATACTTAACTAAACAAATACTTAACTAAACATTAATACTAGGTATTGCTACAAAACGGCCCTACTCAGCATAATGCCGGCTGAAGCAACCAGCATAATAACAGTTTTAGTGACATGACGTACGGATATTTCTTATTATTATAGCAGTTTAGATTTCTGAATTTCACAGTAAAAAATAAACAAGTATTTAAATATGTTTGTGGCTAACTACATGGTTACAAATTGACAATAAAATATATATCAAATATATTGGAATCGGGGGAAATAAGCTCGGGAGCAAAAATAACCGGGGGCATAATCGACGGACTCGTTATTTTGTAAAGAAAAATTGTGTATTCTTTTCAGTTTAAGGATAATTGGGAGTTGCTTTATTCATTTCTTGCTCAATTACGTATAATTAAAGAAGTCTTATATTTCATGGTAATCTTACAAAATTATTTAATACTTATTAAGAGAATTGTAAAGGTATATTTTTCAAATTTTATTTCGTTCAAAAGTGAAATACTTTATGGACACTTGAAAAAAATATAGGAATGAATTTAATTTACCTTAAGTGTATTTAAGTGTAGGTAACTAATATATATACTCGTATATACAACAGGTTTGTTTTATTATAGTGGATCGTTATTTGCTAAAATAGGCAAAATGACAATAAAATGAGAGACGTTTGTTTAATATCGACAGCCTCTATGGTGTAGTTGTTGGGCAGGCTTAAAATCTATTACACCACTGAGGTGTGGTTCCCGCGAGTGGACAAATGTTTGTGCATAGAAAAAGCGCAAGCGTTTGTTTTGTCTCTGTCGTGGGACCACGGTCTTCATAGTTCCTGGTTCTCTAGATACAGGGAATCTTCGTTAGGGGCCAGGATCTATGTATGTGATCGTTGGGCGTATTTGTTTAATTAATAACTTTAACATTGGGCTTTTTTATTTTTATTGTAAAGAGTTTCATGATATACAATAGATACCGAATATAGAAAATAATATTAAAATATTAAATTTCATTGTAATGACAAAATACTTTCAGCTGTTTCTCGAACGGATTCCCTACTAGAAAAAATGTTTTCATTAGCTCTTTCTTTCTTTCTGAAAGAACTCTCCTACTTCCAAAATAAGTTCCATCTAACTAACAGCACTCAGCCTTAAGTAGTTCATCAAAGGAAAAGTAGAGAACTAATCGGCTTACCTACTCCAGCGAGGTACCTAAATAAGTGATCAAATAAAGCGAGTATGCCCGCGGGATATATTTATGTCTGCTACAGCGACCAATAGTTGCTTGTTTCAAGCCAATAGATAACTTAATAAACACCAAGATATTTACAAAAATTAAAGTCTTACTCGAAAATTAAAATTATACAGTGGGCAATCTCATCGTTTATAAGCAATTTCTCCCGCTTGACGAAAATATAAAATATTTAATGTAAAAAGTAATATTTAAAAAGAAGAAAACGATTTGTCCGGCGAGGTAATAATTCATTTTAATACAAAAAAACCGACTTTAATAATTATGATGTATCTTCGAAGTCCAAGGTCGAATATTTATGAAATTTAGTTAACGCAAAAATGGACGGAGTTCTGAAGTAACAATTATCAAAATAAATAGAATCAAATTGAGAACCTCTTTCATTTGAAATCCGTTAAAAAGAAGGAAAAATATTAATTTGCTTTATAAATTAAAAATATTTTTTGTAAATTTATAAATTAAATTAATCGGACAAGACTGTTTCGGTTGATCTGTGTTTACATTAACAATAAATGACGTACAATCGTCTCCATAAAAAAGATAAAAAAACTTGGTTGCTCGAGAAAGCTCGGCGGCCCAGATGTTAAAGAGTCGGAGCGGTATTCCGAAGAAGCAGGTATGATCCCTGGAAATGCCCGTGAAATTTGATTTGTACTTCGTTTGTAAACCTACATTTTGAGATTTATTTCAATCATATGATATTTTTGAATCACTGAAATACTTTTTCTAATCGGCCGTAACGTTAATCTATTACAATAAAACCAAATCTAAAATTCACGTACCCATAGGAATATTCGACGCGCCATTGAAAAATCTGCCGCTTAAAAAAACATTATGTAAAATAGAACCTTATTGCGCACACACTACGAATGAAAATTTCCCAAAGCAATTTTTCCCATCGGTATTATGAAACCAATCGGGAAGGCAGCGATGTGAAATGTGAACATATCCGTGAGGGATTTTATTTTGTTTTCCGGATGAGCGCCAATGAACCAAATTGATTACACTTTTACTGAGGTATTCGATTTTATTGCCTTTCTTTTATGAACAAGAATACATTATTTCATCGTCGACGGCCAATTACTTGCCTACTGTTGGGAAGAAACCGTCACCCATAGAATAAGTCGTAATACCCTTCATCATCATCATCATCGGACCATCACGTTCGCACTGCTGAGACACGGGCCTTCTCTCATAGAGAGAGAGGAGGGGCCATTATGCACCAAGCTGGCCCAGTGCGGGTTGGTGGATGTTACATGTCCTTGAATTTTGTGATCAATTTTTTCTTCTTGGCCATGCCGGTTTCCTCACGATGTTTCCCTTCACCGTTTTTAGAGCGAGTTACTCATATGGTTATAGAGAGTGTGTTAAAACCAATCAAAAAAGTCTGAAATTATCAAAAAGTGGTTTCCTCCATGGAACTGCTCAGGGGATCTCAGAAACTACCTAATTATACCTAAATCGGAGATGGGTACCGTTTGAACTAAATATACTCAAAACCTTAGGCCATTTGTAGACTTAAAAAAAAGGCCTTAATACTTAAAAAAAGCCGCCTCATTGTCATTCCTATTTCACCTAAATCACACCTGCGAAGCCTAGACAGGTTATATACAAAATACGGCCTGGCATATACTACTTAAATGCAGCCGGCATGGCATCCTCAAATTGCATCGCTGACCCGAGTCAAGCAAAGTGTCCATTCAAGCCACGACCCGTATTGCCACGCACTAGTTTAGACCCGAAGGCTACGTATCGACCCGTTGAAGGCTTTCTAGGCTTAGAAACATAATAATGCCATTAACTTAATTTCCACGTCCATTATATTCTCTTTTACCGCGTTTATAGTCATTTCCTGACTGAAAAACGTTTTCAGCCTTCGAAAAGGATTTTGCAAAAATAAGGGCCGTGAAACCTTCACCTGAGTCTTGCGAAGAGCTCTCGAGCTTTCCGCCCTAATGTACTGTTAAAATAAGGAATACCAACTGAAAATAAGATAGCGAAATAAGCTTCATGACCTGATGGCTGGTCTACAAGTAATACCCGTGAACGGGTGCTGCGTCTGAGGACTGGTCTGGATACTTTACTTTTGACTCAATTGTAAACAGATATACTCGTCAAAGGGGCTAAAAAACTTTTCATGTAAAATTCTTTTAGCTTTATGATAAGCACCATTGATATCTTAAAAAAATATGTACATTAATTACTAATATTTAAATTAAAAGCTGCCGGCTCGAAAGTGGGACTAGGCTGGACACATCTGCCGCATGCCGAAATAACTTTGGGCCAAAATAACAACAAAGTGGTCCCCTAACAACGGCCGACGGCCCCGCGACAGGCCTCAAAGGAGATAGCGGGATGACCTGGACTCCTTCATTTAAGACTGGACGACAATGCCGAAGCGCCGTGAAACGTGGAAGTATGAAAGGGAGGCCTTTGCTCTGCAGTGGGACACTTTAGACTCTAAATAATAATAGTAAAAATTACTAATAGCCTAACTTTTAAGAGCGAGTGTGGCTCAGCGGGAACTCGTGCGCCTTTCAATCCGACGCACCTGGGTTCGAATCCCGAGTCGGCCCTGCACCAATGACTTATAGTTAAATGCAGATTTTGTACGCTCGCTCTAAAACGGTGAAGGAAAACATTGTGATGAAACCCGCTTACGCGCTTTGGAGAGGTAGGCTCTGGCCGTGGTTGTAATACCACCCACCGAACAAAGCCATGCCGTCAAGCGACCTAGTCGTGTTTCGGAATGATGTTCGGTGAACCATCGGGGAGACGGGTCTGAGCAGCCGCTCAACTGCCGTCTCTCGCTAGATCTATGTGCTCCATCTTAGGCCACGTCATCGCTTCACATCAGGCGAGATAGTGGCCAAACATAGATCTATTAAGTGTAAAAAAAAAAACTTATAAACATTGGTTAAATTAATTTGACATTGAACTGTTTCTGAAAAATTGCTGTTTATTAATTTAACTTTTACAAGAGAGAACAGCTGCTATTAGGGACGATTGGTGGACTGTATAATGAAATGAAAACACTTTAGATAGTTACTCGTTAATTTTATAATAGTCGAACTAAAAATCACCTATATTGACAAGACCCAAATCAAAACCAAAAACAAACGCCCATAAAACATTGTCAGTAAAAAATAGCTAAACAAAAAGAGGTTGCACCAGCCAGTCGCCAACATTCCGGACCCCTAGTGGAGCACTAAACTCTGGTGGCAACTGACTGGGTATGTGCAACAAGCGGCAGAAGCTTACGGACTGGTCGGCGCAAGATACCTCCTTTGGTAGCAACGTCTGCGACACGAACCAGTCCGTCAGGTCCTGGAAAGGTTTTGTTTATCCTACCAAGAAGCCAAAGACCCCTTGGTAGTGTATTGTCCGCTATAAGGACCACGTCACCCTCGCATAATCCAGACTCGCTTCTGTTTCGGCCTCGTGGAATCAGAGTAGGCAGGTACTCAGCCAGCCATCTTACCCAGAAATGTTCAGCCAGCCTAAGAGCGAGCCGCCAATCAGTCGCTCGTAATGAGTCTGCATCCGGGAGTTTGCAGGGCCATGATGTCACTGATGAAGAGCCGAGGATGAAATGAAAAGGCGTTATAGCCTCGGGGGCGTCTGGTGAGTTTGGTACATGGCCATTAGTCAATGGCCTGCTGTTGACGATCGATTCCGCTTCGATAAGCAACGTGGTAAGAACTTCTTCTCGAGGTGCTCTGTTCTTTAATGTGACTCGTAGAGCTGTCTTCACCGAGCGTACCAGCCTTTCCCACGCTCCACCCATAAATGGCGAGGCAGGTGGAATGAAACGCCAGGAGATCTTGCGGCTGGTCGCGAAGTTTTCTACTTCCTCATCGTAGAGTGATGCAAGCTCACGCTTGGCTCCAACAAAGCAGGTTGCGTTGTCGCAGAAGATTGTAGCTGGAGTCCCTCGCCGGGAAATTAGGCGCCTAAGGCTCATTATTGCAGAGCTAGATGATAATGAAGCGACTACCTCCAGATGTAGAGCTCTTGTAACAAGGCATGTGTAAAGAGCCACCCACCTCTTTTCGCGTCGTCGGCCATTTGCAACTTCTATGGGGCCGAAATAATCTAAACCAACATGCGTAAACGGCCGTGTGTGGTGGTCTAGCCGCTCTCGTGGCAAGTCGCCTGTTGCTGGTGTTACTAAACGACCATTCTGTCTTCTGCATTGTAGACACCCTTTGGCTATGCTTCGGATGGTAGCCCTAGCCCGTAGAATCCAAAATGTCTGCCTTATTTCATTGAGCACAAGCTCATGGTTCCCATGTCCGGCTTCAGCGTGTTTATGCAAAATGATTAAGTGTACAATACGATGACGACCGTCAAGAATGATCGGTGACTTAACACTCTCACTCACCCCAGGAGCGGATTTTATTCGTGAGTATAATCTAATCAGACCATCTTTGTCAAGAACCGGGGCGAGTGCGGCTATGCGACTGGTCTTGGGTACAGGTTGCGAGGCTTTCAAAATCTTCAGTTCTTCGGAAAAGCTGTCTATCTGAATCCTTGAGAAAAGCATCTTCTCTGCTTGAAGAATGTCATCAGCTGAAAGATGCGAGGGGGACGTAGTATCGTGAACAGATTTCGATAGTAAGCGCGGTGAATTGGATTTTGACCAAAACTTTCGTACGGCTTGGAAAACGCGGGCCGTAGATCTTAGTAACCGTAGCCAGCTGCTAAAACGAGCTGCGTCTGGAACCGGCGGAACTAACAATGGATTGTCTACAAGAGGCCCTACGTACTCCGGTTTTAACTCAGAAGTCCGTAAAACTTCGTCAATGATGTGTTCTGGTTCATGTGGCCATTCTGAGGGTGAATCGATGAGAAAAGATGGGCCAGCGAACCATCTATGCGATGATGTAAATTCAAAATGCTTTGGCTTAGTAGCATCGTCTGCGATGTTGAGTTCGCTAGGAAGCCATTTCCAATTGGATGGATTCGTAAATTCTAAAATTTCGCCTAACCTGTGTTCTACAAACGGCTTAAAACACCGCGCGTCGCTGCGAATCCACTTTAAGACCGTGGTGGAGTCAGTCCAGTAGAAAACAGCGGAAGGTTGTGTCCGATGAGCATTCAAAATAGTTTGTGCAAAACGCGTCGCGATCAGAGCAGCCTGCAGTTCAAGACGCGGAATAGAAAGTGGCTTTAAAGGTGCAACACGCGCTTTGCTGCCTATCAACGCTAAACTAACTGAACCGTCAACGAACGCATAACGCCAATATGCAACGGAGGCATAAGCCTGTTCCCCTCCATCGGCTATAACGTGAAGTTGAGTGCTGCACTGCTCTGATTTGCCTACGTACCACCGCGGAATACGGAGATTAGCTACAGAATCAATCTGATCAAACCACGACTTGCAGTCGACTTCATACTTGGGTGGGATCGGCGAATCCCAGTCAGTCCCTTCCCTCCATAATTTTTGTATCAAAATTCTACCTTGGATAACTATGGGCATGATCAGTCCTAAAGGATCGTAGACGCTCATAACACTGGAGAGTAAACTTCGTTTAGTTATCGTGCATACGCCACTGCGATTGCCACACATGCGAAACCCTAAAGTATCGTTCAGAGGATTCCACTTTACGCCTAAAGCACCTACGTCATTATTTAAAGGCAAGTTGACATCAGAATTCGAGTCGCTACAAAGCTCTTTGGGTACTAAAGCAAGTGCCTCGGGCACGTTCGATACCCACGAACGCATTTCAAAACCACACGAGTTGTGAACCGTTACTATATCGGAGGCTAAACGTTTCGCGTCGGGGAGGTTAAACTCACTCCCAATATAATCGTCCATGTAGTGGTCGTGAATAATCGCGTGAGTAGCAGCTGGATATTTTTGCTCAAATTCCTTAGCATTTTTGTTTTTAATTAACATTGCTATAAAAGGGCTCGATACAGCGCCAAAAATTAAAGACGTCATCCTATATTCTTTGACGGTATCCTGAGAGTTCCCGTTGCGCCATAAAAACCGTAGCGCATCACGATCGTTTTCTTTCATTTTGATTTGAAGAAACATCTCCCTTATATCGGCATTAAACGCGATCGGTCCTTCTCTAAAACGGAACAAAATGTTTAAAAGAGACTGCAATAGATCCGGACCTTGCAGTAGCATTTCGTTCAAACTTACACCTCTAGTGACAGCTGCTGCGTCGTACACCACCCTCAACTTACGCTTCTGTGGATGGTACACACCAAAATGTGGTAAGTACCATCTCAAAGAAACGCCAGCCGAGGACTTGTCCCTGAGAAAGTTGTCGTGGAAGGTAGAGGGCGCGCATTCTTCTGCATAACCTTTTTGAACTATGCTTTCAATATATTTTTTGTAAGCTGACGCAAGTGTGCTATCTTTGGCCATCTGTTTTTCGAGAGACTTAAGTCGTGATAAAGCGTGAGGGTAACTATCTGGAACGTCGTTTGTTACCCTTTCCTTCCAAGGCAAGCCTACCTCAAAACGTCCTGTAGCCAGTCGCTGAGCGGAAGACTCTACCAAACTTACCGCACGTGCATCGTCATTGTTTTGTCGGGTGGCAAGCTTCTGGATGCCTAAAGAATCTATTTCATATTGTTTTTTGATTAATGCCTCAAGAGAGTTAATTGTCCTTGACGCGTAATCTACCTCACAAACATTGTTGACAAATTCTACTGGTTTAATCGACGGGGACATAGCGCCGTGTAGAGCCCAGCCCAAAAGCGTTCTTGAGGCAACAGGTTCGTTTTTCTTACCTACTCTCATCTCACGGCTTAAAGACAAATGCCAATCGGCCGCTCCAATGAGCACAGTTGGCGTAGCGTCTTGATATTTCAACATAGCCGACAGATCCAACAAATGGTTGTATTTTGATAAATCAAGCATGTCGGTGCTTTGCGGAGTTAGACAAAGAGGGGTAATACTGCGTGCGCCTTGGACTAAGTGGCGTTCAGGCATGTCGCGCCCTCGAATGTAAAAATTGACAAAGCATACCTCAGTATCGAGGTACATACCGCCTACCCCTGTAATACGTAGTTTCTGACGGTTCGTGGTGTCAGCTCCGATGCGCGCCGCTACGTCACCGTCGATAAGTGTAGCTGTGCTGCCCTCATCAAGAAGCGCAAACGTATCAAACGTGCCGCGTAGACCTTCTAAAGTGACAGGTAGAATCTTGAGCAGTCCCCGCCTACCAGCTGCAGGTACCCCGATCGTATTAGCCACCACTTTGCCGCCGTCAGCTTGAGGAGGCACGATAGTGTCATTCTTTGGTGAGCTCTGCAGAGAAACAATATCATTAGCGGAGAGGTTACTATTAGATACCGATTTGTCACCGTGAAGGAGGGCGTGGTGGCGCCTGTCGCAGCTACTAACACCGCATCGCTTAGCCTGGCATGTGTTCCATGTATGTGGGCTAGACTTTAGGCATCTATAGCACGTTTTGGTTTCTTTTATCCAGCGCCATCTATCGTCAACCGAAAGCGATGAAAACGCTTTACATGTTTTAACAGAGTGGAGCCCTTGTTTACAGTATGCACACTGTGTCGTTTTGTCATTCGAGGTAGTAGCATGAACATTCAAATCTTTCGTTACGTTTGGCTTATAAAAAGGTGGCTTACTTTGCGACGAGCTCGGCGTTACGTCAACCAAAAAGTTGTAATTGAGTTGTCGTTCAGCTTCGATAACTAAGAACCTAGAAAGCAACTCTAGTTTAGTAATCGTTGGCTCAAAAGGTTTGTGAGTGGCTGCGTAATCCGTAAAACGGTCTCGCGTGTGTTCATTAAGTTTTAAAAGGACCGTACGAAGAAGCTCGAGTGATGATAGGTACTCGTGCTGCTGAAACAATTTTATAATGGCAACGCAGTTCCTCAGCTTGTTGGCCAGAATGTTTAAATGTTCTGCGTTACCTATTTTAATACTGCGTAGACCGGCAATCTCGTGTGCGACCAGCTGCTCTGGACGCGCGTAGTTTTTCTCCAAAGCAGTCATCACCTCCTCGGGATCTTGTGCCTGCCATAAAATTGAAGAAACGGCTGCCCGGGCGGCACCACGAACGGCGGATGTTAAGCGAGCTAAATTATCTGCGGGCGTGAAAAAGGTTTTAGTTCGCTCATACGTACACTTGAAAGCTAACCATTCATCTATATTGCCTGTGAAAGGAATCAGCTCCGGCTTTCTCGGGCGGTCGGGTAAAGATGAAATAGCCTTCGCAAGCTGAACAATCGGATCGCCTTTCGCTCCACAAGTAGTGTTACCTACGGGTGCTTGAACGTGTAATACTCGTGGTTGTGGGTCAAGTGCCATGTTTGGTGCGTTTTGGTTGCCCACCCACGTTGTTACACGTTTTTTGTGCGAACTACGGGAAGAGACGCTACCAGACCTGTCAGAATGTGCTTCCAGGGAAGCAAGCTTTGCGCACAGCTCCAACTCGTCAGCTTTTTGCTGTTGAAGCGCAAGTTCGTGCTCTCGCTCCCGCTCGCGCTGTTCACGTTCGCGCTCGCGCTGTTCACGTTCGCGCTCTCGCTCTGCTAGCTTGCATTCACGCTCTACGCGACGTTGCTGAATTTCGGCCTCTATGGCCAGTTTTTTAGCTAGAATAGAAGAGCTTGAAGAGCGTCTTGTGTATGTTGACTGACCTCTGTTTCCGTGCGGCTGATGTTGAAGACCGGACCTAGCCGGGAGTACAGTCGTTTCTTGCTGTGCAATGTTTGTAGTAGCTCCCGCCGCCAGTTTAGAACCTTCAGCGATGTGTGCCGCTTGATGCGATCCGCTCGGCTGCGGCTCGGCGTGCTCGCGGAGAGGGGGCGGAGAATTGTCCTCGCGATGTGCTTCGCCTGGGCCTTGTGTCGTCGGATTCTCATATTGCGATTTAGTTTGACTACGAGTAACTACCATTGTGAAAATGACGTTTGTGAAAAAAAATAATAATATGAAAACTAGGATGAAATGGTATAAATTTAGGCTTCGTAAGGACCAAATATTAGGGACGATTGGTGGACTGTATAATGAAATGAAAACACTTTAGATAGTTACTCGTTAATTTTATAATAGTCGAACTAAAAATCACCTATATTGACAAGACCCAAATCAAAACCAAAAACAAACGCCCATAAAACATTGTCAGTAAAAAATAGCTAAACAAAAAGAGGTTGCACCAGCCAGTCGCCAACAGCTGCCATTAAAAAATGTTTTACTTTTTTTCCTCTTTGGAGGGATTTGACTTCGCACATCTTGCCGTTGTCAAGTTTTATTATAGTTGCATATTGTATGCTGGATCTTCATTGCGTGGTTTCTTACTTTTATTTCTTGGTTGGTCATGGATTGTTTTACCAGAATTTATAGTAATTGACAGATACTTGGTAACATCACACTAAATAAAAAAAATGCGTAAGTTTGTAAGTGTGTTTGTTCCCTCTTCAAGGCGAAACGGCTGCACAGATTTCTGCGAAATTCGGAATGGAGATAGCTTATACCATGAATTTATATATAGCCTTTTTATCCCGGGAAACCGCTACTAAAATAAATTTCTACCAAAAAGTTCTCATCAATCATACTGACTTCTTGACTTTAACTTTTACCAATGTTGGTTAGGTAGGGGTTAGCGAATTTTTATAAGTAACGAGAAGGCAATATTATACTTAAAAACTGATTGTGAGGCCAAGTTACTATCGGTTCCCATTATATTCTCTTACACTGCAATAGGGAATCTGCATGTATCTTTTTCATGATTCATTATTGAATACTATTAATGAAAAAATGTACGGCATCATTTATCAATAAATAACTAAATGAAAATTTAAATCAACATAAACGCGCCATTTGCGTGTGACGTCACAACGTGGGAACCTAGGATCTCCTCATTGATCCATCTATGCTAAATGTGTGTGTATGTCAATAATTTACCAATAGGGGCGGGCTCTATGTCAAAGATTGACCAATAAGCAGCGACGCGCGTGACGTCAGATAAAGGTTGCACGTACTCAAGCGTTTTGCGATTACGTTCCGTTTCTCTAAAAAAATAAGAAAAATAAACATTGAAATACAAATAAACTATGCAATTAATAATAATTATTATATCACTACTAAATGTTTACAGGAGTAATCTATCGCAAAAAGTAATTTCCAGATTTTTCGACAACACATGCATATTCCCTATTTCCCGACTATTCTCGGAGCATCCCCGAAAGGATTTTCTGAATATACGGCACATGAAGGTTACCTTCACTTGAGCCTTGCGAAGGGCCCTCAAACCAACTCCTTATCTTTTGTCCCGCACTGGGAAGTCCCTTGAAATTTTACACGATGTATTCAGTTACAACCCTACAGGAGAATTTGAAGACGATCTTCTACGCCCTCTTTGTTGGAATATTTAAGCTGCAGTGAAAAAGATTTTGCAGGGGTTTATCTGGGTTTAGAATATTTTTGGTAAAAATAATGCGGCCGGAATTAAATTAGGCTTAGGAGTAAATTCGCATGAAGGCTAGTGATAGAGCTCAAGTTAAAAAATGTATTAAATCAAAGATTTGATTACAAAAACGTCTTAGAAATAAGACCTTATATAAAAAAGTTTTAATTTTCGAGATAAATTTGTCGGAATAGATAACTGAGTTGGTGCACAATGCCACATTAGAACATGTATAGGTACATTATATTTAAAAAAAACCGACTTCAATTCTGATGTATCTTCGAAGTCCAAGGTCGAATATCGATGAAATTATATTGGACCACTTTGTAGCTATACTGAACGCAACGCAAGAAGAATTTTCCAAATCGATTTACAAATGACGGAGTTCTGACGTAACACACATAACAAAACAATTGGATTGAGAACCTCCTCCTTTTAACCGACTTATAGACGGTTAAAAATATAAATTTAATATAATTGTATATACACATATATATATATTTTACGCTTAATAGATCTATGTTTGGCCACTATCTCGCCTGATGTGAAGCGATGATGTGGCCTAAGGTGGAGCACATAAATCTAGAGAGAGAACGCAGTTGAACGGCTGCTCAGACCCTTCTCCCCGACGGTTCACCGGACATCATCCAGAAACACGACTAGGTCGCTTGACGGCATGGCTTTGTTCGGTGGGTGGTATAACAACCACGGCCAGAGCCAAAAAAAATTTAAGAACGTAAACAAATGTATATGCGCTTGGGGAAAAGGTAAAAGGTAGTATCTTCCAAATGGCTGACCGTTTACAGTTCAGCCATTTACAGTTTTATATTAGTAAAGATATACAAACACATCACGTCAAAGAGCGGAACATAAGTAAACACACGGTCTAAGAAAAGAGTTAAGTTACAATGTATGACAGAATGGAAACCCTGGACCAACAACACTTTTGGTGAGTAGTAATGTTTCCTAGACTGAATGGCTAGGCTAGGCATTACTAAGATACTAAGAAATACTCTTTTCTCAAACATGCATGGAAATATTGTCATTAATTTCGAAAAAGAACACGCGAAGTATCGAATTTAATGGAACTGTGTGATTTGACTAGCAAGTTTTTTGCCTGATGGTAAGCGTCGCGCCTGCCAATACAACAACAATACACAACAATTACAGTGCCACCCAGAACTTTTAATGCCATAAAAAGCACTGCGTAGCACTGCATTGCGCTCATCACCCTGTAGCGTAATTAAAGGAAAATAAATAAATAAGTATCCGAAACACTGAACTACGCTCCCGAACTCAGATCGCAGATGTAGCTCTGAAAGCCGCTAAGCTGAAGTGGGATTGGGCTGTACATGTCTGTCGTATGCCGAATGCGCTGTGGGCTAAGTTGACTACAGACTGGAGGCCAGACAACGCAAGAAGACGGCGCGGCAGACCGAGAAGGAGATGGCGGGTCGAGCTCGACAAATTTTATCCAGACTGGGCGCAACTGGCGCAAGACAGGGACGAGTGGAAAGATTGGGGGGAGGCCTTTGCCCAGCAGTGGGACACTAACGGCCCGCTTGCTCCCGAGGCAGTAGCGGGTAAGAAGAACAGGAAAGCGTAGAGGGTGAAGGAGGAGCGTGGAAGGTGAAGCGTGGAAGGTGAAGAAAAGAGCTGCGTAGTAGGCAGCCATTCAGAACAGAATTATTAATTTTAAATAAATTCTAAATATTTTACGAATTTTGATAGAAAATGGAGCAGAGCGATCGCAAGATTTTCTCAAGTGACAGCTGGTTCAAAAATCAATAAAGAACGAAAAACTATTTACTTTTTTATGTATGGACGGGCGCGATCGTAGACAAACCTCCATGTTGTAATCATGAAGGTTTGCCACGTTACAACCCCGAGACATCAGATACTAAGTTAGTCTCAGTACTGTATCGTTCGTTCGTTTCCGGCTCGGAGCTAAGATATATCCGCAAGATTTTTCATATCTCTGCTGTTGAATCGGAAAAGAGGAACACAAGTGCTGTGCCACAGTCAAAATGATTACAGTGAGCAATCTCTACGTCCGTCTTTGTTTCCTGTGAAACTTGGTGTAAACAAACAACAGCTATGTTTGCACACACAAAACATGTGGTGAAGCGCACACTCTGACAAGGCTTTTGTGCTAAGCTTCTACCGCCGCAACTGTTTCAAAGTTATACACAAATATATATACTAGCGATTCGTCCTGGTTTTGCATGGATGTGATTTATACTAAATATGAATCATGATAGCATGTGCAAATGTTAATGTTGTTTTATACTAATCAAATAAAAAGAGGTTGGCGAACAAAATTAGACAAGAGAAAATTAATGATTTAACGAACTTACCTGTACTTGAAGTTCTATCATAAGTACCTACCTATACGAAGTGTTCGTCCGAAGAGATAAGTGGCGTAAGATTTATAGGACACAAAGTAACGCAGAGGTGGCACCACTTCAGCGCTGTAGTTTAGATAATATTCCAGTTCTTTAAGATGACATTTCTCTACGTCCTCTCGAATTAATTTTCCTCAGCTGCTTCTCATTTGAAGTTTAGTCACATAATACTAAGGGACAGAAGCATCACCCCGCAAAGAAATTTAAACAAATAGCGACTCTTGCTATGACGCAATAAAATTCAATTCAGCTCGCGTAGCGCTGCATACCTACCAGTCATATTAACCTACAGAGCGCCTCTCTTTCTATCGCATAGCTCTTATCTCCTCTGACGCGGCACGTGTAACGACGCGCGACCCGCCGTCGGAGTCCGGCTATGTACTTGTAGCTTCGTACCTACAGTGCGGAGTGCGCTAGGCCTGGTTTAGTGCTCAACCTCTTCACTGATTGTTCAGTGATTCGCACGTAATCACGCCGAAACGTGGCAACGAAAATAATTTGAAATATATTTAATAAATTAAGAAAGTAAAAATATTAAAAGTTCAAACGTTCACTTCACGCAAGGATAGCTGCTATGGTTCTTCCAACACACTCGTCATCATTATCAACGGGTGGATCATCGAGTTCATCTTCGAATTCCTCCATACGGCATAAATACGACAGTAATATACACAAATTAAGAAATTTTTCTAAGTGATAGCGATGTTCGAGTGGTATCAATGTACATAGTTTTGTACTAACTAAACCGACATTAGACAAAAGAAAATGATATTATTTATGTAATTGGGCATTGAGATGAGCAAGTCATTTGCCTGGTGGTAAGCGCCACAATTGCCCATTACATTACATAACAATTCCAGTGCCACCTAGTACCAAAGTGCCGCCTAGCACTGCATTGCGCTCATCACACCGAGACATTAAATAATTACATAGTCTTAGTAATCGGTGGCTACAATGCCCTCCAAACCAGAATACAGTAATGCTTGCGCACTACTGCTTGGTGGCAGAATAACTGGCAAAGCGGTGGTACCAACACAGACGGCCTCTCGCATACGAGAGACCTACCATCATCTAGTAGAACATAACTTACTCCTGTTAACTATGACTTAACCTTCACATATTTATAAAGAGGGAGGTAGGGGTAACTCCCTGCGACACTGCCATAAAAGCCAGCGCGGCAAACAAATTTTTACACCTATTTTTTACTGAATTTTGGATAGAATCTAGAACCTTTGTGTTTTGGGACAAAGATATAGCCGAAACGGAGGCATTTTCCCACTTTTAGGTTCATGAAAAAGTGAACGAAACGCTTCGGCACGTACAGTTTAATAACTAACTTAAAAGTTTAAAACTTTACGATAGAATTTTGAAAGAAGAGAATTTTGTTGAATTTAATATTTAAAAAGTGCGCTTTTTCTCGTCACATAGGTAGATGGCGAATGAGGGGCCCGTAAGAAAGCTTCGTGAGTAATATAATAATGTTATTTGACCAAAACCACTAATTTGATGGAATAAAATATAAAAATAAAATTATAGGGATCAGGAATAAAGACAAGAACAGGAACAATAACAGAAACAAGATCAGGAACAAGAACAGGAACAAGCACAGGAACAAAAACAGGAGCATGAACAGGAACAAGAACAGACACAAGAACATGAACAAGAACAAGAAAAAGAAAAAGAACAAGAACAAGAACAAGAACAAGAACAAGAACAAGAACAAGAACAAGAACAAGAACAAGAACAAGAACAAGAACAAGAACAAGAACAAGAACAAGAACAAGAACAAGAACAAGAACAAGAACAAGAACAAGAACAAGAACAAGAACAAGAACAAGAACAAGAACAAGAACAAGAACAAGAACAAGAACAAGAACAAGAACAAGAACAAGAACAAGAACAAGAACAAGAACAAGAACAAGAACAAGAACAAGAACAAGAACAAGAACAAGAACAAGAACAAGAACAAGAACAAGAACAAGAACAAGAACAAGAACAAGAACAAGAACAAGAACAAGAACAAGAACAAGAACAAGAACAAGAACAAGAACAAGAACAAGAACAAGAACAAGAACAAGAACAAGAACAAGAACAAGAACAAGAACAAGAACAAGAACAAGAACAAGAACAAGAACAAGAACAAGAACAAGAACAAGAACAAGAACAAGAACAAGAACAAGAACAAGAACAAGAACAAGAACAAGAACAAGAACAAGAACAAGAACAAGAACAAGAACAAGAACAAGAACAAGAACAAGAACAAGAACAAGAACAAGAACAAGAACAAGAACAAGAACAAGAACAAGAACAAGAACAAGAACAAGAACAAGAACAAGAACAAGAACAAGAACAAGAACAAGAACAAGAACAAGAACAAGAACAAGAACAAGAACAAGAACAAGAACAAGAACAAGAACAAGAACAAGAACAAGAACAAGAACAAGAACAAGAACAAGAACAAGAACAAGAACAAGAACAAGAACAAGAACAAGAACAAGAACAAGAACAAGAACAAGAACAAGAACAAGAACAAGAACAAGAACAAGAACGAAAACAGGAACAAGAACAGAAACAAGAACAGGAACAAGAACGGGAGCAAGAACGGGAACAAGAACAGGAACAAGAACAGGAACTAGAACAGGAACTAGAACAGGAACAAGAACAGGAACAAGAACAGGAACAAGAACAGGAACACGAACAGGAACACGAACAGGAACACGAACACGAACAGGAACAAGAACAGGAACAGGAACAAGAACAGGAACCGCCAAAAACAGAAACAGATCAGGAATAGACACAAGAAAAGAAAATATAAAGAGAAAAGATAACATGAACAATAACTGAACCTCGAAAACGAAAAGGCTTTTGCTTCCAATACTAAATATGAGAAATGTAGTGAATTTATACTCCATGAAGTACACTGTATGAACCCTAGCGAGCGATAAAACACATTAATATAGAATATATACAAGCTTTGAACATATATTAACTCTTTATCATATGGGATTACATGGTAAGAGATAATGTATTCATTGGGACATAACGTAAAATGGGACATCTTTTGTAAATACAAACATATATGTTTTTTTTTATGGAACTAAATGACGAGATGAGCAAGTCGTTCGCCTGATGGTTATCGCCACGCCTGCCAGAACTTTTAATACCATTAATATACTGCGTAGTACTGCATTGCGCTCATCACCCCGAAACATCAGATGCACGATGTGAAGCGATGATGTGGCCTAAGATGGAGCACATAGATCTAGAGAGAGACGGCAGTTGAGCGGCTGCTCAGACCCGTCTCCCCAATGGTTCACCGAACATCATCCCGAAACACGACTAGGTCGCTTGACGGCATGGCTTTGTTCGGTGGGTGGTATTACAACCACGGCCAGAGCCTACCACTCCAAAGCGCGTTTCATCACGATGTTTTCCTTCACCGTTTTAGAGCGAGCGTACAAATTCTGCACTTAACTGTAAGTCATTGGTGCAGGGCCGAGTCGGGATTCGAACCCAGGTGCGTCGGATTGAAAGGCGCACGAGTTCCTGCTGAGCCACACTCGCTCTATACTCTAAATAAGTTATGCATAAAATTATTCCCTACATTCCAAAGAGTCCATAAACACATATTTGTGCAAATAACATATGAAAGCTTACGTTCAGAAACGGAATACGTGATTTTCTGCGAAAGGCGGAAAATAAAAGCGGAAATACGAGAACGGAAATAAAGTTTATCTAAACATGTTCAGCTTACTCTGAACATTCGTCGAGGGACTGAGTTTAAGAGAAGTATTATAAAATGAGAGCGAGCGTGGCTCATTGGGAGCATGTGCGACTTCGATCCAACGCAACTGAGTTCGAATCCCGCTGGCCCCGCACCACTGAATAATTTTTGTTTATGAAAATCAATTTATAATTGGTGGAGAAATCGCGGAACAAATATGTTATAAAATAAAAGTTCTGGGTGGTGCTGTTATTGTTATGGGCTGGCGTATTGCTTATCATCAGGCAAACGACCAGCTCGTCTCGTCAGTCAGTAACATAAACAAAAAAAGTAAAAAAAATAATTAAAAAGTTAAAAAAACATACAGTCGAATTGAGAACTTTCTCCTTATTCAGTTAAAAATTAGGTTTTGATGTAAAAAAGTTTTTAAGGAAAGGAAAAGATGCCCGGAAAATTGGGATATTCGGAAAAACTGAAAGTGCTTTCTCGATTGGGCGAAACCGCGGGACCCAGCTAAGTTGTAATAAGTTTTCCTTTCAAGAAATGTAAACCAACATGTTATCACAGGCAAAAAAAATAAAGGGAACGCGTAAGGGACTCTACGTGAGAAATAAACATAATCCTAACTCTACCAGTGTCCGTCACGTAGAGCTCTACTCGTATAAACCTAGCTTTATTATTATCTCTGCCAAGTCTCTACCTCTCGTAGAGTTTATACGTTGTCTGACATGCTCTCTTTATACATTTTACAATAGGGAAAAAATGCCTTTATTACTGAAATGAAAATTTATTATATTTTCTTTTCTCTCTTTATTTTGTTAGTGTATGATTGTGGTCGTGACGTGATTGTTTTTTCTTTCTTTATTTCTTATTATATATATTTCGTGTTTTATTTTTTCTTCTCTCTTTCATTCATCTTTCTTTTTTTAAGGCCGCAGCGACCACGAAGGAAAGAGGCCCAATACAGAGTCGCTGAGAGGCGCACCGACTAGCGGAGCAGCCACCAGCGGCCTGCCAGTTCTCCGGGGGTAGAAGTTCCCATGCGTTTAACCTAGGTAGAGGGGACCATCCCGAGACCCACCCCTACCACCCCGCCAGTGGAGGTGGAAGATCACCTAAAGAAGATGAAAATTTATTTATGACAACATCAGGCGCATCATAAACACTAACACACCTATTTATACTATAGTCATTACAGTACTCTACTACAGACTTTACATTTTCATGCAAAATTTCATTATTAAAATATGATTATTCGCAATAGCAACACCATTAGCATAAGCAGACTGCCGCAGTTCGCATTCATACGGGAATGAAAGTGCACGCATGCTGCTGTACGTCGCGTGATAATTAGCGAATTCTAGCATGCATCGAACTTCGCAATTATAATACATTTTATTAATACTACAAATTTAGTAGCTTATTAATGCAGTGAATGCTAATTATTCCATTATTACTAGTAAACATTATCTTCCAGTTAACCTCGGTGTACTGTGGAGTTTTATAAGACACTTGCTAAAAATTAACAATTTAAAATGAACACGTGGTTCCCACGTGAGAGAGCACGATCCAATTCCAACAGGTACGTTACAGCTTGTTTACAATAAATAAAAGATATAAGTCTTCGTTCTCCCTTATATTCATGTTATTCGCGAAGCGCTGTAATATAATCAAGCGATTGCATATGCGATAAGATTGGATGCATAATGTCGTCAGCGACGTCAAGAATGTATACTCGATGCATAGCAACCGAAGGAAACTAGGTACAGTCGGCGAGAGAAGTCTTACAACATTTATGTGCAGATTTAAATTCATATTCAAATTCATTTATCGCGAATATGGGTAAATAGATGATGTTACATAATTAAATTCAACCATATTCTACCGGTGGCATGCAAATATTATAAAAGTGAAATCAAACATTTCTAATCATGAAGGTATTCTGATTACATAGTACATACAAGATATTCTAAGTACACATTAAATAATTATTATAGATTATCAACGCATATTAAAATTCAAATAAAATGTCATTAGATAATTATATTACAGATTGGGAAACTATTCAATTTTATCGTCATTGTAATCATTATTATTAATTGACATTATTATTATTATTTGTATTCTAACATGTAATTGGCCCGCTACACGCTTTGGTTATAGTACTGTAAGTGTAACGGGCACCTGAATTAAAATAAATAAATTCAATTTGTCATTAAGATATTCACTAACTTTACTTATAAAAGTAAGGCAGTGGTAAGGCATACGCCTTACCCAACAAAACAGTAGATTTAACACTCGCCCTAAAAACGGTTACGGAAAACATCGCTAGGAAACCGGCATGTACAAAATTGAACGATGGGTAATATTCCACCAACCGGCACTGGACCAGGGCGGTGGACGGCCCATATTCCGGCCTGTGTCCAGCAATAAGAATTTAATAGGGTGATAATGATTACGTAAGGTGGCGGAATTATTAAAAAAAATTGTACATTAACTTTTGTCATTGGCTGTACTTATTGAAAACTGGGACAATTGAATATGTGCATTGTAAAGTAATATTTACTGTTGTGTGATATTTTAAGATGTAGTTTTAAATGGTAATGGTTTGCGATGTCGTGAGCCTGTGGCGTTATTCCAGATCATTCTATATAAAAACTAAAAAGACTATTCTATAGGAAAAGCATACTATACTGTTCGTAATTATACATATAGAAGACTAACATTCTTGGAACATTCCAATTCTGCAAAGTAGCCAACTGGTACGTAAGTATAAAAAACAACTTGGTGTAAAACATTTTTTTTAACAAAATCTCTCAAATAAATGCCCCTTAGTTTCTTGCCGTATCTTCTGAGAAGTGATTCTTTTTCCGATACGGTGGTAGAGTCATGGCGATAATTTGATGTTCATAAGTGCATCTGTGATGCTAAAACTTAATAAAGAGACTTGATTTCATTTATTAGATTTTTTTGTCCGATTTTACTACCTTCTAGAACGGTTGTTCGTATCTGAAAGGCATTGTTTGAAGATGGGCTAAATCGCGAGGGTTGTTAGGATTTACGGGATACTAGCTTTTTCCCGCGACTTCGTCTGTGGACGACTGAGGAAGTTCATAGTCATCTATTTTAAGACCAGTTTAGCAGGATCCCTATAGTATGAGACCGCTTACTACGAAGAAGTGATGCTGTATCCTCGTAGTCAACCAACCGATGTAACATACCCTATAACTTAAGTAGGGACTTATAAAACCCGCATTGAAACATGATTAAAATCCGTTCAGCAATTTTCGAGTTTATAGGTAATAAACATACAAAGTTCCATTTTATTATCACGTTTTTATTAAGTCACTTTCTTGTTTGTCTGTCTGTCGTTCTGGGTGGAATCTTGCAAGTCAAATTTCGATCACTTCCTGATTAGTCCGCTATCCGGCTGCAACTTTCAGGGTAGAGGTTTCTAAATCCATTAATTTGCATGCGATGCCGACCTAACCTCAAAAGGCGCATAAAATCGTGACATTTTTAAATTATTTTTTTAACTAGTTATTATAGTGTTAGAAAGTTTTTGCATGTCGATGCCAATAAGAACAAAACTGTGTTTTACTACTTTCAGCAATCGCGATTTTATTTATTCAGCCTTCACTTACATCGAAGCATAAAACGGTTTATGTTTCAATCGAACCTCCGAATTTGCAAGCCTACAATATTATACTCGTAGGAACTCATCGTTTACAGCAATGTCAATGACATCACTTCGGCGTTATTTCAAGTTTGAAAAAAAAAGACGACGGTCTGGTCTGGTCGTCTTTTAAGTCAAAGTTAAACAATATTTATTAAGTAGGCACTAAAAATGCACTTATAACGTCATTTAAAATTAATACACATAAAACTGTCTCTACAGTGCTTCGGAAATACACCGGCTTGAGAAGATAGCACAATGAAACTCTACGGGGATGTCTTTTTTTTTTGCAATCTTTTAAAATGTCTAGAAATACAGCAATGAATAATTAAGTATAAATTAAAACAGCAAACTAGAAGTGCGAGAGAGATGTACTAAGAGAGAGATGTAGACTCATAGTCATCAGCAACAGAAAAATATCGAATGAAACTTCAGATCGTCGGTCTTCAGTCTTCAGAATTAGGTTGTAGATACCAACATTGGAAAAGCGATGACACCAACTTAACTATACCTTTTAATATCCACACTTTGGGGAAGCGCTTGTCACACTATAACTTAACTATTTGTAGATAATAAAAAATATTGTTATTTTTCATTATCTTCATTAGCATGCGAAATATTGATGATTAGCATGATATGTACTATTACGTCGCTAATGCTAACATGAAATTTGGCAGTGGTGAATTCAAAATGTGGTCTGCTAAGCGATGAATTATAGCATTCATCGATATTTGCTACCACAATTAATTTGATTAAGGCTAATATAAATTTAGCAGCTTATTCGTGCAAATGCTAATTAATTCAACATTAATAACTATACATTTCCAAAGATATCAAGCAACAAATCACATCTAACATGAATACATTTGTTTGAGCTACAATATCAACATATTTCTCTCAAGCACGTGATTTATATACCAGTTACTGTCATGGGTCATGTGACCAATGGGCTGGAGAATGATAACAAATAAATAATTTAAGTAGAATGGTGATTCTAACCAATATTATGAACTAGCTGCGCCTCGCGGTTTTAGCTGCGCCCCGCTGTTCTAAGTGCGCCCGCGGTTCTAGCTGCGCCCCGCGGTTCTAGCTGCGCCCCGCGGTTCTAGCTGCGCCCCACGGTTCTAGCTGCGCCCCGCGGTTCTAGCCGCGGTTTTCCAAGATAAAAAGTAATCTGTATGTTAATCGCAAATCGGCAAGCGTACGGTAATCGTGGTAGCGTCATTGTGATAATTTGACGTTCATAAGTGCGTCTGTGATGCCAAAATAATTAAAGAGATTTTGATTTTGCTTGTGCTGCTTGGCGGTAGAATAAATAACAAAGCTATGGTACCTACCCAGACGGCCTCCCGGATACAAGAGACCTACCACGAGTGTAGAGGTGTGATGATCGCAATTCAGCGATATGCAGTATGCAGCATTATGCTGAGTTCAGACTTTTTTGACGTCACTGTGCACGCCAGTGATTCTCGTACACAAGCACCCAATATTTCATTTATTAATTGTTTTTTTTTTGTTTTATTGTGTTGTGGTCATTGTTTTTCGTGTGCAGTTTTGTCAAAATAAATGTTTTCTTTCTTCCTTTCTTTCTTTCAGTATTTTGCATCGTATCAAAGGTTCTGGGTGCACTTGTAGTTGTCTCTGCACATCTAGACAAAAGAAAACAAACGTATTGTTAAATATTTTTCGCTTCTCATTTTACCAACGCTGATACAAATCAACAAGAGCAACACAATACAAAAGTAAATCTGATAACGTTTTTAACTTACTGTGGGAAAGATTATAAAGAATTGCAGGTTACTTGCGAAGAAAGTGTTAATTAAGTTTTGAGTGTTTTCTTAATTAGTGTTAATAATGGGTAGTGTTTGCCAAACAGGTTTTAAATTAGTTTTTAATTTGGCATCGAGTCAGTGCACGGCATTGTAATGTAGCGCACTAATATTATACGAAAGTTTGTATATGTAAGTGTGTTTGTTACTTTCTCATATGTTTGAAAATCTGTTTTCATAAGAGTATTTGGGAGCAACACAACCCAAAAATGACTATGTCTGTCTGTCATGCCGGGATAAACTCAGAAACTAAGGTACGAATTGAAATGCAGTTTTTGAGAATATGTTTTATGGAGTCCGGCGCTACACATTAGCTTTGTTTCATCAAAATCGGTTCAGGAATATTGAAGTTATGACGCAATTTAGGAAAAAATATAATGTCCACTATAAGTTGAACTCCGAAACATACCAGACCCTAAGTGCACAAGGCTCAGCTTACCTAGAAAACTAAAGGATGGGGTTGACATGACGGGGCCGAGATTGGAATAGGAGCGGTGCGGGAGCAGGAGCGGCATTAGGGTGGGATGGAAAATTGTCGAGAACAGGTTAGATGTTCTTTGAAGTCAACAATTTCCGTACACCTTAAGAGGCTATACTGAAAACCAGCGTCTTATCATTGACATTATTATTACTCTTATAGTTAGCTTTTCTCAAAATTAAAAGAATTTCAGTAATTCATGAAAACCCCGTGGTTTTCAAGGGCCCGTGCCTAAACCAAGTGGAGTCCACTTTGGGAATCTAAATCGCGAAGATGTTCTGACCCCGGACTTCTGGCCTACAGGGGTAGTCTACCGCCGTTATAGGGAAAGTAGGCAAAACAATAATTCCTTATGTGTTGTGTAGTAGCGTATAAAATACTTAGTTATAGTGTTATATTTTTGTATATATGTTTGTCTATAAGGTATATATTCTATGGGCCTATGTTAATTTTACTTTATTGTACATTAATACTGCCTGAAATAAATAAAAAAATAAATCAATTGTACCATCGTCTTGCAAGAATTTACGCACAATTCGGCAGGTATTTAATATTGCCGCTTTTTGCATGGTTATATGTATAAACGTTTTTGGGTAAATCTAAAATTTTGATACCGTGATGTATATATTTTGGGATGAATCCCGTACTAGAGAGCACCAACGGCACAATATACACCTTGTTCATTATTATTATTAACTATCATTGACATTAGACATTTGTGCTGAGCTGTAGTCCCTTTTGGCACTACAAATTTCATCTACTTATGTATTTCGTGTTGTTTTGTTTTGTTCTATTCTTTCTCTCTTTACGTGTGTCTTTTTCATTTATTTCTTTGTGGTTGTCAAATAAATGTTTTTTCTTTCTCTCTTTTCTAGATTACTTCACCACGCGAACGAAGTCGCGGGCAACAGCTAGTCAATAATATTAGTTGGATTGTTTCATCTCTGATATTAGATTATCCCATACTACATACAGTTATACTAGTTCATCTGAATAAATCACCCTATATAGATGTCAAAACGGCTTCAAAATGAAATCCCAGTAGATAGCATTCAATTATTTTTAAATTGCGTTATAAAGTAGAAGCAAAAAAATAACGAAAGGTCGTGAACCCATTTTCTGAAAGAAAGTTGGCTGACTTAATATTCTATCATTCATTTCAGGCCCAGTGGGCAGACTTATAATTTAGCTACAAACTTTTTTAGGTCGGCTCTACACAATAGCGCAAAGAAACTAATTGAGTTTGAGATAAGATTAAAACTAACACGATGGAAACTAAATAATTATTTGCTTCTTTTTTATGGAACTGAGTAATGAGACGAGCAAGTCGTTCGCCTGATGGTACGCGCCACGCCTGCCCATAACGATTGCAGTGCCACCCAGAACTTTTAAGACCATAAAAAGCACTACGTAGCACTGCATTACATTCATCACCCCCAAACATCATATCATCATCATCATCATCAGCCGGAAGACGTCCACTGCTGAACATAGACCTCCCCCATAGATCGCCACAACGAGCGGTTACTCGCTGTATGCATCCAGCGGCTCCCCGCGACTGTTACCAGGTCGTCGGTCCACCTTGTGAGGGGCCGTCCTACGCTACGAATTCCGGTCCGTGGTCGCCACTGAGGAGGAGAAGATATTACATAGCTTCCCGAACGCTGCCCAACCTACCTAATTGGATAATGTCCTAGGTAAACGTATTCGTCAACAACTTCGAGAGTATCGTATCCAACAATTACCGGTATAGGGGCGACATGGGCATTTGACATGAGCTTTGTCTTGTCCAAACATCATATATGAAGTCTCATATGCCTAGTAATTTCGTCGGTCCACAATGCCATTCAAACCGGAACACAGTATTTCTTGCGCACTACTGTTAAAAGTCAATTAGTTGAGTCTCATTTAGGCTAGATGCACATCTAATGCAAATCTAATGTAATGCATACACTGCATTATTGTGTTTCGGTTTTAAAAGCCTTGTAGCCAGCGAAATTACTGGACAAAGTTCTGGGTGGTGCTATTATTGTTATGGGCTGGCGTATTGCTTACCATCAGGCAAACGACTAGCTCGTCTCGTCACTCAGTTACATTAAAAAAAATATGTGAAAATCACAATTTAACTGCACTAACAAATGAAGAACAAGAAGAAGAAAGTAACTAAATATATAGGTATAAGAATGACAAACATTTTATTTGCAACAAATAATTCAAAATATGACATAAAAAATTTGGTAAAGGTGTTAGGTAATAAATTATTTTTCAAAAAAAACTAAACCGACTTCAAAACCACAAATAGGCACTCAAAAGTGAAAAATAAATTAATATAATTATCATAAGCGCTGCCCACTCATATATTTGAAGTCGGTGCCAGCCAAGTCTATAAGGTAGCAGATAAATACTATGTATATAGTAACTATTGTACTACTGTTTTGTACTGTATTGTATTGTACTACTTGTAGGTAGTATCTATCTACTACCTTTTAGACTTGGCTGGCACCGACTTCAAATATATGAGTGGGCAGCGCTTATGATAATTATATTAATTTATTTTTCACTTTTGAGTGCCTATTTGTGGTTTTGAAGTCGGTTTAGTTTTTTTTGAAAAATAATTTATTTTAACCTTTTTAGTGCAAAACAAGTTTTAATTAAATTAATTTAAAAAGTTTTTAAAGACAAGCATTTATGATCTAGCAGCCACATCATGACGAAGTTTAAAACGGGCTATCATAATTAAATTTATGTACAAAAAAATTCATGACTCTCCTATTCTCTGTTGAGGAGTTCCCTCGCCGGAAGTCATTCCTGGGTGTATCAGCCATGTCATGGTGGAATTTAGAACAGGCTATTATGGTTAAATCCATTTACAAAATTTTGTGTCTATACTATTCACCGTTGAGGAGTTCCCTCGCCGGAAGTCAACCCTGGGTGAAGCATGTGAAGCAGTCGAATACAAACCTCCACCTTTAGAAAGTCGGTTACAACAAAAACAAGAACCGACTTGAAGATTAAACTTATTTTTTTTTTTGTTTTCGCTATTTTTTTCAAAAAGTGCTGAATGAATTTCGATAAAATTTATATGGGACCACCTCTGAAGTATGACCTACCAATCAAAAAAAGAATCATCGAAATCCATTCATAATTGGCGGAGTAATCGCGTAACAAACACACAAAAAAAAAAAAAAAAAAAAAAAAAAAAAACATACCGTCGAATTGTAAACCTCCTCCTTTTTGAAGTCGGTTAAAAAATAAAAAGCATTATAAACCAATACACATCATTGAAAATGCCCTAACTAGATCTAGAAATAAAATTAATCTTAAGCCTTTTTAAATAATCGCAATTATTATTATAATTATTCTTATTAATTTAATAATTTTTGCTATATAATTTTTATAGTTAGAAGCGGTCTTCCTCTCTTCTAAAATGCCTGCCCGACAGGGTCCCTAGTGAACTGACACAAACTGACCATCTGTTGTATCTACCTACATTAAGAAATGCATTAAATAAATAATTCTAAATTAAAATATATCATAATTTTCATTTTAAGTCACCCACCCTGTTCAGTGGAATGAAAATGAAGCGACGAAAATTACAGACTATATCAATTATTCCGCTAGGACATTGAATAACGGATAGTTTACACTATACAGAGCCAGCAAATAACGTTTGCCGAGAGATAACGGTTTTTTTAATGGAACTTAACAATGAAACGAGCAAGTTGTTCGCCTGATGGTCCACGCCTGCCCATAACAACTGCAGTGCCACCCAGAGCTTTTGATAAATTACTAAGTACTGTCATAGTTGGTCCATGTTACTATTAAGAATTTTGTTGTACCTCTAAATTTATAATTGGACAATTTGTATTTTTGTTTATGGAACTGAGTGATGAGACGTGCAAGTTGTGCACCTGATGGTAAGCGCCACGTCTGCCCATAACAATTGCAGTGCCACCCAGAACTTTGAATACCAAAAAAAGCAATGCGTAGCACTGCATTGCGCTCATCACCCCGGGACATCAGATATTAAGTCTCATATGCCCAGTAATTTCGATGGCTACAATGCCCTTCAAACTGGAACACAGTAATGCTTGCACACTACTGCTTTGGGGCAGAATAACTGGCAAAGCTGTGGTACCTACCCAGACGGCCTCCCGCATACGAGAGACGTACCACAAGTAAAAAATCTGTAGAAAGCTGTCTATAAAAGCTGAAGTCAGATCCCGTTTGCTTATTTGATGCCATCATAATCTTTTATATTCGCGTATAAACGGGTCCTAACCCTGTTCATTGATTCAATATCAATTAGGTAATGAATTAATTGGATGAATATTTAAGCACTCAAGTGGATGTATTTATTTCGGATCGGATGTCAGCGATGCGGTTTCATTCCGGGACTAAATTTAGGACTAAATTACATTAATTCTCTACATAAAGCATTTGGTATAAAATATACCGTCACTTTTAAATTCTAGTTAATTCTATTACGTTGACAAAGTATAGTAGCCTGATAGTGGCTACATATTTGAGCTTTCTGGGGTCGAGATGCTAGGACCGTGGGGACCGGGAGCATATAGAGTTTTCAAAGATACTGCAGAACTTCTGGTCGAAGCAACACGTGACCAAACTGCTGGCCTATAAATGTTGCCCAAAGGGTAAGCATTGCCATTTAACGTGGCAATGCAGCCAGTATTTTGGGAACGTTGCCCACTGTTAGTGGTTTATTAGATTAGTTTAGATAATTAAGATAACGATTTAGTATCTATTTAAAATTAAATTGAAAAAACCTACATAATATTCAGCGTTGCCAAATAGTTTTATATAACTTTGTATCACTGATTTCATCCGATTTAGGCTTTGTACATAATATATAAAAAAATTGTAAGAAATCGGGCTCTGATTAACCAAAAAAATACTTTACTTTACGTCTTTAAAACAACTGCCAGTCAACTAGCTTCATAAATACCTACACGAGCAACAAATTAATAAGGAAATAACCCCGACATTCTTCGGTTACATACCCAAATTACCCAGGGAAGGGCCTTCAGAAATACGTAAGGGTATGAATATTGAAAAATCCGATAAGCCGCGACCCAAAAGCCACACATTTTCATCAAACCCTAAACTCTAAAACGTTTAACGAAATATCTCATTAAGAATTACTCATTAGGCCGGGACACACTGGGACTCGGTTAAACTATGTAAAGTGTGTGAAGTGTTGTTTGGGCATACATTATTGTTATGAATGTTACACAAGGGAAGGGACAAAATGGGTCAAAATATACAAGACATAAGTACATATATACAACTCTCATAAGGAAGTTTATTTGTGTAGTCGAAACCTTGTCGGTCATGCAAGTATGTTCCCAAATTATATTATTAAAACATCAAAAGATAGATACTTAACAAATTTTTACTCGTAGACTTAAAAGCGCAGACAGCCTTTGTGGTGTAGTGGTTGGGCAGGATGGCTCAAATCTCATACACCATTGAGGTTGCGGGTTCGATTCCCGCGTTGGAACAAATGTTTGTGCACAGAAAAAAAAGCGCAAGCATTTGTTTCTTGTCTGGGTGTTGTGGGACTCGTAGTTCCTGGTTCCCTAGATACAGAGAATCCTAATTAGGGGTCAGGATCTATGTATGTGATAGTTGGGCGTTATTATTAAAACAAAAGAAATAAAGATCTTTTGTGTCAGGGTTACGAGCGTAGAGCAGTGCTGCGCAGAATTTTGCAAAAAAGATTCTGGGTGGCGCTGCAACTGTTATGGGTAGGCGTGTTGCTTACCATCAGGCGAACAAAAAATTTAAATGTATCAAAAACGTTCGAAAATCTTAAACAGTCGTCACGACAAAATAGTGTTGTAGACTTTCACACATGGGTTATGCGGAAGACCCTTGTCGAGCATTATTTCTGATCTCAATAATTTTAACCTTAAAGTAACCTTTCTCAAGGTTCAAGATAAAATTACCTTTCTCACTTACCAATCGTTCGACCACAATAAATCAGAATATCATCCTAAACGGCCTATTCGATAAATGGTTAGGGTACCAGAATCGTTTCACCTTAACTGTCTACTGACTCTGATCTATCTCTTAAATTTTTGATTTCTATGTCCACTGAGAAATATGAGAATAACCGAATAAACAACATTATGTGACCCAAATAATGTAGGTAGAAAATAATCATTATAAGTTGAAGTCGGTTTTTTGGTAAATTGTCTCAGATAAAGTTTTGGCTGTCTACTCGAAGTAAATTGTATACTTGTTTCATTTCATGTTTTTTTTTTTCGAGAATGCCAGGACCAATTGTGAAAATTCTGTTCGGGTTTATATTATAATTTTTTTTTAATTTTATTGGTTTTTTTGATAAATTATATACTCTTTTCAAATTCACATTTATAAAAAAAACCGACTTCAGTGTATCTTGGCTTGGGCATATTTCGGAGTTCTAAGGTAACAAATATAAAAAAAAATATAATCGAATAGAGAACCTCCTCCTTTTTTCATGTCGGTTAAATAGTAAAAAAATAAAATAATTTTGCTCATTAACGTTCTCAATATTTTTAGAAACAACAATATATAATATAGAGACGGAGTCATTTTTTTCTGGTCGAAGTAATTTTCGACTTTTACAGTGAGTCTTAGCCGTTTTATATCAATTAATGTTTAATATTTATAGAAGTTACTATAACGCTAGACTACTACAACACTAGTATTAATTTTTTTGGCTACATGAAACTTATTTCATTTCATTTTGCTACTAAACAATTAACCGGTCACTTATTTTGTTTTAATTTCACTATAATATATTGGAAAATCAATAGAAAACCACCAAAAGTAAATAATTTTCTAGCTCAGCTTCGAGATTTTCCGGTCAAATTTTGCTATGCGATTTTATTGACTTGACTACCATTTTCCCGCGACTTCGTCCGCGTAGACGACAGAAGCCCATACTTAGTTGTTTTTTTTCCAAAACCATTTCAGTAAGACCACCCCAGTATGTAGGAGCGCCTACTAGTAAGCAAAGCATGCAACAAGCAAATGTAAGCCAAAAAAAAAAGTGTAGGTCAAGCTGTATCTTCGTAGTCACCCAACCAATTTTAATGTTGGGACTGATGCTACCAAACCCAAAAAACCGCATTAAAATCAATTCAGCAGTTTCCGAGTCTATAGATAACAAACACACAAACAAACAAACAGACAAAAATCTAAAAACCAAACCCAGTTAGTTATGCAAAAAAATCTTCAATGTACAGAATTGGCTCTTTTCCATTTTTATAATAGTATTGATTACTTGACAAAAAGTGAAGTAAAGTCCTGCTCGCCAAATCGCTTACCGAATGCCATAATATGTAAAGTGTGGTACAATGAAAGTATCGGTCACATCTCTCGACTCAGTGGGTCCGCCGCCCGGCACGCTCCGCCCCGGTGCGCTAACTCGCCCCGTGTGTTACGCCTGGGGCACACAGAGTATTTTTTTTCCTTTGAATAAAAACTGTAGGTAACACCATATTCTGTTTAGGATGAAAGAAACGTATTCATAGCTTAAAAACAAGAAAATGACCGTTAAAAAAAATAATTTAAGAACCACGTTTGAATGCATTGTCATCGAGTTTTGAGCTACCCTGAAAGTTTCAGCCGGATAGCTGATCGGGAAGTGCTTGAATCAGAATCCGTCCATCTATGGGATGGTTCAGCCAAATACCAGCTAGAAGCATTGGAGGCTGTAGATCGACGTGCAAAGCGGCTAATTGGTGACGAACGACTGGTCGCTACAAAGCTGCATAGTCTTGAGCGTCGGCGTAAGGTAGCATGTCTTTCAATCTTTTATAGGATACATTTCGGTGAATGTGCACAGGAGCTTCAAGACCTAATTCCACCCTCCTTCCGAGGACGAGTAGAAGATCGGCCAAATATCACCCTTATTTAGTAGACATTCCGCCAATTCATACAAAGCGTTTTGGTTCCACGTTTAGTGCGTACTGCTAAGGAATGGAACTCATTGCCGTCTTCTCTGTTTCCTGATAACTACAATCTGGGTATCTTCAAGACCAGAGTGAATAGGTATCTTCTAGATCTACGTGCTCCATCTTCGGCCACATCGTCGCTTAACATCAGGCGAGATGGTGGTCAAACGTAGGCCTATATTTTGTAAAAAAAAAAGAATCAGAATCAGAATGAGAAAAAAATATTGATTAGCTGAACAATAATAATATGTGCTAGGTCTTCATGCAATTTGAAATTACAACAGCTCATTTGAAGCAGCATCGTAATTCAAGTTGCAAGATTCCACCCGGAACGACAGACAGACAGACAAACAAGTAAGAGACTTACTAAAAACGTGGCAAGAAAAAAGTGGAGTTCTTTAACATGTGGAGTTCTTTAATATTCAATTAAGTTCTTTTTTTAAATGAAACTGTAGGTCAGTTCTTATTAGATTCCATTAGGTAAAGGAATTACCTGTTAATCCAATTTTATAATAGACAGTCTTTTCGGATAACAGCGCTATTTATTCGAGTAAGCCACGGATTTAGCGCCGTCATAATAAAGATATGACTACAGATCTTCTTTTTGCACCCCAACCTTTTTTTTAACCTCCGAATGATTTATTAAATAGGCAAAAAATGCACTTTTAAACGTCATATACATATCAAGCAAATAAATTAAAATACGTTAAAAATTGTGACTTAAAATATCATGACTTTGGAAAAGGGCAAGCATGTCCACCCATTTCTTTCCCGTACTCAAATTGAAGTCCGTCCAGAAAAGAAATGCGAAAGCTGACTCTACCAGTGCTTCGGAAATCCACCCGCTAGAGAAGATAGCACCAAGAAACTCTCCTGGGATGTCTCTATTTTTAATCTTTTAAAATGTCTTAAAATATAACAATGAACAATGAACTATAATTAACATAACACAATGTCAAACTAGAAGTGCGAGTGAGATGTCCCATAGTCACAGGTATCAGTAACATGGAAATATTAGTAATATATAAATAGGTATATAGATACAGTAGCTTTTAGTGACCAGTAAAAAGCTCAGTGTAGCGCCTACACGGCGCGCGCCGCTGAAGCCTTCCTTTCAGTGTGTGCGCGACTCCCGCCCGACGCTCCCGTGCCGTGTGTGGCGACTTTTATTACGGATACCTATATAATATAAATATACATGAATATAGTGTCGTGATTGTGGATGTACCTTGTGACGGTGAGTTTCGGATTGACGCTCCGGTAATGTACTTGGGATATTTTTATTGATTGTTTGATCGTGTTTGATCAATTAAAACGGCGGGTTTTTGGGTTTTATGGATTACGCTTTGTAAAAGGTTTATTTTTAAATAAATTGAGGAGTTGGATTTCAACGATTTCTTGTATGGTGTGCTGTTATTTCGTTGGAATATATTCAAAAAGGACTACTTGTTATCTATGACTTGTGTGTACTTACATCGTGTAATTATCAGTTTTTGTACTAATTGTTTGGCGTTTTGCTATGCCAATTAAGTACTTACTGATGGTTTACTTTTGTGTTTGGTTCCTTTCTACGAGGTCACTTAGGTGGATTTTTCAGTGTGATTTAAACAATTTTATTTTGATCAATTCACTACGAAACTCGAATTTACACACTCAATTTTAGAGGAAAAAAACGGACGGTATAAAAAATAGGGTTCTGAAACGAGCTTGGCGTTGAAATTTTATCGGTTTTGATTGGAAATAAAAAGAATTATTCGACGGGAAAAATGTTTTTGGTTCTCGCTGGCATGAATTGTTTTGTTTTTCATCTCTTCATTTAAGATTCTTTTGCTGGACTTCCGAATAGTATGCGGGCATAGAAAGTTGGTCAATTTTGTGTACGTTATTTTACCTTTTTACATATCACTCTCTAACAACTCAAAATTATAATTTAGGGGACCTTTTCCTTTCTTTCTCATTAAGAACCTCAAGATAAAGCACCTACGTGACATTTCACCGTAATGAACAATGTTGCTTCCAGCAAGTTTTTTTAACCCCCGTCGCAAAAATGAGGGGTGTTATAAGCTTGACCACTATGTGTATCTGTTTGTGGCACCGTAGTTTCTAAATCGGTGAACCGATTTGGATGCGGTTTTTTTTGACAGCAGGTTTTTTAGCGCTGGTTATTAGATGATTTTATCAAAATCGGTTCAGCCGTTTTTTCTTTTCATAGGTTTTTTTGTGTCAAGGGGTTTTAAAATTTTAGTCTATTGAAATTCGCTTGTTAATTAATGCAATATAAGGTATATAACTCAAAAGGCCGATAGACGGGAATGACTGATCCGGTCACACCGTGCGCAGATGTTTGGATGATGTGATCCCATAGCTGGTGTGGGGCTGATAATCCAGTCGTGCCTTTTAGCACGTTTTTTTATGATTAAATGGGATCACGTTTGACAACAACTCACCTGATGGTAAGCGTAGTTGCGGTCTAAGGTGGAGCACGTTTGCCCATGAGGTGCCTATTCACTCTTGTCTTAAAGAGACCCGTGGAGAGTGGTATGTGCACAACAAAAGATTGAAGTAACTGTCCTCGTGGTCCTAGCACGTTTGTTTGCAAGGAGCGCAAACCAAGCATCATCGTGTGAAGTAAGGCCGTCTACAATAGATTTCTTCCTTTGATAGATTGATGGACATTCCTCCTGCGCGCACTAACCGTTTCGCTTCCACTTTCATTATGCGCACCGCTAACGAGTGGAACCCTGCCGGGGTCAGTCTTTCCCGATACTTACAATCTAGGAATCTTTAAATCTTGAGTGAACAAGTAATATCTTGGCAAGCGTGCTTCATCGTCGACCACATCGTCCTTACCATCAGGTGAGGTAGTGGTCAAACGCAAACCAAATAAAAAAAATAAGATTTTCGCCAATGTACCGTTCTATCATTGTTACTCCGGACGCTGCCTCTGATTGAATCATCTCTTTAGATGGAACAGGCCTATGATAGAGGCATATAATTACTATTAGAAAGAAAAAGAGAAAAGAAATAAAGAAAGAAAAAACATTTATTCAGGACATCACTCAATATTACACTGAAAATATTAAAATAAAGACAAAACAAATACAATAAATACAACATAGTGGAATGTTGCACGATGTCAGGAAAACGTTGAGACTCAGCATACGCTAAGTTATTTTTAAGTACCTTAGCACTGATTTTCCGTCGGAACCCTGTCCATGACATGTCCTGTCTATTGACGGATTTACTCACTCATCACGAAATATCTGGAACTACAAAAGTCTACAAACATAAGAATCGTCGCGTATGGTCCTTTTACGTAGGTATCTCCTTGGGAAAACGGGAACAGCACGGGCAAAACTGCTGGCGAAACGCTAGTTACTTATAATGAAGCTGTAGTTACGTTAGCATTGAACATAATTGGTTGTAATATCTTTCATTCATGATAATTATGTTCATTATTTATGATAATTTTCTTGATGAAGAGCCTCTAGCAACTCCATACTTGTATTTAAGTGAACTTTTTATTTGACACAGACAATATTCTTTTATTTTATCTTTTATAGACGTGGTCATGACCCCGTGAGAACCCCGACGGTATACAATACCATACATATTTATGTAACCGAGGATTCAATTAAAGTCATAGTAGAAATCTCACACATGCGAGAATAATTCATTACATATTGAATTATTATATAATTTCTTTATTCCTAATTAAATATCTGGTACCCATCTAAAATACTATAATATAAGAATAGAATACAATAACTGTTTATTATAATACCGAAATACAGAAATAATTAAGAAGTAAAATAATTATTTTTTAGAAAAAAACAAAAACCGACTTCAATGTTACTTCGAAGTCCAAGGTCAAATATCGATGATCTTTATATGGGACCACTTCGTAGCTATACTGAACCCAAAAAGATACACTGAACGCAAAAAGAATTTTACAAATCGGTTCATAAATGACGGAGTTGTGAGGTAACAAACATAAAAAAATAAAAAAATACAATCGAACAGAGAAACTTTTTTTTTTTTTAATACTTATGGGCAAGCATTTGACCGCAGTCTCACCTGATGGAAAGTGACGACGCGGTCGAAGATGGATCATGCTTGCCTAGATACCGATTCACTCGAGACTTGAAGACACCCAGATTATATGAATCGGGAAACAAAGACGCTGGTAAGGTGTTCCATTCCTTAGCTGTTCGCATTAAAAAGGCCTCCTCCTTTTTGAAGTCGGTTAATAACGACTAACTTAATAATATTGTAAGATTAATTCTATAAATAAATAAATACCCCCAACGATCGATAGAGCGAGGAATTTAAGCTCTAAGTTCTTATACATCTACTTAATCACTAACTTGCTTCATCATAAGATTTTTAAATAACTGAAGTGACAGACGGGAGACGGGTCTGAGCAGCCGTTCAACTGCCGTCTCTCTCTAGATCTATGTGCTCCATCTTAGGCCACATCATCGCTTCACATCAGGCGAGTTAGTGGCCAAACATAGATCTATTAAGATTATTAAAATGAACATGTTAAAAAATTTATATACATCTAATTTTTATTACTTTTCATCATAATATTTTGAATAGGTGCTCCATATAAGTAAATGTACTTTTGCCTCTTTTACCTAATAAACATTTTTTCATTTTTTTCATTTTTCATTTTCAATACTGTCAGTTACATTGACGACATTTTGACATTAATTAAAATCAACATATGAAAATCTGACAATTTGTCATGGTAGAATGTTAGGAACTATTTTTATTTGTTATCTTTGTATACAACATTCTAGCAATAAACAATTTGAATTGAATTGAATTAAATACTTAACAGAATTCATAACCACTCGGCACTGCAATTTGGCAGGCAAAAAGACCACTGCGGTTGGCACCCAGTTAACAAAGTTGGGAAAAGGTTTGCCCCTCTGGCTCGTTTTAACACCTAATCTAAAGCTTTTGCATTATGCCAGTAGCATGTAGCTCTCGTACCGTAGCTCGCCTAGCCGTTCGTATTGCATAGGTTTTTTTTGGCAGACGGGGGAAATCCTCATGGACACCCGGGAATGGAGGGCCCGGGTAGTGCCAGACTTGGTCAATAAAACCACCTACTGGCTAAAACCCCCGTCTGCTTTAATCTAGTCTGCTGCTGCGTAATGGATAGGTTAAGCAACGTTCGCAGCGGTCACAACTTGGATGGGTGACCGTTTGTTTGTGTAGTATTTACATCTGAGCGCTACCGTTCTTCGGAGGGCAAGGTAAGTCGTCGTTGGTTGTTGTTGTAGGACAACAGTCGTCAGGCCATGTCGGACGCCTTCAGGCGGTCTAAAAACTCCGACACCAGGGCTGACCACACGCTGTCACAAGAGAAGAAGAAAAGTATGCCAGTCCTGGCTCAAGGCAAGTAGGTATACAATTTAACGATTATAAACAGTTTTGCAGCTAAAATCTTTCATACAAAGCTGTTACAAAGTACAAAAACCTTTTCTATCGGTAGGTTGTCAAATTGATGGATGTTACAAAGTCTTTATCGATGAGTACAAAGGCTTTGGTTTGAATTTTACCGAAAATTCTTCTAAACTAATAAATAAAGATGGTTAAGTATCTCTTTTATGTCAGTGGCGAGACCAAAGCAGGTCGTTCAACTGAGCTTAAGCAACACAACATATTAAAGGGATTAAAGTAATTGTTATGGGCAGGCGTGGCGCTCAACATCAGGCGAACGACTTGCTCGTCCCATGTAACAACAACAAAAAGCTTTTTTTTACAATATATAGATCTGCGTTTGACCACCATCTCGCCTGATGTTAAGCGACGATGTGGCCTAAGATGGAGAACGTAGATCTAGAAGATACCTCTTCACTCTGGCCTTGAAGATACCCAGATTATAGTGAATGCAAAATTTCCACGGTGACGCCTCCTCTGGCTATAGGTTTGACACTTGACTTGAGCTATGCAGGTTTGATGCCCGTCATATGACTTGGCACTTCAGCTATAAAACCAAGGTAGTTTATGAGGGTTTGATCCCCGTTTCGAGCCGTATTAAATAAACCCCTTAAATTACTTAGTGGTAAAAGCACTTGCCGGCTGTAGGCACAAGGGACTGAACCCCGCTTAGTCTTACTTTGATGAATTGATAGATAGATAAACACTTTATTATTAAAAAGCCTTAAAAATAGGTATATGAAAAACAAGTTCATTTCACAGTAATCAGCATAACAATAAGCGGTCTTATCGCTCAAAGCGATCTCTTTGAATTGACTGAATGGTAAAAGTACTAGCCGGCTATAGGTACGACGGTTTGATCCCCGTCTTAAGTCCTATTTTGCGCTCTTAATTCATGGTTTTATCGTTTTCTAACGCGGAGCTAACTGAGCTGTAATAAAATTTGCTACCATTACTAACGTTGCAACGGTCACCGCTAATGCATGCACGGATTGCATGGTATACCGTAAACCGTAGCATTTGGGGCAATTGATTCACACCACGAAACGCGCGACACACCTTTAGTTTCAATTGACAGTTTTAACTGGCTATTTTATTAATAATAGATATATGTTGTCGTTAATTTATAAATTGTACTGTTTTTCTAACACGGTCCGTTTTTACAATTTAACTGTCAAAAAAATCTATATTGGTGGCTAGCTGCTATAACTAAATTATTGTAAGAAATAGCGAGCTTGAAAAAAGTTGTTAAATACGTCCAAAACTTATTATAAGGAACAATTAAAAAAAAAATCGTCAAACCGTCAACCGTCAAGCGACCTTGTCGTGTTTCGGGATGATGTTCGGTGAACCATCGGGAAGACGGGTCTGAGCAGCTGCTCAAGTGCCGTCTCTCGCTAGATCTATGTGCTCTATCTAAGTCACATCATCGCTTCACATCAGGCGAAATAGTGGCCAAACATAGATCTACTGAGCGTGAACAAAAATAATTAAACTCGATATATATTAACATCAAGGTACGTACAATATCACCATATGACCTATGTTTTCATTGTTCATTTGTCCGCATACGTTCCTGGTAGATTGATACATACTTTCCATCGAACTACGAGTTTCTATGCTTATTTTATACCTTCATAATAATTAATTTTACGATCAATTTTCGATGTCGGTAAGTCAGTTTACTTAAAAACTAAAGAATGGTCGAACTGACTTTGATGCTAATTCACGATCCAAAAAAGCATTCTGAAAATCCAAAAACCAAAACTATTCACAAGAAAATATTACATCAAATAATCCAAAAAAGCAATTGGAAACATTAAAAATACTTTTTGAGAATGCAAAAAAACATTTTGAAAATCCAAATACAGCATTTTGAAAAGTCTGCTACTCTGGAGTATCGTACTAAAGTGGATGTATCTTTTACAAAAATATATCCCTTTATCGCGTGAAGCACCTCGGGATGAATATTTTCCACGTCAAAGAGCAGCTTTTTTCTAGGCTATTTATTGGTGTTCAGAACCAAAGGAAATACAAAACTCCGTTAGATTATAATCTATCTCGCAAGATTGTAAACTATCAAAAGATTGTGAACCGTCGCATTATTTTTCGGTAGATAGGTGGCCTAAGGGCCACCCCCGCCACACCCTAACCTATCGAGGGTTGCCGTTTATACGTTTGATTGTAAGCAGTATCTTCCGGTTCACAATATTTGGACAGTTTATAATCTCGCGAGATAGATTAAGATAGATTATAATTTAACGGTCTTTATAATTTTACGGTGACATACTCGTATATAAAGTATGTTGACGTCGAGTTTCCGTCTTAACTGTATCGATAATGGCCACGAATTTGTCTTCTCGATCGGTCACGATCGGTCCAACACTTACAAATCTGTCGGGAAAATTTAACAGTTAGTAAACCCAATGGACCTATTGTAAAATACGTTTCTTTTCTTCTTCTTTTTTAGAGTCGATGTTTTGTCTTTCTTTACTATTATAAAATTGTAACTTTGAATGTTTGTTGAATGAACTCAGAAACTGCTTATTTAAATTTGGTTTTCAGGATTTGATAGCACTATTCCCAACTTAGAAAATAAGGTATGCTACATCAAAATCGTTTGAGCGGCTGCGAAGATACAACTTGACCTCTTCGTAGTACGCCCTCTCATATACTGGGGAGTTCTTACTGAAACGGTCTTTGAAAACAGACGATTATGGACTCTGTTGTCTATGTGGTCTAAGTCGCGGAAAAAAGCTAGTATAATAATAAATTACTACAATCTAAATTGCGGCTGTAGCCCGTAACTTAGCCACCTGAATCGCATTGGATAGACATGTTTACCATTTTATTCAGTCATTTTTAACGTATTTTAATTGATTAGTATTGTGTATATGACTTTAAAAGTAAATTTTTGCCTATTTTTTATGGTACTGTGTGATGAGGTTATCATGTCGTTCGCCTGATAGTAAGCGCAAGTTGGCCCATAAAAATTGCAGTGCCACTCATAACTTTTAATACCATAAAAATCACTGCGTAGCGACATTGGCCGTCATCACCCCAAGACATCAGATATTAAGTCTCATATATGCCCAGTAATTTCTACAAATCCCAATTTAATAAATATTTTTTCACTTTTTGCTCCACCTTCGGCCACATCGTCGCTTAACATCAAGCGAGATAGTGGCTAAAGATTTATTAGCGATAAAAGTACTAATAAATCATATTTGTTCAAGAGTCTACTTCACTAGCCTGAAAGCCTTGAATTTGTCTAAATAAACAAACAAACACGCTACACCGTCATACACTTGCATCAACCACATACATCACGATTTCGAATGGTTACTATTAGGTGTTAAATGTCCAACATACAATACACACAAAAAAACTTCACTACAGAACAAATTGTATCATTTCTACGAACTATTGTGTCTTTTAGGTTTAATTTATTACACGTGAGACTACGTACAGTAGATAAGACCAGTTAAACAAGGTATACGCAATTGGATTGATTGGTCCAGTCCAAATTATGGCCAAAGTCAAAATCAAAAGATATTCAT
Organism: Petrophora chlorosata; assembly: GCA_951640565.1. Lineage (NCBI taxonomy): Eukaryota > Metazoa > Arthropoda > Insecta > Lepidoptera > Geometridae > Petrophora > Petrophora chlorosata. The sequence goes on along the minus strand of OX621202.1, from coordinate 16,368,423 downwards.
TAAATAGGCACAAAAAATGCACTTAAAGGTCATACAAATCAATTAAAAAAAGTTTAAAAAAAGGTAAGTATGTAACCATTTCTTTCCCGTACTCAAATTGAAGCCCGGGCTAAGAAAAGAAATTCGAAAACTGACATAAAATGGCCATAAATTGAACTGACTGGAGACTAATGAATTACATCCACCATCATCATCATCATCATCAGCCCATTACGTTCCCACTGCTGGGACTCGGGCCTTCCTTCGTAGAGAGAGTATGGGCCATAATCCACCAAGCTGGCCCAGTGCGGGTTGGTGGATGTCACTTGTCCTTGAATGTTTGTGATTAATTCTTGAACATGCCGGTTTCCTCACGATGTTTTCCTTCACCGTTTTTAGAGCGAGTGTTAATTCCACACATAACTTAAGTCAGTGGTGCGGGGCCAGCGGGGTCCGAACTGGTGCGTCTGATTGAAAGTTGCATGTGCTCCCACTGAGCCACACTCGCTCATATACCCAACTTAATACGGAATTACACCCAACGACCACATAATCTGATACATAGAGTCCCTGTATCTATGAAAACAAACTATGGAGACCGTGATCCAACAACACCTACAAACGCAGAACAAAGTTGTCACTAACGTTATCGAATCTGCTACATCCTTGGTGTAATAAGCCAACCAGCTTACCAACCATGGAGGCTCACCCAAAACCTTGAACCCTTCCTGTAAAGAACAGATGAAATAGCAAACTGGAGCACACAAAGAGAGCAAACCCATGCAATGTTCTGATCTCCTAGATAAAGCACCTCGCTTAACCTGGGTGCAAGCCTGGGTCTGGCTTTTCTCACTCACTGACGAATCCATCTACTACAAAAAAGCTTTTCAAGGTCCTTAAGATTCCTATCAGGGACAAGGGCCCTTTACCGAAAAAAAGAAAATGTACCGGGAAAACTGTGTCCTTACGAACAACTTTCAGATTTATTTAGATAGAGACGCAATTTTGAATGTCAGATATATTGAAACTATATACCAACATTGTTTGTATTTTGGAATCGTTATTCAGAAAAATGGCTACAGTTCTTTGCTTTTTCTTTGAAATTTTCTGGTTCTTAGTCATCACGGGTACCCATTACGGGTGTAGCCACTCAAAGTCAACAAAACTTATCGAGGTGATGTGTAACCGTAAAAACATTATGTTCTTCGTATTTCAACCTTGTGCGTCATAGAAATTAGCGCTTTAAAAATAAATGTTTCCAATATCTATTTTCATAAGAAAAACAGATAAGCCAATTACGAAAACAATCAATTTTTCATCGGCGAATTCCCAAAAGCGATGGAACACAGATCTTGGGTTTCTAGTATCACACATTGGTAAATAGTTTTCAACACGTGCTTAAAATAGCTTATTTACAACACGTTAGACACCGTGGAAAACAGAATCAAAGTTTGATACATAGTGTTGAACAATCTACTTGTACTACTACAAATAAGCAGTTAGAATAATCTAATTTACTAATAATAAATGCTTTTACGATTTATAATTGTGTAAACTTCAGTGAAAAGTCATACATAGGTACGACGACGAGCAAAGCGAGGAGGAATGTTAGGTTACTGGTGCACCACTACGCGCGAGCCGAGCGAGCTAAGCGAGCGTGCCGCGGCAGCAGCCGGCGATGCGCCAGAAGAAGAATAAGCCAAAGCCCATCACAAACTTTCGCCGTAGAATTATTCGTGGTCTTGATATTTCCTTGTTACGTGATTCGCTGCTGTAGTATTGAGGTGACATGTTATTCGAATTTTAAAATTTCGGTACCAAATAACGCACTCTTCTTTACCGCGAGCGTGCAAAGTCCGAACTTTTTTCATCAATCTCATTTTGTTACGAGTAGACGTACCAAGAAAGTTACCTACTGTCTCTATTTACACTGTGCTAGAACACAGCACGGTCGTTAGTTGACTAGTGGAGTGGAACCGTGGCCGGCGGATACCGGCGCGGCGTGGTATTAGCGTGAGTAACCGCCGAACCTCTGGGAAATTGCACTCATCCTGAGCTTATTTTGAACATGATTTAAAGGGAAAGGAAGTTTCGTGGATGGTTCAACCTCAAATGAAGTAGTAGCTTTTTGCGTGCAGCTGTATCATACCCGACAGTAAAAATGTAGAGTGATTTATAAAATTATTTAAATAAAGAACAAAATAACATAAATAATTTTTAGTTTGCATATATATTTCTTCTTAAAATTAGTTTTAAAATTATTAAATAATCCTTTTATAACATTACAACACTTTTACAACACAAAATATGACCGCTATCATTTTCTCCAGTACATAGGTACTGGAGAAACTCATTTAACGAGACAGTTAATGAAGCCACTGCTTTGCCAGTTATTCTGCCGCCAAGCAGTAGTGTGCAAGCATTACTGTGATCCAATGTTAAGGGCATTGTAGCCAGCGAAATTACTGGGCATATAAGACTTAATATCTGATGTCTCGGGGTGATGAGCGCGTGGCAGTGCTACGCAGTATTTTTATAGTATTAAGGGTGGCAGTGCAACTGTTATGGTCAGGCGTGGCGCTTACCATCAGGCAAACGACTTGCTCGTCTCAATAATCATTTCCACAAAACAGGTGTCTTTAAATAATTTAATTATTTCGGAGTTCCTCTTCTAGACCTTCCATTTGTATAATTTTAATATCACTAAAAGCTTTCCGTAACATCAATTTATTAAAGTGGACTCGCTTCGTTGATTTTACAATATCCTTTATATACAATATTTTGTAGCGCGTGAAAATAACGCGATCAATCATGCCGTGGGAACATTACACGTCATGGAGCTCTGCGGAACAACATACTTTTATCCCTTGGTATTAAACCTCTTTGTTGCTGTTCTACGGCGGTATTGTTCTTTGATAAATTATTTTTTTTTGGCAGTAAACTGTATTTTTTGCGATAAACAGAGCACAATATTGTATGTACTGAAAATGCGGACGAGTCATGAGACTGAAACTAATGTACAAAATGTGAAACAAAATGGTGGTGACTGACCTGAGCATCCGTTACAAGCAGTAATGCGCAAGCATTAGCTAACGTCTCATATTGATGAGCGTTGTGCAGTGCCGCGGAGGATTTCGAATTGCAATGTTCTGGGCGGAGCTGCCACTTATCAGTATCGTATGCGTGTTGTTTGCGATTAGGTAAACGAGCTGCCCCAAACAATTGCAGTGCCACCCAGAATTTTTATTACCTACCACAAAAAGCACTGCGTAGCACTGTATTGCGCTCATCACCCCGAGATATCAGATATTAGGTGTCATATGCCCAGAAATTTTGCCGGCTGCAATGCTCTTCAAACCGGAACACAGTTATGCTTGCGCACTACTGCTTGGTGGCAGAATAATTGGCAAAGCTGTGGTACCCATCGCGACGGCCTCCCGCATACGAGAGGCCTCCCGCATACGAGAGACCTGCCACGAGTGCTTGTCCCGCCACTTAGTTACGGTAAAGAAAAACTCGTAATATTCGTTGTTAGAACCCTTTTCAATTGATTTTCAAGAGAAATATTAAGGCTTTGACCTGAGACTCGAAGCTTTTCTTATTTTCTATACCTAAATACCTACGTCTATCGAAATCACTGTGTTATTTAAATAACACGTTTATGATTGAAGAGATGATACATTTCATACGCATTCGTTGGTTTGTTATTTTGATCTAATTCGTTTTGTTGCAGAGATTATTCTATTGTTGTTTTATGTTGAACCAAATTTTATATTTAAATCGTGATGTACGAGCCAATATAGCAAGTACAGCAGTTTTCTTTTACCGCGTAGGTAAACAATATTTACCAACAAATTAAGCAGTCGCAGTCACAGCAGAGAGCGAGTATGGCTCAGTGGGAGCACGTGCGACTTTCGATCTGACGCACTTGAGTTCGGACCCCACTGGCCCCGCACCACTGACTTTCTTAAATTATGTGCAGATTTAACATTCGCTCTAAAAACGGTGAAGGGAAACATTGTAAAACTAGCATGTCCAAGAATTCTGTAATTCAAGAACATGAGACATCCGACAGCCCGCACTGGGCCAGCAGATAACTTAAAAAAGTTAGTAGTACAGGGCCAGTGGGATTCAAAATCGGGGATGTCGGATCGAAAGGTGCACGTGCTCCCACTGAGCCACACCCGCTCGCATAGCCAGTAACCTCCAATATTACTGCCTCTAAGAGCCTTGTAAAAAGTAACGATAGCATGAGAAATCCTATAATCCTCATAAGTTTAATGCACCGTTATATATTTATACAAGACACATGCTTTTAAACTAATCCTTTTGAGAAACAAGTATTAAAGCTGTTAAATACTTAAATGTACTACCGGAATATACAGTACTGTTAATATATTAATTTTTAATTTTATTTGTAATAATTTTCTTATTTAATTTTAATATTTTGATGAAATTCATTTATTAACGGACTTCAAAAAAGGAGGAGGTTCTCTGTTCGATTGTATTTTTTTATTATTATTATTTATTATTATTATTATTTTATTATCATTATTATTTTTTTTATATTTTTTTTTTATGTTTTAACAAACACACAAATGACGGAGTTCTGAGGTAACCCTCAGAACTCCGTCATTTGTGAACCGATTTGAAAAATTCTTTTTGCGTCGGGTTCAGTATAGCTACGAAGTGGTCCCATATAAATTTCATCGATATGTGACCTTGGACTTCGAAGATACATTGAAGTCGGTTTTTGTTTTTTTCTAAAAATTAATTATATGTCTGGAAACATTTGCACGCCTGCAAAGGCAGAATAAGAGATCTTTTTTTTTTGACACTGCTAACAACTGTACCATACCTTATTTTATGCAAATAAATTATTATGATTATGATTATATTAATATTGCTACGACCCGCGGTTTCACACGCGGATTTCCGTGATAAAATGTAGGTATTACATTTCATGAAAATCCGTTCTGCCGTTATGGAGTTACGTGGTAACAAGCTCACACACGCTCTCTCTCTCTCTCTCTCTCTCTCTCTCTAACACACACACACCTTCACACCCTCATACACACAGACTTTCGCATTTATAATGTAGGGTAGGATAGGATAAGATTCGTAGGCTTAGTAGGATAGGTAACGTGACACACTGATAGATTGGCAAACAACGCACAGCCAACCCTAGGACCTAGAGACTTGACATTAAGAAAGAATATTCCTTGGTTACCTTTAGGGTGTACTAAGATGAAAATTAAAAATTTCACCTCTAAAGCTAAATAAGATATTTGTTGAAAACAATAGGGGATCGGACAGTAATCGAGAAAAAATCTAAAATGTAGTTAGAACGAATGTTCGTCGAACCAGAAAGATCAGTCAATCAATATTTTAGTGAAATAATAATGATTTATATTTTAAATCAATAAATAATTCTGACATTTTATATCTGTTCTTCATCTCAAAAGAAACAACAATCACAGAGCATGACGTCATTTGCAGGCAAATGCTGTGAGTCAAGCTTGTGTTTATTTTAAATTTTTGCTATTCATAAAATGTATTTGTGCTAATTTTTTCGTTCCATTACTACAATATCGTCCCCAAACTTCACAAAACGTATTAGAATCTCTTTGCAAGTTTTATTTCGAATAGTTTGTCGTTTTCTACCTACATATGACATCACAAGTTTTGAGGTGACCGTTTGCGCGGCAATATTTGAAACATAATATTTAAACATAGTTTTAGGTACTTTTAGATCGTAATTTAATTAAAATAGTATTTTTCATGGCTATATATATTCATTGTAGTTATAGGCCGACCGTTTATCTGAGTCCTCGCCTGCGCGGTACAGGGGCGCGGGGGTATGACGATAAAGGGGACTGAGACAGGTGCGGGCGGCGGGGGCGCTTAGTGACATACACACGAGATGAAATGCGCCAAGATAGTTCCTAAGATATGTGACGTCATAGTAAAGAAATTGTGATTTATTAAATGAAAAATTATTAATGATAATACAAAATTTTAATTTACTAACTAAAAGCTATGAAGGTACGTAAATAAAATATTTGGTAATAAACTATTGTACTATTTATTATATAGGATAATTAAGTGTATGTCTTGTTGATATTCACTAGAATTTGGGACCAGTTTCTTTTTCTAAAATATTCGTACACGTTTAAAGCCATTTGCTTGCACTGACCATTCACTTTATGACCGAAGATCTTAAGATTCATCTTGAGATTGTTATCACATGTGTATCTCTCACAAGGCGTCCGCAACAATTAACACGTGCGATCGCTGTCCGCGTTGCGATCGAAATGAGCGATTACAAAAATTCGCCCGCCGCCCGCACCTTTCTCAGTCCCCTTTGTCGTCATACCCCCGCGCCCCTGTACCGCGCAGGCGAGGACTCAGATAAACGGTCAGCCTATAATTTAAAACACTTTCTGAAAAGTTGTCCGATCCCCTATTGTTTCAAGCTTTCAACAAATTCGTAATTGGAACCGCGAGCAAATTAAAATAGCCCAACATTAGTCAAGGAGTTTCATTTCCCACCTTTCGTCTCCATTATACAATCAGCTGGCTGTCACCATAATATTGCATTGTCATCGGACTTTGACAAGTATGCAAAATTTTAACTCCGTAGGTGTCATTACTCTGAGCTCCGTAGGATAAGAGGAAGTGGTTCTGATACAACTTGCAAGATTTGACCAAAACATTGCAAGTTAAATAAAAGCTTGTAAAAAAGGGGCAAAACGGTACTATGAAAACGCGTATGAATTCACTGGACAGAAGCTACGTAATATAAATTGTGACTGAAGTTCCTACAAATAATGAAGAGGCATAAAATGTCGCGGTTGGCTTACGTTTTATTACTTACTAGACTTACTAAAGTTAGGGTTATGCCGAGACGTGTATGTTCACGTTCTACCGTCATAACACAATATTTGAACTCTAGAGAGGATACATCTTGGAATATAAAATAACAAGACTTGCTCTGAATTTGGACGAATCAGACACAGTGGAGCAAAGTGGCAAAGTTTGGAAAAAATAGCAAGATATAATATGTATAATTAGATTTTTTCCCACACTACGCCTGTTAAAATTTTGCACATGTAAGAAGTGAGAGAGAGTAAGAAGGGATTTAATTGCTGTCAAAATAAAAGTGAAAAGACGAATTTAGAAAATGCAGTGCTATATACGCAATACTTTTATGGTATTAAAAGTTCTGAATGGCATTGCCATTGTTATAGGCAGTCGTGGCGGTTATCACCAGGCGAGCGATTTGCTTGGCTCATTACTCAATTCCATAAAATAAAATAAAAAATCAAACAAATTGACAAAGCTTCAATAACCGACAACCGGCACTGGCAGAAATGCTAATACCTACTTTCCAAAACATTCAAATTAATGTAATTCCGGCGCTTAAAACAGAACGGTAGCTAACTAGGACTGTGCTGACAGTAGCATAAGTCCAAGTGGACCACAATTTACTTTTTTAAATCCGACTAGGCTAGCGTTTAACCACAATCTGACCTGATGGGAAGTGAGGATGCGGTCGACACGCTTGCCAAGTACGTGTCTATTCACTTTAGATAACACCACACTGTCTGTAGCACGTATGTACAGTCAGAACAAACTAGAATTTTGGCGGTCAGTGTTTTAAAAAGTTTAACAAGTTCAAAGTAATCGAATACATTTATTGTTCTGTCTTATTGCGTCGTTGAAATTGATTTTTTTGATTGATTTGGATTTAGTTTTCTTTTTAATTCTTTTTTACGCCCAACGATCACATACATTCATCCTGGCCCCTAACTAGGATTCCCTGTATCTAGGGAACCAGGAACTACGAGAATCATGGACCCATAATACCCAGACACGAAACGAATGTTTGGGCTTATTTTTTTCTGTGCACAAACATTTGTCTGGTCGCGGGAATCGAACCCGCAACCTCAGTTTAAAGAGATTTGTGCCGACCTGCCCAATGACTACACCACAGAGGTCATCAAAGTTAAAGGTAGTTAAAATTATGCTACTTGTGTTAAGGATAGAGGTTCAGTCGAAATTTAATTTTTCTTCATTTGAATATTTATTATCGTAAGTTAGGCTACTGCTGCTTCTCTATATAGTACCAGCACAAAATATAAAGTTTTAATCTCCTCTAACAAAGTTGGAGCCGTTCTGGATATTAAAATAGTTAACCGGCCGACATACGGACAGATGTTTGTCTTAATATATACGGATTTGTTTAACTCCGGCGTAAACATTCTGGTGTTAGGTGACTTGGTACAAATTGATGGATACCAAAAAAAACTGAGATGCTAAATCTTAAAAGTGAGCATTTAAAATATTTTTTCAGCTTTCCAGACTTATATTTAGTAGATACTGGTAGTAGGTTTCTCGTATGCGAGAGACCGTCTGGGTGGGTACCACCGGTTTGCCAATTATTCAGCCGCCAAGCAGTAGTGCGCAAGCATTACTGTGTTCCTGGGCAAAGAAATTACTGGGCATTATGAGACTCAACAGCTAATTGTCTCAGGGTGACGAGCGCAGTGCAGCGCCGCGCACGATTTTGCAAAACAAAGTTCTGGGTGGTGCTGTTATTGTTATGGGCTGGCGTATTGCTTACCATCAGGTAAACGACCAGCTCGTCTCGAAATTCAGTTACATAACTTTTACTTTTCTCGTATTCAACCTTTACACGGCGGAAAAAGTCAGCGCAAGCACAGAAGCGCAAGTCGAAGATTTCAAATTTATCAATGTATGTAAGTATCTTGAATCTTATCTGACCGAAATAAAGTCTAATTTTAATGCTGGCAGAATGACCTTGGAGCATCGGAAAACCGCTGCGATCTATTAATTATTCTGTGGCGATACTCCGAGGTCGTTCTCCGACCATTGAAATATAGTCTGCATTGGCTCCCACGTACGCCGTAACCTGCCCAACCACTACACCACAGAGGCTGTTTGCTCATTAGCAAGTACTCAAATGAGAAATCTAATATATCTGAGAGACGGTTTCACCAACCTTTTAATGAACTATTAAATTAATCACCTAATTTGGGGTCTTTAAAATATTGTTCCATTTTCACCAATTTTCTTCTTCCAATATATTTATTGTCAAGGGTCACTTTATTCGACCTTTATGAAATACCTATAAGTTATTTTATATCAATCAATCATTTATTTGCTAGAATACATCAATTATTACATGGTCTTATCAATTATATTTATTGTCAATTGTATTCAGGCGTGCAAATGATTAAAAAATATAATTTAGGTACATGTCAATTGATATTATAAAAAGTAAGTATTGTTATCCAACGGGGCAATACTGCCAGCATCTTGGGTACGCTGCCAACTGGGTTGGAGCATTTGAGTTATCTATAGACCTTTAATGGTCTATGGGTTGTCCAATTGCTTCTCCTTGTATGTAGTTAGTTTAGTTTTAGTAAGTAGAGTGTAGTTTGTTTTCTGTAATAAAGGCATTTGCCCATTAAAAAAAAAATTAACTAAAAGTATAATGTCAACAATCCTCATAAAAATAAAAAACAAATAAACATTAACAATTATACTTAATTATTTAATTTAAATATTGATAATCTAAAATGTTATTTTCGTTTATCCTGTCAATTAACACTATTAAAGTGAAAAGCAAAATTCAAATAATGAACGGTTAACAGATCACATTAGGCTAATAAACAGTTATTAATAGGTTTGTGAAAACGGCCTTGAAGTTGACAGCACTAGACAAATAACAATTACCAGACAAATAACTCGTAATAATTAACGTAAACAATTATCCTGACTATCAGACATCATGGGCGCATTTAATGGGATGCAGGCAATAAGAATGACAAACACAAGGTTTTAAGTTCTCAATTATTTTATTTGAACGGTCACAGTTATTATTTCTCGTCCGTTACAATTTTAATTCATATTACTTGCGACCTACAAAAACACTTTATTGGCGATCACTGGCGATAATAACGAAACACGAGACAGTTCCTAGACTTCGCAGGCGACTCGTGTGGACTCGACGGCGATCAAAGAAAGACTGTCCAGTCAACAATACAACACAGCGCCATCTGGACTTTGTCAAACGACGCCATCTTGCTTTTGCGCCATTTGGTGTGTCGACCCAACAACTGTATCCATGATATTGACCGGAACCGACATATATTATATATTTGCACCTGTCAGTCCATCACCGACACTCACTATGTCCTGATTTGATTCTTTAAAAAAAGATGTTTATTACAAATTATTTTTAATCTATGGTTTACTGAAAACCGCTGGTTTTAATAAACTTTTCATAAATAGAGCTCCGCGTGGGTGGGAGATGATTAATCGGTTTTCCGATAGATATAGAGATTAGGTCAGGTATTAGATAAGAAGGAATTTATTAAAGAAAATCTATTAACACAAGTTTCAGGAAAAATCAATACAACTTTATTGAATGAAACTTAACATCAATCATTTAGATGAGTATTAATTTTTATTTTCTTGAAACTACTTCCAATACAATTACAACTCTTTATTGACACCAAAAAACAGGACACAAAAGAAATGGCCAAAATAAAAACGTACAATGGGCAGTTTTATCGCTAAGAACGATCTTTTCCGGATATTTTTTGGGATATTTTACAAATAAGAGATCATTACAATCGGTCCAGCCGTTCTTGTGTTCTAAATGGTGTAACAAACCCGACTTTCAATAATTAAATTAGATTTATTACGATTACGAATTAACGGAGGTCTCTCGTACGCGAGAGGTTATCTGAGTTGGTATCACCGCTTGGCTGGCTCTTCTGCCACCAAGCAGTAGTGCGCAAACACTTTAGTGTTTCGTTTTGAAGGAAATTGTAGCCAGTAAAATTACTGAGCATATTTTCCAGGGTGACAAACGCATTGCAAAGACAAGTGCTACGCAGTATTTTGCATGGCAGTAAAAGATTTTGGTGGCACTGTAATTATTGTTATGAGTAAGCGTGGCGCTGACCATCAAATGAATGATTTGTTCGTCTCAATGCTTAATTGCATAAAAATAAAAGAGGGGTGACGTTTATATCATAGTAAACAATGCTAAGACGACAATAATAAAAAATACGCACAACGATAATATACATAAACCCTGGCCCATAACTGGGACTCCCTGTATCTAGGGAATCAGGAACTATGAGGACCATGGTTCAACCACACCCAGACACGAAACGAAAGCTTGCGCTTTTTAACCTTTTTGAGTTTTCGAATGTGCAGATAGACGGTTTTGCAGCGATCCTGCGGAAACGAGTTGCGTCCCTGATGCGCCGGGTGCGGGGCAGCTCCAACAGCTACCTACAGTTGTTCGCTTGGAGGATGGACCTGGACTGCCCAATAATGAAATATTGGAATAAAATGCATGTTGAGCACTCTGGAGCCAAACTTAGGTTTAGATTAAGATGACATGTTTGTACTATTAATTAAATTTTATTTTGTTAGAATATTTATAATGGTTTTGTTTTGTAATTGATTATTTTATTGACATTATTGATTATTTTATTGATTTTATTTTGTAATTATAATGTAGCTAATTAATTATTTACTAACATTTTTTGAACTTGTATTTTTACTAACAAATATGGACATTGTCTGAATTATGAATAAAATGAATTAACCGACTTCAAAAAAGGAGAAGGTTCTCTATTAGATTGTATTTTTTTTATGTTTGTTACCTCAGAACTCCGTCATTCATGAACCGATTTGCAAAATTATTTTTGCGTTCGGTACAGTATAGCTACGAAGTGGTCCCATATAAATATCATCGATATCACCTTGGACTTCGAAGATACATTGAAGTAGTTTATTTGTTTGATAAAACGTAAACTTGTTCTTTCTTTAATGGAATATGTTTTTTAACAAGAATCTCACTCGCTCAATCATAGTCTTATAAAAGAAGACAGTAGGTATACCTAGCTACGTTTACGTAGTAACAAATAATTCACTACACTATCTATATTCATACTTTATCGTGACGCAAAAATGTGGCACTGCGTTATTAATATTTATTTTTACACTTTTCAATTCAATTCAAAAGTTCTTTATTTCAATTTTGTCGTCACAGACGCACTTATGAACGTCAATTATTACAATGACTCTACCACCGTATCAGAAAAAGAACCACTACTCAGAAGATACGGCAAGAAACTGAGGGGTATATTTTTTAGAACTTTTGTTACAATATTTTATGTTTGTTTTTGACAATATTATTTTTCTTATGTGCCAGTTGGCTACTTGGCAGAAGCGGAATGTTTCATGCATCTTTATCTTCTATGTAATTAGCACTGTTACGATTAATGGTCTGTCATTTTGGAATCCAATGAATTTACAGATGCCATAAACGCGGCATTAAAGTGTATTTGAATGGAAAATTATTATAGCTGAATTAGTGAACTCATAAATATATTGGCATGAATTTCTGGGTATGCCAAATGTTTATCTCCAGCCGATGTTTCATCACGAATGTGGCGAGTGTGGCTTAGTGGGATCACGTGCGACTTTCGATACGACGCATCCGAGTTCGAATCCCGCTGGCCCCGCACCACTGACTTTCTTAAGCTATGTGCGGAATTAACACTCATACTATCATGTAAGTTATAACTTCAATTCGATATTTTCCCAAACTGTATGTACTCAGTCATTACCATTTACATTAACAATTTTAGACGTACTTTTGGGAATATAAATTAAGCTTTTTCTCCATAATCTGGTATTATTATTTTATGTACGAACTACTCCCTACAACACCTCTACAATATGTCTTTATCTACTATCATGTAGGTTATAACTACAAATCACTCCTTATCAATAATCTCGACGCCACAGTCAATACCTACCGATCAAAAGATGTAATATCACCCGCAGTAAGTACCCTTTCAATCAGAAAACATTGGAAATCCATATTTATACCGCATTTACATACAAACTGCCACTGGGGTCGACCGATATGGAAAAATAAAACGTTCTGACTGTAAAATAAGGTTTTCAGTTCCGTATGAACCTAGTTCGTCGACAAAGATGAATAACATCCAGTATGTCTTCTTCTCTCGTGTCGGTGTGGCCAACCCTGGTGTCAGAGTATTTAGACCCTCGAAGACAACAACCGGGACCGACGGCTTAACGTGTCCTCCGAAGCACGGTAGCGCTCAGATGTAAATACCACACAAACGGTCACCCATCCAAGTTGAGACTGCTGCAAACGTTGCTAGATCAAAATCAAATAGAACAAAGTCCTACAAGATCTGTTACGAACGGCTAGGCAAGCTACGCTATCAGCGCTACTACTTAGTTATGAGTAATTCAGTCACTCATAGTGTTATAAATCTCTTTCGCGTGAGGTTTTCTATAAAATGTCTACAAAGGCAAACCTTTACCCTGCCGAAAACGGTGCTTAACCTATTTTGATATAGGTCACGTCTAACCACATTCGTAGCGAGGTTCAAAGGATAATTCTAGTCCTACTTACTAATATAATGAATGCTTAAGTTTGTGAGGATGTGTAATAAAACCTACTAAGCCCATTATTTAAAACTCACGAAAGTTTTATTAAAATAACTACATACTTAGCCCATTTTGATTTTTGGTATGTAGGTACTTGATTTCTTGGAAAATGACATAGGATCCTTTTTAGTTCGGAAAACCGCGATTGTGACCGCGGCACGCAGCTAGTAATATTATAAATGCGGAAGTTTGTGTTATGAACTTGACTTCTAGGTTCAAGCTCTGTTGCCTAAGTACGTCGTAGGTAACTATGAAACGGATTTGAATTCAATAAGGCTTGTTGACTCAAAATAAGGATACTTTTGATCCCGGAAGATCCCGGGAAGGAACAGTTTCATAAAGATCAACCTATAAACTTAATACGCAGACGGAGGCGCGGGTATCGGCTAGTAAAATATTATGCTTATTTTATTTTTTTATTTTGTATCGGCAATTCGTGTTTGAAAGGGTCCTCAAAGGACCGTTTTGGAGGGTCGCCTAATCATCTATGTTGAGTGTTTGAATAGGTGAAAAACTGGTGTATTCCCATTTGAGCACCTATTTTTTGAGCTCGCGTGCATTGAGTACCAAAGATATTCCCATATGAGCACCAACCAGTATTTTAGCTTGCTGCCCAAATAGAAAACCGCCCATGTAGGAAACGTAAAATTTTCTAGTGGAATTTTTTTGGATTATAAGCCCAGTTTTTTGAGTTCCATACCCAAAGAATCCAAACGATGGCCTATATTGACATATGGTATATATTGTTGGCTATATTGACGTATGGCCATGATCCACCGATCAGTGGTGCGGGATCAGCAGAATGTTAACTACGGTGCATCAGTTCGAATGTAGTAATCTCGACAGCCTCATTGATGGTTTTGGTAACAAATCCATTATAAACATTATACAAAAGCGTCTTACTGGTTTTGGTGACCGCAGTGTATAAAATAGCAATAGTGCGCAGTAGTGCGTAGCAGTAGTGCTCAAGCATTACTGTTTCAGTTTGAAGGGCATTGTAGCCAGCAAAATTACTGGGCATTATGAGACTTTCGAGCTAATTGTCTCAGGATGACGAGCGCAGTGCATTGCCGTGCAGGATTTTGCGAAACAAAGTTCTGCGTGGTGGTGCAACTGTTATGTGTAGGAGTATTGCTTAACATTGGGCGAACGACCAGCTTGTCTTAGCATTAAATTACACAAAAAAGATTTTAACTCTCAATTTAAATAGACAATTTAAACGTCCGGTCCAAAGAATACATAGGTAGATAAAGAGATATGACACCCACTCTTAAAGAGAGCGTTGCGTTGGCGTCAAAAAATACCCACAGTTTTCGAAACAAACTCAACAATTTTCTAAGCAAACTGGATTGTCATATTATAAAATTTAATGAAATGCAGACGCGACAAGTAACCGCAAAAACTCTAATAAATTGAATGAACTTTGTGACGGGTTAACTTCCCTGAGTTTATTTTAACAAACTGTCGTTTTAACGAGCTTCTTAGACGAGGTCTGAGTTTCGAACTTCAAAATTATTTTAAATTTTAACAAAATTCTGCTGCTACTGAATATTTAATTTGATATTTTACTTTTCCTTTGTGTTTTTAGAAGTTCATATGAAATTAATTAAAACATATTTTTTCCTTCTGCGTATGTTTTAAGCAAATTGTATGAATTATTTTTATTAATTAAGTAGTAATTAATATGCTTCTAACGAATTTTAAAACGCGAGCTTTGTTTAAATTTTGTTCAAAAACGACCCCTTTACTCGAAATTTAAATTTAACTTGATATAAGACCCTACTATACTAATAATAGTTAAGCCATGATTTTTTCAAACTTGAACGGAATTTGTTTAGGGAGCAATATTTTACGTCGTACGATAACAAACCGAATCGTTTGATAACGAGTTATCGTATGCGTAATCGACCAGCGGCAACGCTTTGTCATGTAAAAATACGAAACAGACAATAATTTCGTATTAATATTATTAGTATTATTTTGAATTAGTATAAAAATATGCATTACGAGAAAGAAAGGTCAGCGATTCTGTTTTTCAGACCCACCTGGTATAATAAAGTCGAAATGTCTCCAAGCGAAATGCCGACAAACTCAAATATGCCAAGAGAGCTCTATTTTTGAAATAAAACAGACTAGAGACGAACTAAAGCCGTTTTAGCTCATATTTAAGCCAGCATTTCAGCGGAAAACCACAACTTCGCGGGAAATAAGCAAACAAGTAACAAAATACAATGGCTAACTCCTAACTATGTCAGTTTCCACGAAAGCGACAAAATCCTTGAGTTTGACTCTAGATTTTCCCGCCTACTTACATACGTCAAACAAACGCTTCGGCGAGAAAGAGATGGCAAGTACCTGCGGGTGACGAGTGAGCAAGACGGACGATGAAAGCCTTCGCAGAGAGTAACGAGCCTGTAGCCGTGAAAAATACCTATCGTTTCGCGAAACAGATTAATTTTTTGTGGGGATATTTTAGCAAAACTAGAGCTCATATTTTTGTTACACTACGCTTTAGAAGGTACATCTGTGTATTTAATATAATAGATAAATAGACGTTTTCGTTTAGTAATGATATTTTAACGGACAATTGGAAGTTTTTTTTTACTGATTGTTGAGCCGAGCAGGTTGTTCGCCTGATGGTGAGCAATACGCCTGTCCATAACAGTTGCAGCACTGTACATAATTTATATGAAGCATTAAGGAATGGTAAAGAGGGTTGGTAGAGCGTCCCGCGCTGAGGGAAGATATGGTTGCGGGTTCGAGTCCCAGCCGGTGGTCGTATTTTTCTTTCCGAAAAACCTTGTTTGAATTAGCTCTTAATTTAGTTCATTGGTCTCATAATACTCATAATGCAAATATGGTAAATAACGCTTTATTACACAACAACAAAAAATATTTACAGAAAAATGCTTAATCTAAACTAAAAACTAAAATGCTTAAACTGTTACAATGAGCGACCTTATCACCTTATACAACCTCTTCCAGACAACCTTTGGATGTTAATATGGTGAATATGGCCAAAGATCAACATCATCATGGCAATATGTTATTAAGATAACATTGACAGTTATATTCATGATTGCTACTAGGAGTACAGTATAAGTAGAATTGTATATGTCCTTGATTTCGTTGTTTTCCGTTACATGCGGTGAGAATTTAAAATTCCAGCTCAAAACTGCAATTCGGACAATGCTACCACATAGCTACCTATAGGCACAGTCGAAACACTCATACTTCTTAGTTACTCTATTTTCACCAAAGAACAACATAAAATACAGACCTGTCACGCCGTACACAGATAAATAAAATTTTACGACGAAATTCCCGGGCGCCGGGAAAAGTTTACATGATAAATTACCTTTTTTAAATTTTATAGAAAACATACGAGTTTTTAACTACCTAATTAGACAAAGATTTTATGTCCAATTAACGCCAGCGTAGAAAACAATGGACGATCGCTCATTAATTATTTAACTACAGGCTTTTGTTTGGATGAGGTGAAGTTTTTAAATAAAAGTGAACATCTGGTTGTTATCAGCAACTTGATGAATTGCAAGTACGATGGACTATGTAAGTGTTTATTACCTGAGAAAGGACTAGGAGCGATCATTGACAGCTAACCAAAACCTTGTTTGAAATGACAAGCAATAAATAATATATGTATATTATATAAACTATATAAATGTTTATATTATATTACCTATGCATTATTTATATTTTGTAAAATGAATTAAGTAACTCAATATTTCAATTTTCCATAACTAGCTGCAACTACAGTTTCATTCGTGGTTTCCCGAGATACAAATATCCTATGTCCTTTTCCAGGACCTACAGTACCTACATACCAATTTCATTAAATTCCGTTCAGTAGGTTTTGCGTGATAGAGTAACAACCAGCCATCCATCTATACATTCTCACAAACTTTTGCATAATTATGACATTAGTAGGATTACTGGAGAAATTAATGGCTCGATTTATTCCGATAATAAAATCTTACGACTTATTCGCCCACTCTATGTGAGAACTTCTTGAAAATCTTACTCAGAATTACAAGAAATGCTTCTCCAGTCTAATAAAGAAGGTCAAGGGGATCTATAACTAGATTTGCAACGATTAACATCATACAAAAAGCAAAGGGTAAAAAGTAATACTAACTGCATCATGAATTTAATTTTAGGTTAGATTACTTTAGATTAGACTCATACCTACTATAAAAATAAGCGTTTAAGTGATCACAAATGACACCCTGTTATCATTCAGGGCAATAAAACAAAATCACTATCTCAATTTACACCCTCGACGTTATCACTAACGACAGAAAAAACATCATTGCCTTAGTGTCGCGTCTATACAACATAATCTTTGACGTTTATCTGTGGATGTCCCAGTCTCGCTCGCGGCGGCCGAGGTCAGAGTCGCTCTGCTGAAAATGTGTCTGAAAACCGTGGAAATACGACTTGTGTGATTGTGCTTTGTGGGACGGTTTCCCGTAATTAGGTAAGTTTTTTGAAGCTATACATCTTATTAATTGAGCTAGCTGATCTTTGACCTTGTGCATTGTAGAACAAGACACTGGTTTGAAGACACCGATAACTGATTTCGTTTATAAACGTAGAGAAACTCGTGATACGGTATCTTCGCATGTGATTGCTTTTTCAGGAGGATATTATGTAAATTTCTGAGATCTGTGCAGGCTAACGGTAAATCTGAGGTATCATAGGCTTCTCTGTTCGGAAAATTGTAGAAATGGAAAAGATACTTTAACAAAAAAGGTATATTTATTTAAATAATTTTGAGAAAATCTACTCTGTTCTATGGGTCTTTGTCTAATATTCTGTTTAAATCTATCTTTGTAATATTAGTGATTTTTAATGACGAAGCAATGTTTGATTTAAAACACATTATATTATACCTATTTACGACATTAGAATCGAAATTGTTAATAAATATATTATCAATATTCTCATACAATCTTAAAAATCAACCCACCACTTGATGTTTATTTTCTTTCTGATAAGAAATATGCAGTAACAGGTCTTTTATAATTGTCGAGATACTATAGATAATTCTTTATTTACTGAGGCATTTATTCTTTGACATTTTAACATTTTATCAAAACTAAAAACCGACTTCAACTGATGTAGTTCGAATTCCAAAGTCGAATATGCTTGAAATTTATATGGGACCACTTCGTAACTATATTGAACCCGACGCAAAACGAAATTTCTAAATCATAATAATAAATGACGGAGGTCTGAGGTAACAAACACAAAAAACTACCTTTATGAAGTCGGTTAAAAATACATATATTTGAATCCCAGTTGCGACCCTTTCATGCGACTCTGGACCATGGTCCCACAACACCCAACCAGATACGATACTGTTGTCCCTTTTCTGTTCACAGACGTTTGAAAATTTGATTTGGCGGACGTTTGAGAATCCGAAAAATAAATGAAATTGTGAAAATTATATCACTTAAATCTTTAATTTTAGGCAATCTACATAAAATAAGATTTGCAAGTACCAGTAAGTTATAACCCTAACGTTACAAAGGTGCAGTAGTAATTTATCATCCCGAGCTCTTGTTTAAATGTAACCTTTTTCAACGTGATTTATGATGTTAACAGAGGTTTTATTGCGAATGCTTGCATTTAAATTATATTTTGTTAACTAGTTGCACCCCGTGGTTTCACCTGACAATTTCGCAAATCAAATTATCAAATATCTGAGAAAAGAAAAGGAGCGAGTGTCGTGTCTGGTTGGGTGTTGTGGTCCCGAGTCGTAGTTTTTGATTCCATAGACACAGAAAATCCTAGTTATGAGATATGTTATAACTCAAATGTCTGCTCTAGCCTCTCAACAGCTACTAATATACTATACCCATACGTATTCTTCAATAGCTCGCCAGTCGCATTTTGAAATCGGTAGCACAATAGCTGCTCCGCAGAATATTTCCTATTGATAAAGGTATCATTAGGCGAACGCGAAGCCTTCTTTGAAGTACGCTAAGAAGAGGGAATCCTCTTATTAATCTTTATTTTTGAATTCATAAGTTCCTTTTAAATATTTCTGTTTATTTACAGCACCAGCTACAGCTAAAGTACCAAAAAATAAACCATTTTTTGGTGCTGAGTGCTAATTAAAAGAATGTATAGGTTAAGCATAAATATTATATAGAAAGGTTACTCCGACACTAGGGTTGGCCTCACACCCACACGAGAGAAGAAGAAGATCTAGAAAAATAAACCTAAAAGGACCTTAACGGTAGGCAACGCACCAGTAATGCCCCGAGTATTGCAGGTGACCGCTTACAATCCAGGCGGGCCGACTGCTTGTTATTATATTTAAATAATATCTCATTGTTGAAATTTAACACCGGTATTCTAGATCGGTATTCCATTATAGTTCTAGTTGTTATTTTTTTTTTAATTTAATATCATTTTAACACTAGGACAACAATGTAAGAAAAACAAAATCAACATTAAAATCTAATATTAACGTTTCCAAAATGCTGGCATACAGCCTCGCCACGTTCAATAGCATTGCCTTATCATTCACTAAAATATAAGTCAGCATTTTGGCCACGTTATGTCAGAGGTTGTTTTTTTTTTAATTATACGTGGTCTTAGTAAGTTATTTTAACTCCAGTAAAATACCCTTAAACGTTTCAGGTACGCTCAAGTAAGGTCCGTAGGGAGTTACATTGGATTGAGTTTGTTAAAATTTTACCTGCGCCTTTGTACGAAGAAATACATTTAACCATTCTTTTGTTGAAAGGGCATGAGGCTAAGCACGTGTCTGGAAAATAAATATGTCTTAAAGAAAATATCCAAGCCTTGCATTTGTATGTGTTTGCCCTAATTCAGAATGAGTACCTATGCAGTTGAGAAAACATATGAAACAAGATTACATGTTTACGTTAGCATGTTGTGGAACGTTTATTTTTAAATTGAGATATCACAATCTTATCTCCATCACAATCTTAAAATTATAAATGCGAAAGTTTGTATGTATGGATCTGTAACTCATGCTCGTATTCATGAGCGACACTTGACGAAACACTTGGCTAAGTACAGCAACCAGCAGCACTGTGATACAAATGCGTGGAAATGAAGAGTTCTGATTTGTTTTTTTTTATGGAACTGAGTGATGAGATGAGCGAGTCGTTTGCCTGATGGTAAGCGCCACGCCTGCCCATAACAATTGCAGTGCCACCCAGAACTTTTAATACCATAAAAAGCACTGCTTAGCACTGCACTGCGTTATCACCTCGAGACATCAGATAATAAGTCTCATATGCCCAGTAATTTTGCTGGCTACAATGCCCTCCAAACCGGAATACACTAATATGCAAAAGTAATAATAAATAATGCGAAAATTTGTATTTAAGTGTGTTTGTACGTAATCGTGTTTGTTACTTCTTCACGTACTAACGGCTCAACAGATTTGAGTGAAATTCTTTTTTTTTTTTTTTTACACTTAATAGATCTATGTTTGGCCACTATCTCGCCTGATGTGAAGCGATGATGTGGCCTAAGATGGAGCACGTAGATCTAGAGAGAGACGGCAGTTGAGCGGCTGCTCAGACCCGTCTCCCCGATGGTTCACTGAACATCATCCCGAAACACGACTAGGTCCCTTGACGGCATGGCTTCGTTCGGTGGGTGGTATTACAACCACGGCCAGAGCCTACTATTCGGAATGGAGATAGCTTAAACTCTGGTTTAACACATAGGCTAATCATATAATTTTTATCTTTGGAAACCGCGGGTGAAACCACGGGGTGCAGCTAGTATTGCATAACCGCTCATGTTAAGCCACGAGTTCCTACTAACCTTGGCAGGGCTTGACTTCTACCTTTATTAAGCTTAACCTACGTAAATATCTTATAAAACGTCTACCTCTGGCATTTGTTAATCCCGGGAGACATTTTCATTAGATAAGCACTTTCGATGGCTCTCGCTGGCGCCGTTTTTTGCTACCGTACGTCATCCACTTAGAAATAGGTTTTTTGAGGGCGCTTCCAATATTTTTCGACGGCAAAGTGGGGAATTCGTCTGTTTGTTGCTGCCCTATTTATTTATAAAAGACGCCGTTTGTGGAATGTCTTTTTTTGGAACTTTTATCCAACTCATACTTAAATCATTTGTTCAATGTAAGCATCACAGACGCATTTATAAACGTCTAATTATCACAATAACTGCGATCGTATCAGAAAAATAACCAATACACAATAAGGAAGAAACAGGGAGCATATTTGGTTCAAAGTTCAAGCTCAAATTTCAAAGTTCTTTATTAAGTTTAGGCATCACAGACGCACTTATGAACGTCAATTATCACAATGACTCTACCATTGTATCGGAAAAAGGACCACTACTCAGAAGATGCGGCAAGAAACTGAGCATTACTTTTTGACAATATTATGTTTCTTATGAAGAGCGAGTGTGGCTCAGTGGGCTCGTGCGACTTTCATCCGACGCACCCGAGTTCGAATCCCGCTGGCACCGCACCACTGACTTTCTTAAGTTATGTGCGAATTTAACTCTCGCTCTAAAAACGGAAGAAAATTGCAGGAAAATGTGCGTAAGAAAACAATACCTTTTAAATAAGAAAGAAAGATTCGGATTATCCGTTGGATTTCTTCAAAATAATGAAATATTTTTAATACGGAATATCTATTATGTACAGGAAATTGTCTTAAAATTTAATAAAGCCGTCCGTGGCCGCAGAAATCTGAAACGAAATCACTTTCCGAGACAAAACGACTTAAGTACTTTACTTACTCTTAGCATCAATAATTGTATCTATGGGTATATACTTTTAATACCTTGTCTCAATAACGATTTTAATCTTAAAGTATTCAATCAAACTAGCTGCGCCCTGCGATGTCACCCGCGGTTTCCCGAGGATAAAAAGTAGCCTATGTGTAAAATATGCCTATGTGTGCCAAGATACTCGTAATAAGCTATCTCCATTCTGAATTTCACTCAAATCTGTTCAGCCGTTGTAGCATGAAGAGGGAACAAATACACTAACACACTTTTTTTTATGTAACTGGATGACGAGACGAGCTGGTCGTTTCTATTTTCGTATTCCTACATCTAAGATATTAAAGGTATTTAAACGTATATTTATTACTAATGCTGAGTGTATGAAATTTCTTTGGTGTTGCCGTGCAGACTGATCAGCTTAAGCAAATTAGAAAATTCTGGACTGATCCTATTTTACTTGGTTGGCTTTACCAGATTAGTAGCAGGGTTGTACCTAGTTTAGAAGCAGGGTCTAGAAGTCAAGATACAGTAGACCCGAAGCGAAGTCTGTATTTGCTTGCCGACAAAGGACAAGGCGCCCGAAGGACAAGCTCATTCGGTTCTAAAAACCAATTAAGTCTCAATGTTCCGTTGAAGCTTTTCCTTTTTCTTCTTTCTTTTGTTTCACCCCTAAAGCAATTCATACAGGATGGAATTGAATTCGATATTTATCGGAAATGTAAGTACTCAGTCGATGTATTACATTAAAAAAATAAAAATAATTGACCAAAAAAATTGACAATTAGCTGAAATGTCTATTTTACTAAACAGATTTTGTGGAGGCAACGCGGCAAAGCTAATAGGCGCCTTGGTGTGCGTCTTTAGCGTAACCTTTTTAGTATAAAAATAAATAAAAAAAATACAATCAAATAGCAAACCTTCTCTTTTTTTAAAGTCGGTTAAAGTAGACATTTCAGCTAATTGTCAATTTTTTTGGTCAATTATTTTTATTTTTTTAATGTAATACATCGACTGAGTACTTACATTTCCGATAAATATCGAATTCAATTCCATCCTGTATGAATTGCTTTAGGGGTGAAACAAAAGAAAGAAGAAAAAGGAAAAAAGCTTCAACGGAATATATAATATAATAATTTTTGGTCACTTACTTTAATTTTTTTTTTAATTCAACGGTGTAGATTTATTCTAAAGCATGGACTGAGTATATACATTTACGATTAATATCGAATTCTATTTCACCCTGTATATTATTTACTTTGAGTTGCAGTACGTTATGACTCTACCTAACGTAAAGTTTCGTCTGCGGAGTCATATAAATTGCAAAGCTTTGGGAAAGTTTGGAAGCGATAAGGGAGTTCTAATACGTTGATCGAATAAGACCTTTGTTTAGCTATGATTTCAATAACCAGGCCAGTTTCAGCTTCCATTATAACTTTATAATGGCTCTAGCTGTCTATATATAATGTCTCTATTTAATTTACCTTTGTAAAAGAGGCAGAAGAAGAAGAAGAAACTGGTTAGAAGCTAACTACCAAGATACAGGTGTGTCAACACTTAGTTTGGTGGCTCTTTGTGGATATTTCCTCTTTTGTGGCAGTGATTCCATAAAAATCTAATTCGGTCGTCATAATCAGCCCAGGCCCAGTGCTGGGCCGTGGGCCTTCTTTCATAAAGAGAGAATAGGCCACGCTGGGCCAGTGCAGGTTGGTGAATGTCACATGTCCTTAAACTTTGTGAGGACACGGCGGTTTCCTCACGATGCGTTCCATCAAAGTTTTGAAAGCGAGTGTGAAATCCATAACTTGAATCTGTAAATAAAAGCAATTTTTTAGAAGTGTAATTAAGTTATACCTTGTATAGACGAATCAGTGTTACAATTCGTAATTCATAATCATTTTATTTGCATTAAATAAAGTACGGTACTTGAATCTTCAATATAATGCCCCGTAATTTCGCTGGCTACAATACCCTGCAAACTGGAACACAGTAATGCTTGCGCACTACTGCTTGACGGCAGAAGAACTGGCAAAGACGGCCTCTTGAATACGAGAAACCTATTAATTTAGTTCGGAGAGTCATTACATATCATATATAAATACATACATAAACCTATCCGCATAACCGTAAATTGTCCTTTTTTGTCGCACTATACATACTTATTAGCTATGTGAACAAAGTTGTATGTAAGAAATAACTTTTGTATTTATATAAGGAGACCTATAATTCGCTGTATTAGTGTACCCTTTAATATTAGTACTTACTATTATTTTATCATAATGTTGTTGATTTAGAAACGGGATATATACCATGTATTTCTTTTGTTTTGAGTTCTCGGTATTTATCCCGTTTCTAAATCAAATTCTAGTGTCAGTGACCATGTTAGTTTTAAAACTTATGATGAAGATTCTTATCAAGGGACGGCGAAATGAAGAGTGCGGCTGTAGTTTTGTACAATAGATTGTAAGTCTGGTATTAAAAATAGTGAAAGTAATATTAATTATAGCTACATGTATGTCTAGCGTTGTGATCGCAGACCGAATGGTTTTAAAAAAAATATATAATGATGTTGGTCTTTTAAATATATAAATAAATAAATCGTATAGTGGCTTTAGTCACATGATCTCTTGCCACAAGTACGGCTAAACATCAACAGACAGGTGTCAATTTCTCAAGCCATTTTCTAGACAATACAGCCATTTGAAGGACTATCAACAAACAATAGATCACTACGTTTATACAAATCAACAACATCAATATGCAAGCAGTTTAGGACGTTGTCATAGAAAACAATGTCAAATATAAATTCAATACTCTACACAAGGATTGAATAACGTAAACATTTCGGAATCCTACTAATATTATAAATGCGAAAGTTTGAGAGGATGGATGGATGTTTGTTACTCAATCACGCAAAAACTACTGAACAGATTTTGACGAAATTTGGTATTTAGGCTTACTTTTTATCCTGGAAAACTGCGGGTGAACCGCAGGGCGTAGCTAGTCTTTTGTATCTTCTTGTCTCGTGGGTGGCCATGCCTGGTGTCGGAGTTTTTAGACTGTCCGAAGACCTTCGACATTGCCTAATGATTGTTGTCTTAAGACAGCAACCGGGACCGACGGCTTAACGTACCCTCCGAAGCATGGTAGGCACACAAACGGTCACCCATCTAAGTTGTGACCGCTGTGAACGTTGTTTAACCTAGAAGCTCTGTTGTGAACGGCTAGGCGAGCTACGCTACGAGGGCATCATTTTTGGTTACGGTACTTACTTTTTTTGTCCTCTCGTTGTAATTAGTTCACGAGTCTTTTTCCTAACCTTAGATAGTAATCGATTGTAGTATAGCATCAGGTATTGTACTACCGTAATTAAATATCGCTTATGTGGTCGGAGTAATTATTTCAGGTGTTTTAATACGAACACGAAGATAATTAACTCTATGTATTCATAATACGATATTACTATACAACATATAGAAAAATACACAAAAATCCGACTTCAATTTATCTTCGAAGTCCAAGGTCAAATATCGATGACATGTATATGGGACCACTTCGTAGCTATACTGAACCCAACGCAAGAAGAAATTTCCATATCGGTTTATAAATAACGGAGGTAACACATTAAAAAATTCAATCGAATTGAGAACCTCCTCTTTTTTTGTCGGTTAAAAAACATTAAGCTCGATTTCCGAAAATTGTTTTTTTGAAAATCCAATTCATTCGTTTTAGGTTTTATCAAAAACGGCGCTGAGACTATTTAGATCTTTTAAGCATTTCGCTATACCTTATAGTTTCGGATTTATCCCTCCAAGCCCACTCAAAAAAACTCGCTTATCTTCGTGATTGCGCCACCATTTATGTAGGTATTAGACGTTTTTAAAAGTACGGGATAACATTGTTTGGACATTATTAAGTCGGAGTTGACAGTTATCCTAATCTCTACCGGTATCATTTTACTGAAAACCATCCTCCGTTCAAGAACCGTCACATATTCATATTGCGACATGGCCCTGAGTTGCGTAATGAAAACGCTGTTTTTATTTCTTATTCTTACTTCATTTACATATTTTGATGATGTCTCTCAAACCTGATGAAATTTTACAAGTTCTTACGATTTATTAAGAGTTAATGAATACTCTTTGTCTGTTTATTAAGGGGATATGGCACAGCCGCGGCCAGCGAGCACTAGGTATTTGAATAATGGTTTACGGTCTCGCAGAAAATGCGTAAATTAATTTAAATAAATTAACTTACTAATAATAATAATAATTTAACTAAATTCGTATCAATTTCAGATTTTTGTTAAAATTTGCGTTTCGGGAGAAAACGTTTCTACCACACTAAATCTCAACCAAATTTGGTAATTTTGGTCTCAATTTCTTAAATGGAGAATAAACTAGGTTTGTAGGTTTTCTTTTTTCTATGTTTATGTCTATTTTTAAAGTTAACAGCTTCCAAACTTCAAAAAAAATGTTCGAGTAAATAACGAGTTTTTTGGGTTCAATTTATTCAATGTCTATAGGAATTACCGAAAAAATAAAAACCTCAATAATGATAACATCTCTTACATGTCCAAATTTCATCGAATTTGGTTAATGTTTAGGGGTAGAAAAACGTTCTCTTTTTGTATGAAAATTTCAGCGTGCAGTTCTCTCTTAAATGATCTTTAATAATTAAAATACCGATAAAATTAACACGAACCGATTTTGATGAAGTTTGATATTTTGATAGAACATTTATAGATAGAACATGTTATGTACTTAACACATTTAGATTTAATATTTCACGTCCAACGATCACACACTTACATCTTGGCACCTTACTAAGATTACATGCATCTAGGGAGTCAGAAACTACGAGGACCATGGTCCCACAACACCCAGACACGAATCAAATACTTGCGCTTTTTTCTGTGAATAATGATTTTTGTCCCGTCGCGTCACAGGAATCGTATCCTAAATCTCACTGGTGATAGACAAACTAAACAAACTTACTTTAACTTCTAACCTTATCATTTGAGGTTACGTGCCTAACTTCTACACCACAGAGGCTATCTATATGGAGAAGAAGAAGAGTAATTTTACGAGCTTTTAACTTGCAATGTTTGGGTCTAATCTTGCATGTTGAATCAGAACCACTTCCTCTTATCCTACGGAGTAGAAATTTTGCATACTTGTCAATAGTCATGACAATGCAATATTATGGTGACATCCAGCTAATCTGATGATGAAGGAAGACGAGCAGCAGGAGGAAGGTGAGCATTGGCACTCCTTGACGGATAATCGTAAACTACTAGTATTTGGGCTCATTTTAATCTGCTCACGGCTCCGATTACGACTTTGTTAAAAGATTGTTTTGAAAAATATATTTTTCAACAAAAATCTTGTAATTATAGGGTACTTAACCGAGCCCTGCGTTTATCAGAACAATTTGCAACCTAAACAAGAAAGTTGCTCCTTCTCCAAACTTTCCCTTTGACCATCCTCATCTCTACACTGACTAAGGTTTAAAACTATTCTGTACAAGTTGAAGTTGAAATTGCACACTTGCAGTTCACACGCTGCAATGCAGGGTTAGGTTAATGCAAATGTTCTCTGGTGCAGACATACAATAAATAGCTTTTTCTCAAACATGCATGGAAATATTGTCATTATTTTCGAAAAAAGAACACGCGACGTTTTGAATTTACGGACAAAGAAAATGAAATCCATTGCAGGAGCGTTTTTTGAATTTGGAACATTACAAAGCTCCAGCAATGTTGTATGAAACGGCGTGCTGGGGTTATTAAATACTCTTTGATTGGATTTCTTTTATCATTCTTGGCATACCAAAGTAAGTCTCTTTGCTTAGTACAAATTGCGTTCCCGTGGCTGTATAGCTATAAATGCGTTTGCGTTTTGGCACAGATGATGAATAGAAAATTGGCGGCAAAGGTGAAAATTCGTCTTGAGTTATTTACATACTCAATAAACTTAATTAAATGTATAATATAATAAGTATGTTTTATTTCCCTGCATTCTTTTGAGAAAAGCATTAATATGTCTCGGCGGAAATGGCAATTTTCTATCTCGTATAAGTTTTGCAATTGCCTATTTCACGGCCTTTGCAATAATGTACTGTTTCTAGTTGGTTTGGCTAGAATGGCGAAAAAGTTGACAATAAAGAAAACGAGAAAACAATAGTTTCTTATGGCAACATAAATGTTTGGATTGCTCACCAGTACATTTTACCACAAAATAACCGATTTAAATTATAACGTCTCTTCGAAGTCCAAGGTCAAATATCGGTAAAATTTATATGGGACCACATTGTAGCTATACTGATGCCAACGCAAAAAGAATTTTCAAATCGGTTTATAAATGAAGGAGTTCTGAAGTAACAAATATTAAAAATCTAATATTATAGAAATTGCGCACAGCGATAGGGCCGCCCATTGTACCCACTGTTTATGGACTTTGTAAGCTATTGTTTTTCCTGTGTGTTTGGTATTCAATAAAGCATTATTGTATTGTATTGTATTATAAAAGCGAAAGTTTGTGTGTTCGTGTGTATGTGTGTATATATTACCACACTACTGAACGAGTTTTGAACTTTAGGTCTTGGACAGGAGGACATTATATGCTTCTTTTCTCCCCGGAAAAACGAACAGTTCCCGGGGGAGCAACTATATTGAATACTGCGCGGTTGAAACCCCGCGGCGCAGCTAGTTGAAAAAAAATAAAAATCGAGTTCCGGATGTCTTCATAAATATTCAGAAATGCTAAAGAGTTGTTTTGGAGACTTGAATATTATACAAAGAGGAAAAACGATTTATTTTAGCCACGAGTATTCTATGTTCAGTATTGTTCAGAGTTGCAAAGTGCTGTGATAAAAAATAAATGATTAATAGTAAAAAAAAAAAAATAGGTACTAACACTGCTAGGTACCACACTAGATAGACTTTTTGCGTTGGGTTCAGTATAGATGCAAAGTTGTCCCATATAAATTTCACCGGTATTCGACCTTGGACTTCGAAGATACATTAGAATTGAAGTCGGGTATGCAAGTGTGGCTCAGCGGGAGAATGTGCGCGATTTGATCCACACCCAAGTTCGAATCCTACTGGCCCCGCACTACTAACTTTCTTTAAGTTAGTGCGGATTTAAAACTCACTCTAAATACGGTGAAGGAAAATATCGCGAGGAAACCGGTATGTCCAAGAATTTATCACAAAAATTCAAGGACATGTGACATCCACCAACCCGGACTGGGCCTGCGCCAGCGTGGCGGATTATGGTCCATACTCTCTCTATGAGAGAAGGCCAGTGTCCCAGCAGTGGGAATGTAATCGGCTGATGATGATGACCACTGCTAAAAGAATATCGGTATAATATATGTCATATGTGTGCGAAGTAAAAGTTCTACGCGAACTATGAATCTTTCATCAAGTATTAGTTTGTCTAGTCAAATATATCAAGCCTACTCAACTTTGTAACAAGTTTGACAAACAAAAATATTTCATAGGGATGTCAACTGATTCTAATTTCAAGTTTATGATTGTATCGAGTCTGTTCACGGACATATATTAGATTAAATAACTCTTCCCCGAATCGTCCCCTTAAGACGAAATAAGAAGGATAGAAAAAATTTGGTTGCTCAAGCAGTTGGCTCGGTGGCCCAGTGGTTAAGGTTTCGGGATGGTATTCCGAAGATGAAGGTTCGATACCTGCCCGATCAATATCCTTTTTCTTCTTCCATATTATTTAAAATCTAAGATAACTCTTTATTGTTATACCACCAGAAATCATGACAACAAAACGAAAAATAACAAACCTAAAAACTAAAGTTTTTCAATGGGCGGTCTTATAGCTCAAAACGATCTCTTCCAGGCAACCTTTGGATAAAGAGGACTTAAATGTTAGAGACGGGGGTGTCAAGATAAGTGACAAATTTATCGATATCGTTGGAATCCAGCAATATCGATAAATTTGTCATTTAGGCCGGAACCTGAAGCTTGTACGATAAACGTAGAGAACGTTCCGGCAGTACTTACTTTAAGTGGTGTTCCTTAGTTCAGATTGTTGGCCAAAGGGTACATATGCTACCGGTCTACCAATGCTTCTAGGAAGCGAAACTGCAACTAAAATTCCCTAAGACGTCCAGTCCAAATGATCCAAATTATTTTGGTTTACCACATTCTTGATTTTCTGCTAATATGCTTTTACTAGAAATAACATACCAACATGTGTTTTAATATAAAGTCAAAGTCAAAGTAAAATATAATTTATTAAATAGGCACAAAAGGTCATAAACACATGATACAAATAATATGTATATGGTAAAAATTGTAACTTATATTACATTACTTTGAAAAAAAAAAGTAAGTATGTTTCACCCATTTCTTTCCTATACTCAAATTGAAGTCAGAAAAGACATGCAAAAACTAACTCAATCGGTGCTTCGGAAATACGCCCGCTGGAGAAGATAGCACCAAGACACTCTGCGAGGATTTCTTTTATTTAGCTCTTTTAAAATGTCTCGAAATATAACAATGAACAATTAGGTTTAAATTAAAATTAACAGAATGTCACACAAGAAGTGCGAGTGAGATGTCCCTTAGTCATAGTATCAGTAATAAAAAATCCATTTATTATTTCCTAGACTCTAAGGGGTATATTTTAAATCTGTTTTTCTAAGGGGCTTTTATCCGTGATTCGGCTATGCCAGCCCCATAATACAAACATGAAATTTACTATAATAATAATTTAGTATTAAGTACTTTATCTATTATTTTATTTAATAATTACCATAATTACTCTAAAGGGTAAGATTACTATCGATACGATCATATGTATAGAAGATTGAATAATACATACTACGTAGGTACTTGTAAATTCTACTGGGTCACTCGTTTAGAGCGAAATTGCACCCGCATCTTCGCATCCGTTGCGACGGCCAGGGAGGCCGTGACCTGCATTTTTTTTTTATATATCGGCAACAAGCAGACGGCCCGCCTGATGGTAAGCGATTACCGTCGCCTATGGACATCTGCAGCACCGGAGGCATTACTGATGCGTTGCCGACCCTTAAAGACTCTATTAATTCCCCTTTTAAAGAACTCCATGTTGCAGCTCAAAGGAAATACCGGAGAAGGTAGGTCGTTCCACATCTTACAAGTGCGAGGAAGGAAAGTGCGAGTGAAGCGAGAGGTGTGGGAAGTTCAGTTTTGTTAGATGTGGGGGTGAGCTTTTGTTTTTTTTTTTGCTTTTTTTACTTTTATGATTTAAGAAAATTATGTTCTATTTTTGTCATCTTAATGCGGTTTCCTGGCCCCACTATACGTACTGCTGGATGACATTGCATGGCGTTTAGGTACTTGTGGCACTATCAAAGTACAGGTGGATCAAAAGGCGGAAACATACAAACAAGAATACAAATATGAAAAATTAAATAAAGCTACTAGAAAATTAAATAATGTATGTTATAAGTTAGCTGCGCCCCGCGGTTGATCCCATGATTTTGCGGATAAAAAGTATCCTATCTCCTTTTCCAGGACTTAAAGCATCAATATACCAAATTTCATCTAAATCCGTTTAGTTATTTTGCGTGAATGAGTAACAAACATCCATCCATCCATCCTCACAAACTTTCGAATTTATAATATTAGTAGGAGGTATTAGCCAATTTAATAACAACTATTCCACATTTCAGTTCAAATGACGAAAATATTTGAAATGCTTACTCAAATATGAAATTGAAATTTTGTACAAACTGTCAGCTCTAGGGGCTCCAAGGGGTGATGTCTTGTTTGACTACAAAATGAGATATAGGGTGAGCTTTTGAAGCCTATGACAACCAAATCTATCTGTCTAGAGTTTTTGAAACATAATAAAACTGTATATTCAATTTTTTATTAATAAATACTATTATCTAAGCTATACCTAAATATTAAGAAAAACGAAAAAAGAAAATTGCTCGGATATGATTCGATTCGTAAGAAGACTCTTCTCTTCAAAAGAGATTAAAAGGATAGATGTAATTTGGTTGCTCGAGCAGTAAACTCGGTGGCCCAGTGGGTAAGGCGTCGGGGAGCGAATATTTGACTAGCAGTGGCTAGAGTGATTAGACAGTCCAGAGTTTTTTTTATAGGTAAATGGGCTTACGTTTGACAACATCTTACCCGATGGAAAGCGAAGATGCGGCCTAAGATGGAACACGCTTGCCCATGATATGCCTATTCACTCTAGACTTAGAGACACAAGTTGTAGCTGTTTGGGAACAAAGACGGTGGCAGTGCGTTCCACTCCTCAGCCGTTTCCATGATAAAGGACGCTGCGAAACGCTTAGTACGGCTACGACTCACCCCGCCTGTAAGTTCTTAGGTGGAAGGGAGAAGAAGGAACCAGATCGTGCAATTCCTGGGCACACTCCCCGAAGTGCAGTCGATAAAAAAGCGACAGACACCCAACTTTCCGTCTGTGTTCAAGACTTGACAGCTTCTTCTCCAACAGCGCATGGTCATTAATTAACTTAATAGCGCGACGTAACGTTAACGTTGCTTAATTTAGTCAGGAAAGTTTACCACCAATCAAGAAGCTCATCAGTATTTATTTGTTACGAATAATTTTATTCACATTATTTCCGCCTCTAATTGGTACTAAGCCCACCAATCCATTAAATTTCCCAATAATTCTTAGCAATTGTTGTTCACCAGACATCTTGTTTACGTATTCCGGGGCAAAACATCCGGGACTGTTCCGTTGTACGTAGTTTTCTCAGTTATTAAGTGGGAGTATGAATTGTTTGTGTTGAAAAGGTTATCTTCTATTTGCGTGTAGGAAATAGCTTGATTTACTGTCTGATTCTAAGAGGTACTCCGTTGTGGATTCTTTGATTCATTGCACGTTATAATACTCCATTTCCACGTGATGATGGAGAATGCGTCATATATGGCAATTTATAATTCGGCCTTTTTTGTCGTATCACGTCCAAATATGTAGTATGTACCTATAAGGATTGTGATTGTGACGAAAGGTTCATAGTTTATTTATTAATAATAATGTAACATTCAGATTACGTACAATTATTTGAAAGAATGTGAAAATTAATAACGAATTAATAATAACAATATTAATTAAAATAATGTATGACATTGTATAAAAAATTAACATTTTAATCATAATTATAATAATATTAAAAATATATAATAAAAGTAAGTTTATAAAAAATAAATGATTTATCTACTATACTGATTTCAAAGTCATTCTTAACAGCTAATAAATTCATCAAAGCTTTAAAACTCTTGCTTGACAAGCCATTGCTTCAGCAGCTATTTAAAGATATTCATATTGGACGCGGATGTTATATTAACCAATACAAGTGGTGGTAGGTTTCTCGTATGCGAGAGGCCGTCTGGGTGGGTACGACCGCTTTACCAGTTATTTAGCCGCCAAGCAGTAGTACGCAAGCATTACTGTGTTTAGGTTTAAAGGGCATTGTAGCCAGCGAAGCCACCGAGCATTATGAGACTCAACAGCTAATTGTCTCAGGGTAATATGTGCAGTGCAGCGCCACGCAGGATTTTGCAAAACAAAGTTCTGGGTGGTGCTGTTATTGTTGTGGCGTATTGCTTACCATAAGGCAAACGACCAGCACGTCTCGTCATTCAGTTACAAAAAAAAGTACTTACTAGGTAATTGTCATGTCAGAATTTTCTATACTCGTCATTTTTTAAAACAGGTTGCTGTGCTGAAACTATTATGGATTGGCGTGATGCTAACCATCAGGAGAAAGCTCGTCTCGTTACTCAGTTAAATAAAAAAACTCGCTCAAAAACTCATGAAGTAATAATGTTCCAAATTCCTTTTCCCAGTGGGGAAGTAATGGACAATTATGAGGATTACGAAATGTTTCAAAAAGTCGGGGAAATATAACTTGCCGTGGCAACATTACTTTTATAGCAACCCTTTATTTACCTTACGCAAACCAAAACCAGAGAAATGTGTAATATTTCGGAATATTAAACAGGCTATACCGGCTATATTTGCGTATGTTATTAGTAAAGGGAGTTTGAATTTGAACAAAGTTATAATTGAAGTTATTATTTGGGATATTTGAAACGTAAGGGTTGAATACAATGTGGAAACTGTAAAAAACTTTTCGCATTCTGTTACACCTTGTCAATGAAATTATTCGTGAACTTGGATAAGGGACACTCGTTTTCCATAATACCTCACCCTACGAGAGTTTCTGAAACAAACTTAAAGACACTATTAAAACAAATATACGTAACGGCAAAATAATTGGACTGGCAGTATTAAATATGATGAAAGATCGGGAATATCAATATAAATTCAAATCAGTCAAGTCCCTTCTAATTATTTTACATTTTCCTCTTAATCAATAACCGAAAGATCCCCCGTCAAGCCCAAGGGACCTCTTCTGACCTCATTTTTTTCAATCACTAATTCAGAGATTTAAAATCTAAAAATATGTATTTTGTTACCCCTTCCCTGCCAATTGTGATAACATATTTGTGTAAAGGGCTCATTAAATTTTTTTACTAAATAAAAATATACAAGCTCACGGGATGGTAAGCGGTCACCGTCAGACACCGTAACGTTACTGAAGTGTTGCCTTTGAGGACTCTTTTTACCCTTTTTACCCACGAATGGAATAAGCTTAAAAGTTTTTGGTTTGTATTTTTGAGAACTTTTTACTGATTTCGATTTGTTTCGAGGAATTTACATCTGAGAGCTACCGTGCTTCGAGGCACGTAACCGTCTGTCGTGGTTGCTGTCTTATAAAAACAGTCGTTAGGGCATGTCGGAGGTCTTCGGGCGGCCTATACCTCCGACATTAGGGTTGGCCACACACCCAAACGAGAAGAAGAATTGATTTCGATTCGGTTATCGCTATTTCCTTTCTAACACATCTGATATGATTCTAAGATAAATTATATTGTGCCAAACCACAAAGGGACGCCGGATAATGTTCAGAATAATGATAAATTTAAAATTTCACAATTTTTTTCTTCTCTCTATTATAACTAAAAAACGTTAAGGTCTATAAAAGCGTTGGCTACGTTTGCCGTTAACAGTTGCAGTCAATGTGGAAAATTTTTATGGTGCTGGTCCCTAACTACGATTCTCTGTTTCTAGGGCACGAATTAAGCGATTTTTTTGCAAACATTTGTTCCGTAGCTGAAAACGAACCCGCAACCTCTAAGGTGTACGAGATGAGAGCTAACCTGCGCAAGCACAATACCACACAATACTATTTTGGCCGGCAAAATGACGGACACTGTGTTTGTACAATGTACTTTCATCCCGAGAAGATCGTGCAAAAGATCTCTCAACGTGTGGGTGGTGCTTGTATTCCATTCCAATATTGTTTGCGAGTTGTTACCGCTCAATCATACTTTCATGTGGGAAAATAAATAAAAGCCGTTGTTTTACTTTGGCAAACAAATCCGCAGGCTATAGCTATTTATATACAGATGAGTATGACTTGGCTTATTTTCTTCAAGGAGGTGGGTTTCTCATCACGCGATTATAAGATAATCGAAAATTATCCGATATCGAAACTGAAACAATGAAAATATGTAGTGTAATTCCGCTGAATATATCGGATAATAGGATAGAGATGAATTTCCGCAACATCACGCCTGATTCCATTAGATTAACCGGATTTCGAAATAGTTTCCCAAAAAATTCTTCATAGTCTCTAAAGACTTGGCCAACGGGATGTTTGTAGCCTAGCGGTAAATAGAGCGCCTTACGATCCGATGTACCCAAGTCTGAATATCGACTTGGCCCTGCCAATATGCTGATTTTTCAAGCTCGTTTTATAACGGTGAAGGAAAAAATCGTGAGAAAACCCGCTTACGCTTTTGAAATAGTCCGCTTCGGCCGCAGACGCAATAGCACCCTTCGAACAAAGCCATCAAGCAACTTAGTCGTGTTCCGAAATGATGTTTGATGAAAGAGCAGGGAGTCCTAAGCATTCATTTAACTATCGTATACCTACAAATCGCTTCATCTTTATTCTTTATCTTCATCGTAGCTTCACAACATTAGTGGTCAAACATAGGTCTGACTATATGCGATGAAATTGTCAACTACATCCTCGCTTACCGTCAGGTGAGATAGTGGTCATACATAAGCCTGACAAATAAACGTTCTATCTAATAAAGAATAAAGAAAAATGAAAATATTTATTTATTTCTTCTTACAGCTAGCATAACAGGTATATACCTAATGCGATAGACCTATATATTTATTTAACTGAGTAGAGGTGAAGGTACCTATTGTTACCGTATCTCCGAAAATCGGAACTGAACAGAAGTGTATTGCTACCGTATCACGCTCCAACTGTGTATCACGTAATCTGCGAAAATATCTCTTTGGGACGAATTCAGGAGCTGTGTTTCGGAAATTGGAACCGCAAATAAATGAATATTGGATGTCTTGGTGTCAAGGACCTGGGTTTCAGCTAGTTTCCAGAATCGACCTTCGTTTCTCATATCCTGTGCATATTTTAAGGGTCAGTCACCGAAATCTGGAGATATTTTAGGAAGAATGTGGCTTCTCTTGTAGCTATTTTAGGTTTGAATGTGTCGATATCTAAAGATACAGGAATTGAAGCATATTTAAGACAAGCAATATGCAATATGGATGTCCCAGAGTTTGAAGTGGTTCTTTTTTATTTTTCTAGATAAATTCCAAAATTCATGGTAAAACATGATAGAGATGGTTAGCAGCACGCTATGTCATTGCATTTTATTTGCTTAAACCTTGACGGCGCGATCTATAAAGAAAAAGTGACTCTAATCATATAACTAGCCCATAATTCCCATAAATGAGCAGATCATGATCATTTTTATACAGAACTGTGCAACGAGACGAGCTCCCCGTTCGCCTGATGGTAAGCGCTGCTTTTGCCCATAGCAATTACAGTGCCATCAGAATTTCTAATATCATAAAAACACCTGCGCATCACTGCATTGCGCTCATCACCCCGAGACATCAGATATTAAGCCCAGTAATTTTTCTGGCTACAATATCCTTCAAAAAATCCGGCACACAGTCATAATTGCATACTACTCCCCGTAGCAGAATAACTGGCAAAACGGTGGTAGCTACCCAGACGTTCATAAGTGCGTCTGTGATGCCAAAACTGGTTAAAGAGATTTTGATATGATGGCCTCCCGCATACGAGAGACCTGCTCACCCAGCAGACCGACCAAGCAATTCAATTGCTGAATTGCTTGCTCTAATTCATATTGCTGAGAACCCAGCCTTCTGTTAGAGAAACTGGTATAATTATAATCAAAACACACTACGTTGGTCCATGCAAGGGTTTACAAGCTCTTTGACCCATGCCTTTCTCTGATCTTCTTCCCTCGTGTGTCTGTGTGCCAACCCTGGTGTCAGAGTGGTCGGTGGTCTAAAAAGACAACCCGAACATGGCCTCGTTAGACTGTTTACCAAATGTGTTGCCCAAAAAAAAACACAGCAACAAATTTTTATGCTTTACACTGAGATTCTTAAAAAACCACTGAACATTTATTCAAAACCAAAGCCCTTGCGAATGCCGAATAAACTTTTACTCACTTGCCATGAAGCGGTACTCTGAATAATTCATAACAGAGGCCTCCAGTAACCGTAAATTTAAAATTTCAACACATCGCGGGGCCTTCCTAAACAAATGTGGTTATTTTGGTGATAGCAGGTGCGAGATACGTAAGGCTATTTCAGAGCTTAGGGACAAGCACGTTGAACATTACAAGTGGATGTAAATTTTTACCATTAGAAACCATAAAAAAGGCTTCTAATAATATACTTCTACATGGCGCGTGATGGCCACAGCGAAGTCAGAGAAGTGTCCTGGTCTACACATCATCATCATCATCCCATAACGTTCCCACTGCTGGGACACGGGCCTTCTCTTATAGAGCGAGTATAGGCTACAATTCACCACGCTGGCCCAGAATATTTTGGTGGATGTCACACATCACTTAGTGACACCTCACTCGTCCGTTTCCTTACGATACTTTCCTTGCCTGTTTCGGAGCGTCTTTAAATCCGCCCATATTACTGTTGCGGAGTCAGCGGGATTCGAAATCAGGTGCTTTGAATCAAAAGTCGCTCGAGTTCCCGCTGAGCCACACTCGCTCTTTACTTTTCATTTTGTTTTCACACCCATATTTATTACACGTGGAAGTGTAAAGCGAGTATTGCCGGAACATCAATCATGTCCGGACATATTCCCGGCGGTTTTAATTAGATTTTTTAATTAAGTTATTGCAAATCGATTCTGGAGTAAAATATCGTTATTCCAAACTTAACCCAGTAGCAGATAGGAAAAGGAAGAATATATGCCAAGTGTACGCTGTCAAGTTTACAGTCTGTGCTTGTGTTTTTAACTGTACATATATCATCTATATACTTACCGATATCTTGAGCATATAATTAATTTTTAGATAAAACAAGGACCGATTTCAAGACTAAACTTATATTTATTGTTTTTGTAATTTTTTTCAAAAAATGCTGAATCAATTTTGATAAAATTCATGTAGGACCATCTCTGAAGTCGGATTAAAATTGGTTTCTAGGTTCAAGACCGATCAATATATTTTTCAGCCCTCACCAGCCTTACTATCGGTAATTTCCGTGAAATCTAATTCAAACGCTCAGCGTCCTCTCAAATCCTTAATTCCTCCATGACTTGTACTTTAGGGGAACCAAGCCCGCAGTCCACGGCCCACGACCCACGGCCCACGGTCTCGACCCACGGTCTCGGCCCACGGTTCCGCTCGGTGTTATTTTAAGCAATTCGCGTGTAAGCACTTCCCTGAATAATATAGGCTCACTATCCTTCGTAATTTAATAAATAAAAATTAAATTTAAATTTCGTAATGTAATTTATTTAATAACATTTTTGACGTAGTTTCACAAAAGATGACTGCGTAAAAAGGTTACATTAATAAAGTAAGTTGCTACGGAGATGTTATAGTAAATTGCGGATGAAAATACTTTTCCAATGTTGACATAATTGAATTGCGTGGGCGTAGGATTTTCCGGCAGTTATATTTAGTACGTTCTATTATTAAAACTCGTATAGATATTCGAAGAGGAAAACGTTTCTATTTGTATATTGTAATAAAACATGACATGAAAAATACTTTGAGTTTTCTATATACCAGCTTTGCGGTGAAGGAAAACATCGTGATGAAACCCGCTTGCGGCAGTGGTAGGCTCCGGCCGCGGTTACACTACGTAGTAATATTTAGTTTTCTTTGGTTATAGTAATTTGAACAAAGCCGTGTTTCTGGACAATGAAATGAAATGAAATAACTCTTTATAATTATTTAGAGTTATTAAAATTCTGGTCCTGTATCTGTGCCATCTCTATTTAACGTCCATATTGATTTCAAGGTTGTACTAGATAATGGTACAGCTACAGAGCTCTGTTTTAGATCGCAACATATTACTGCACTGATAAGGAGATATCGCCACCGATACGTTTAAAGAGATTATTGCAAAGATAGCGTATGCCATCGCTTAGATTATTAAATAACCGGACTAAACTTTTTGATAACTAGCATTTACTGTTACATGTCACGGAATGAACACGAATGACAATATCCTACTAATATAAAAATGTGAAAGTTTGTATGGATGATTGGATGGATGTTTGTTACTCAATCACGCAAACACTACAACACGTTTTTTTCGAAGCATCGTACATAACGCTGGTCTCTATTTTTATTACAATCGAGACTATAATTAGGCTAATGAGTAATTTAAATTGATTAAACTGATAGGTACATAGATTAATGTGTCCATTAACACCTTTCTTATTGTTTCAATTAAGGCGAAGACACTATGTTCAAGTGTTCTTTCTGGGTAACAATTGTTACATTACACTAATTCACTAGCACTAGCACTACACTAACTCAAGAATTTGATGAAATATGGTATGTAGGTAGGTTATTTAGCTCCTGGAAAAGGACAAAAATTTTCATCCTGGAAAACAGCGGGTGAAACCGCGAGGCGCAGCTATGCATATATCATACAAAGCCCACAGGATTAGCCAACTGAAGTGGCAGTGGGCCAGCCATATTTGCGCAAAACCGATAAGCGCCTGGGTAGACGCGTCCTTGAGTGGATACCGCGGATTGGTGAACGAAGTGTAGGACGTCCTCAGGCTGGCTTGAGCGACGATATTTGCAGGGTAGGTGGAAGCAGCTGAATGAGAGCAGGCAAATATTTTAAAAGATTGAAAAACATAGAGACATCTCGCAGTGTCTTGGTGCTAGCTTCACTAGCGGGCGTATTTCCAAAGCACTGGTAGAGTCAGTTTTCAAATTTATTTTTTGGGCCCTGACTTCAATTTGTGTATGGGAAAGAAATGGAAATGAAATGAAATAAGTTTAATGTAGCAAAAACATAAACAAATACTTAACTAAACATTAATACTAGGTATTGCCACAAAACGGCCCTACTCAGCATAATGCCGGCTGAAGCAACCAGCGCTGATCTTCCGTAGGAGCCGCCAAATGGGTAGACATGCATACCTTTTTTTTCATTCATGAAGTTTTAAGTTAAATTATTTAACGTATTTTAATTGCTCAGTGGCGTGCAGTTGGAGAGGCCTATTTCCAGCAGTGAATTGCGACAGACTGATGATGATGATGATCATTATGCAGCGCAAGTCGAGATGACGTAAGATGTGTGGTAACTATGACATTGATGAAAAAAATAAGTCAGGCCGCTTCTGTGGTGCTGTGGTTGGGCCGGTCAGCATATATCTCATACACTGCGGGTTTCAGACGTTGCGAGTTTGATTCCCGGCGGGGACTTGTATGTGGAAAAATGAGCAAGTATTTATTTCACATTATCATCAGCCACCTTCCCACTGCTGGAACACGAGTCTTCGCTCATAGAGAAAGTATGGGCCATAATTCACCACGCTGGCTCAATGCTGGGTTGGTGGATGTCATATATCCTTGAGTTTTTGTGATTAATTCTTGGACATGTTTCCACGCGATGTTCTTCTTCACCGTTTTTAAAACGTGTGTTAAATCAAACATATGACATTAGGGGGCCTGTTCCGTGACCAGTCGATGGTCTACCAGACAGCGCTAAGCTTGCCTACGACCATAATTAATCTTGTTACCAATCTTCTGCCTTCTTAGGGCTTGTCTGAAATTCTATCGACGGGTACAGGCCCAGGCCCCTTATCAAACAATTGTCTCACGTGGAATAGTTTCGCACCTACCCAAATCTAATAACATGTTCTGCATATCATCCTGTTAAAACTTCCTTTAATCCTGAGCACCTGATAAATTATTACACTTTTTTAACCTGCACATGCACTCACACCACACACACGCAACATTTATCTTTTGTCCACAACACACGACACAATCACTATACGCTCGCACACCCACACATTCATAACACGTACATACCTCGTAATCACACACGTAGCTTAAAACCTGAGATACTTCTTTAACCTTATTTATCCACCTGTTACTATTATATTAGACTTATTATATTATATTAGACCCTCAAACGGAAGAGACTGAACCCCACGACACAGGTCACCCTAGTGTGGGGTTCAGGGTTCTCTAATGATACCACCAGACAAGTGCTAATTTTCAATTGATATTCTGTTGTAAATACTAGGTGTAAGTATCATACTGTTACAATGTATTTTAAGATTCAATAAACGTCTGATTATTATTAAAAAAAAATCCGTACATAAATAAAGAAAGTTAGTGGTGCGGGGCCAGCGGGATTCGAACTTGGGTGCGTCGAATCGAAAGTCGCTCGCGCTTCCACTGACCCACACTCGCTCACAATTTGGCACATGTAAAAGTTTAATGTTCTTAGTTTAACGTCCTTCGCCAACTTTTCGCTCTCTCAGGGGTCTACTTATTTCCGTCTTTTCAATTTCTCTTGGGACTCCGTAATGTTTTGGAATGAAAGGCGATGCCAGTCCTTGGACTTTAAGGACGTATACTTACTTAAACATTCAATGTTTTAACTTTCGTACAAATTGAGGTACGATTATAATTAAATATACTAAACGCTCCTTTAGTTCAAATTTTGTTGGTAGTAATTTGCAAACTACAATTTTGA
This sequence comes from Petrophora chlorosata, assembly GCA_951640565.1. Lineage (NCBI taxonomy): Eukaryota > Metazoa > Arthropoda > Insecta > Lepidoptera > Geometridae > Petrophora > Petrophora chlorosata. The sequence goes on along the minus strand of OX621202.1, from coordinate 16,326,007 downwards.
ACTTGAATTTGAACTTGTCAAAAAAGCCAAAAGATGTATAAGTATTAAATAGGCACAAGAAATGGACTTTTAAACGTCATATACACATAATATAAATCATTTAAAAATAAATTGCACTCAAAAAAGTATAAAAAAGAGAGGTAAAATTCTTTACCATACCCATTTCTTTCCCATACACAAATTGAAGTCCGGTCCCAGAAAAGAAATGCGGAAACTGACTCTACAGTCAGTTTCCGCATGTTTCGGAAATATACCATAACTCTAATTAACTAAACATATATATATAAAGTCACCATTTATGTATGTTTTTGATATAATATGTAATAATGTGTACCTAATATATGTATGTATGTTTTTATATAGGCATTTAGACTGTTGCTGTTGTATTGTAGTTTGTTTTATTGACATTTTATGTTGTTATTATTATTGTAGACCTTACATCCCCGTCATTAACATTTTGATAATTCCTCTCCATCCAAAGTTTGCCTGGAAGAGATCGCTTTTAGCAATGTAACACTTTCTTTAATTGTTTTTATGTAATGTTTTTAATTCAATGTTTGCAATAAAGCGTTCATCTATCTCTCTATTCAATCACAGCAATGTGCTTACCAATCAAGCTACAGTAATACAGCTAGCTGGCTGAAAATGAAACCTATTCCACAAACGAATTGCTACAATGCTACGGTTGCGAGACGAAGCTAATGACTGCAATACCTCGGGAGCCGGCGCCGAACGGCTGCCAGCACCATGTGGGTATTTTATCGCTCTCATTTAGAACGGAATCGAATGCATGTGCCTTATCTTTGAAATCGGTTATTGAGTTTCTTTCATTAACAGTCTGATACTAGACAAAGGATAGAATAGTCACTGGGTATATAAGTGATTATTTGACTCATGAACATTTTATTGACGGAGTCTGTTATAAGTTTTGAAAGCGCAAAAATTCAGTTTCTGATGTGCTATTACTTAGGTAAGGTATAATAATGAAAAATATAATTAGCTAATATTTTTCAAAAAATAGTTTATGTTTATTATTTATTTTACATATAAGAATAAATCTATAGATAAAAATCAAGGGCATAACCTTTGTGAGAGAATATTACTTGAGGTAGGTTCGTGAAGAATCTGTATACAACCCCCGTACCTACTGGTCCCTCAAGCACCCCTCTACAATAAAGATCGGAATATATTGAATCCAATTTAAGCGTATCCCTTAGTCATGTCCCAAAGGTATTTACAGTATCCGGTTGCCGCTAAACTCTAAATAGGTAACTACACTACAGATATCCCGGGTTATATTCCCCTATCACACAAAAACTCACACACACACTAGAACGAGTAAAAATTCACAAATATTGATTCCTTAGAGATTCAAACAGTATTTTTTTCTTCTCTGTAGGATTCTTATTCAGTCCTCTTCTTCGGGTTAGTTAAAATAAATTTTGGGGGAAATAGGGGATAGGACAACTTTTCAGAAAGTGTTTTATATTAACCACAATTAATATATAGCCTAAAATCCTAAAACTATATTTAAATATTATGTTTCAAATATTGCCGCGCGAAAGGTCACCTCAAAACTTGTGACGTCATATGTAGGTAGAAAACGACAAACACTTCAAAATAAAACTTGCAAAGAGATTTAAATACGTTTTGTGAAGTTTGGGGTCGATATTGTAGTAATGGGACGAAAAAATTAGCAAAAATACATTTTATAAAAAGCAAAAGCGTAAAAATAAACACAAGCTTTACTCACGGCATTTGCCTACAAATGACGTCATGCACTGTGTTGGTGTTTCGGAACAGATTAAAAATGTCAGAATTATTAGATTTTATTTATTGATTTAAAAATATAAATCATTATTATTTCACAAAAATATTGATTGGATGATCTTTCTGGTTCGACGAACATTCGTTCTAACTACATTTTAGATTTTTTCTCGATTACTGTCCGATCCCCTATTGACTGGATAGGTTCAAAAGGAAATATATATTTATTAAATATGCACAAAAAATGCACTTTTAAACGTCATATACACATAATACAAATCAATAATCAGAATTGCAGTACCTAGGTTTAGACTGAGTAAAACGAATAAGTTCTTCATGGTATAACGGAGCTCACAGAAATTAGATTCAAATTACGTGTGAAAAATATTCTAATGAGAAAGCATACTATACAGTTAGTAATTACATAGAAGACAAAGATGCATGGAACATTCCGCTTCTGCCAAGTAGCCAACTGGCACATAAGAAACATAATATAATATCAAAATATGTTAAAAATAAATTGTAACTTAAGATACTTAAAAAAAGTAAGCAAGCGTGTCTACCCATTTCTTTCTCTTAATCAAATTGAAGTCTGACTAGACACACAGAAGACTTAATATGCTAGAAGTGCGAGTAAGATGTTCCATAGTCATCGTCATCATCATCATCATCCACAGCCCTTTACATCCCACTGCTGGGTATAGGCCTCTCTCATATCATGCCATTTGCCTCGAGTCTGCGCCATTCGTGTCCAGCTTCGGCCCGCGATTTTTACAATATCGTCGACCCATCTTGCTTCCGGACGCCCAACGCTACGCTTGCCCTGTCTTGGCCACCATTCAGTCAGTACTTTACTCCATCTGTCGTCATTCCGCCTGGCCAGGTGTCCCGCCCAACTCCATTTGAGTCCCATAACAGTTTTTCCGACGTCCCGAACTTTCGTTCTTCGTCTGATTTCAACGTTAGAGACTCGATCTTGTAGTTTGATGCCGAGCATGGCTCGTTCCATGGCTCTCTGTGCAACCCTGATTTTATGCACAGCCTCATGTGTGAGCGTCCATGTCTCGGCACCATATGTCATGGTGGGCAGAACACACTGGTTGAAGAGGCGGGTTTTCAGACACTGTGGTATCTGGCGTGACTTGAGGATATCAACCAACTTCCCAAATGCCGCCCAGCCAAGCTGTATCAGTAAAATACATAGTCATGGTATCAGTAAAATATGAGTAAAATAAAATATGAGTAATATATAAATAGGTATAAAGATACTGTAGCAATAAGAGTGACCAGACCAGACCAGTACCCACAAGCAGCACCCGTTCACGAGTATGACTTGTGGATCAGCCATCGCCAGTTATAACTGAAATTGTTGCAATTGATATTTTTCTATAGTAAGAGTATCAACAACATGACACTTAAACATTTGGCTGTGTCTAAGCCTCACCTCGACCTTTTCAGGTAATAATTTCGCTTGAAAACTTAGTAACATTAACACATACCTATCGGATACCCGGTTCAAGTATCGATTCCGTAATTATAGCTCAATCAAGTGGTCCTATCGAAGCGCACACCGGTGGGATTCCAAAGATCATTATTTCGCCTGATTAAAGGCCGGTTGCCAAAGCCCGCCTTCGTCAACATGAAAGTCAGGTTAAGAGTTAATTTTCATACACATTTTTTTTTTTTTTTTATAATTTAATTTTTGAATAAGGGAAAGAAATGGGTAGACATGCTTACCTTTTTTTACAAAGTCAAGATATTTTAAGTTACAGTTTTCAACGTATTTTAATTGATTTCTATTGAAAGAAAGAAAGAAAGAAAGAAAATTATTTATTCTTGCAAATAATTTTCTTTCTTTCTTTCTTTGTTTCTTTCTATTGTGTGTACCTTTGTTTGTATTTTGTTTCTTTTTCGTATGCACGTATTATTTATATAAGTTACTTGTGACTATTTCATTTATTTATTATGTACACCAAACCGCATTAGATCTAATACCTGTTCTATCAATCCAAAGGTTATCTGGAAGAAATCGCTCTAAGCGGCAAGACCGCCCATTGTACGTCAAAACTACGATGTATTTTGTGTATATATTATTTTTTTATAATTGTGTATATGTAATTTGGTGTGCAATAAAGTGTTATTGTGTTGTATTGTACCTATTTGTCGTTTAAAAGTGCTATTTTATGCCTATTTAATAAATATCTTTTATAGTTTCTATTCTTTGGTACAGGTTTGTGGCACACTCACAAAATTAGCAGCTAATTCTATAAATTAAAATCTACAAAGTTACTCTAAGGAATAAGGACATGGATATATTTTGTCACGAAAATAGTCGGCGCAGCTACTGAAACTTAAATAGTGATTTCACTTCTCGCGTTTATCTTTCAGATTGCAAAGTAAACGTGTAAATGGTGTAAACACAAGCATTGTAATTTTTTCCATGGATCCAACAATCACAGAGCAAGATAGTAAGCATGAGAAGAAAAGTGTAAACTGTGATTGTATTACCACGACTTGCTGGTTGCGGTAAACATCTGCGAGAGTCAATCAATATTATCTTTTACTAGCGTCTTGCCCGGCTTTGCATTAACATTGGTCAAAACAGCATTTAAATCTGAAACACAAAAATATCAAACAGATATACGCGGATAGTGACTATTTAGAGAAGGTTTAATTGTATAAGTTTTTATATGACACTGAGCCATGAGACGAGCAAATCATTCGCCTGATGGTAAGCGAAAATTTGCCTATCAATTGCAGTGCCATCCAGAACTTTTAAGTCACATAACTTTGCTCGTATTGCCCTTATCAGCTAAGTCCAAAAATAATATTATAATACCATATTTATTATAATAAAAACAGGACCACACAAGTCTTGGCTTTATTCCTTGTTAAATTATATGTACATACCTACAGGTTTTGTCTTATTTTAGTACTTGTTATTTCGGTACAAATAAAAAACACACCTAACGATCACATACACTTTTCGAGTATACTTTATCTGAGCATACACTGGCCCCTAACTAGGATTCTCTGATCTAGAGAACCGGGAACTATGAGGACCATCGTCCCACAATACCCAGACACGAAACAAATGTTTGCGCTTATTTTATCTGTGCACAAACATGTGTCCCGTCGCGGGAATCGAACCCGCAACCTCAGTCATGTATGAGATTTGAAGCAACCATAATGAAATGAAATCATGAAATGAAATCATTTATTTGCAATACATGTTGGTACATACATTAAAGATGTTAATTTAAATATGATCAGATCCGAAACACATAGTCAATATAATTATTATAAGTGACATGCAAAATGTCATGACATATGTTTGTTTATTTCATTTTTATCTTAATCTAAAGCTATCCAATCTTTATTATACCACCAAATAACTAATAGATGGTGCCGCCTAATAGACCTTATTGGATGCCAAATTACTGGCATCGATTCCGTAATTATAGCACTATCAAGTGGCTCTATTCCGAAGCCCCGACCGGTGGGATTCCGAAGGTCATTCCGCCTGACTATCTACGATCCCACTAATTGGGATTCTGATGCGGATAATTGAGCAAGTTTTTGAGCTAAGTAAGTGCTCTGAAGACAACTAATTATACGCACTTTTTTGTCTATGATGCTTCTGCCTGGTTTGTTGATGTGGCTGTTTTGAGGACCAGTAGGATTCCGAAAGCTATTCTGCGCCTTCGCCTACAATCAACAATACTTAGGGCCCATTTCTACGTAAGTACGTAGGCGGGCGGAAAGTATGAAAACGCATAGTTTTATTCAGATGGACCACTTTCTGCTACGGTAATGGATGTGGACGACATATCGCAACCACAATGCAGCGCAACACGCCGCACGAGCGGCTGGCTACCTTGCAAACACAACGTTGTTTCTTCTAAGAAATCTGTTTCAGTTATGGAGTCAGACAGACTGACTACTGTACTCTGTAAACACTACCAATAACGCAACCACATGCAGCCACGTTTCAGGACACGTTTTTGTTGTTACTACAACGCAACTAGACAAACGAAACTGCAGCAAAACTATTCACACGTAACTTTCTGCGACTGGGTCTGCGTTTGACCACAATCTCACCTGATGGGAAGTGACGATGCGGTCGAAGATGTAACACGCTTACCCAGTAGATACTTTTTCACTCTAGATTTGAACACACCCAAATTGTATTTATGTGGAAATACGGCAAGGCATTCCACTCCCTTGACGTTCGCACTAAAAAGGATGACCCAAAACGTTTAGTACGAACAGGCGGAACGTCTACCATGTAGGGGTGTTATCTACTTTTTGTCATTACAATGTGGCGTGGTTGTTACAAGTACACATGTGAATGGCTCATCAGAGTCATTGGAATGGGCTAAAACTTATTTAGATTAGTACATCAATATTATTTAGTTTTAGTGATTCTTCTGTTTCACATTCTAAAAGTATAGAATGGAAAGCGTAAGCGAAGATAAGATAATTACCTAATGAAAACATGAATTCAAATCCAAACAACAACAATTAACATTGAATGCATTACTTCCGTAGAACTCCACACCTCGTATTAATATATATACGGAAAACGTTCGACATTCTATTGCTTCCAATGGTAACTGTGTCATTGTTTGTTGCTGGAGCTCGTGCAGAGCCCAGATTGCTTTGTTAGGATTGGATTGCTATATATATGGGCGGGCACTAGTGGGATTTCAGTTTTATAGAATAAAGCTGAAAACTATTTCAATTTGTTTTCAGTTAAGTTGCGGTGGCTTTGCGGCATCATGAAAGTTTTATTCTAGCCTACTTATGAGCGAGTGTGGCTCAGCGGGAACTCGTGCGCCTTTCGATCCGACGCACCTGGGTTCGAATCCCGACTTGGCCCTGCACCAATGACTTAGAGATTAAGTGCAGATTTTGCACGCTCGCTCTAAAACGGTGAAGGAAAACATCGTGATGAAACCCGTTTACGCGCTTTGGAGTGGTAGGCTCTGGCCGTGATTGTAATACCACCCACCGAACAAAGCCATGCCGTCAAGCGACCTAGTCGTGTTTCCGGATGATGTTCGGTGAACCATCGGGGAGACGGGTCTGAGGAGCCGCTCAACTGCCGTCTCTCTCTAGATCTATGTGCTCCATCTTAGGCCACATCATCGCTTCACATCAGGCGAGATAGTGGTCAAACATAGATCTATTTAGTGTAACAAAAAACTTATAATTAACAACAATTTTTAGAAGTAAAATATTATTATATATAAGTATATAACAAGATTGTGAATTATTATTTTTTATTGGTAAATAGGCATACTTTTGACGACATCTCGCCTGATGGAATGCGAAGATGCGGCCTAAGACAACGAGCACGCTTGCCCATGAGATGCCTATTCACTCTAGACTTAAAAAGACACAAGTTGTAGCTGTTCGGAAACAAAGACTCTGGCAGAGCATTCCACTCCTTAGCAGTCAGCATGATGTAGGAATCTGCGACTCGATGAGAATGTAAAGATTTTCGCATAAAACTAAGTTATCGTGTTAGCCTTAGTCTAAGGAGTAAGGTGACCCACAGACCAATGGGAGAAGCATTTTTTCAAGACCTGCCACCACCTTCAAAGATTACAAAGGGGAATTGACCAGACCTAAGGGACTCGGACCGCTTTCCCTTTCCCTTTTCCCTTTAGAAATAACTACAGTTTAAGGAGATCCTTGAGCGTTTAGTTTAGAGACAACTGATATTCATTCCTGCGATGTCGTCACAGGTCTAAGGGATCAATGACCCAATGGCTCCTGCAGTGGTTAAATTTTCGCATAAACAAATACTATTGTTTTTTATGAAGAAACGTTACAGAAACAGCACTCACTTTTTCATCAATAAGTTTTTGAGCACGCTTCGATCCTCCAGATCTCAAGGATCTCTCAGACCGTCAACAAACGACAACCTGATCAAACACGCAAGCACTCCCCGAACCACTGAGCACACAAATCCAATGAAAGTAAAAGTGAATAGAATACAGGTGCTTAATTGAAAACATTCTACTCCAATTGGTTGAGTTGTTTGTTTTTTTAACGAAAGGAAACTTGGAATTTGTTTTGCTTTAAGTGTTTATGGGGAAACCTGTTGGCAAATAAATTATTTATTGCCTAACGACTATTGTTTTCTTGAAATCAATTGATAGTGTTTCGATTTGGACATTGTAATTTGTAACCAGCGAGATTACTGGGCATTATGAGACTAAGAGCTAGTTGTCTCAAGGCAGAGAAATGGAGAATATTCTCCGTTTCATTCATCTTCATATTATCAGGTGAAACTCTTCTCGTCACTCAATTTCATTAAAAAAAACTTAGGAGTAAATAAATTTTGCTGAATTTCTTTTTTCGTTTTCCAATAACTTCTTAATAGCAGATTACGATACATTGGATTTTATCACAAATAACCTCTATCTATAATCTATCGATCAGTGTCGTCCCAAATCAATTCAAATTACTTTATCAGAAATCAAAATTACACAGAATATTTCAAGAGGAAAACCAATCTTGAAATCTGTACAGACTTATCACAACATTTAGCCAATTCCGTTATAAATACATACCTACTCTGTTCACATGTTTATGCATCGCACCGCGATCGGAACCAATCCGCTGTGTTTATATGTTTCCGTAATTGTATGCAGACAGATCAACAAATATTTCAGGCCAAAGCTTTCAGTGCTTCAGGCAAGCTTCTTTAGTAGGTTACGCATCTGTCAATGTAGACAGGGATTAGTTTGTATCACGTTTTTTGGGTCAATAATTTAAATTTTTCAAGCAGCACATAAATTTATTCTTATATCCTTCATTGTACATTGTCATAATATTTACATCGGTGATTTCTTCCAGCAAACCCTTGAGGAAAGAGAACTGTCACATGAGCAAATAGGTTTCAGTGTACGGTTACGGTTTGACTAAGAAAGAATCAGCAACTATAATCTATAATAACCCCCACCTGCGCGACATCGCACCCCTCCACGCGAGACCCCTCGACGAACCCCAGAAACGCGCCCTGCCCCGCGACATTCTCCCGCCGCCAGAAGAAGACGAAGAGGGCAGAGGCGACAGCGATTCCAACAGAAAGAGGCCCAATATAGAGCCGCTGAGAGGCGCACCGACTAGCGGAGCAGCCACCAGCGGCCTGCCAGTTCCCCGGGGGTAGAAGCCCCCGCGCGCTTACGCCTGGGTAGAGGGGACCACCCCGAGACCCACCCCTACCACCCCCCAAGGGAGGTGGAAGATCACCTTGACTTGACTGACAGTTAAAACAGGACAACGTCTGTCGGGTCAACTAGTCTAAAATAAATATCAGTTACTAAATATAATAAACACAAAAATAAAATAATATATCTATACCATACATAACTATAAGAAGTAATACATACATAAGTACTTATAAATCGATGCTATAAGGAAAGATATGTTTCTTAACTCTTGCTTTAAAGATATCAAATGAGGGACTGGCGAGAATAGTGTGGGGGAGAGAATTCCAAAGCTTAACTGATATTTCTGATTTTACAACAGTTAATGCGATATGAAAATTTTGCAACCGCGATTTAGACAGTAATTTTTAATATAAGGACACTCGGGAATGGACGCTCGGGTAATGCCAAAGTTGGCCTAGGCCTCCTACTGGATAAAACCCCTGTCTGCTATGTCTATCCAAAGACCAGACTTCCGTGCTTTGTTTGTCTTTTTTTATTTTTACGAAATGTAAATTTGAGTAAGTAGGTCTACATTTTTTTATATATACCTATATACTTTATACCTATTATCTAGTGTAGCTTAGTATCTTCACACATTTTCTACAGTAGCTCTTGCGTTTTTGTAGCGTTTTGAATATCAAACATCCATCCATCCTCACAAACTTTCGCATTTATATACTAGTAGGATGTAGAATAAAGCTTTGGTGATTTCCCTGGCTCTGTAACCAACAGCAATAACGGCTCATTATTTTAGCCCTAGCTTATTAGTAAAGTAGGTACTTCCAAAACAAACAATTACTCGAACAACTAATCAATAAGCCTCAATTAGGTATGTTTGTTGAAAAGGCTCCTGAAAGTTAAACCACAAAAGCCTCTAACGTTCGAAATAACCCTGAACAGAGGCGATCGTTCAACCGATCAGCTAATTGAATGGAACCAATTTTAATCCTCTTTGACACTTTAACCCTACAACGTGCTACAACGGTTTCTATACAATTAGGTTTTTGATCGATATTTAAATTTGGAATTTTCTAACTTTTCTACTCGAAGTCCGCGCCATCCCTATCCTTCAGTTTCATGATCATTTAAAATGATCGATATCGCAGTTTGAAGGAACACCTTCCAAATTTTATAACCGGCCAAGTGCGAGTCGGACTCGCGCTCGAAGCGTTCCGTAACTTTATCTATAAAAACGGCAAAAAAAAAACATGTGTTTTGTATGGCAGCCTCTTAAATATTTGTTTTGTTCAGTTTTTTAGTATTTGTTGTTAAATACATCATCTTTGAAAATTTCAACTGTCTAACTATCACGGTTCATGAGATACAGCCTGGTGACAAACGGACAGACAGACAGACAGACGGATAGCGGAGTCTTAGTAATAGGGTCCCGTTTTACCCTTTGGGTACGGAACCCTAAAAATTGAAAGGGATTGGGATTGGTGTTCCAGTTAGATGATTGCCCTGCCAGCACTTAGTAAATCTATCCAAAAGTAGCTGCGAAATCATAGTAGTACTTACCTACTCGTATCATTTTACGCACAACCTCGATCGATGGGTACTACTAATGTGATCACCAAAGTTAGTTTCAAGTTTGCGACTAATTGACAAATTAGTAGGGATCCGCTAAAAGTATCGATACCTGAGTATACTCGATGCTTTGGTTACGATACCGAGTAATTTAGTAGTCGATACTTTTTGATACGATACTGAGTGAGAATCGATACTTTTTACCGTATTCGATACTTTTTTCGTCGTATCCATCCATCCCTATTACATTTCTATCTTGACTATTACGAGTATGTCTATGGACTCTATGGTCCATAGACATAATATAGCTTTAGCCAAGCTTTAGCCATAGAAGTTCCTTGTCATTAAGGGGAAAAGCTGTCATGCATTGCATGCCCCTTAGGACCTAGAAAATAAGGGTTATTATAAATTTGAGTATCTCCGGCTGTATATTAGTTAAAATTAAATTCTTATTAGTCTAAGTAATAATAATTAATGCTTGAGGTTTCTAAATAAAGTTTAATTATAAAACAAGAAATGCCTCGACGAAAGGCACAAGTGATGTTTGAAAGTGTTAAGTAATTCCGCACATAACTTAAGAAAGTCAGTGGTGCGGGGCAAGCGGGATTTGAACTCGGGTGCGTCGGATCGAAAGTCGCACGTGCTCTCACTAAGCCACACTCGCTCTCATAGTTTAATTAACAGTTAACAGCATTTAAGTACTATTTCAAGAGTTTTTAGGTACACTGAATGCCTAACAAAAAATACTCGATACCTGAGTAACTCGATACTTTGATGCGAGTACGGTACCGGTATCGATTATCTTTGTTGAGATACTACTCATGAGTACATATCGATACTTTTGTTTCGCTACCATATCCCTACAAATTAGTTCGTCGACTTTCGGTGTCGGTATAGTCGCCAGTGACAGTAACTTGGTAAACAACATAAGTATGTTGATGGTATAGTGATATTGAGTTAGAAACTTCTGTATACTACGCTTACCATCAGGTGAGTTGTTGTTAAACGTGAGCCCATTTAATCATAAAAAATAAATAAATATATATTGCAGAATTTATGAAGATCCATGTGCCCATTTTGAAAATAATAATGTGTGGTTCCGTCTCAAATTCGTTTTAGCCCTCGACGCAAAAAGGAGGGGTGTTATAAGTTTGACTACTATGTGTGTCTGTCTGTGGTACCGTAGCTCTTAAACGGGTGAACCGATTTGGATGCGTTTTTTTTATTTGAAAGCAAGTTTCTAGCGGTGGTTCTTAGACATGTTTTGTCAAAAACGGTTCGGCCGTTTTTACTTGTTCTTTTTTGTGTCGGGGGTTTTTAAATTTTATTTTACTGAAATTAGCTTGTTGAAAATGATGTAGCAGAAGATGGAGCACATAGAAGTTGAGCGACTGCCTTTTATGAGACTGCCATTAAGGTAGGTACATCGATTAAGAATAAAATTAAACCATATAACTTCACGTCTAATCGTCACCAAAATCGATAACATAACAATCGAATAGTACCACGTGAGATAAACATGCAATGGAGAGAGTGGTTAATCGGTGTGTATCGTCCTCGTAAGCCGTAGTATCGATTGAAGCGACCTTGCGCTGTAATCGATGTATGGAGTTATTACTGTTGGAACTCACCGCTCATGAGCAATTCACCAAATTTGCAATTCACCAGATTCGCAACTAAGTTTGAACTAGGTTTAAACTAGGTTATGAATTAATGTGCGACTTTCGATCTGACGCACCCAAGTTCGAATCCCGCTGGCCCTGCACCACTGACTTTCTTAAGTTATGTGCAGATTTAACACTCGCTCTAAAAGCGGTGAAGGAAAACATTGTAAGGACACCAGCATGACGAAGAATTATTCACAAAAATTCAAGAACATGTGACATCCACCAACGCGCACTGGGCCATCGTGGTGGATTACGGCTCATACTCTCTCTATGAAAGAAGGCCCGTGTCCCAGTAGTGGGAACGTGATGGGCTGATGATGATGAATTCACTGAAAGTGATAAACAAAGTCAAAATGAAACGGATTTTTTTAATTTCAAGCATAAATAAAAAGAAACTGGTGTAGGTACTGTTTTGCTTCTGCAACTAGAATTAGGTACCAGGCTAACATAGATTAAAGGGAGGTCTCCACCTCGTCGTTATCACTTCTAAGTAGATGAGCCAAGATACTTACATTTGGCAATAATGCTGGCGTTAATGTAGACACCTGAGCGATTGTGTTTTGTTTGATAAGCAAATTGAAGGGACTAGGAGTTGGCACTGTGACTGAAGCTCGTATTGAGATATGAAAGAACTGGGCCATAATTCACTATGACAAGTTAGCGATTCCTTGCTCCGATATTACGTCGATTCCTTTATTAATAAAATTTCGAAGCAAGGAATCGCTAACTTGTCATAGTGAATTAGGGCCCTGATATGAGAGCACGTTGCAGTGATACTCAGAGCTTCGAAAGTCATTACTATATAATGTGACGATGTATGGAAAAGCTTGATATTAAACTAGCTGACCCGACAGACGTTGTCCTGTCTTAACTATGAATATTAAATTCGAATTGGTATAATTGACATACGGCACAACTGACAGTTATATCAATGAGTTAATAAATAAGTTTTTTGTATTTGATTAAGATCCATTTACCGTCATTCGCCGTCGTCATACAGCAACTCGAACAGCTATCAGTCCTATTAGTTAAAGTACCCCGCAGTACCCGTAGTGACTTTTCTACCAATAGTAGGCCTCTCGGGGTGTGAAGCTAGGCTGTCGATAGCACGGCTTATTGTTATAACTTAGTAATAGTAAGCTTATCGGTAGACTAGAGGCAAGAGGCCGCGGGGCGTCGGCCTCGGAGGGCGAAGGGCAACGTAGAGGGCGAGGTCAGGTCAAGCGTTTAGAACTTATAGCCGTAAATATTTTCAAATGTTTTTTATCGCTCTTCTAACGGACCTTTAATTTCAATTGTATTTTCACTAAAAAGAACACAGTTCAATAATATTAATTTCAGTTTTTGCCACACTTTGCAGAGTTCATGGAATGATTGAACGCGGGGAGAACGCGTTACCACGAACGCCGTAATATTTTTAAAACGTCAAGCAAGACATTGTAAAATATACATGATAAATCCGTGAATTTGTTTGTCCAATGCAGAAATGTCTGTAAAAAGTAATGGACAGACATGATGAACACTCAATTCATATAGTTGGTGTTCGTCTAATTCACGTAGTTTTTTTATACCATGTGAATAACCCACAGTCTGCAAATATTCTTTCAAAGTCAAAAGGGCCCTAATACTTATAAAAAAAGATTAAATTTAAAAACATCTAATAACCACATTTTTATGCGAATATTGAGGTTAGGTCGGCATTTCATGCTCATAAATGGATTTAGAGTGCATTGTCATCGATTTGTGAGCTATCCTGAAAGTTTCAGCCGGGCAGCTAGTTAGAAAGTGCTCGAAATCTGAGTTGCAAGATTCCTCCCGGAACGACAGACAGGCTAACAAGAAAGTGACTTAAAAAAAACGTGGTAAAATATATATAACCGCAGTTTCATCAAATATCATACAATAACTACGAGCTAGGGAAAGTCTATAATAAATCAGAGAGCATTACAAACTACACCAAAATAAATTAAACATTAAGTACCACAGATTCGGGGGATCAACTTCACTCCAACTTAATTGCCTGTTAAGTCAGGACGGTGCGCAGTCTGCAGAAAATAATAACTTGTTAAGAACAGCAGGCTTACCACCATCTCTTAAACCAGCATTATTTTAAGCTTATTTCCGTTTTCCGTACCACGGAATCTTAAAAAAAGCTTACTTTGATATTGTATTGTTGAGAAGTTTTGGTGACGTCATCGTAAGTCATTCAGGTGTTTTTTTGACAGCTGACACTTCGCAGGAACAAAAACTTTATTTTTTTATGAAGCTCATGGTACGAATCAGAGTAATATGATTGTAAGCTTCAAATAAAACGTTCCTGTAGTATGATTGTCTTGTAAAAGTTGGTGGTAAGCCCCCTGAACAATTATCTTTTCTTGGGAGTCTTTAGAATAATACTTCATAGAGCGTAGAATCTTCGTAGAACAAATTAGAGCAATATTAGTTGATAGTAATTGACAATCGAAACTGATATATGATACGATACAAGTTTCACTTTATCTTGTACATAAAAAAACTATTTGAACGGATTTGATACTTTTTTTCTCATAATTGCGTACGGAGGGCAATTCAAGCTCATATCAACCGCTATCAAAGTCCCTTTACATTGCGTATTTGGAATTTTTGAAACTTCGATGTACTATATAAGTACTAGCTTTTAGCCGCGGTTTCATTCGAAGTGAAAAATTACTGTGTAATTTTTTTCGGTATTTAGCCTGTCACTCTCCAGGTACTATATATGTGCAAAAAATCAAGTTGATCCGTTGCTCCGTTGATGCGTGAAAGACGGATAAACAAACAAACACACTTCCGTATTTAGTTATAGGGATTATAGTAGAAACCTCGCCACCGCGTCCTAGATAATATAAGTAAGACAACTTTGCAAAGCTTTCATCCACGACTTTACTTTCGTTGCAGAGTTGCCACCTGCTACCCTATTCCGAACTTTGCCATAGTGTTAGAGCTTCTTAGAAGTCCAGGTTTTAATAAGATGAAACTATGTGATCTAGCTATACTAAAGCCTACTTTAGAACTAAGATTAAAGCTTAGCCTGGCCTAGAACTTGGTTAAGTAAGAGAATGTTTCATTTGACCTTAAAGTATAAGAAAACGGCTTCACAATGGAAGTTACATGTCGGATTTAGGCTGCCCGCCCACGCCAGACAATCATTCTCCAATTTTTTTTGTCGGTGAAAATGATACATACGGTGTTTTATATTGCAATGCAAACGTCCTTTAAAAAGTCGATCACAAAATAACGGTAACGAATGACGAGGAAAACAAGAAAGTGACAGATAAAAATATAATTTAAAAACCACGCTTTTATGCGCCTTTTATGGTTATACCTGCATTGTATGCTAATAAATATATTTAGAATGCATTCAGACTGGTCTGTTATAGTCAGTCCTACTGCTTCTGTCATACCTACTTATATTTTATTTACACTTTTCTGTTACTGATACTGTGACTATGGGACATCTCACTCGCATTTCTTGTTTGACATTCTGTTAATTCTAATTTATACGTAATTGTTCATTATTATTTTCGAGACATTTTAAAAAATCTGAAAAAAAGACATCCCCGCAGAGTTTCTTGGTGCTATCTTCTCTAGCGGGCGTATTTCCGAAGCACTGGTAGAGTCAGTTTTCGCATTTCTTTTTAGCACTCAGACTTCAATTTGACATACTTACCTTTTTTTCAAAGTCACGTTAACATAAGTTACAATTTGACCTTTAAAAGTGCACTTTTGTGCCTATTTAATAAATGATATTTGACTTTGACTTTGATTGTCATCGAGTAGTGAAACCCTGAAGTTTCAACAGGTAACCCTGAAAGTTTAATCGGCGAGTGCTCGAAATTTCAGTTGCAAGATTCCACCCGGAACGACAGACAGACAGGCAGACAAACAAGAAAATGACTTAAGAAAAACGTGGTAATAAAATCGGACCGACTATCGAACCTACAAAAAGTCTGACGTCAGCGGAGGTACTTAGTAAATATTATACTATTTTTAGCAATGAATTCTGAAATCAAGTAAACACTTGAGAGTTAACACAAACCGTAATTAGTATAGAGAATCTGGTGCGCCCATGTGCCAAAAAGAATGGTTACAACAGTTACTATGTCTGGTCAGGACACAACAAACCATTTACTATAATTTTACCCAAATAGCCATATCCCAAACTCTCAAAGCTTACATCTGACATCTTGCGCCGTATCCTTTCAAACACTTGATGTAGGTACCCCACCTGTATCATTCCTCCCATAACTCCCACCTTCAACACGTTAGTCCAACAAAGCCCTAATTAAATTTAATTACCAACATTACGTCCTCTATTTACCTTCTACCAGCCACTATTAACTAGTAAACTTGGCACTACTACAGCTGCATACACCCGCAGAGGCACAGAGTTGTGTTCTTACTAGAAATCGCAATATAGTAACATATTGAATATAATAGAACAACTCTTTATTATAACACCATATAACAGAAACAATTGAATCTAAAATCATCATCATCATCATCATCATCATCATCAGCCCATCATGTTCCCACTGCTGAGACACGGGCCTTCTCTCATAGAGAGAGTATGGGCCATAATCTACCACGCTGGCCCAGTGCGGGTTGGTGGATGTCACATGTCCTTGATTTTTTGTGATAAATTCTTGGATATGTCGGTTTCCTCACGATATTTTCCTTCACCTTTAGAGCGAGTGTTACATTCACACATAACGTAAGAAAGTCCGTGGTGCGGGGCCAGCGGGATTCGAACTCGGGTGCGTCGGATCGAAAGTCGCACGTTCTCCCACTAAGCTACACTCTCTCTCCTAAGCCACACTCGCTCTCAATCTAAAATAACAATGAACGTATTATTAGAGTCACAATGAGCGGTCTTATTGCTCAAAACAATCTCTACCAGACAACCCAGAAATGGAAGAATGTAGACAAACAATATAACATATGTTATGGACGGTGTTATTAACATAATTTCGTAGGTATATAAATGTATCTATCCACTCTTATATAAATAACATTATAATAAAATTGAATATATATAATATATCGAATTATTATGGTCGGCGTACATTATCGTATGTTATCCCCACATTATTAAATAGTATACCCCCGCATATTAAAACTAAATTAAATAGCAGAAACTACAAGAGTTTTTATAAAAAATATTTTCACAAAAGCGCAACAAATAACACAACATCCTGTATCTGATGCCTTTGCAAGTTATTTACTAATTCTCGGAACCAGGCGTCGCACTGCCCGCCACCCGCCGCCGCGCCGCATGCCCCTCGCCTAGTCGCGTTGTCCGACCGGCGCGGCGCGGCGGACGGTAGCGGAGTCGACCCTTACATACCTAACCTACACACTAGTAAACAGATGCTTACCTATCTTTTGTTTACGTTGTATGTGTTTACATTTATGTTATTTTATAGTTGAACTTTTAATGGCAGTAGAAAGCGAATGTGCGTACCAAGACAAACCTACTGTGGTTTTGTGGTACTACAGAAATATGTTTTGTATAATACGTTTTGTTTAATAAATTAAAAAAAAAAAAAAAAAAACAAACTGTAGTCATTACATAAAATACATAGAATAACACATAAGACAACACAAAGTTGTATAGGATAATTTGAAAAAATTTCAACACCATTTTCAAGATAATAAGGTTTAGAACATTAACCTTTGTTATATATAAAAAAAATTGCTAATAAATTGCTATTAAATTGATCAAAGCTAATGAGATGAGGGTACAGAGAAGGACTTTGCAACTAAATTAATTAAAAAAAAACCGACTTTAATGTATCTTCGAAGTCCAAGGTCAAATATCGATGAAATTTATATGGGACCACTTCGTAGCTATACCAGACGCCCGACACTCCATACAAATTCGCCGAGCTAACTGTCTAGTACTACTACCGGCGCACCGGCCTGTCCGCACACGTTTTTTGTGTGTGCGTAATTATTGTAGGGATAAAATATATAAAAAAAGTTATTAACGACAAAATAGTCCATAGATTTTAGTAGGTAAATGCATCATAATCACTATGGTTAGCTCTAAATTCGGACACATTTCGGGGAAGGTGCACAAGACCTACATCAGCTGATTCCTTCATCCCCATTCCATCTTAGGACCACCATAAACCATGGTTGCAATATATATATATATAATAAAACATGGTTGCACCGTACTAAATTGGCGGGGGGTGGGAGTGTCGCTTCTTTACGTAGTAATATTTAGTTTTCTTTGGCTATACTGAACCCAAAGCAAATAATTTTCCAAATCTGTTCATAAATGTAGGAGTTCAGAGGTAAAAAACAAAAAAAAAATACAACCGAACAGAGAATCTTCTCCTTTTTTAAAGTCGGTTAAGAATGTGGATGACACTGACACTACAACTGTGTAGGAACACGCGTGGCACCCTTAGACATGCAACCGTGCTCGTCTGGACAGCCCATAAGGTAATATTTAGTTTTCTTTGTCATAAGGCTCATATAAAAAACCGGCCAAGTGCGAGTCGTACTTGCGAACCAATGGTTGCGTACCATTATCTATAAAAACGGCAAAAAAATCATGTCTGTTGTATAGGGCTCCCACTTAAATATTTTTTTATGTGTTTTTTTAGTATTTGTTGTTATAGCGGCAACAGAAATGCATCATCTGTGAAAATTTCAACTGTCTAACTATCACGGTTCATGAGATAGAGCCTGATGACAGACGGACGGACAGTGGAGTCTTAGTAATAGGGTCCCGTTTTACCCTTTGGGTACGGAACCTTAAAAAGCAACGATCTATGGTTATCGTAATAAATACTCCCTGCAGACCCTCAAACGTTGATCTAGTCAGATGTAAAAAAAAAGAAACGTCTCCCAAAAGTCGCACCTTGGTTCCTTGCAATTACATTAGAGTCCATAATAAAAAAAGGTGAGACATTGTCGTTGTCAAATGTTCGTGATGTTAGGGCAGGGATCAGAAAATCAGTGCTGAGAGGTTGCTTAGTTTTATGAGAAACCTTTTTCCTGATATCTCGGTACATTACATGGTATACTATTTATTTGTCACTGTTGTATGTATATTGAAACGTACTGTTGTATGTATGTAGGTCACGAATAAATGTAATTAACCTTTTTTGTGTGTCCTTTTCATGTAATTCCAGTCCTGATTAGATTATGCCATAGTTTTGGCCTACAAATGTGTCTGTCTACCTAAAGCTGCCCGCCCACGTAAATAATATCGGTCGCGGATTTTTTCTCGGTGAAAACGATGCATAAGGAGTTCAATATCGCAACGCACACGTCCTACAAAAGTCGGCTAAAATAGGTGTCAGATGACGGTGAAAAAATCGGACTGACTATCGGACCTACAAAAAAGCTGACGTCGGCGGAGGCACTAACGTATGCAACGGAGCGAGGAAACGTTTACCACAGCCAACACGAAAATCGTAGATTCGCTTTTTTTAAGCCGTAGGATTTGGAGGTTTCTGTTGGTTTAATTTCCTCGCTAGGCTCCGTTCCAACAGCTTTGGTGGTAAATTTTTTATTTTATTTATTTAGATAACCCCAACAGCGTCACATAATAAACAAATAAACCTAATATAAGGCCGAAACAGGATTACACAGTTATTTTTTTTAATATAAATTAACAATTACAGCTATGTCTTCTACCAGCTTGAGAGAAGTGAGTGTGTTCGCGTCTGAGGGTGTGTATGTGTGATGACAGCCTGTGTGGTGTAGTGGTTCGGCAGGTTGGCTCAATTCTCATACACCAATGAGGTTGTGGGTTCAATCGGCGGAATAAATGTTTGTACACAGGAAAAAAAAGCGCTAACATTTGTTTCGTGTCTGGGTGTTGTGGGACCATGGTTCTCGTAGTTCCTGGTTCCCTAGATACAGGAAATCGTAGTTAGGGGCCAGGATCTATGTATGTGCTCGTTGGGCGCATTTATTTATTAAAAAAAATGTGTTTGTTAGGTGTGTGAGGTGTGACCATCACATTCTTTTGACCTTATTATACTAAATCATAGACGCCATTACTTCATCATCGCCATCATCGGCCCATAACGTTCGCACTGCTGGGACACGGGCCTTCTCTCATAGTATGGGCCATAATCCACCACTCTGGCCCAGTTCCTGTTGGTGGATGTCACGTAGCCTTGAATTTTTGTAATTAATTTTTTGACATGCCGGTTTCCTCACTTCACCGTTCTTAGAGCGATTATTAAATCTGCATATAACTTAAGAAAGACTGGTGCAGGGCCAGCGGGATTCGAATGCGTCGGATCGAAAGTCACACGTTCTCCCACTGAGCCACACTCGCTCGCCATTACTTATGAACGTCAAATGTATCAAACACCGAATAGTTTGAAACAACCAAGTAATATTTCGCATCAAGCCTCACAAACTCTTCGCGAAGAAGCCCATCAAGGTCCTTATTAAATTTAATTACGCGCGTAGAGGACCGACCCAACTATTAACTAGTGAACTTGGGAACTCTAGGAGAAAACGGTGAAGATGAGGACTCAGAGTTATGTGTTTGTTAAGTATATATAAGCTTCTGTAACTTGAGGCAGAAGTTCAGTTATGATGTTTGGCTGGGCTATTCTGTGATTTGAAATCTTGTCAGCAAATCCAATTACTTTAGATAGCGGTTTTTTAGATAATTCATTGACGATCAGGTCCATTACCATGGTGATCAACACGACTGCCCATAACCGTTGCAGTGAAGCATCACCCAGAACTTAGCCCAAAGTAGCTAAATAGCTTGGCTTTTATGAGTTTTACTAAACTTTTTACAGTAGATGCTACGTCAGTCATGAGCTACATCACTGTCATCTCAAAAATTAAGGATAGCTTATTCTAAGGTAGCTCATCAGTACAACAGCTTCTAGGGTTCCGTACCCAAAGGGCAAAACCCTATTACTAAGACTCCACTTTCCGTCCGTCTGTCTGTCTGTCCGTCTGTCATCAGGCTGTATCTCATGAACCGTGATAGTTAGACAGTTGAAATTTTCACAGGTGATGTATTTCTGTTGCCGCTATAACAACAAATACTAAAAAGGAAACCGTTTTTATAGATAATGGTTCGGAACCTTTCGTGCGCGAGTCCAAGTCGCACTTGGCTGGCTGTTTATCTCTCTAAGCTCCTTCCAAAATATTATTCGAAACAAATTGTCCCCTCGTTACGAATTGGCGGCCTGCATTTGACACGTCTCTGCGGTATGCCGCTATAGTCCCGCCATGTCATTGTAGGTGACGTTTCCCATTACCTAAGTTAATTGTAGTTTGTAAACTACAATTAAGTAATCACTTTAATTAACTGGTTCAGCTGTATACTGTACGCTTACCTTATAAACGTTGTTTTCATGTAAAATGTATTATTTTACTATAAATTTTGACTGGTATAGGTAATTTTGAAAGAAATAATATACTCCGTACTCATTGTAGGTATTCCGTGGATCATCAGTAGCTGCGATATAATTTTTTTTATTGGCGGCACACAGCAGAAATTTCAGATTTGGTAATTTTCATGCAAAACACACATAAGTACCTATAATTTCTTAATAAAATCCTTGTTTGTTTTTACAACGGGAGAATACTATTAATAATCGTTACAACCATTAAGAGCTGTCTATTCGAAGATTAAGACAAATGCCTGATACCTAATAATTACTTATTGAATCAGTTGCTTTGCAGGATTAGTCATTAAGTTATTAACACACTGTGGCCTCGAAACTCTTCAACCCGACATCAGTTTTCTTGTGACTATGACTCCGCTAATTGCAATTCAAAATTAAGATTTTTTTTTTTTTTACACTTAATAGATCTATGTTTGGCCACTATCTCGCCTGATGTGAAGCGATGATGGGGCCTAAGATAGAGCACATAGATCTAGAGAGAGACGGTAGTTGAGCGGCTGCTCAGACCCGTCTCGAACATCATCCCGAAACACGACTAGGTCGCTTGACGGCATGGCTTTGTTCGGTGGGTGGTATTACAACCACAGCCAGAGCCTACCACTCCAAAGCGCGTAAGCGGGTTTCATCACGATGTTTTCCTTCACCGTTTTAGAGCGAGCGTACAAAATCTGCACTTAACTATAAGTCAATGGTGCAGGGCCGACTCGAGATTCGAACCCAGGTGTGTCGGATCGACAGGCGCACGAGTTTCTGCAGAGCCACACTCGCTTTTAAAGTGTCATTATTTGACACCCGACGCCGGTTTTCAGCAAAACCCCAAGGTGAGCAGATATATGTAAATGCTTTAATTCCGAGATGAACCCGCGGGACGCAGCTAGTACTTAATACGAGAATTAGGAAGTCATGACTAATTGAAGTCTATAATTATTAATCAAGAATAATTATTAATCAAGAATCTATAATATGTTCAATATGCTGAGGCCTTCGAGCTGGATATTTTATCTGAGGCTGAGGCTGACCTAGAAAAAGGTGACGTGATGATCTAGACGCACACCAAAAAAAATTGGTATGAGGTGGTACAGGAGTGAGACAAGTGGAAAGAACTGGGGGAAGCCTTAGCCCAACAGTGGGACAGTATAGGCTATGAAAAAAAGAAATATATTATGTTCACATATTATTCTACAAAATAAATTATTATTTTTTTAGAAAAAAACCAAAACCGACTTCAATGTATCTTCGAGTCCAAGGTGAAATATCGATGAAATTTATACGGGTCCACTTTGTAGCTATACTGAACCCAACGCAAAAAGAATTTTCTAAATCGGTTTATAAATGACGGAGTTCTGAGGTAACAAACATAAAAAAAAAACAACCGAATAGAGAACCTTCTGCTTTTTTGAAGTCGGTTAAAACTACAAAAAACCTCAAAGAACAATAAATTCAAAGAACTTAACAGTGTTGCATTCCAAGCGTCATTTCTTTTGCTCGCTTACTCTTTATCTAGTTGTACTTTACTCTAGCTACGGCTATACAAAGGAAACGCTTAGTAAAAATGTATTACTAAAAAGAATGCAATGCAGTTCAAGGCGCGTACCTTGAACAACTGGATTGTAATAACTAGAAACATGACAGATATTTTTATATTTTTTGTTTTTGGACTTCGTCTTTATTGTTTAACCGACTTTGAAGTAGGAGGTTCTCAATTCGACTGTACTCCGTCATTTATAAACTGATTTGGAATATTGTTTTTGCATTGAGTTCAATAAGGTCAAGGTCCCATATAAAGTACGTCGATAATCGACCTTGGACTTCAAAGATGCATCAAAATTAAAGTCAGTGTGTTTATGTTAATATTTAATTATTTGAAAAAAAAAACTTCAAGACTATACCTATATTTTTTGTATTTGTTGATTTTTTTAAAAAGCGCATGATCAATTTCGACCAAATTTATATGAAATCATCTCTGAAGTATGATTTACCAAACCAAAAAAGAATCATCAAAATCAGTCCATAATTGGCGGAGTAATCGCTCAACAAACATACAAAAAATAAAAATAAACATACAGTCAAATTGAGAGCCTCTTTAAAAAGAATTAAAAATATATATATATATATATATATATATATATATATATATATATATATATATATATATATATATATATTTTATATATATATATATATATATATATAAATAATCCCTTCGCCATTTTGGTGCTTGGTAAAGATTTAGCAGCTGTTTTGTTGTGAAATAACTCGTCACCTTTGATAGGAGACCAGTTTTTTATATATATATTTTATTTTAATTCATTTTAAATTTGCTATCTACCCCCATACATATGATATTATTCTAACTACAACCTACATAAAATTCAGCGGAAAAACACTACATATTTTCATTGCGTTTCAAAATTAACATTTTACTTGAAGAGATACGAACATAACAATTTGCACAAACATACACCTACCTCTTACCCCAAACGCAAATAACCTCTACGTTCCGTTGAAACAAAAAATCCAAAGGATCTTTGGGCAATTATAAAGAGTTAATAAAAAGAGAAAGCCTTTGTGTTTGGTAAAGGCACTTTCTGATTAAATTAAATATTGAAAGCGTTGAGAGCCGAGATAAATCTGGAAAATAAACCTTTTCCATTCGAAACCGATTCAACTCGATTTTAACTTTCCAATTTAGACAATAAATATTTATTTATTAAAACCAAATCGTAAAGTTGATTTGCAAATCAAGTAGGCTTATTTGACCCTACCGATTTTGAAAAGTAGATATTTTAAAATAGGGCTAAGAAAATCGCATTCGAACTAACAGCCAAACTCGCGTTGCGCCAACTATATCGTGTTAAACGGGTTTTACCCCCTAGTTAAACAATCACTTTGATAATAAGGAAAGTAATAATTAACTTTAAAAAAAAAAACAAAAACCGACTTCAATGTATCTTTGAAGTCCAAGGTCAAATATCGATGAAATTTATATGGGAGCACTTTGTAGCTATACTGAACCCAAAGCAAAATGTTTTTTTTCAAATCGGTTTATAAATGACGGAGTTCTGAGGTAACAAACATAAAAAAATACAATCGAATAGAGAACCTTCTCCTTTTTTGAAGTCGGTTAAAAATAATCTAATTTTAGTTTAATAATAAAAACAAATAACTTTGCTCATGTTATTTTCATTATATTAGAATTCATATATAGCAATTTGCACGTACCTAACGTTATGAAAATATGAAGTTTAATTCCACCGAGTATGACTTGTTTAATCTAGATGGTTTTCAGCTGTAGGTATTGGATGAAAATCCAATCAATCATTTAAAAGTTTGAGCTATTTACTATATTTTTTAATTTATACTCGTTAACAAGGAACCTTTATTTCATTGACAGCCTCTGTGGCGTATTGATTGGGCAGGTGAGCTCAAATCTCATACACCACTGAGGTTGCGGGTTCGATTCCCGCGATGGGACAAATAATTGTGTAAAGAAAAAAAAGCACAAACATAATTTATTTCGGGTCTGGGTGTTGTGGGACCATGGTTCTTGGTTCTCTAGATACAGTGAATTCTAGTTAGGGACCAGGATCTATGTATGTGATCGTTGGGCGTTATTTATTTATTTCTTTCTACGTACTAGAGGTAAAAACAATTTATAACGTACAACTTGTCAGTCGTGGTTTGTTTCATTGCCACCGTTTATTAAAAAGAGCCTCTAGCTTTACCTCTCATTTCAAGAGCAAAATACATTAGATACATAGTTTATTTATGGACATAAATCATTTGCGTCTGTATGTTTAGGTTCATAAATAAACACAAGCATAATTGAATAAACAAGGTTGCCAGAGAGGATTGGATTAGACAAAGAAATACGAATCTGTTTTCCAATACTCCACGATGATTATTTACTATCTGGTATTTCCCAAGGCGTAAGAGCGAGTGTGGCTCAGTGGGAGAACGTGCGACTTTCGATCCGACGCACCCGAGTTCGAATCCCGCTGGCCCCGCACCACTTGCTCGTGCAAGTCGTTCGCCTGATTTTAAGCGCCACGCCGCCAGTTGCAGTGCCAGTCAAAATTAAATATCATAAAAAGCACTGCGTAAAAGCTCTGCACTGCGCTCATCACCCAGATATTAAGTCTCATAAGCCCAGTAGTTTCGCTGGCTACAATGCCCTTCAAAAGGTTGAGGAATGCCTCAACCTTAACGTCAAAACTATGGAACCAAAGAATTAAGAAAAGAAGTCTTTTTCACGCACCACATTGGCACCCTTTAGAATTTCAATACAAAACATATCTTTTCGGAATAATTATTAACATAGCCTCACTAAAAGACATATTTTGCAAGAGAATAAGACATTTCCATTCATTATACTTGCTAAAATACCCAATTTACGTGTCCTCCACGGCTGTCTTGTCACGCCGTTTAGGCAAATGCACGACCGACGCCGACGTGTGGTTATACAACTAAATACCTACAGTAACTCAGCGTTGACGCAGAACGATCACATACATTTCTGTTTTCTTTCTTTTACACCACAGAGGTACCTTTTAGGGTTCCGTACTCAAAGGGTAAAACGGGATCCTATTACTAAGATTCCGCTGTCCGTCTATCCGTCTGTCACCAGGCTGTATCTCATGAACCGTGATAGTTAGTTGAAATTTCCACAGATGATGTATTTCTGTTGCCGCTATAACAATCAATAATAAAAAACTGAATTAAATAAATATTTAAAGAGGCTCCCATACAACAAACGTATATCACGTCTGTTTTGCCGTTTTTATAGATAATGGTACGGAACCCTTTGTGCGTGAGTCCGAGTTGTCCGGTTTATATGTACTTTTAATATTTGTAGCTATTTATGACAAACATTATTTATCTGTTTTGGAGTTGAACAATTATTCTATAATTAATATGGTTCTGGATATAAGAACAATAAAATATGTATAACCCGTCCGCACAAATGCTGTAGACCATTTATGTACATGTTATGTTAATTGGTAGGTAATTGATTCTCTCTCTCTAACATCTCGTTCTCGCGATCATCACGCGCTCCTTTATATTTAAAGTATCGGAATTTAATAAAACCAAATTTGTAAATAAACACACGTTTTGTTCCTTGAACAGTAGCGACTTAACAGCACACTTATATTTATACACAGGACATATTATACGCACAGATACATTATACGTTCACACTAATATCATGATTGCGAAAGTTTGTGAGGATGTATGGTTGACTGTTCGTTACTGAACTACACAAAGACCACTGATTTTGATAAAATTTGGAATGTAAGTGAAAGAAAAAACATTTATTTGACGAAGAAAAATAAACAAAACAATATAAACAGTATAAGGAGACAACTTAACTTAAATGACTTATATGTGATGGAAATGAGGTTTTCGGTGAGCATAAATGTCAAGTGTTTTTTTACGCTTAATATATCTATGTTTGGCCACTATCTCGCCTCATGTGAAGCGATGATGTGGCCTAAGATGGAGCACATAGACCTAGAGAGAGACGGCAGTTGAGCGGCTGCTCAGACCCGTCTCCCCGATGATTCACCGAATATCATCCCGAAACACGACTAGGTCGCTTGACGGCATGGCTTTGTTCGGTGGGTGGTATTATAACCACGGCCAGAGCCTGCCACTCCAAAGCGCGTAAGCGGGTGTCATCACGATGTTTTCCTTCACCGTTTTAGAGCGAGCGTGCAAAATCTGCACTAACTATAAGTCATTGGTGCAGGGCCGACTCGAGATTCGAACCCAGGTGTGTCGGATCGACAGGCGCACGAGTTTCCGCTGAGCCACACTCGCTTTTAAAGTGTCATTATTTGACACCCGACGCCGGTTTTCAGCAAAACCCCAAGGCGAGCAGATATATGTAAATGCTTTAATTCCGAGATGAACCCGCGGGACGCAGCTAGTACTTCATACGAGAATTAGGAAGTCATGACTAATTGAAGTCGAGATAAAAGCATTCCCTTGATAGACGTAAATTAACCGAAGCTCTATTAGGTACTGCCAGATCCAATAAATTCTCTTAAACTTCAAGGCTCAGTTATAATTTAACAAACTAAAGTTGTAGCAATAGTTTTGATGAAGGGTAGAACTAAATATGAAGACTTATATATGACAAGCTGCGCCCCGCGGTTTCATCCGCGGTTTCCCGGGATAAAAAGTAGCCTATGTCCTTTTCTTATTCTTATGTTCCTTAGGTAGGTAGTTTAGTTTTAGTATAGTAAATAGATGTAGTTACCTACCTCTCGATTATGCTCACAGTCCTGGTGGTCTCGATTATTTTTATTTTCTTTTTGATATTGGTCCATATTTTCCAAAACATTTTAGTGCGTTTGGATTTGCTTACGCTGTCTCGACCGATTCGTCAGTATAGTTATAGCAGGCTTTACCCTACAGCTTAAGCTGGTTAATTACTGTCTGCTTGCTTTGCTGCACGTTTCGAACGAGGTTTGCATCTTGTGCTACCTACGCATGATTCCATATTTCCTATGACGAAGAACCTTTTTGCACTGCATAACTTGTAGGTTAAAAGTAGTAGGTACGTGGCGCGCATGCGCCACGCACATGTGGTTGTCTCACGCAAGTCACAGACTAGTAAAAGATACTACGTATACGCAAGTCTCACGCTCACGTATACCACAGCGTATACTTCCTAGTCTGTGCACTTCAGATTAACTCGCACAGATAATCTAACATTTGTGACGGCATTTGTGGAGTTGCCATAGCATACCTACTATTATTTCTTCTGCATAACTGTATATATATATATATATTTGTTGTGTTTTATGTTTGTTTTTTATTGAATTTTAATGTTTGTTTCTTATTGTTTTAATGTTTGTTTTTTATCTTCGTCTGATTGTTCGTGATGTCATGGGAAGGGTTCCGACTGAAAATCAGTGCTAAGGTACCTACTTAAGACACCTTAGCGTTTGCTGAGTCGGAACCTTTTCCTGACATCGCGCAACATTTCACTGTATTGTTTTTATTGTTTTTTGTTTTGTCTTTGTTTTAGTATGTATATATTCAGTGTAATGTTGTGTGATGTCCGGAATAAATGTAATTTCTTTCTTTCTATTTTCTTTCTTTCTTTCTTTTCCTAAATACCAAATTTCATCAAAATCCGTTCAGTAGTTATTTGCCTGATTGAGTAACAAACATCCATCCATCTATACATATATCCATCCATCCTTACAACATCCACCCATCCACCCATCCACCCATCCACCCATCCACCCATCCACCCATCCACCCATCCACCCATCCACCCATCCACCCATCCACCCATCCACCCATCCACCAATCCACCCATCCACCCATCGACCCATCCACCCATCCAAAGGCCAGGGGCGACTTTGTAGCGAGTCAACGGTGCGTGGCGACACTAAGCCTGACCCCAAGATTCTCCCTGGGGCTAAATGAGACCCCTGACTGACTGACCCCTGGCTTGCCTTAACTGGCCGTCTGGAGGTGGAGATGCAAGTGCTAAGAACTAATCTCAAATAATAATAATAATCAGTAGGAATCATCATTATTATTATGTTTCGTTTTAATTAATAAAATACTCTAATTGATTTTACAAACTTTTTTATAAACCACTTTTTCGTTATGGTCTCGCAATAGTAAATCAATCCACTTTGTATGAAGTTGTCATACTGCTAGTTTACAATTCAGTTAAATGTACTATAACAAAGATGCGACGTCGTAAAATCGTGTTTAGTACTGAAAATATAAATTTCACGCGATAAATTACATTTAGTGAATGCCAAGTGGTAAACATGACATTAATAGGTATTTATCTACGCTATCATAGCGGCAACGAGTTTTTTATAGCTGTTAATGTATGAATGTTAAAATTTCATAGCAAATTTTTTGTGCGCGAGCATTACTGTGTTCCGGTTTGAAGGGCATTATAGCCAGTGAAATTACTGGGCATACAAGACTTAATATCTGATATCTCGGGGTGACGAACACAATGCAGTCCTACGCGGTGCTTTTTATGGTATTGAAAGTGCACTGCAATTGTTATGGGTAGGCGTAGTTACCATCAGGCGAACGACATGTTTGTCTTATCACTGAGTTAAAAAAAACTTTATTAACCCAAATTCACCTCACTTTCTTTCGACATAGAATCAAGATAGCGTTTTATTTCTCTTTTATTGCAGCTCGTTAAAATAACCTAATTTAATTCGAGTCCCATTTGTTTCACTCTACCCTTCAGCTCTACCTTTAAATTGAAATATTTCGTTACCCCCTCCCTCAGAAAACTAGCTGTTTAAGATTCCTACCCTGCCTGCCTACGCTACGTAACAAAGTCAGAAGAAATATTCTATTACAATAGAAAGTCTTGGGTATACATTATTTTTGTAGAAATGTTCTTTTATTAGAAATCTTTTCTTTGATGTCGTTAGGATGAGATTATAGTGACACAAGGGTCTGCATGAATACGGATTGGGGCTGCTTTGACATTAATTATTTTTATATTCTTTATTGTACACTGTCAATACATTTACATTGTGGATTATAAAGTACAAAGGCGCGCTAAAAAGAGTTTTCTTCCAGCAAACCCTTGAGGTAAGAGAACTGTCTTTTAAGCAAATAGGATTCAGTGTACGGTTACAGTTTAAATAATAAAACAGCAATAATAATCATAAATATATGAGGTACCTATATTATAGAAGTTACTGGGCATATGAGACTTAATATCTCATGTGTAATGAGCGGAATGCAGCGCTACGCAGTACTTTTTATGGTATTGAAAGTTCTGGGTGACACTGCAACTGTTATGGGCAGGCATGGCGCTTACCATCAGGCGAACGACTTGCTCGTCTCAATAATCAGATACATAAAACTGTCTTATCGAAAACAAAACATCCGCGTCGAATTGAGAACTGCCACCATTTTTGAAGTCGGTTAACAAAATCACTCAGTTATCCCTCAATTTACCAAAAAGAATCTCCCTGACAGGAAAGTAAAAAAGGTCTTTATTTATTTCGGGTCACATTCACTACCCTCCCTCTTTCTTTCTCTATATTTCGATTGGAAATATTTCGCCAGCCCGAGGGTAGGCAGGGAACTAACTGTGGGTACATTGCAATCCAAGACTTCCCCGTAACAAAGTCGGGATAAATATTCTATTACGCCTTTGCCGCGGGGCATAGTATTTTTTGTAACAGACGAATAAGGTCGTTAGCGGCACACCCTTAAAATTGATTTTTTTTAATAATAAGGTACAAAGAATATGAGCAGGTTGCTGCGCTTGTAGTTTTACCCGCGATTTCCTGGGATGAAAAGTGACAAGACAGCATCCACAACCAATTCCCAAATATCTCCTTTCTACCATCGGAAAACAAACGTACGGAAACTCGGCATCCGTTTATGGTTGACATTCCTCCTGCCAGAACAAAGCGTTTCGCTTCAACTTTCATAATGCGAACAGCTAAGGAAGGGACGAACTTACCAGCGTCTTTGTTTCCCGATACTTATAATCTAGGTGTCTTCAAATCCAGAGTGAATCGGTATCTTCTTGGCAAGCATGATGCGTCGTCGATTGCGTCATCACTTTCTATCAGGTGAAACAGCGTTCCAATTTTTGCCTATAAGGTAATAAAAAAATCACCAGTGCAGTTTGTTTACAAGAAATCTATACGTTTGCAACAACACTGGTGGTAGGTTTCTCGTATGCGAAAGGCCGTCTGGGTGGGTACCACCGCTTTGCCAGTTATTCAGCCGCCAAGCAGTAATGCGCAAGCATTACTGTGTTCCAGTTTGAAGGGCATTGTAGCCGGCGAAATTACTAGGCATTATGAAACTCAACAGCTAATTGTCTCAGGGTGACGAGCGCATTACAGTGCCGCGCAGGATTTTGCATGCAACAAAATTCTGGATGGTGCTGTTATATTTATGGGCTGGCGTATTGCTTACCATCAGGCAAACGACCAGCTCGTCTCGTCAATCAGTTACATAAAAAACACAATTTTCCAGCAATTCATTTACAGCAGGGCAGGTTAGGCATTGAGTGACGAACCTTATTTCTCAGCAAATATCATTACGTTCCCCTACAATAAAGTGCAAAATGGTGTCGTCAGCGCGATCCCAAATTCTACGAAATTGGAGCCCCGAACGATATTATTCACTTAAAAAGTTCCAATCTTGAGATACGAACACGAAATAACTGAATGAATGGAATTTCGGAGAACTTAATAAATGAATGAACGAAATTGTTTAAGTTTCCAATATTGGCAGTCGGGCAGTTGCTATCGTTCGATGGCAGGTGAGTTGTGAAAATGGAATTTATTAAATGATCGAATTATGATGGATGAGAAGTTAAGGTTGATTTAATTTCGTATTTCAGTGGTGAAAAGGCAGTATTGTAAATCTGAATTTAATTGTCTTATTATTGAAATTGAAATAACATAGCTAAGAAATTGAATAGCAATGATTTCGCTTCAGATTTGTGCATAATACTGAAATTATGAACATTCCATATAAATGCGTATGTGTATGTAAGTGTTTGTTACTTCTTCCTGTTGTTCTTGCTCGACGGATTTGAATGAAATTGGGAATGGAGATAGCTTGTACCCTGAATTAACACAGGCTTCTTTTTATCCCGGAATACCGCGGAGAGTCCTAATTCTAATAAAAACTGTGCCAATAACCACCATAAAACTAATATAAGATTCACTTATAAGTAAGAACAGTGAAAATAGTGTCATCATCATCAGCTCATCACGTTCCCGCTGCTGGGACACGGCCATTGTATCATAGAGAGAGTATGGACTGTAATCCGCCACGCTGGCCCAGTGCGGGTTGGTGGATGTCACATGTCCTCGAATTGTTGAGATTAATTCTTGGACATGTCGGTTTCCTCACGATGTTTTCCTTCACCGTTTTTAGAGCGAGTGCTAACGAACTTGGGTGCGTCGGATCGTAAGTCGCACGTGCTCCCACTAAGCCACACTCGCTCGAAATACTGTGTTCCAAACATAATTTCGTAATATTTTGTTTCAGGCACAACCACCTCAGATAAGATTGCGCGGCCAAACATGCGACAAGGTCGTCGGTGAATCTTCCCGAATGAATGTCTCATTATGAAGAACGAACTGAAGCGAAGATGAGGTAACAAGATTTACCTGTCTTGTTAAGGATATTAGTGATAATACGCGAATGAAATGGTGATAATTGATGGTGCGGTCGGAGGCATTAGTGAAGAGTGAAAGTGACGTGCGGTGGCAGACGTGGCACAAGTGGTGTTGTTTCGCGGCAAATCAAAGAAAGTCGTGCAAAGTTCTATAAGTGCTACGTAAACTCAGGTTAAATAATATAATACCAACATTTAGCAAATAAAAATACCAATAAATATAAACAAGTTGGAAATAAAAATGACAGTGACGAAACACTAACAACCAAACCAGTGTATACACAACCGTCAGTGGATTGACTTGCGGCAGAGCATGTGCTAGTGAAACAAAACCAGCCATGGGTTGTCAGCTGGGCAAGCTGGCTGCCTCCGAAAGGCGGAGCAACAACAACACGGCTGCGTTATCCGATGGGCCACCACCAGCGACGGACCCTCGACTGCCGCTGACGGCGAAGCAGAAGTACTCGATGCTTGCCTCGTGGAAGGGCATCTCGAGAGCTATGGAGAAGACTGGGATCTGTATGTTTGTCAAGTAAGTTCCCTTGATACTTTTATAATAGATGCCATCCTTAATATATGTATAAGACTATAAATTAAAAAATTAAAAATCCCCGACACAATAAAACATGTCTAAGAACCACCGCTAGAAAACCTGCTTTAAAAAAAAACCGCATCCAAATCGGTTCACCCGTTTAAAAGTTACTTTGCCATAGACAGACACACAGGTAGACATATATAGTGGTCAAACTTAGAACACCCCTCTTTTTAGCGATGGGGGTTAAAAACCTGTATCGTATTCACCAAAATGTCCAACTTTGGGTAAGATAAAAATCCAATCAAACACTGAAAAAAAAACGTGGCTTCTAAATTCCAATCGCAATTCTTTCTAAATAGCTATCAAATACACAAACGCCCCCTCGTTTATACCTGTACATGTCAGAACAAAATAAATGTAAAGGGAGCCTGGAGACCTGTAATACAGGTGTTTTAGACCTACATCAGGCACCAGTCTCCCACAAAACAGGTTTTTAAAAGTTCTACTGTAAATAGCCATAAGTATACTGTAAACCTTTGTGGGAGAAATAAATAAAAAGTAATGCTATGTTGGTTGTCAGTGGGTGTAGCACCACTGGCAACCAACATAGCATAACTTTTTATTTAAATATTGTAAAATTAATGTTTAATGTAAGTATAGCGATTTGTGAGCATTGCGAGCGGAGCGTTTTGAAAACGTTATCGCGACGGATTCGCGGCGAGCACCACGGATCCGCAGTCACAGAATACCTAACAGTTACCACAGTAATTGACAGTCACTAATATGTAGGAGGCACGAAAGCGGCAACAACGACGTTGTTGGAGGCATTCATGGCTCATCGACAAACTTAACTTGTGCTTTACTGCAAAGGCTAAGAAATAGCCCTATAAAGTCATTCGTGTCTTTTACTATCACATTTTTGATCGACTTCAAAAAAGGAGAAGGTTCTCTGTTCGATTGTTTTTTTTTGTATTTTGTTACCTCAGAACTTCGTCATTTATGAACCGATTTGGAAAATTCTTTTTGCGTTGGGTTCAGTTGGTATAGCCACGAAGTGGTCCTATATAAATTTCATCGGTATTTGACCTTGGACTTCGAAGATACATTGAAGTCGGTTTTTGTTTTTTTCTAAAAATTAATTATTAGTAAAATACGTAAAAATTTAATTAAAGACATCCATAGAGAGAAGTCCATAGATTTTAGTAGGTACATGCATCATAATCACCATGGTTAGCTCTAAATTACAATTAAATTGTATTGCATTGATCAAATTAAACCATTTCTAATTGAAAAATCATTACACAAAATAATACAATACAACAATAAATAACATAAGATTTTAAATAATTATGAAGAAAAATAATATTGCTCGGGCTGGGATCGAACCTGCGTCTTCGGAATACCGTCCCGACGCCTTAACCACTGGGCCACCGAGCCTACTGCTCGAGCAACCAAATTTCTTCTATCCTTCTTATATCGTCTTACGGGGACGATATTGATCGGGACGGTATTCCGAAGACGCAGGTTCGATCCCTGCCCGAGCAATATCATTTTTCTTCCTATTTATTTAAAATCTTAAGATTTTCGCCTAGCATGCGCTAATGCATTAAATATCAATAAATAACATTGTCACACAATCATACTGATCGTTGTGGCGACGTACCTTTATACAACTGTCGTTTATCTGGCAACTGCTCTCGCCACCAACCGTTACTTCCTCTAGACGCGGCTTCTCTGCCGCGGGTCTTGCTTGCATATAATCTGTACGGAACAACGGGGATGATTTAGAGGTAGTTGGCGCGAACAAAATAATGGGAAAGATTACTAAACACATTATACAACGGGACAGTGGGGCCAGCGGGATTCGAACTCAGGTGCGTCGGATCTAAAGTCGCACGTGCTCCCACTGAGCCACACTCGCTTTTTATATACAATCGTATTTATGTATGTAGGTACCTATAAGAATAAAACTCCGCTTCACAAGCGCTCCAAGTAGTTCTACCAATCCTCTCCAAGCTTTCATTAGCAAAACTACCACTTCAATAAACACAAACCTAACTCGCGTAATTACAAGTAAACACACACACATTTACGCGTACACAGAATATAAAGTAGACGTAGGCCGTCTCACAGAATATATTTCTACAACTAACAGTTTATTAGATTTTGAAAAGTTTCGTGAGTGTTATTATTCATAATTGATATAAAATGGCTAAGACTCATTGTAAACGTCCGAGCGTACGAACATCGCCGAGCGGGCGCGAACTCCACCGACGCCGCCCGCCGCTTCTGCAGAGCCGCGCACGCGCCGCCAGTTACGTGCGAGCGCTCGCGACCTACGCCGCGGCTTGATCTCATAACTCCCAGAAGAAGGACTTCTAAAATGTCCGAAACCTGGTCGGAGTAATTTTCGACGTTTACAGTGAGTCTTAGCCGTTTTATATCAATTAACAGTTTATTACAGAGATTGATCAATCAATCTATACTGTGATTCGGGCTTACCGTAGATTTCAGAGTAATTACTTTGAGATAAATACTCACACATAGATTGAATCTGTGCCTAGAGTTATATTCACTAACTGACCTTACTGATCGACTGACTAATTCAACTTTTTAAACACCTGGAAGAGATCGCTTTTAGCGATAAGGTCGCCCGTCGTAACACTTTATTTCATTGTTTTTATGTAATGTCTTAATTTAATATTTGCAATGAAGCGTTCATTTATCTATCTATGTATTTATCGAAACATCTAATTTCTTATTTTTTTTACGCTTATTAGATCTATGTTTGGCCACTATCTCCCCTGATGTGAAGCGATGATATTGCCTAAGATGAAGCACATATAGATCTAGAGAGAGACGGCAGTTGAGCAGCTGCTCAGACCCGTCTCCCCGATAGTTCACCGCATCATCCCGAAACACGACTAGGTCGCTTGACGGCATGGCTTTGTTTGGTGGGTGGTATTGCAGTGGCCACGTCCAGAGCCTACCATTCTGAAGCGCGTAAGCGGGTTTCATCACGATGTTTTCCTTCACCGTTGTCATTGGTGCAGGGCCGAGTCAGGATTTGAACCCAGGAGCGTCGGATCGAAAAGGACACGAGTTCCCGCTGACTCAATTCTAATCTCTTAACTCAATTCGCTTATTAACTTTCAGATAAATATAATCCATTTTGTTAGTTCCAAGTTACAGACTATGTTAGTAAATTTCTTTTAATGAAGGTTTCATATTTAATAATGTCAATTCAAACTAAAACCCTGCGAATTTTGTCATTCTTGGTTTTTAGATGCTAGTACATAATAATATCAAAAACAAACAAAATACTGTAACAAAAGTTCTAAAAAAATGCCTCTCAGTTTCTTGCCGTATCTTCTGAGTAGTGGTTCTTTTTCCGATACGGTGGTAAAGTCATGGTGATAATTGACGATCATAAGTGCGTCTGTGATGCGAAAACTGAATAAAGAACTTTTGAACTTTGAACTATTTTAAGACAGGATTTTTCGAAATTTTCCCATAAAAAATGAAGGAACCGACGGTATCTGGTGGGAAACTTGTTCCTCAAGAATATACATATATATACTCCACAACAATGTATTTGTACATAGTTCTTTCTAACAATGCATACTCCAGTTACCAGGCAACTTTTGTCGCCAACCACTTACAGTAGCTATTTCCCCTGGGTCTTAGTTGATATAAATTGCATCGCGGAAGCGAGGACATGATGTAGAGTTAGTTGTCGCCAAGAAAAATGTTACACTCTCTAGAAAAAACAACTATATGTTTGATAATAGGTATTTAATTTTAAATCATCCTTTGGCATACTATCTGTTAAATACAGGGTGGATTTTTGAGACGGGACTGCCAACTGCAGCGCTGTCAAGCACCATCTTGAGCGTGACAAAAGATAAGAGTCAGTATAGCTGCAAATGCTTTAAATTATCAATTATAATTACATATCGATGGGCATTTATAAAAGACATTTTTCATAGACATTGTTTGCTGTATAATCTAAAAAAATCTCATAAGATGTCCCAGTTAGCACAACAATGGCGACTAAAAATACGCACATATTTCTACTGTAGTCAAATGATTCATATAAAACATGTTTAGGGTTTTACTAATACCGATGGAACTAAATACGATCTCCTTCTCGTGTACCATCTCATTAAAATAATGAAAAGCATGTACAATTCCTTTCATTTCGCTTAGGAAGTTCGCTGAGTGTAATATAAAGAGAGCATTTAAAACATTTACAGCCATGTAAATACGTACGTATAGGTACATCGGAGGAAGGTACGTATAAAATATACGAAGGGGTAAGTTAGAACGCCGAACAGTATCAAGTCTCATTTTATTTTGTTTCTGAATGATGAGACGAGCAAGTTATTCACCTGATGTAAGTAAAGGCATACTTAACATGAAGTGTAGGAGGGAACTTCATTACGCATGTATCACTCAAAAGGTAATTTGGAACAAGAAGCCTGAATATCTTTTTGAAAAACTATCATGGACTAAGGATATCCACCAATTAAATACACGCTCTAAATATAAAAATGCTTTAGCCATTCCAAAACATAATACGGCAGGTTTTAAGAGTTGCTTCAAATATCGGGCTTCGAAGATCTGGAATAATCTGCCATTAAGAAAAAAAAATTCTATTGATACCTTTAAAACTCGACTTAAATTAAATTTACTAATTCGCCAAAAACACCATTATGAAGCAACTTTTAAAACTCAGACCTAATAATATACTTACATATCTATATACTATTACACATACACAACCACGCACGCAACACATACATATCACGCCCAATACACACATACTCACACCTTCACACACACCCTCTCATACACACATATACCCTATGCTTACGCCTTGTCATTCTAGTTCGAATATGGCATACTGAAAGCTCTTCTGGTTACTGCGACTTAAATATAATTCATTGTTAATAATCTGGTATTGAATGTAACCTGCTATACCTACCATCTCGACGAAAACCAGTTCGAGCACCGGTGTACATTGAAAAGCAGCGCTGCGTTCTCATCTACGATGTGAACCCAGCACATGCTGAATTTCCCCCATTTGCACTCTGACTGTGGGTACATTGCTTATATTGTATAGTTTTAATTAGATACTAAGAACTCGAAGCTGTGTATCTTGTTTGTAGTTGCAATAAAGAATTTCTTATCTTTCTTATCTTATCTTATCTGATGGTAAGCGCCACGCCTGCCCATGACAATCGCAGTGCCACCCAGAACTTTTAATACCATAAAAAGCACTGCGCTCATCATCCCGAGACATCAGACAAAGTCTCATATGCCTTGTAATTTCGCTGGTTACAATGCCCTTCAAACCGGAACACATTAATGCTTGCGCACTACTGCTTTACGGCAGAATAACTACAAGAAATAAGTACAGTAAACATGCAATCCTTTAGTTCAGTGTCATCAAACAATCAAATCTTGATTTCCGGCATTTTTAATCAATTACGAAAAACCTTTTGTTAATCCCTCACTCAATATAGCTTTTTCATACAAGCTCGATAGTTGGGCCTCGGGAGGGATTATCGGATACAAAACCCAATATTGTTTTGGCATCCGGCCAAATCAATACCCTCTACATCCTACTACTGTCAGCCTCTGTGGTGTAGAGGTGGGACAGGTTACCTCAAATCTTGTACACAATTGAGTTGCGGGTTTGATTCCCGCGACGAGACAAATGTTTGTGCATAGAAAAAAAGCGCAAGCATTTGTTTCGTGACTGGTGTTGTGTGCCCATGGTCCTCGTAGTTCTCGATTCCCTAATGATGGAATCCTTGTTAAAGGCCAGGATCTATGTACGTGATCGGGCGTATTTGGGCGTATTTATTACGTTCCATTACGTTCCCACTGCTGAGACACGGGCCTTCTCTCATAGAGAGAATATGGACCATAATCCGCCACGCTGCCCCAATGCGGTAGATGGTACATGTCCTTGAATTTTTGTGATTAATTCTTGGACATGCCGGTTTCCTCGCGATTTTTTCCTTTACCGTTATTCGAGCGAACGGTAAATCACATAACGTATTTATTTTTAATACCTTTTACTTGTTATTCTCTCTCTATAACGTAACTGAATACTAAAATTGAATTTTCCGTGAGCTTCGTAAAATAATGTTATTCTAAGTCGCAGCCAAGCTATGAATTTACATGCATTTATTAAAATATAAACTTAACGGTGCATGCAAGTCACGTACTTAACTTAGAAAACTTATAAAATTAAAAGAACTTTCCAGTTATTACTCATGAATGAATACGGTAGGGAATATATTGAAAAGCCTGCAATGGTAAATAATCAGTATGGTAAATAATGTCTGACTCTAGAAAAAATACGAAACTAAATTACTTATTATTTGCAAATTACTGGGCATTATGAGACTCAACAGCTAATTGTCTCAGGGTAACGAGCGCAGTGCAGCGCCGCGTAGGATTTTGCAAAATAATGTTTTGGGTGGTGCTGGCGTATTGCCTACCATCAGGCAAACGACCAGCTCGTCTCGTCATTCAGTTACATAAAAAAAACACCAGAGGTGGGAACGTAGGTAAGTTTATTAGTGATGATGATAATCAAAGTCAAAGTCAATTGTAATTTATTTATTTGATCCTCCAAAATGTAATTGATCTACTAAAAATATTATTGTACAAGTTCGACAGAAAATGCTTCGACAACACAAACAGCCTCAAAGACTTTATAGGTTTAGGTTATGTTAAAGCAGTGACCACACATAGCGCGAGCCGAGCGAGCGAAGCGAGCGTGCCGCGGCAGTGGTCGGTAAAGTGCTGCCGCGGCACGCTCGCTTCGCTGGCTCGGCTCGCGCTAGAAAGTAAATTGAGAATATCGTTTGATTTCATTTATTTTATGTCTCGGAGAAAGAGGATCAACAATTAAAAAGTTGAAGTTTAGAATTTTTTGCTTGCTGTTTTCGCAAAATTAAAACGATTATTTAAATACATATGCCTTTATTAAATAGGCACAAAAATGCATTTAAGCGTCATAAAACCTTTTAATTTGATTTTTAATTTTTATTATTAATTTCAATTTGTAATTTTAACTTATGATTTAAATTTTATTTATAATTTTTGATTTTATGTTTTAATTTTGATATTTCATTGCAATTTATAGATATGGATGTGTATTATCTGAAATAAACAATTTTTATTTTTATTTTTTATAAACACATAATACAAATCATTTAAAAAAAATTGCCTACGTCTTGTCGAAGCTGCAGGTGTCAAAACGGCCAGCTCATTCCTGGCTCAAAGATTAGCTTTAGCCATTCAACGCGGGTATGCAGCCAGCGTTCTTGGCACCTTGCCGCATGGTCACCACTTGTATATAAATTTCTAGTTGTACATAGTTTAGTATCTTATTGATAGTTTCTTTTTTTGTGACAATTGTAAATAAAAATTAATATTAATAATTTTAAAAACCGTAACTTAAGTTAACATGATAAATAGTAATTTTTTTAAGAGTTTGTACAATGACAAATCGCTTAGTTTGATCTCATATTAAATCAACAATACTGCAGCATTCGCTTTGTAATAAATATATGTAAAATTAGAGGATTATTGCTAACACGTTTCCTTTGCAGAAACACGATTCCATAAAATTTTAGCGATAGAAAGAAATCGTAAAGTAGCCTCCAAACCGTACAATAAACCTAAATTATTCAATAAATACTTAAAATTAGAACACGAAACTTTGTATAGCAACTGAATTAAATATTATCAAGCACTTTAAAGATTCAAATTTTAAAAATCTGTATTATTTACACTGTAAAAAAACATTACCTAAACTATCGCGTGTCGGAACCATTCTCACTCACATAGCCCCTGCCGCCCGGTCGTCGCATCAGTCTCGCTCCGGCTTTCAATCGGGGAACGCGTGTCTCTTGCGCTCAAAAATTACGCACCACAAATGGCGCTACCGAAAGTTTTCTGACGCAATAATGGGAGATAAGCGCAACAAAAACAAGAATAATGACGTAAAAAAACGTCAGACTCATGATTAGCGTAATGAAGTAAGTACCTACCTATCTTCACATCATACTTGGTCATTACGTATTACGAACTTTATCTAAACTGTGTAAATATAAGTTCTTAGTTAAATGAACCTACTAATAACTGCCTACCTAGTTTAGAAGATAGGTACCTATACCTATATTTCTGTTCGAATAAATATACAAATGCCTAGTAGGTACCTACTACCTAGTAGTACCTACTCCTAATTTATGTAAGTATAGTCCCGCCCGCCGTCGTTTCGTTTCAATACACCAATTTTGACGTTTGTCAGTCATCCTGCCTAAGGACTGATCAATCAGTATTTTGGGTTTTGAAAAGGGGAAGTCGTTCAAACGGCTAACGGTATTTTCGGTTACCCTGCACACTAATAATATATGAAAGTGACTCTAGTATTTAAACCTAGGTAAATAGGTTCTTTCCAGTTTCTAGAAGTTGAACTTTTTAGCGTTCGTATAAATCTGGTGTACATGGATGATGGCGCCACACACACACACACAAGTATCATTATTTCCTATTCTAGGACCAAAGTATAGACTTAACAAACTTCATCAAAATCTGTTCAGTCGTTATATACATAAATAACGTTATATAAATTGTATAATACTATTAAATAATTCATTATAAAATGACAAAATTGCCGTTTATACTGAGCTCGATCTATAATATGAAATGAATGAATTGAAAAATAGTCAGTCAAAAGTACAAAACCGTCAATTTTACCCTAACATAATACCGCTACTACCGTGGCGCGGTACTAGCGGTATGTAGTCCTCGCGACGTCGCTACGGCCGGCGCGAACGGCGCCGTAGCGAAGGCGGCCTCGCGTCGCGATCTTGTGAGCGAGCGGGATAGACGCGCTAGCCGTGCGGTGGGAAAAAATGAATTTTAGCTAAGGTAGTATAGGCCCTTAAGCTATTCAGACTTCAGAAGAGCATTAGGTATAAGCCAGCGAAATTACTGGGCATTATGAGACTCGAGAGCTATTGTGATGAGCGCAGTGCAATGCCGCGCAGGATTTTGCATTACAATGTTCTGAGTGTAGGTGCTACTGTTATGGCCGTATTGCTTACCATCAGGTAAGCAACCTGCTTGTCTCACCACTCAATTACATTAAAAAAACAGCCAAGTGCGAATCAGACTCGCGCACGAAGGGTTCCGTACCATTATCTGTAAAAACGGCAAAAAATCACGTTTCATGTATGGGAGCCCCCTTAAATATTTATTTAATTCTATTTTTTTAGTATTTTTTGTCATAGCAGCAACAGAAATACATCATCTGTGAAAATTTCAACTTACTATTACGGTTCATGAGATACAGCCTGGTGAGAGACGGACAGAAAGACAGACAGACGGACAGCGAAGTCTTAGTAATATGGTCCCGTTTTACCCTTTGGGTACGGAACCCTAAAAAAGACTTAAATTCCTTGCTTGTATATTGAATTCTTTTCTCGGTTCAGCTCAGTTAATTAACCCTAGCATCTGATTCGTAGGCCTCCCAAAGGCCTCCGACATGGCTTAACGACTGTCGAACTAAAACAACAACCATGACCGACGACTTTTATTACGAACCCTCCAAAACATGTCAGCTCTCAGACCTCTCAGTCACCCATCCAAGTGATGACTGCGGCGAAAGTTAATAATAAATATGATAATGACTTTAATTTTATATTATAACAAAAATAAGGTATAAAACGTATAAAAATTAATTCAGTAAATAATGTTAAACAAATAAAGAAAGCCCTAAACTGACCCTAACAACATCCCTTCCTGTACAATCCCTCCGTAGTCTGTATTCCTGTAGAATCCCTATTCAGCAGAAATATTTCAGCCTTCCTAATGTATAGAGTATGTTCAGGCATTCACGTATACCTACAGTATATTTATATTTAGATGTAGAGATAGATTGTTCTCAATTTGATAACTTTCATAAGAAATTGGGTCAAGACCCCCTCTGAGATGAAATATTGTAGCCCCTCGTATCTTTCCCCGTAACCTAATAAAACGCTGAAAAATTTACACGGAGGCCAGAACGCTTGCCGTCGTAAAATATGGACTTTTGATCTTAATCATTCATATAAAAGAAGACGTTTTTCGGAACAGTTTGCTGAGGGATGAAGTATTAAATGAGGGGCGGCAGGGCTACAACTTTTAGGCCAAGTTTTTAACAAATTTTCGTGAACTTGTCCATGATGTATTTATCAAGAAAGTAAGTGGTATATACTCATATTTTTTTTTTTTTTATGAACCTGAGTGATGAGACGAGCAAGTCGTATTTATAAGCAGCATCTCTTGTCCTGAACAGAGCGAGTGCAAAGAGCGAGCGAGTGTGGCTCAGCGGGAGCTCGTGCGCCTTTCGATCCGATGCACCTGGGTTCGAATCCCATATAGTTAAGTGCAGAATTTGCACGCTCGCTCTAAAACCGTGAAGGAAAACATCGTGATGAAACCCGCTTACGCACTTTGGAGTGGTAGACTCTGGCCGTGGTTGTAATAACACCCACCGAACAAAGCCATGCCGTCAAGCGACTTAGTCGTGTTTCGGGATGATGTTCGGTGAACCATCTGGGAGACGAGTCTGAGCAGCCGCTCAACTGCCGTCTCTCTCTAGATCTATGTGCTCCATCTTAGGCCACATCATCGCTTCACATCAGGCGAGATAGTGGCCAAACATAGATCTAAGTGTAAAAAAAAGGTAGGAACGGCATTAGAGTAGTAGAAGGCAGATAGATGAATTCGTGTGTTTGTGGTCATTGAGCATTTAGGATTACGATTGAAAACATAAATATTTGAACTTAACTCTGAAGTAACTTTATCGGTTTGTCGTATTTTATTTGAAAATGGAAAACGTTCACCATCGTCTATGGACAACAACAGGAATATTGCAAATGAGTGGCTGACCCTAAGATAAAGTAGAAAATTCATTTTATAAAAAAGACCGACTTCAGTTCTGCCTTCACTTCAATTCGACCGACTTCAATTCGAATACCGATTAAAATTATGTGGGACCACTTTGTAGATATACTAAACCCAAACGCAAAGACGGAGTTCTGAGGTAACAAACATAAAAAAATAATATCGAATTGAGAACCTCCTCATTTTTAACCACCTTAAAAAAGGAGAAGGTTCTCTATTCGATTGCATATATATTATGTTTTTTGAAATGGTCCCATATAAGTTTCAAAGTCAAAGTCAAAGTCAAAGTCAAATATCATTTATTAAATAGGCACAAAAGTGCACTT
The DNA here is from genome assembly GCA_951640565.1 of Petrophora chlorosata. Taxonomy (NCBI): domain Eukaryota; kingdom Metazoa; phylum Arthropoda; class Insecta; order Lepidoptera; family Geometridae; genus Petrophora; species Petrophora chlorosata. The sequence continues at coordinate 16,281,396 of OX621202.1, read as the reverse complement.
TTAAAGGTCATAAACACATGATACAAATAAAAAAAATTAAGAATTGTAACTTATGTTAACATGACTTTGAAAAAAAGGTAAGTATGTTTACCCATTTCTTTCCTATAGTCAAATTGAAGTCTGAGTGCTGAAAAGAAATGCGAAAACTGACTCTACCAGTGCTTCGGAAATACGCCCGCTAGAGAAGATAGCACCAAGAAACTCTGCGGGGATGTCTTTTTTCAGCACAATTACGTATAAATTAGAATTAACAGAATGTAAAACAAGAAATGCGAGTGAGATGTCCCATAGTCATAGTATCAGTAACAGAAAAGTGTAAATAAAATATAAGTAGGTATGACAGTAGCAGTAGGAGTGACTAGAACAGACCAGTCCCCGCAAGCAGCACCCGTTCACGAGTATTACTTGTGGACCAGCCATCACCCCCCTCAACAATATTTCATCGATATTTGACCTCGGACTTCGAAAATACATTGAAGTCGGTATTTTTGTTTGATAAAACGTACTTATACTTATCATCATCATCATCATCATCAGCCCGTTATCGCCCACTGCTGAGCATAGGCCTCCCTTTACTTATACTTGTTTTGAAGTATATTAAAAATAGGAAGCGAGGCTTTGTTTTATTTAAATGGCCGGAATAGATTATTTTGGCATTCTTATGGTAGCTATAGGTAGCTTCGGTAATTAAACACATGACCAGAGGAAAGTCACCAGGACATGACGGGATTAGTATTGAGCACCTGCAACATGCAGGTGTTCACTTACCACGAGTGCTGTCTATGTTTTATACATTTTGTGTGAGGCACTCCTATATACCTAATGATTGCCTAAAGACGGTTGTTGTACCAATAATTAAAAACAAGACAGGTGACCCATCTGATAAGAGCAATTATAGGCCCATCTCGCTGGCTACGACGGTGGCGAAGGTGCTGGACAGTTTGCTTGATCGCATTTTGAGTAAACACATCAAGCTGAACGATGCCCAGTTTGGCTTCCGGCCTGGGTTATCTACTGAATCGGCGATACTCTGCCTCAAGCACACTGTCCGGTACTACACTGATCGGAAAACGCCAGTTTACGCCTGCTTTCTAGATCTTTCGAAAGCCTTCGATTTGGTGTCCTATAATGTGCTCTGGAACAAAATGAGAAATGAGACCAGTCTTCCGGAGGAGGTTATCCGAGTTTTTGATTATTGGTATAACAATCAGGTTAATGTAGTTAGGTGGAATGGCGCTGTTTCCGACGCGTATGGGTTGAGATGTGGTGTGAGGCAGGGGGGGCTAACCTCTCCGCGTCTCTTCAACTTGTACGTAAACGGTCTTATTGGGGAGTTTAGCAGCGCCAACGTTGGTTGTTCAATTGACGGAACTTTTATCAACAACATCAGTTACGCCGACGACATGGTGCTGTTGGGTCCCTCAATAAGTGCCGTTCGGAAACTCCTCGGCATCTGTGAGGCCTATGCTGGGACGCACGGGCTCAGGTACAATGGAAAGAAGAGTGAGCTCTTGGTCTTCCAGTCGAGGGGTTTTAAGACCAACACCGTACCTCCTCTAGTACTGAACGGTGTTCCCTTGGCAAGAGTATCACGGTTCAAGTACCTGGGTCACTGGGTCTCGGAGGACCTCACAGATGCTGACGATATAGAGAGGGAGCGACGGGCGTTGGCAGTCAGAAGCAATATGTTGGCTCGCAGATTTGCACGTTGTGCTGCAGCAGTAAAGGTTGCATTGTTCAAAGCTTACTGTCAGTCCTTTTATACGAGCAGTCTGTGGGTCAACTATACGCTGAAGACGATTAACGCCCTTCGCGTGCAATACAATAACGCGTTTAGGATGCTGCTGGGGCTGCCTCGGTACTGCAGTGCGTCGGGCATGTTTGCTGACGCTCGTGTAGATGACTTCCACGCAATAATGCGCAAACGAGCCGCCTCGATGCTAAGCCACGTCCGAGGCAGCACCAACAGCATTCTGCGCATTGTAGCTGGCCGATTTGACTGCCCCATTATTTTACACGCAGCTCAGCTACACCTAAAATTAAATATTATGTGACCTATTTGACTTATTTGACATTTATTTATTTTTCATGTGTCTAATTTGTAATTTTAATTTTTAACTAATTGTAATGTTATGGACTTAGTCTGAAATAAATAATTTGAATTTGAATTTGAATTTGAATTATTCAACAGTACCTACCTAATAACAAAAAAATTACATCCGAAAATTACGCAACTATAGCTTTCAAGTTAAGTGGCAAAATTTTCCGCCAAAACCGACTCCGACAATAAAACCAAAAACAAAAGCTTCAACAGTTGTATACCTACCTACTCTCCCTAGAGACAATCACCGGCTCTACCTGTTTCTGAACAGACATAAAGATAACAATTACCGTAAACTCTACAGAACTCTACATACACATGTAGATACCTCGCACCTGAAAGTATAGACAGTTATTAAGCTCACTACAATATTACACAAACTGTCCTTAGTTCTAATTAAAAAAAATAACACTATGTAAAAGTTAGTATGTAACAAATGTATTTTTAAGCTTTTTAATGATATATAATAGCATTTAGATAGTTTATCTATCTAAATGCAAAAGTTTGTAAGTGTGTTAGTGTGTGAGTTTGTTACCTCTTCAAGCCGCAACCGCTAAACGGATTTGGGTAAAATTTGAAATGGAGATAGCTTATAAGCTGGATTACTACACAGGCTTTTGATCCCAGGATCGCGGGAACTGCGGGTGAAACCGCGGGGCGCAGCTAGTTTGTCATGAAATAATAATTTGCGTATTTCTCATTGGCACGATACTTATTTATCATCTACAATTCTACATGACTAGTATGAATCAATAGAAAACATTGAAGGAACCGATTGGCACTTACATGGCACTTTTAGCAGCGGGGTCGATCGCGGTGGACTCCTTATTAGCTTTTATTAAGCCTCCTTATTAGGTTTTTGTCTCGCGCGTGTCTCTGTACGTTTGTATGTTAAAGTTGTTGGCAGTAAAACTAATTTTCTTTCACAAAAAAAAAATGCTATAATACCTTATTTATAATTGTATTATTGCAGTTTTTTGATTGATAATTCGAGAAACACAAACTTCGAAGATATGTCAAATGTTTATACTTTAGTAGTAGGAACCCCGTCCTTTTCTCACTTTTTATGGTCCTCTCGAAGTGTAGTCTTTCAATAACACCTAAGATCAACAAACTGAAGCTCCTAGGTGATTTTCTTGGCATCACTGGCTTCTCTTATCTAGCTATCTGCTTGCGAAGTGCTGCCCGCCACCCTGCGAAGTGCGACACGCAGTTTTGTCTTTATTAATAATTATTTACGGGTGACACTCACGTTTCAGTTGGAGTAGTCCAACTATAGTTTCACCCATATTCTGTGGTATTTTTTAAGGCGAGTGCGGAACGTTCGCGAACGTGTCGCGTCTCGCACTTCAGTGCGCGACGCTTTCGCAAACGTTCCGCACTAATTTATTATGAAAATTAACCACATTAATTTCGTCTTTGACCAACCTTAATTACTGTCCAGTTTGTATACGCCTGTCCGGATTAGTTAGAGAGATATAGACACCGCTGGGAACAATGTTTTAATCCCTTATTCCGGATGGGAAGGCAAATCTAAAGCGGCATCGTGTTTTGCGCAAATTAGGTAAATATTTATAGGTATAATTACGTAAACAAAGATACGAATATATAATGGGCTGTTAATCTCGCATCACTATCGACGGTATAAAGACCTTCTGACTACCAAAAAGTTTAAAGACATGGTAATTTGAAAGACATGGTGGTATTTCAAAAGTGACACATCTCGGTCGTTAGACCTTCTTTAGGCAGTAGTTTGGCTGTCGCGTGGCACACCACACCTGGGCCTCAATTCACTATGACAACTTGGCGATTCCTTGCTTCGAGTTCACGTCAATTCCTTCCTTTAATAAACGACATCTGCGAAATTTGTATTCTCTATGACGCGTCATAGAGAATCATATATATGCATATATGAATGCGTCATAGAGATGTCCATTAATAATGAAGGAATCGACGTGATTTCGAAGCAAGGAGTCGCCAAGTTGTCATAGGGAATTAAGGCCCTGATGAGTCCTAAACAGATGATACAGCATTGAAACTTTTGGCATTTGAATATATATTTGTCTAGAGTTTGAATTACTAATTCGAATTGTTTTGATCCAGTTTGTACATGGTAATTTTCACTATACAGCCCTATTGGCTCTCATGGTGGATTTTGGTCAAAATTTTCCGACAGAAGAGTCTTTTTCATGTAATTTAGTGATGAGATGAGAAGGTCATTCACCTAATGATAAGCAACACGCTCGCCCATAACTGTTGCAGCATCACCCAGGACATTTTATACAAAATCCTCCTCGGCACTGCACTGCGCTCGTCACCTTGAGACGTAACTTTTCTCAGTAATTCCCAGGTGTATTTTACTCTTCATTGCTTAATTAGTCTAACTAAATTTTATCATCTTTCTGCATCTTCTATCCCCCTGCTCCAATTTAATCACATCAGCATTTTTCTTAGACACGTTTCAATTGGAAAGTGGACAATAAAGAGGTCTCTAAAGTTGCTCAGTGGCACTAGCTTAAAAACCTTAGAAAATTAAACACATTTAAGAGAAATGCTTATCTCAACCCTAATGAAGCCTAATCCTACAGTTTCAGTTCTCCGCCGTCGCCACAAAGGCCAATTCTCGTTAATCTGAACTAAATACAATCGCTAGAGCCCCGAGCGTGCAGTTTATGTGCACGCTGATGTAGTTCCATTACAGTGCAGCGTGAAGTTTCAGTGGCCCGCAGTGTATTCTAAGCATTCGTTATTAGGGGCACAGAATAAATTTCAGTAATAGAAGGCTGTTGGGATCATCTTTGTTTTGTGCAGTTGTTCTCAAAACTATTAGGATCCCTTATGTACAGTATTGTTGGTAATTATGTCTTTATATATGAAGATTCTGAAGCCTTTGCTGTGTGTGCTGTCCCAGTCTGTGTATATATATACACACATATAACCATAATGAGAAGTAAATGAGTAGGTGAGATAGGAAAATGAGGATGTAATATTAGAATTAAGACAGAAAACCTACTGCCATTTACTTTATAATAATATAGTGTAAGGAACTTCCCTCCTACTTCTCCGAGCAACCTGCCGCTATCTATAAAAACCGGGCGCTTTGACGGGAGCGGCCATTTTTGCAAGTAGCGAACGGACGTCTGCTAGAATTCTTGTCGATTGTTATAAAGGCAACGTAAGCCATTTTTAGTGTAATTAGTGTTGATTTACAAGTGTGCAATCGTTATTTTGTTATTTTCTGTAACAGTGGTAGCTTTTCTTTTTGTTAATAAATTTTGTTGTTGTAGTTGTAGTTGATTTTTGTGTATTAAACGGATTTCGTATTCGACTTGTTCTTTTTAAGCAAATTCCATTTCTGATTCTAACATTAGTATTAATAAACACATCTTTATTATTCAAACTTAGAATTACCTAATAGACTTAATTCACTTTAAAAGAGACAATCAATGCAATTCCCGCTTTTACTATTAATTATTATGTGATGACGCGACGTTCAGTTCGGTTATTATAGGATGACCGTGATATGCTACAATACTACGCGTGATATACTGGTGGTAGATTTATCGTATGCGAGAGGCCGTCTGGGTGGGTACCACCGCTTTGCCAGTTATTCAGCCGCCAAACAGTAGTGCGCAAGCATTACTTTGTTCTGGTTTGAAGGGCATTGTAGCCGGCCAAATTACTGGGCATTATAAAACTCAACAGCTAATTGTCTCAAGGTGACAAGCGCAGTGCAGCGCCACGCCGGATTTAGCAAAACAAAGTTCTGGGTGGTGCTGTTATTGTTATGGGCTGGCGTATCGCCATTAGGCAAACGACCAGCTCGTCTCATTATTTAGTTACATAGAACAGATCAGTGTGGTATAGTTATGTAGTTAAAGAATCGTAGACTAGCAAACAATAATTTTCTGCCACCCTCACAGTCATAGCCAGCTGCGTCGCTATCTGTCGTTGCTGTTGCTTGTGATACCCCTTTACTTCTGCCACTGCTTCACTGCCTGATGGAAAATTGACACCGACGTAACTCTAACACCAAAAGCTATTTCATATGGTGATGACTTACTAATTAAATGTTTGCTTATAATACCTAGATGTAGTCAAATATAAAAATATCGTTAACAACTCCTCCTCCTTGCGTCGTTTTCAGGGGGTCGTGACCACGTCATGGTATCACCTTTTCCCTTATGATACTGTGCCACCTGTTCCGGCTTTCAGGGCAAAAAACTAAAGCTCTTGAAAGAATCATATGAGATTCCGCGGACCCTTAATTCGATTTCCAATAAAAAAACGTTTATATAATTGTAAACATTTAACTTGTACTTTATTTCTATGTTTAAGGTGAATAATAAAGTGTTTATTTATCTATCTATATACGTGTGTTCTCGTATCATGACATTTCGCGTCCGCCATATTGGAAAATACATTTTCAGCTTCGCCCTGTGACGTGCCTTATCAAAAGTTTTACTTCTCCTGTTAGGTTTTTAGTTTTGTTTTATGACCACGTATTATTTTATGTCCGGGAACGTAGGCTTGTCGTAAATTTAAAAGCTTTTACGATTCTCTGATGGCCAAATTTAATCCTGAGTGTGATAACGCCTTTTGGATTAACTTTGAGATTATGATCCGACATCTCTTAAATAAAATACTAGCTTTCAACTCCTCGGCTCTGCCTGTAAACTTTTTATAGATGTAAAGTCTGGAGTTTTTGTGAGAAGTATTGAGTGTAGAGTCAGTAGTATTAAAATCTAATGGAATCAGGCGTGACGTTGCGGAAATTTACCTCAAATCTGATGAAAATACCTAGTGTAATTCCGTTGAATATTCAGCGGAATTACACTAGATATTTTCATTGCATTTCAGATTTCAGTAGTATTACGCTTTTTTATGCATAATAGGTACATTACAATAAAATAACACTTTATTGCACATCAAATAAAGACACAATACAAAAAAAAATAACAATGACAAAACATTATATACATAATACATGTAAAAATTAGGGTAGATACAAATAAACAATAATTAATTTTTAGAAAAAAACAAGAACCGACTTCAAGACTAAACTTATATTTTTTGATTTTGTAATTTTTTTCAAAAAGTGCTAAACCAATATCGGTAAAATTTATATGGGACCACCGCTGAAGGGACCTACCAAACAAAAAAAATCATCAATATCAATTTACCTATGATTGGCGGAGTAATCGCCGAACAAACATACTAAAAAAAAATAGTTTCAAATTGAGAATTGAGAACCTATTTTAAGTCGGTTGAAAATTTGAAAAAAGGAGAAGAAATACAGTTGTGCGCTGGGGGAACTAATAAATGAATGAACAATCCAATTGGAAATTGATCTTTTTGATGGAGTATTTTATAACTAGATGAACCGCCATTATGGGTAATCAAAATAGCAATACTACTAACTCACTCTATAATAGACTGTATCTCACCCAGGGGAATCTGAAACAACATTGTATTGTAAATGAATCAATTAATGACGAAAACTGGTACTTAATAACAGTTGAGAGTGAACACTCGTAGCTTGAATCTTGTTGGTTCAAGACTCTTAGTTACATTATTTTATATACCTAACAGTCTCTGAACTAACTTTTTTCGATTATAAAAGCACTTAATGTGAGTTAACACGAACATTCCATAAACAACACTGAAGTTATAACAAAAACAGACGCAATAAGTTCAATATTTATACAAACGATTGCAAACCTCGAGAGATACCTCTTCAATTATTTCAAGATACTATTAACAGAAAATACACTGCATACGTATCTTCTATTTGAAGAATACCGTCCCTTGAGCTTTACAGTTTGCAAGGCAGTGTAATTTAATTAGCGCGAGGCTAGCTAGTTTCAATGCACTGAAGTGTGCGGTCAGCTTTCATTAGTATACGAACTAATGTATATTCTATCCTAACCTAAACAGGGTATCTTTTGGTAGGATTACATACTTATCTTATCAGACTGTTGTCTCAGGGTGACGAGCGCAGTGCAGCGCCGCGCAGGATTTTGCATAACAATGTTCTGGGTGGAGATTTTATTATTATGGGCTGGCATATTGCTTACCATCAGGCAAACATCCAGCTCGTCTCGTCAATCAGTTACATAAAAAATAATTAATTTTAAGAAAAAAATACAAAAACCGACTTCAATGTATCTTTGAAGTCCAAGGTCAAATATCGATGAAATTTATATGGGACCACTTCGTAGCTATACAGAACCCAACGCAAAAGAATTTTCCAAATCGGTTCATAAATGACGGAGTTCTGAGGTAACAAACATAAAATATATATATAATCGAATAAAGAACCTTCTCCTTTTTTGAAGTCGGTTAAAAAAACATATATCTACTGTTAATTTTATATGCATAGCTACATAAATACACACATCCTGGTCGCTCTGTCGGGGGTGGTCTCCGTACTCTGAAATACAAATTTATTACTTAGCTCGGGAATAGATACCTATTAAGACACTGGGGTCTCCGGGATTGTGTGTCCCATACCTACCTATAACGTAGCTCATGAGGCAGGTCTGCATATAAACATAACCAAATCTCTTTTATTTTATTACATATATTATTATTATTTTTATTATTATTATAAGCCTGGTTTGTCCCACTGCAGGGCAAAGGCCTCCCTGCCCTCTTTCCACTCCTCACGGTTTAAGGCTTTTTGTGTCCAGTCCTTCCAGTATGCGTCCAGTTCGTCTCGCCATCTACGTCTGGGCCTGCCGCAGCGTCGTTTAATTACATATATGTAAATAAATTACATATATGTAAATAAGTTTTATTACATATATGTAAATAAAAAATCTAATATCATAAATGATCTAATATCATAAATGCGAAAGTACCTATGCTATGTGAGGATGGATGGATAGCAATACATATAAGGTGGTTGACCACCTTTTAGGATTAGAATAATAATTAAATAAAATTTAGGATATTCAAATAAGCTATGTTGATTTGGAATTCTAGTACCTATAGGTAATTTAATTGGAACTTTAACTAGGTTGAACACGGAATAATATAATGAGAAAAGTTTATTTTTACCTTTTTCCCTATTACGCTAACCTTGTACTTTTAAAACCAAACGAAATTAAAAAGTTGTGGGTATTATTTTCAGAATTACATAAAAGTGAGCAAGGTCTCCTTTCTCGTTTATAAAAGCTCATATCAAATCGAAAATTAAACATCATAATGAAATTATACATTTAAAGGTTGTTGAAGCTTTTTCTGTATTTTTCCAAGTTCAATTAACGTGTAAAACATAAGCCCTAACTATAAGTTTCGTAAAATATACCTATATGTATGTATATACCACGTTTTGTCATTGATCATTCACTTATGTATACCAAACGGACAAGAAAGCGAGTTAATAAAAACATGGCAAATAAAACCGCGGGTGAGACCGCAGGGCGCAGCTTGTTTATAATTTTATTGCGATCGTACGCCCGTAGTCCTATTATATCTTTTCAACGAGTTTTTTTTATGGAACTCAGTGATGAGACGAACAAGCCGTTCGCCTGATGGTAAGCGCAACGTCTGCCCATTGCAGTGCCACCCAGAACTTTTAATGCCATAAAAAGCACTGCGTAGCACTTCATTGCGCTCATCACCCCGAGATATCAGATGTATGCCCAGTAATTTTGGCTACAATGTCCTTAAATAAATAACCCTACTAATATTATAAATTCGATAGTTTGTAAGGATGGATGGATGGATGGATGCACGTTTGTTACTCAATCACGCAAAGAATAATCATCAGCCCATCACGTTCCCACTGCTGGGACACGGGCCTTCTTTCATAGAAAGTGTATGGGCCATTATCCACAGTACCGGTTTGTGCGTGTCACATGTCCCTTTTTTTCAAATTTTTGTGTTTGATTCTTAGATACGCCGCGCGCCGGTTTCCTCGCGATGTTTTCCTTCACCATTTTTAGAGCAAGTGTTAAATCAAGCGCAATAACTTAATAAAATCAGTGATCAGTGGTGCGAGGACAGCTAATAAAAAAGCTACAGCACATAGTGCTTTAAAGCACTTTAAAAGTCATTGCACGTCAACAATATCTCATTTCGCAATATTAGACCAACTCTTTCAGAATTTTCACAAACTTTGCGGTACGACGCTTACACAGGAGCGTCTGTTTTCAAACTTTAGATAGAGCTTGTTCTTTTATAACACCAAACTTAAGGTATATCTGCTTTCTAAATATTTAATACTCTGTGCATTAAATATTTACAAACCAGATGCGACAATGTGTACTCTAATATATTACCTACTGGGCATATATCTGAGGTCTCGGGGTGATAAGCACAAAGCAGTGCTACGCAGTGCTTTTTATCGTTTTAAAAGTTCTGGGTGGCACTGCAATTTTTATAGGCAGGCGTGGCGCTTACCATCAGGCGAAATACTTGTTCGTCTCATCTCCTTCTCATCACTCAATTCCATAAAAAAAACTCGTTGAAAAGATATTATAAAACTACGGACACGATCACAATAAAATTATAAACTAGCTGCGCCTGGGATAAATATAGCCTGTTTTTTTCTGGACCTAATGTACCTACCTACATACCAAATTTCATCAAATTCCGTTCAGTAGTTTTTGCGTGAACAAACATCTATCCATCCATCCTCACAAACTTTCGCATTTATAATTAGTAGGACTAGCGACCCGCCCCGGCTTTGCCCGGATGCAATTTACTAATGTGGTGTTCGTGTCGGTTTTTGATGACTTAAATATATAACATTGAACTTTCTCTACTATATATAAACCGTACAAATTTTCTAAACGACAGTAAAACCGTATCAAAATCTGTTGCGTGGCTTAGAAGAAGTAAGCGGAGAAACAGAAATGAGGACGCGGATAGCGACTTTGTTTTATATTATTTTGAGATGCGATTAAGTGTGTTTATCCGCTTTTCACGCAGCAACGGCTGAACAAATTTTGATAAAATTTGGCATAGTTATACCTACTCTCGGTCCTGGAATAACAAATAGGATACTTTTTGAAACCGCGGGCGCAGCTTGTCACTTCATAATTTTATAAACGAGCATGTAGGGCAGATATTTTTGTAGATTGGCCCTTAGGCAAATAGGGCAAACAAGTATAAGTTTTAAGGAAAAAGCTACTATCTAAATTTACGTATTTTTTTTATTTAAAAATCTTGTAAACAAAACAAGTATACATTTTATTTAAAAAAACCGACGTCAATGTAGCTTTGAAGTTCAAGGTCAAATATCGATGAAATTTATATGGGACCACTTCGTAGCTATACAGAACCCAATGCAAAAATAATTTTCCAAATCGGCTCCTAAATGACAGAGTTCTAAGGTAAAAAACATAAAAAACAATTGAACAGAGAACCTTCTCCTTTTTTTGAAGTCTGTTAAAAATGTTAAAACAAAAAGAAATCCAAACAAAATTCACCGCACACTATAACTCAATATGTGTTTCTCTGCTTCACTGAATATAACTATTGACGATTTAGTACATCCAACTTTGGAACAGAGCAATAAACAACTCGGCATCCTCCATTTCGACTCATGTTTCGGCCGGAAGTGTACGGTCAGCATTCATCAGTATACAAACCTAATGGTGTGTTTAAATCTAAAGTGTGTAGTGTGTGGGTTGCTATTTGGGTTGAAGAGCTCTCCCGTTCAATAATGACCCGTCGAGCGGGGCGTTTACTCTTCATTTCGTCCCATTATTTATGTATGAGTCATTGGTGTGGGACTTTGGTGCGGGGCCAGTTATGTGCGGATAACAATCGCTGTCTAAACGGTGAAGAAAAACATCGTGAGGAAACCGGCATGTCCAAGAATTAATCACAAAAAATCAAGAACATGTGACGTCCAACCCGTACTTGGCCAGTGTGGTGGATCAAGGCCTATATACTCTTTCTATGAGAGAAGACCCGTGTCCCAACAGTGGAAACTTAAGGGCTGATGATGATGATTTATGTAATTCGAATTCTTGCTCTTATCTTCCTAAATAACCATTTAGTTAAATATGTACAAGGTTTGAGAAGAAAAAATAACCTGCCAACCAGATTATAGTACAATTTTAGTCCCTAAGGGCGGGAATGGTTTAAACTAATTAAACTATGCGGTTACCAAGCAAGGAGATGACCACATTTTCACGCCTTGGAAATTATACAGTGTGGCAGAATTTTGACACTTTCAGGTTAAGGTACCTTTTCCTTTGCAGTGAGGAAGTTTAGTGCTTAAAAAACATCGGATAAATTTGAGGAAAATTAAACCTGCGTATTTGGACTTTTGAATTTTTTTATGTTAGTCTCTAAAATTGTATTTCTCAAAAAAAACATAGGCTAAGTCGAATCTATTTCTCATCAAGAATGTTTCCCTCAAAGTAACCCACCATATCAAATCGTAAGTTTTTGAAAAAATTCAGAAATGCTTTTTCAATAACCTGGAGGTTCCAAAATGTTGCTTATTAAAATATAAATAAATAAAAAACCTATATATTTTTATTTATTTATATTTTCTTCATAAATCAAACCCTGACGAGTTTCACGCTTCACGACGAGTCTATTACATTTTGACATTAATTGAAACACATTTTGTGATTGAAATTTGAATTTGACATTTGAAATACAAATAATGACTTTCATAGCAATCTGTAAGCTGCTCTGCTCGTGACAGAGGCTGTTTCATCTCATAAGCTTTTAATCCAACAAGAGAATACACAATCACAATAGCAGTATTCACGCACATGTAGTTTGTGATCATGACGGCATTGAAAGTGAAGCGTATATGTAAACAAGCCTTGAATTATTTGATTAAAACTTTCGTGAGTTTGACACTTAATTAAAAAAAAACTATTCGACGCGGTTTCACTCCGAAACCGGTCAAGCGCCAGCGCCGGCGCCGTCGCGATCTCGACTGTTCAACAAAAACCTGAGTAAAACCGTGTCAAATAGTTTTTTTTTAATTAAGCCTTTAATCATTGGACATAGCGGGGAAGAGGGGTGAGGGGGAGGAAATTTCATAATTTATGCACACTGAATTATATTCACAATACAATTTCAACTTATAACTGCTGCTTAAACGGTGCTGACTGACCTGCGTTTCATGATAATGTAACATCTTACGAATCCAGCATTACAGTTCTACAATAAGCCGAGCCGTTCGCCGCTTTTTCTCTGTATTTTATATGCCCAACGATCACATACACAAATTCTGGCTTCTAACTAGAATTCTTTGTACCTAGGAAACCAGAAGTCCGTAGGCCCGGACTCCATCAAGGCGGCGACGTGCGGAGATGTTCAAAGCGGAGACGAGAAGAGATGTTTTTCAACAAAGGTGTATCCACCAAAGCTGAGCGGAGATGCGTACTGATTATAGACTGTAGCGGAGATGTGTGCGATGTTTGGGATTGCAGTTTATTTCGATCTGACACGAAAGCCACACATCTCCATGTCACTATTACTAAACCAGTATCTTCTTTTACTTGAAGAAGAAGAAACAGAGTTTGAAGAAGCCGAAGAAAGAAGCGTGTGCGCTGCACTAGGCGAGTAGCGAGTGGCAGAGGCTTGGGGCGGGGTGGGGCTCGCGGGTCGAGGGACGCGGAGCCGGGCGACCTAGCGGCACCGCTCACTACACGCCGCTCACATCTCTTCTCGTCTCCGCTGCGTTCAGTCGGCCGTCGCCAGCTTGCGAGGCACAGCTCACATCTCCGCTCGGTGGTATCCATTGAAGCTGAGCGGAGACGAGATGTGTGAATAACAAGAGGAGCTGTGTTTTTAACAAGCAATAGAAATATTGGTTGTTAAAAACACAGCTCCTCTCCTCTCGCCTCGTCTCCGCTTTGGTCGAGTCCCGGACTCGACTCCTTATGGGAGGGATCATGGTCCCACAACACCCAGACGCGATACAAATGCTTGCGCCTTTTTTCTGTGCACAAAGTTTTGTCCCGTCGCGGGGATTTAACCCGCAATTTCGGTGGCATATGAGATTTGAGCCAACCTCCCCAAACACCACAGATGCTGTCTGTGCTATAAGCTGCGAATGTTACATTACGATGATCGGATGCTCAACAAGTGAATACTTCGAACACAAAACCTTTAGTCTACTTGTCAAAAATGTGTGTTACGGTGGTAACGGGCATATTTCCAATGTACCGGTAGAAACGTAAGTTGCTTCCTTTTCTTACTTTGTCATACTCACTCAGCAGGAAAAGGAAATTTCCTTGTCATAAGTCTTTTTCAAATAAAGAATGTGAAATAATGACATCTTTTTATTGTTGTTACAAGTGTATTCTAACTTGAACAGTTGGTAATATTATTAAGACATTTTCAAAGTGAGATTAGTAATTGCAGTGAAAATCAAATGGGGAATACGTTAAAAATTAGATATTATTGTCAAAGCTACTGTAAGTAAACAATGTTCTTATGCCATGTTCAAAGCTTCATTTACATAGTACAGCACCTATCACTGTATTAAGCTCTTCTGTGATATGTGACATGTTCACATAACGTAGTTCAATGTACACGCTAGTCAATGTAACGATTTGTACCAAAAGAAATAAAATACAAAGTCTAGGCACAATACAAAAACAAAGAAGAATATCAAGCTTTATCCTTGTATTATCCCTAATTACCACGGATATAAATGTCGGCTTTCTATCCATAATTTATTCTGCTTCAATTCTACATTATTCTGTTTATATACTACATTTTCATTTGACCATTCTCGCGTGATGTTAGACAGTCGGAAGCCGATGATAGAGATAGATAGATAGATGAACGCTTTATTGCAAACATTAAATAAAAGACAATGGGTGGCCTTATCCCTAAAAGCGATCAGTTTCAGGCAACCTTTGGATGGAGACGAATTATCAAAATGTTATAGACGTCCCCGTCTTTATATGTGTAAGGTCTACAATAATAATAAAAACATTAACAATGTCAATACTAAAATAATAGATACAAAACTATAGCAACATGCTAGAGCACATAGGTCTAGAAGTTATCTATTAAGGCTTAGTACTGTACTATACAACAGTTCGTTACAAACGTAGAACATAACAGCAGTAAGGCGAGATAGACAAAGCTGTCGTCCTATCTATTGTAGAGAAGCTGTCACGTGGCCAACTGAACAAAGCTGCTCCATGACTATTGTACCTACTTGTAGTATCTACAAGCTCGTTGCACTGATCACACAAGTTAAAGTTTGCTTCAGCTTCCTTACCGTAACTGGCTATTACTTGTATGTTAGTGCTCTCTGTGTTAAAGTTGTCTTTGAAATACAAGTTTGCTGTCTTTACAACTTCATTTCAAGTTAAATTGTAAGATAGAATTGTACCTAGTTTAGAGATTGTGTTGGGCAAGAAGTTCAAATAATCACTAAAATAGTTATTTTTACTTTGTTATTTAAATTATGTATATGTCGCAGCCAACTAGCTTAATTCGCTATTCAATCAACAGCCTAGCCTCTTTACTAAACAGCGCCATTCAACTAGCGGCCTGAATGATATTCAGCCATAGCGTCTATTACAACATTTAATAAACTGGCTGGCTAATGCTTAGGCATGTGGTTAAACTTAGATGTATCCTACGCGAGATTGTAAACTGTCGAAAGATTGTGAACCATCGCATTATTTTTCATTATATTCGTATCTAAGATACATGTTCGCGGCGTTGGGGTGGCCCAAGGGCCACCCCCGCCGCACCCTAACCTGCCGAGGGCTGCAGCCATATTCATTATTATTGTCACTACACTATCCATTGTACTATTTTTCATTAAACTTTAGAAAACAGGCTTTATAAATGAACAGCATAGGCAAGTAATTAAACGTCATCGATTCAAGTAATTTGCCTAGCTGTTTGATCAAATGGCTGAATATCATTTAGGCCGCTAGTTGAACGGCGCTATTTAGTAAAGAGGCTAGGCTGTGGATTGAACGGCGAATTAAGCTAGTTGGCTGCGACATATACATTTTGTAACAAATAAACCGACGTCAATCTGATGTAGGTATCTTCCAAGTCCACGCTCGAATATCGATGAGTTACAACTGAGATTTATATGAGATCTTGAAGCTATACTGAACCCAACGCAAAAAGAATTTTCCAAATCGTTTTATAAATGACGGAGTTCTAAGGTAACAAAAAAAACCAATTGAGATCTTTCTCCTTTTTTAAAGTCGTTTTAAATAGATATGTTCATCTAATGCACTATTATTCCTTCTTTATCTTTCTTCAGTCCTTATTTCCTTTCTATCTTCCTGCCTTCCTTCAACCCTTTCCTTACACTACTTCGTTACATCATGTATTTTAATTATTCTGTGGTCCAGTTCATTTCAGATCACTAATTTATTTTGACATGTAATATTTTTGTTAGGAATTCACACTCGCGATGCCTATGGATTAAGGGTACTGTACCTAATACCTATAGTTATCCCATTCGTTTCAAGTCTCTCAAAAGAGGTTTACATGAGCCTGAATCGATCCGACAGCAATATTTTTAGGTAGATTGGTCATGTAAGTCCCTGTGATGCAATATTTACGACCGAGTGCTTTTACTGAATTTCAGTCGGGAATTCGTTTTCTTTTCGACAATATTATTAGATGTATCGGAATGTAAGAATTGATATCGGGTATTAAGCTGGGATTAATTAAATGAACTGTGAATCTCTTCGCAATTATTTACTGGGATTTAAGACGAGTTGAAAATATTGGCGCCAGGGCTCTCAATTTTTCTCAGCAATTACAAAACATTCGGAACTGATATGTATGTATGCCATTCATCAGGATATTGTCTTCATTTTGGTAACAGCTTTATATGATTGGTTAACTTTTACAGCAGAGAAAAAGATATCAAAAAATGCTCTTCAAAACAAAGATTTTCATTTTACAGGGAAACGACACCGACTCAAGCTTCCAAATTTTTGTATAGATTATTCTAAGCACACACTTTTACCTGTAAATCGGATTTTATACAATTCGCATTAGTTTTTATTTTATACGAGAAATACTGTTTTGGCGCATATATGACATTTAATTTATTTTTTCCTAGGTATTGCTGGAAGGATGAGGTCGAAAGAGACTTGAGCGAACTCCACGTTAAAGAATGGTAGGAAGTGGCGCAAGACAGACAGACTCAAGTGGACACTAGGTATTATTATCGGAGGTCGAGACTCACTTTGGGTCGTTTGCGCCATCCTAGTAAAATAAGTAAATTATAATGACCTCCTCGTCCTCATTTATTGAAATGAAAATGATTTTGCCTTGGATACAGAATAAATAATGGTCTTGGAGAGAGTAATTTGTCCCGCCGTGGGAATCAAATCCGCAACCTCAATGGTATATGAGGTTTTAGCCGACCTGCCTAACCACTACACCATAGAGGCTGTCATTGGTATTTTGGTATTGGAGCCTGACGGATTCAAATCCCGGTGCATCAGATAAAAAATTGCACAAGTTCCCGCTGAGACACCCACTCTCAAGCCAAATCACTTTATGGAAAGATAATTTTATCCAATTACATAAAAAGATACATATTACGTGAACAATTTGACAAAACGACCTATAATCTCGTCTAATTTAATGTTGGTTATGAATTTAATTTGCATAATGTATGCGAGACTTTGCCAATTGAATTTCGTATTCCCGCCACACGGCACAGGTGTGATCCAAACTTGCGAATGATAACATCACTTGCATATGATTTCATGAGCCATAATTATTCAACTGTCGTCATTAGGTACCATCCATTAATATTTCGTAAGTACAGTCAAAATATTTAATAAAATACCTAAGGATACAAGACAGCTACCAACTAACCAGTTTAAGACAAAACTGTTTAAGTAGCTAGTAGATAGATTTTTTTATAATATAAAGGAATTGTTTAATTTTAAGTAACATTATTATCAATCTTTATTAATGTAATGAATTTTTCTATCTATGACATGTTCAGTAATATATTTTATCGTGTATTTTGATTCAGGAAACCCCGGGTAGAATCGCGGGGTGCAGCTAGTGTAAAATATATGCGATATATACATAAATCCGTCGTGCAAGACTTAAACATAGAAAACAAACTAGAAAAAGATTCCAGTAACCATTAAAGTCAATTCAATTATAGCGTCAAATGATACCCACTCGTACAAGTCGCTTGTAGATTTTTATAAAAAACCAAGCATTTCTCATATAATTGTCACTTACCAGGGCCCCAATTCACTATGACAACTTGACGAAATCACGTCGATTCCTTGCTTCGAAATCACGTCGATTCCTTGCTTCGAAATCACGTCGATTCCTTCATTAATAAACGACATCTCTATGACGCATCATATATTTATATGAATGTGTCATAGAGATGTCGTTTATTTATGAAGGAATCAACGTAACCTCGAAGCAAGGAATCGCCAAGTTCTCATAGCGAATTGGGGCCCAGGTCAAGTATTCATTAGCCGTGGTGTATATCTATATATAGTCTAGGAACAGACGTACGAAACGGGCAGTTGCAATAAGCGGTCCATTGTGCGCTTATTGGATCGTTGAGTTGCAGTCACGTGCTAATTGCAGTGGTGACCTGGATTGAATGCTTATGAGATCTAAGCATGTAGATATAAGTCATTAGGACGATGAGAGGTTTATACCGGCCGCATCAGAACGTTTAAAAACATGGTAGGTAAATACTTATGAATAATATTTTTTTTTTTTAGAATCTACTAATACCGTCTACTACTACTAGACTCTTATATTTTTGATTTCGTATTTTTTTTTCAAAAAGTGCTGAATCAATTTCGATAAATAAAACCTACCAAACAAAATAAGAAACATCAAAATCAATTCATAATTGACGGAGTAATTGCGTAA
Source organism: Petrophora chlorosata (assembly GCA_951640565.1). Classification (NCBI taxonomy): domain Eukaryota; kingdom Metazoa; phylum Arthropoda; class Insecta; order Lepidoptera; family Geometridae; genus Petrophora; species Petrophora chlorosata. The sequence continues at coordinate 16,262,444 of OX621202.1, read as the reverse complement.
CAAACATCCAAAAACAAATATAACGGTTCCAACCGTGGTTTCCCGGGAAAATAATTATTTTTTTGAAAAAAACCAAAACCGACTTCAAGACTATTTTTGTTTTTGAATTTTTTCAAAAAGTGCTAAATTAATTTAGATAAAATTTATATGGGACCACCTTAAAAGTATGACCTACCAAACAAAAAAAAAATAGCAAAATTAATTCATAATTGGCGGAGTAATCGCGTAACAAACATACAAAAGAAACATACCGTCAAATTGAAAACCTCCTCCTTTTTGAGGTCGGTTGAAAAGTAGCCTATGTGCTATTCCAAGTCCTAAAGTACCTATCATCAAAATCGGTTCGGTACTTTTTGCGTGAAAGAGTAACAATTAACAAACATCTTTACATCCATACAAACAAACTTTCGCGTTAATAATATTACTAAGGATACACCAAGATTCTAAAATAAATCACGATTACAATCGTAAAGTACAAAATGGCTTTATTGTCAAGCAGCAATTTCTTCCAGATAACCTTTGAATACAAAGAATTCGCATGGAAGTAGAAAAATACTTCCCTCTTTAAAAACTCAGGGGAGTATAAAATTGAACGGACGACTTCAACGTCGATTCCTTTTAGTTTATTTTCTTTAGAAAACTTCAGCTTTTTCAATGAGTTAGTATATCTATTGGCAGCTGTTCGTTTGTTAAAGTTTCTACGTTTTTGCATAATGGCGCCGGGAGCTTTTTGTTCAGGAGACTTTACAAATACTTGTCAAAAGATTGTTTGTATATTTTGAATCAATTCCTATCCTGGTTCATGTTTTTTTATTGGTATTCGTACTAGGCTGCGTTTCGTTCTTTCAACGAATATTATACCTTTTTAATATTAGACATGCGCATACCCTTTTTTTTTAAAGTCAAAATATCTTAAGTTACAGTTTTTAACGTATTTTAATTGTTAACCGACTTTAAAAAGGAGGAGGTTTACAATTCGACAGTATGTTTTTTATATTATGTGTATTTGACGTTTAAAAGTGAATATTTTGTGCCTATTTAATAAATATGTTTTGACTTTTAAAGATAAACGAAGCAAACCTCTAGATTTGACTGTACTAGAGGTTCGCTACGCGCTGAGAACTTGCGATTTCCACATATTGCGGTTTAAGAACTTTATTTAGTCTTACCAATGTTGGACCTCATAAACTCTTTAACTCAACATCCTCCAAAATTATATAGTTCTTCGAACTTGCAAATTGTATTGTTATTCTACCATTATGCCAAATTGTAAACTGATTCTTACAACCAGTAGAAAGATATCTCTAAACAAACATACATTGCCAAGATGCCGTAGTCGTCAAGACCTTGCTTCGTTTGGTCGTTGAGACCTACTAATATTATAAATGGGAAAGTTTGTGAGGATGGATGAATGGATGAAAGGATGGATTGATGAATGCTTGCTAATCAATCTCATGAAAACCTCTGAAGAGATTTGATGACATTTGGTAAAGGACAAGTTAGTCGTGAAAAAGGACATAGGTGACTTTTTATCCTCGGAATCCTCGGGTGAAACCGACGGCCGCAGCTAGTATATTGCATTGCAAAAGTCTGCCTGTTACTTTGTTACTCCTTCATATCTAAGCATGGCTTCTTAAGTACCTAAACCTATTCGGTACAGGTAGTGCATGATACCTGGATTAAAATATGAATGGTTCATCAAATTCGGTGAAAGAAAAAAAATATTTTTCGACAATCTATGCTACCGTTTCGTCAAAAGCTTTAAGCTTTAATCCTGATAGTTGATGGTCTCTTAAAGTATTTCTCCTATACTATTATTATTTACTAAATTTAATCATTTAATTAGTTACTAACATAGTTATAAGTTAGTAACAAATACTACATAACTATGGATTTTAATTATCTGCAATAAAATCTTTTCCTTTCATTTAAGACCCCCCAAAAAAGAGTTTCCTGTAATTCTTATAGCGGTCGTAGCGTAACTCGCCTAGCCATAAGTTCAGCAACATTCGCTGCGGGCTCCATTTGGAGGCGACTGGGTTTGTACAGTATTTCAATCTGAACCTTACCGTACTTTGGAAGGCACGTTAAGCCGTCCGTCGGTCCTGGTTGTTGTTTTAGGACAAAGTCAGTTGTTAGGCTATGTAGAAGCCTTCGAGCGGTCTATTACTTCGACACCAGGAGCCACACACACTAGAAAGAAGGGGGTTGTAAACCTTACCCACATCTCAAACTATTTCAACGTTGACGGAGATTCGCGTAGAGTTATAAAATAGAACAACGTAGGAAAAGTACAAAAAATAACAAGCAAAGCACCATTTATAACGGTAGAAACAAAGACCAAGAAATTTGTAAAGAAAATATCTTTATACACACAAATCTCAAACAAAAAGGCTGACTTTGTTCAGTATAATGATATCCACAATGCGAGTCACTCCATTCATAATGACTCGTTTCATCAGAAACAATATTAATTATCAACAAATAAGCTTTTGCGGTCAGTATTTACTCAACCGACTCAATTTGCTGAACGTCCCTCTGACCTGCTCTTCAGTCATTCTCTGATGAACAGTACTTAAGGTTGAAACATTTTTGGAGAACGGTCGCTTAACTTGCTTAAACTAAAGTTTTTATCATTATTTACTGTCCGACAGAATGTGGGCTTTCGATTAAAGACAGAAAGTTTCCGAGACAAAAATCAACCAAGACGAAGTCGTATTTCCTGTTTCACCCGCGGTTTTCCGGGATAAGAAGAAGCCTATGTCCTGGAAAAGGACATAGGATACATTATCCCTTCTTATACTAGCAGCGTAGTGCAGTATCAAGTTCTGGGTGGTACTGTTACTGCTATGGGCAGTTCTGTTGTTTACCATCAGATAAACGGCCTGTTCGTCTCGTCACTAAATCACATAAACGAAACCCTAAAGAAAGTATCGAATTTCATCAAAATCCGTTCAGATTTTGCGTGATTGAGTAGCAAACATCCATCCACACAAACTTGTAGGATTGTAGTTTGTAATTTTATCAACAATTTGTTCACTACAATCATATTATTTTTGCACACTTTACTGGTATTTTTGGATTGTATAGTAAAAGGCAATTTTGGTCAGCCAAATCCTAGACGTAAGATACTGTTTTCCACTGACCTCTCGACCTATATCTGGGTCAGGTAAAATGGACCCTTCAGTGATGATGGCCGCCTTCCTTTATATTGTTGTGAGCTGCAATTGTTATGTAATTGTACAGCTACAAATTGGACTCTTTTTTGTTATAATACCCTCTTCTAATATCGGTTTCGTAAACCCAATTCTTCTTCGTCTTTTTCAGCCCTTGTCATCCCAACGGCTATTGCTCGCCCTTTCCATCGCGTCACCCTTTTCGGTTTTGAGCGTTTCCTATGTACCAATGCAAAATATTTAGCATGAATTCACTATACATTATTTTCAATCGATTCCAAACGTGTCTGCCTATGACACGCGATACCTGACATCGTATTTGGAGGTAGGTCCTTAGTTTTTTTTTGGTTTATGATTGAATTGTGTTAAAATAAAGATTACGGCACAATACAATTTTAAAAAGCTTTTGTAAGTCTTCTGCCTTGAGTTTTTAATCCCGGCTTCGGCGGGGGTCTTTTTTACATTACATTGTCACGACAAACTTGACTTATCAAATCAATACCTATCAAAGGTAAAACAAACTTGCGGCAAGCTTACGTGCTATCTGGGTTCATTGAAATATGGGCACCTACAATTGGTCTCGTTGTCAAAATATTTGTAGAAGGTCCGCTTTTCTGTTCCTTTCTCTTCACTTCACACGCGATTTTCTGCACCCTACATTGTCATCACAAGTCCATTAGCTCTCATGTTCGCTTTTACGACGTCAAGCAACTGCATGTTCGGCTGACCACAAGATTTTGCTTCTGAAACTTAAAAACAGCCTTTATAAATGAGAACCTACAGTTCAAAATGAAAACTCGAGCTAACTTCTTGCTTCTACGTGATAAATGTATAAATCCAGAACAAGACAAGGAATCTTCAAAGAATTTGTGATGAGTGAATAAATGAGTTACCTTAACCTAAGCACATACAATTTATTAAATGACGAACTTGGATATTCAGTTGCGCAACAAGATATCTATCACTAGTAAATAACTCTCACAGTTAATTTTCTAGCAAATTAACCTGTAAAATACCTTTCCCAACCTTTTACCTCCTATGCCTCCCACGAATATTAATTATCTCTCAATTCGCATAGAATACACCCATCCCTGCATAAACTATCCAATTTCCTTACATATCGATGGACGTTACTATGAAATATTCAACCCTCTACCCTTAGCCTTAACCCTTCGGACCTTATTACTAAAACTATATTGCTACCCCTATAAAATCGTTTATAGACGACATTTAAAAAAACATTTCCGTACTTTTGCAAGCCAATTCCGTCTTTAATCCTTGAGCATAAGGTAGAATGTTAAGAGATGTCGTGTTATTAAAAGGTTTTGAAGAGCCACTTAAGGTTGTAACGCGAGTTTTATGCGTAAAGCCTTCGGTGTGTAACTATTGAAGAATGTAAATCATGCGGAACGCTTCGGGCACCTACAAATAACTCTGAGCAAAGCGCTGGTGTACGTTGCTATTAAAGTATTTATAGGCGCTTTCTTACTGAGAACATTACCTTGTTATTTTTAATTAATTTGCTCTTTGCATGTTATGTTTTGTGGATAAGAAAATGTTTAATAATTTATTAATTTTTAGTCTTTAGAATATGAATCTTCTATACCAGAACAAGGTTTACAGTTGTATAGAAATCTAGAAAGTCGTGGTGGTAAAACATGAAAAAGAATTTAGACGATGTTCTAACCCCTAAAATACGACAATTTGTATTATTTTCATTATGGCACTTATGTAAAACACAGTTTATAGTAATTTAAAAGCAGATTTATAAAAAAGCGAAGGGATTATTTTTATATACATATATTTATATTTTTATTTATTTTACATTTGCTATCTACCCCATACATATTGTAATATTCTAACAACAACCTACATAATATTCAGCGGAATTTATATTTTCATTGCGTTTTAGTTTTAAGCAGAAGGTTCTCAATTCGACATGTAGTTTAACTACTTTCTTTTTATGTATATACACTGATTATTTATTCCAAAACTACTGAACCGATTTGTGTGATTCTAATATTGGTTGAAAAAGTATACCCGCCTTAAAAATTCGGTTAATGCCCTTAGGAGATAGAGATAAAATCTCCAGCAGAAGGCTGATTTCGTATCATGACCATATTTTTTTATTCGAAAGACTGTGCATACTTATTTGAAACTTGAGATCAGTAATTTAATTGTTTATAGTTTTAACTGTTACTAGGTTGGTTCCAAGAACTAATTTATCTAAGATCCATAACTGTGCAGTTAACGTTTTGCACAAAACATTACCCAAACTTCGTATGCGGTTATTCAGCCGCCAAGAAGTAATGCGCAAGCATTACTGTGTTCCGGCTTGAAGGCCATTGTAGCCAGCGAAATTACTGGGTATTATGAGACTCAACAGCTAATTGTCTCAGGGTGATGAGCACAGTGCAGCGCCGTGCAGGATTTTGCAAAACAAAGTTCTGGGTGGTGCTGTAATTTTATGGACTGGCGTAATTGCTTACCATAAGGCAAACGACCAGCTCGTCTCCTCTTTCAGTTTCATAAAAAAAAATACTCATCCACCTGTCAAATATCCACGGCCCCACGGTATTCGGTTCGTATCCTACGCTTTCCTACATTTTATCCTATAAATCAAATTTAACGTAAGCCCAGTAATCGTATCGTAATCCTCTCGTATAACCTTGTAAGGTACTGACTCAGTAACAACCTTTGTAAAGACATGTGACGTCATCAAGAACCTCCTTGAGAGGCTCCTCCACGGGAGATTCCGCTCCTATTTTATTACTCTGAAATGAAATTATTTCTCATCCTCCTCTCGACATTGTTTTACTTATGGGTTATACTGTAGTGATAGGTAGGTTTATTGTGAGGAATGATCTCGTTTCATAGTTTCTAGACTAGATACAGAGAATTTTAGTTAGGGACTTGAACCTGTATGTAAGTTATTGTTAGGCTTTAAAAAAGTTTTAAAAATATTTTAGTTACCATTCCAAAGATAAATTATTGCTTTAGAATCCATTTTGACAATAAAATCAAGTGTACCTATCTAATTGTAGTGTTAACAATAGTCAACGATCAGGTAAGCCAAGGTATTGGGTATGTGTCATAGTCCACACTAGCTTTGAACCACATGTGGGGAATATGGGAAAATAATAACTAGGGATGCTAATATAATAAAATTGACAATCAAAAATAAATATTCTATATTCTATGTCTCAATTCCCTGAATTCCCCGACCTATAAAATTTTATGAATTAATACGATGGGGACTGTAGAAGATGCATAAATATAAGGGCTGTTCTCCCTTGATTTAACGTTATAGATTTCGCGCCAGAGGGCGTTTCAGATCGTTGTTTAAGAGAAATGGGTCGCAGAGGAGGACTTCGTTAATTTAATGAAATAACTCACTTTTATACGTATATTTTGTTACTGTAGGTAAATATAATAATTTTACACTGAACATGATCAGAGCGTAAACAGAACACCATGTTTAAACAGCATGATTTATATTACGACTGAATGATCAAATACATTGAATTACATAATAATTGATAAATAAATAATCTATAATAAAATTATTAGAATTACATAAAAATTGATAAATAATCTATAATCATTATATTTGGATTTGATGTGTACCTACTATAATTATAATAATGATTAGAATTGTTTGACGTAACTTTTATAATATTTGCGTGCCTCCTGGTAAAATATGGTTGAACTTATAAATTTGTAACATCATGTATTTAACCATATTCGCAATAAATTAATTTGGATTTGAATTTAAATGAAAAAAGCATACAATCTAGTCCAAATTTAATGGCACTCCGAACACACGTGTACTCATGCAAAAGCCTACTCCCTCATTATATTTTCTACTTAAGACTGTACCACCGTGCAATCGAGCTCCTTTGAGTTACGTAATGTAACAAGATTTCCCCCACATTGCTGTACTAAGCCGCAGAAAGCAGATTAAGCTAGAGATCAAGACAGTACTTATTCTTAAGAAAGTTAAAAGTATGTAAGCTTATCTTGAATGTTAGTAAGCAGAAGTACAAGTGTATTTACAGCTTGAGCAAAATCATCAAATACGTTTGGATCCTTTGGAAATATGTGAGGAATTAACTACATAGTTTCTAGAAGTATTTGCAAAACATAAAAGTAGGCGGATGACGAGTGAATCCTAATCTAGGCTTTACTCGCCACTTCGCCTACCGATATAAAAACACTTATTACCAAGATATTGTGTTGTTTTCCAACGCACGTATTTCCCTTTAAATTAGAAATCATTTTTAATTTCTATCGCAATGTCGATGTTCCCATTTGAACCACTTGGCTTCAAAGCTATCGTGCCACCTTGTCCAAAAAAAGCATTATTCGTGGAAAACTGAAAAGAACCCGCGCCCCGTATCTCGCGTCACACTTCACACTAATAGGCGACTAAACCACAATAAAATTATAAATCAATTTGCTTACACAAAGCCCCAGTACTGACTTTTACGTATGCGTTTCCCACGTGGTGGCTAAGCTCCAGACCGCACGTTTCAAAGACATTTATGAGAAAGAAAATAGCTATATACTGCTCCATCCTGGATATCGGATTAGGTAAGCTCGGAAAACTCGGGAAATAGTTTAACCCCGGAGAATGTTTAAAGTATTAAATGGTAGTTCACTGACTTGTGGTCGACGGTGGCTAATCCGGTTGGAAATGTTTGTTACATTTTGAAAATACGTGTTTTTTAGCCTGAGGGCTGGTTAATCACAAGATAATTTTGTGGTAACCTCTATGCCTCTATGTAGTATGCTGTCCCTCTCTCTCTCTCTCTCTGTCTCTGTATATGAGACGTCTTTTTTACAAGACAGTATTTTGATTATCATAATAGAAATACAAATAAAACTGTTTTATACATAATGTTGTAATTTATTAATAAAGTTGCATAACAAAAAAATAAATTATTTTTAGAACTTTATTGATTAAAGATTATTTATTAAAGACCTAGGAAACGTTTTTATCATATTTTTATGACAAAAGTTAACTATTGTGTTTTCTAAATAAAAGAAAAAGCGGCAAGCAAGATTAAACTTTGAGGACATAAAGGTAGGGATAGCATAATTGAAATGTTCATTTTGACCCCGATTATTTCACGGGCCCTTTATTTTTGCTCGTACCTTGACAGGGCACGCTGGGGGACGGATTTAGTTTGAATTATTTAGGAGCTGGTTCGTTGAGCCTTCAGATCCTGTCTTCGCCAGCGTTATCTAGGATTATGCGACTTCTAGTTGACATAGGGCAATGATCCTATCCCAGATAGCAATATAAACTTGTTTCAGACTTGCAGCAAGTTTGAAGTATCAAACGTGAAAACTTGCATCAAGTTTGCCATGGCAAGTGTGCAAACTTGCTGCAAGTTTAAGGCAAACTTTCTAGTTACCACGCAACAAACTTGCATGATGTTTGTCACTACAAAGATGCCAAAATTTTATCACAACAAAGAACCTGCAATGCAAAAAAAATGTTTCATTCGGTTACGGTTTTTCGATTGACGATGCCCAGGTAGCAAATCTACGTCATAATGACGTCAATATACAGGCAATCTCCGTAGTTGGTGATTTTAATTATTTTAACAACAGGAATAGGAAATGCCCTTTAAAAATATCATTTGAAGCAAAAGTGCTTTAAAACATAATCCAGCACAAATAAACCTTAATGTAAAGGGATATCGACCAGGAAATTAAACTATTATTAAATCTCCTGATCGTATCAATCGTTCATTCTGTTTCACAACTAGTAGATTCGCGGAGAATCTTGCCACCGCGGGCTAACTCGACGCCAACGCCATCTAGTTATGATTTTGGAACAACATAAGTTAGACATATCAAAGGAAAAGCAAGTTTGCAGCAAGCTTGCACTCCATTGCCGCGATAAACTTGACGTATCAAACAATATCAAAGAAAAACAAACTTGCAGCAAACTTTCATTCCATTGCCGCGACAAACTTGACGTATCAAATTAGTATAGAAGAAAAACAAACTTGCAGCAAGCATTTCATTGTCGCGACAAACTTGACTTGTCTAATTAATATCAAGGGTAAAACAAACTTGCAGCAAGCTTACGTGCTGTCTGGGATTGTTAGTTTACAACTACAAACGAGTGAGATAACCAAGTCTAGGTCTAGGAGGCAATTACTTCGTCGCAAGAGTTCTCCCGCTACCATTGTGCAGACTCTGTAAGGTTTATTATTGTTAGTATACAGGAAAAGTCAATAAAAGCAAATGTGACTAAATTAAAAAACAAATAAAATCATGGCTAGTGCAACCATTACGACTGTTATTTGAATTTGTTTTTTGAATTATCCAAGACACTTTTAGTGCAACGAATACTGTTGTTTGAATTAAACCTTATCTTGTTTGGAATAAACCAACATTACAAAAGGCCCTTAAGGAAACAAGATGATAATTGAACTAAAAACGGATAATGCTTAAAGTATCAAATAAATTATTTTTCAAAAAAACTAAACCGACTTCAAAACCACTAATGGCACTCAAAAGTAAAAAATAAATTAATATAATTATCATAAGCGCTACCCACTCATATATTTGAAGTCGGTGCCAGCCAAGTGTAATAGGTAGCAGATAAATACTATGTATATAGTAAGTACTACTTGTAGGTAGTATCTACTACCTTATATTATTAAATACTATGTATATAGTAAGTACTACTTGTAGGTAGTATCTATCTACTACCTTTTAGACTTGGCTGGCACCGACTTCAAATATATGAGTGGGTAGCGCTTATGATAATTATATTAATTTATTTTTTACTTTTGAGTGCCATTTGTGGTATTGAAGTCGGTTTAGTTTTTTTTGAAAAATAATTTATTTTACCCTTTTTAGTGAAAAACATGTTTTAATTAAATTAATTCAAAAAGTTTTTAAAGTCAAGCTTTTATGATCTAGAAGCCACATCATGACGAAGTTTAAAACGGGCTATCACAATTAAATGCATGTACAAAAAAATTTCATGTCTGTCCTATATCTCTGTTGAAGAGTTCCCTCGCCGGAAATCAATCCTGGGTGTATCTGCCATGTCATGATGGAATTTAGAACAGGCTGTTATGGTTAAATCCATTTTCGAAATGTTGTGTCTGTACTATTTACCGTTGAGGAGTTCCCTCACCGGAAGTCAACCCTGGGTGAAGCAGGTAAAGCAGTCGAATACAAACCTCCACCTTTAGAAAGTTGGTTGCGAAAAAAACAAGAATCGACTTGAAGATTATATTTTTTGTTTTTGCTATTTTTTTCAAAAACTACTGAATGAATTTCGATAAAATTTATATGGGACCACCTTTGAAGTATTACCTACCAATCATAAAAAGAATCATCGAAATCAATGCATAATTGGCGGAGTAATCGCGTAACAAACACACAAAAAAAAAAAACATACCGTCAAATTGTAAACCTCCTCCTTTTTGAAGTCGGTTAAAAATAAGATTAGATATTGATATTTTATTCTTTTCCTCTTCCCACAGATTATTTGAAGAGAACCAAGACCTGCTAAACATGTTCGAGAAGTTCCGCCAGTGCCGGACGAAAGAGGAGCAGATTAATTCGATGGAACTGGCGGAACACGCCAACAACGTCATGAATACCCTGGACGAAGGCATCAAGGGCTTAGACGATCTGGACAACTTCTTCGAGTACATTCACCAAGTTGGCGCAAGCCATAGAAGGATACCGGGGTTCAAAGTGGAGTATTTTTGGGTGAGTTGATTAATTTTTTGGGGCTTAACGAGCTCTTTGTCTTAAATCTATCGGTCAATCTGTGACATTATTTGAAGACTTTAATTTTATATCGATTATATTCTTTGAGGAACAGCACTTACTATAATATTATCTTATCATAGTTTATTTATTTATTTTCTCAAGCACAAACAGTTTACAATCAACTTAAAGATATTGTCTTAACTAAAAATACATAAACCAATTAAGATGCCACTAATAAAATACATTATATAGATAAGAACAAAACGGTACATTAAACAGAGTATACAATAATAATTTAGTTATATAAAATAATCTGTAATATAATATATGGTTTTAGTTATATATTCATATGTAGATTATGTGAAAAAATAATACAATATAATATAAAATATGCTACGTTCAGAAGAAATGAAGAAACAAAATTAAAGTCACTTAAGAGACACTTGACTTTTAAATTTATTTGTGGAAAGCATGAATATATCGCATTCAGAAAAACGGTCATTGTAAGATTTACATGCTCTAGGTACGAATGAATTACATGCATAATTTGTCAGAGCGTTTGGTCAGAGCTTATATCAATGTACTCATATTTGTATTAATTGACTAACACTTTATTGAAACAATACAATACATAGAAACAAAACAATACCTAAAATAGAGTTAATTATAACAATGGGAGGTCTTATCTCTCAAAGCGATATCTTCCAGACACCGTGCTTAGAGAGGAATAACAAATAAATACAGGGACGGTGGCTTTCAGTAGTAGTTAGATAGTATATGATGTAGGTATAATTGTAATTACAAGAAATACTAAAACTTTGCGGAGCCTTAGTGCGCTAGGCTTTTGGCATGCTTGTACATAAATGTTTACACTTGGCAATATTTTATAATTCATTTTAGGTAAAAACTGAAATATCTTATCTTATTTATAATATTTTAGTTGTAACTAAAAATTTCTATTATAAAGATACTAAACTATAAACTATACAAAACTAAAAATTTATATACAAGTGGTGTCCATGAGGCAAGGTGCCAAGAACGCTGGCTGCATTCCCGCGTTGAATAGCTAACGCTAACCTTTGAGCAATCAATGAGCCAGCCCTCTTGTCACCTGCGGCTTTGACAAGACGAGGCCAAATTTTATGGAGTGATTATTGATTAATTATGTAGTGATCAAAACCGCAGGATAGAGGAAAATATAAAGTTTAAATAGTAGTAGTATAGTAATTTCAAATATTCAATTCAATTTATTTAACCAAAAACAATGTAAAACAATATCTTAATTTTATGGTATATAAATTATTTTTCAAAAAAAAAGTAAACCGACTTCAAAACCACAAATAGGCACTCAAAAGTGAAAAATAAATTTATATAATAAAATACCAAGTCTTCAAAACTCTCCAAAACAAATAACCAATAATGTTCTATACACAGTCAACTGTACATGCATACGCGCACGCACACACATACATAGACTCACACACATACACCCTTTATACATACTTGAATCCTCTGCTAGAGAGCGCAAAATGCATAATAATTGTAATAATTAGGATGATCTTTCATTAGCCTATATTATGATTTCTTAATATTGTAACTCAAATTCTTGTGTAAGCTGTTGATCATCTAATAATAAATAAATAAATAAATAATAACATGATAATCCCATTACTATCTTTGGACTGTTGCGGATATTTTTTCTTACTGTCTAATATTTTTTTTATTTGCTGTATATAAATACATAGTAGGTACAATTATACAACTTTAAAACAATCTTACTGCCTAATAAGCCTTATATAATAACAAAAGTTCATTATCTAACTTCTTTTTTAATACCGCATTTAAATCAATTTTCATATCCTTTACAAACATAAGTAATTATAAAATATTGATTGGTCCAACACGTAAACACACCGACGTTACCTCGAGGTAATGTATACCAGATTACTTATTCCGTAGGAAATTTTAGCTAATACCGAAATGGTAACAAGAAAATGCCATACCCTCTAGGGGATATATTTAATAAAATATCCATTGCGAAATGGAATTCTCGCAAAATCGATCATAACTCGATACATCAATTTCGCTCTGTTAGATTATATTTCTTTGCTACATTTGATTTTACTCGTATTGTGATACCGAAGATTTTGTTTGCCTTTTAAAATATCACAGTATGGTATAAAAGTTTTCGTGAGTTTGATTCATTATTTATATTTAATCATAATCATAATAATTTATTTGCATAAAATAAGGTATGGTACAGGTGTTAACAGTGTCAAAAAAAGATCTCTTATTCTGCCTTTGCAAGCGTGCAAATGTTTACAGACATAAAATTAATTTCATCAAAATATTAAAATTGAATAATAAAATCATTACAAATAAAATTAAAAATTATTAAAATAATTAAATTCGACGTCATTAAAAAAAATCAAATCCATATACAATCGTTAAAAACACCGGATATGCTCGCCGATTATCGGATATGCTCGAAACCTAGCTCGACTAATTCGACTAACTACGTGAGTCCGTGTTATTAAGTGTTATTAATTATTTATCACAGTATAGTATTTTATTTATTTATAGTTATTTTATATATTACTATAGTATTTATAACAAAACTGGGCCCATATAGAAATACCTGATAATTTAACATTCCTAAAGAATGAAAAGAAAGAAAAAACATTTATTCAGGACATCACACAACATTACACTGAACATATTAAAATAAAATAAAGCAACAACAATAAATACAACACAGTGAAATGTTGCGCGATGTCAGATATCTTAATATTTTATTATAACACATAATAATAGATACAGCTTCTGTGGTCTAGTGGTTGCGCAGTCAGCTCATATAATTAATTAATTTAATTTACCGTCGAGGTTGCGTGGTCGATTCTTGCTGCGGGACGATTAAAAACACACACAAGAACAAAAATATGCAAGCATTTGTTTCGTGTCTGAGTGTTGTGGGGTCATATTCCTCTAGTTCTTGCTTCCCTAGATACAAGGAATCCTAGTTAGGGGCCATGCGATCGTTGGGCGTAAGTATTTATTTTACTGGAAAGGTCCCAAAAATCCTTCCATTACGCAATCGCTCATCAAAACGAAAGAAAACATGTTTAACCTTTTTCTAAGTGAACCTACATCTATAACCATACCATGCAAAACAACTATGTCTTGGCCTAATCTGGAAAAGGATTAGACGCATCTTTATTTAGCCTTGTTATTCAGTTTTGTGTAACACGGTGCAGTTTCCGTAAAGCAGTCCTTAAGTCCCTTGCAAGTTATGTTGTACCTAATATCATCAATCATACAATACAATACCAGGCCTAGCGCACTCCGCACTGTAGGTACGAAGCTACAAGTACATAGCCGGATACCGGCGGCGGGTCGCGCGTCGTTACACGTGCCGCGTCAGAAGAGATAAGAGCTATGCGATAGAAAGAGAGGCGCTCTGTAGGTTAATATAACTGGTAGGTATGCAGCGCTACGCGAGCTGAATTGAATTTTATTGCGTCATAGCAAGAGTCGCTATTTGTTTAAATTTCTTTGCGGAGTGATGCTTCTGTCCCTTAGTATTCTGTGACAATACAGTATGAGTTTATTTACTTAAAAGACAAACAGAAATTTTTTGAATACATACGCTTCCAAACTAGTTAAAAACTTTGTTTCGGGTACCAGAGGCACTAAGATTTACTTTATTTATCATGCATTTGAGGAACCAAAGTTTTTTTTACTAAGTACTAGTTTTTCCCGCGATTTCGTCCGCGTGAACGACAGGGAAAGCCCATATTCGTATTTTTTCTAACCATCTTAACAAGACCTTTCCAGTATATGAGAGCGCTTACCACGAAGGGGTCAAGCTGTATCTTAGTAGTCACCCAACGGATTTTGATACATACCCTATAATCTAAGGGACTAATTCTAACAAACCCTGAAAACCGCATTAAAATCCGTTCAGCGGTTTCCGAGTGGATAACAAACATACAAACTGAACCAAAAGAGTCGATCTCAGTTGGTTTTTCAAAAAAGTCTTCAAGTTTCATTTTTATAATAGTAATGGTACGTATATAAATAGTAATTATGTTATACCTAGTTATATTATTTGATGTAAATAATTGTTAGTATATGTATATTCATACAGAAACCAGGTTATCAAAATTACAATATGAATCTGCCAGACTCGCTATTATAGCACTCAAGAAAGCTTTCAAAGTTCAAAGTTCAAAAGTTCTTTATTCAATTTTGGCATCACAGACGCACTTATAAACGTCAATTATTACCATGAATCTTCCACCGTATCGGAAAAAGAACCACTACTCAGAAGATACGGCAAGAAACTGAGGGGCATATTTTTAACCGACTTCAAAAGGAGGAGGTTTACAATTCGACGGTATGTTTTTTTTTTATTTTTATTTTTTTATTTTTTTGTGTGTTTGTTACGCGATTACTCCGCCAATTATTCATTGATTTCGATGATTCTTTTTTTGATTGGTAGGTAATACATCAAAGGTGGTCCCATATAAATTTTATCGAAATTCATTCAGTAGTTTTTGAAAAAAATAGCAAAAACAAAAAAATATAAGTTTAATCTTCAAGTCGGTTCTTGTTTTTTTCGTAACCAACTTTCTAAAGGTGGAGGTTTGTATTCGACTGCTTCACCTGCTTCACCCAGGGTTGACTTCCGGTGAGGGAACTCCTCAACGGTGAATAGTACAGACACAACATTTCGTAAATGGATTTAACCATAATAGCCTGTTCTAAATTCCATCATGACATGGCAGATACACCCAGGATTGTCTTCCGGCGAGGGAACTCCTCAACAGAGAATAGGACAGACATGAAATTTTTTGTACATGCATTTAATTGTGATAGCCCGTTTTAAACTTCGTCTTGATGTGGCTTCTAGATCATAAAAGCTTGTCTTTAAAATTTTTTTGAATTAATTTAATTTAAACTTGTTTTTCACTAAAAAGGTTAAAATAAATTATTTTTCAAAAAAAACTAAACCGACTTCAAAACCACAAATGGCACTCAAAAGTAAAAAATAAATTAATATAATTATCATAAGCGCTACCCACTCATATATTTGAAGTCGGTGCCAGCCAAGTCTAAAAGGTAGTAGATAAATACTACCTACAAGTAGTACTTACTATATACATACATAGTATTTATCTACTACCTATTAGACTTGGCTGGCACCGACTTCAAATATATGAGTGGGTAGCGCTTATGATAATTATATTAATTTATTTTTTACTTTTGAGTGCCATTTGTGGTTTTGAAGTCGGTTTAGTTTTTTTTGAAAAATAATTTATTAGAACTTTTGTTACAATATTTTATGTTTTTTTTTGACAATATTATGTTTCTTATGTGCCAGTTGGCTACGGAATGTTCCATGCATCTTTGTTTTTTTCTGTAATTACTAACTGTATAGTATGCTTTTATCATTAGAATATTTTTCACACGCAATTTTAATCTACTCTCTGTGACCTCCGTTATACATTTTGGAATTTTATTGTAAACACGTACACAATTGCCCATGAAGGAATTATTCGTTTTACCACAGAATACTAAGAAAATTAAACAAATAGCGACTATTACTATGACGTAATAAAATTTAATTCAGCTCGCGTAGCGCTGCATACCTACCAGTCATATTAACCTACAGAGCGCCTCTTTCTATCGCATAGCTCTATCTCTTCTGACGCGGCACGTATAACGACGCGCGACCCGCCGTCGGTATCCGGCTATGTACTTGTAGCTTCGTAACTACAGTGCGGAGTGCGCTAGGCCTGGTTTTACGCAGTCTAAACCTAGGTATTGCAATTATATCCTTATTTCTATTGTTTATTTCTTTCTTTGGATACAATGTTTCAATTGTTATTGCCATTTAGTTTGACATGTATAAACATGTCAAACTAAATGGCTCAAAACAATAATGTTTTGAGCCCAGTGACCCGCTTTAACAATATTGATTCAGTGCCCAATCGCTCGTTTGTATTCGTCCCTTGAAAAGTGAAATGTTACTGCCTGACCCTTATTTTATAAATGTATCACATTGAGTGGCTATGCTGCTAGCATTATTCAAGCGATTCTGTTCGGTTTCTTGAAAATATCTACGATGTCATAGAAGGTTCCTTCTGATTAATCAAGGGTAAGCTTTCCATTTGGAATGTAGATGTATGTTGTATGGAGTTCTTTGTGAGCGGAGAAAAAAAATGGCGGGGTCAATATCAATCAAAATTGGCCTTTGCCTTGAGCTAACCAACGCAACGTTAGAAGGTGTATGATTAAGATATAATATTTAAAGGTTTTATAAGATAAGGCATAGAATTTCCTGCACAAATTTCTTTCATAGTCTAAATGTATAGAAAAGCGTCATTTTTATATAATAAAATAAATACCACCAACAATTACATGCATTGATCCTGGCTTATAACTAGAATTTGCTGCATCTTGTTTTTTATGTAACTAAATGATGAAACAACCAAGTCGCCTGATGGTAAGGATTTT
The DNA here is from genome assembly GCA_951640565.1 of Petrophora chlorosata. Classification (NCBI taxonomy): domain Eukaryota; kingdom Metazoa; phylum Arthropoda; class Insecta; order Lepidoptera; family Geometridae; genus Petrophora; species Petrophora chlorosata. Next base: position 16,244,997 of record OX621202.1, on the reverse strand, counting down.
ATGATTTTTTTTAATAAACCACGCCTGCCCATAACAATTGGAGTGTCGCCAGAACTTTTAATACCATAATAAGCTACTACTATATTCTGTGCACAAACATTTGTACCGTCGCAGGAATCGAACCCGCAACCAATGGTGTATGTGATTTCAGCCAACCTGCCCAACTACTACACGAGAGAGGCTGTCAAATAGAAATGCCCACATAAAAACCTCAACAGCAAAGAATTAACAGAATATTTTTAGTATTCTAATTAGTTTCAAGAAACATAAACATTTTAAATTAAATTCTAAATACATCCACACTACTTATATCGTTTATCGTTATTTTTTTCATGGTGGCTCATATTCTGACTTTACAAATAAAATTCCTTTATTATTTTTCCATTCATTTCATGTTAAAGTTTTCGGCACAGAGACATTAATAAAATTCTTAGAAAAGTTTTCCCAATTACGGATTTTTATGAAGTTTCGGGAAAATTTGTTCTGTTGAGCTGTTTTCTTCGAGGAACTTGTGATTATATTTTTGTGTCGAAGAACGCGTAATATGAACAACAAAAATCTTAAACAAGTATGACACTTTTTATGTCGTTTCTCGTTAGATTAGACACTTTATATATTTATATCATTATATATCACTGTATAAATTTGTCAATTAATTATTATTATTATTTATTAAATCATTTATTTCAGATAAAAATCCATATTAAACATGTCAAATAATTAAATTAATCTACAATAATTATATTACATTTAATAAACAAAATCAAAATTAAAAACAGTCCAATCAAATTAAATTACAAATCAAATAAAATTATAAAAATGAACCAAATTAAATTAAATCAAATTAAATTACATTAAATAAATCAAATCAAAATTAAAATTAATTCAAATAAAATTACATTAAAATAAACCAATTCACATTTGAATAAATTAAATTACATAATATTAAAATTAATAATTAATTTTTTTTTGTTAATTAATTTGTTAATTTGTACATACTTTATAAATAATTTAATGAATAAATCGCTTCTCACATTTTTTTTAATCTTCATTTTTTTATATTAATTTGGCAAAAATAGTTTTGGACCGCGGCGGTCGCCATCGCCTATTGTCCGTCAACGAATTGGCGTTGCTAAGGACTATAATTTATTTCAGGTAAAGCCTGTTAATTAAGCCTTAGAACTTTTCTGGCAGCCTCAGTGGTAGGAGTCGGCTCGTAGATAAGAGTACCTATAAGATCATACACCTCGGAGGTGGCAGATTCGATTCCTGCGGCTGGGCAGGAAAAAGAGCGCATTTGTTTCGCGTTGTTGTAGGGTGGGACTTCAGTTCTCGAAGTTATTGGTTCTCCAGATATTATAATTACTGGGCATATGAGACTTAATATCTGATGTCTCGGGGTGATGAGCGAAATGCAGTGCTACGCAGTGCTTTTTATCGTATTAAAAGTTCTGGGTGGCACTGCAATTGTTATGGACATGCGTGGCACTTACCATCAGGCGAATGACATGCGTGTATTACATGCTACACATGCATGCTACGCGCTTTAAATGCGAATTCTTGCATACGCAATTGAAGCGCTTAAATTCAGACCGTTCATGATCTTCTCGTAGCATTGGATGTTTCAAATGGTCTATACGCGGCTTAGAGGTACGAGTTCGTAGCCGACTGCAGACAGCAGCAGCAGACGTGTCGCTGCGACACCTCAAAGTCAAAGTCAAAGTCAAATATCATTTATTAAATAGGCACAATAGTGCACTTTTAAAGGTCATAAACACATGATACAAATAATATACACTCGAGAGCAATGAATCCGGGTCACTTAAAGAGTCCTAAAAATCTCGGAAACTAAAAATGCTAGGTTAATGCAATAAATTGTATTTAATAGACAATGTAATACTCCTTAAATGAAGGTATTAAAACTTCTTAGTTATTGTAAAGTTATATCATAAAAAAATCAAATTTGAAAAAGGGCCACTTTCGAAGATGGAACTACGAAATTACAGCATTTGGTTTTGCTTTTGTTTGTAATCTGTCATTTATGTGGGTACATAAACCATGTTGATAGTGCTCTATATTCATTATTCAAGCTGAAATTATGTCGCTTACGCCTGAAGAATGCACCAGAATACTTACAATGCTGGAAACCGGCCGGAGTCAGCGCGATACAGCCAGGACTGTCGGTGTGTCGCTGTCAACAGTACAAAGAGTTCTCCGACGTTACGAAGAAACTGGTTCTAACCTACGCAGACCAGGAACGGGCAGAACCAGGTGTACCACAGCACGAGAAGACCGATACTTGGTGAACACCATGCTTCGAAATCGCTTTCTCACAGGAACTGAACTCACCAATCAGTTTCGACGCCTCGGAGGAAGTAACCCAAGTGCATGGACAGTAAGACGTCGGCTTGCTGAATCTAACTTAAAACCCCTTAGACCTGCAAACGGCCCTAAACTGGAGCGTGGGCATCGTATTTCGAGACTAAGATATGCCCAGAGCCACGTAAATTGGAGTATTGAAGATTGGTCAAAAGTTATGTTCTCCGACGAATCAAAATTTATGCTCTACAAGCACGATGGAAGACACAGAGTGTATCGAAGACCAGGGGAAAGATTCAAGCAAGCATGCATCGAAGAAAAAGTAGCCTACGGTGGTGGGTCTGTACTTGTGTGGGCCGGAATTTCTTCTGAAAGTCGCACAGAGCTGGTGATCATAGAAAACGGCTCTTTAACTAGCGTAAGATATGTGGAAGAAATCCTCAATGATCACGTTGGTCCATTTATGGTCAATTTAGGTGAGGATGCTATATTTATGCATGACAATGCCCGACCTCATACAGGTAGGATTGTGAATGACTACCTTCAAGAGATGAACATTACTCGTATGGAGTGGCCAGCGCGCAGCCCGGATATCAACCCGATCGAGCATGCTTGGGACGAGCTAGGCAGATGCGTAAAACAACGAAACCCTCCCCCAATCACGCTTCGTGAGCTCAAAATTGCTCTCACAGAGGAATGGGAGAATATTCCCCAAAATCGTATAAGGAACTTGGTGTACAGCATGCCAAACCGCGTAAACGCAGTAATGGAAGCACGAGGAGGCAATACGAAGTATTAAAATTCAAGAAAATCGTAATAAAGTTCAAAAATTTCATGTTTCCTATTTTTGTTTTAAGGAGAGATCAGCAGTTTTTTTCTTTATGTAATTTTGTGTTAATAAAATGTATGGTGACTCATATTTTTTTTACTTTCATTTAAGGAGTATTACATTGTCTATTAAATACAATTTATTGCATTAACCTATCATTTTTAGTGTCCGAGATTTTTAACATTCTTTAAGTGACCCGGATTCATTGCTCTCGAGTGTATATATAAAATATGTAAAAAAAAATAGCTTATGTGAACATGACTTTGAAAAAAGGTAAATATGTTTACCCATTTCTTTCCTATACTCAACTGAAGTCTGGGTGCAGAAAAGAAATGAGAAAACTGACAGTACTAGTACTACTAGTACCAGTGCTTCGGAAATACGCCCGCTAAAGAAGAGAGCACCAAGAAACTCTGAGGGGATGCCTTTTTTCATTTTCCTGCCACGTAAATGAAAAAAGACAAAAAAAGAAAAAAAAGACGTCATGTCGCTGCAGTCATGATTCCAAAGCGACAGCAGTCATCTGCAGTTTGGGTTTAATTTGCACTACTGATCTGCGGTCGGGCGACACGTCGTCATCTGCGATGGTGCGACGTGTCGTCGGGCGACGTGTCGCTAGCTGCGGAAGATATTTCATAGAAATACATAGAAACCAGTAGTGTCGCAGCGACGCATCGTCTGCTGCTGCTATCTGCAGTCTGCTACCAACTCGTACCTTAAGGCTTATTCTACCAAATACGAATGTTGTTTCCAAAACCTGCCACTTCAATGACTTCATCCGGTCACAAGCCGGCCCCTGATACCCGGAAACGACCGACGCGCCTCGCTTCCAGTCTGAATTTTCAGTTCGTTACTCTCTATTCACGCTTTAAATACATATTTTTTGAGACATTTGTGAAGGACAATTTTCTTATCAGTCTTCATGATTTCTATAAAAAATATGATGATATTTTTAAGAGGCTAAAATTTATTTTTTACAAAGGTTATATGAGGTTTTTATAATCCCTTATAGTCCTCACATGAAGATAAACCCATATCTTCATCTTATTATGTTAATCAAATCAAATCAAATCAAAACAAAATCTCTTTAATCATTTTGGCATCACAGACGCACTTATGAACGTCAAATTATCACAATGACTCTACCACGTGACGTTAACCTGTAATATCCGTATTTTTTTTTATGTTACTGATATACAATAAATAGATTTTGTATTATATTGTACTTTCCCATTGCATGTCATTTGTTTATAAATTTATTTCTGAATTTGTAGTTGTCAATATAATAACTGTAATAAACAGTGTAATTCCGGAATTATCCGCAGTTGGTCTGAATCTGAAATTGACTGTATGTACCAACATGTATAGCAAATAAATTATTTCATTTCATGATTTCATTTCCGTTCCGTTTCCGTTCCGTTTCCGTTCCGTTTCTGTTCCGTTTCCGTTCCGTTTCCGTTCCGTTTCCGTTCCGTTTCCGTTCCGTATGTACCAACATGTATAGCAAATAAATTATTTCATTTCATGATTTCATTTCCGTTCCGTTTCCGTTCCGTATCCGTTCCGTTTCCGTTCCGTTTCCGTTCCGTTTCCGTTCCGTTTCCGTTCCGTTTCCGTTCCGTTTCCGTTCCGTTTCCGTTCCGTTTCCGTTCCGTTTCCGTTCCGTTTCCGTTCCGTTTCCGTTCCGTTTCCGTTCCGTTTCCGTTCCGTTTCCGTTCCGTTTCCGTTCCGTTTCCGTTCCGTTTCCGTTCCGTTCCGTTCCGTTCCGTTTCCGTTTCCGTTCCGTTTCCGTTCCGTTTTCAATTCTATTCAATTCATATATTCATTCAGATAAAATACAATCCAGACTTGTTAGTAAAATCAAATTAAAATTAAAATTATGTTAGTAAATCTTAAAATAATTTTCAACAATAAATAATAAATTATAATAACAAAAAAAATGATATAATTAATACCGTTTCGTTTTGTTTCATTTCATTAGGGATACGGGCCTTCTCTCATAGAGAGCGTATATGTCATAATCCAGAATGCAGTTCCATAATGAAGTTTACAATTAAATGATTTAGCTCTAGGGTTCTGCATCCATAATTAACTGTAACTCTCTCAAACGGTTTATTCAATAAACACACGTAGATAGAGTAGAGTAAGATAATTAAGTCAATGACGACTACGCAACTAATAGAGTCGATCCTAAGATAGAGCACGCTCTCTAGATCTCTATCATTGAGCTATTTCAAAGCAGAGGTAGTTGCAAGGTTGTTGTAACACAATTTATGTTTTTTATCACTTTGAGCAAGTGTGGCTCGGTGGGAGCACGTGCTACTTTCCATCCGACGTACCCGAGTTTAAATCCCGTTGGCCCCGCACCACCGCACTACTAACAAAGGTTGCCTGGAATAGATCGCTATAATCCATAATACTTCGTAATAGTCTTTATAAATATGTATAATTTATACTTTATGTTATTGGTATACAAGGGAGAGTTTTTGTAGGTATATTTTTTTATGGAATCTTCCCATAACAATTGCAGTGCCACCCAGAACTTTTAATACCATAAAAAGTAGCTACTGCGTAGCGCTGCATTGCGCTTGCCCCGAGACATCAGATATTAAGTCTCATAAGCCTAGTAATTTCGCCGGCTTCAATGCCCTTCAAACCGAAACACAGTAATGCTTGCGCACTACTGCTCGGAGGCAGAATAACTAGCAAAGCTGTGTTATCATATTATCAATCGACAACCGCACTCTGACTATATTCTAAATAATATCGGATAGAGATATCGAAATACGAGTCAAATATTTCACACACACATATTTATATAACTGCCAGACTTTAAAAGCAGTAACATTTTACGATGTAATATAACCATCAAACAAAATATTGCAATGATTCTATTTTTATTTTCAGAAAATCGAGGCGCCTTTTCTCGCGGCTGTCGAGGCTACACTCGGCGACCGGTACACGCCAAACGTAGAAAACATCTACAAGATAACTATAAAGTTTATACTAGAAACACTCGTAGAAGGGTATGAGAAGGCTGGAAATAAAACTACGTGAGCTTAGTTTGAAATGAGAACTACATAACACGGAACGGCGGGAAACGATTCCATTTATAATTCGAAATGGATTTGATACTTCAAAAAAGAGGCCAGTGTCTTTTGGATCGAAACTTCTTGGATACAGTCTCCAGAATAGAAACATGTCAATTGAATTTTCCAATAAAAACGAACTTTCCAGAATGAAAGCGAATGAAGTGAACAGTTTATGTAATCTGTGAATGCGTTGTATCTTGTGTTCCTCCTAATTCTGTACATGTTTTAATATTTATGTAAGCAGGGAACATGAATTGATGTGCTTATTTTAGTTTTAATAGTAACTGTAGATAATTTAGCATGAGATATTGTATCGAGTAAGGATTTTACCAAAAAACTTGAAACTAGATGTCAACCTGCGCTTATTAGATATAATTTTATTATTAAGACTTAACTAACTATTAATTATTCTACTTATTAAGCACTATTGTTTTGGCTGGTCCAATTATTGTAACTTATTTAAATAGTTTTAGTTGTATAAATTAATATTTTATTAACAAAATTACGTCTTCCGTTTATGCATAATTATTACAACTAATTCAAGCACAATTTCTGTATTATCAAATTATTTGGGCACAAATTGTATTAATTTAATATATTCTAACAACTTTATTTCATGTAATTGGTGTTGTACATAACTGAACAATCGAGTAGGTATTATAAATATATATATATTAAAAAATAGCATAAGTTTGCCTGATAAATAGTTTAGCTGAACAAAAATTGTTCAACAAATAATAATGGACTCTTCTAAATTGTTGAACAGTAATATCAAATTACCTTGTTTATAGGTAAACTCAGACTGTTGGTCTGTTGGTAGATTTATCCTTATCAAACATGTTGTTGACCTTTCCTTCAGTTTTCATCAATGTATAAAGTGAAATTACATACTTTTAGATGCCTTTTACACAACATTGTCAGCTGATGTGTTGTATTTTAGAAATGTTTACCAACACAATGAATGTCAGTTTACACCGGCCGAACTTCTCATCCAAATTAGAAATGGTCTAATTTGCAATGAAAAAGATTTTGTTATATGACCCCGGTGTTTTATTATTAGACCATTGAACGCAGGTATTTTTTAAATAAAAAACAATGTTATGCGCCAAGCAGTAGTGTGCATTCATTAGGACTGTATTCCAGTTTTAAGGGCACTATTTCAAGAGAAATTACTGTGCATTATGAGATTAAAAAGCTTGTAGTGTTACATATCATCTTCATTCATTATTCATGACTCATCGAACCTATTTGTTATATTTTTAATGGACCTACTTTTATTGCCTGAAAAAAAAGAAGAAAAAGAAAAGAGAATTCTAAATTAACTGACAAAAAACGAAAATATATATGAAAATCGGGGGACTTGAACGTGAGCTTCGTGAGAGAGAGGTTCTCAGGATTGTTGAAGGTGATCAAGGTGGAAAACCATATTATATCAAGGTGGAAAACCATATTATTTTTGAGACACTGTTGTCGAGGTCTCACAAGTTCATCAACCTAATTTATTATTACAGCTTCCCAGTTTCTCTCTCTCTTCCAGAAAAGGTACTGTAGAGCTAGCCGGGGGACCTCCGTAACGTTACAAGCTCTTTTTCCAGGGTGTCGAGCGCAGTGTTTTGCTTCGAAGGATTTTGTATTACAACGTAAACCATTTACTTATATTGATAAATAAAACACCAGAGTCACATAACAAAATCATATTTATTGCAAAAAAAGTGCGGCTATTAACCGACAAAATTAAGAATTTTCCGATACAACATTTTAGAATATGGTATCAATGTGTCACAAAAATTCAAGGTCCTTATTAATATAACCTGTTTGAAACCTTATTTTATGTTTATCATTTGTCTCTCTCTGACATATTCGTTTCAACGTAAGTTGAACAGTGACAAAATGTTGTTAAACTTGATTTACCGTTTTTTAATAAGGACTTAAACGTATTGGTGTCATCCTTCATAATCTAAAGTGTAGGAACTTTATAAAGAACATTTTTGTGTCCTTTAATTTTTTGATAATTTTGAATATTTGTACCCGACATTTGCATATAATCTCAAAGTAAATAAAGATAAAAAAGAAAGTTGGTGTAAATATGGCATTAAATCCCCTATTTTTGGACCTTACACCTGAACATTCGTGTTATCTTTCCAAAATTTAATGGAAATTGTTATTAAAATAAATCTTTTATTTCAGTGATGTTTGTAGAAATATCAAATCATTTACCTCTACATAGTAGTAAAATGTAAACCCATATAAAATATAACTATATTTATGTAAAACCTATGTCCTCAAGATCAATTATTAAGAACCTACTTCAAGTCGTGTAAATGTATTTTGTGCAAAGCGTGTCAATTCCTTTCTTAATATATTTTTATGTATACTATGTGTATCATATGTGTATAAATCCGAAGAGGGCTTATTTTGTACGTAATATCGAACAACGTATGTTCAACGAGTTTTGAAATTTCATGTACGAAAATTTCTCGTAAAGTTTCCTCCGCGCAATGTAAAAAAAATAACGTGACAACCCTACAACAATACTACAGCTGTTTTCAATGAGAACTATGACTAGCAGCTGGAGACGCAATTGAAGTTAGGGTTGTTGCATAAATACAATTTGGGTGTGTTCAAATCTAGAGTAAACAAGTATCTACTGGGTAAGCGTACTACATTTTCGACCGCATCGTCAATTCTCATCAGGTGAGATTGTGGTCAAACGCAGACCCAGTCGATTGTAAAAAAAATATCTAAGATGTAAATATTGTTATTTTTGAAGGGAATTTCAAATACGCTATATCCATGCAGCAGCATGCGAATAAATTGATGTACAAAATACATCAATTTATTTGCATGCTTGATCAGATTAGCTCCCCTTTGGGTTTATACATATTAAGTTACACCTTGTATAAATATAAATTATCATCTTTTTGTATGTATCAATATCTATCAATGCTCAAGGAACAGAATGTAATATCTTATATACAAAAGTTAACAACTTATTGTATAACTATTGTCAATATCATTATGTATATAATTATGAAATATTTTTGATTAAGATACTGCCTTTGTTTTAAAATAATGGATTTGTGCCAATTTATTCAAATGTATGTCAAGCAAGGTTTTACGGAAAGAAAAAATTCGACCACCGGCTGGGACTCGAACCCGCAACCCAATCTTCCCTCAGCGCGGGACGCTCTACCAATTAAGCTACGGTGGACACCAACCCGAGTGTCGAATTTCTTCTTCCAAACCGTCTTAAGGGTGACGTTTGGCATGCTTCATATAAATATAATAAGAAATGTATGTCAGTTATAAAAGTATGTATTTTAGTACTTGAAGGAAATGAAACATATACTAAGACAACAATCTAAATAATCACGCTCAAAAGGAAAGAAATATTTAAAAAAATCAAAATGCCTTTCCATTCATCACATCACTAGGCATCACAGACGCACAAATATCAATAAAATTATCACAATATACCCACAATAACCCGCAGGATACGACAAGAAAATGGAAGCATTAAATTTTTTTAAGAACTCCTGGTATAATTTGTTTGTTTTTACCACGCTTTTATTCAGTCACTTTCTTGTTTGTCTGTGTATCTGCCTGTCGTTCTAGGTGGAACCTTGCTCGACCACTTCCCAATTAGCTATCCGGCTGAAATTTTCAGGGTGACGCACAAATCGATGACAATGCATTCTAAATCCATTTATTAGCATGCGATGCTGACCTAACCTCAAAAAGCGCATAAAAACCTGGTTTTTAAATTAATTTATATCAAATTCATCAGTCGTAATTAATTGTAAGTAATATTAGTTACAAATTTTGATGTTACTTAAAATATTATTGGCGTCGTCAGCCATAAATGTTTAAAATATTTTTGTCGCAATATACTGATTTAAAAATATCTGTCGCTGTCTGTACATAAAACTGAACTAGAACTCAATCCTTTCGTTTCAATCTCATAAAATAACCAAAGATTATTTGAACCAAGAAAAAAGAGGAGGTTATCAATTCGACGCGTATGTTTTTTTTATTTACCTAATGCTGCTCCCGGTTTTACCTTTCTGCGTAGCGTTTTGTTAACTATCCAACAAAATGTAAACATACTCGCTAGCATGTTTATTTTCATCATTAGGTATGGTTATTTATTCCTTCCTCTCTTTAACTATTTAGGTTTTATATCAACAAATCGTATGTGGTACGTTAGCGCGTTCGTGTTATAATATTTTCGATCTTTTCCTTTCTAATACCTATGGTATTTATTTATTGTCGTAATAAAATTTCTATTCCTAACTAATACTAAATTTTAAATGAAGTACAAAATCTATTCCCAACGAATACCAAAACATAACTTTGGTACAGTCACAGAAACAATTTATTTTGAAAGAAAGAAACGTTTATTTGCAACAACTAATTAACTATTATTAACTATAAACATATGACATAAAAAAAACAAACAGAAAACAAAAAATACATTAAAAGTATGACAGAATGAATAAATGAAATAGGTAATTGTTGCAAAACGGCCTCAACTCAGAGTTGTGCTGGTCGTGGGACCAGCGCTGGTCTTCCGTTTTGCTTTCTAATCATTTAATATTATGATCATAATACAAAATCCTAAACTTTTACAAATTTACTTCATTCCGCCATTTTTACTTACGAGTAGCTTAAGTGAATCACTTGCCAAAATGTTTTACCTGCGATAAGGGTGAGTTTGCTCTATTGTTTTAAAATCCGAAGCAACCAATCAAAGTCAAGCGCCGTGCAAACGAAGCGCCTTTAAATGTTGTATTGTTTTGGTGGAATAAACGCAATTTCTTTGGTCAAACGAATAAACACTACTTAAAATCACATTTAAAAGCATTTTTATTACTGACTGTACTTCATACCATTTAACATGTTTTGGGATTCGTTTATTAGTGGTATTCGTTCTTTTTTTGTTCATTTTCCCGCTTAATAGGTCTGTCTATGTTTGGCCACTATCTCGCCTGATGTAAAGCGATAATGTGGCCTAAGATGAAGCACATAGATCTAGAGAGAGGCGGCAGTTAAGCGACTGCTCAGACCCGTCTCCCCGATGGTTCACCGAACATTCGAACATTCGAACGTTTGGAATAGAATATTAATTACGATAATAAACAAATACCATTGGTATTAGTTTTTGGTATTAGGAAGGAATACATCATATTTTCTATTAAAATAAAAAGTTTATATATTAATAAATAAGTTAGTTCTATCAGTACTGTATGATTGTTACTAATTTGTATAATTATCATATTAAAATAGATTACAATTTAATTATGCGATGAATGTGTTGTTCGTAATATAATTTAATATATTTAAGATCGGTGTAATAAAGTGTTACTTTGGTTTTAAATAAATAACTCTAAATTTTAAATGGGTTTTATTTAGTTTTAATTAGCGAGTTTAATTTAATTAAATATAGATGGAAGAACACTATATTGCGCTTATCAACCCGAGACGTTAGATATTAAGTCTTATATGCCCAGTAACTTCGCAAGCTACCAATGCCCTTCTTACCGGAACACAGTAATGCTTGCGCACTACTGCTTGGCGGCAGAATAACTGGGAAAGCTGTGGTACATACCCAGACAGTAAAAAATACTCTAAGGAGAATGAAATTGCGGAAGTTTATCAATTATCCTATCCTATTCATATTTTGGACACATGATACAAGAAAGGGATTTCTTAATGATTCATCATCATCAGCCCGTCACGTTCCCACTGCTGGGCCACGGGCCTTCTATCATAGAGAGAGTATGAGCCATAATCCACCACGCTGGCCCATTGCGGGTTGGTGTTTGTCACATGTCCTTCAATTTTTGTGATTAATTCTTGGGCATACCGGCCGGTTTCCTCACGATGTTTTCCTTCATCGTCTTTAGAGCGAGTGTTAAATCCGCACATAACCTAAGAGAGTCAGTGGTGCGGGCCAGCGGGATTCAAACTCTGGTGCGTCAGATCGAAAGTCGCACATGCTCCCACTGAGCCACACTTGCTCTTAATGATTATCAATGCACAGTTACTAGAAACTTATGAATAGCAGGAAATAACCAATATTTAACCTACCAGTTTATTCTTTAAAGTTGGTTACTACGCCCGATTTGGTCCGGGAATGGCATAGTTCCGTCAAACTAGACGTCGTTCGAGACAAATTCGTGCGACGATAAAATCAACAATAGTCACTCTTATCTCAATGGCAATTAAGCTTAATATGGCTTAAAAAATTATAATGACGTATGGTTGCCATAAGTCGTAAAAGGAGAAGACATTATCATACAATTGACTCACGTCATAAAATTGTATGGTGCCAGCCCTGATGCAGTAGTGATGGGACTTAACGAAGGTAATGTCTTAATTTAAGCAAGCATAACAGAAAACTTAAGTTTTTTTTTATGAAACTGTTTGACGAGACGAGCTGGACGTTTGCCTGATGGTAAGCAATACGCCAGCCCATAACAATAACAGCACCACCCAGGACTTTGTTTTGTAAAATCCTGCGCGGCACTGCACTGCGCTCGTCACCCTGAGACAATTAGCTGTTGAGTCTCATAATGCCCAGTAATTTCGCTGGCAAGTTTAAAAAAACACGAGTACCGGCCGGGACTTGAACCCACGTCACAATATACCCTAGGCGAACACTCACTGAGAGCCTTTCTCACGCTTGGGATACTATGTGACGCGAGCTCAAATCCTGGTAGGTAGTCGTATTTTGTTATCTAAAGAACTTTTTATTTTTAATGAATCGTTAAGTAAGTTAGGATAACAAGTAAGGAGAAAATGCGCTCGATTGTAAGCACCCTTACCCTCCTGCATAGCACTGTACTGCGCTCATGACATAAAGATATCCATAAGGCTGCAGTGAAATTGCTTTTTAATCGACTTCAAAAAAAAGGAAGAGGTTCTCCATTCGATTGTACTCTTAATTTCTTTTATGTTTGATACCTCAGCTATCTTTTATAAACCGATTTGGAAAATTCTTGCGGTGCGTTCAGTATAGATACATAGGTGGTCCCTTATATATTTCATCAGAATTGAAGTCAGTGTTAAAATAAAAAAATAAAAACGAGCCCATCTTGTCTGTCCTTGATATCTTCCAAAAAATGTTATCATTAATTCATTGCTCAGTTTTCCCTCGTCACGTTGACGTCCCGTGCCTGTGTTGTTCACGTCTCGTCGCGTGCCGAACTGTAATGTCGTTGAACGATAACTTCTATCTAAAGGTATAGTCTGACTTAGCATGTACATGTAATGTAACATTCGGAGCTACGGCTTCAACTGCGGTTGAACCCGTTGTTTTCAATCAAGCTGCGGCTTAATATTTCTTATTTACCACACATCGTTAAGTTAACCTTGCTCCAAACATTACACTAATCACTAGCGACACATCCCGGCTTCGCACGGAAGAAAAGGAAGGTTTATATTTATGTATTATACATATAAACCTTTTTCTTAAATCACTCTGTCTATTGATGAAAATTACATTAAAATCCGTTGCGTAGTTTAAAAGATCTAAGCGTACAGGCGGCGGGAAGCGACTTTGTTTTATTACTATGTAGAGATGAGAAGGTCAGTCTGTTCCTTAAGAGTCCCCCCGATCACCAGACGAAATTACTCTCCAAACTGACGATACTAGAATAACAAGAGAGTTTCAATGAACTCCGACAATATTATCTTCTTATTTTTAAGATAAACCTTTCCAAAGTGGATTCTGCAAAATCCAATTTCAATATAGTTGTCTTAACTCAGGGGTTTTCTTAGCTGTTTACGTTTTAATGAATTCCAGTGTTGATTAATTAAATTTAAGCTTTCGGGGAAATATCTACTTTGTGTTTAAACTAAATAGACGTCAGTTACTCAAACATTTTTTTGGCAGAGTGTAATTATTATGCCATGGTAATGACGTCATAGTGGGAGATATATGGTTTATTCGATCATAGAGCTGGCGACAGAGTATCTAGTAGGTTCATATACGTAATAAAATACCTAATATTTATTCATAATATTTATACTGAATTATTAAATGCATAGAATTAGAAATTGTATATTTAATATTAAGTTTTTAACTAAAGAACTATTTACAAATGTAACAAAAAAAAACTCTACTACTTACCTATATACACTCGAGAGCAATGAATCCGGGTCACTTAAAGAATGTTAAAAATCTCGGAAACTAAAAATGATAGGTTAATGCAATAAATTGTATTTAATAGACAATGTAATACTCCTTAAATGAAAGTAAAAAAAAATATGAGTCACCATACATTTTATTAACACAAAATTACATAAAGAAAAAAACTGCTGATCTCTCCTTAAAACAAAAATAGGAAACATGAAATTTTTGAACTTTATTACGATTTTCTTGAATTTTAATACTTCGTATTGCCTCCTCGTGCTTCCATTACTGCGTTTACGCGGTTTGGCATGCTGTACACCAAGTTCCTTATACGATTTTGGGGAATATTCTCCCATTCCTCTGTGAGAGCAATTTTGAGCTCACGAAGCGTGATTGGGGGAGGGTTTCATTGTTTTACGCATCTGCCTAGCTCGTCCCAAGCATGCTCGATCGGGTTGATATCCGGGCTGCGCGCTGGCCACTCCATACGAGTAATGTTCATCTCTTGAAGGTAGTCATTCACAATCCTACCTGTATGAGGTCGGGCATTGTCATGCATAAATATAGCATCCTCACCTAAATTGACCATAAATGGACCAACGTGATCATTGAGGATTTCTTCCACATATCTTACGCTAGTTAAAGAGCCGTTTTCTATGATCACCAGCTCTGTGCGACTTTCAGAAGAAATTCCGGCCCACACAAGTACAGACCCACCACCGTAGGCTACTTTTTCTTCGATGCATGCTTGCTTGAATCTTTCCCCTGGTCTTCGATACACTCTGTGTCTTCCATCGTGCTTGTAGAGCATAAATTTTGATTCGTCGGAGAACATAACTTTTGACCAATCTTCAATACTCCAATTTACGTGGCTCTGGGCATATCTTAGTCTCGAAATACGATGCCCACGCTCCAGTTTAGGGCCGTTTGCAGGTCTAAGGGGTTTTAAGTTAGATTCAGCAAGCCGACGTCTTACTGTCCATGCACTTGGGTTACTTCCTCCGAGGCGTCGAAACTGATTGGTGAGTTCAGTTCCTGTGAGAAAGCGATTTCGAAGCATGGTGTTCACCAAGTATCGGTCTTCTCGTGCTGTGGTACACCTGGTTCTGCCCGTTCCTGGTCTGCGTAGGTTAGAACCAGTTTCTTCGTAACGTCGGAGAACTCTTTGTACTGTTGACAGCGACACACCGACAGTCCTGGCTGTATCGCGCTGACTCCGGCCGGTTTCCAGCATTGTAAGTATTCTGGTGCATTCTTCAGGCGTAAGCGACATAATTTCAGCTTGAATAATGAATATAGAGCACTATCAACATGGTTTATGTACCCACATAAATGACAGATTACAAACAAAAGCAAAACCAAATGCTGTAATTTCGTAGTTCCATCTTCGAAAGTGGCCCTTTTTCAAATTTGATTTTTTTATGATATAACTTTACAATAACTAAGAAGTTTTAATACCTTCATTTAAGGAGTATTACATTGTCTATTAAATACAATTTATTGCATTAACCTAGCATTTTTAGTTTCCGAGATTTTTAGGATTCTTTAAGTGACCCGGATTCATTGCTCTCGAGTGTAGATAGATACAACTACAAATTAGTTTAGTTTTAGTCAGTAGAGTGTAGATTTGTTTTCAGAAGTAAATAAATTTGTCCGTTAAAAAAGCAAAAAATTATTGACAAGTGGTGCCCATAAGTCAAGGTGTACATTTTTGTTGTATATAAGTAGTAAATAGTACAATTGTATTGTTCCTAATTAATAAAATCATCATCATCATCAGCCTGTAGTCGTCCACTGCTGGACATAGGCCTCTCCTTATGAACGCCACTGAGCCCGGTGTTCGGCTCTGCGAAATACTTAATATTAAATATAAAATCAATCATGGAATTATACAATTTCACAGTTTAGATATATAATCAAAATTCTGGGATTCTTAATTCTTTGAAGTTCAGTTCATTCTCCATTTTCTCAGAACAAAATATTATAAACCTTTTAAAAACCAATCAGAGATTAATATTTATTCCAAACATTTTAATTAGCCGGCGTTTCCCATCCCTAGTATCTTCCAAGCTTTGCACGGCGTTAGTTGTAATAGGTACACCACCCGCGTCACTACTAAACAGTACAATCACGGAAAATAACTAGACATCGTTATTTAATAATAACGAGTTTTAGCATTAGCGTTACTCGAAATCTAATCACTGCTCTTATAACGATACTTAAAAGTTAAAAGAGTGCTCAAATAATACATGAGGTGTTACTATAGATAGCGTCTAAACGTCGTTTATGAAGACTGCTTAATTTTTATAAAAATATTAAAGTCCTACGTTAGTGATTCACACAGAACAAAAATAGTCTATTATTAGTTCTGGCTGGAATTTATAGCATTGAATTTTACAGTGCTTTTAGAACTAGCGCGGAAAGTCGAGGTAACGAGCCAGTGGCGGAGCGCAATGTGATCGGTGGAATTGGAAATGAATTTCAAATTTAATTAAAAAAAATCTATATATAAATTACAGTTTATTAAATTACAGTAAAATAAATAATAATTTGTGCATATCAAAAATGGAGGATCGGATTAAATTATGAATTTATTTGAAAACTAATAAAGAAATTAAATTGAAAACTTTTAAATTAACATTTAAGTGCGATCAAGTGAAAACTTAGTTTCAAAAAGTGACAAGTGAAAAAACTTAAATTCACATTTTAAGTGACTATACCTAAATTGATGTGAATTTTGAAACAGGCCTCAAGTTTCAGTCCAAAGACTCAAAAATGGGTTGTGAACTGACGAAGCTAGCATCCTCGCAGGACAGCCATGATGAGATAGACCGTCCTCCACCCCTGGCCGATCCTCGGTCTCCATTAACCACCAAGCAGCAGTACTGCATGGTGGCATCGTGGAAGGGCATCTCCAGGGAGATCGAGAAGACTGGCGTGCTGCTGTTTATCAAGTAAGTTTCTACCTTTGAAGTTTTTTATTATATAATTAAGTGCCGATACGAGCAAGCCGTTCACCTGATGGTAAGCGACACGCCTGAAATTTTTACAATAATCTGTAAGTGCTACTATTTCTTTATGTCTATACTTCCTCAATCCGTATTTCCGAAACATTGGTAGAGTCAGTTTTCGCATTGTTTTTCTGAGCCCGGACTTTAATTTGAGTATGGGAAAGAAGTGGGTAGATGCTTACCTTTTTCTTTCAGTCATAATATTTTTAGTTATAATTTTTAACGTATTTCAATTGATTTGTATTATATGTATATCCACTCGTATGTTCAGGCAACAAATTATGCCTAAAATCATTACCGTTCAAATGTTCGGCAACAAATGAGGCCCAGAACTGTCAAGTCACAAAAAACTATTTTTTTTGCTGTGGAAACTATTTTGAAGGTACTACTACTCGATGCCAGATGGCGCTGTTTGAAATTTCGATTCCATAGACACATCAAACATACCAACTTTAGAAAAAAAATATTGAAAAAAATATTTTCGAAAGTCTCTTTGTAACCGCGGCCCGGCAAACATTTTACGGAGTAGGTAGATAGTTTTAATTTATTTGGATAGATACCTCCTTGCTCATGTTATGATTTTGGTATCATTTAAAAGGGTAGATCGTCTACTTTTTTTTCATGTAATAATTCTAGGCAAGAAAAATGGAGTTTCAAGATAAAAACTTGAAATACAAACTAGATAGATGTTTTTATAGGGAATTCTTTAGGAATTCTTTTGAAGCCCTATTTCACGACATTTACTGCAATTGAGTAATAAACGTTCAGCTTAGCTAAATTCTAAATTTCAATAGCATTCTGTAGGTATTTTTTGATCTATTATAGGTCTCATAGTTGTTGAGCTATAATGATTTTTTCGCGCATAGGTCACGTGCTAGATTCGCGCATCGCGCATCGCGACTCGGCCGGACACATGCGGGGGTCACGCGCTTACGCGCGGGACATGAGAGTGGATATGAGGTTTAAAAGTGCTTTGTTTGTGCCTATTTAATAAATATCTTTTGACTTTACTGACTTGACTACTTATATCTCTCTACACTATATATATATATATTAATTAAAAATTTAATTAAAAATATACCCCTCAGTTTCTTGCCGTATCTTCTTAGTGGTTCTTTTTCCGATACGGTGGTAGAGTCATTGTGATAATTTGACGTTCATAAGTGCGTCTGTGATGACAAAATGATTAAAGAGATTTTGATTTTGATTTTGAAATTTAGTCATAATAGGATTTATTTTAGTTAGTAAAGTTGTTAAGTAAATATTGTAGTTATAGTAAAAATATCTAGTAGGTACCTATAAATCGTTCCAAACAGATACACCTGCAAAATATCTTGGGGCGATCTGACGCCATAAAATTTCTTTAATAGATCCAAGGTGTAACATGGATTATACAATATTAACATAAAATGACTGCCAGATCGGCAACTACTAATGAAATTACAATAAATTGATACGAGAATAAGTCGAGACACTCGAATAATATGAATAATACTCACGTCAGTTTTAATAATAATAAAGTAATACGATTTAAACATATTAAATCACATGCAAAATCACAAAATATGGTCATAATAAAAGATTTTGTATATAATTAATATAATATAACAAATTATAATATAAATAATATATGTGATACTGGAATAGATTGAATACATATACAATTAAAATTAACTATCCTATAATCTTCGACCGCTTCGTCACTTAACAATAGGTGAGACAGCGGTCAAATGCAAACCTATAATTATATACACCACATTCTTGCATAAATAATAAGATGTAATATTAATTCCAGGGAAGCTCAAGATGCCGAAATAGAAAAACAAGTACGGGCGTTGCCTTCGGGTTACGATACGGATAATTTCCATTGTCAAGATTAAGTCGTTTTGGCACAAATATGAACGTAGAAACTGAACATCAAAAGCTTTATCTTGGATTATCTCTATTTACTTCGAATTTTACGAGTTCAGGAAATAAAACAACCGAGTGCAATTACCTACCTTTGCTATATATTTTTTCAGTACATACTAAAGTTACAAAGATTTAACTATTACTTTGATTCAGTTTATTGCTTGGCGGTAAAAAATAAGACGTGTGTTCTATTTGTATGAATTCCTGAACAAAACACTAATAGGTATTCTGGACGTACTTGCCACATTATGTAGCTACTGATTAAAAAAAATATCGTACGTTTTTTTGTAACAAACCTTTATGTTGGTTTAAACGAAACTCTTTCTAAATAGAGAATACTAACACTGGAGAATCAAATTTCACTGGAAGATTGGAACTGTTTTGAAATTGTGTATAAAATCAAAATCAATCATTTATTTGATAGAATACAAAATAATTATTACATACAGGTCTCAGGTTAATTTATAAGCATTAGTATTCAGCCTGCAAGCAGACGTGCAAATATTCAGCATTTAATTTTATTTGTATGATAAAAATCAATAAATTCCCTAACACTATAAAACAGTTGCTTTAAAGCCAGTCACTTAAGGTTTTATTAAATTTCATGTCGATTGGTAATAAGTTATAAAATAAAATACACATGTTATATATACATTATTATATACACAAACTCACAAAATATCAAAGTACAGTAATTTTCACAAACTTTTTTAATTCATTTTTTTTATTATTAATTCAGACATCCCATCCATATAATTATGTTAATAAAAACAAAAGTTCAAATGTTAGTAAGTTATTAATATTAACTGGCGAGCAAGCATCACTCGAGGTAGGTCTCTCGTATGCGGGAGGCCGCCTCGGTAGATACCAAAGCTTTGCCAGTTATTCTGCCGCCAAGCAGTAGTTCGCAAGTATTACTGTGTTCCGGTTTGAAGGGCGTAATTATGAAAACACGCGCCAGCGACATTACTGTGCATATGAGACTTAATATCTGAACTCTCGGGGTGATGAGCGCAATGCAGTGCTACGCAGTACTTTTCATGGTATTAAAAGTTCTGGGTTACATTGCAATTGTTATGGTCAGGCGTGGCGCTTACCATCAGGCGAACAACTGGCTCGTCTCATCACTCAGTTCCAAAATAAATACCATTATTAACAGCCAGTGCAAGTCAAGAGCTTCTAAGCGAGGTCATCTTAATATTTTGCTATAATATATAATATTAAAAATGAAGGAGTAGGCAATTCATTCTCAATTTATGAGAATTCATAAAAACGCAAGCCCCAGATCCGTTCGTAGGTTATCGGTGAAATCTCCTTCGTCAGATTTAGAAAGATAATATTATGATTAAACAAATCATTTCGTGATTTATTCCAGTCGCTCCCACGGGTTCCAAAGACAACAGACTCTCTTTGATGTTTATTTTTCTATAGCTACTTGCGATTCGCCAAATCCCGCCACTTCGGCGATTCTGATTTATAACCAAAAATCTTTGATTTGCAATTCTAGAGATTTGATTGGAGATGATAAATTCACTTTTCATCGTGTGTAATTTGATTATAATTTTAATTTTATTGTAATTCCTATTTTTGCGATAAATATCAGTGATAACATTGTAACAATAACATTGATAAATTCAACCATTGACCAACCAACCAAATTGGTTGATCAATGTGAACATTGACGACAGATGACGTAGAATCGTCCCCGTAAGACGAAGATAAGGAGGATAGAACAAATTTAGTTGCTCGAGCAGCTGGCTCGGTGGCTCAGTGGATAAGGTGTCGGGACGGTATTCCAAAGACGCAGGTTCAATCCTTGCCTGAGCCATATCATTTTTCTTCAACCTAATTAATTAAAATCTTATGTAGGTAGGTTGCTGTTAATATATTATAAAAAATAATATATAATAGCGGTAGAAATTTCATTCAACATAATTATGGAATTTCATTCAATATTATGTAGGTTTACATAACATATAATTATTTATTAAGCGGAATTACATTAGATATTTTCATTTCATATTTCATATTTTCATTTTATTTATTCATTCAATGTCATTACAATTTCATTACAGAATTATGTCTAAAGCGAAATTACAGTCATTTTATTAATATCTAGTCAATAACAATAATACATTATTATTTAATAGATAACAATTATTTGTTACATTTAATTAGTAGGTTTGTAGTAAGCTATATGCTTACTACAGTATTTTTTTTACATCTGGATCTGTGCTAGTCGAACACCTTGGTTTTTTTCTTTTTCGTCTAAGTAATATCATTAGTAATTAGATAGGTTTTTAACAATTTTCATAATTAACTTAGTCCGTCTAAAGTTCAACGAGTTTGCCAACTAAGTATACCATACAATTGTGTTGTTCGTTCGTTAAATTTGTGATGCACATTTCCACCACAATATATCCCTATGAATCATTAGTGATACAAACTGGTCCAATAACCGATAATGTTAAATTGAGTATATTTCGAGGAAGTATTTCGCAATCAGTCGGCGTCGGCCACTCGAAGCGTTTTGATATACGAAGCTGATGTGTTCGATATCTAATGAACTAGAACTGGTATACTTGTACCTACTACTAAATACTTAATAAGTGTTCTGCGGCTGGGTCTAGATACAATTAATAATTCATTTTATAACAAAAGAAAACCGACAAACCGACATAACCGACACCTCGTGTCGGTATAAACGACTTCAATTTTGATGTATCTCATCATCATCAGCCCATCACGTTCCCACTGCTGGGAATCGACCCTTCCATCCTAGAGAGAGTATGGGCCTTAATCCACCACGCAGTGCGGGCTGGTGGATGTCACATATCCTTGAATTTTTGTGATAAATTCTTGGACATGCCGGTTTCCTCACGTTTTCGTTCAACGTTTTTAGAGCAAGTGTTAAAATCCGCACATAACTTAAGAAAGTCAGTGGTGCGGGGCCAGCAGGATTCCATCTCGGGTGCGTCGGATCGAAAGTCGCACGTGCTCCCACTGAGCCACACTCACTCTCTGATGTATCTACTAAGTCCAAACTCGAATATTGATGAAATTTATATGGGATAGATAGATTACATTAAAGCTATACGGAACCCAACGCAGAAAGTATTTTCCAAATCTGTTGATAAATGACGGAGATCTAAGGTTACAAACATAAAAAAACTTCAATCGAATTGAGAAATTCCTCCTTTTTTTTATCGTTTAAAAAGGCGAAAGAGATTTCAATGAAGACCGAAGGACCGAATATCGGTAATAGGCAACGAAAGGCAATTCTCACTTTAGACAACTCAATACCTACTTATTATTCTTAGGTATCTGAGGTACCACAGAATTGCCAGTTAGTCTAGCAGACTACTGCTTGGCGGCAGAATAATAATAATAATTAATTAAAATTGAATTAATACATATAATTTGAAAACAATTATTTTATAATAAATAATTAAATTCAAATATTTAAATAAATAAATAAATTATTAAAAAAATATTTAAATAGATAAAAGTATATTATTAAATTATTTTTAATAATTATTTTATAGTTTTTCATAATTTGAATTAATAATAATTAATTGAAGTAATGCTTACGCACTAGCGTAAACATTACTGTGTTCCGGTTTGAGGGGGCATTGTAGCTAGCAAAATTACTGGGCACATATGAGCCTCAATATCTGACGTCTCGGGGTGCTAAGCGCAATGCAGTCTTACGCAGTGCTATTATTGGTATTAAAAATTCTGGGGCGCACTGCAATTGTTGTGGGCGGGCAAGACGCTTACCATCAGGCGAACGACATGCTCGTCTCATCACACAGTTCCATAAAAAAAAATAGTAGTAGGTATAACCCTCTCCATGGATCCCTCTCCATTGTGATCTCAGGCCAGTCACTCCGAGAAGCGTCCAAATCGCCCCGCCAACGTTTTATGGGTCTTCCTAGGCGTCGACGCCCGTCTTCAGGCACCCATTGTGTAACTATTTTGGCTTATATTTAGATTACTTTATATTATTTAAAAAGTAAATAAATAGAATATATAATTTTTTATTTTTTTTTAATCTTTGTTTTTGTAAGGGCTTTGAGTCGCTTTGCGACTATGACAGCCCTGTTTATGCTAACCGTAGTCCTATTACACCAGACTGTTTGCAATCATTCCATACAGAGTCCTAGCCGCATCGCATGCAGGTGCAGCTAGGATGCTGTGGAATAATCCAACATCTTGCAGGTTGACACCATATTGATTTGACATACATACCCTCATAGGTTCACTCCTGACACATTCAACCAAAAGATGATAAACATCCTCCGCAATTCCGCAAGATGTGCAGTTAGGGGAGTCTACCCTCCTCATCAGATGTTTAAATTTGTTGAGTGGTAAGTGCCCGGAGCGAAGCCTTTGAGCTAAAACTATATGCTGTCTTCTCAATGCAGTGTCTGACCACCATGGAATTCGAGGGGGTTGCTGCTGTAGGGTTCTGTACCAAATTCCTTTTTGACAACTAATATTATCATAGTAAGACTTCCATTTTTCAAATATTTTGTATCTGTATTTAATCAAAATCTCTGTGTTTTCTGCCAAAATATATGTTTCCGTACCAAAAACAATAGCTTCTTTTGCCAATTTATCAGCAACCTCATTGCCTCGAATATCAACATGTGCAGGAACCCATTGCAACCTCAAATTAACACCTTTTCGTAAAAGAAATAATACTTTCTTTAGGATGGCATATGCTACCGAAGCACCTCTGACATCAGAGACGCATCGAGCAATATGCTGCAAAGCACTTCGGCTATCTGTCAAAATAACGACTTCCTTTAAATCCGAAGCTATGGTATGCGATAGTGCTTCCGAGATGGCAAAGAGCTCCAAGGTCATTATAGATAGTGTTACAACTAGATACAATTTTATACGACTCATTCACATTGCGACTGGGGTCATAAAATGCAGCACCGGCGCCATCACTTGTTTTCGATCCGTCTGTATATAGTCTATGCCAGTTGTTATATATGGAATTGAGCATGCATAACGTGTTATGTTTAAGAATCCCAGCATCGCATTGTTTTTTAGACTGATTAATGCCGTCTACTTCTGTACATCCAAGTATCTAACGTAAACATATTTACAGGTTTGTTTGATTTAATTATCTCTGTTTTAGTTTCATCATAGATCGACCCTAGTATAGGTATTTTGTTTCTCTGCCACCTTCCCTTTTCACATAACACTGAAAGTTCTTTCAATAGTTTAATAGTTATGTTGTCAGTAAGCGACTGCGAGTTTAAACAGTATTTTATGGCTAGGTATTGACGTCTAAGATGTAAGGGCTGTATACAAAGTTCACATTGCATAACGTGTATGGGTGTAGTCCTAATGAAACCGCCTATAACCCGCATTGCGACATTTTGTATTTTATCAAGTCAAGCCAAGTGTGTTTTTGCTGCAGTGTCGTATAGAAAACTACCAAAATCCACTCTACTACGAATCAAAGCTATATATAGCCGCCGCAGATACTTAGGATGTATACCCCATGACGTGCCGGCCAATATCCTTAACACGTTCAGCATTTTCGCAGCTTTTTCCTATATATAATATATATAGATATATATAAATTTGTAAAATAAAATAAATACAATTGTATACAGTCGGTCCCATGATATGCGTGAGTTTGAAAGACTGTCAGTTTTTATGTTCTTTGAAGTTAACAATATCCGTGAAAACCAGCGTCTGATGTCATAGACATTTGTGCTGAGCTGTAGCAGGCCTAGCGCACTCCGCACTGTAGGTACGAAGCTACAAGTATATAGCCGGACACCGACGGCGGGTCGCGCGTCGTTACACGTGCCGCGTCAGAAGAGATAAGAGCTATGCGATAGAAAGAGAGGCGCTCTGTAGGTTAATATGACTGGAAGATACGCAGCGCTACGCGAGCTGAATTGAATTTTATTGCGTCATAGCAAGAGTCGCTATTTGTTTAAATTTCTTTGCGGAGTGATGTTTCTGTCGCTTAGTATTCTGTGGCTGTAGTGTGTGTGTGTGTTATTTTTTTGTGGTTGTCGAATAAATGTTTTTTCGTTCTTTCTTTCTTTTCGGTCGATTCAATTTCAATTTTAAATTTATTTATATACCACATTATAATATCAGATTTGATGCGTTTAGGACCGTGAGAATGTCCATCACAGTGCCTTGCGTAGGAATTTAACTTGATTCTCACGCAACTTGGTATATGACTGTACAAGGCGTAGAGGTACCTATATATTGTTTATGACCTTTTAAATGCTTGCCTACAGATACAGAGACAGATATAGAGAGAATCAATAGCTTTCAATAAATCAGTAGGTATGCATTAGAACAGCAATAACCGACAACCGACATGTTTGTTTACGAGGAAATGCATCAATCTGTCTTGTAAATTTATGCACGTGCATGTTTGGATAATCTTTGGTGAATTTAATAGTTATTTATACACGAATTTTAGTATACTAAAATTTAAAGAGCCTCCGACACAAAAACACCTGCAAAAGTAAAAAACGGCTGAACCGATTTTGATAAAATATATCTAAGAACCACCGCTAGAAAACCTGCTTTGAAATAATAAAAACCTCTTCCAAATCAGTTTACCCGCTCAAGAGCTACGGTGCCACAGACAGACACACGGACAGACACACATAGTAGTCAAACTTATAACACCCCTCCTTTTTTCGTCGGGAGTTAAAAATTGGCTAAAACTTAGACCAAGTCACTAACGGCTAAGGGTGATGGCTGGTCCACAAGTCATACTCGTGAACGGGTGCTGCTTGCGGGGACTGATCTGTTCTAGTCACTCCTACTGCTACTGTCATACCTACTTATATTTTATTTACACTTTTCTGTTACTGATACTATGACTATGGGACATCTCACTCGCATTTCTTGTTTTACATTCTGTTAATTCTAATTTATACGTAATTGTTCTGAAAAAAGACATCCCCGCAGAGTTGCTTGGTGCTATCTTCTCTAGCGGGCGTATTTCCGAAGCACTGGTAGAGTCAGTTTTCGCATTTCTTTTCAGCACTCAGACTTCAATTTGAGTATAGGAAAGAAATGGGTAAACATACTTACCTTTTTTTCAAAGTCATGTTAACATAAGTTACAATTTTTAACATTTTTTATTTGTATCATGTGTTTATGACCTTAAAAAGTGCACTTTTGTGCCTATTTAATAAATGATATTTGACTTTGACTTTGACTTTAACTCTCTTGTATTTCAGTCAGCCATCAATAAATAATTGAAGCAGCGTCCAGCGTCTATGAGTACATTACTGACGTCTGACGTCATCTATAATAAACAAAGGTATATCTTTGTACAAACAAGCCTGCCTCTTATCTGAAAGATAGTGACCATAAACCTGAAATAGCGATGACGTCGTAAACATGTACCACTTACCTGGACTAGGTTATATTTTACTATGATTAGGTGCTGTACCCGCGGGTTCACTCGTGCAGAGGTTGTATTTGTGTAGGTGTGTATAATATACAGATCAGTATTCCGTCTTTTTTTTGTTCATGGAACTGAATATAGTGTCTTCACCTTAATAGAGACAATAAGAAAAGTGTTAATGGAGATATTCTTAGTTTTACTTTACTTAGCAGTTTAAGTTAAATTTAAATTACTTATTAGGATAGATTGTAATTCTAATAGCGGGTCTCTATTTGAGTCGTCATTACATAAAAAAAATAAAAAATGTAACTGAATGACGAGACGAGCTGGCCGTTTGTCTGATGGTAAGCAATACGCCAGCCCATAACAATAACAGCACCACTCAGAACTTTTATTTTCAAAATCCTGCGCGGCGCTGCACCGCGCTATTGGTATGTATTATGTATCTACCTTTTTGTATCCACTAAATTCCACTGGTGGTTGGTATCTCGTATAGTACGGAGGCCGTCTGGGTAGGTGCTATCGCTTTGCCAGTTATTCTGCCACAAACTAGAAGTGCGTAAGCATTACTGTGTTCCGGTTTGAAGGGCATTGAAGAAAAAAGAAGGGCATAGCCAGCAAAATTACTGGGCATTATGAGACTTAAGAGCTAATTGTTTCTGGGTGATGAGCGCAATGCAGTCCAGGATTTTGCAAGACAAGGTTCTGGGTGGTGCTGCAACTGTTACAGGCAGGCGTATTGCTTAACATCAGGCGAACGATCTGCTATTCTCGTCCTTTTTTATGGAACTGAGTGTTGAGACGAGCAAGTCGTTCGCCTGATGGTAAGCGCCAAGCCTGCCCATAACAATTGCAGTGCCACCCAGCCCTTTTAATGAAAAAGCAATGCGTACCACCTTGCGTAGTCTTTCAGTTACCTATAAAAAAAACTATTATGCTAAGTTTAATTTAACAATTCAAAATATAAATGCAAACACCTACACTCTCGGAAATAGGAGCCAGTTAGAAACGCAATCGTCCGGAATCTCATCCGATGGAGTGGATGTCCCACGGCACGAAGGCACAAATCACCGAACACCCGATAGTCCGACGTTACGATAGCGACATTTGGGGGTCAGTTTGATAGTGACCTGAGGCCGAATGGAAATAGGCAACGGTTGGAATAGCATTGGAAATTACCTGCACATACATATTGAAAGTACAGTCATCACCAAAATTAAGTAAACATATAGTTAGTATTGAATGAATAAAAAAGGCGGACGCCTCGTAGCTAAATCCAAAAGTGAAGCACTCACTGCGATGCCGGTCCGCTCTTTTATACAGGCTCATGTATATATTTACATCATGCTATGCCGATCGGGCGTCAGTTTGGCTTGACATCGGCCTTCCAAGCTCTCACACAAACATAACGCCACCGCCATGCTATTCCCCAGTTGTTGCTTAGCGAGACTTCGTCCGCCTTTTTTTATTTGTTCAATATGTTAATATTTAGTAACATGTCACACCAATGATTTCAATTGCAATTTTTTCTAAAGACCAAATTTTGTAACGAATTTAGGAAAAACTATTTTTTTCTAGGATTTTTCAAGAACTACTAGAAAATCTCTAGAAGATACGAAAAGTTATCTAGAGATCTTCTAGTAGTGGTTATTTTTCAGATACGATAGTAATGTAATTAACGTTTATAAGTGCGTCTGTGATGCCAACGAATAAAAACTTTTGAACTTGTACTTCCTTTAGTTTGTGATGTCTAAGTTGATCGTACCACCATACTCGAATGTATAGGTTTAGTTTTTATATAGTACATCGTTGGACATCACCATTAATAAACATTTAAATGACTCTAAGAACCTTGAATTTTGAACCATAGTAATCTTAAACGTGTCCGAGTAAGAATGTTTTATCTAAGATGTTCTAAAAATTCGGATTTCGATTAAGTTCTTCAGCCGTTACAGAAAAACTATTTCTTTATTATCATAGTTTTTGTTCTGCATACTAAGTCGTTAGTGCAGTAGCTCATTGCTACCGACTGTACACACGTATATTTGAAGTACTTCTCTACGTGGGAAATTTGGAAGGTAATACGGAACCGTAACCTAACTACGATAAAACCTGGCAAATATCCACTTATGTGATTGACACTATGACATGTTTTGTGCGATAATAAGCTTTATTAGTGAATAACATTTAAATGTAGACGCCACCGTGAACGCTAACAGTAAATAAATTAAATACGCCCAACGTACATACATAGATCCTGGCCCATAGATCCTGGCCCAAGAACCATGAGGACCATGGTCCCACAACACCCAGACACGAAACAAATGCTTGCACTTTTTTTTCTATGCATAAACATATTTTGTTTTTAACTATTTTAACTATTTATAGGCTTGCGTTTGACCGCTATCTCACCTGTTGTTACGACGTGTGACGATGTGGTCGAAGATGTAGTACGCTCGCCTAGAAGAAACCTGCAGGGCGATCATATATCTTTATTTCAATCTATTTCAATGAGAAACCACCCGACCAATTTACAAAGCGAGATTGTGCTATGAATCTTTATGTATACGCCCATCTAATCAATTTTACTGTGTTATACGGCTCTTATTGAAATTGTGTCTTAAAGACACCCAGATTAAAGCTATCCGGAAACACAGATGCCGACAGAGAGTTCCACTCCCTGGCCGTTCGCATCATGAAGGTTGAAGCAAAGCGCTTGGTGCGAACAGGAGGGATGTCAACCATAAATTGATGACGGCTTGCCGTACGTCTGGTCGTCCGGTTATAGAATGGGGATGGCAGAATAAATTCATATAATTCCGTCGCACACTCTCCGAAATGTAACCGGTAAAAGACCGATAGACTGGCAACTTTGCGCCGATGTTCAAGACTCTGAAGCTGAACATTTGTCCCATCACGGGAATCGAATCCGCAACCTCAGTAGTATATGAGATTTTAGCCAGCCTGCCCAACCACTACACCACAGAGGCTGTCTGAATAGTGAATAAGTATGTGATTAGATGTGTATGTACTTTATTCGATGTAGTAGGTATATTTTTTTTTTCAGTATGAGCCTCTGTAGAGCGTTCGGACTTTCTCGTAAACTCTAAAAAAGACATCCTACTTCCTACTATCCTATCCTATCCTATCCTATCCTATCCTATCCTATCCTATCCTATCCTATCCTATCCTATCCTATCCTACTCATTCTATTAATCCTACTAATCTTATCCTACCTACTGATATTATAAATGTGAAAGTTTGTGGAAGGATGGGTGGATGGATGGATAGATATTTGTTACTCGATAACGTAAAAACTACAGGGGCCTTACTCTGATTCGTAATCATTGAGGAATGACACTAGACCTCAATGTTCGTAATACGAATCTTCGTCCCGTCGGATGAAAGAGATAGCGCTATGCAACAGGCAAAGACAAAGTATTAAAAAAAATTATCTTTGGCAACAGGCATAAAAGTTTCTCTTTTAGTCTGTACGGTCTTAAGCAACTCGTAGAACCCTTGAACGGATTTGATAAAAAATTGGCATGAAGGTCCTTTAGGTCCTGGAAAAGAACATAGGCTACTTTTTATACCGGAAAGCCGTGGGTGAAACAGCAGAGCGCAGCTAGGGGCAAATAATTTAAGCAACTTAGATTCATCTTTGTCATTCTTTTCTCTATTTATATATATTATCATATACCACCGAGGTTGCGGGTTCAATTCCCGCGACGGGACAAACGTTATTGCAAAGAAAAAGAGTGCAGCTTTTGTTTTGTGACTGGGTGTTGTGGGACTATGGTCCTCATACTTCCTGGTTCCTAAGATACAGGGAATCCTAGTTAGGGCCCAGGATCTATGCATGTGATCGTTGGACGTATTTTTATTTATTTTCACGTAGAGTTAAGGTTCCGTCATTAGAGCCTACCTTTGTCTCTGCGTCGGCTCCGGCGGCCTTAAACAAAACCTTTTTGTTCCGCCGACGTAAATGGTATTGTTTTTGACACCGATGTGGAAATTCTCATCACTAGAGTGTAGAGTAAGAATTTATTTGTGAATGAATTATTTTATTTTATGGAATTGAGTAATGTCAGGCCTAGCGCACTCCACACTGTAGGTACGAAGCTACAAGTACATAGCCGGACACCGACGTCGTCGGGTCGCGCGTCTTTACACGTGCCGCGTCAGAAAAGATAAGAGCTATGCGATAGAAAGAGAGGCGCTCTGTAGGGTTATATGACTGGTAGGTATGCAGCGCTACGCGAGCTGAATTGAATTTTCTTGCGTCATAGCAAGTCGCTATTTGTTTAAATTTCTTTGCGGAGTGATGTTTCTGTCCCTTAGTATTCTGTGGTAATGTATAAATGAGTAAATTCTGATGTATCTTGTCAAAATGTATATGGGACCACCTTACAGCTATACTAAACCCAATGCAAAAATAATGATCTATATCCGTTTATGAATTTAAAGTACTAAGTCATTACAAAGACATAAGCGGTTTAGTTTTATAATAAATGGATGATATACATTATTTATTATTACAAATATTATTAATAATAATTTAAGGGTGACACTCACGTTTAAATTGGAGTAATCCAACTATAGTTTCAACCACATCCGGTGGTCTTTTTCAAGGCGAGTGCGGAACGCTAGCGAACGCGTCACGCCTCGCACTGACTCCAATTCAGAAGTGAGTGTCACCCGTAAATTATTAATAATAATGTGTCCAAACCACGTTAATTTTCATATAAATATTACAAATATATTGATTAATTGATTATTATTAATTATTCTGTTATTATCACATATAACTTTGAATTACCGAAAACTTTACAAATTTTGCTATTTTTTCAAATGAAATCAAAACATAATAAAGATGCTGTAAAAAATACGAACCAAAGTTTACTGATAATAGGGAAGTATTAAGTAGGTAGAACCCTTTTTTATTATCATTATCGCAAATATTTACGGAACATTAACCTGTAATGACGAAAACCTTTACAACAACCGAATTATTTAACCCCATTTGGTGTAAAATAGGATTCTGAGCCATTTTAAGGTCTTTGTCTCTAATGTTTGTTCTAAGGAACACTAGGAAGGGTAACGTTAATGAATAACAACCGTGAGTGCCCTCAAATGGTGCTCTTACCCTTGGAGATATTCAAAATGACAACTGAGCCAAATTACTGAGCATTATGAGAATTACGAGCTATTGAATTACTTGGCATTATCACACAACCTCTGTGGTGTAGTGGTTGAGCAGGTTAGCTCAAATCTCATAAACCGCTGAGGTTGCGGGTTCGATTCCCGCGACGGAACAAGTGTTTGTGCACAGAAAAAAGTGCAGGCGTTTGTTTCGTATCTGGGTGTCGTGGGACCATGGTCCTCATAAATCGTGGTTCCCTTGATGCAGGGAATCCTAGTTAGGGGCCAAGATCTATGTATGTGATCGTTGCGCGTTAATTATTTATTTTATTCATTTTTTATTATGTGAATTACGAGCTATTGTCTCAGTGATGAGCGCAGTGCAGTGCCGCGCAGAATTTTTCAGAACTGAGTTCTGAGTGGTGCTGCAACTGTTATGGGCAGGGGTGTTGCTTACCATCGGGCGAACGACTTGCTCATCTCGTCACAATATTTAGAAGATCGGACAACTTTTCAAAAAGTGTTTAAAATTAAACATAATGTATACCTACATATATATATAGCCATGAAAAATAATATTCTAATAAAATAAAGCCCTAACATTACCCAAAACTATGATTAAACGTTATGTTTAAAAATTTCTGCGCAAAAGGTCATTTTAGAACGTATGACGTCACCAGCAGGCAAACAAAACGTCAAGCTCTACGAAAACAAACTTGAAAAGTGATTTATATATTTCCGTGAAGTTTAAGGACTATGTACTTACGTCATGAAATGAAAAAAATACAGTTTTGATTAAATATATATACAAAATAACTTAAATATATATACAAAATATAATAAAATTATTCTAAAAGGCCTATGGTGGACGGGAAAGTGCCCAGAACGCTGGCCGCATTGCCACGCTGAATGGCAATGCTGATTTTCTTTTGATTTGATTTAGATAAAAAGCAAAAATATAAAATAAACACGAGCTTCTCACATGGTATTTACTTTTAAATGACGACATGCACTGTGTTGTTGTTTCTAAACAGATAAAAAATGTCAGAATTATTAGATTTTATTGATTGATTTAAAAATATAAATCATTATTATTTACAAAAATATTGATTGAATGATCTTTCCGATTCGACAAAAATTCGTTCAACTATATTTTAAATTCCTTTTCGATTACTCGCCGATCCGCAATTATATAAAAAATAGAAATTTGTAAAGCTCTTTTGTAGAAGCAAGGCTAACTCCAGTAGGTCACCTCACCATAATAGTGACATCATTTCCCCAAATACGAGAAACGATTGTAGTCAAAGCATGCTATTGTCAACCCTATAAGTACATGAACGTGACTATGTAGTGAATGAATCGGTGTTACTTCCTTTGTTTAATAGGTTAGGGTTGTCGAAATATGTCAAAGTACAATATATAGGTTTTAATCATGACACACTAACTACAAATGTTGCGACAAGAATCAGTATAAACGCGGTCAAATGGATGGAAAATATACCAATGTGTAGGGAAAAACCATCTGATTTCATATCAAAATATTTAAGCTGCACGTGGATCGGAAAAATTATAATTATAATTGTGTACTATTTACTTTTTATTTTTGGTAACTGTTTGGAAAAGTCTATGACAGCTTGGGCTTGATTATGTAAGAAATAAAATTAGTTTTTTGTGAACATTATTATTAATTTATTTAATTCTTTATTGCACTATTACAAGTAATGTACAAACGGAGAACTTAATGCTAAAGCATTTTCTACTAGTTATCCAGTGACGGTAAAATAAAGTTACAAAGCGTGCATCAAAAATTAAAAAAAGAAACTAACAGTAAAACAAAATAAATATCGTAATTCATATTATCGTTACATACATATTAACATTACAAAATTATTTAAAAAAAAACTTCATGATTTTAGAGTGACAAACGGACAGATGGACAAAAAATGCCAGTGTTCTATATTTTTTAGACTCCATTCTCTCATTCTTTTGAAATGTACTAGACAAACTTTGTAATACCAGGCCTAGCACACTCCGCACTGTAGGTACGAAGCTACAAGTACATAGCCGGGCAACTACGGCGGGTCGCGCGTCGTTACACGTGCCGCGTCAGAAGAGATAAGAGCTATGCGATAGAGAGGCGCTCTGTAGGTTAATATGACTGGTAGGTATGCAGCGCTACGCGAGATGAATTGAATTTGTTTAAATTTCTTTGCGGAGTGATGCTTCTGTCCCTCGAAATTCTCCTCTGATCGAGAAAATGAAATCTTTTGTCTACTAAACATAAGGTTGTCTGGAAGAGATCGCTTTGAGCGATATGCTGATTACTGTGAAATGTACTTGTTTTTCATTCACCTATTTTTAAGGTTTTTAACAATAAATTGTTTATCTATCTATCTATTTATCATAATGAAAAGGCTTACGGAAATAAGGTTAACTACACATTCCAACAACGTTTCAAAAAATCCTTAAAAACTTTCCTTACTTGATTAGGACACTAAAAATGTCTACGAGCTTAAACTTTACCCCAATTTAAGAATCTAGAGTATCTAGAACATCCAAACGACATACTTCTCGGGTCTCATAAAAAATTTGCTCATCTTAACTTTTTCTATAAACATACCGCTAAATATTTAATTAGTTTGTTTCGCATCTACTAGAGAAATGTTTAATACCCCACCTCCATTTAATTACGCCTCAAACAACCTCGTTACGGTAGGTACATTACAGTTCTGAGTAAAACAGTTTCCTCGAAGCTAAGCCGTATTTGGATCAAATTATTTTTTCATTAAAGGAGCAGCGTATGCAGACTGTTAACTGATAAGCAGGCTTTTTGCTTACCACCAGGTGAACGACCTGCATGTCTAGTCAATCAATTCTATTAAAAAGACGGCCCGTCTGAAACGGCTATTGTCAGCTGTCTACAGCCTACAGTAGCCGTTTCAACATTTGCGATAACAGAGGTGGTATTTACGGAATTTATACGTAATAATACTGCTTGTTCTGAAACCGTATATGTATTTAGAAATTCTATAATCAGTGAATCTGGAACGATGTTTTCATTTCTGTGCACAAAATTATAGAATGTCAATTGTCAGACCCGTTTCCTTTGCATGTCATTTTGAGTGCCACTCAGAACTTTCAAATTTGATTCGAGTCCAGACAACCAGGGACGGCAATTATGTCACACAAACCTTAAACACAACCAAAGACATTTTTTTATTTAATTCGGAGGTTAAATAAGCAGAAGAATAATTAAAATAATTAGGAAGAAGAATGATATGGCTCAGGCAGGGATCGAACCTGCGTCTTAAATAAGCAGACGCCTAGATGGTAAGCGGTCATCGGTAGCATCACCTATGTGCCTACCTTTAAGGACCCTTTAATTTGCATATCAGACCCAACTTTTCGTATAAACTTGCGAAGGATTTAAATTAGTACGCATCTACTACAGAAATGCTAAACGCCTCGTTCTACTATTTAATCTGTGGCCTTACCTCCATCTCATTATACGACCTCCGAGAATTCTAAGGAAACCATTTCCTCAGTGTAAACCGCATTTAGGGCAAGTAGCAAAGATTCATAGCCTCAAAAGATTTGGAATATATTTCTAGGTAGTTTTGGGTTGAGTGTTTGAAATTGTTGGAAAATAGAGTGTTAGTTATAGACAAGCTAATCAGGTTGTGCTTTAATTGCTTCTTTGATCTGAATAACAGAGTAATTAATATATATCAATCTCAATATATCTTTGCAGTGACAGATACCCAGTGTATCAATCATACTATAATATCATAAATGCGAAAGGGTGTGTGTGTGTTTGTTACCACTGTCTTAAAACAGGACATATGATATTTATTTTTCATCCCAGCAAAAGGATCAGTTCCTTAGGGAAAATCTATAAACTGAATTCAACGCAGACGGAGTCGCGGGTATCGCCTAGTGAAATAATTAATGGTGAAATCCCACAAAAAATGTAAGAGCTGATCAATTTTTGTCGGTAACTGTATTCGTTTTTTGATATTGTATCTTCGAGTAGACAGCCATACTTTATCTGAGTATTGTATATTAATAATGCCAGGACACAGTAAAATAATAGCTCTATGTACCAAGCTTCTTAAAAAAAGCTCTTGCAATAACCATACATCTTTTTAATTTGAAGATTAAATCAGACGAAGAAAGTACGCTCGATATTCTGTTTCAATATTTGCTGTCATTCGAACACTTACCCCGAAAACAATATTTTCTCAAGCAGCTCCACCCTTCCATTGCTCAACCTCATCAGCATTAAATACATAAATACCATTTGCTTGTACAATCGTACAATAGTAATAACAACAACAATAGGGAGATGAGGTGCCGTGTAAAGGAGTGATTCAGGTTCCAACAAATTATTTTCCGCTTGATAGTTTTTTTTTTTACGCTTAATAGATCTATGTTTGGCCACTATCTGGCCCGATGTGAAGCGATGATGTGGCCTAAGATGGAGCACATAGATCTAGAGAGAGACGGCAGTTGAGCGACTGCTCAGACCCGTCTCCCCGATGGTTCACCGAACATCATCCCGAAACACGACTAGGTCGCTTGACGGCATGGCTTGTTCGGTGGGTGGTATAACAACCACGGCCAGAGCCTACCACTCCAAAGCGCGTAAGCGGGTTTCATCACGATGTTTTCCTTCACCGTTTTAGAGCGAGCAGATTTTGCATCTGCACTTAACTATAAGTCATTGGTGCAGGGCCGAGTCTGGGTTCAAACCCAGGTGCGTCGGATCGAAAAGCGCACGAGTTCCCGCTGCGCCACACTCGCTCAACATGGATTTGTTCGGTATTATATAGTACGTACCACGTTTACAATAAATTACGACACGTATAACGGAACTCACAGAAAGAAGATACAAATTGGGTGTGAAAAATATTCTTATGAAAGAAGAATAC
This sequence comes from Petrophora chlorosata, assembly GCA_951640565.1. Classification (NCBI taxonomy): domain Eukaryota; kingdom Metazoa; phylum Arthropoda; class Insecta; order Lepidoptera; family Geometridae; genus Petrophora; species Petrophora chlorosata. Next base: position 16,208,214 of record OX621202.1, on the reverse strand, counting down.
TACACACACACAGTAGACACATACAGTACACACATACAGTTAGTAATTACATAGAAGGCAAAGATGCATGGAACATTCCGCTTCGGCCAAGTAGCCAACTGGCACAAAAGCAATAATAACAAACATAAAATATTGTAACAAAAGTTCTAAAAATATGCCTTTCTGTTTCTAGCCGTTTCTTCTGAGTAATGGTTCTTTTTCCGATACGGTGGTAGACTTATTGTAATAATTGATGTTTATAAGTGCGTCTGTGATGCCAAAAATTAAGAAATAACTTTTTTACGTTGAACTTAAGTTCGATATTGCTTCGGCAGTACGTTATAGTTCAACAACATAAGAAATCGGTAAACACCAATGATTTTTCCCCAACCAGTGGTTTTTTTTTATTGTGTTGCCCCCTAAGACGAATGAGGGATTTTCCGTACTTCGTGATAGCTTTGGAGCCTTTGCAAACATTGATATCTTTACGAAAAATTAGAGATACTAGATAGTTTATCTACGGCTATATCTCGTATTTATGTAAAATAGTGGCCACGCGGTTAGAAGGTTCGTCCAACTGTTTGACAATTGAAGAAAAATTCTTACAACCAAGGGGAAAATAGAAGTCATTTGTTTGGCCGAAATATTCATTGTCCGACTGCGTGCCAAATGAGAGAGAGATACAAAGCGTTCGGGTGTTTCCGTCACTCTTCGGTCACGTAACCTTGGTTAGGACGATCTCTTCCTTAAAACACCAAGTTTTATTCAAGAGCGTGCTTATAGATGATAGCGTAAAACTATAGATAGACAATATTAACGCTGCGGGCATTGGTTTCCCTGTAGCAAGCTTAAGTACTGCATTGTGTTTTAGGTTTATGGTCGGGCGCCTTCGCCCCACTCCTTAGGGGTGGTGAGGCCCTCGTCTTGTTGTGTTGTTATGTCTAAAGAAAATCCACGTGGAATTTTATGAGCATAAATAATTCATAATAATGTTTTAGTGTCTTTAATGTGTGTATAAATTCTGCAATCTCTCTGAACAGATGTAATGTGATTTAAATGCTGCACACTATGTAGTTAGTAAGTTGTTTTAGTAGTTTTTTCAGAAGAAAAATAGTTGGCAAATCAGATTTACGCTGTGCGATTTTTCCTCATCTTTATTAGCTTCCTCTTTCAATTTTTAACTGACTTCAAAAAAAGAGGAAGTTCTCAATTCGACTATATGTTTGTTAAGCGATTACTCCGTCATTTATAAACTGATTTGGAAAATTCTATTTGCATGTCGGGTAAGTCGGGTTTTGTTAAAAAAATAATTATTCTTGTTTACATTTCAATGTCATTGACCTGCCTGACTTTCGGTAAAGGTGCTACGATCTTTACATACGAGTAGAAGTGCTCGAAGACTTACAGAATGGACCAAATATACATTTGTGTTGTAGATTAGATTAGATAACGCTTTATTGTCACAGAACAACATGAAATAATTACAAAACATTACTTAAACCTAAAGTGTTACAATAGGCGGTCTTATCGCTTATAGTGATCTCTTCCAGACAACCTTTGGATGGAGAGGACTCCAAGAAACTGTGAGGGACGGTGGTGTTGTGTACAAAAAAAAAACTAACCAGTATAAAATAATAATATTATATACAGACTACATAATCATAATAATATATAAGAAAGAAAGAAAGAAAATTATTTATTCTTGCAAAACTGCACACAACAACACACAAATACACGGGTCCATTAACAAAAAACAATGTCTACAATAATTATAATGCGTCCGTGTACGTATATAATTAAATATAAGTGTAATATAGGTACAAAGGTACCAAAAAAGAAAGTACATATCACATAATAAAGTAAAAAATAAACACCTTGTAATATACACCTTTATATTTGGTCCACGCTTACAGATATATACAGAAGACATATGTAGATATAAAGTAGACTTACACACTTCAGATATGTTGTACCTGGGTTAGTCACTTTTTAGAACTTATAGGCCCGACGCACTCCGCTTATTTTTTTTTTTACTGAGAGATGAGACGAGCCTGTCGTTCACTTGATATTTAGCGACACGCCTGCTTACTCGTATAACGCAGCGCCACCCAACATTTTGTCTCTGAAATACTTGCGCGACGCTTTAATGCGTTCATTACCCTGAGATACTCTATTCACTAAATGTTGGTTAATTAATAATCCTAACTATAAGAACCTCTGTACAGCGTTTATTATGCTGAAGATTTCTCGTAGAAGTTTGTTATATTACCGCAATAGTCTACAGAGGTGACGCTGTAACCAAAGGCTTTCTGATTTATATTGTTACGAATTAGAGAGATATATCATTTCAACATATTTTATACTAGCTGCGCTCCGCGGTTCCATCCGCGGTTTCCCGGGATAAGAAGTAGCTTATGTGTTTCTATGTGTGGCCGAGGTTTTCCCGCGAAGCTATAATATGGGGCACTTTAAAAGGAGGGTGAAAAGGGTCCTTAAAGGTAGGCAACGCACCAGTAATGCCCCGAGTGTTGAACGTGTCCATAGGCGACGGTAACCGCTTACCATCCAGGCAAGCCGTCTGCTTGTTTATCTATTAATTATATAAAAAAATATATATATGAAAAATCTGCATACTTTCATCAAAATCATTTCGGCAGTTTTTGCGTGAAAGAGAAACAAATATCCATTCATACATACAAACATTCTTGTTTATAATATTAGTAAGAATATAATTGACGTTATTATTTACGGCGCAATGACTCTAAATAAACCTTGATTACCTAAACATAAAACGTTATCTTTCAGGTGGTAATTAAAGCCTACAAAACGAGCTTCTTAATTAGCGAATTAAGAATTTTGTGTACCGTCCTTTGTATATATAAATAGGACGAAGACGAGTAGATTAAGATCCTGCCCGGTGACCCGAGATGTGGCTCTTCTGCTAAGTAATTCTTTGACTCGACGTCTTTGATGGCGAGTTGTTAATTTACATGCAAGATGCATCTATATCGAAGCTTTTAGCGTTATAACACTTATATGTAAACATTCTACATATTTTTTAATTCAATCGACTGTATTACGTGATGGTCACACTATTACGAATTATGAATAAAATTCATACTATTAAAATAGGTTGGGTCAAAGAGCGAATGTGGCTCAGTGGGAGCATGTGCGACTTTCGAAGCATCTGAGTTCGAATCCCGCTGGCCCCGCATCACTGACTTTCTTCAAGTTACTTGTGGATTTATCACTCGCTCTAAAAACGGTGAAGGAAATATCGTGAGGAAACCGGCACATCCAAGATTTTATCACAAAAATTCAAGGACATTGATATGACAAAATAGAAACACGTAAACAGTGGTGGTAACTTGTTGAAGTATTGAGTTAGAAAGGGAAACCCAAGATGGTTAACTACTACTACATTGACTTCCCCACTCCTTCCGAGACATCAGACATCCCCTCAGAGTTTCTTGGTGCTATCTTCTCTAGCGGGGTATAGATTTTTTTTTTGTTTTTTTTTAATATGTTTATTCATCAGAAGCCATAACTATTACATCTTTAACCAAAAAATATAAATAATAGGTTAATGGATTCATTAATCATTTGTAGCAGTAACTAAATTTTTATACTCAAACGAACAATAACAACGTTATAAAGCATTGAACTAAATTCACATTCAAATGGCTATCAATAATCGTTATTACAATGAAATCTGAAATAAAGTGCAAGCACGGAACATACATTTTAATTAATTTATTAAGCTGAGGCAGACCAGCCCAGACCTACACATACCTGTGTATCTCTGAAGCACTGGTAGAGTAAATTTTCGCATTTCTTTTCTGGGCTCGGACTTCAGTTTGAGTATGGGAAAGAAATGGATAGACACTTACCTTCTTCTTCAAAGTCATGTTAACTAAACTACACACGTTTAAAGTGCATTTTAGTGCCTATTTAAAAAATGATTACATTGAGCATTAACCAACTACCTTGTTATTCCAGATTATTCGAAGAAAACGAAGAACTCCTGACCCTCTTCGACAAATTCGAGACCCTCAAGACTAAGAACGAACTCCACCATTCAGAGGAGCTGGCTGAACACGCCATGAAGGTCATGCATACCCTGGACGAAGGTATCAAGGGTTTGGGGAACGTGGACGCCTTCTTCACATACATCAGGCAAATAGGAGCCACGCATCATCAGGTGCCTGGGTTCAAATCGGAGAACTTTTGGGTAAGATATTTTTTACCTTGATATCTATTTTGGCCACTGTATGTCGCCTGATGTTAAGCGAATGAAAGCGAGGAAACCGCGGGGCGCAGCTAGTTCTATATGTTTTAGGTCAAATTTACTAACGGGAAAAAGCTTGCGGCGTACAAGAATGGTATCAAAGATGCAAGGATCTCATTACGTAAATAGAACAGAGACAAGACAAAGTATGTACTTACTCGCTCATAATTGTATTACATGGTCCATAAGATAATCTTTAAAAGGAAAAATACGAATAAGATAAAAATACAGTCTATTGAACAAATACAAATTGCTTCTTTGTAGCTTTATAAAAACAAATAGAATCAATAGGTAAAAGAAAATAGCTTACCAACTTAAGTACGATAAGCGAACTTATTGCCAAAAGCGTTCTCTTCCAGTCAACTCAGTGCAGTTTAAAAATAGATATTTAATTCTAAGATAATGATTTTACTTCCAACACAGAATACGCACAGTTAGCGACGTAAGTAGATGAACTTTTACAATCTTTCAAGTGACAATAACACTGAAAATATACAAATTACATGCAATTTTTGCAATTTACCTATTCGCACAGAATATTAACAGACTTTTTAAGTGCAACATTCAGAGAAATAAGCCAATTATTGAAGGTGTAGTCAATCAAAGATTCTTAAATGCTCAGCTATTTTTGTCGCTGACTGTACCTAATAGCTGATTGAAATGTCAAAAAGATTATTCAAGATATTATAATACAATTTTTTTTATTTTTTTTTAAGTTTGCCCGTTAGGGCAGGCTAAAGTCTCTAGGACCATACCGCCATGTCTTACGTAGTTTTTATTTGATAGTTTAATATTCCATTTTATTATACTTTTGTTGAGAATGAGGGTCAACAGCAACAAGCCGGACCCTCTCCTAGTGCTTCAATAAAGTGGTGGAACTTTATTCAAGCTTTCCATGGACTTTTTGTGAGAACATAAAAAGCAATGTTTTCCCTATTTTCATTTGCCTACACTCGTGCACGTTAACGAACACACAATGGTTAATATTCCACCGATATTACACATGATCTCTCGAAATAACACTTGTTTGGAAAATAAAACAAAATCGAACTGTATCACTTTTCACTTCCCGCCAAAAAGCCTATTATAATACAATATCTATATTGCAAACTTTTTTACTACCAAGAAACATACCTGCTACTAAGATGAAAGTTTTTTAATTCAGTCTCCATTCCTTTTTAGATGCACTCAATCGCGTCGAAGTAATTGATAGTGTACAGAATTGAATGAAATATCTGTTCATTCGTTCGTTCATTCGTTCAACGCTGCACTTTAAAGTTATTACACTCCGAAGAACATTATGCTAACAATATTCCTTGGAACGAAGATTGCTTCAGAATTTATGATGCGTTTAGGTACATTGGCTTGTCTTCATTGAAAAGCGAGTTGCTGATAGGTAATTTGTGGAAATATGATGCTATTGTTTCTTAAATGAACTACTAAGTAATCAAAAACATGCGATACTCCGTTAAAATTTAAAAAATAACTTTTTTTAATAATAATACCGAGTTTATTTGCATAAAAAGTGTACCTTTAATGCATAATAATAAATAATATAAGTACCTACATCTACAAAATAAATACTTTGAAATTAGTATTTACCTTTAACTTTCAAATAACTTGTAAATTGGGTTTCTCTTAGTTATGGAGGTAGTTTAATTTTCAACCTTGGAAAAGCTACTTTTCCAATGCCTAATATAAAAATTTTAATATAACTTATTTCGTGGTTTTGGAAATACCACCACATTGAAAAAGATTACGCGCCATCCAAAGGAAGCAAAAAAAAACCTACGAACTATTATAAAGCACATACTTTAGTATTCTTTGCTATTTATTTTTTCCATCCATCGATTCCATTCACAAACGCGAGATACACATTGCTAATAGTACGCTCACTGGGTATATATATATGGAAAAAGCTTGCCGGACTGTCCCTTATATGTTGGGACTATATTGTATATGGAGGACCTTTGAGATCAGACCACGATGAGGTCCCTGGGACCTTACAACGAAAATCAAACTACGAAATGTTGGCTGGTGGATGGTCTATTGCGAGCTATCGTATTCCACAGGTCACTGGTAACGCAAGTCTAGAGGGCAAACCAGCTGTAACACATTTTAACACAGTTTTTTTTTAATTAGTTATCTATTGGAGGGCTGCCACAACCTTATATTTCCTATCCTAAAAAAAGTAATTTTTATTCTCGTTCAAAGTTAATTATTTTTACAATTTAAGGCCTCTGCACACCGGGCTTGACGTAACCGCAGCGCTGTAATGTACTAAACTGTATTAGGCAATGCACACAAAGATCGCGGCGGTGGCGTGGCGCGGCGCGTATGTGCTGCGCTCTCTGTAAGCAAATAAGATTTTTGTTAAAAAAAAATGTTGTCAAAACAAGCTTTTAACAAATTCGTAAACCGCGAGAAGAATAAAATGCGCCCAAACACTAGTCGTTTACGATTATCCGTCAAGGAGTTCCATTGTCCACGTTCCGTCTCCATCATCAGATCAGCTGGCTGTCACCATAATATTGCTTTGTCATCGGACTTTGACAAGTTTGCTACATTTCAATTCCGTACGATAAGAGGAAGTGGTTCTGATTCAGCTTGCAAGATTTGACCCTAACAATAAAAACATTGCAAGTTAAATAATAGCTTGTAAAAAACGCCGACGCAGCGCTGCGGTCACATCACGACCGGTGTGTGCAGAGGCCTTAAATAGAAAAAAAACATCAAATATTATTGAGCTAATCAAATCAAATCAAATATCATGCGGATGGATGGCAGGAAATATTGTCGGAGTGTTTGCGTTTTTGTGAGAGGGATGTATAAATGGTTAGGTCTATTTTTATTTTTTGTATTTTGTATTTTTTGCTTTTGTATTTGTAACTCGTTTTTGTGTGTGTATGTTATATCTTTAATTAATGTAATTGGATTGTCCGTGTTAATTAAAGTAAAAAATAAATAAATAAATAAATAAATAAATCATTTATTGTGTTGTGCAAGCTAAGTGTTGTGAATGTTAGTATAACCACAGAATACTAAGGGACAGAAGCATCACTCTGCAAATAAATTTAAACAAATAGCGACTCTTGCTATGACGCAATAAAATTCAATTCAGCTCGCGTAGCGCTGCATACCTACCAGTCATATTAACCTACAGAGCGCCTCTCTTTCTATCGCGCCGCTCTTATCTCTTCTGACGCGGCACGTGTAACGACGCGCGACCCGCCGTCGGTGTCCGACTATGTACTTGTAGCTTCGTAACTACAGTGCGGAGTGCCCTAGGGCTGGTGTAACTTAACCTTAGTATTTTGTGGTATAACTTTAAATTGTTTATTTTTTGCAGAAAATCGAGCAACCGTTCCTGAAAGCGGCCAAAACGACCCTCGGCGAAAGATACACTCCAAATATTGAAAATATATACAAACTAACAATTAAATTTATATTAGAAAACCTGGTCAAAGGTTACGAAGACGCAGGCAAACAAAACGGTGGTGGAACTTGACGAATTAAAAGTGGTTACAAATTATTATTACCTATTGCTGACTATCATGTAGGTCTTCCAGCTGTAAGACATAATTAAAATAAAGTTAATAGACTAAATAAACTTATTAAAATATATGAAAATTACCTAAGATCGGATATTTCGAAAGAAGAAAAACACGATCATGGCTACAGCTAGAACAGTCGAATTATTCTAATCCTTTTCATCTCGTATTACAGGAATGATTTATAATAATGTTTTTCTTTCTTCGTAGTTAATAATTTAGTTTATTTTTAATAATTCATGCATCGAACTTATATCTGTACCTATTTAAAATCTTTAAAAATTAGGTACAAGTTGTGTGAGGTCTTAAACGAGTAAAAAAAGGAGGACATAATCGCGCTAAGCAACAACTAAAGCGTAGCAATGGCGGTGGCGTTATGTTTGTGTAACTAGACGGAGGGCCGATGTCAAGCCGATGTGACGGCCTATCGGCATAGCATGATATAAATGTGTGCGTGAGGGTTGTGCACAAACGAACGGACCGGCATAGCTTGATTGCTTCATTTTTGAATTTGGGACCTGAGGCGTCCGCCTTTTTTGTTCGTTCAAGCATGAGATCTACAAACTGGGATGGTAACTAAATGGGATGTAGCATTAAAATATTACAAAGTTTACGAAGTAGGTACTATCTGTAATATTTAAGTACAATTCCTCTATGTCTATGAAATGTGATGGTTACCAGAATGTAGCGAAAACATCGTAAATTATAAGAAATACAGTTTAATAACAAGCTATTTCAACACGTAATTAAAAGTACTATCAAAATATAATACTGCCATATTTAAACGATCTTCGATTAACTAAACTAGGCTAAGGTTTTATTTAAATTATATTGTATTGTTAAGTTTCAATAAAGTAATAATTAGGTATTTACTCGTTTCATTAATTTTTATTATAATAATAAATAACTAACGCCCAATGATCACGTACATAGATCTTGGCCCCTAACTAGAATTCCTTGTATTTGAACCAGAAACTATGAGGACCATGGTCCCACGACAGCCAGACACGAAACAAATGCATGTGCTTTTTTTATGCACAAACATTTGTCCCGTCGCGGTAATGAAACCCGCAACTTCAGTGGTGTATGAGATTTGAGCCAACCTGCCGCACCACTACACCACAGAGGCTGTCTGTACAGTAGGTCTGTACAGTTTAATAACAAAGCGTCTTAGCTATTGTAGTACGTACCTAATCAAAAGTAATATCAAAATGTAATACTGCCATATTTAAACGATGTTTGATTAACTAAACTAGGCTAAGATTTCATTTTAATAGGGAATATGCATGTGTTGTCGAAAAATCTGGTAATTACTTTTTACGATAGATTACTACTACTGTTAACATTTAGTAGTGATATAATTATTATTATTAACTGCGTAGTTTATTTGTATTTCAATGTTTCTTTTTCTTTTTTTTTGGAGAAACAGAATGTAATCGCAAAACGCTTGAGTACGTGCAACCACTGTCAGATAGTGGTTCTCGCGCCTCGCTGCTTATTCGTCAATTTTTGACATAGAGCCCGCCCTATTGGTAAATTATTGACACAGCATAGATATAGCATAGATGGACCAATGAGGAGATCCTAGGTCCCCACGTTTTGACGTCACACGCAAATGGCGTGTTTATGTTGATTTAAATTGATTCAAATTTTCGATTACTTATTTTATTGACAAATGATGCCGTAACATTTTTAAACATATTTTTTCATTAATAGTATTCAATAATTAATCGATTCATGCATTAAAAAAATACACAAGATGCTTGGAACATTCCACTTCTGCAAAGTAACCAACTGGTACATGAGAAACATAACATTGTAAAATCCCAAAAAATTGTAACAAAATCTCAAAAAAAAAATGCCCCTCAGTTTCTTGCCGTATCTTCTGAGTAGTGGTTCTTTTTCCGATACGGTGGTAGAGTCATTGTGATAATTTGACGTTCATAAGTGCGTCTGTGATGCCAAAATGATTAAAGAGATTTTGATTTGATTTGATTTGACATGCATATTCCCTATTTTAAATTGATTATTAAGTTAAGGTATTGTTATTAAGTTTCAATAAAGTTTTAATTAGGTATTTACTCGTTGCATTATTTCTTATTATATTAATATGAAGCATTAACGAGTGCCAAGCGAAAAACACAAACAAGGATTTTCGGAAAGAAAAAATACGACCTCCAGCTAAGACTCGAACCCGCATCTCAATCTACCCTCAGTGCGGGAAGTGCTCTGCCCCATTGAGCTACGGTAGTCACCAAGTGTGACTTTGCCACATATATCTAAAATACTACTTTGTTCGTATCCTATCCCATTCTATAATCCTATTATATCCTGTATTAAAATTTGTTTACCACTGAGCTCCATTACGATTGAACGGAGTTTGCTGAAATTTGGTATATGGTACTTTATTTAGGTCCTAAAATAGGATGAAGGAAAGACAAAACGCGCGGAAACTCGTTATCCGTACATGGTTGACATTCCTCCTGCTCGAATAAAACTTTTTGCTTCGACTTTTATAATGCGAACAGCTAAGGAATGGAACACCTTACCAGCGTCTTTGTTTCCCGATTTGTATAATCTAGGTGTCTTCAAGTCTCGAGTGAATCGGTATCTTCTAGGCAACTATGATCCATCGTCGACCGCGTCGTCACTTTCCGTCAGATGAGACTGCGGTCAAAAGCTATCTTATTTGGTAATAAAAAAAAGGATACTTTTCATTCTGAGAAAACGAACTGTTCTTTATGAAACGAGCAATAACAACCTTTGAGCGTTAACAACCTTAAAATGGAACAACCTATACCTATACCTTAGTATTCTGTGCCTATATTTAATATAATTTCGTCCTTGTCATTCCTAAGAGTGACAAGGACGGAAAGACAGTCATCAAGATTACATTCGAGCGGTCCCGAGCGCAGCTTTAATTGTTATGATATTTATACATATTATAATATATACTACCTACTATTATAAAATGTTATTAGAAGTCATTGACATATATTCTACCGATATATATATATATATATATATATATATATATATATATATATATATATATATATATATTTACATCGCACTAACTATCCGGCTACCGCTGAACACAAAAATGCGTCTAAAGTGGCGACCACCGACATTTGGCGACCGGTATACGGTCGCCAAATTATTTCTCGAAAATTTTTACTGCAATCGATGTTAGATGTCGTTAGTAGTGCCATATTAAATTTTATGTCTGTCGCCAAATTTTTTCGAAAGTGCCTGGTGGTGCATATTTTTGTTCCGCGAGTTGTCAATAGGCGGCGCTACATACAGTGCGATGTATATCAGATTTCATTAGCCCGCCTATATGAATACCACACGTTGCCAGCTGGCTTGCTGTGCTGCGAAACGCTCGTGTGCGACGTTGCCGTGTTTCTTTTATTTTGATTTGGTCTCAGTTTGATTGATTCAAGCTCGCGTCTAATTTTTTTGATCCCATATTCGTAGTCGGTCGCCAAAAACGTTCGCGAGAGAACTTTCAGGTATTTTGCCAGTGTGTGTAAAATTTGACGATAAACTGTTACGAACAAGAAATGAAGCGGTCATCATCTACAATTAAATTAAGCTCGAAGTTTGAGATAAATTATATTATTTAAGGTTTACTATTGTATGGGCAAAAAACTATCCCAAAATATCACATTTTATCTTATCGCAATTTTTCAATTAGCAAATCTCTTTTTTGGCAATTTATTGTTAACAAATAATGGCTTTGGATAATTCTTCTTCTGGCGCTTCGCCAGCCGCTGCCGCGGCACGCTCGCTTCGCTCGCTCGGCTCGCGCGTTGTGGTGCACCAGTAACCTAACACACCTCCTCGCGTCGCTCGTCGTCGTACCTATGTATAACTTTACTCTGAAGTTTCGCTATATAATTATTCGTGGTCTTAATATTTCGTTGTTGGTTTACTAAACATTTGCTATTATGAACATTTGACATAATAACATTTGACAAAGTAAAATGATGCCAAATGATAATTTTACCAAGTGAATAAAAGGTAAAATGTACATTTGCTAAAAAAATATTTGGGAAATGTAAATAGGGCGATAAGTTTGTTGGGAAGTGAAATTTGACTAAAAATATTTTGCGCAAAGAGAGCAGTACACCATTATTTAATTATATTGTAGAACCAAATGTTTTACAATATAGTTAAACCTTTAAAGTATGATTATAGGTTTGAGATTTGATCATAAAGAGTTAATAAGTTTGGTCAATATTTGATCGAGCAAACTTTGACCGCAACATTAGAGAAATAAATTAAAAAAATTAAGGTAGTAAGGTCTCCATACAAAATATCTGAAATTATATTAACCGGAATCCTAAGAAGTAGGTACGTACACCTAAAATGTCTTAATATTTTATCATATTGTATTTTACTGATCAAAGTGTTGTCGCGAATCCCAAAATCAAAGATATACCTATCGCATGTGATACAGATATAATTATAAAAAACATCTTAGTTGTACTTTTTAACTTTGTAAGCCAGTAGGTTAAATTTTAGATTGAATAGAGATTCTTGCCGCATCACGCCCTTAATTGGTAGATAGAAGTAGTTTGATGACTCTGACTTATTGCAAATCGGTTGGCTGCGACTTTGGTTGTTTTTGATAAATTTAGTTTGTATGTCCGAAATATCAAGATGAATAAGTTTAGAGTTAAATTATTTATTTTAATGAATAGTGTGTAACTTTAAGTATTTTATGTGATAAAATTAGATAAATAAATAATGTTAAATATTTTTTTTAATTGGTGCGATAATTGATGTGTTCATGCTCTCCGTACTCCCAGAAGATTTAGTAATGGAAGACTTTTTTTTTTTGTAGTATGATATTGGCGCTACTAAATAAACTTAAAACTAAACTTAACGGCATCCATTCCGTTTTGTTTCAAATAGAGCAAAAGATACAGTAACAGAATTGATACCAAATCAATTATACTAAAAATACAATAACAAAAGTATTTAATTCGTGTGAACATTGTCAGTTTTGTAAGATTATTTAAAAACTCTAAAATTGTATTGTCTTATTAAAGTAGCACTAGCACTAACTGATTCAGACTTTTTGCAACCAGCTTTTGAATCGTAAACAAAAAGCGACTTAGTTATTTAAAATGCTTTATTTGCAAGTCCAAATCATCAAGATAAGAGGAGTTTAGATTCGACTTGTTTATCGTGCCGTTTAAGATAATTTTTAGTACGTAGGTAATAGTAGGCATTTTTATTGAGTGTTGTATGGAGTTGTGTTGATTTTTCACCGTCAACCATTTGAGCAGATTCTTTTGACATATCTACAAAGTTTTCTGTGTATGCAAATAATTGTGTTGGTACCCTAAAGGAAGAATCTAGAGTAATAATAAATCGACTGATAGTTCAAGATACGTGGCTGGTAAACATGCAACAAGGGCGATAAGTTTTTAGGGAAGTGAAATATAACAAAAAATATTTTGCCCAAAGGGCGGTACACCCAATATTTAATTTAGATACGTGGCTGGTAAAAATTTGCCTCACGTCACAAACCAAGTTACGTGGTGCGTCCTGTACCTGTACGTTAAAAGTTCATCAGTTTTTTTTTTAATAAGTACAGGTACAGGACACTCCACGTAACTTGGACTGTGCCGTGAGGCAAATTTTTACCAGCCACGTATCTAAGTTAAATATTGGGTGTACCGCCCTTTGGGCAAAATATTTTTGGTCATATTTCACTTCCCTAAAAACTTATCGCCCTTGTTTCATTTCCCAAATAAATCTTTAGCAAATTTACCTACATTTCGCATTTTATTCACTTGGTCAAAATCATTTGGCATCATTTTACTTTGTCAAATTTATTACGTCAAATGTTCATTATAGCAAACTACTAATCTAAGGCAAAGTTATATATAGGTGCAACGACGAGCGAAGCGAGGTGGAGCGTTAGGTAACTTCCATCAACACCACATCGCACGAGCCGAGTGAGCGCAGCGAGCGTGCCGCGGCAGCGGCCGGCGAAGCGCCAGAAAAAGATTTAGCATTTTGTTAAAACGCTTTTTTTGTAAAACCATAATAATTTGCCAAAAAAGAGTTGCTAACTGAAAATATGCGATAAATTGATTTGACAAATGTTTTTTTACCAAATGAAAATTTGCGTAAAATCGTTTGCGATGATATATTTTGGGAAAAAAATTTTGCCCATACATTAGTAAAGCTAATTATTGTCACACTTCGAGTACTTTATCTGAGTGGTCACAACACACTGAATAAACAAATTGTACCTAATACAATTTTTTTTATTGTGTTTTTCATATGGGTTTGGAACTAAGTAACCTAAGTATTTAGAAATTGACTGTACTGGCTAAGGATTTCATATCCAAATATTATGAAAGGTAGCATAGTTAGTTTTAGAGTAAATTTAAATATACATCTTTTATATAAAGGCACCAAAAGTACGGTGCATTGGCTAGGATACTGAAAGTGCTAGGATATGAATGAAGTAAATATTAATGAATACGGGGTTGATATAGACGTAGAAAAAAACGGTAGTCATACTGTTGTAAAAGTAAATGGAAATATACGTTTAATATACATGGATGTTAAAAGTATAGCGAAGTGGTTAGGGAGTCAAAAGTTTTGTAAAGTGAGTGCACTGCAGTATAAATCTATTTTATTATTTATTGGAAATAGACAGTTTCTGTTTAATTTACGCTATATCCGGTGTTCAAATGAATGAACATTCGCAACTGTAGCTCTTCTAAAACAAACAGAAGTGGTGGTTACCATTTAGATGCAATATGAAAGGTCGCCAAAAGTGTTCCAGGATTTATATATATATATATATATATAAATGTTATAAGTAAGTAATAGATGAGGAATGCGGTACCCAAGACAAACCTGTTTAAGGTTTATAAGGTGTTAGTTTTATAAAAAATATGTAAAATTTATATAAATGGGTATAAACGGGTTAAAAAGCCTATGTGTTAATCCAAGGCATAAGCTATTTCCATTCCGAATTTTACTCAAATCCTCAACGGAGTTGAGCCATGACGACGTAAATAAGTAACTAATACACTAATACACTGAAACACATATTAACTTTCGCATTTACGCAAGCCTATAAATAATAAAATAATAATAATAATAGCGTGTGTGGCTCAGTGGGAGCTCGTGCGACTTTCGATCCGACGCACCCGAGTTCGAATCCCGCTGACCCCGCACCACTGACTTTCTTAAGCTATGTGCGGATTTAACACTCGCTCTAAAACGGTGAAGGAAAACATCGTGAGGAAACCGGCATGTCCAAGATTTTTTCATAAAAAGTCAAGGACATGTGACATTCACCAACCCGCACTGGGCCAGCATGGTGGATTATGGCCTATTCTCTCTCTATGATAGAAGGCCCGTGTCCCAGCAGTGGGAACGTGATGGGCTGATGATGATGATGATGAATTATAATAAAATAAATAAAAGAATAAATTTATAATATTAGTGTGAGTAGACAACAAAATGGCGGCTACTTTGTAGACTTGAAGTCAATAAATATGATACACTATCGACCTACTACAGCAGTATTTGATAGACTGTAAATATAAAACACTTTTCCCTACCTCGGCCTCGGCCGGAAACCCTCTCGATAATTCATTTCGCCGGCCGCGACCCCTTTGACTATTTACCGAAGGAGACGGCATCGGCACCCCGCTGTCGAACCTTATGGCCACTTTGACCACATGTATCTTTTTATACAAGTAAGGGATGGGTCGAGTATGTCGTTTACCTGATGATAAGCAACTCCTGCCCATTATAGTGGCATCGCCACCCAGAAAACTGTTTTTTGACACTGCACTTCGCACGTCACTCTGAGACGTTGGCTTTTAAGTCTCATAAAATGCCTAGTAATATCGTGTGAATCAGTATCCTTTAAACCGGAATATAGTAATGTTTGCACACAAGTAGTAGCTTTGCAGTTGAATATCCAAAGGTGAGGTACCTACTTTCCAAGTTAGATTCTTGCAGAAGCCTACCACTACGCACACTTTATAAAACTTATTGATGTCTGCGTGTGTTGTTCTTGTGGTTTAAAGCTTTAGTTACTTGTACTTCTAATTATTCCATGCTTTAGTGTGCGCTTATAGAAACAGAATTCTCATTAGTAAGGCTTTCACTGTGTGTGTTTCCTTACACAAATAGCACAAAAAATGCTTGGGTATTTCTGTATCGATCTCCTTTGGTCTATTCTCAAAGCATGCGCTTCCATTCCTGTAACATTATTGAACGAACCTCCAACATCTAATTTGGTTTTACGGACAATATCAATTATTGTTCGAGTTTAAAAACCCGGGTGGGTTGAAGCCCTTTGTAGTTTTAACCGAGTCGAAAAAATTAGGTTCTTAATTCGATTGTATTTTTTTATTTTTGTTTATGTTTGTTACCACAGAACTCCGACACTTATTTTTTTTTATTGGTCCGTCGATTTTGAAAATAATTGCGTTAAAATATTAGGTTCAGTATTAATAGCTACAATGTGGTCCTAGATAGCCCGTTTTAAATTTCGTCATGATGTGGCTTCTAGATCATAATAGCTTGTCTTTAAAAACTTTTTGAATTAATTTAATTAAAACTTGTTTTTCACTAAAAAGGGTAAAATAAATTATTTTTCAAAAAAAACTAAACTGACCTCAAAACCACAAATGGTACTCAAAAGTAAAAAATAAATTAATATAATTATCATAAGCGCTACCCACTCATATATTTGAAGTCGGTGCCAGCCAAGTCTAAAAGGTAGTAGATAGATACTACCTACAAGTAGTACTTACTGTATACATAGTAGCGCTTATGATAATTATATTAATTTATTTTTTACTTTTGAGTGCCATTTGTGGTTTTGAAGTCGGTTTAGTTTTTTTTGAAAAATAAGTTATTGTTATAATAAATTATGACAAAAAAATACTGGAGTCCTTCATAAGTGCCGAAACACGCCGAGTACTTTGGGTCGAAATCAATGCATAGAGTTAAAAATACATTTCCTAGCAAGAGCTTTATACCGGGACTGCGTCTGAATCTTTGTTTTCTTAAAGTTCTTTAGAAAAATAATTCATCCGCTCTTTTATCTATGCAGATTTTAATCAATTTTCACGAAGCGTGATGCGTGATTACATCAACCCCATCAAAATATTCTTTTAACCGCGCATGATATAGGTACAAATTCTGTATTCAAGACGCCCTTTCACCCAATTTTTTATATTACGTCGTTACTTTGGCCAACTCCCTTTTTAAACGCAAATATTTACATTATTCGTTTAGAAATTCGCATTTGGTACAAACCCGGATGTTACGGAGCGCTTACACGTAACGCTGTCAGCTCAGCTAACAAGGATTCAAAGGCAAGTATGCAGAAACTTTACAATTTACATGACAAGAAAGGTCAAAGACCTGACTGTTGTTAGTCATTGGAACTGCATGATATGGGTAAATGAAACGCAACAAAAATTATAAACTATTATTAGGTAACTATTATAATAATTAGGCTCAAATTAAACAAGGAGGTTTAATTTCCTTTCGCCATTGAGACTAATGACCGATGGGGTCAGCTCATTATGAACGCGAACAGCGAGCCCTAATCGCTGTTTGCTTATCTGTTTGTCTGTTACATTAGCGGCTAAGCCGTATGAGTATTGCGTAGAAGCTGCAATCTTAAAATTTTCATTGAGTACATTTTTCCTTGTATATTTTTTACGTATGAAACGGCATGCAATAAAAACACTAACTTTGTAAATACACTTAATAATTTATTTTAGTTTCAATCATAAATTGGACAGAGTTTCTACTTATTCTAGTTCACTGTATCGAAATCCCTCTAAAAATGAGCTCCCGGCCTTTATAAATGATTTCCCCCACCCAGTTTCATCAGTGGTGGTAAGGTAAACAAGTCGGTTGTGACGTTACAAGTCGTCGCAACCAATCAACGGCGAGCTCGGCTGTGATAGGTTAGCGTTTGATGTGGCGGGAATTTAAATGTTCGCTCGGCGGGCTCGGCTTGTAAGGCTGCCGGGACTGGCTGGGCTGGCTTGGCTGGCTTGGCTGGCTTGGCTGGCATGGCTGGCATCGCTGGCTTGGCTGGCATGACGCAGTACATGGCGAGGCGTTACAATCGGCCATCCTGCAACAATTGCTCCCGCAATGGGAACAGACAACAACAGTTAACTCTCAAGTAGATCAAGTAGGTCATCAGTCTCCAACTGCTCATCAGAGCTGCTGGCACTGTCAGATATAGGAGCTGTACTTTTATATGGTCGTAAAGAGTCAGCGGAAACCAGCCCCATGAAGCTTTTGTAACCCCTCAAACCTTTGATGCTCCGGATCCTGTATCTGTCATTGCCGACGACTTTGGTTACAATGTAAGGACCTGAATAGATATCATCTAATTTGGTGTTTACCCTAGAAGCGCTACTAGTAGGTGCTTGTTTCCAAAGAACTAAATCGCCTTTCTTATAAATTTGACAGTTTTTACGGCGTTTGTCAAAATTGCGTTTCATTTTAGCACTAGCTTTTTCTATACGTTCACTGGCCTTCGCACGTTTTGACTGAGTTGGCTCAGCGACTCGCTCTGGAATCGAAACATCGCACACTGACCTACCGCTACGGGCAAACATTAAATCATAAGGTTTAAAACCAGTAGTGTCATTAACGGTATTATTTATACCCCAGATAACATCAGGGAGACAATTAGACCAGTTATTAGCAGCTTCACTCGGGTCAGTAGCACGTAAGGCATTGAGAATGGTTCGATTGGTGCGTTCCACTTGACCGTTTGCCCGTGGGCACGCAATAGCAGTCAATGTATGTTTGAACTGTTTATCAGTGCCGAATTTCTTGAAATACCTACTAGTGAATGCCTTCCCATGATCAGTTACTACTCTATCAGGATATCCAAACAACCCAAAAATTCGTTTTAGGGTTCTAATCGTTTCAACTGAGTTTACTGTTCGAGTTGGTTCCGCAATCACAAATTTTGAAAAAGCGTCAGTTATAACTAACATATACACATGACCCTTTTTTGTCCTACAAAATGGACCTAAATGATCGACGTGGATCATTCGAAAAGGTTCATTGGGCTTAGGAATCGGATGCAATTTGCCTTCCTTTTTTCCATGTTCGCCTTTTCCATAAGCACAATGTAAACAGGCCGTTACATACTTTCGAATGAACCGCGTCATTTTAGGGAACCAAAAATCGTTTTTAATCAGGTCCATGCTACGCTTTAATCCTACGTGTCCTATTTCGTCATGATGCATCTGCAAAATTTTCCATCGAGCAGGTCCGGGGACTACGAGACGATTTCCGTTTAGCGTTTTCCGGTATAACCTATTGTCTAGTATCACAAAATTGTTAGTTATTTCCCGTTCCGCTGAGCCATTTTTTAACTGCTCTATTATATTTTTCAGTTTATCATCCTGAGACTGGACCGTATAAAACCAATCAGTTATCTCAAGACGATTTACGTTTACTGCGTCAATCGGATTCCTACTCAACGCGTCAACATGTCTCATACGCTCACCTGGTCTATATTCAACACTTATGTCGAAGTCTTGAATTAGTAGCCACCACCTAGCAATGCGCGGAATCATATCACGTTTCGTTAAAGTGGCGCGTACGGCTGTACAATCAGTAACAATCTTAACGTGTTTACCTACTATGTAGATACGAAATTTACGCAAAGATTCTACAACCGCTAGCGTTTCGAGTTCGTAACTATGATATACGCTTTCTTCTTTAGAAGTTACGCGGCTGAAATACATGACAGGCCGCAAAGTTCCATCAGTCTGTAGTTGTAGTAGTATACCCGCTATACCAGTTTTGCATGCATCCGTATGTATTTCTATTTGTAATTCGGGATCGTATAGAGCTAACACCGGCTTGGAGCACAAGCTCTGCTTTAATTCATTAAAACTAGCGATCTGTTTACTGTCCCAGACCCACGATACATTTTTCTTTGTGAGATCTGTAAGCGGACGAGCAATTTCTGCGAATTTGTAAATGAATTTACGAAAATAACTGCAAAGACCTATAAACTGTCGTATCTCATGTACATTTTTGGGTACTGGAAATTGTGAAACTGCAGTCAACTTTGAGTCTGCAGGTTGTACACCTTTGTGAGAAATTTCGTGTCCCAAATAAGTGACTTTATCTTGCAAAAACGAACACTTTTTCATGTTTAGTTTCAGATTTTCTAATTGAAATTTTTGCAAAACTGTTTCTAAAATCTTTAGTCCAGAATTAATATCAACTGAGGGTAGTAACAGATCATCTAAAAACGCAAGAACTTCATTTACAGGACTGTCACTATCCGTATTTGTATTCTGAATTGAGTCGACGATTTTGTTTATCAAACGCATAAAAACAGATGGTGAATTGGCTAAACCAAATGGAACGCGAACGTATTCAAATTGACCCTGTTGACATATAAAAGCACTTTTGTGTGTGTCTTCAGGTAGTAATGGCAATTGATGGTAGCCTTGAGCCATATCGAGACAACTGAAGAATTTTTTGCCGGCTAACTTAGAAATGTGATCCTCAATATTGGGCAAAGGATATCTGTCTTTTATAGTTACTGCGTTAAGCGCACGATAGTCCACGCATAACCTACTGTCACCGTTCTTTTTTTTTACAAGAATTACAGGTGACGCATAGTTAGATTCAGATTCCTTAATGATCCCAGCATCTAATAACTCTGTGACTTTGGATTTAACTATTTTCTGTTCAGAATGTGATAACCTGTAGGGCTGGCGGTAAATGGGCTGATCTGTGGTAAGTTTAATCTTCATTTGTACTAAATTTGTACAACCAAGATCTTTTGTATTACAGGCAAAACTGTCTTTGTATTGCAATAACAAATTAACTAACGTATTATGCTCGTTTTTATTCAATTTTCCTATTTTGATTTCTGTTAACGGAACGCCACCTATAACGGTGCTTGGGCTATAACTCATGGCTAAGATAGTAGTATGCGAATCAGACCCATATGAATTAGAAGCGTCAGACGAATTAGGCACCTTATTAAATTGAAGTGAGTTTGGCATATTTGGCAAATCAGGCAAGCTAGATAATAATGGCATGGCTTTGTAACTGACCTGGCTCGTTATGGCTAGCTCCTCACAGCTCTCTGCTCGGGTTAGGAGCTGGCCAGCTTCCCACACGACGTTCTTTTCTCCAGTGTTGACGGCTTTGATGTATCCTTCGGCGCCTCGAAGCACCGTAGCTGGCAAAGAGTAGGCAACTCCTTGGAACTCGAAGTGGCGCGGGGCAGTGCAGACGTCATTTTCCTTGTGGTTTCCCAGGATGTTGACTTTGATGATTGAGGTTCCAGGTAGTAAAGTTTCTTGGCTTGATGTGACTACCTTAAATTTTTGCGAATCTTCGACTACATTAAAATCTGCTGTAAAATCTGGGTCTCTCTTTAGCGTAGCAGTTCCGTTGCTCACAGTCAGTGACATGTTATTGTCATTTATGACGGGTTGGCCAATCAGCAAATTAATACCTTCCATGTCAATATCGGTCAGATGAGCCTTACATTGAACTTGAATGTTATCGATTTCCAGATCAAATTTAACTTCTCCACGGCTTGTAATCAATCCACCGGAAAATCCTTTTAGTACAGTGCTTGTAGGTATAACTCTTAGTGATAATAGTTTGGAAATTTGGTTGTTCATAACATTCACTTGACTTCCCGTATCAATGTAAGCCTTCACGAAAACTCCGTTGACCTTGGCCACTTTTTTGTAAATATCATTATAATTCTGCAGTAGCTTGATGCCTTTGATGTTGCTGCTTGCTTCTCCCGATATTTGTCGTGTCGTGGGGCTCTGACATCGGGTAGCTATGTGGCCTTGTACACCACATTTAAAACAAACACGTTGGTCAGGAAGCGTACAGTTGCGCAACATGTGTCCCGTCTTTTTACAGCGCGGACAAGGGTCAGTATCCGGATTGATCTTCTTCTCTGGTACGTGCGTTGATTGTCTCGTATCCTTAAAGGGTGCACGTACTTCTGGTGTCGGACCTCGATAGTCGTCGAGAGCACAGAGAAAGGCCTCGTAGAGTTCATCCGGTCGCTCACATTGAAATGCCCGTGCATTTGGTTGTAGAGAAGTAGGCAAGCCTCGGATAATGCAGGAGACACTGGCGCTGTCCGTTAGTTTACAGCGGAAGCACATTGAGACCTTGTCCTGATAATACTTCGTCATTGTCTCGTTAGGCAGCTTCCTTCTCTGCATCATTTCGTCCAACAGTGTGCTATAATCGCGGTGTTTAGGAAAAGCACGTAGCAACATTTGCTTCCACTCGTTCCAGGAATAGTTGTATTCTTCAAGTCTGTTGTACCACTTACGGGCTTGACCGCGTAATTTATCTTGCAGGTGGAATGCTTTTATTTTGTCGTCCCAATCATGTATGTCTCCGAGCTGATCAATTTTCTTCAACCACGCTGTAACCGTGCAGTCTTCTCCGTCTGGGTCAAACTCTGGGATAAGCGATGCAGCGCGGTGATTTTTAGCACGGCCGAACGATGTCGTTTCTTGGTTGAGGTCGCGTATCGCCCTGTCAACTTCATTTTCCAGCAAAGATTTAAGCAATTTCCTAGCAGGCGGAGGCGAAAAATCACTATCTTCGACATCTTCTATTTGTTCCAGCTGTTGATTTGAAGAACTCCATCCAGGTGGACGGACTCCTTGTCCAAATTCCTCAGGACGATTACGCTTCATCCCGCTTCTGAGTGAAACGGCATGCAATAAAAACACTAACTTTGTAAATACACTTAATAATTTATTTTAGTTTCAATCATAAATTGGACAGAGTTTCTACTTATTCTAGTTCACTGTATCGAAATCCCTCTAAAAATGAGCTCCCGGCCTTTATAAATGATTTCCCCCACCCAGTTTCATCAGTGGTGGTAAGGTAAACAAGTCGGTTGTGACGTTACAAGTCGTCGCAACCAATCAACGGCGAGCTCGGCTGTGATAGGTTAGCGTTTGATGTGGCGGGAATTTAAATGTTCGCTCGGCGGGCTCGGCTTGTAAGGCTGCCGGGACTGGCTGGGCTGGCTTGGCTGGCTTGGCTGGCTTGGCTGGCATGGCTGGCATCGCTGGCTTGGCTGGCATGACGCAGTACATGGCGAGGCGTTACACGTACTACTAATTCACCCGCGACTTCGTCCGCATAAAATTCACCGGAAACGGTGTAGCTCTCTGTGAGTGAAAGAAAATCCAGAAACGAATCTATGGCCTGGAACTATAGATCCAATTCTAATGAATATGTTTAACTCATTCGGGATTTCCTCCTACAAATACAAATTCGCAAACAACGTCTTTATAATATTGACGAAGAATTTCATCCTTAATCTCGCTCACATTACAAACTTTGTTTATTCCTTAGAAACTGTATTACAGTACATTATACCTACGTAAACCGATAACTCTCGCTCATCATTATAACAAACTTTACATCTTAGAATTGTAGATTGTGTTATTACCGTAAACCATCAATATTTATTGCCTTGAAACAAAACAAGTCATTGAATAAACATAGCCTGTAACCATTGCTGGAACACCGGCCGCAAACGCATGAGTGTACCCGATACTTTTTTCATCTTGTGTCAGCATTTGACCACGACCTCACCTGATGGGAAGCGGTAGTCGGAGATGTTGCACGTTTACCCACTAAGTACTTGATTTGAACACACCCAGATTGTATTTACATGGAAACAGACGGCAAGGCGTTCCACTCCTTTGACGTGCTATTACACATCGCAATATGGCTGACCTAGGAGTGAACCCCCAACACTAATTAAATCGCTGTCAGCAATATACCTCCATATATAAACTGGTAATTTTTAGAATTCAAGGCTTTTGTCCTTAATCGCTCTCAAGCGACCTGACTACGGACCTGGCCCTAGGCCTGCCGGTCAGCCTGGAATAAGCAGTCAGGTAGAATCGATGCAAAAAATATGTTTTTATACTGTGAAGTAGTCCCTATCGTGTGTTAAAATTGTGGAAATAAAAAACATATATTTGTGTGTGCCTAAAAGTTGTTTTTTTTTATAACAAATAACAGATGCCACAGAACAGTTCGCACCACGCAAAAGGATGATTAGAAACGTTTAGTACAGATAGCCATGAAGGGATAACGTTGTGCCGATCGTCTAACAACACGACAACAACCAGACTCCGTTCTACTTCCTACCAATCCTCTTCTTCTTCTGTCGTGTGGGTGCGTCCAAACCTGGTGTCGGAGTTTTCAGACCACCCGGAAGCCTCCGTGAACATGAAAACGACTGTTGTCCAAAGACAACAAACGGGACCGACGGCTTAGTGCACCCTCCGAACTTAATGAAATTTGGCACACAGCCTGTAGCCCGGAAAAGGCACGGTGACGACCGCAGTGCAGTGCTTCGCAGTACTTTCATGGTATTATAACGCAATTATTATACACACGACACACAATAACATAAAACACCCAACATTACCTTTATCACTCGCACGCGGGACGGTGCGGGGACTACACGTATTCTGGCGCGCGTATTGTTTATTGACAATGAGGCGATATAAGTGTGGTTACAATGCAGGAGGAGTCTGGGAGTGAATATGGAGGGTCTGTGACCTCGGGAGACCTCCTTTCAGACGGTCAAATGAATCGATTTAAGCGGTTAAGAAATAAAAGTAAGGGAGAAGATTTCGTGGAAGTAGCGAGAAAAACTAAGCGCCGTCATAGAATTTATGCGAAGAAAGATGGTAATAATCATACCTCGGTAGGATGGGTAAGGTGACGTCATCAAGACGACGTTAATTGTGAGATATGTAATAAACCTGAAGATGTGCATCACATTCCGAGAGAGTGCGTCCGGAATCAGGCTGAGAGAAACATTGTTTTCAACGATCTTGGTGTGAATGAGGCCAATGTGGGTGTGATACATAGCATATTATCCAACCCAACCTCAAATGAAGCTAGAATGATTTACGGATTAGTGACTCCGTGTCTTTATCCGTAAATCATATCTACTCATTTGTATCATTATTATTGTTTTTTTTTTATAGTAAGTAGGTTAATTGTTTGTTTATCTAATTATAAGGCCACGATGGGACTGGCATAAACATATTGTTTAAAAGTCCCTAAAAAAAAACGATTAAAAAAAAAATATTACCTTCCGCCGCTGGATAATATGTCCATCCAGGCATAAGAATCCGTTCTGTCAGCAAAATAGTCGACATACGACAACGCGTTTGAGCTCCCTTTGTTAAATCACATTGTTTCGCGAGATACGCTTTGTATGGAAATGTTACGTTTTCCTTTCTCATTTATACATTTTTACAAATTATATGTACTTACATAAGAAACTCCTCTCCACCTATCCGATGTTAACTCTCGCAGCAGATGTGATAACAGTAGACTTTGTGTACACAGTAGTAGAACGACGTTAATACGTAATAAGAGATATTTTGCATGGCTCCGGTCGTTTTAAATAGAGTCCGTAGAGCAATCAAAGAATTAAAAAGTTGTTTTTTTTTTTATGATTAAATGGGCTTACGTTTGACAAAAACTCACCTGATGGTAAGCGTAGTTGCGTTCTAAAGTGAAGCACGTTTGCCCATGAGGTGCCTATTCACTCTTGTCTTAAAGAGACCCCGAGAGCTTGTAATTGAAAAAAATTCTAGCGGACACATGTTATTATGACATCACTGAATTTTTAACTGACTAATTCTAATGACAATTACTGTATTATTTTTTTATATTTTGATTAAAATGCAACTTCTTTAATTTGAATTTTAATATGAACTGTGAAAATTGTTCATCTCTTTAACAATATATTAGGGCAAAGACATGTTGTGCAAAAAGCTAATGAGTAAGACCTTGCATGCAGTCATGTCTGTAATACAATGTTTTTACAGATAAATATCTTTATCTTTGTGATTATTTAATTTATTATTATTATGTTTATTGAAATTAAAAAATACAGTTTTACAAAGATATCTAGCATAACATCAAACAGTGTTTCATACAGATTTTAGTGGGGAGAGGAAAGGCTTGTACCATTAATTTAAAATTATGAATTGATTTAGTATGCCTGATAAGATCTGTCCTCACTAAGAAATCACGTTCATCCAATAGCTCTATATCTTACAATACGAGTAGTTTGAATGTAATTAAGTCGTTCCGGAGACATTCCAATTACTGCGTCCCTCATCATTCTCCGGAAAGTAATTTCGGAGCTAGCACACCCCTCTACCTATGAACCTCTACTCCACCTACTAACTCTACGTACATACGCTTTAGTCTACCAGCGATTCGTGACGTAATGTTTGAAGAAAGTGTTCGTTTGGAAATATGATATTTTCAAAATTATTCAACAGTACGTCGTACATACCTAATGTAATGTAAACAAAAGTTTCACTAATTCAACAGTAAAACTGTAAAAAATGCTTTATTTAATAATAATAATAATGCTTAAGAGCTAGTGTGGCTCAGTGGGAGCACGTGCGACTTTCGATCCGACGCACCCAAGTTCGAATCTCGCTGGCCCCGCACCACTGACTTTCTCAAGAAAGTTAGTTAGTGAGTTATGTGCGGATTTAACACTCGCTCTAAAAACGGTGAAGGAAAACATCGTGAGGAAACCGGCATGCCCAAGAATTAATCACAAAAATTCAAATAAATGTGACATTCACCAACCTGCAATGGGCCAGCATGGCGGATTTTGGCCCATACTCTCTCTAGGAGGGAACGCCCGAGTCCCAGTAGTGGGAACGTGATGGGCTGATGATGATGAATAATGCTTTAATAATAATGCTTTTTTTATAATACTTTATTTAATTTAAGCACTTTTTACTAGAATAAGGACTCTACAGTATAATATCGCGGTCGTCTAGTGCCCATGAAAAACAATTACATTTTACAAGTACGTAGGTCTCTCGTAAGCGAGAGACCGTATGCGTGTTGGTAGGTTACCGCATTGCCAGTTATTCTGCCGCCAAGCAGAAATAAAATAAATAAAAAGTATTTGACACAAGGAGCTCAAAACTCTACACAATACTGCGCCAATTCACACCTTAATAAACAGCATTTAAAGAATTGCCATTGCCTGCCAAATCAAAGGGATAAAGGCAGGACAATCCCTCCCTTTAAAAGACATTTCAGGTTAAGTACAATAGCATGTAAAGGTAATGTCATTGTAATTTATTACGTTAAAAACCTTCAGAAAAAGATTTAAGGGATGGAAGGTATTATTTTTAGTTCTAAGCTAAATCGCCCTGATGGAAAAGTCGTGTCGGTTCACGTTTGGATTTGTGAAGAAGGAAACTGTTATATTTCTTATTTCACATGTAAAAGGAATCTGTCAGTTTGCAAACACATTAACCCGTGGTACAGTCAACGACATAACTGAACATTTACAACAATTCAAAAAGCAGACGTTATGTTCGGCTGTCTACGACGATGAGCGAGAGCGGCTGTTTGATTGTCAATGTCAGGGACAACTGATAGCCGCTTTACCTCTAGCGCAGCGTCGCGTCTTTCAGTATAGTCTATTGTAGCGAAGCGGCCATACCTACATTAGGTTTTAGGTAGATAAATTGGCAAGCCACTTTATGAATGTTGATTCCTTTGAAACAATTCCTAACAGAGTCACGTGATTTGATTTTTATAGCACACGACAAAAAATAACGAACCTATAAACAGAACAAATAAACAGGCTGACGCTGGAGAGACTATTATAAAATAATGTGTATATAGACATGAATTTCAATGATCTGGGCACAGTTGGGATGCGAGTGCCATCCGCTTGAGACACGCGTCTGTGAACGTTTTTGTGCAAAAATGGAGCAACGAAAAATAGGTTATTATAACTGTTTGGTGGACGGTTGTTTAAATTCAACATTAAACGGTGAATTGTCGTTTTTTAAGCTACCAGTTGTTTCAGAGAGGTAAGTAGGTATTTGCTTGTATTTTGATGGTTTGTTTTCACGTAACACAAAATAGTTAGGTAGGTAGGTAAGCGCCCCAGCCCCCGGCCCTGCGCCGAACAAGCGAACATAAGTTTGTAGCCTTGTCATATTTTTACAATTTAAAATTAGATATTTATTGTAGTATAAGCTGTGTTAGCCTTGTGTTCAATAATCTAATGAGGAAGATGTTAATGTAAACTAATCGCATTTGTTTTGTCTTCAAAAAAACTTTATTCAGTTATAATAGTAACTGCGAAAAAATTATGTCGATATCGTGTACAGTTATATTTTTAAATCAATCAATTTTCCTCCCAAAAACTTCCTGCGCCGTCCGGTATGAAATGTATGAAAAGTACATGAGATTAACTTCTGTATTTATTTGTTTTGTGGCCTAGGCGCTCTGTCTTTGAAAACGCCGAACATTTTACAAGGGCTTGATTTCGAGTCTCAAATACCGGAATTTCATACTGAACGGATCTTCGGACTCTGTCGTTTCCGTTCCGGAACCCACTCGTAAAAAAGGGTATTTCCACATTTTTACACGACTGCCCAAAAGGAGTATTTCAGGGTTTACGTATGTATGTATTTATTTATTCCACCATTACTTCTTATTGCCTGGACAGATTTGAATGCATTAAAACCATAATAAAAACATAGGTTTAAGTTTTTTTTACCATAGTTTTTTTGCATGTTCCGGAACCGGTATACAAAAAAATCTCCGCGAACGTACCCGACTTAGCCTTGCCTTGATTAGTTTCAAATTTTTATCCAACTTGACGTCTTAGAATTCATATTCAGAAATAACCTAAAAAGAATTTCCGAAACGAAAACGGTCCTTTTCGGTGGAGTTTTATGGGGCGGCGTTAGAAGGTAACTTTGTTTGTGCCGCTCGACCAATGAGGAGCAGCGGCTATTATTTATTAGGATTACATCTTTATGATTGGTGCAATACGAAACAAGGCTAGCGAATCATGAAGCGGCGGCGAATGTTTGATAGCTTTAGTGTTTGCCGCGTTTTGTCAAAGATTAAACAGGTTTATTTCTGAAAACTGACTAAGTAAAGACGCTTTATTGATTACTGACTTACGAACACTCTTTTACTATGCAATGAAATCAAATGTTGGAAATGTCTTAATCATCATTATCAGCCTATTACATTCCTACTGTTGAAATTCATGCATGATGTTTTTTACATCCTATTCCTACGGTGGTTGGTGACCTCACGTATTTTTTAAGAACATCAGCCATGCTCGCTCTTATTAGGCGTTTACACTGATTAGATCCTTATTCCTGAATGTTAATTGGAGCGATGATGTTTAATGCTGTAATTAATAAGTAAGCATTAATAAAAATAAAAAAATACCCTGCCAAAAACATTATCACTTGGGATGATTTAAGGATTCCGAGGATACCCCATACATCCAAATCTGTTGAGGCATTTTGTAATAAAAAAACGCACATACATTAACCCCGAAAACATTATATTCCTTTTTTGGGGAGTCGCGTAAAAAGCAGTTTGCTTGAAAGTTAGTTGTAAAGTAAGGTTGGTAGGACAGCTGGCTTTGCTAACTGAAGATAAAATTTGTTTGTCAGATCTGTACACGCGGCGCACTAATATTCTTTGTCACAAGTTCATTGCTCTTTATCAGCTGATTGTTAGGGTTGAAATGAACTTGATTACCAGAAATGTTTAAATTATCATATCTTGTGATTTTAAAAAGTTTCTGGTGATTTGCACTTGGACTTGAATTATTAATAAGCTTCTATATGCGTGGTTTAATTATTACTACACATTTATGTTACACGTTGTATATAGATCTAAATTTGGCCACAACACTTGTTAGCATTACACAATCTATAAGTTTACACAAGAAAGACAATATAAATTAAATTTCTATCTTATCAAAAAAACTCCTAACTACACTATCTAATAACCTCGATATGGATAGAGGAAGTTAAATTTGATTCAACCTCAACTGAAAGACAAAATATATTTCTTGTAGATACAGGGAATGTAGGTAAGGAAATTGGGACTATGGTCCCACAAACTACACTTAGGTACAAAGCAATTACTGCCGCCTTTTTTCTGCGCAATAAATATGTGATCGAATCGGGGATTGAACTCACCACTTTCACCTTCTCGGGCCCAAAAGGTTTTTGTTACATAGTGTATATGAGAGAAGCATTAGATACCTGATTCTATCATTCCAGCAAGGAACTTTATCTCCCAGCATAAGATCTATCTCCTCCTGTACCTTCCTCTGCATCTCCTGATCCCTCAGGACTTGGAGAATCGCAAACTCTACGGCGTACGATGTTGATGCAGCTCCGGCGAGGATGAGATCAATGCACACTACTTTAAGCTGCTCATCTGTAATTAGTTTTCCACAAGAACATCTAAGAAATTGATCTTCAAGTTTTCGTCGATATCATCATTAATACCATCTATAGATATTTAATGGTTGTCAGTGGTGGGGAAACATTCTGTAACTTTCTAGCAAAACGTCTATTGATTGTACATATACCTTACTATCATTTGACGTCACATTTCAGCTATTGACATTTCTGTCTATTGAATTTCAAATAGAGCGAGTGTGGCTCAGCGGGAACTCGTGCGCCTTTCGATCCGACTCACCTGGGTTCGAATCCCGACTCGGCCCTGCACCAATAACTTATAGTTAAGTGCAGATTTTGCACGCTCGCTCTAAAACGGTGAAGGAAAACATCGTGATGAAACCCGCTTACGCGCTTTGGAGTGGTAGGCTCTGGCCGTGGTTGTAATACCACCCACCGAACAAAGCCATGCCGTCAACCGACCTAGTCGTGTTTCGGGATGATGTTCGGTGAACCATCGGGGAGACGGGTCTGAGCAGCCGCTCCATCTTAGGCCACATCATCGCTTCACATCAGGCGAGATAGTAGCCAAACATAGATCTATAAAGTGTAAAAAAAAAAAAACTTTACCACTGTAGCTTCTGCCGCACAGGTTTTGCAGCAAGTGGACTAGGTCCGTGTGTCATGTCATAGTTGTTAAGTATATACTAGGTACAGTGGCGGTCAAAAGTCCAGTAGCAATCTCGCAAAGCGATAGCATCAAAGCAAATCGCACTAATGACCTTCTTCTATAAAGCGTTTGCAGGCACGCACACACCCATACAACGTATTCTTTCATAATGAGCCAATCAAATAGCGAGATTATCAGTCGTCTACCTGTCGTAAGTTTATCAAGTTAATAACTTTTAATTTCGATGCTTTGAGTAAGCGTTAGTCTGGCTCGGTGGTTAAGCACAGTGTTTAATAGTTATGTATAGTGATTTTGTGACACGTCGGTTCAAATCCCTCGTACTATAAGTCATTTTTACATTTTAGTTTTTAGAATTTTGTTTAGAGTGACATCGATGTGGTGCTGTTTCTTTATTTTAATATTTTAACCAGTTTCTCAAAAGATGAAGGTAGATTTGAAACAATACTGCAATAGAATAGTGAACTTGTCGGTTGGTGAACTTTGTTGCAAGCGGTTGATTGATTGTTACTGGTGTTGTTTCGTTTGATAGTTATTATTACAAATGCAAGCAAATAAACATATCGATAAAAGGACAAATATAGATAAATCAACTCAAATTTCCAATGAAACCAGCTTATGTGTAAGTTGTAATAGATTATGTGATAATATTATTATAGTTGCGTTGTGGTGTAAATTGCTAGTTAAAAAGTGTGTTAAGAAAGTTATCTTTGTTTTAGAG
The DNA here is from genome assembly GCA_951640565.1 of Petrophora chlorosata. Lineage (NCBI taxonomy): Eukaryota > Metazoa > Arthropoda > Insecta > Lepidoptera > Geometridae > Petrophora > Petrophora chlorosata. The sequence goes on along the minus strand of OX621202.1, from coordinate 16,176,668 downwards.
AAATAAGAGAAGTGAGTCGTTAGGTAAAACGACACAACAAGGAAGGCAGTCTGTGGAGTGGAAGGCTGCTGGTTATGAAGCAGTCTCAGCGATTTTTTATGGTGGAACAATATGAAACGAATACCTACCAACAAGATGTTTTGCAGAACAAAAATTCGGCATAAAGAGGAGCGATTGCGTTTTGCTCCAGAATATTTGGATTTTAACTGGGAGACTACAATATTTACCGATGAAAAAAATTAAGTCATAGTTAGTAATAATAATAAATAGTTAGTAGGTTATAAGAAAATTTTGTAGTTTATGGTTATAAGGGGCTAAGCTTCAAACCTCTTTTCCTTGAGAAAATGAATATTTTAAGCTTTTATAAACCTCTAATAACCAATAGGTAATAAAATAAGAGATGTAAAATATGTTTATCATAAGTTTTTAATAAATGTTTCCTTATAAACGACTATATTAATTCATGTTTAACAAAGGCTACCACTAATAGTTTGTTATAATAACAGGGAATTTAAATTGTAGCTCAATTTAAAATTGTAACTTAATAATAAATACCAAAAAGTGCTCACGTCACTCAGGATTGAACCCATACCCTTTTTGAGCATTATATAAGAGTTCACCACTTACGCCACTCCACCATTGCCACATTTGTTGATTAGACGAATTTAAGCTGCTGCTGTTTGAGTCGGCGCGGCGTAGAAACCGGATAACTCACTAAGAAGAAAGCGAGTATATACTGTTATCTTTTTCTAATGTTTACCACACGCATCTGACGAACTGCACCGCCTCATAGTTATACCGTATGACGTTTTTTTGTGTGCGTAAGGACATTACACACACAGAGGTAATGCGGCTTGCGCGGGATTAGCGACTTAAAGGTGCTACTGGATTTTTGTCCGTTTACTGTACCTGTAAAAGTTTCTCTGTTCGCCGCCATTTCCTGGAGAAAAGCGTTGATAAAATCATGTTCCTGTACTTCTCCCCTCTTGTGCTTCATTATTGCTGCCTGTAAAAGTAAAAAAAAATTAAATCAGTCTCGCTCTCTCCCTCTTTTTTTCTATGGCTATTTCCCTCTTTCTCTCTCTCTCTCTCTCTCTCTCTCTCTTTCTCTAGCTACTTCTCTTTTTTTCTATATCTTTAAAATTTACAGACGGACCCGGACTTGCCTACAGCCAGATTATTCCGGTTATAGGACATATATATTGAATGCATTGGGATGCAGCTAAAGATAGTGATGACATCAGACTGGGCCAAACTGTTCAACCAGTCGACATCGGACGACGCGTCAGTCACCCCTGTGATATTATTAAGTACTATAAAACATTTTATTAATATTTATTACAGACTCACCTCAATAATCTCTGATATCTGTTTGTTGACCTCAACCAGCATGGAATAACCAGTGTAACCAGGCAGGAGGAACCTGGTCCAAGGAGCTCTGTTCAATAGTTCGGCAGTGAGGTTAAAGACTTTTGAGCGCTTTTGGAGCAGTCCTTGGATATAGTTCCACTTTTCCTCGTCGAGATTTTCTCCTGGAAAAAGTCATTTTTTCAATCTTGGACATCAACAGTCAATTTTTGACATGTAGCTGCGGTTGTAATACCAGCCACTAAACAAAGCCATGCCGTCAAGCAACGTAATCGTGTTTGATGTTGTTTGTTGGGTTCGCCGAAACACGACTATGTCGCTGTCAAAAAATATTATACGAGTACAAGCAGGTTAGCGTGAATGCTGGTTTATTATTGGAAATACGAATATCGAAAGCATACATTGATTAAGAACTACTCAATTGGAGAAACGAACAACCAAACGTTTCATCTGAAAATAAAGGCGCATAGACACGCTAGTATTGATAACTATTTGATGCATTTTTATATACACTACTACCAACTGACAAAACGTGCACCGTTCACCTGCTGGCAACACGTTTGCCCATTATAGTTGCAGCGCTATTCAGACTTTGCCTTGCAAAATATTGCGCGCACTGCAAAGTGCACGTCACTTTTAGATAATATCTCTTAGTGCCCAGTAATTTCACATGATCACTGCTATATCAAGAAGCAATTAATACTTGAGACGTTTTGCCTTAAAGTCTACGAACATGCTCGACTGCAGACTTGGTAGTTTGCATGCTACTGATGCTACTTACGTCAAGTTTAATAAAAGTATCGGTTTTTTTTTATATACATTACTCGTTGCAAAACCATGGTTATATACTATCATATGTATAGTATTTATTACCTGCAGCATATTTCCAGAGTACGTTCATAACTGACAGAGACAGAAACCCCTTGGGCGACGTGGGCTGGCCACCCTGCTTCATAATACAGTCGACGAGGTCTGACATGGCGCCTTGGATGTCCTTCTCCATAGGACCCTTGCCGAAGCCGGCATTTCGAAGATGCGTCAGGATGAATCTCCGATGGATCTTCCATAGAGGTCCGTCAACGAAAGTTATACCTAAAACAATATCTTATACCTGTCACACACTACGCAGATACGGTAATATTTTATCTGCGTATAAAAACTGAACCTATCTGAAAGTTTCACACACTTCGCATATCACTATCACTACATAGTATAAAACAAAGTCGCTTTCTCTGTCCCTATATCCCTATATCTCTATGTATGCTTAAATATTTAAAACTACGCAACGGATTTTGATGCGGTTTTTTTTAATAGATAGAGTGATAGAAGAGAAAGGTTTATATGTATAATAATTGTGCGAAGCCGGGGCGGGTCGTTAGTACGATAATATACGAAATAATACATTCACGCGGAATCCTTCAACCTGACTTGTTTTTGGTGCGGATCGTATATATGTACCTACAGTGTGTTACAATGAGTAAGCGTTATTGCTTCTGGATTTATTTGACAGTTCCTCAGAAGAAGATTCTGATTTTGAATACCGCGCCGCCTCAGTGCAAAACAACATGTACCTACATATAAAGTAGAAAATCTTTATTTGTATACGCAGATAACATCTGACCATCTTTCGATATATGTCGGTGCCTACAGATACTTGACAAGTTATCTGCTTAGTGTGCAGTGCTCCTTCAATTTAATATAGATAGCGATATTGACAGATACGCGCTCAGATACAGATATCTTACCGTATCTGCGTAGTGTGTGACACGCTTTATTTACATAGTAGGCAATAACTTTGCTTAGGTTTCATAGATGAATAACCGGAAGTATGCAGAATTTCGGAGCATCACGGATGGCTACCTTTTCCGGTAAACTCTTTTTTGAAAATTCTTAAAAGTGACAAATTAAAAAAAAACGTTCCTCGATATTGAAAGAAAAAGGTATAGTCTGCAATGAACATTGACTCCTCCAAAAAATACTTTAGCTAAATTGACTCCTATTTTCCAACAGGAATGTTTACCTTTTATTAATTTTTAACCGACTGAAAGGAGGTCTTTTTTATGTTTGTTACCTCAGAACTTCGTCATTTATGAACCGATTTGAAAAATTATTTTTGCGTCGGGTTCAGTATATTAGCTACGAAGTGGTCCCATATAAATTTCATCGATATGTGACCTTGCACTTCGAAGATACATTGAAGTCGGTTATTGTTTTTTTCTAAAAATTAATTATTAAAATTGTATTCACCAAAATCGACAAAAGTGCACAAATATTTTATACCTTTACGTGTTTTAACTGTAAAATGAAAACAATAAATATAAAAGCTCTACATCATGGTAGTCAAAGCGTTAAGTGTTTGTTAAGCGTAAGTCCATGGAGTCAAGGGAATAATATATTATAAATAAATAATAAACGCCCAAAGATAACATACATAGATCCTGGCCCCTAACCAGGATTCCCTGTATCTAGGAAACCAGGAACTATGAGGACCATGGTCCCACAACACCCAGATACGAAACAAATATTATATTAGTCATATTTTGACTAAAATAAATTATTGTTTTCTGTTTAGCCTTTTTTGTAAATACGTTTCATATATACCTGCTCTTATCCCAAAACTCCGCAACCTTACGAAGAAATTGTCTGGTCTTCCTTCGAACTCCTCAGCATTCAGAGTTTCTCTAACATTCTTCTCACCAGAGAAGACCACCACTAGTTCACCACCCAGATTCAGCCCTAAGGCTTTTGTGGAATGTTCTTTGGATAGCTCTAGAAATGCCTTGAACTGAGAGCCATGTTTCTTAGTCAGGAAGTATACTCTGCTGCTGCTTCCGAAGAATGGGTACCATCTGGGACCTAATAACATTGAGCAACTTAGAGATAAATCTGATCGCTAATAACAGCAAGTTTTTTACTCACTAGCCAAAATTAAACGATCATTGTCAATACTTCAGAATGAATGATTAAAATTATTTAAATTTAAATATATATTTTTTTAAATTAGTTATGAAGAACTCAAGTATAGATCTTCGGAATCATAGCAGCGCCAAAATATGGAGTTAACAAAACAAAACGAAAACCTAGGTAGATACCGTTTATAACGACTTATAAATTAATAATTACACTATATATTCTACACATAATACCTTATAGAAGATATGAAATAATTTATTAATAGAAGAAAAGTAAAATAAATCTCATTACTGGTCCACAAGTCATACTTGAGAACGGGTGCTGCTTGCGGGAACTGGTCTGGTCTGGTCACTCCTAACTGCTACTCTCATATATAACTATTTATATATTATTTATAATTTTTGGTAAGTAATAGTTTTCTTTGCTGATACTATGGCTGTGGGACATCTCACTCACACTTTGACTACAAACTAAATCTCACCTGGAGGAAATTTTTTTGGTTTTACCATTGATTGCACCAAATATACAACAAATATGTTAAACAAAATGAACAAAATTAATTCGATCATTTTTTAAACAACTTTTCTAATATTTTTAACAAAGGCTGACGAACACGTTTTGCGCATCAAGTTGATAAATAATATAATTTGTGTTCTATTCCTCTATTTAAAAGAAGCTGACCACCTACTTATCATGTTTTTATAAAAGGTGAATGAAATGGACCTACTTATGCAAACAGGAATCAATCCACCAACCAACATCTTATGATAGTTTTGAGAAAAAGCAGTTTTTGTTCAATTGGTTCAAAGAAAAAAAAATGTTCATTATTTTAAGCAAAAATTGTTTATAATTTTGTACAAAATACTGTGCTCTATGTACATATATATCAATATATTTTAAAAGTAAAATTATAAGGTATTTTTTTAAAATAGAAACCAAATGAGGTAGAAGGTAATATAGAACCTAACTAGTAGTAGATTTGAATATTTGATATTATTTGAATGTTAATTTTTAAACTTTCACGATTCGAACACATAGTTTATGATAATAAAACGTTAAAAGTCCCGTTTTATTATCTAACTATGTGTTTGAATGTTAATAATAAGCGCGCGCGACTCGCGCCAGAGCCAATGCGGGGCAGGGTAGGTACGCGGGGTTGTATTCTATAGATCATTCAATCAATATTTATGTAAAATAATAATAATTTGTATTTTTAAATCATTAAATAAAATCTAATAATTGTGACCTTTCTGCTATAACACGGAATTAAGTTATGCAAATCTTTATTAAAATATAGGACTTGTAACTTTTATCACAATGCTAGAATAATAAAAAAAATACTTTTACCAAGAAACTATGTGAAGTGGTTCTTTGTAGAAAAAAAAACTAATATTTTTTTTTACATTGCTAGGTTACTATGGGACATGGATCTTATTAGTTTATTCTACAACTTTCGTTAAGTTGTTGTTGATAACTCTGTCAAGGAAATGTTTAGTTAAGTAAAAATTGTCAAATCGTTTTGATCTGTATAGGGTTGATGAATAGAAGGTGCATTTTGAATCCTTTTTTCTATATACTTAACTCAATTTTGGCATGTGTGTCGCTTGGTTCCCTTTTGCATAAATCAGTTCAAATATGCATAACGTTTTTCCTGACTTGATGCATAATACCGTTTAATTTTTTTAGCTAGGTAGGTACGCCAATGGTTTACGTGGGAACTAAGTAACTAGTGTGAAGGTTCGTGGGATTTGGTTTTAAACAAAACGTCGTTTAGGTTCCAACATTTATATTTTGGGCAAAGCTTCCGCCTTAAAGCACTTATTAATTCACAATGAATGCTGTCAAGCATAGCCGTCACTTTTATACGAACTAAGAGTTTACAAATCATGTTCATTAAGTTATATCAAGAATGTTATTTTATAATAAATTAATCCACTAATCAAACGTAAATAACTTAAATATTTAGTTAAGAATTATGATGAGTTAGTTACATTATTTAATTGATGATTTGATAATCAAGTTAATAAACTACTAGTGGCGCCACTGCTGCTGGCGCCAAAATGTACAAACACTAGTTTGTAATCATGAAACAACTGTTAAAAATTTATATAATTGATAAAACCACGTTACAATAATTAAACAACATTTAAACAATTATTCTAATCAACTAATTCAGTGTTATCTATTTAATTCAATAATTATTCATGTTATTGTCTATGGTCGGAGTGTGACGTAGGCTATGGATGGATGTCATTCGCTAACACTGAGGGTAGCTTTTTCATAAACGAGAGGCCTTCTGGGTATTCCGGTTTGAAGGACATTGTAACCAGCGAAATTACTAAATAGATTTATTTATCTTGACTTAAATTCAGCATATTATATAATTTTGACGTTAATACGAGTATAATTAGTCGTTGTAGACGACGGCGACGTGGCTCATTTTCTAATGTAGTTTTTGTAATAAATGTTAAGTAAATTGTAAATATTAATAATTATTAAAAATTATTTGATAGCAATTAATTTTAAGGTTTATGATCTCATTAGAGTATACTTAATAAATGTGTTGTAGTTATAGGTACCAATTACTAACTGTAATTAATATTGTACGTCCGAGAGGACAGAAATGTTGGATCATCATTTATATCATGTAATAACATCTTTGTACACAGTTTTTATGCAATAAAATGTATTCTATTCTATTCTATTCACAGTGTTTGCGATAACTTGTTTTAATTGAGTTGAATTAAAATCAGCTGTCTAAAATAGACAGGTGGGCAGGTTAAACAATCTCTTTTTCATACTCTCTACTCCCTACTCAACATATATGCAAAAAATTGAAACGTTTGTTTACCTATTTGTTTGCTTATGCAGTTTGTACAGCTTATTATAAACATTAAGGACCCCATAAACGAACCATTAACTCTCTGCTACTTACATATAATTTATTCTTAAGTCCAATGTTAAAATTATCTAAGACAATATTTTTATTGAAGGTGCTAATGTTTTTTGCGAGCATGCATTAAGTTTTCGTAGATAAATTGGCAAGGCACTTTATGAATGTTGATCTCTTTGAAAGGATCCTTAACAGAGTCACGTGATTTGATGTTTATGATAAAGAATTTTATAGCACACGACAAAAACAAAGAACCGTACCACACAATAAAATAATGCTAATAAATGTATGTCGTACATACACCATACACCATATGAATCTATGATTTTATTTTTGATTTATCTTTCCTAGGAGTAAACACAGCTTTAAACCGCTTAGCACTAGCCAGCAGGCCTCCGTCAGGCTCATTCGACGGCAGCTGGTCAACACAGCTGATGGAGAACTGCTGCAGGATTCCAGTGACGGTGATGAATATGAACATCCGCGCGAGGATGTCTGCGGGGCAGCGTCTGCGACCTGGAAGAAGAAATCCTGACATGAAGAAACCATGCATTCGGAACTACTTCTTCAGCAGACAAGCTTTCCTGTGGCACTTGTAGCGTAGATCGCCCAGCCGTTCGGTAACAGATCTGTTAGATTAAGACACGTTAGCTTCAGTCACTACTTGATTGAGTGACTGTCTTTGTATTTACATCTCAGCGCTACCTTGCTTCTGAAGGTACGTGCAACCGTCGCGTCGGTCCCCGGTCGTAAGGACATTCGGAGGCCTTCGGGTGATCTACATATAATTCCAACAGAAACCCTACACTCCGACATGCATATGCGTTCTATGTAGTGGAAGGTTTCTTTTGCAAGATCAGCCTTGGGAAGTGCCACACCATTGTCAGATATTCAATCACGAATCATTCATGCAAAAATAACGGTTTGGAGAGCACTGTTCAAACGAAATTACTTGGCATATTGAGATTGTCCATTGTCTCAAGGTGACGAGCACAGTCCAGTGCCATACAAGATTTTGCTTCCCATTGGGCGAATGACTTGCTCGTCTTATCACTCAATAATCAAGATAACTCCACTGCCAATAAACTGTCAAAAAAAGAAACAAATACAACTCACCCAATCCAAAGGGGTAAAAGTGTTCCGGCTGCTTTAGGTTCCCACTTCTATCTATAAACCTCTCCGGTCTGAAGACATGAGGATCCTCCCACAGATTGGGGTCTGCATGGATATCTCCCAAAGAAATCAGTACTGTGGTGTTCTTGGGTATGATGTAGCCGTCTACAACTGTCTCTTTCAAGACCCTGCGAGGTCCTGCTAAGGGTACGATGGTGTAGAACCTTTGTAGTTCTAGGAGGAATGCTGATGTGTAGATCAATCTGGCAGAAAAGCGTATACAATTTTTATCGCCTGTATAGATATATGTTTCTTTGTCTATAACGCTGGTTAGCATTCAACAAAATACACAAAAACCATCCACCAAAAGCCAAAGGTTCAGAAACAATTCGCAAAAAATATGCTATATATTTTCATAGATGGAAAGCGTTTTGTTTATGTAGCCCATCACTTCACCTTCATTCGATAGGCCTTTACGGAAATGAGTAGCAATGCTATCCTACAGGAACCGTTAATATTTCCTGGATGGAAAGTATTTCGTTGCTACAGGTAAGAACTCGTTTCGAAAAGAAATGAAATAAAGGCGACCAGTCCGGAAACTACACAGAGGCTACAACAGATACACAAAAATAGTAGATACCTGATTCTATCATTCCAGCAAGGAACTTCATCTCCCAGTACCAGATCTATCTCCTCCTGTACCTTCCTCTGCATCTCCTGATCCCTCAGGAGTTGGAGTATCGCGAACTCTATGGCGTACGATGTCGACGCAGCTCCGGCGTGGATGAGATCAATGCACACTACTTTTAGCTGGTGATCTGCAATTTAGGTTTTTAGTCTCAATAGATTTACACTTTAGCAGTAATATCTCACATGATGCGGGGGCATCATGTGAGATATTACTACACCGTCAGGGGTGACGGTGACAACGAGGATGAGTAGCCTCCACGCGGATATAGTGAGAAGACTTAAAATAACTAAACCATTGATTAGTGTTATGTCTATTGATAGTGAATTAGTGTAATGTGGTGCAAGTGCTACGCATAAAGAACACAAGAACAGTGTCTTCGCCTTAATAGAGACAATAAGAAAAGTGTTAATGGACACATTCTTAGTATTATTTCTATGTATCTATCTATCAGTTGAAGTTAAAAGTTGTAACGTGGCAAACCTTAATGATTACATCATGAAGGTTTGTCTACGATCACGCCCTGTCCATACATAAAAAAATAAATAGTTTTTCGTTCTTTCTTTGTTTTTTGAACCAGCTGTCACTTGAGAAAATCTTGAGATCACGCTGCTCCATACTCTTAAAACTCTCGTAAAATATTGTGATCTTATTTAATATTATTAATCCTGTTTTGAAGGGCTGCCTACTACGCAGGTATATAATTGTATATAATGTTTTTTATTTGTTAAACCCTTTCCAAGTCACATTCGGTTGCCGCTGGCCATGACGCTGACGAATGGGGCTTGGACTGGGGACATGTCCAGACATTTTAGCACCGTGTCTTGTTGCAGCCCTTTTTCTTCACCTTTCACGGTTCATCTGCACCCTCTACTGCCTCGGGAGCAAGCCGGCCGGTGAACATCGACCCGCCTGGAAGCCCCGAGGCCCTTCTTCAGTTCCTGCTCCACCAGTCCTACCCGTCCTATCGTCCTGCTGAGGCCAGTTTTCCTGCCTTGTACATATTTAAAGTCACCTTATTAAATTAATTTGTAAATACCAATTTTCTTTTTTTTTTACTTTCTCTTGTAACCACGCTCAAAGTTTTCCGCGAGTTAGCCGGTTGCATTGGCGCCCAAGGGTTTGACTTTCAGTATGTACGTGGGTCTGTAGACTTGGATTGGGTTATGTGCACATTTGTAAATATTACCAGTTTGTACATAGCTTAATAATTGTAATTAGTTTTGTAAATTATTGTGTATCTATACACAGATATATTTTTGTGTACATCTTAGGTATTTGTGTATTTCGATAGAGTACGATAGGGTAAAATGGATTTCGCTGCTGTCAATTTAAATTTATTAAACAAAAATGAGCTTAGTTATGAAGTTACTATCAGACACGAGAAGCCGCACAACACTGTTGTAGAGATCCGTCAGCAGCTTGCTGGCTTATTAGGTAAATATGTGTCTGAGGATTTAACTTCTACATTTTCAGTCGCTGACGACTGTCGGGGCGCTGAAATATCACTCTCCTTCATTGAGGATAAAATAACCTTGTTTGAGAGTACTCTAGATAGGAAACTTGTGCCTAAAATTCTGTGTTTTCTTACACATATTTATATGCGTCTTCAGCGTATTGATATTTCGGACGACGAGGAATGCCATACACTTTATAAAAACCTTGTTTTGAAATTCAGTGCTTTAAAAATGCGTTTTGACTCGAAAAACAACAGTGCAAGCAGTTCTTCAACTTCCTACGCTACAGCTGCCTCTGGGCAGTGCACGGAAAGTAAAGTCATTGTACATTGTGATCGTGGGGTGACAAGCGAGTTTAGGAAATTCACGTTTGCTGGGGTTGGCTGTCCGCGTGCTTTCATACAGAAAGTTGAGGAATTCGCTGCTTCTAGAAATCTGCTCGGGGATAATTTACTAGCCCATTGCTATGAAATGTTTACTGACGCGGCTTTGCATTGGTTTCGCGCTTATAAAGACAAATTTGAAAATTGGGAAAGTCTCAAAGAAAAACTGTTTGAGGATTTTGACATATTGGATTACGATTACAAATTGCTTCGTGAAATTCAGGACCGGACACAAGGTAAGGGTGAACCAATTGTAGGGTACTTAGCCATAATGTCAGGCTTGTTCTCCAAGCTCTCTTATGCTATGTCTGAAGTTGATAGGCTTAAAATTCTGCTTAGAAATATTCGTCCTGAGTATGATAGTATGGTGGCTCAAGTTGACATTCAGTCAATCGAACATCTAAAGCTAGTATGCAAAAAGTACGAAGCGTGTCTCGACCGTAACAAAAATTTTAAGGAGCCTCCATCTAACAGTCCTTCTTCAATAACTAACGACTTTGTTTATAAACCTAATAGGAATTTTGTAAATATTGTAAGTTCTGACAGGCAATTCTGCGTTCGATGCCGAGTAAATGGGCATACATTGCGGTCGTGTAAAGAACCGCGTAAGATTGTTTGTTTCAAATGTGGTCGAAGCGGTTATCGTAGTACTGACTGTCCTGCGTGTAATAAAACTTTTGGAACTTCCGAGGCTGACACTAAGTCTGTTCCAAAAATAACAAAAAACGTGTAGTTGAGGATCAAAGGAATAATGTAAAAAAATATTGTAAATACGCGCGTAAAGAATGGGAGGACTGGCTCTCTGTAGTTCGCCTTTTCACGCTATCGTATAATACTTCTTTGATCCTCTTTGATGATCAGATTGACAATGAACGACCTTTTGTAAATATTAAAGTAAATGATTTTACTCTTTGCGGCTTACTTGATAGTGGAAGCTCTATAACAATTCTGGGAAACAACTCTCATGTTGCTCTATTGAATAAGGGATTTTCACTCGACTCGTCGTACAAAATCTCTGTGAGAGCTGCTAATGGACAATTGGCTCATTCTATTGGATTTATAAAATTGCCTGTCCAATATAATCAAAAAATATTTTGTATCACGGCACATGTAATACCGGATATTTCGTCATTTTTGATACTGGGTATTGACTTTTGGAAGAGATTTAATTTGCTTCCCGATTGCTTGAAAAATATTGAACTTAAGCGGCCTTCTGATTGCACGTCTTTGGGTTTAGACTATAATACTAAACAGGTCCTTCCTTACGAAGATTTATCTAGTATTCAGCAAGCTCAGGCAAGAAGCATTATATTAAAATTTCGGGAAACTTCGACGGAATCTCGGCCACTTGGTAGGACGCACTTAATATCGCATCGCATCGATACTGGTGATCATGAACCTATCAGGCAAAGATGTTATAGATTATCTCCTGAAAAGCAGAAAGTTCTGATAGAAGAGGTTGATAAGATGTTGGCTATAGATGTTATTGAACCGTGTGAAAGCCCTTGGTTAAGTCCAGTACTAGTTACTCCAAAAAAAGACGGCACCTGGAGATTTTGCTTAGATAGTAGAAAACTTAACTCTATTACTAAAAAAGACGCATATAAACTTCCGTTTATTAATGAAATACTTGATAATCTGGGGAATGCTAGGTACCTATCTAGTATCGATATTGCAAAAGCTTTTTGGGAATTGCCTCTCTGTGAAGACGATAGAGACAAAACAGCATTTTACGTTCCAGGTCGAGGTATGTTCCGTTTTAAAGTCACACCGTTCGGTTTAACTAATGCTCCAGCAACGCAACAGCGTTTGATGGACGTGTTGTTTACGCCTGAATTTGAGAACCGCGTCTTCTGGTATTTAGATGATATAATAGTAATTTCAGAAACATTTGAAGATCATATATCACTTTTATCTCGTGTTTTAGACAAACTTCAATATGCACGATTAACTGTTAACTTTGAAAAGTCTTGCTTCTTTAGGCGTGAGTTAAAATACCTCGGTTATATCGTTGATCAAACGGGTCTTCATACTGATCCTGAAAAAGTGAAGGCTATTCTTGATATTCCAGTACCGAATACTAGGCGTGACTTAAAAAAGTTCTTGGGTACTGCAAGTTGGTATAGGCGTTTTGTGCCAAATTTCAGCACATTAGCTGCACCTCTTAATATGCTTACATCAACTGGAAAGAAAGCTCGTCCATTTAAGTGGAATGAGGAGGCTGAGGTCGCGTTTAGACACATTAAGGAAGCATTGGTTTCTAGCCCTGTTTTAGCTTGTCCAGATTTTACTAAGACTTTCTCGGTACACTGTGATGCTTCCAACTATGGAATCGGTGCTATGTTGACACAGGAGGAAGATGGGATTGAGAAACCTATTGCTTACTTTAGTCGTTCTTTATCTAAACAACAACAGAATTACTCTATTACTGAAAGGGAACTGCTAAGTGTGATAGCTTCTTTAGAACACTGGCAGTGCTACTTGGATAACGGACAAAAGTTTATAATTTACACTGACCACTCTGCTCTAAAGTGGTTTTTAAATCTAGATAACCCATCTGGTAGGCTTGCTCGTTGGAGTGTTCGTCTATCTGCCTTTAACTTCGAGATAAAGCATAAGAAAGGAAAGGATCATGTCGTACCTGATGCTTTATCACGTGCAGTGCCGGTTGATATGATTTACGTTCAATCTGACGACGACTGGTTTAATAAAATCTTTAAAGATTGTCAGGATAATCCTTCTGCATTTCCTGACTATAAAATTGTAAATAATAACTTGTATAAACTTAAACGAAGTGGTTCTTTGCTCACTTCTGAGTATGACTGGAAACTTGTTATTCCTAAAGAAATGAGGGAAGACATTATCTGTGAGAATCACTCACAGCCTATTGCTGGTCATTTTGGCATATTTAAGACACATAAGAGAATAGCTTTACGTCATTTCTGGCCAGGCATGTATAGGGACGTTGGTAAATATATTACCAATTGTGAAACTTGTTTGGCTTATAAATGTCAGAATCATCAAACTTTAGGAGTGATGGGTAAACCAAAAGAGTGCTGTAGACCATTTCAATGCCTATCTATAGATTTGGTTGGTCCATTACCAATGACGAGGAAATTAAATAGATTTATCCTTGTTGTTAACTGTTGTTTTTCGAAGTACTGTCTGATATATCCAATTAAAAAGGCAACTGCAAAAATTATATATAAAATTTTGGAGGAATTTGTATTCTTAGTATATGGTATTCCTCAAACTTTAATTATGGACAACGGAACACAATTTATTAGCAGTGAATTGCAAGAACTTTTCACAAAGTACAAAATACCTCAAGTGCATTTTACACCAAAATATTGTCCGCAAGTTAACAATGTTGAGCGCTACAACCGCACTATAATGACTGCGGTTAGTTCTTTTGTGGAAGACGATCATAGAAATTGGGATGTGCATATTCCTATGATCCAATTCGCCATTAATTCTAGTGTGAATGAGGTAACAGGATTTAGTCCTGCACTTTTAGTGTTCGGCCGGGAATTAGTGTCATGTGGGTCACTTTATGGCGTCGCAGACTCTAGCGACGTTGACTGTGACGATCTTATTTTTGCCCCTAGAGATGTATATGCGGAAAATTTAGGTCATTTATCGCCTATTTTAAGCAAAGTACAAGGTGCCCTTTGGGACGCTCATATAAAAAATTGTAAATATTATAATTTGAGACGTAAGCTAGCGGAGTTCAATGAAGGTGATATTGTATGGCGTCGGAATTATCAGCTCAGTGACGCTGGTAAATATTTTAGCGCTAAGTTAGCGCCTAAATTTGTAAAGTGTACAGTATTGAAAAAGTTATCTTCATTGGTGTACGAACTGGCTGACTTCAATGGTCGTCCAATAGGAAGGTGGCACATTAAGGATCTTAAGTTATAGATCCTATCTAAGGGTATATTTTTTTTATTTTATTTTATTATTGTGGAATTTTCCTACGCATTGGGCTTGGAAAATTCTCCTGGGCGCGCGGGGTACTGTAACGTGGCAAACCTTAATGATTACATCATGAAGGTTTGTCTACGATCACGCCCTGTCCATACATAAAAAAATAAATAGTTTTTCGTTCTTTCTTTGTTTTTTGAACCAGCTGTCACTTGAGAAAATCTTGAGATCACGCTGCTCCATACTCTTAAAACTCTCGTAAAATATTGTGATCTTATTTAATATTATTAATCCTGTTTTGAAGGGCTGCCTACTACGCAGGTATATAATTGTATATAATGTTTTTTATTTGTTAAACCCTTTCCAAGTCACATTCGGTTGCCGCTGGCCATGACGCTGACGAATGGGGCTTGGACTGGGGACATGTCCAGACATTTTAGCACCGTGTCTTGTTGCAGCCCTTTTTCTTCACCTTTCACGGTTCATCTGCACCCTCTACTGCCTCGGGAGCAAGCCGGCCGGTGAACATCGACCCGCCTGGAAGCCCCGAGGCCCTTCTTCAGTTCCTGCTCCACCAGTCCTACCCGTCCTATCGTCCTGCTGAGGCCAGTTTTCCTGCCTTGTACATATTTAAAGTCACCTTATTAAATTAATTTGTAAATACCAATTTTCTTTTTTTTTTACTTTCTCTTGTAACCACGCTCAAAGTTTTCCGCGAGTTAGCCGGTTGCAAAGTAAATTACTTATTAGCCTAATCAATTGGCCAGATTATAATAAAAATGGGTGTAATCATAATGACTATGAAATAACGTACTAAATAAGAAAAAAGGAAATATTTAAGAAAAAAATTAATAAATAAAATCATCAACTCTATAAATTATTTGTCCGTGTCTACCCAAGCGTTGCAGGGTAAAACGGCCTACAACAATTTTAAACGCATAAAATTACAGAAAATCTATCTATTTACCTCGTAAAAGTAAAGGCGAAAGGGAACGTTATTTGGTATTGGTTAAAACCTAGCTTCGCACCGTGTTAAGTATTATATATCTACCTATATGGTACCTGTAAAAGTTTCTCTGTTCACCGCCATTTCCTGGAGAAAAGCGTTGATAAAATCATGTTCCTGGACTTCTCCCTTCTTGTGCTTTAGTATTGTAGCCTGTGAAAATAATAAAAATGGCGAAAAATTGCAGTTATAAAACCTGACGGAAAAATTAGCTTTTTACCATATCGTAAACTAACTCTTTTTTATAAATATTTAATAAAACGGCTGGGACTCACCACTGCTTAATGTTACCTCGACACAGAATGTGATAGGTAGTCTAGATTGTGACACAGTTAGCACAGTATGCGACGGGACACGGGACGACGACACGGGGGACGGGACGGGATTTCGGCGATGACGTTTTCAGCGATGATCAGTGATTCAGTGATGATGAAGAACCCGTGCCGACAGTAGCGCAAACGCGGTCTCCGTCGTCAATACTACAGAACGTGAGCGGCGCGTGGCGCTACCCGCAGGCGCCGCCGACGCTACCTCCCAACTCGCGTCGCGCGGAGCGGGCGGCCGCCCGCGCATCTCGCCGCGACATCGCTAGTGGTCGCCGCGATCTCGCAGCGTAAGCTCGCCCTGAAGAAGATCATCGGATATGCTCGAATCCTAGGTCGCCTAATTCGACAAACTACGTGAGTCCTAGCCGTTTTATTAAATACTAGCTGCGCCCTGCGGTTTCACCCGCGGTTTCCCAGGATAAAAAGTAGCATATGTGTTAATCCAGGGTATAAGCTATCTCCATACCAAATTTCATCAAAATCCATTCAGTAGTTTTTGCGTGAAAGAGTAACAAAGGTACATCCATACATCCATACATCCATTCTTACAAACTTTCGCGTTTATAATACACTCGAGAGCAATGAATCCGGGTCACTTAAAGAATGTTAAAAATCTCGGAAACTAAAAATGATAGGTTAATGCAATAAATTGTATTTAATAGACAATGTAATACTCCTTAAATGAAAGTAAAAAAAATATGAGTCACCATACATTTTATTAACACAAAATTACATAAAGAAAAAAACTGCTGATCTCTCCTTAAAACAAAAATAGGAAACATGAAATTTTTGAACTTTATTACGATTTTCTTGAATTTTAATACTTCGTATTGCCTCCTCGTGCTTCCATTACTGCGTTTACGCGGTTTGGCATGCTGTACACCAAGTTCCTTATACGATTTTGGGGAATATTCTCCCATTCCTCTGTGAGAGCAATTTTGAGCTCACGAAGCGTGATTGGGGGAGGGTTTCGTTGTTTTACGCATCTGCCTAGCTCGTCCCAAGCATGCTCGATCGGGTTGATATCCGGGCTGGCCACTCCATACGAGTAATGTTCATCTCTTGAAGGTAGTCATTCACAATCCTACCTGTATGAGGTCGGGCATTGTCATGCATAAATATAGCATCCTCACCTAAATTGACCATAAATGGACCAACGTGATTATTGAGGATTTCTTCCACATATCTTACGCTAGTTAAAGAGCCGTTTTCTATGATCACCAGCTCTGTGCGACTTTCAGAAGAAATTCCGACCCACACAAGTACAGACCCACCACCGTAGGCTACTTTTTCTTCGATGCATGCTTGCTTGAATCTTTCCCCTGGTCTTCGATACACTCTGTGTCTTCCATCGTGCTTGTAGAGCATAAATTTTGATTCGTCGGAGAACATAACTTTTGACCAATCTTCAATACTCCAATTTACGTGGCTCTGGGCATATCTTAGTCTCGAAATACGATGCCCACGCTCCAGTTTAGGGCCGTTTGCAGGTCTAAGGGGTTTTAAGTTAGATTCAGCAAGCCGACGTCTTACTGTCCATGCACTTGGGTTACTTCCTCCGAGGCGTCGAAACTGATTGGTGAGTTCAGTTCCTGTGAGAAAGCGATTTCGAAGCATGGTGTTCACCAAGTATCGGTCTTCTCGTGCTGTGGTACACCTGGTTCTGCCCGTTCCTGGTCTGCGTAGGTTAGAACCAGTTTCTTCGTAACGTCGGAGAACTCTTTGTACTGTTGACAGCGACACACCGACAGTCCTGGCTGTATCGCGCTGACTCCGGCCGGTTTCCAGCATTGTAAGTATTCTGGTGCATTCTTCAGGCGTGAGCGACATAATTTCAGCTTGAATAATGAATATAGAGCACTATCAACATGGTTTATGTACCCACATAAATGACAGATTACAAACAAAAGCAAAACCAAATGCTGTAATTTCGTAGTTCCATCTTCGAAAGTGGCCCTTTTTCAAATTTGATTTTTTTATGATATAACTTTACAATAACTAAGAAGTTTTAATACCTTCATTTAAGGAGTATTACATTGTCTATTAAATACAATTTATTGCATTAACCTAGCATTTTTAGTTTCCGAGATTTTTAGGATTCTTTAAGTGACCCGGATTCATTGCTCTCGAGTGTATTATATAGTAGGATTTATAATGAATCAAACTCACAAAAACTTTCATACTAAAATTGCTTATCTTTTTTTAACTATTCTCTCTCTCTCTCTTTTTATAGCTACTTCCCCCCCCCCCCTTTTCTTTCTTTTTTTCTCTATAGTACAGCTGAGTTATTTTTATTCACTCAAATAGCCTTTTCCAATCGGATTCAAGCCTATCAGTTTTGAAAACTGCCATATAAAAATCTAAAGATTTTAAACCTTATCGCCAGCCGGTAGCTATTACAGGAATGAAGATCCATATTGGTATCCTATTAGCTGCCCAGGATGATTATAATATAGGGCTAAGCTGTTCAACCAGTCAATCGCGGGCGACGCGTTGGCCACCCCTGTGCTATGCACTACAATACAAAATTAAGTTAAGCTATAAACAACGTGATGCCACAGTGGTGATAAGTATCGCCATTGTGGCACCACGTGGTAAAGACTCACATCAATAATCTCGGAGATTTGTTTGTTGACCTCAACGAGCATGGAATAGCCAGTGTAACCAGGCAGGAGGAACCTGGTCCAAGGAGCTCTGTTCAGTAGACCAGCAGAGGGGTTGAAGAACTTCGTGCGCTTTTGGAGCAGCCCTTGGATGTAGCTCCACTTCTCTGCTCCGATTTTTTCCCCTGGAAATTTATTTATTTATTTTTATTAGGCTTCTAAGGTAATTATCATCAGGGCTTATGCTAGAATATATGTATATATTACTTGCTAAATGTATTACCTATTTAAGAGAAACACCGCATGCACCGAGCCCCAGAAGCTTGCACTGCCCCGTGACATTCTCTTGCAGTAGAAGGAAGAAGACGACCGTGCAAGGGCAGAAGCTAACGCCCTAATAGAAGCCTCAGGAGGGGCAAAGACGAATACAGAGCCACCGAGAGGCATTTCAGCCATCGGAGAAACCCATGGCAGCCTGCCAGTTCCCCGATGGTAGATGTCCCCGCGAGTTTCAGCCTCGACAATGGAGCCCTCGGGGGGAGTGGAAGAGCAACTGACTGAATGATCGCATGCATAATTAATCATAAGTAGGTAACCGAGATAATTATTACATGCTTTTTTTTCTCTTCACTCCTTATTAATTATAAAGTCAAGCAAATGATATTAATAACGTGGCAGTCATTACAAAATCAGGAGATTAATAAGTTAATTAGAACAGTCGGAGATGTTGGCCGTAATGCCTTTAGTTTAGGACTGAAACGCAATGAAAATATATAGTGTAATCCCGCTGAATATTCAGCGGGATTACACTATATATTTTCATTGCGTTTCAGTTTTGAGATGAATTTCCGCAACGTCACGCCTGATTCCATTGCATTCTTTAGTTTAGGAAATAGGCAAACTTGTGGAACAGGGAAGTATGCTTATGTATATAATGCAATTTTGCACAAAATTTGAGCCCTCCCGAAGTTTAAACAATTTTCATTTTAAATAAGTAACTCCGACAGAGACTATATATAAACCCGGACTTTCATTATATTTAGTAGTAGTAATGCTGGTTTATTATTGAAAATATTAATACAGAGGAGAAATATTAAGGACTAGATACTAAATTAGAAAAACTAACAACAAAACGCCTACGTTTCAACTGAAAATCAGGGCGGTTATAGGCGCATGTATCGAGAATCTGATATGGGCAGGTCTTTTACTTTTAGCAACAGGTGATTAACAAGCTCATCTTGTCAAATTCTATTAAAATTTTAAAAGTTGCTATAAAAACATCACGTGATTAAAAGTGACAAGACAAGCACCGTTTAATTGATGGTAAGCAAAACACGCTTGTCCAAACAGTTGCAGCGCCATCCAGAAGGTTGCTTTACAATATATTGCGCGCACTGCTATGTGCTCGTCACTCCTTTCACCAAGAGACATAATTATCCTAGATGGTTCTTTGACTGTTTCTAGCAGACATGACGTTGCCTTAAGGCCTACGACCATGCTCGACTATTTCACTCGATACATACATAAAGCTAAAAGTTTTGTTACAAAAAAATGATTCTTGTAACATTTCATAGTTATATGAGTTAAATTTCCTAAGTTATTACCTGCAGCACATTTCCAGAGAACGTTCATAACTGACAGAGACAGAAAATCCTTAGGCGATGTGGGCTGGCCACCCTGCTTCGTAATCCAGTCAACGAGCTCTGACATGGCGCCTTGGATGTCCTTCTCCATGGGACCCTTGCCGAAGCCGGCATTTCGTAGATGCGTCAGAGTAAATTTCCGATGGATCTTCCATAGAGGTCCGTCGGCAAGAGTTATACCTGTAACGATGTCATGTTTTTAACCGACTTAAAATGAAGGAGGAGGTTCTCTATTCGATTGTATTTTTAACGAAGAAAAAAGGCAGAATTCTCCTCCTCCAGACGCTCCTCGTCGCCAAATTCAGAAGTAAAGCACTCAAAGTATGTCGGTCTGCTCGTTCGTACACAAGCCTCATGCACACAATGCCGATCGGCGGTTACATCGACCCTCCGTTCACTCAAACAAACTTACGCCACCCGCCATTGCTATGCTTTAGTTGTTGCTTAGCGAGAATTCAGACCCCTTTTTTATTTGTTCAAGCTTACTAAATTATTTTTTCCGTTTTGCCCTTTTATAAAATACCTAAGCAAAGAGTTTCATACCTGCTCTCATCCCAAAACCCCGCAACCTTACGAAGAAGTTGTCTGGTCTTCCTTCAAAGTCCGCAGCATACAAAGCTTCTTTAACATTCTTCTCACCAAAGAAGACCACCACTAGTTCACCACCCAGATTCAGCCCCAAGGCTTTTGTGGAGTGTTGTTTGGATAGTTCTAGAAATGCTTTGAACTGAGAGCCATGTTTCTTAGTCAGAGAGTATACTTCGTTGCTGCTTCCAAGGAATGGGTACCATCTGGGACCTACAGTATAAAAGTTTTGAGGAAATTTGGTCGCATTAAGTTATTTATCTAAAAGCCATAATAGGGGATCGGACAGTAATCAAGAAAAAATCTAAAATGTAGTTATAACGAATTTTCGTCGAACCAGAAAGATCATCCAATCAATATATTTCTGAAGTAATAGTTATTTATATTTTTAAATCAATAAATTAAATCTAATAATTCTGTCATTTTAAATCTGTTCTTCATCTTAAACGAAACAACAATTACAGTGCATGACGTCATTTGAAGGCAAATGCCGAGGCAAATGCTGAGTCAAGCTTGTGTTTATTTTACGTTATTACTTTTCATAAAATGTTTTTTGCTCATTTTTTCATTTCATTTCTACAATGTAGTCCTCAAACTTCACAAAACGTATTTAAATCTCTTTGCAAGTTTTATTTCGAAGAGTTTGTCGTTTTCTACTTTCGACGTCACAAGTTTTGGGGTGACCTTTTGCGCGGCAATATTTGAAACATAATATTTAAACATAGTGTATTTTTCATGGCTATATATATTCATTGTAGTTAATTTAAAACACTTTCCAAAAAGTTGTCCGATCCCCTATTGTAAACAGTGCTGATAAAAAAATTAAGCTATCATGATCATTAACGAAGAACTCAAGATTAGTTCTTCGTAATGATGGCACGTGCTGCAGTCCGGTTAGTGCAGAAAAAAGAAAGAAAGAAAGAAAATAAGTTTATTATTAAACTATCTTAAACTTAAAACAGAGGTAATAGGTACAGTAAAAGCTCTTTATTCAGTATTGGCATCACAGACTAAACGTCAATTGATCACACTGACTCTACCGCCGTATCGGATAAAGAAACTAGAACCTAGAACCTGGAAGATACATCAAGAAACTGAGAGGCAATTTTGTAGTTTGATACAATTTGTTGGCCTTCTACAATGTTTTGTGTCTTATGGTCCTACGTCATTTATAAGTATCTCACCTGGGGGAAATTTTCTTGGTTTTACCGTTAATTGTACCAAATAAACAACAAATATTGTAAACAAAATCAAAATCGGCACAATCATTTTTTAAATAACTTTCCTTATTTTTATTTGTAGAGGCACTTTTTGTGCAGCAAGTTGTTTACAATATAATCATTTATTTAGGAATGCCTCTCTTTAATAAAAGCTGACATATATCTACCTATCATGTTTTACAGTAGGTACATAATTATTATTATGACGTTTTGCCCGAGAAAGGTCATCTTAAATTATTTTGCTGGGTACCATTGTTTACGTGGGAAGTAAGTAGGTAATTAACATTTTCTTCTTTGTTAGTGATCACACTAAAGATAATTATTATTACTGATCTTCATCACAACATCTCTCTATAGGTACCTACTTAAGGTACTACCATCAAGGTAGCTTTGACTATAGTACCTTCCTACTACCTATTATAAAACTGTAAGCCAATTGTATAAGTTTGAGCCAATTCTATAAATTGAAAATATTTTTGAAAGAAAACTGGGATCGACAAGTTAGTGGACTGATACCGCAGATCGACACTTCATAAGATCAAGCTTAAAAAACTTGTGGTTTACAGGCTTTGATAGCCATTGTGTTTGTTACACTGCGCATGAAATGAAATGATAAAATGATAAGTAATTGACAAAGACGTAGAATAAATCGGTCCGCTCCCATTATAATGCATTATAATGTATAATTTGCTATACCCTAGTAGGGTCATATGTAATCTCACCACTACAATAAGAACTTTTGTGTACATATGTTTGCAATAAAGTATTGAGTATTGAGTATTGAGTATTGAGCTCTGACAAAGTAATGCCAAGATAAATTTAACATATATGTAAGAGCTTATACTGTTGTCGTAGACATGTATGCCGCGTGTGACGCCCAGCCCCGCCTCGCCTCCCCTGTAATGCAAGCGCATCATCTCCTCCATGCGATTTTGCAAATGCCGTAAAGCAGAAACAAGAGCGGCAAAATAAAACGAAGCTGGAAGTGAAACAGCAAAACAAAGTTGTTCCACCACGACCCAGCACCAAAGCTGACGTAGATGGTTTCGTTACAGTAGAGAGACGACGAAGACCCACTAATCGGAACCAGTGCGGTACCGCACCGACAGGTTCTGAATATCTGCTGCGCCCCGCTGTGCCGAGGACATTGTTGTACGTGTCGCGGCTGCACTTCACCTCTACGGAAGAAGACCTGGTGCAGTACATCTCAGTGAAAACGAAACTGATGTTGAGGCAGGATACGTGACACCACCAGAGCGGCGCGACGGTATTACGTGCTCAATAACAGTGTTTTAGTGTTTTATAAATTTTATATATATATATATATATATATATATGTTAGTCTCTAAGGTATTTGTGATATGGGCCTCTGATATGATTACTTAGCGATTTTTTATTATTGCCTGAAATAAATGAAAATTTATTTATTCATTTATTTATTATATCATCATCAGCCCATCACGTTCCCACTGCTGGGACTCGGGCCTTCTCTCATAGAGAGAGAATGGGCCATAATCCACCACGCTGGCCCAGTGCGGGTTGGTGGATGTCACATGTCCTTGATTTTTTGTGATTAATTCTTGGACATGCCGGTTTCCTCATGATGTTTTTCCTTCACCGTTTTCAGAACGAGTGTTAAATCCGCACATAACTTAAGAAAGTCAGTGGTGCGAGGCCAGCGGGATTCGAACTTGGGTACGTCGGATCGAAAGTCGCACATTCTCCCACTGAGCCACACTCGCTCTTAGTTAAGTCGCGCGACAGTAGTGAATTCAGTTAGGTACCTATCACTTTTCGCTTCCGCGAGTGAGCCTATTTCAACAATAACAATGGGGATAGGGTCGGATGGCCAAGGTTTAACGATCCTTACTATTAACTCGAAATAATACGTCGTTCTTCCAGTAAATCGATTATTCTTCCATTATATTGACATTTTGCAAAACGTCCTCTCGTTCTGACAGCTCAGGGTAGAATGACGAAATTTTACAAAAATTTATAAATGTCTATTTTTTTTAAATGTGCTATTTAGGCATGTAATCAATACATTCAATCATAATAAAAATTTAATAAATATAGAATATTTTTGTTGTTGTTTTATAGTGATCTCTAACACAAGTTATAAACATGTATTGAACTTCCAAGATGGTAGGTTCACGGTTTGAAACTCTGTGTCAC
The DNA here is from genome assembly GCA_951640565.1 of Petrophora chlorosata. Taxonomy (NCBI): domain Eukaryota; kingdom Metazoa; phylum Arthropoda; class Insecta; order Lepidoptera; family Geometridae; genus Petrophora; species Petrophora chlorosata. The sequence goes on along the minus strand of OX621202.1, from coordinate 16,152,371 downwards.
TTGGACGGGTGACCGTTTGTGTGAGCTATGTCGGTAACTTCAGTTCTCTTCTTTGGTCTGGCGAGCATAGCTCATTCCACCTCTCGCTAAGCAACTTTCGATTTCGATAAAACTTTGAATACGGGTAGTGTTTGAAATGGAGACTAAGTTAGGTACGTTCACGCAGGCAATTGGGAAATTTCGGTTGAAAAGAGGGTCGGTTCCGTTAATGACGGGTCTGAAACTAGAAATGTAATCTGAACTCGGTGTAACTGATAACGCAATCAACTTTAGCTAATATATGCGGCTATTGAAAAACACGACTATAGTATCGATCCTTTTTAACCGTCTTCAAAAAAGGAGAAGGATCTCTATTCGACTGTTTTTTTTATGTGTTACCTCAGAACTCTGTCGTTGATGAACCGATTTGAAAAATTCTTTTTGTGTTGGGTTCAGTATAGCTACGAAGTCGCCCCATATAAATTTCATCGATATTTTTTTTACGCTTAATAAATCCATGTTTGGCCACTATCTCGCCTGATGTGAAGCGATGATGTGGCCTATGATGAAGCACATAGATCTAGAGAGAGACGGCAGTTGAGTGGCTGCTCAGACCCGTCTCCCCGATGGTTCACCGAGCATCATCCCGAAACACGACTAGGTCGCTTGACGGCATGGCTTTGTTCGGTGGGTGGTACACGGCCAGAGCCTACCACTCCAAAAATTTGGTCATTTGACCTTGGACTTCGAAGATACATTGAAGTCGGTTTTTTTGTTTGATAAAACGTATTACTTGTATGTATAGTCTACACGGTCGAAGTCACGGGCAAAAAGTTGTAAAATAATATTTCGTCATACAGTTTGAAACAAAAACCTCGGACCCGTATTTCTTGTCAAAATTGTCCGTTTTTATAAGATGTACTAGCTTATAAAAACGGACAATTTTGACAAGAGAGCGAGAGCGTAAAATGAAATAATTATAAGCACTTACCTAATAACTTTATTCACATAAATGTAAATTTTCATTTGATAATCAGTTAAACATCACACAAATACTGACACGTCACTTTTTATAATTACTTATACGTTTCAGACATGATATAAAATAGGAACAGGACAAATAGGTAGGTAGGTATATCCATATATCTACAGCAAAACTCACACTACACATTAGAAGTAACATTCAAATTCAAAATAAACGTATACACCACTCCTGCCAACATCCCACCTAACATAGGCCCCAGCCAGTCCACCCAATGATCTGTCCATATATTCATCACCACCGCTGGGCCCAAAGACCTGACAGGGTTCAATGAACCTGTGTAGGAGAGACAGGCACACTGACAAGCTGTTATACTAAGACCTATAGCTAACGGAGCGGAGCCTAAACCTTTAGGACCTCGGTTAAGGTCACCGACGGCTAATGACACAGCTACATTGATAAACGTCATGAGAAATTCAAGAGCGAAGACTTGTTCTAATCGCAGCCCTGGATGAGGGATGATGGCGCCGAGGTTCCCCCTGGTTGATTTTTCCGATATACCGTAGGCGACTGCAGCTCCTGAAGACAAAAGAACATGAGGTATTCCATAAGGTATAGCATACTGATGGAATGCGTCCTGAACAAAGCCCAGAGAGATTCATTTATGCTTAAACTAAATTTGAGTCAATTTGATAGAGGAACGTTTGTATGCATTATGGCAGAACCTACATCTGATGCTGCAATATTGCTATTGGAGTCACAGTCAGAACCACTGTCATATGTAAGGTTGATTTGTTTTTAGGATATGAAGAAACTAACATTTTTTTATGTAACTGAATGACGAGACGAGCTGGTCATTTGCCTGATGGTAAGCAATACGCCAGCCCATAACAGCACCACACAGAACTTTTTTTTGCAAAACCCTGCGCGGTGCTGCACTGCGGTCGTCACCCTGAGACAATAGGGGATCGGACAACTTTTCAGAAAGCGTTTTATATTAACTATAATTAGTATATATAGCCATGAAAAATACTATTTTAATTAAATAACGCTCTAAAGTACCTAAAACTATGTTTTAATATTATGTTTCAAATATTGCCGCGCACAGTAATTTCGCTGGCTACAATGCCCTTCAAACTGGAACACAGTAATGCTTGCGCACGACTGCTTGGCGGCTAAATAATTGGCAAAGCGGTGGTACCCACGCAGACGGCCTCGTACGAGAAACCTACCTACCACCAGTAAAAAACATGCATTGTTAAAAAATTAAATGATGGAAAAATATTAAATTCGTAATATTGCAAGGTGACACAGCAGTAGGTTTTACCAACAAAATTTGGCCTTTCTAAGCGTACAAATATATTGAACAGTTTTAGAGTAACTAAATTATTTATTTATTTCATATTAAATGTCAATATTTCGTAAAAATGTCCCTTTATTACATTCTAGAAATACAAAAGGTGTAGACGAAGGTATACGATAGGTATAAGCAAGGTATAGGTATAGATGAAGATTACTATAACTTATAGTAGGTATATGGTATATCTATAATCTTCAGAGAATAAAGAATCGCAGGTCATAGATAGAATAAGAGGTTTTTGTGGTTCCTGTGCAGTTTGCAACTCAAAAGCTTACCACTATAACTCTACCAATTTTGTGTGCATCCTGAGTTTTGCTGGTACTGCAGCGCTCGTAGCATAGTTCGTCTAGCGTTCGTAAACAGATCTGTTAGGTAAAGTAATTTTCGCCGCCGTCACTTGACTGTTTGTGTGGTATTTACATCTGACACATACGGCTAGGGCGAAGGCCTTCGAGTGGTCTACAAACTCCACCAGGGTTGTCCAACACAATTTCTTTTTAAGTCTCAAATGCCTAGTTGTTTCGTTGACGAAGTACCATCTTCTTTCTCTTGTCAACCCAAGTGTCGGAGTATGTAGACCATTCGAAGTCCTCCGACAAAGCAAAATGTCTGTTGAAGAATGGTAATGTCACCAACGAAATAACTAAAAGCCATTTGAAACTTGAAATTCAATTTAATTTCGGTAAACGACAATACCGCGTACGATTTGTGATTCAATAGAAAAAAATTCACCCCGGACGTGGGTGACATTCATCCAGAGAGGTTGATATATTAACCAACCTACGAACTTGTGCCAACATTTTCGTTTCCGATTGTAAAGATAACGTGAACTTTGCTCCAAGAGGTTAAAATCTGGCATTTTCTAGCTCTCTAGAGGTAGAGCCATAATTCAATCAAAACTTTATTGAACCTGCCATGATCAATCACCTATTCTGAATAACTACGGACTTGCTGAAGTCATGGCTAGTGAAATAATTCAAATGAAGCAACAAATCTTGGAGCTCCACACTTCTGAAGAACATAATGAGTAGAAAAAGGACCGCTATAGCAAAATAGCCACCTTTAACTTTTATCTAAGTATATAAAGTTACTACTGTATTACATGAATGTATAATTTTAGATCAGCAATTTCAGTGGACTGGGCGTCAGCTCAACTCAGCACAGAGGCTCTGGGTTCGATTCCCGACAATCCTTGTCGTGGTTAAGGTATTCTGAAGCTGTGTGTTGTCAAATAACGGTCCTTTGAGTTGCTGGTTCTTTTGATACAAACAATCTTAGGGGTTATTTATACGATCTCTAAGTAATTTGTTGTCTATGTTTTATACCTGCGACACTGCCAATCGCCTGCACTGCAACATAACACACTGCCCTCAAAGGCTTTATGTACCCTGCAATCATGACTCCCAATGTCACAGCCGGGTTAATATATCCCCCAGACACATGCCCCACTATCTGCACTATAGAACTAACCAACAATCCATTGGCGAAAGCCACCCCTAAGTTACTCCTATAAGGATCACTTACGACTAGAAGGCAAATAGATAAGTAAAGAAACGTCCCTAAGAACTCGGCGAAAAGCTGTTTCAGGAGTATCTTCCAGCTTTTCATTTCGTTTACACCGAGAAAAGATTTTATCGACATTTTGCCGAAGTATTAACAGAATTGTTGAAGGGAATTGTCAAAATCTAGTTGGCTCCATAAAACTGCAAATTGAATACAATATAATACAATACAATAATACTTTTTTTATTTTTTTTACGCTTTATACTTATATCTATGTTTGGCCACTATCTCGCCTGATGTGAAGCGATGATGTAGCCTAAGATGGAACACATAGATCTAGAGAGAGACGGCAGTTGATTGGCTGCTCAGACCCGTCTCCCCGATGGTTCACCGAACATCATCCCGAAACACGACTAGGTTGCTTGACCGCATTTTTTTTTAAACTATCACATTTATAGATCCTGACCCCTAACTAGGATTTCCTGTATCTAGGGAACCAGGAACTACCATGGTCCCACAACACCCAGACTTTTTTTTCTGTGCACAAACCTTATAACTAAGGTAGTACAATGGGCGGCCTTATCGCTATGTGCAATTACTTACAGGCAATTTAGATGGACAGGAATTTTAATAGAAATATTGCGGTCTGTGTGGTGTACGTACCTACCTGCTTAACGTTTATGGATGGATGGACTTAAAAAAGTTTTGCAACCAAAGATAGTGCGTGATTAAGCTTACTTACTAACTCCAATTTATTAGCTAACAATAAGTACATAATTAGGTAGATAGTATTATTGCAGAGGCGGAGAATTCCTCCTCCAAGGATGCAATTCCTTGCAATGTCGGGGTCAAAATCGGGGTGATGAGCGCAATGCAGTGCTGCCAGTTCTTTTTAATGTATTAAACGTTCTGGGTGGCACTGCAGTTGTTATGGGCAGGCGTGGCGCTTAACATCAGGCAAACGACTTGCTCGCCCAGTATTCAGTTCCATAAAAAATCTAAGAAATATCACATCACACTAATTTATAAATGCGACGCCGACGCTGGCCGGCATTTTTATCGATATACTGACCCGCGCAAAAGTGCTGAATCAATTTCGATAAAATTTATATGGGACCACCTCTGAAGTATGACCTAACAAACAAAAAAATAATCATTAAAATCAATTCACAATTGGCGGAGTAATCGTGTAACAAAAATATATATATATAAAAACATAAAAAAACATACAGTCTAATTGAGAACCTCCTCCTTTTTTTTCTTTTTTTTTAATATTTTATTTCAGACACAGGATCCATAGCACATCACATTTAAAAAACAAGTAAAATTCAAATTAAATAAAATTACAAATTTACAAAAAAAAAAAAATTGATACAATATTTGTACACGTACACAATATTAGGTTGCGATTTGCAACCACCGTCTATACATGTCTGTCAGAAAGACTTCTTATAATAGAGTTTTTACACTTGAAAACTCTGGACATAAATCTCGCTATTCGGTTTCTCTGTATGGCATTGAAAGTATTAACGCGCGCTTCTAAGAACATGCCAGAGGCACTACAGTAACGGTAGAGCCCATTAGTTGCCTAAATATATTATTATAGGCAACTCGAATGCCATCAAGAGATTTTTAGAGTAATTTGTTGACAAGTGTAAAAAGACTGACAGAAAGATCTAAATAACGTGACTTTTACATCCGGAGAAGATTTACAAAATTTTCTAGCAATCATATTGCCAACAACACACACATATATAACACACATATTTTTGAAGTCGGTTAAAAATATGAGTTGGGGTTCCGCCAAAATTAAGGAGATAATTTAGACTCCACAGCTAAACGGGATGGGAACCGCTGCCCTAATGCAATTTAAACTCAAATTCTTGCAAAAACTATAGAACAGATTTCTAATTACAATTGAACGATAAAACTAAAAATAACTTTTGATATATACATACCTAGACTTTGTGTAGGTCGTTTTTATCTAGCCCCTGTATATTCTGAATAGTTTACCTAAACTAAAACTAATGTAGAGAATGCCCCCGGCAAAGTAAATGGCGTAGGTGTACTTTCATTACGTGACCTTTCAGTAATTAAATTTGTTACCAAACTGACCTCGTAGTTCCTGATAATGTTGGTATTTCGAGTTCGTTCTTTTTACGTCAGCAATCCTCTGACGTCATATCGTAATCCTGTGACATTGCAAAAAAAGTTGGTTCTTACCAAATGATACGGGATAGAACAATTGCAGGTAAATCAAATAAAGACGAGCGCAGCAAGCTCAAAAATTTTACACTTAGTAGGTACATACGTATTATGCAACAAAAAACAGTACAGGTCCGCTATGTGACTGGTTTAATTTGACAAAATAGAAATAACAACAAACAATGGATAAACAAATGAAACAATGGGCGGCTGGCGCTGCCCTTTTTTCTCTATTTTTGCTGCCCCCTGAAATGTGCCGCCCGGGGCCATAGCCACGGTACGCTATTATTAAATTAGTACAGTCATTTGGTTTAAAAATTCGTGGTTACCTGGAAAGTTTTCCGGGAGTTTTGAAAATTGGTAATTTTATAGATTTTGATGTGCTCTTTCCGAATTTCAACTTTGCCACCTCGTATTTTTGCCGCTCGCTCCGCCATATTGGAAAAATGGCGCCTAAAAGCAGTTTTTTGACAATACCTCCTTTCCGACTTATTTTACGATAAATAGTTATATACGAAATGAAACTAGAGACAATTACCTACAATTTATGTATCCACCTTTTTTCATAAAGTCAATAGTTTTGGCGTACAAGCGCGGCAAAGTGTACTCCAACACGTGCGTTGCGTTGAACTTTGAACTTTACACTTTACACAAAAAGGTAGATAGATACATAAATTGTAGAGTCTCTAGTTTCATTTTGTATACGAATATAACTATTTATCGTAAAATAAGTCAAAGTGTACTCCAACATGCGCGTTGGAGTACACTTTGAGGCGCACGTATGCCAAAACTATTGACTTTATGAAAAAAAAGTGGATACCTACATACAATTTTATCATTACATTTTATTGTAGGTTATTGTAATTGTCTCTAGTTTTATTTCGTATATAACTTTTTTTCGTTAAATAAGTCGGAATGGACGTATTGTCAAAAAACTGGTTTTAGGCGCCATTTTTCCAATATGGCGGCGCGAGCGGCAAAAATACGAGGTGGCAAAGTTGAAATTCGGAAAGAGCACATAAAAATCTATATAAATACCAATTTTCAAAACTCCCGGAAAACTTTCCAGGTAAATCTACCAAATGACTGGACTAAATGGCACAATGTAGATTTAATTTTTTTAAGTTGCCGGGTACCCTTGTAGAGAACAACAAGCCTTTGATTGGCCCTTACTCAACAATCGACAAAAATATTTGTTAGTCTGTATCTGTTCTCATTCTCTTCGTTCATTTTCTTCATTCATTCGTTTCGGTTTGAGACCTCAATGGGTTTGACGCAAGTTTGACGTCATTGAAAAAAACTGACATTTCCATGACGTAGGAGCAGGGCTGCCAGACGCACGAGAATTTCGGCTCAGATACGTACGACGTAGGTACTAGGCATTATAATTATTATATTATATTATTGTTCTCGCGAAGTTACGAGAATTTTAGCAGTTAAAAAGTTATCGTTTTAATTGTGGTTTTTCAGGCAAGTAGGTGGAAAATTTTCATCGTCGCTCAACTCGCGCTCTTAACTTTTCGAAAGAATGAGCTTTTTTGGAACAACAGATTGCACAGAGCAGACAACAGTTTGATGAAAATCGACGTCATATTATTTATACAATTCAGCATATAATTAATAAAATAGAATCAGCTGCATAAAATATACGAAACACAAAAGTGTATGGTATATTTAGCTAAAGTTACTACAAGTTAAGGAAAATCGTTCCGTATCTACTGTTCTAATTGTGGACAATTTCGCTAACTTTTCTCATTGATTTCGCGAATAAATTAATATAAGGTATGAAATTTTTTCATTTGTTATCATGTTGGTACGAGAAACAGTAGTCTGGCAACTCTGCGTGGGACGTAGTGACGTAGGTGACGTATTTCCAGTGGTTTTCAGGCTGAAGTTTCAGTATTTTGCAAGGTTTTCATGAAATCAATGAAAATGACCATCAGAAAGCAGTTTTATTTGTGACAAACCAATCATATTCGACATTATGGAATCAAACAGTGACTTAGAGGAAAATGAAATACCTATATGGCAGGAACCGCGGTGCGAGCCTTTAGGGGCGGCCAAAGAGGCTCTTTGTGATGAACACGCTTCAGAACAGGCCTCCGGAGACAGGCTACATGCTCTGGAAGAGGAGCAGGAGATATTGTCGTCCTCAGTGTTTTCCCTGACGTCGCATCTTGCGCAAATCGAGTTCCGTTTGAGGCAGATCATAAACACACCGCCAGAAAAAAGAGATGAGATGCTAAAAGCCCTAGAGGAGTATACAGTGCGTGCGTGTGGTGCCACGGACTCCCGCACGGCTCCGCAAGGCAGCTCCGGCGAGCCGTCGTGCGGTGAGTGCGCTGAACTCGAACACAAGATAAAAAAACAACGCGCCCGCATTTCCGACTTCATGCAACGACTGAAGACACAACTCGTAGAACTTGACCAATTCACTTCTAACGTTTCTAAAATAGATCCCACACATAGATCTATGTTACAGTACCTACAGAAACAACTAAACCAAAGCCTGGAAGAAGGATGCCACCAAAAACCACTGACTGCTGAGGAGTTAACGCAACAGATCAATGGCGCTGTCCACCAGTATGCTGATAAGCAACTATCAAAAGATGAAATAGTCAGCAAACTACAAACTCACATAGAAGAAATGCAAAAGTTCATAAACTTGATGAAGAGTCCTGAAGAATCCGATAAAGCTAATGAAAATAGGAAAGCAGGGAAATCTGAAAAGTTTGAGAAGACATTCAATGGAGGTAAAGTCAAGGATGATCTACGTGGAGAAACTATCGACTTGATGCGGAGAGCTTCTAACATGATGCAGATAGTAGCTGTTTCTCAATTCGGATGTTCCCTAGATTCTAACAAAAGGTATGAAAGAAAGTCATCAACTACAGTCACTCACTGGGGCAACCTACGAGCTAGATTAGAAATGTCTATTGATGCCGTTCTGCGCCTTGTAACAAGAGAGAGACCTTCACAATCTATCATCGACAACTATGATACTGAATCTGAAGAAGATGGTATAATAATAAACGATGCACCGCTGACCACAACTGTACGAAAACATTTGGCTGTTAACTTACGTGATCTTTTGCAACATGGACTTAGAGGACCGGAATCTACCTCCCTGGTTCCGATCATAGGCTGCTTTCCAGTACGAAGATCATCCTCCTCTCGCAGTATGCATGTCTGGGAGCTTATTCTACGTTATTACGAGCTAAATGACGGAGACAGGTTTAATTCCACACCAGCTAGGAAATTAAGCCAAAGTTTTAACTTAGACATAGTTGGAGGGACAGCCATAACAAATAAACAGAGCTTGTTGAGTGCTATAGAGAGTATTGTCGCTTCACATACTCCATACAAGAGAAGTTATGATTGTCATTTCAAAGCTTTCGTTTGTGCTGCACTTAATTCACAGAAGCTCGTTTTGTGGTTGAACACCATATTAAAAAGTCGAAACCTGGTTGATGCACACTATTCTTCAACTAGTTACGTGGTTAATACTGGTTTTCAGGACGCTTTGCAGAGCTTAGATCGTTTCACTCAGCACCACTTTGACTTGCCCGTGGACCTCGCCGTTAAGCAATTCCAGAATATCAAAGATGTATTTATGTAATCTAGCTAATTTAAGAGTACACTTTTATACATAATCAAATGGTTTATGATGCCTTCCACAATAGCATGCTTATGCAATTACTGTACTTAAATTAATTCTAGTCCTAATAATGATAGAATAGTCATAATTATGGTACAAAATATTCCATATTGTTATGTTTTATAGATTTATTTTATTGTAATCACATGTAACATTTTTATTTTTATGCTCTCTAAACCTGAATCGTAATGAAACATTCCAATGAGATCTCTATGAAAAATAATATATAATAATTGTGATAAAGTTGTATCAAACATAATATACCAAAGATGTACCAAAACTTAAGTATTATACCTAGTATTTATGGCGCAGATGAAAATTGCTAATTATACTGTAGTTGAAGCATTCAAAAGGATTTTTATTTCTTTTTACCAATGGCTCCCCCACCATCAATTATTTATGGAAACTTCATTATGCTTAAACTAGGCTTAAATCAGGACTAGAAAAACTTAGTACATTTTAAAACAGGTATCTCTCCGTTAGCTTAAGCTGTAGCCTTCATTGAATAAAAAAAGCGTAATTTAGTTGTTCAAGTCCATAGCTTACTTTCAGCTTGCAGGTTGTCTCAAAACAAAAAAAAACGCTTTTCGTGGTTTAAGTGTAAGTTCTTGTTATCATGTGAGATAGTAGTGTACATAAAATAAAATAAAAATTACTGAATCTGAAAATATAAGGTTTTTTTCGGGTGGGAAAATATTTGCCTTTGCCCGTTTAGGGACAACCCAAGTGGGAAATTATTTCCCTTTGTCCGATCATGTCTATAAATTTTAATAGACTAGTAACTTACTCTGACTTTACTTTTGAATTTATGTACCTCGATCCTCAAATAAATGTGTACAGATTTATTTACATAGAAGTGAAGTGGAGGGATAGTGTGCGAATGAAAGATTGACAAGGTGGGAAAATAGTTCCCTGATTAAGGGTTAACGGTTTTCTAAGCTTATGGGCTATGAAGCTGTTATGGGGCATGCAACACAAAAATAAAATCTGAGTAGCCTTTATGCCTGGAGGCAGACGAAACAGCGCCGCATGTGCTCCTGGAGTGCAGCAGCGTGGCGACCCAGCGAGCAGAGTTCCTGGGCGCGCCGGGGTCGTTCAGAGAAGCCTGCGCCGAAAGCGGAGAGCTGCTGGCCTTTCTGAATGACATCGGGTGGCTGGACTAGCTGCCGCCACCCCATCACGCAAAAAGGGCCGACTAACGGCCTAATTGCGGAAACCTGCCCGCCCAACAAGTAACAAGTAAGTAAGTAGCCTTTATGATCTGGACAAAACAATTTTGTATGTGCTAACTGCAACAAATGGAATCAAGTGTTATATCGTTTGTAATGTAAGGTTTTTGTAAGCAGCCACTTTGAAGTTATTATTCTCGACCTTCTGTATTAATAATTCTAATGTAATTTTGTAAATGCCCTTACTATTAGATAAAGATTATTTACATACTCCTGCTGGTTAGTTTGACTAAAACCCTGTATTTTATCGAAGGCAGCCCTAATGAGACCCAGAAATAGATAATTAGGTGAAAAAATAGGGGAGAAAAAATATAAAAATATATATACTCGTACTCAATTTTTAATTTATTTTAAATTAATAAATAAACACTCCAAAACAAGGACATCATTTAAACAACAAACACGGAAAATAAAATAAAATACATTCGAATTGGAGATAGACATAAAAACGTAAATGTACGTATATTAAGTATTCAAAATTCTGTAAAATTCCACGGTATAACGGTACTAATTTAAAAATGGATAAAAGCACTTCCAGCATAAATGCATATTGTTAATGATACGTCGTTATTTTATCAATACTGAGACACTACATCCACTGCTGGTCAAGTCACGCGATCAGAAAATTTTCCAGTCATTTTATAAAACAAATGTAAAACAATTTTGACACTATTGTATGTGAAGAATAAAGTGTACATTGTATTCAAACAAGATTCTCTACATAAAATAGATAACATGATGTAAAGTGGCGAATTTAATAACAGTTTAGAAATTATACGAGTGCCATAGACATACATAACTAGTGACAAATACATATGTTTATTTTAATTAGCACACTAAAATAGAAAATGTAAAGTGTACATTTCTTTGTGCATTCCCGTTCGTCCAACTGCCGTCGTCCCACCAGTGAGTGGGTAATCTTTACTACTCGAATAATCTAATTTTAGCAGTGATCTAACGAGCCTTCAAAATTGTCAGAAATATTACGTAAGTGTTGGTAAATTTAAATAACACTACCCATTTCCAATGCTCAGTGCTAATCTCATATCAAATTTCGCCGCCGGATGGTGTATTTTTTTTTGTTTATATTTACGTATAGCTATTACTAGAGAAATTCCGATCACATGACATGTAAGTTTGTTCATCGCAGCTTGTTTACTTGGGTCCCAGCATGTCTTCAGGCCTGACCCATTGGTCAAACTGTTCGGCGGTGAGATGACCGAGTTTAATGGCTGATTCCTTGAGGGTGGAGCCTTCCTTGTGTGCCTGTTTCGCGATTGCCGCCGACTGGAACAAATTATGTTGGTTAAATACTGATTTGTGTTGGAAATCTCATCCTAGCTCGAACTTCGTATATTTTTTTTCAGTAACGAGCAGGCTTATTGTATAACTCTAACATATATCGCGATACTTTCAATTTGTCATCTGAAGGATATTCACGAACTTTAGATCGATAAACTAGCGATTGCGATAGCGATGGCGACGCATTTTTAAATACATTACGCTAATTGACGTTTAAATTTTAATTAATTGAGGAGGTTTGTTTCAAAACTTGACTATTCAACTTTTTGTTTTTTTTCACAATCTGAGAAAATAGTTTTTTACGTATGCAGCTTTGTATTGGAATAATCTATTTTTGACGATATCATGCCTTTAAATATTTTTTTTCTGTTGTAATTATCAAGTTTTGGCCCAATTTTATTTTCGCGGTGTAAATTTGAATGTTACCAAACCAAAAACAAACAGTTTTATCGAAAGTGCAATAGACGCCCCAGGGCGTCGCGACGCACAGTTAGGGAAGCCCTGATTTATACACAATAATAGTATCGGAAGCACCCTCCATTAAAAGTAACAAACACCTTAACAATAATAATATTAGTGTACCTTGTCGTATCCAATGTGTGGATTGAGCGCAGTAACCAACATAAGGGACTCGTGCATGATCTTGGCGATTTTGACTTCGTTTGCCTTGATGCCAACCGCACAGTTCTTGTTAAACGCTTGGCAACCATCACCTGAAAAAAAAACGAATTAATTAAAAAAAAATGTAGTTTGTATCTATGTATTTTTAAAATTATCATAGTATTTATTCTGTGTATTTAGTCACGTCATTTTCAAGAGTAACCTAACGAAAACTGAAAACCAAAACAGTAGTTTGCTGGCAGAATAACTGGCAAAGCGGTGGAACCAACCCAGGCGGCTTCTGAAAAACGAGAGACTTACCTAGCGAAATTAAATAGAATACATTATTTGTTTATATCTATTTAGTCAGTCGTTTATTATGATGAATAAATAAAAGAATAAAAGGAAATTTACAATAAAATTATGAGATAGATACCCTAACTAGTATAGTCTAGTTATTATATTTTAATTAAGCACTTGCTGTGCCCGGCATGTGTTGCAATAGGGAATATGCATGTTGTCAAAAAATCTGGAAAGTACTTTTTACGACAGATTACTCCTGTAAACATTTAGTAGTGATATAATTATTACTATTAATAGGGGATCGGACAACTTTTCAGAAAGTGTTTTAAATTAACTACAATGAATATATATAGCCATGAAAAATACTATTTTAATTAAATAACGCTCTTAAAGTACCTAAAACTATGTTTTAATATTATGTTTCAAATATTGCCGCGCAAAAGGTCACCACAAAACTTGTGATGTCATATGTAGGTAGAAAACTACAAACTTTTCGAAATAAAACTTGCAAAGAGATTCTAATCCGTTTTGTGAAGTTTGGGGACTATGTTGTAGTAATGGAACGAAAAAATTAGCAAAAATACATTTTATAAAAAGCAAAAACGTAAAATAAACACAAGCTTGACTCACGACATTTGCCTACAAATGACGTCATGCGCTGTGATTGTTGTTTCATTTGAGATGTAGAGCAGATTAAAAATGTCAGAATTATTTATTGATTTAAAAATATAAATCATTATTATTTCACAAAAATATTGATTGAATGATCTTTCTGGTTCGACGAACATTCGTTCTAACTACATTTTAGATTTTTTCTCGATTACTGTCCGATCCCCTAAAGCGTAGTTTTTTTTTTGTATTTCAATGTTTCTTTTACTTATTTTTGGAGAAACGGGACGTAATCGGAAAACGCTTGAGTACGTGCAACCACTATCTGACGTCACGCACCTCGCTGCATATTGGTAAATTTTTGAGCCCGTTCTATTGGTAAAATATTGACACACACACATGTAGCATAGATTGACCAATGAGGAGATCCGAGGTCCCCACCGTTTGACGACACACACAAATGGCGCCTTTATGTTGATTTAAATTGATTCAAATTTTCATTTCATTATTTTATTGACGAGTGATGCCGTAAATTTTTTAAACATTTTTAAAATTAAATAATATTCAATAATGAGTCGATTCATGCTTTAAAAAAATGCATGCATATTCCCTATTACAGATTTATGCCAGGAACCCTCGTACGTACCCAGAAGAACCCACCAAATTTTCATCACAATCGGATCAATGGTTTAGGAACGCATAAGGACACACATACAAACATTCATTTTTATTTAAATAGATGTGTAATCTTCAAGTATGATGAAAGTAGTAGTAGTTCTTAACGAATGCCAAGCGAAACACTAAAAAGCCGGCCAAGTGCGAGTCGGCTCGCGCACGAAGGGTTCCGTACCATTATCTATAAAAACGGCAAAAATCATATCTGTTGTATGGGAGCCCCACTTGAAACATTTTTTATTGTTTTTTAGTATATGTTGTTAAAGCGGCAACAGAAACACATCATCTGTGTAAATGTCAACTGTCTATTACGGTTTATGAGATACAGCCTGTTGACAGACGGACGGACAGCGGAGTCTTAGTAATAGGGTCCCGTTTTATTCTTTGGGTACGGAACCCTAAAAACAAGTTTTTTTCCCACGTCGTCGTCGGAGATTTATTCATTGAGTCGCTGTTTGTTTAAATTTCTTTGAGGAGTCATGCTTCTGTCCCATAGTATTCTGTGGTATGGGAAAGAAATGGGTAGACAATCCTGGCAAACATAGATCAAATTGATAGTTGCAAACCTTATTTTATTAAATACGAAATTTTAACATTGACATGCATATACATCTTCGAAATTTGCAAATTTGTACGTAATAATCCTCATTAATATAAAACTCGAACAGATATAAAAACCAACTTCACACTTCGCCACGGCAACCGGTTATTATTACCTGTGTCCCGACTGCAGATGCACTCATCTAGTACATTACCTATGTCGGTATACATATATAATAAGTTACCCAGGGAACTTCAGTGTGAACAAAATAACACAAAATTTATAAAAAAATTGAAAAAGTTCCTTACTAATAAAGCGTATTACTCAATTGACGAATTCTTAAAAGAAAAATAATACTCTTAACTCCTAAATGATTATTTTAACTTTATATTCTCACATTTGACATTACATTACAGTATAATTTAATACAATACAATACATTCATTGACTAATGCTAATAATTGCGTCCTCCTCTCTTCTAATGTTGCTGTGCCCGACGGGGTCCATATGAGACTTTGTACGTTGACTTAATTACACCTTGTACTGCCTATGGAAGCAATAAAGAATCTGAATCTGAATCTGAATCTAGACATGCTTACCTTTTTTTTCAGTCATGACGTATTTTTTACTTTTGCAAGTCCCAGTGGGCGGTCATATTTTGTCATTCCAAAAAAACCTTGTCTACATACCAATAAGCCTGATGGAGCGCAGCACATTGGCTACCATCATGGGTTTGAAGACATTGAGTTCAAAGTGTCCGTTACTGCCACCGACCGTGCACGCGACGTGGTTGCCCATCACTTGTGCAGCAATCATGGTCATAGCTTCGCATTGCGTCGGGTTCACTTTGCCTGGGAATAAAAAAAATATATATGGAAAACGCGAATCGGCGAGCGTAGTGTAGGACGCCCATCGGCGAGGTGGAGCGACGACCTGCGGAAGGCGGCCGGAAGAAACTGGATGAGAAGAGCCGAAGACCGGGCTCAGTTGCGTTCATTGGGAGAGGCCTATGTCCAGAAGTAGACGAATACAGGCCGATGATGATGATGATGATGATGATGATGATGATGATGATGATGATGATGATATGAAAAAAGTTTTTAGGGCAACGTAAACAATACATTAATAGCACAAAAACAGTTGGCTGAAAGAATATAAACACTGAGTAGCTATTCATAATCTGATAATAATCTTATTATTAGCATCTATGCTCTCTGATGCACGATAGCACTCCTATGTAGCCACACAAACGGTCACCCATCCAAGTAGTGACCGCAGGAACGTTGTTTAAGTAGCAGGTCTGCCCCCCGATTCAGAACCTTACGGTAACGAATACCGAATCGATATCGATCTCGTTTCGTATGTTCCTTTACGACCTATTGCGCCCCGAGAATTCGATACGGTTTCGGCTACAATATCGGTATCGATTATATTATGTTGCATTAACGGAATTTGTTTTGTGTGCAATATTCATATTCATTTATTATATTATATTTTGGGAGCTTCTTTTCAAAACTTGTCTATTCCACTTTCTTTTTTGTTTCACAGACAAGGCGACGGTATTCCTAGGTATAGGCATAGACTCTTAAGTTGCAGTGGGGTCCTCATATCGATGCTCTATCAGGAAAACTTAGTTCTGCTGCATACGCGGTTAGTAAAATTAGGCAATTAACGGATATAGCTACGGCTCGGTTAGTTTACTTTGCATACTTCCACGGCTTAATGTCATATGGCATTTTGCTGTGGGGGTCTGCCGCGGATATATGTAGAAGCTATTTTTATATTACAAAAGCGGGCGGATCGCGCTATAACTTTACCTTCTCTGTATATTTATGAAAATATAACGTATGTTCGTAAAAATCTGCACAAATTCAAGGTGAATAGTGACCACCACAACATAAACACTAGAAATAAGGATAGAATTGCAGTACCTAGGTTTAGACTGAGTAAAACGAATAAGTCCTTGATGGGCAATTGTGTACGTTATTACAATAAAATTCCAAAATGTGTAACGGAGCTCACAGAAAGTAGATTCAAATTGAGTGTGAAAAATATTCTAAGGAAAAAAGCATACCATACAGTTAGTAATTACATAAAAGACAAAGATGAATGGAACATTCCGCTTCTGCCAAGTAGCCAACTGGCACATAAGAAATAATATTGTCAAAAACAAACATAAAATATTGTAACAAAAGTTCTAAAAAATCAAAAGCCCCTCAGTCTCTTGCCGTATCTTCTGAGTAGTGGTTCTTTTTCCGATACGGTGGTAGAGTCATTGTAGTAATTGACGTTTACAAGTGCGTCTGTGACGTCAAAATTGCAATAAAGAACTTTTGAATTTGAATTGGATTGTTTGCTAACATTCAATTTTACACTCCGCGAAAATAAAATTTGACTAAGACCACGCCTAGCGCACTCCGCATTGTAGGAAGGAAGCTACAAGTACATAGCCGGACACCGACGGCGGGTCGCGCGTCGTTACACGTGCCGCGTCAGAAGAGATAAGAGCGGCGCGATAGAAAGAGGCGCTCTGTAAGTTAATATGACTGGTAGGTATGCAGCGCTACGCAAGCTGAATTAAATTGTATTGCATCATAGCAAGAGTCGCTATTTGTTTAAATTTCTTTGCAGAGTGATGCTTCTGTCCCTTAGTATTCTGTGCTAAGACTTGATAATTACACCAGAAAAAAAGAATAAAAGGCATGATTTCGTCAAAAATAGATTATTCCAATACAAAGCTGCATACCTAAAAAACTATTATCTCAGATTGTGAAAAAACACAAAAAGTGAAATAGTCAAGTTTTGAAAAGAACCTCCTCATTTATTTTGTGTGCATACAATATTATACACATATACATGATATACGATATCAAACCGATTCAGTCGACAACAAATTGTCGTGAGGTTTTGAATCGGCCCGCTGTTCGCGAGGCGAGTGCTTACCAGGCATGATGGAGGACCCGGGTTCGTTTTCCGGCAGCATGAGTTCACCCAGACCGCACCGCGGGCCGGAGGCGAGCAGACGGATGTCGTTGGCGATTTTCATGATTGAAACGGCAATGACATTGAGAGCTCCATGTACTTCTACCATTGCGTCGTGCGAGGCCAAAGCTTCGAACTTGTTCGGCGCAGTCTCGAATGGAATCCCTGAAAATAACTGCAAGTTAGGTCTAGTCTAGTTATTACTAACTGCGCCTCGCGGTTTCACCCCATTTCGAAGTTCACTGAAACCCGTTGAGCCGTTATAGCGTGAAGTTTTAATGTACTTATGTAGTTATTATGTAATAGACTTGCTTTGTATAACGGGTTTAGTTATATGACTTAGAGTATATATAACTAGGTATAGGGCGCGCGTATCGTACTTGTCGCCCAATGCGCAGCGTAGGCAAGTGAACTATAGCTAGCTATCTTGATAGATATGTGGCAAATAGTGATGGGTAATGATTGTGCGCCGTGACACGGACACACGGTACCTATTATGTATGTATGTTATGTCTTGTGTACCTAAAAGTGTAATTTTTTTTTAGTAATTGAACATAATTTATTTTAATGTATGAATGTATATGCTGCATGTGTAGTACCTATGAAAGAAGTCGGAAATAAAAATTTCAGGAATATTTTTTTTTATATATTTATATATCTCTATTTATTTACATTATCATAATTAAGGCCTTACAATATCATTTAATAAATGGCCGGATCAGTCCAGCCGTTCTCGAGTGATGCGTTTACCAAAGAACAACATTTAATTTTTATTTATATAGATAACTAGAATTTCAAATCGCAAGCGCAGATAATGTGCCGGTGTAAACTCGCCGTCGTCATAACAAAGATAATTATCGAATAGGCCGAACGCGTCACATTACTATTTGAGTCGGCAATAGAAGCGGGGTTGCGGGGCAGTGCGGGCGGTACTTGTAGCCCCGTCCCGTCTTGTTCACCCCCGCGAAACGAAACGAACTTTAAACTTAAAAGTATTAAAATTTGACTTACCGGTGAAATGTGATGGTAGAATTCTGTTTAGTGAGTTTCCTAGTAGTTTTTATTGCACATTTAACCATTTTCTTAAGATAAATAGAGAAATATCTGCTAAGTCGCAACGGGCGCTCACACTGCTAGTACTCGTAAGATTACTAGCGCTTGTAGTCGCACTTAGGAACACGCGGTCTATACCTAGTTATGTATACTCTTAAGTTATATGGCCAATAAAGAATTCTATTCTATAATAAAATGAAAATAGTTTATTTGCATAATTTAAAATCTTCTCGGTTGAGTAAAACTTTCAAAAACCTCTCAATAGATGGCGTTCAAGTCACCTCGAAACGTAACAAAAAATCGGCACTCGACTTACGCGTTCGATCGCGTACGTCATCTGCGTTTCGTACCAGTAAGCGTGGCGATCTCCGCGGCGCACTTCTCCGCGAACCCGATGCGCGTGTTGAGTCCGGTGCCGACCGCGGTGCCGCCGAGCGCCAGGTAGTGCAGGCGCGGCAGCGTGGCGCACACGCGTTCGATCGCGTACGTCATCTGCGTTTCGTACCAGTAAGCGTGGCGATCTCCGCGGCGCACTTCTCCGCGAACCCGATGCGCGTGTTGAGTCCGGTGCCGACCGCGGTGCCGCCGAGCGCCAGGTAGTGCAGGCGCGGCAGCGTGGCGCACACGCGTTCGATCGCGTACGTCATCTGCGTTTCGTACCAATAAGCGTGGCGATCTCCGCGGCGCACTTCTCCGCGAACCCGATGCGCGTGTTGAGTCCGGTGCCGACCGCGGTGCCGCCGAGCGCCAGGTAGTGCAGGCGCGGCAGCGTGGCGCACACGCGTTCGATCGCGTACGTCATCTGCGTTTCGTACCAGTAAGCGTGGCGATCTCCGCGGCGCACTTCTCCGCGAACCCGATGCGCGTGTTGAGTCCGGTGCCGACCGCGGTGCCGCCGAGCGCCAGGTAGTGCAGGCGCGGCAGCGTGGCGCACACGCGTTCGATCGCGTACGTCATCTGCGTTTCGTACCAGTAAGCGTGGCGATCTCCGCGGCGCACTTCTCCGCGAACCCGATGCGCGTGTTGAGTCCGGTGCCGACCGCGGTGCCGCCGAGCGCCAGGTAGTGCAGGCGCGGCAGCGTGGCGCACACGCGTTCGATCGCGTACGTCATCTGCGTTTCGTACCAGTAAGCGTGGCGATCTCCGCGGCGCACTTCTCCGCGAACCCGATGCGCGTGTTGAGTCCGGTGCCGACCGCGGTGCCGCCGAGCGCCAGGTAGTGCAGGCGCGGCAGCGTGGCGCACACGCGTTCGATCGCGTACGTCATCTGCGTTTCGTACCAATAAGCGTGGCGATCTCCGCGGCGCACTTCTCCGCGAACCCGATGCGCGTGTTGAGTCCGGTGCCGACCGCGGTGCCGCCGAGCGCCAGGTAGTGCAGGCGCGGCAGCGTGGCGCACACGCGTTCGATCGCGTACGTCATCTGCGTTTCGTACCAGTAAGCGTGGCGATCTCCGCGGCGCACTTCTCCGCGAACCCGATGCGCGTGTTGAGTCCGGTGCCGACCGCGGTGCCGCCGAGCGCCAGGTAGTGCAGGCGCGGCAGCGTGGCGCACACGCGTTCGATCGCGTACGTCATCTGCGTTTCGTACCAGTAAGCGTGGCGATCTCCGCGGCGCACTTCTCCGCGAACCCGATGCGCGTGTTGAGTCCGGTGCCGACCGCGGTGCCGCCGAGCGCCAGGTAGTGCAGGCGCGGCAGCGTGGCGCACGCGTTCGATCGCGTACGTCATCTGCGTTTCGTACCAGTAAGCGTGGCGATCTCCGCGGCGCACTTCTCCGCGAACCCGATGCGCGTGTTGAGTCCGGTGCCGACCGCGGTGCCGCCGAGCGCCAGGTAGTGCAGGCGCGGCAGCGTGGCGCACACGCGTTCGATCGCGTACGTCATCTGCGTTTCGTACCAGTAAGCGTGGCGATCTCCGCGGCGCACTTCTCCGCGAACCCGATGCGCGTGTTGAGTCCGGTGCCGACCGCGGTGCCGCCGAGCGCCAGGTAGTGCAGGCGCGGCAGCGTGGCGCACACGCGTTCGATCGCGTACGTCATCTGCGTTTCGTACCAGTAAGCGTGGCGATCTCCGCGGCGCACTTCTCCGCGAACCCGATGCGCGTGTTGAGTCCGGTGCCGACCGCGGTGCCGCCGAGCGCCAGGTAGTGCAGGCGCGGCAGCGTGGCGCACACGCGTTCGATTCCGTACGTCAACTGCGCCGCGTACCCGCTGAACTCCTGCCCGAGCGACAGCGGCACGGCGTCCATCAAGTGGGTTCTGCAAATTTTAGATGTATAAGTACATTTAATAAATAAATAATTATAAACTTTTAATACGAAATGTTAGTATTCTTTAAAGCTTTAGTCCTTACAACAAATTTTGGGGATTTATGTGAGCGACTGATTTGATGGGTCCATCAAGAACATGCTGTTTATTTTTTGAAAAATTTATTTTTTCTGCCCAACTGTAGTTTTTTCTTATAAATCTAAATATGCGAACAACGTCTTTCGGAGAGAAAAAATACAACCAACGGCTGGGACTTGAACCCGCATCTCCATTTCTTCCCTCAGCATGGGAAGCGCTTTACCAATTGAGCTACGGTGGTAACCAACTCGAGTGTGGAATATTTTTTCCGTTTTTTAATCGTCTAAGGGTTTTCCGATTGGCATCCGTTAATGCTTCATATAGATATGATAAGGATCTAAATATGCAGTCTTTATTTTCTCAAAAATAACCCGATATTTCTTTACAACAAAACTTCCTCACTACAAAGGAAAAGGACCTTTAAGGTCCCGAAATTTGCCACACCCTGTATACTCAAAACTTTGAGTAAATACGATTACCAGCGATCTTTTTACATCAATGATACAGCGAATCGTCTTAAACAGTCAAGTCCTTTCAAGAAAAAAGCCGTACAAGCATGCCATACCTGCCGATTTTGATGATCTTATTGAATTCCTTGCTCTTAGCTTCGAGTGTATCTCTCAGCACGACGAGACCCGGCATGAGGCGGTCGCGCAGCTCCATGGCGACCGCTATGTGCATGGCGGAGGGGTAGGTGTCGTTGGAACTCTGAGATTTGTTGACGTGGTCGTTAGGATGGACCGGGTCCTTGCTACCCAGCTTGCCGCCTAGGATCTGGATCGCGCGGTTGGATATCACCTGAAATGTGATGGCTGAGTTAAAGGTAGGAAATCTAGAAATCTACCATGCGTCATATTACATTTTTTATAATTATTAAATTCTTTTATTTCAGACCAAAAATAAATCCATAAAAATGTTAGTAGACACGGCATCTTAAAACTATGTTAATACACAAAATGAGATATAAATTAAACACGAATAGATAAAATCACATCATAAAATTATTGAGCACTACATCAGCTGATTCCTTCCTCCCCATTCCATCTTAGGACCACCAGGAGAGGAGAGTCACTTCACCCTTATGTTGTGCACATACCACCAGTTCGCACAAAGCGCTTCGCTGACTCTTTCATTGTACGTACTGCTAAGGAGTGGAATTCTCTACCAGAATACTTATTTCCTGTCAATTACAACCTGGGTCTCTTTAAGACAAGAGTGAATAGGCACCTCATGGGCAATCGTGCTCTACCTTAGACCGCAGCTACGCTTACCATCAGGTGAGTTGTTGTCAAACGTGAGCCCATTTAATCATAAAAAAATATATATAGCCACAGGCCTTAGTATAGCTAGCCAGTGTCTCATGATGGACGAATAGATGTTTGTTGCAACATCGGTCAGAAGGCTGGCATGGATTTGGCAAAGCCTTATCTTCTCTTATGTGGTTGGCCCTGGTGTCGGAGTTTTTAGACCTCCCGAAAGCCTACAAAAGGACAACGCCTATTTGAAGAGCAAGTCAATCAAATCAAATCAAAAATATCTTTATTCAGTTTTGGCATCACAGACGCACTTATAAACGTCAAATTATAACCATGACTACCACCCGTATCGTATAAAGAACCACTACTCAGAAGATACGGCAAGAAACTAAAGGGCCTTTTTTTAGAGATTTTGTTACAATTGTTGGTTTTACAATGTAATGTTTCTTATGTACCAGTTGGCTACTTTGCAGAAGTCTTTCCTTTCTTTAGTCTTTTCTCAGAAGTCTAATCTTTGTCTTCTATGTCATTACGAACAGTAGGTATAGTATAGTATGCTTTTCCCATTACAATAATCTTTACGCGAAATTTGAATTTACTTCCTGTGAATTTACATTCGCCTAATGGAAAGCGCCACGCTTGCCCATATCAATTGCATTGCCATCCAGAACGTTTAATACCATGCAAAATACTCAATAGCGCACTGCATTGCACCCGAGACTTCAGATATTAAGTCTCATATACCCAGTTATGTCGCTGCAGTGCCCTGCAAACCAGAACATAGTAATGCTTGCGCACTACTGCTTGGCGGCTGAAAATTAGCACAGCGGTGGTACCTACAAACTCTCACATACAAGAGATCTATCTACTCAATAGCAAATCTTATCCAAATAAACCCACCTCGTTAGTGTTCATGTTGGACTGAGTACCGGAGCCGGTCTGCCAGATGACGAGCGGGAAGTGTCCCTCACGGTAAAGTTTCCCCGAGATCACGTCGTCGCACGCCTGAATTATGGCATCGGCTGGGAGCAAAATATCACAACTTTACACATATGTTGTGGATGAAAACGACGTGTTAATTTCTTCACGGTTTATTAATCGTTACAATGAAGGCCGCGGGCGCAAGTAAAATTATATTAAATATGAGAGATGCGTGCGCTCCGGGTGGCTGTCGTCGGGGAATTCTCCGCGGGGTGCGCGGGTGCGGGGGGCGGCAGCCTGGTCGATCATCACTCGCCGTGCGCGTGAACAACATATAAAATTGATTGTGTCAATTTTGATCAATGAGGTCTTAATAAGCTCTTTCATTTGATACCCATATTTTTAAAATTTTGACCAATGAAGTCTTAATAACCTCTTTCATTTGATACCCATATTCTTACAATTTTGATCAATGAAGGCTTAATATGCTCTTTCATTTAATAGCCATATTTTTATAATTTTGATCCATGAAGTCTTAATAAGCTCTTTCATTTGATACCCATATTCTTACAATTTTGATCAATGAAGGCTTAATATGCTCTTTCATTTAATAGCCATATTTTTATAATTTTGATCAATGAAGTCTTAACATGCTATTTCATTTGCTGCCTAGTTATTTTTTAGCTTTTAGTACATTATCTACATCATCATTTTAGCTATTTTATTTTCAAGTTTTAATGTTTTTATGATAACCATATTGAGTGCGTTGAAAAATAAATGTAATCTGCCATTTAGTGGTGGCGGCAGTCTTGGATTTACAATGATACTAAATTTTACGTAACTGTATTATCAACAGAACTAAAGGTATGGAGACGGGTCTGAGCAGCCGCTCAACTGCCGTCTCTCTCTAGATCTATGTGCTCCATCTTAGGCCACATCAACGCTTCACATCAGGCGAGATAGTGACCAAACATAGATCTACTAAGGGTAAAAAAATGCATGTAACTAATTTGAGATCAACCAACCGTTCATCTCGAAGGGGGTAAAATTTTAATTAATAAATCTGACCCAAACGGAAAGCTAAATAATACCGTTTCAAAATATTGCAAGACGTGGAAAATTTATTGCACTTTTTCTTTTCTGTGCACAAACATTTGACCCGTCGCGGGAATCGAATCCGCAATTTCAGTGGTGTATGATGATTGATACCCATGAGACGACCATTGATACCCATGAGTTGATACGATGATTCCACATCATTCACATTGAATTTTCGTGAATAATTATATTTCATTTAAATACAGTTGCTAGAGCGAGGGTGGCTCAGCGGGAACTCGTGCGACTTTCGATCTAACCCAGCGAAGTTCAAATCCCGCTGGCACGGCACCCATCATTACTTTCGTTAAGTGCGGATTAACACTGGCTCTAAAATGGTGGAAACATCCCGAGGAAAATGTCTAAGAATCTAAAAGTAACAGACATCCCAAAGAAAAAGACGTCCAATAATCTCAAATTTTAAGGACATGAGTGATATTCACCAATCCGCACCGGGCCAGCGTGATGGATCATGGGCCATACCCTCCCTATGAGAGAAGACTCGTATCCATGCAATGGGAAGGCTGATGATGATAATTACAGTTGCGTTGACTTACCAATTTTCTTGTCAAGACCGAATTCGACGTTGACCTTAGCCGAAGCCTTCTTCAAAATACCGAAAGCGACGATGATGGGGTACTGTAATTAAATAATAACACAAATATGATTTAATAAGTTTCGTTTTGTTCGTTGTATTTTTTGTTTTTTTTTTTCGTGCCCTTCTTTTAAAAAGTCGGAACCGCGAGCAGATTAGAATGAGCCCAAACACTAGTAGTTTTCGTTCTCCATCATCAAATCAACTGGCTGTCACCATAATATTGCATTGTCATCGGACTGACAAGTAGTATACAAAATGTCAACTCCGTAGGATAAGAGGAAGTGATTCTGATTCAACTTGCAAAATTTGACCCAAACATTGCAAGTTAAATAAAAGCTTGTAAAAAACAAAGGTTTTAATTACACCGCTATGATAACAGAGTACTCAATAGTAGTATAGGTATAAGTAAATAACAGCCAGAGATTATTAAACTACTTGACTACGCATACCGGCCCTCCTGACTCACGGAACATTAGCGTGTTTCACCTAATATATTTTGGGCCTCGGTTAAAATATGAGGTATCCACCGGGCACAAAGCTTCCTGACCGCTAAATGATCATGGAGTATTTTGTGCACTAGACTCATACCGATGCCTAAGCTTGTCCGAATCTGCTGATAGGTCACTCTTTTGTCAGTCTCTACCATACAACGCACAGCACAAATGTTATCATCGGTCGTTGCCGTAGAAGGCCGTCCCTCACGCAGATCATCGGTGAGATTAGTGCGACCACGCTTAAACTCATTAAACCAGTTGTAAACAGTGGCACGAGATTGGGATTCATCGTGAGAGGCCAATCGTAGTCTATCATAACTTTCTTGTTGACTTAAATGTAATTGAAAGCCATAAAAAAATCATAGCACGAAAATTTTCTCGCGTTAAATTCATGCTGACGTGACACAGACAATTTTCAATTTGCCGCCAAATCGTAAAACAAATGACAATTGAATAAAATTCATACTCAATAATATTGGCAAAGAGTTCCATTTTCAAAATTTAAAATTATTTTTTTATTTATTTTGTTTACAAGTGGCCAGTTCTAAAAACTTTCAGTTTGACCCTTGTATAAGGTGCAATCGCGCCGCCTGTTTGGAACGAACCACTAGTAACTAAATGCACAGAATACTAAGGGACAGAAGCATCACTCCGCAAAGAAATTTAAACAAATAGCGACTTTTATTATGACGCAATAAAATTCAATTCAGCTCGCGTAGTGCTGCATACCTACCAGTCATATTAACCTACAGAGCGCCTCTCTTTCTATCGCATAGCTCTTATCTCTTCTGACGCGGCACGTGTAACGACGCGCGACCCGCCGCCGGTGTCCGGCTATGTACTTGTAGCTTCGTACCTACAGTGCAGAGTGCGCTAGGCCTGCTAAATCTAAATTCCAAGGGTAAAAAGTACGCTATAACGTCATTACGTCAACAACCCAAAAAAAATGTTATCAGCATCAACAATACAATAACAACCTTATCGCTCAGAAATAAGTTATTAAACTTGCATTATACGGCCCGTGACATTTAATAGGTTGCTCGTATCGAAGCGTGTTACACAACTAGGGCAAACATGTTGGTTACTCTTAAGCGTGTCACACACTACGCAGATACACTTAAATATATACGAAATTATACATTTACGCGGAATCCTTTAAACTGACTATACTTATTTTTTGGTGCGGATCGTATATACAGTGAGTTACAATGCGTTTATTGCTTCTGGATTTATTAGACAATTCCTCAGAAGAAGCACCGCCTCAATGCAAAACAACATGTAAAAAATATAAATTTGTATACGCAGATAACATCTGACCATCTTTCGATATATGTCGGTGCCTACAGATGCTTGACGAGTTATCTGCTAGTGTGCGTTGCTCCATGAGTTTAGTATAGATAGCGATATTGACAGATACGCGCTCCGATACGAATATCTTACCGTATCTATGTAGTGTGTGACACGCTTTAGCCTGTAATGGCCCCATGTTGGTCTCCTCCCAATCATAGAGATAAAGACAACTTTATAGTAATACACCACAAGAGTGAAAGACAACAACAATCAATAACTATAAATTTAAATTTTAAAACCCCCAACATAATTAGACAACCAACTCAATTAATGCCAGTTAAACAAATTATTAAAAATAAGTCTAATTTGCAAAAAAAACATTTTGTTATAGGACCACGGTGTTTTATTAGTAGACCATTGAGCACCGGTATTGATTTATAAATAAATAAAAACATTTAAAAACTCCCGACATGATGAAACATGTCTAAGAACCACCGCTAAAAAACCTGATGTCAAATAAAAAAAAACTGCATACAAATCGGTTCACCCGTTTATGAGCTAAGGTGCCACAGACAGACACATAGTGGTCGAACTTATAACAGTTATGATGTCTTTTTTTGACCACAATTAGATGGAGAAGATCATACGTACTCGTCGTTGAATGTTGTCGATCGTCATTTTTTTCTATTTTTTTTTCAGTTGTGTCATTGTTATATTTAACTACCGTCCACTATAGAGGTTGAATTCAAAACGGTGTCAACTGTAAGGTCGACAAGATCATGATTGGTAAACAGTTGTGTGACTAAGGCCCGCACGTAGTAAAATAGAATAATTAATAGTACAAGTAGTAGCTTTTTTTTTACGCTTAATAGATCTATGTTTGGCCACTATCTCACCTGATGTGAAGCGATGATGTGGCCTACGATGGAGCACATAGATCTAGTTTTGTCAAAGAATAATGAATAGTACATTGGTTTTGTCAAAGCAGTACATGAACAGCAATTTATGCTTGTTATTTTATGTTTTATCTTGAGTCTAGTCAGGTCTGAGCAAGCCACTTAACTGCCGTCTCTCTCCAGATCTATGTGCTCTATCTTAGGCCACATCATCGCTTCACATCAGGCGAGATAGTGGCCAAACATAGACCTATTAAGTGTAAAAAAAGTCTTTGTTAAAACAACAACGAAAATGTAATTAAATAAAAATATATAAATATTTTATTGGTCAGAAACAATGTTCACAAATAGTCATGAATCTTATGTAAAGGCAACACTAATTAATTAATTTCAAACCATTCACATACATATGAACTATAAATTCACATCGTGGGAAAAAAAACACATTGCAAAATCTTACATAAAATATAACCTGGCTCAGCGAGAATAGTTTTAGAATTAAAGTCAAAGTAACCTTAACAAGTCACAATTGGCAAATACAAAGGCATTTCTATACCCAATATGAAATTATTTAGTAATTAGTTTGAGCAAAATTACTCACCCAATTGTACTTTTTTATTTTGCCATAGTTAATAAAACCGTAGCGTGTAGTCCAACTGCTGTTGTACTGTAATTATCTTATCTCAAACAATAACTCTACATTAAACAACCTCATTTGAGTATTTGGACCTTTGTTTGCTACCTTCTATTTTATTGGTTGCCACAGATTACCTATTAGTTGACAAATTTAGTTGGCATTTTAGATTTAGGAGGACAAGAAAGTCGGCCTTAGCACTGTTATTTATTCCGTGGCCTTAGTGACATTGTTTTGACATTACTAGCCTAGGTATATACGGGCGAAATTGATTGCCTAAATGTTATCATCAAAAATCGTAGAACCTAAATTTATTCTTTAAACTTGAAAATGAAAACCTAATTTATTTGATGTACTTGAGGCAAAAAAATATGTTGTTAATTAAATTAGAAGGTTTGGCAATCTACCCGTATATACCCTCAGTTCTCTATTAATTTCTAAATAATACCAACAACTAAAAAAATATAATGTTTATTGGATATCAACAGAAAACTAATATATATGACAAACACAAAAAAAATCCTTTTTGAATATTTTGGGGGTACCTACAACAATTTTTGAGGTGTATTGGAAATAACTATTTATTATACTATAATAATAATAGAGTGTTTGGACACAGAATACTAAGGGACAGAAGCATCACTCCGCAAAGAAATTTAAAGAAATAGCGACTATTGCTATGACGCAATAAAATTCATTCAGCTTGCGTAGCGCTGCATGTTACGCACTGTAGGTACGAAGCTACAAGTACATAGCTCGACACCGACGGAGGGTCGCGTGTCGTTACACGTGCCGCGTGAGAAGAAATAAGAGCGCTATGCGATAGAAAGAGAGGCGCTCTGTAGGTTAATATGACTGGTAGGTATGCAGCGTTACGCGAGCTGAATTGAATTTTATTGCGTCATAGCAAGAGTCGCTATTTGTTTAAATTTCTTTGAGGAGTGTTGTTTCTTTCCCTTAGTATTCTGTGGTAGTAGGTAATCAAACATGCTTTTTATTTACTGACTGATACCTTTTATATACTTGCACTACATCTTATTTCAATAATAACCTGCAAGGGTTCTGACATCTACATCTAGCTAAAATTTTCATTTTCTAATTTTGTTTTGTGCTTCCTGAACCCTCTTTCTGCACACTTATCATACAGAGGCTGACAAGACGGTTTTCTGTCATTGTTGACCTTAACCACGTTTTTATTCTTCTAAATGACCTTTCTATAGTACATGTTGTGCAGGGCTGTGCAAGTACCTAAAAATTACCTTAGCTTCGGGTCAGAGAGCAGGGTGGGGCAATTGCCCCACCTTACCCCACCGTGGTTACGCCCATGTCGATCTGTCAGAATTGCCGAGAAACACGATACTACTGATTAATCTGATTTTATTATTTATTTATTAGATTACAAATTCCGACTCTGAATTAGAGGTATTCCGGCCGCATAAGACCAGCCTGAGAAACTTGATGCTAGGAACGGGTAAACGGTATAAAGTTGACGCTTGCCGTTCATTTTGCATTGTTTATGATCTCCATTGGCATATTATGACTACACTTCAGTACAAAGAAACTTAAAACCAGCGAGTCTCACATACCTCCGTTCTATTTGATACAGTTTTAGGCATGATTGGATGTTATTTTGGTATATTGGTATATTTGATATATTGGATGTTAGGTGATAACCGAGGTAAACGAGAAGTCATATACACAATGCAAATTGTTATATTTCATTAAAGTTTATTTTGTGTGGTGTTTCAAGAGATTTTCACTTTTACTTGCAATGCAAACTCTGTGCATATAGATGTAACTAAATACGCCCAACGATCACATGCATAGTTAGCCTCTAGCATTTCCTGTATCTAGAAAACTACGAGGGCCGTGGTCACAACACCCAGACACGAAAGAAATACTTGCTCTGTTTTCGTGCATTAAACATCCCGTAACGGGAAACGAACCCGCAACCTCCAAGGTGTATGAGATATGACCTGACTCACCCAACCACTACATCACAGATGCTGTTTAGCCTATCCCATTATGAAGCAAGGAATCTGCAGAATAGGTGCATCGAAAGATGTTAAACTTACGGGCATACGTTCTTCGATGCCGCCAATGGGGAAGTTCATAACAGACCTCACGGTCTGGGCTCCATACAGCTTGTCATCAGGGACATCCACCTCCCCCATGGTGTCCTTCTCCTTCCTCTGAAAAGATATAAATAGCAACATTAGCATTCGCCAGACAGTTCACCTCATAGTGGGTGTCTGAAGACGAAGTATTTCTTTTTTTACGCTTACGCGGCATCGCTTTGTTCGGTAGGTGATATTACAACCACGGCCAGAGCCTACCACTCCAAAGCGCGTAAGCGGGTCTCAATACGATTTTTTCCTTCACCGTTTTAGAGCGAGCGTGCAAAATCTGCACTTAACTATAAGTCATGGGTGCAGGGCTGAGTCGGGATTCGAACCCAGGTGCGTTGGATCGAAAGGCACGCGAGTGCCCGCTGAGCCACACTCGCTAGTAGTAAGTAGTATGGGCTTCCTCTGTCGTCTACGCAGTCCGAGTCGCGGGAATAAGCTAGTACCATTATAAAAACTAACTAAGCTAATTCTGTACATTGAAGATATTTTTGAAAAACCAACTGATATTGTCTATTTAGAGGGTACTGAACATGAATCCACGGATTTTAGAATGTTTGTCTGTTTATTTGTTTTTATGTTTGTTATCTTTAGACTCGAAAACTGCTGAACCGATTTTAATGTAGTTTTCAGGGTTGGTAACCTATGTCTCAACATATATTATAGGGTATGCTATATCAAAATTGGTTGAGTGACTATGAAGATACAGCGTGGCCAATAATAATATACAGGGGACGTCTTGCTAAAACGGTCTTCGAAAAAAGACGACTACATGAGCTTCCCTTGTCGTACGCAGACGAAGTCGCGGCAAAACGCTAGTTACATAATCATTATCATAATTCTATCACAGAGGTTAAGGTCAGGGACGATGAGTTGTTCTAACAGAATATCTAATAAGAAACGCAAACATGTTATACAACTGGCTTGTTGATATCAAATGAATGGCAAGTACATAATATGAAACAATGGCTACCTACTTACATAAAACACGGTAAATACTCGCTATTATTGGTACTTACGTACCTAGTATGTAGATACCTAAGTTGTCATGCTTAATTTACTTGATCATTGTCCCATGGTTTCCTACGTGAAATCTAAACCTGTGGTCGTTCATTCAACTTCACATTTTCGTTTTTTCTACCGATAGGATTTATGTAGGAATGATGAACTTACCATTTTAACGGCTTTGCCTTCAGGATTCAAACAAATAGTACACGCCATTTTTTACAATAATTTGAAAAACTAAACAAAGAAAATTTTAACAAATTTAAAGCACAGAAATTTTGCAGCTTCTGTCATAAAACGCCACTTTGACAACGCTCCCGCCTAAAGAGGTTTTACTTTTTAAACGTGTTCCTTTGAAAAATGAACAGTTGACTGCCAGTGACTTAACTTTTTAATGACTACGGGCTTCGTTTCACTATTCCTTGCGACACTAAAAAGACTGTATGAATCGGTGGCCGCTATTTTAGATACGCTTTTAGGAGCAAAAGAAGCCGGTTGTTGACCACGTCGCGGAATGAAAGGCCGAGCGTAGAACCGGTCGGGGTCCCCTCCACGATTAGAATGTTCAATTAGTCGCGAGGTTGTGCGAATTTATATTACTTTTTTCAGTAACCGAACCACCCGCATCTACGGCCGTGGGAAGACTGAGTGATGGTTAAAATGGTTTATTGTTGAACCGCGACACCAGTTTATCAATTTACATGTATGATAAAATATCACTCGCTATTTGCATATTACCGCAGGCAGTCAGTGTCATGTTACTATGTAGGTACATTTATTCCAATGATAAAACAAAGTGTTGCCACAGAATAATTTGGTGTTGCTAAGTAGTTTGTAAATAAATATTTTAAATAATTACCTACCTACCTATGTAGGTAGGTTCTTATTATATCTCCTTACTTATTCACCTGTAGTAACAGGTAGGTAATTAGCGCAATGTATTTATAAGGTTTTACGATAATATAAACAAAAAATACTAATTATGCAACTGTTAAAGCCAAGTTATTTGGCTGTTTCTTCCCAATAAGAATACCTAAAAACTGCTCTGTTATAAGTTAATTTCTTAAAGAGGCTAGGTTAAATACATTATGCCCAACAATCACATATAGGTAGGTACAAATCCTGGCTAGGATAGTCCCACGACATTTTTAGCACAATATTTTTTGTCTGATTGCATGAATCAAACTTGCAACCTGCATGTTATTTGCTGACCAAATCAACCATTACACCACAGAAGCTGTCAAAAATTAATCCTGTCGCAGACTTTCTTAAAATTCGACCACAATATCCATGTTTACAAAATTCAAGGAGTTCATGTAAGAACAATCACTTCTTTAACATAGTCATCATCATCATCATTATCAGCCCATCACGTTCCCACTGCTGGGACACGGGCCTTCTCTTATAGAGAGAGTATGGTCCATAATGCACCACGCTGGCCCAGTGAGGGTTGGTAGATGACACATGTCCTTGAATTTATGTGATCAATTCTTGGACATACCGGTTTCCTCATGTTTTCCTTCACCGTTTTTTAGTGCGAGTGTTAAATCCGTACATAACTTGAGAAAGTCACTGGTGCAGGGCCAGCGGGATTCGAACTCGGGTGCGTCGGATCGAAAGTCGCACATGCTCCCACTAAGCCACACTCGCTCTTACATAGTCATCATTTTTTCCTAAATATTTACCAACAAGTCTGTCTAGCCTTTCATCACTCTGCAAGTCTCCAATATTATAGGCAAGCTCTTGCAGGGAAGCCACTCTTTTGTTGCGCATATTTTGTTTATTTTTAAAATTTAAGAACCATAATGTACTATACAAAAATGTCCTATTGTACCACAAAACCGAAGGTCTGTTTATAGCCGGATCCACACCGGGAAATCCACGTTCCGATCCACAATCGAATACTTTACTTGCTACGTGTGGTTCGTCATACTAGTTACTACGCAAGTCTTGTTCTTTTGTCGTGGATCGGGCGAGACTGGACGCGTCTCGCGAGCCGCGCGCGTTGGTATGGACGTGGATCGGCAGGTGTGGATCAGGCTAATAAGAATTAGACTAAGTCGGATGTATACATACTGGGGAGGTCTTAGGGCGAATGTGACTCAACGGGAAGCCGTGCGAATTACGATACGACGCGGAAGTTATGTGTGTAGGTATGTGTGACCAAGAATTTATTACTAAAATTACAGGACATGTGACATCCACCAACTCACACTGGACTAGCACCACATCTAGTGTGGTGGATTATGGCCCATACTCTCTCTATGACAAAAGGCCCGTGTCCCAGAGCAGTGGGAATGTGATGGGTTGATGATGGGAAGGTTTTGCAAAAATTTTTCTTGGATAATAAATGACTATGGGCTTCCTGACTATGGACCCCTGTCTTCTATGCAGACAAAGTCTTGGGAAAACGTGATTAAGAATATAAGAACAAACAAATCTATCTTGGAACATATACATATAAGAACTCGTCTGTCTACCATCTCTTAAAAAAATAAAATAGTAGTAGCAGAACAGCTAATAAAAAATAAAATCATCAACATTTTTTACGGCATGGTAGTGGACATTTTTACAGTCATGTTTCAACAGACTGAAGTAAAATACTAGCTTGGCTGTAAGCTGAGAATTAGTATAAATAAATCGAGACCACTATGGGACTGACAGTTGTTGGGCGACTCAAAGTCACTAAATTAAAACAGATTATATAAAAAGAACAAGTATACATTTTATCAAATAAAAAAACTGACTTCAATGTATCTTTGAATTGAAGTCCAACATCAAATATCGATGAAATTTATATGGGACCACTTGGTAGCTATACTGAAACCCAACGCAAAAAGAATTTCACAAATCGGTTCATGAATGATGGAGTTCTGAGGTAACAAACATAAAAAAATAAAAATATAAAAACACCATCAAATAGAGAACTTTCTCCTTTCTTGAAGTTTGTTAAAAAGAACTATTTTTTATTAATGCCACATCTAAAATCAGACACTGAGTAAATAAGGTATTACTAATCTTGGCAGTTATGTACAGCTCCATTGAGCTGAGCCCAGAATGGTCATCATTGCTTCAGTTCAACGACACTGTACCATATAAGATGCTTGTTGGAATTTGGTTGCAGCAGTTGAGTTGCCAATTTGTTGTAGGTGAATAGCAAATCTGCCTGTAGGTCTTCTACAATTCTAATTTTATCTTGAACTTTCCTACTATGCTCTTTAACCTAGTAAGTTTTGTTAACTTAATCATGAGCCCTGTAGCTGTGAAATGTGACTTTTTAATAGTCTAAATAAGTAAGAAGACCATCATCATCATCATTATCAGCCTATTAATAAGCATAAGCCTTTCCAACTACACTCCACTGAGTCTTAATGTATACCATACATTACGTAAGTATAATGCAATGTGCAGCTTCATGGCTACTCTAATACAGCTACTGCCAGTTGCTCTGTGAAGAATATCACTTCACCTAGCCTGAGTGGTCCTACACTGTTTGCCAATTTGCCATACAACTTATTAACCTCTTGTCGGAGGAGATTGATATTTTTAACTATAGCCTGTCGAAGTTCTCAAAAGTGGCTTGAATTTTTTTAGAAAATAATTATTTATGGTTATGCTGATTACTGTGAAATTTACTTGTTTTTCATGTACCTATTTTTAAGGTTTTTTAACAATAAAGTGTTTATCTATCTATCTATCTATTTATATTAAAATTATTTATTAAATAAGGTACCAGGATTGTGTTGGCATTTTTTAGCTGTAAGGATGTTATATAATGTGATTCAAATAAATAACTTTGAAGTCTCCACTCAAAGACTCATCTACCCAGCTAGCGTAGACTCATCTAGCGGTTATCAGTTCTGTGGCTATTATGGCCGGTACATTGCCACTTCAGTTGACAAATCCTGTGGGCTATGTCAGTGACTTTGGTTCTCAAAAGTCTAGTAAGTAGCTGCCTGTAGGATTTAATTATTTGAGCTGCTAGTTAGCAGGTACTCTCAAACATGCCGCCGGCACAGAGGCGTGGGTGCGAGTGTTGACGGCCGTCAACATCAGAACTGCCATGCAATCAGTAGGTAACTATCATGCCGGCCTGGCATTGCCAGACAACTGACATTAAAAGGAGACCGTAGGTAACAATCATGCCGGCCTGGCATTGCCAGACAACTAACATTAAAAGGAGACCCTATTCATTAACTATCATTCTTTTTAGTCAGGGGCGTGCTAATTGTAAGAATTTCATTCAGCACGGCAGAGAAACGGTAAATACCTTAGCAGAATATATTTACAAAAAACCCTCTACTTATACATGCTACCAGAACCTAACCTAAACTTTCCGCGCACTAAAATCTGCCGCACGTTAACAAGAACTACACAGGACGAGATAGAACCACTAGAACATTAATGTATCCTGCATTTATGTCCAAAAATATAGTCCGAACCGGTTATGCAACTTACCGCCGTGACATTTGTTGTCGAAAAATTGCACTTTTCTAGGCGAACGACGCTACGGAAGTTCTTTGACGAATTTACTAAAACAGAAGATAGTTTAAATATGGAAGAAGCCATGATTTTGAAATATATCTTCGCTGTGAAGTCCTCAAGTTACAATACAAAATTAGCAAAATACAAATTCTGCTCCTTTCAGACTTTTGCTGCAAATGACAGTAAATGTTAAGTCCGGTGTAGGAATATAACATCGATATATCGAATTTATTCGATGTTTGCCATCCTATTAATCGGATTCGATGTTTTGACAAATATTCTATTCGATATGTCGATACATTAATTTATAGAAAAATCGAACCTTTGTTTTTTTACGAATCTAATAAAATAACTAATTTTGACTTATAATTAGCATATAAACATAAGTCAACTTTAACACTACTTGATGACTTCAATTTAAAATAAATGTCACTAACAGGTCGTGACATCTGCGAGTGAGTAGCTAAATTATCTATCCTTTGTAATCCCGACCTTCAAGTAGACAGCAAAATGGATATTTTATCAGAGAATCTGACCGTTCATTCTTGATGTGATCTGTGGATTCTGTGGGTTCATTTTATTAATTTTTGCTCCATCGTCAAGAAATACTCATCTGATTATACATTCAAACATACGAAATCAAAGACCACAAACTTTATGCATTTGGATGGAAAAAAGTAATATTATTAAACATTTGTGGTAAGTATTTGATATTGAAAAAATATCGATGTATTCAAGCGATATATGGATAAAACATCGATGCTGGGATCCGATGTTTTACATCGAATATAAATATCGATATATTTTTAAGTGGACACCCCTAGACCAGCGGCGGTCGTCCGGCACTGAATGAAAAAAGATCAGCTGGGGGAATTAGTTTGTCTATGATAACTTTAGGATTTTATCTTTGTTTAGGGCTAGCACCTTAGAGTATTAATATAATAAGGTATATACTCTAAGGCTAGCACAGAATACTAAGGGCTATTTAGTTCCCTTCAAGATATGTACCTAAGCAGGTTTACACTTTAGATATCTATTGCAATGTATTCATCAATTCTAGCGGGTATTCTGAAGCATTGGTTATTTATTATTTGAGGAAACCAGGGGGCTTACCACAAACTTTTACGAGACAATCATGCTACAGGAACGTTTTATTTGAAGCTTACAATCATATTACTCTGATTCGTACTATGCGCTAGCGATGGGCGTTGAATCAACGAACTAGTTAAAAAAACCGTCCATCGACTGTCAACGATTCAACTGTTAGCCGTCCACAGATTAACCAGTTGAATTCAACGACTAAAACGTACGTAGAAAAAAACATACCAGTTGACGTTAACGAACGAACGCGGGACAGTTGTCAACTTCTATCTTCTATTCGTTGTTAGACGGATAAATTCGATAGTAGAAGGAAACATTCCTATCTGCATGCAACGGATTGACACGTACATTTTGTGACATTTTACAACGTTTGTCGTTCGGTAGAAATAGTGGCATAAATGACGGGTCGCTTGTAAAATAATTTGAACTCTAAGTAGTGCAAACAATAGTTAATTAAATGCACATGCGCACGGAAAGACGTTTGAAATTTATTAGCGTTAAAAGTTTTATTGTGTTATGTTGATGTTACGTGGGATTAGGATGGCACGATGTCAGTATTATCTTAAAGTGATAAGAGTAAGCAAGATGCAGAAAGCGCGCCAGATTGTCTGACTGGACGTTGCCAAATAAACAGGTTTATACTTGTTTTCTCTAACTTCTTCTTCTTCTAGTCTTTCCTAAGCCTGGAAAAGTATGAAGGGAAGGTCAGCTATAAACCTATGTATTTGTATATTTTACTGGTGGTAGGTTTCTCGTATGCGAGAGGCCGTCTGGGTGGGTACCACCGCTTTGCCAGTTATTCAGCCGCCAAGCGCTAGCGTGCAAGCATTACTGTGTAAGTACTACATTCGATACTGCGACTCATATAATGATGTTACGCATAGCTCTGCAACAGACAGAAGCATTTAGAGTTCTTCGAAAATTACATCATTGTGTAACCCGTAAACATAAACTGTAGGTAAACACATTGTGTACAGCGCCATTTGGATTAGGTTGTCTGCAAAATCGAATATGGTTAGTCCGACCGTAGACTATAGTTAAAGCTTTAACTAGTTAACAAATTCAACTAGAATATGGTTAGTTCGACCGTAGACTATAGTTATGGCTTTAACTAGTTAACAAATTCAACTAGTTAATCGACTAGTTGACGGAGGTTGATTAAATGGTCTAGTTTCGTTAACGAAAAATACGTCAACGACCCATCGCTACTATGCGCTTCATAAAACAATAATGTTTTTGTTCCTGCGAAGTGTCAGCTGTCAAAAATCACCTGAATGAATGATTTACGATGACGTCACCAAAACTTCTCTACAATATGATATCAAAGTAAGCTTTTTTTAGGACTCCGTGGTACGGAAAACGGAAGTAAGCTTAAAATAATACTGGACCTAACATGATGTGATCATAATTATTTTTCTTTGCACACACATATTGTGTCCCGTACGTATAATATGTAGAAGGAATAGAAGACGCAAAACATACGCAAAGCTTAGCTTAGCTTAGAATAACGTAATAGTGCAGCACAC
This sequence comes from Petrophora chlorosata, assembly GCA_951640565.1. Lineage (NCBI taxonomy): Eukaryota > Metazoa > Arthropoda > Insecta > Lepidoptera > Geometridae > Petrophora > Petrophora chlorosata. The sequence continues at coordinate 16,113,617 of OX621202.1, read as the reverse complement.
CGTTGTTCCCATAATCGGTGATGGAGCACGCCTGTTTAGGGCAACTTCGTATATTTTATAAGGCACTCAATATTTGTCACGAGAAATACGAGAGCAAATTGTTGAATACTTGTTTAATAATTGAAGGGAACTCGCAGTACAGACTCATGCTAGATTCAAAAATAATTAAAACAGCGCAGCCCAATATTTTTCATGAGGTGATGATGAGGTGGATCAGGCCGAAAGGTTGACGCCCTAGAGGAGACCCCAGGAGGAGCCCAACCAACACAGAGCCGCTGAGAGGTGCCCTAGCTATCGAGCAGTCACCAGTGGCCTACCAGTTTCCCGGGGGTAGATGCCCCCGTGCGTTTCCGCCTGGGCAATGGGAACCACCTTAAGGCCCAACCGTACCACCCCCCACGGGAGCGATGGAAGAGCACATGACTGACTGACTCACCCTTCCACACACAAAACATTACAAGCATTGCGTAGGTTGTTATTATTATCCTTAATTTTAAGGCATTACACTTGCTGTACTTTCGACGGAAGAGTCCTGGCTCCTATAGAGTACGGGTTTCGAGCCTAGCGTGGAACCAGGTGCTTCATACCCTGATATATACCCTTTGCCTCTTTAACCTAATAAACATTGTTTCATGTATTTATTTTTCATTTACGAGACGACATTTATTATTTTTAATTGTTGATTTTGTATATAAACGTATTGATATTTAATACATACGTATCTATAATAATAATTGTTCATGGTCTACAAATAAATGGTGGATGGATAGATGGATGAATGGATGTATATATGGATGGATAGATGGATGTTTATTACACTATCACGCAAAAACTACTGAGCGGATTTTGAAATTTAGTATATTGTACTTTAAGTTTGGGAAGAACGTAACTCGTAACTTGAAGTACCGGAAAGGCTACTTTTTATCCTTTCTTTCCATTTTATTTCTTGTTTCTTTTTTCTTTTACCTTTTATCCCAGAAAACCGCGGAGCGTTGCTATTCTACTAATATTATAAATGCGAAAGTTTGTGGGGATGGATAGATAGATGTTTGTTACTCAGTAACTCAAAAAACACGAAACGGATTTTATAGAAATATAGTATGTAGGTAGGTACTTTCAAGTCCTGGAAAATGACGAACTTTTTATCCCGGGTGAAATTGCGGGGTGCTGCGGTTTATTTATTTATGAATAATTTACGAAAGTCTGTGTATGTTTGTTACCACATAACTCCATAATGACTGAACGGATTTTGATGAAATATCTAAAATTAATAATTAAATACTTATAAATTCAACTACTTTTAGGCATCGTTTAATATCTAAGTCACAATAGCGTTGAGAAAACCCATGTAAACGCCTTTTTTTGGAATATACCCTCTTAATATGTTTACGAAACAAAATGACAGGAACTTTGGGTTGATACGGGTTTTGTTCTGTATGTCATATTTGTTATATCACTCGCTGTTGGTCCAAATCGAGTCATGCAGACAGCTGGTAAGTAAGCGTGCATATCGAAATCGGACTATTCGATAACTCACGGAGCTTCGTGTGCATTATTGGCGTGTCTCGGACCGCACCCAAGTCACATTTACTTGTCTATGGTTAATCTATGAAATTTTTGAAAAATAATTTATAAAATGAGGAAATGAACTTCGAGTCTTCGAGTAGACAGCCAAATGTGATATAATTTTATCTACGGCTATTCATATAATTGGCTGCTCAGAGGAAGTGTTCTTCCTCTGAGATTGGCTGGATATTTTATCTGAAGAAATGTGTCAAAGATAAAGAATTCAAAACCTTTGGTTTAATTATTTAAAGAATGATGTAAGGAATTAAACTTGTGCATTTTAAAAATAAACTAAATGAATAACATAACAAACATAATTCATAATTATTGTGCAAACTACTATTGCAATGCAATCATATTGAGTTAACTTTGTGATCTTTGTATGAACGCATCTTAATCTGTGAACGCACCAGAACGCTGGTGCTGCCTCTAGTGGCAGACGTACGAAAAAAATACCCCAATCGGGCTTGTTCGGCTTTTCTCGGGTCAGTCACGCCTAGACTCGTTCGAAAAGCGAAACCAAAATCATTCCACGGCGATGTACGAAGACTGATGCTCTTGTCGTGGACTCTGTGAAAACGTGCTATTTTATTCTTTGCTACGGGCTTTGATACTCGATAAAGATATTTTTATACAGTAAATGTTGTGATATAAACCGTCGCTTGTGGTGTTTAGTGTTATCGTTACGAAATAAGTGAAATTTTATCAGTGTGTGGTGCAATTAGTGTCCGTTCACTTTTCTGGATTCCAAAGGATTGTTGTTTTCCAGAGAGATTAACAAAAATAAGGTGAGTCTGAGCGTTATTCCGCATCTTAAATTGTTTCCACGAGTAGCGTTTGTCAGGAATGGCTTCCGTTTATCGACTCGCGTGCGCCGTAATGGCTGACTCTTTTTCTCCGGAAGGGATGTTATTGAGATTGTGTCGGTCGGTAACTGTAATTGTAGTAATGAAGGAGTAACAGCGACAGTAAGATGGGTTTTGTGTCGGGCTTCGTGTGGGAGGATGGCGTGGGCGGACGCAGGGAATGCAATCAATTTGTTGGACTACTAGCGAGCGACCGGTCGCGGCCGTGTCATGCCATCGTCGATCGTACACAAAGCATATGCCCAGTTTCTTACTCATAATGTTCCATGGGTAGTAAACGTCAAATGGTGAAGCAAGCGCGATAAGCATCGTGATATCATTCATGAGAGTTCTTTCGGAGATTATTATCAGCTGGAAAAATAATGAATTCCGTCTTTCTTATTTACTCTTTTTTTGAGTCCGAGAATCGTTTCCAAAACCTCTGTTCCTATGTGTGAATACATTTCCATGTACATCTCATACACTTCAATCAAACTATTTGATTCTCAAAATGTAGCTTGAGAGAATTCACTGGCAAATCGTACAAAAAAAAACAATGTGTAACACTCGTCTAAATCTAAAATTTTACCGAAAGTCCATTCCAGTCTACAAACATACAAAATGATAACAATAAAAATTGTGTGCCAGAATGCAGTGTTATCCTGTGGATTGATGTTTTATCATCACTGAACTGCTATCAGTAGGTATGAAGTCTGTAGTTCTTGTTAAAATTGTATTGGGTTTCTGTAGCTTAAAAACCATTTTATTTTACAAATGCACAAGGCTATGATTACATACTTTCAGAAGTTATGTACATGGGTATTTTATTGACATGAATAAACAGTAATAACTATAAACAGGATAAGGCAATATAATAATAACAGGTACCTAAAAAATCTAAATATATAATAATATTTGCACACATGTACAAGTTTTACATACCATCAATATCTGTTTGATATTCTCTCTTCATAAAAGCAAGACTTTTATAATAATAACAATTGTCTATGGATACCTTAAATGTTATTGATTATTCCATGCACAATCAAAGGAACAATTCAGCCTTGAAGTTATTGAATTTTACTTTATCTCGTGTAAAACAAATGAATTACAAAAGTATTAAATACTGCTATTAAAAATTTCTCATGCAAATTATGTTTATCAATTATAATAATTATTAATTATAATTTTTGCATTATACCTGTGAGAAGTGAGAAGCCACTGGCTCCTAAGACACAGTGTTCATTAGGGATCATAATGCTTTTGTTATAATATACAGGGGGTGAAAATTGACATGAAGGATAGCGTTTTGAACCGTTGGAGATTCAGGAGCAGTCTTAGGAGACTATCCATATTATTTGGAGTTAATTTTAGCTGCATTTACAGATTTTGAAAAATGTACTTACAGTCAGCTAGAAAATGGGCACTCTTTACGTTTTTTTAAGATGCCAATCGATCTGGTTCCATAAAAGTATGTATTCTTTGAGACCAACTGAGGTTTATGACCTAGAAAAATCAGAAATCGCAAAAAAACTTTTCCTATTAATTAATTCTTGTTCAGTCAATGAATAAATAATAATATAAAATCCTTTTATTCAGACATTTTTGCTTACATTTATTGCATTATAGTAATTCTATTAATTAATAATATTAAAATATATTAAATTGAATCGAAATCTTAGACTGTAATTATTTTTTATTTACATATCCATTTGGACTGCTTTCGTCCGTGTGCTCTTAGACAAAGGCCTTCTTCAACTTCTTTCTTCCAATCCTGTCTATTGCTTGTCTTGTCCATAGCCTTCATCATCATCATCAGCCCATAGCCTTACTATGTTGTCTCTCCCTCTTTTTAACTTGTCGCCATTTCCTACTTCTTATTCTTGGTCTCCATACTGTGAGCCTTCTGTTCCACTTATCTTGCTATGCTATAAATATATAGAGTGGAATTTTGAAATGGGACATGAAGGGTACTTGCTGTTGAAGATTCAGGACAACAGTCATAGAAGACACAACATATTTATTTTTGAAAACATTTTTTTGCTTAGCATGTGTTTATTCCTAATACAAATATAAAAAAAATTCACTCTAGGCATCATAGATGTCAGTGTTATCTGACTTGACTTTATGGCTTGTGTCTTATTGTCACAATTCTGCCAATGTCTATTTCATGCCAGTTTTATAGTTATTCTGTTTATATTACGCAAGGCTTCTAATTTAAATATTATGTAGGATAAATAAAAGGTACCGACATGACCAGTATTCTAGAATTTCTAAAAATTTCTTAAACAAGTTAACTAAGCATTTAAGTGACAAGGAACAGTATTGTGTCAAGCTTGGTTTGACCTTCTCCAGAGATTTTATAATAATATTATCAGTTGAATATAAATATTGTCATAATATTATGGAAAGAGGGAAGAGGTCCAGCAGTGAGACGACACAGGCAGAAAAGAAATAATATATCGTTTTCAGATAATGAAATCAGTGATTTATGTGCATTACAGCTAACAGAACTAAGTGCAAGTAAATAAATACTATTGGATTCAGCCATAACTGAACTAAGTGCAAGTAAATTCTATTGAATTTAGCCATAACTGAACTATGTGCAAGTAAATTCTATTGAATTCACCCATAACTGAACTATGTGCCAGTAAATTCTATTGAATCCAGCCATTACTGAACTATGTGCAAGTAAATTCTATTGAATTTAGCCATAACTGAACTAGGTGCAAGTAAATTCTATTGAATTCAGCCATACATATAATTATAATGTGTCATAGGATTTACTGGACTTACAATAGTCTTAGATACATTATTTTAAAATATCATAATGAGCCCATTATGTTGCCACTGCTGCAGGAGAATGCCTATGTCCCATAGGCATTCTCCTCATAGAGAGAGTATGGGCCATAATCCACCACCAATGCAATTTTAACAGATAATAATTACTATTGAGATTTTAAATAATTAGGAATAAGAAAAATCAATGAAAGCAATGAAATCAATCAATCATCAATTGATCAATGGAAGCATTGAGCGATGACGTAGAATCGTCCCGTAAGACGATACAAGAAGGATAGAAGAAATTTGGTTGCTCAAGTAGTTATCTCTGTGGCCCAGTGGTTAAGGCGTCTGTACGGTATTCCGAAGACGCAGGTTCGATCCCTGCCCGAGCAATATAATTTTTCTTGTTCCTATTTATTTAAAATCACAAGTTTTTCTCCTAACATGCATTAATGCATTCAATATCAAAATAATTACTATTATTTAGAGATACTAATAAAATGAGTGTACTTAATATAGTGTTCCGTGAACCGGCCGGCAGCCTCTCGCAAACTAAGTATGGTATAAAAATTCTTTGAATAGGATGTATTCATAATTCAATGGTTAAGTAATAATTTTGTTTGGCAACTTTCAGTCTGACTGCCTTTATTATTCTGTTGAGTTGTGATTAAAAAATACACAATAGGTTTTTTGCTCTTTATTGGGCCAGCCGCTCATTTATGAGACACAAGATTAGTTAACCTCAAATTTTATAATATCTATTTTCTTTTCTATTATGAACTTTGTCCATTATCAAATACATTTACTGGAATTCACAATTTTTTGCAAAGTCGTTTGTGTTTTTTAATTTCTACGGTTTTTTGATAAATATTCATAATTCGTGAAGGATGTGTAAGTGGTTAACATTAGATGCAGATATTATGTATAGCTGTTGTATTATCAATTTTACGTCCTTCTGTTTTGTTCCTGTTTTGTAGATTGTAAAGTCAGAGAGCTCTTTGACTTTTCTGTAAAAATTAATCTTGAAAAAGTTTTTTGTTTCATAATCATAATCTTAATAATTTATTTGCATAAAATAAGGTATAGTACAGGTGTTAGCAGTGTCAAAAAAAAAGATCTCTTATTCTGCCTTTGCAGGCGCGCAAATGTTTCCAGACATATAAATTAATTTCATCAAAATGTTAAAATTAAATAAGAAAATAATTACAAATAAAATTAAAAATTAATAAAATAATTAAATTCGATGTCATTAAAAAAAATCAAATCCATATACAATCGTTAAAAAATTAAAATTTCATTACTACACATTTCTATACTACATTTCTATAGTCCAACAAGGAAACCTTATAAAATCAATCAGTCTATGAGTTAGTTCAGTAGACTGAATAGTTTTATATCTATCCGTCTGTCCAACCTAATCTATATATTTAGTTATTGATATTTATTTTAGATATTTATGATTATAGTTGCTGATTTTTTATTTAAACCGTAACTATACACTGAAACCTTTTTGCTCATGTGATAGTTCTCTTTCCTCTAGGGTTTGCTGGAAGAAAACTCTTTTTAGGGTTAAGCTCACCTTTGAACATGTAGTTCATAATCACCGATGTAAATATTACAATAGTGTTCAATAGAGAATATAAGAATCTTTAACAGACTCTTAAATTTCTAGTTACAATCTACACATACTTACATGTAATTTGGTACATGCAGTACAAACCATATGTAGTACAAACCTGTACTCATATACCTACATGTAGTTTAGAGCGAGTGTGGCTCAGCGGGAACTCGTGCGCCTTTCGATCCAACGCACCTGGGTTCGAATCCCGACTCGGCCCTGCACTAATGACTTATAGTTAGGTGCAGATTTTGCACGCTCGCTCTAAAACGTTGAAGGAAAACATCGTGGTGAAACCCGCTTACGCGCTTTGGAGTGGTAGGATCTGGCCGTGGTTCTAATACCACCCAACGAACAAAGCAATGCCGTCAAGCGACCTAGTCGTATTTCGGGATGATGTTTGGTGAACCATCGGGGAGACGGGTCTGAGCAGCCGCTTAACTGCCGTCTCTCTCTAGATCTATGTGCTCCATCTTAGGCAACATCATCGCTTCACATCAGGCGAGATAGTGGCCAAACATAGATCTATTAAGGGTTAAAAAAAATAAAAAATAACTATTTAAAATTTCCTAGCTCAACAATCCAACAAATCAGTGTCTTTTTTCTGATTATACCATAAAACACCTTATACACATCATAACACTCACTTAAAAGTATAATATGTATTTAGATTATCTACTATTTTATTAGTGTGTATTTTATGTAAGTGTATAGAGATGTTGGAACCACCGTCCATTATTTTTGCGTTATTCCTCTCCCTGCACGGTTTTGTTTGTTACACTATAAATATGATTTTATTGTTAGTTTTTAATTATGTGTTTCAATAAAGAGTTATTTAATTTATTTTTTAACCACTTAATGAATTCACGTTTATTTTAACTACTGTACTGGCCCGCTTGGGGTTTATCTAGTCCGGCTACATCTAGTAGGTACCCTATTACCCAAGCCCTCCAACCACCGCATATATTTGTTTTATACCTACTATTTAAACATTAAAGTAAGTATTTCCTAAATCTGCGTGGCACTGCAGTTGTTACGGGCAGGCGTGGCGCTTACCATCAGGCGAACGGCTTGCTCGTCTCATCACTCAGAACTATATAAAAAAATCTATTTCAGAATTCTTATTGGCACTAGCTGTAAATAAAGTAAGGTGTGCTTACCATCAAGTGCAAAACCATGATTAGTGATCCTTACAAAATACTTTCTTTTGTATAGTCGGAGATCCTACTGTGTGATTACTATGTCCATCAATTTTTTTATCCAAATGCAATTTTTGCTCATAATTTTAAATAGAGGAATATGTTTCTGCCGGATTGCCTATTAATAATACAATTACTTTTTTGTTAAATAATAATAATTGAAAAGTTAAATAATATTAGTATTATTTTGTGATATATCTACGTTTGACCACCATCTTGCCTGATGTTAAGCGACGATGTGGCCGAAGATGGAGCACTTACATATTGTTTTTAAGATAAACTGTAAAGCATGTTAAATTGAATGTGAAATTTATATGTTCATATAATATATATAGTTCATATATTGACATGATTTAATTTGAAATATTTTTTGACTTTTTTTAAATTATAATTATTATTAATATTAGTAGACCAAAAAAAAACGTTACTTAATGCTTTATAATATTTTGTTGAATTATACATTTTATTGTTACCTGACGTTCAAAAGTGTACGGATGTACCAAATTGAAATAAATTACTTGAATTGAATTGAAAATATACATGTTTAAAAAAAATATATTAAATCTTTTTTCTTGTACACGATGTTATACGGTTGCTTATGTAAAAGTGGCTATAAATAGAGGTTGCCTATGCTTAGTACTTGCGCCATAGTTTGATAGGAAAGCCAGCATAATAGGCGTTCCTCTTTCCTCTTATTAACTAGTTAATCCCCGCAGAATCAACCATGGTTTTGCGAGAAAAAAAGTAAAGTACCTACATACCAAATGTCATCAAAATCCGTTCAGTAGTTCTTGCGTGATTAAGTAACAAACACACATCCATCCATACTCAAAAACTTTTGCATTTATAATATTATTAGGATTATCTCTTATCGTTACTGGTGGTAGGTTTCTCATTAACGGGCCGTCTGGGTGGGTACCACACAGCTTTGCCAAGTAGTGTGCGCGAGCATTTCTGTGTTCCGGTTTGAAGGGCATTGTAGCCAGCGAAATTGCTGGGCATTGTAAGACTCAATAACTAATTGTCTCAAGGTGACGAGCGCAGTGCAGCACCGCGCAGGATTTTGCAAAACAGTTCTGGGTGGTGCTGTTTTTGTTATAGGCTGGCGTATTGCTTACCATCAGGCAAACGACCAGCTCGACTCGTCAGTCAGTTACATAAAAAAAAATATATAAAATATGCATTTTGATTAAATGGACGTAATTACGCAGGATCCATGGAGAGAGATGGGGGACGTTTGCCCAGCTGTGGGATCAAATAGGTTAAAAATAAAAATTACGCCGTGGGATCTCGGACCGGATCGTCATTATCCTAATAATGTTGATAATGCAAAAGTTTGTGAAGATGGTTGGATGTTTAGTATGAGGCCTCTGAAAGAGACAGGATATTTTTTATCCCAGAAAACCACGAGTATATCGCGGGGATTAGCTAGTTATAAATTACAGCAGGACATGAACACAACTGAACAGAAAATCAATAATTAAGAATCACATTTATATAAGAAATAGTAATTGTTGTCTATTAATTACCTTAAAACATATTTTAATACTATACAATAACAAGCTTCTTTAGCAGGTTTTTCTCTTGGTCACCCATCCACGTTTTAACCGCTGCGAACGTTGCTGAACCTAGCAGATCTGTTTCGGCTAGACGAGCTATACTACGAGCGCTATATATATATACCTATAGTAACTAATTCCTATGACAACAAAGTAGACAAAGTGAAAATGAGTACCTACCAAAATTAGGAAGAAAATTGTAAAAGAAAAAGAAAATGATGGTAATTAATATACGAATTCACTTTACAAACGGAATCATTCATCAAGTTTTTGATTTATTTTGAATATTTGTTATTTGTTTATACATCAAAAACATTGTAAATATCCCCTTTTCATTTCCAGAATTCGTAAATACAAAATTTTTTCCTCCGTATCATACATTAAGATACAATACAGTCATAAAATTAAACCATGTTATAGAAATTATTATAACTACATATTATAAAGTCATATAAGTTTCCTTATTAACAAACTTCAAAAAGGGGAGGTGGAGAACCTCATCCTTGTTTCGAAGATTCTTTTATTATGTTTGTTACTTCAGAGCTCCGTCATTTATAAACCGATTTGGAAAATTCTTTTTGCGTTGGGTTCAATATAGCTGCAATGTGGTTCCATATAAAAAATAAATCAATATAAATTAAAATGACTAAATGTACTCTCGCCCTGACTTGCAAACGCCCTTACAGGGCTCATGTACCAACCAGACATATAATTTAAGACCTATGTATGATAAATAAATGTACATGAATGCAATTAATAAATGAATTATGAATTATTATATAAATGTCATCGATATTTGACCTTGGACTTTGAAGAAACATCAGAATTGAAGTCGGTTTTTTTGTTATAAAATGAATTATTTTAACGCACACAACATTATCACAGCACAAAATGAAAATCTATTATATCCTCCATTATTCTATAACAATTGACATAAGTAATTATTTTGTACGGACATTACTAATTATAATTACCCTCGCAACAAGACTTTCCAGACAATAACCGAAGCAAGCACGGATCCTTACGCCGATATTTCATTGTTTCAGGTCTCGTTTTCGAGGTCAAACCGCTGAAAACGCACTATGAGAGTGCGCTTTACATGCTTATGATCTTAGCATAGTACAGAAAATTACCTAGAAGCCCGTACACCATCAACATGGCACTCCTGTGAGTATCCTCTATTTATACCACTATCGATGTTTTCAGTTAGTCCGTTGTTTATTTTCATTTTATTTATCGTTACGCTACCACGTTCACTCCCTCGTTGCGAACAGCATGCCAAGTTATTGTTTTAGTTGTCCCTCTTTATGATGATGCTGAGGCTTTCGTCGGCGTGTGACTTGTATCATTGCACTGACCGCGTCGGATCGCCGTGACCGCGCTATCTTGGTACTAACCTATTTTTGAACGATCTATTAACGCGTTCACGTTGGAAGAAAATTTCTCTCACACATGTAAACAACGTTTGCACTATGCTCTCGTTGACGTATTATTCGAGCTAATCTCACATTATTTACTTGACATTGATAAGAATGTCATGCAACATGAAAGGCAATTAATTGTGCGGACGCAGTAAAAATAGGTTGGTACCGATATCGTTATCTATGAAGAGGGTCACCGCGTGTCCTCACTTCAGCTCGCGAATCCGCTCCGATCGCACTGGACCTCTCCGAGCCAAAGCGTGTACTCGTGCGTGTTTAAATTCTCTGATTCGTGACGTTCGCGCTAGGTCTCGTCAGCGAATCGTGAGTAGGCTTAGGACTTACAGTAGAGTAAGACAGCCGGCGCGCGGCAGTGGAGCGGTGCGGTGCGATGGGAACAGCGCGGCGGGAGCGGCCGGGGCGGTCGGGCGTGGGCATTGCGCCTGACTGGGTGTATCGCGTTGCAGATGTGTGGGGCGGGCGGGCTGCGGTGCGAAGAGCGGGCGGCGGTGCGCGCGGTAGGCTGCCGGCCACATGCCCCGACGCTATGTGGCGCGTACTGCTGGCCCTCGGGGCCGCGTGCGCCGCCGCGCACGCCAACCAGGACGTGGTGCGAACCTTCACCGACCCAGTAACCTCACCTACCTCGCTATTCGACCACCTGGTCGTTGACCGCAACACGGGCCGCGTCTACGTCGGCGCTGTCAACAGAATCTACCAGTTATCCCCTGACTTGGAAGTCGCTCAATGGATCGTCACAGGCCCCGTCAACGACTCCGCCCAATGCACTTTCGACTGCCCCGCTAATTTCATCAAGAAGCCCACGGACAATGTAAATAAGGCGCTCGTTATTGATTACGCAACCAGTAGGCTGATCACGTGCGGTTCCGTTCTCCAGGGATTGTGCTCGGTGCGCAACTTGAACAATATCTCCCATGATGTGCGCGAAGTGCGAGAGCCAGTCGTGGCGAACAATGCTACGTCGTCGACGGTGGCGTTCATCGCGCCAGGGCCCCCGAATCCACCGATGACGCAAGTCATGTACGTGGGGGTCACTTTCACAGGCAACTCTCCTTATCGCTCCGAAGTTCCTGCTGTGAGCAGCCGGTCGCTTGAGGACGACCGTCTTTTTATGATAGCCAGAACGGCAGTCACGACTGGTACTAGAATGTTTGTCAATTCTTTGTCACGTGAACGCTATCCTATAAATTATGTTTACGGATTCAGTTCAGAAGGATTCAGCTATTTTCTCACGACACAGCTAAGAGGAGTGGGCTCGGATACATACTATAGCAAGTTGGTTCGAGTATGCCACGACGACGAAAACTATTATTCGTACACTGAAATACCGATGTCGTGCACCGGTGAAGGCGGCGGAAACTATGGATATAATCTCGTACAAGCAGCATTTGTCGGAAAAGCTGGGTCGGTTTTGGCTGGAGAGCTCGGTATAACAGCTCAACACGACGTGCTCTTCGCTGCGTTCAGCCAGAGCGAATCGATAAACACGAACAAGCCTTCCAATCTGTCAGCTCTTTGTGTGTATTCCCTGAAAGCGATCCGCCGAAAATTCATGCAGAATATAAAGACATGCTTCAGTGGAAATGGTTCTAGAGGACTAGATTTTATATCTCCTTCCCATGCTTGTATTGGAACGAAACTACAGTCGATAAGTGAAGATTTTTGCGGGCTAGATGTGAATACGCCTTTGGGAGGCGAGCAACCAGTGGAGGCTGTGCCTGTCGCGGTGTTTACCAAGAGACTGACAGCGGTGGCGGCGACAGCCACCGGCGATTACACAGTAGTATTCGCGGGCACTGCCGAAGGACACCTGAAGAAGATCGTTGTAGAGAGTGCCTCTTCCGCCTTCGAGTATGGAGATATCGTTGTTGATAAAGGCTCACCAGTGAACAAAGACCTATTCTTTGATACTCAATTGATGCATTTATATGTTATGACTGAACGTAAAGTGTCTAAAGTTAAAGTTCAAGAGTGTAGCGTATATAAATCGTGCTTAACGTGTCTAGGAGCCAAAGACCCTTATTGTGGCTGGTGTTCTCTCGAAAATAAGTGTAGCTTACGTTCAGACTGCCAAGATGCAGCTAAAGATCCTCTGTATTGGATCTCTTATCGTAGTGGGCGTTGTACGACAATCACCCAAGTGACACCAAATCAGTTGCAACGAACGACAGCTAGGACATTAGATTTACTCATAGAAAACTTGCCTACTCTTAATGGACAATTCTTATGTGCATTTACAGCTTTAGATCGTACTCTTATTACTAATGCTACTAGAAAACCTTACGGGGTAAATTGTACAACTCCGCGCACCGACACGCTGCCCTCGATCCCCACCGGTCAACATCATTTTACGGCAAAACTGTCGGTGCGCACGACTCAGGGCCCTGATTTTGTAGCTACAAACTTTACGTTCTTCGACTGCAATACGTACAGCTCGTGCACCCAGTGCGTCAGTTCCTCGTTCCCGTGCGACTGGTGCGTCGACGGACACCGTTGCACGCACGACACCGCCGAAAACTGCCGAAACGACATCCTCGTTACGGGTGTCAGTAGAATCGGTCCCAGTTATCGCTCGGGCCCCGGATTTTGTCCCACTATCAATTCAACGTCAGACGGCACGAACGAAATTTTAGTACCATCCGGTGTAAAGAAAGCCATAAAAGTCAAAGTCCACATAATAGGCCAATTTATCGTTCAGACAAGGTTTGTTTGTCAATTCAACATAGAGGGACGCGTGACTCATGTAAATGCCCAACTTCTCGCCGACACCATTTACTGTGAAGCCGTTGAGTTTACTTATACGTCGCGTGCACCTAACATAACAGCTTCTTTCGCTGTTATATGGGGTGGTTCGAAGCCTTTAGATAATCCGGATAATACTCACATACTCATTTACCGGTGTAACGATATGGCTGACAACTGCGGCATGTGTCTCGCTCTACCGGAGAAATTCGGGTGCGGCTGGTGTCAGGGATCGGATAAGTGCGAAGTTCAAGAACAGTGTGGCGCCCCTAGTGTATGGCTAAACCGAACGCAGACTTGTCCGAATCCCGAGATTCATTCCTTTAGGCCGCAGCTAGGTCCGTGGGACGGTGGAACCAATATCACGATCGAGGGCATAAATCTGGGGCGAAACATATCCGATATTTATAACGGTGTTACCATAGCGGGCATCAAATGTCAGCCCATCATAGAATTATACCTTAAAACGAAGCAGATCGTATGCACCGTAGACGGACCGGGTGAGGAAGTACCTCGAGATGGGCCTGTAGTGGTTCGCGTGGCAGACTATCGCGGCGAATCTACACACCATTACGCTTTTGTGAACCCAAAAATAAATTCTATACAACCGAAATATGGGCCACAGTCCGGAGGCACTAAATTGCGTATCACGGGCGAATATCTAAATGCGGGAAGTAATATTCAAGCTTTTATCGATGACTTACCTTGCGCTATTTTGTCGGTATCACACGAAGAGGCTGTTTGTAGAACTAGTCATTCTTATCAACTCAAAATGGGTACCCTACGAATGCGTTTCGATAATGGTATGAGGACTTTAGAACGCGAAAAGTTTGAATACATAGAGGATCCTGTCGTAGTTTCCGTCGAATCCGGTCCCCCTCTGATAAGTCAAAGAAAACAACCCAAAGGTATACCCTCAGGCGGGATAAACATCAAAGTGATGGGTCGGAACTTCCATTCCATTCAATTTCCACAAATATACGTGTATCACGATAATCGGCCCTATATCGCGCCCTGTCACAGAGTTGATTTTCAAACGCATCTCATTTGCGAATCTCCCGGTATTGAAAGCGCCGGTCTCAATCTAGATCCAGATAGACCCTTGGAATTAGAGTACGGTTTCAATATGGACGACGTACAAAGCGTACAAAATCTCACTCACAAAACGCAGGACGCTTTCCTGCTCTATCCGGATCCTTTATATGAGAAATTCGATGAGGATGTCAAGTATTATAAGTCTGAATATTTAACTATAAACGGGCAGAATTTAGATAGGGCTTGTACGGAAGGAGATGTGGAGGTTCATATAGGCGAAAGCTTGTGTAATGTTACGTCATTGTCGCGGCATCAGCTCACGTGTAGGCCTCCGTCGCGTGATGAGCTTCCAGATGGCGTGGACACCCCCGAAGTCGTCGTTAGAGTAGGACGCGCACTAACGTACAAAATCGGTAAACTATCTTATTCATCCCAAGCTGGCCTGCAGGCAGCTATCGGAAAACCAGCATTAGTCGGTATAGGTATAAGTATATGCGCTCTGCTATTAATCTTTTTCGGATTTTTAATTATGTATAGAAGAAAATCAACCGAAAACATTAGAGTATTAAAGAATATGCAAGAGCAAATGGATATTTTAGAGTTAAGAGTAGCAGCAGAATGTAAGGAAGCATTTGCTGAACTGCAAACGGAGATGACGGATCTGACGGGAGAAGTGACGGGCGGGATACCGTTCTTAGATTACCGCACGTATGCAATGAAGATACTGTTCCCTAACATTGACGACCATGCCGTCCTACAGTGGGAACGTCCAGAGCTTAATAGAAGAGAGAAAGGTCTGAAAATGTTCGGACAACTTATTATGAATAAAACATTCCTCCTATTATTTATTCGTACTTTAGAAAGTAATAGATATTTTTCCATGCGCGATCGTGTTAATGTAGCTTCTCTTATTATGGTTACTCTGCAGAGTAAAATGGAATATTGCACTGATGTGTTAAAGACTTTATTAGCTGAGCTGATAGAGAAGTGTATGGAAGGCAAAAATCACCCTAAGTTATTGCTAAGACGCACTGAAAGCGTCGCCGAGAAAATGTTGAGTGCTTGGTTTACATTCTTGTTGTATAAATTTCTTCGCGAATGCGCCGGTGAACCTCTTTATCTCCTGTTTAGGTCCATGAAAGGTCAAGTAGATAAGGGCCCCGTCGATGCAATTACATCCGAAGCGCGTTATTCTCTTAGCGAAGAGAAACTGATCAGGCAGTCTATAGATTTTAAACCCATTTTGGTGAACGTATCGATATCGCAGCAGACATTTTTCGTCAGCGGCTTAGAAGCACCCACTGACAATGTGCAAGTAAAAGTTCTCGACTGTGATACAATAAGTCAAGTAAAAGAAAAATGTCTCGATGCACTTTACCGCGCAACTCCATACTCCCAAAGGCCGAGTCGTGACGAACTCGATTTGGAATGGCGCACGGGCGCCTGCGGTCGCTTGATCCTCTATGACGAAGACAGCACCACTAAATGCGAAAGCGAGTGGCGCAAGCTCAATACGCTCAACCACTATCGCGTACCGGACGGTGCTTGTCTCAGTCTCGTCGCGAAACAGAGCTCCGTTTATAATCTCTCCAATATGGAGAAAAACGATAAATCGCACACTTATGAAACCCTCAATCGCGGTAAATACGGTTCGGCCAGCCCACCAGCCAGCCCTCTCAAGTACGATCACGGCGGCGTACTAAAATACTGGCATCTGGTGAGGCATCACGACGATGACGCACGCAAAGAGGGAGAGCGTGGCAATAAAATGGTCTCAGAAATATACCTCACTCGGCTTCTCGCCACTAAAGGCACGTTGCAAAAGTTTGTCGATGATTTATTCGAGACTATTTTCAGCACTGCTCATCGCGGCTCGGCGCTGCCTCTCGCTATAAAGTATATGTTCGATTTCCTGGACGACCAGGCGCTACAGCACGCGATTTCTGATCCCGAAGTAGTTCACACATGGAAGAGCAACTCTCTTCCGCTTCGTTTTTGGGTTAATCTGATAAAGAATCCCAATTTCGTGTTCGACGTTCATAAGTCCAATACCGTAGATTCCTGCTTGTCAGTCATCGCGCAAACGTTCATGGACTCGTGTTCCACATCTGATCACATCCTAGGTAAAGACTCGCCGTCGTCCAAGCTCCTGTACGCCAAAGATATCCCGGTGTATAAGGAGTGGGTGGAGCGTTATTACGCGGACATAAAACTGATGCCGGCCATATCGGATCAGGATATGAACGCGATGCTGGCAGAGGAGTCGCGGCTCCACACGAAGGAGTTCAACACGAACTGCGCGCTGAACGAGCTGTACGCGTACGCGGAGCGATACAACGAGCAGCTGACGGTGACGCTCGAGGAGGACGAGTTCTCGCAGAAGCAGCGGCTCGCGTACCGCCTCGAGCAGGTGCACAGCCTAATGGCACACGACTACAACGTCTAAGCGAGTTGTGTGCCGGCCGGCCGTGCGACCCCACCGCACCCTGTAAATAAAAGCCCCCGCACATATCTCTGCTGGCAACAATTTTGTACATATTAGATAGTGTACAGACTATTGTAATTGTAATTTTTGTATAATTTCTGCGATCCGATGTCGTTTTTTAATTTTATATTATGAAATATGAACTTTGTATTATTGATTTTTACACGACGAGCTCGGCCTGCCGCGGTCGGGCAACCAGTAAGCATTAATATTGAAAAATAAATTGTGTATGTCTATGTGTGCTCGCGTCGTACGAGTTAATTGTTACGTCGATTGGTGTAAAATGTGTGTCTCAAATCGCATATGTGAGCTCGGCGGCGAGCGACGCATTCGCTCGCCGGCGGGCGATTTTTAAATTTATACTCGCATCTACTTAACGAAATAACCGACAGTGAATCCATGATCATAAATAAATATCGTCGAATGTAATGTGTGTTTGATTGGGATACGGCGGTACGGCGCAGCGGCATTGTCCGCGCACGACGAAAGCCCCCGCATTACGGCAGCTGTCGGCAGGGAGAACGCGGTACGGATCCATGCTCGTCTCGCTAGCTCACGGAACCCTTGTCGGTCGCGTCACTCGGTGTGCGAGCACTGTGGTGTCCAGCACGTCACATTTCATATCACCAATCATGTGTATGTCGTTGCGTTGGCTCCGAGTCCGACCCTGAGGGTTGCGAAGCGCGCGTGGCGTGCGGCGAGACGGTCATGGATGAACCCACGCGGCCCTGCTTTCAGCTGGTACGCGAGGATCGTCGCGCGATCGGCATTTGCCGTCATCAACAACTTATACGCCATCCCCGCTTACGTCGTGTGGATGATGGTGCTGCGCCTCGTCAGACCCGTATGCGCTCCCCTATATTGGAAGATTGAAGGGCTCATGTACCACTGGCTGCTAGCGATGGTCTCCATGTGGTCCTGGACGGCTGGATATGAAAGTGAGTACGTTTTGCTCTATGGACGTGGCGCGTCTTATTTTACCTCTATTCATCTGTGTTATAGCATGACATTTCTTTGAATAGAGCAATTAGCATCAGTCTGGTCTGGTAGCATTGCGTTTAAGATAGCCAAAGCGTGAATAGATCAAAACAAACTTTTACCATTGTTCTCTTAACCGTGCTGTTGCGTGACGCAGAGGACTGTAGCTCGAAAAATTAATATTTTCTCATGCGACGCGCCACTCCGAAATTTATAACTGGTATAGAACTTGAAATGGCAATAGAATTGAATTGACATGCTTTGTAGGAATGGCATAAGAAACTGTTTAGGCATAGACAAACCAAATTGAATATTTATTAAGACTTATTCTGATTGAATCTAAGGAGGAATAAGCTTTAAAAGGAAACTTGTTATGACTAAAATCTTGCCGGATGTAGAATGTAGGTAGGTGACGTGATGAGCATACCGAAAGATCGTCTAAACAATACCTTTGGTGCTTTTGTGTGTACTGTGTAACGTATTCGTCACGCCTGGGACTTGTTTAGACAAGTGGAAGATAGACGTCTTCACATCAAATGGTAAGTAAACTTTTTTCTTATACTAGAACTGTTTAGGGGCTACTTTCTAGTTTATTGACAGTCATTTAAAAATAACGTTAACTGTAGTCTGTATCTACAGTTTGATAAGCTTAGGACAATTTAGACAAGGTTGTGACAGCAGTGTTAAGAGATATGAAGCTAGGTAATAAATATTTCTATGAAGAGTTGATGCTAAATTTCACTATGTTCCCTAAAGTTTAAGTTAAGATTGTTAAAGTTTAGAAGAACGCCGTTTATAATATCCGACAGAGTTCGTATGTCGATGAAATCTGGAACTACTAAAGAGTACTCTAAATTTTTAGGACCTTAGGACTCAACGCCACTAAAACAGTAGTGTTTTAAGTTAGCCAATGCAGGTAGTCATTACGATGTATTTAGGATGCCTAGAAATTTACGAAATAGCGTCACCATGAGGTCATCTCGATACACGTTTATTTATTTAAATTAATGGAATAGCTGCACTCGGTAACTCATGCAAATTCAACGTTTTATGTGGTAACGCTCGTGCTAGAATGTGATCATGCGACATTTCAGAGCTGAGTGAACGACCTGCAGACCTTTGAGCTATAGTGGTTTATGAGAACTTTACTCATTTAACTAGTACCTACTATTTTCACAGACTTCAATTTAATAGCAATACAATAACGATAACTAATCTAGTTATGCGTGGTTCTACAAATTGAATTCGTTTTACAATCAACGATTGATACAAAGCGTCTGCCCGTAGGCAGTTTTTTGAGTATACGTTGGTCTAAATACTCTATTATGTAGAGGTAAGAGGTGACTAGATGCAAGCTCACTTCTTGCTAAAATGTCCTGGTGGAATTGACGCTATATGGAACTCTGTATCGGAAAAAAATAACATGTTTCTTTAAAATATTATGTATTAATTTAGATTTCCAAGGTATCCACTATCCACAATCTTATCAAGCAAGGTACGATTATCAATTCTAAATAAACTTCTGTCTGATATAATAATATTTTAATCTTGTTATCATCATCAGCCCATCACGTTCCCACTACTGGGACACGGGCCTTCTCTCATAGAGAGAGAATGGGCCATAATCCACCACGCTGGCCCAGTGCGGGTTGGTGAATGTCACATGTCCTTGATTTTTTGTGAAAAATTCTTGGACATGCCGGTTTCCTCACGATGTTTTCCTTCACCGTTTTAGAGCGAGTGTTAAATCCGCACATAGTTTAAGAAAGTCAGTGGTGCGGGGTCAGCGGGATTCGAACTCGGGTACGTCGGATCGAAAGTCGCACGAGCTCCCACTGAGCCACACTCGCTCTTTCTATCTTGTTATCATTTTGCCACAATTTCAGTTACCATACGCGATAACATCCTAACTCATGGATACCGTTTGGCCGTTTGGTTGTAAAGGTATGACTCACTTCGTCAGGTGACTGTTTATTCGAAGAGACAATGTTCAACGCTCCATGACTTGACATGACACGTACTAGCTCGCATGAGTACGTAACTCACATGCTTACTTTAGAGTTCCCAAGGGACAACTAGTTCTTAAACTGTGGCTGTTAATCTCAGTAGGTTTCTAAAAGTGGATTTAGTCGACAAGACCGGCTTGCACACTTCTGGCGACAACAAAACGTAACACTTTCAATCTTTTTAGATAATATCCTATATTGCGTAACTTAAATTAGATTTATTGCGTGTGTGGGTCTGTAATTGATTTTCGAATTCGAACAATGGTGGGTTTCGAAACGGTTTTGTGCTGCCATTCGGGACCGGTCCGCTGGCGGCGCGGGCTGTATTGACCTCATGCGGCTGCGTAGTTTATGTGCGGCCGCCTGAGGACGGTCGATGACCGCCCCTGCCTCCCCCCACTTCCCACCTCCACGCCGCTAGGCAAGGAATGCCGGTCTCAGCATTCAACCCCCACTCGTCATGTCATGTTGCATTTCGATTGGCGAATTTGCATGTCGCCGGTTCTTGAATCGAATTTTGCTACAGCTCGAATTGCCACGTGGTGAAAGCAACCTCGTGAAAGTCCCATTGTGGGATTATTTTTCGCTCTAGCCGTCGCGGTGGGCAGATTTAGGACATGTGTTCGCGCTAGTTTTGCGGTGATTGATGCTTCTGTAACAGATATAGCATTTAACTCGTTGATATTTTAGATCGTGTAAATTTGACTGACGAATGTGTTCTTTCGACAGCTTTTTAAGATTAACTAATCAATCACCACCTAAGTGGGTCGCCTGTTTTCAATACGAGATATAATGTCGATACTATCTCCAAAATAAATATGAAACATTCTTCAGCGTATATCTTTACCGACGGATGGTTTTGCTATTGTGTTCATAGATAACGCCTCATGGCATATTTTTGAATTTACTCTTAAAATACACGTGTTAAGGGATCTGAGAGACTGATATAAGGAACACTGGGTGATTATTAAAAGTAAATCACGTTGGCGTTGTCTCATAAATAACCATGATTTCATACGGAAAGTATCGAGTATTTACGCTAATAATACCTACCACATTCGGTCCTTGAACATCTATTAAATTGCGAAGTATAAATAATGGGTTCGCTTATCGAATATCAATGATTGATGGCGCCCAAACGACCTATGATTACCGCCGGAGAAGCGGCTAACTTTGCATGAATCCGTTACCGAATTTGGGTTCTATTTGAATATTCAAAGTATGGCCATCAAACCACGCTCATCATATTAAGGCGGTACCCTGACCAAATAACCTTGAGCATTCGTTCCCTCTTCGCCGCACCCCGCCTCTATAATACTTCGTAAAGCAGTACTAGCGCCATCTAGCGAACATCGTACAAATACAAGTAAAAATTGCAGACCTAAGAATCCATAGACATGGCATCCAATAAAAACAAATTCTTTTTATGAAACGTTGAATGGTTCGCCAAAATATTTTAGTCATGATGAATTCTGCGACTAATTTACTTACGTTCATGTATACTTCCAACTTTTATTATTATACAAGTACACAGGGTGTCTTTGACATCGACGCACAAATGAATACCATGGATCCAGTACATGATTCTGGATCCCTCAGTGGTGGAATTTTTCGTCGGTTTTTTTGCTAATTTATTTTTATTATATTTACGATTTTTTAATTTGAACTGTATAAAATCGTTATTCTAACATTTTTTGTGAAAAAAATTAATGAATTACCTACTTTTAAAATTAAAAATGTCATCGGGGTTGATTAGAATAACGATGTTATCGAAGAAAAAAAATTATTAATGAATTAAAAAGTCATCGGAGTAGACTTTTTAATTCATTAATAATTTTTTTTCTTTTACTAAAAATATTATCGGAGTTGAGTAAAATAACGATTTGAAACAGTTTAAATTTTAAAAAAGGACTGTTTTTTTATTAGAAAAAGCCGACGAAAAATCAACCACGCACTGGGGCGTCGAGAATAATGTACTGGATCCATGGTATTCGTTTGTGCCGAGTATATTATGGTACACCATATTAAACATTGTACCGTGTTTATTTTAAATAAAATAAAAGTAATAGGTATCTACTATTATTCAGACGGTGGGTGATTGATAAAAGTAGAAAAATTAAATAACAAAGTCAATTTTATCATCATTTATTAGATTTTAGTAGGTCATCTAATTATGTTGTTTTATTTTATCTCGTTTATACAACGTGTAACAGAAAGGGTATAGTCATATGGAAGAGTGTGCTACAGACTATCAAACTGAAGAATTTCCTCCATGTGACCACCATCGTAATCGCGAAAAAATAATCAACTGCCTCATACAAAATTCCAATACCTACTCGACCAAATATATACTTCTATATAAATGTGTACTGTTTTTAGTTTACATATCACAAAAATCTAAATATCGAGTACATGTAGGCATATTTACGTCAGAAGGTTCATCACCTTCACTTTTTCTTTCTATATCAGTTGATAACTCAATCTCTTCATTTGAAGGTTCTATATTTTCTTTACTTTTTTTTTTGTTTGTCAGTGCCTCTTCAACGTATGAAGGATTTCTTATTGTCATACCTCGAGGATAGCGAGGGTCTACTAATTCTGGCAACAAACAATCAAAATAAAATGATGTAAGCTTTTCTTTCATTTTCTCTTTCCAGAATGCATCATCTCTATCGATATATTCTGTTTTTAGCGGAGAGTTTTCATTTGACCAAACTGCAAATAAGCACTTTGATCTTTTTGTAACGTGTAGTTGCCCCTGCACTTGGTAGTACCAATGATGGTTTTTATTGATTTCCAGCCCTTTTTTTGTTATTTTCCAAAACGCTACTTTCCTTTTTTTTATAGCTTCTTCTAACCCCAACTTGTATGCCGTTATTGGGCATTTAATTTCTATGATTGTTTCGTCGCTACATAAACCATCCGGAGTGGCTCCTAAAAATGGCAATTCTTCGTCAATAAATAAACCACAAGGTTCAATTTTAATATTTTGTTGTTTTTCTAATTGCTTGATGGCAATTTTTTCATTGTCCTTGCCATGTTTTATTGACAATACATGGTCAATGTTGGTTTTGTACAACAAGTCTCGAACTAAATTATGACAACTTGTGTCATTTCGCCGCGTGACAACTTTTCCAAAGTTGGAAGCAGTTAATAATGACCTACGCAACTCTAGCCACTCACTGCATTCACTTTGTAAAATGGTTGTTCGTTCGATTATATTTCTTTCTTCATCATTTTTTTTTAAATTTGCTATAAAATTTTCTTTGAGCTTGTTAAAAACATCTATTGGCATGTCTGGTTTAGTGCAGTCTTGACCATAATTGTGGTCCGGTTTTGATCTTTCTAGGTGCAAGGCTCGATTTTTTGGTTTCCTATTTTGTTTATTTTTTACATTTTTATTCATTCTTTTGCTTTCTAGCCGTTTTATTTTGCCTTGAGGGCTGTCGCCTTTATTAATTAATTTGTATAACCGAGAAATAGTTTTCTTTTCATTAAAAGCTACGGCAGCAGCATGACATCTAGTTTGGTAAGAATTTTTTAATGAAAAATTTATTCTTTTGCCACCGACCAACTTAGCCACCACGCTATGAAATCTTTCCACCACGTTGCTATCAACGTCATACAATAGACTTCGAGCATGCCCTGCAACATTTTGAACAATAAAACATATTCTTTGCCATAAAGAGCTTAAAACAAAATCATTTGGCAGGTCCGTTTTGCCAATACTGCCACACATGTATGATCGGCACTTAGTATGGTCTCCGAAGCCATGGAGATGGCTAATTAATAAGTCGTCGAACAAAAGTTGAACATCTGAATTGGTTTTATGTTTTTTAATTAATTTGCAAATTGTAGCCCTTGTTCGTAGTACAGCACTTTTTGTTATTAGTTTTCGGTATTTTATGTTATATTTAGTGTCAGTGGCGAGCGCTTGTAATTTGTTGCAAAAATTCCTTAAAATGTGATTCCGACATTCTACTTTTTCCACGGTCACATCAGAATAGGGGCGAGCTTGTAATATTTTGGAGTAGGTGCTAGCATCACCGTCAGATATGAGTTTTCCGTAAATTAAATTGTACATTTTTATGGATTCTTTAAATCCTTCCACAATTATTTCACTCTCCATGTTTGTGGATGGACCACTGTAATTTTTGAAACATTTGTGTTCTGATGGAACAACATTTTGTTTTTCTGCACGGGCACAGATGAAACAGTACTTATTCTTAACGCCTAAAAAAAGTATTTCTCCTGTATGTTTGCCAATTATGGCAGCTGCACCTGAAAGAGCATTATAATTCTTTTTATAACTTCGTTTGGACCAGCAGCCATCAGCAATGACATCTATTATAGGAATTCCATCTTTGTTTACCCTGCCATTAGAAATTGCGAATTCCTTTTCTTTTTCTGCGGCCTGATTCATGGATTCTATTAAAACTTCTTCCCATTTGTTACTGATTAGATCATGGTTCTCTGAATACGTATTCTCAGATAACAACGGGAGGTTAATTGCTGACAAGAATTCATCTAGTTGTGAATGCCCCCCACCTATTGCAATAGTACCAGCGACAGCGCATGTATTAATATTTAGGTAGTTGTCACTGCAATTGTCTCCATTTAAGACAAACTTTTGATTGCAAAGCTTACACCTAAACGTAAATTTTGACTGTAGACCAATTCGGGTTTCAGCTATGAGATCAAGTTCTGTGAAGCTGCATCCAAGTGGTCCATGGTTTGAAATACGTTTTAATTCAGAAAGGAAGTGGCTGACATCAATAATTCTTCTGTTTATAACTTTTTCGCAACTTTCTGCTTCTTCTTCATAGGATATTTGAAACTAAAAAAAAAAAACCTTTTATTATATAAACAAAAAAGTCAAATTAGAATCATTCACGGTCTGATTTTTTTTATCTGAAGCTGTTATTCATTTTCAAAGACTACTTTTTATCCAAGTTCAAAACACGCGGAACGTATCAGAAACTTACCTCTTCAATGTTTTTATTGGGGTCTTCGGTATTTTCTGACTCCGTCAAGTCTGGTACAAAATCGTCTCCTGTACTGCAAAAGAAATATATTGCATAAAGATGATTGATATAATTTTTTTTTTTTTAATTCTAGTGACTGTAGGTGACCGAGTAAAGGATTATAATTATCTAATACTTACTCATTATTGCTTTTTTCTTTCGGTTGTAAATTAGAAATCTCCATTAGAGGTAGCTGTGCATCAGTTTGGTAGTCCTTTGAACTATAAAAAAAAATATTTTAAAATATATAATATATTTTAATATTATATCTCAAATTTACACACAAAAATTAATAGATGACAAACACTGAACCACGTAAGTACTGTATGAATATTCATGTCTGTAGTTTCATAACTCTATGGCACGCGTATGATAGCGAACATTTAGTGCAAAGATTCATTTTTATTTGTCGATAAAATTATGATAAAGATGAATGTTATTCACTTCGCTAACTACTCACATGTTAGACTAGTACTTAGTGGGTTTATTCTATTTTTGATAGGGATACATACGCGCTATCAACGTAAAGTTCAGAATCTTTAGATGTTGTTGGTGTTTCTTCTTGACTATTTTGTCCTGTTCTTTTAGCACGGCTACAAAAAAAAAATTGATTGATAAATGAATTGCATTAATAACTTTTTTTTTTAATAATTGAAATATGTATATATATATAATAATAATAATATTCCACAACTATCACATACCGCTATCTAGTCCCAAGCTGAGCAGAGCTTGTGTTATGGGTACTAGACAACTGATAAACATACTTATATATTTCTACATAGGTACATATTATAGATACATTACACCCAGACACAGAACAAATGATCATGCTCATCACATAATCATTTGTCCTGGGTGGGAATCGAACCCACGACCTGCGGCATAGCAGTCAGGGCCACTAACCACTAAACCAACAGGCCAGTCAATATAGGTCAAATATATATATATATATATATATATATAGTCAAATACAGGTATATTGTGTCATTATAGTAAATAGGTAAAAAAAAATATTTCACATTCATTAGCCCACGATCGTATGTTCAATATTGGTGCACTGGACTTTCAACGCGCCTCATAGTACGGAGAGTCGAGATTCCAACAGTGTGTTTTTACGAGACATTAGGCTGCATCTGTTGGATTCTGAACGCTCGGCTAACCACCGAGAGTTGAAAATCCCTTGCGCGATAAAATCCTGCCGTAATATTTTTAAATTCGTTCGAACTTGGATTTAGAATATAAATAAAAACGAGACTGCTTACCGAGCTTCAATCATCATTGCTACTTTTGCACGTCCTTGTCGCACAACTTTCTTGTACTTAGGCATTTTGGCTGTCTAAACAACAATAGCGTCCTTTTCGCAAAACTCAATAGTATGAAAATATAAACACAAAGCGTCCTTTCGCGATAAATAAAACAATAAATAACTAATACAAAAAATCTATAACTAAAACAAACGTCAATAACAAAAACACACTCTAAACTAATATTTATTATCTTCTACGTGAGCGAGTTTAGTGGGCGAGCAAGCCGATGCGACGACAAACGACACGGGTATCACTCTCGAGAGCTTGCGGCACACTAAGCC
This sequence comes from Petrophora chlorosata, assembly GCA_951640565.1. NCBI lineage: Eukaryota > Metazoa > Arthropoda > Insecta > Lepidoptera > Geometridae > Petrophora > Petrophora chlorosata. The sequence continues at coordinate 16,086,743 of OX621202.1, read as the reverse complement.
AGAGCGTGGCAGCGCTAGAAAAACGTAAAGAATCCGCTCAGATTTTAGAGTAAAATCTATATAAAATCAAATTTTCGTGTTTTGAAAAAAATAAAATTAGCATAATGTTCTTTATTAAATTACCTATCCATTAGTTTAAGTATTAAATCAAAATAATGGTTACTTTACAAGGAGATGCATGTTAAAAATCATTACTTCTCATTTCTGTAGTTTCGTTGTGACCCTATAATTAAATATTATGTTACATAAATTAAAAAAACAAAACTACCATTTTGGAGTCAAGATTACGTAGAAATTTAATGTAATTTTTATTAGTTGGTATTTCTATTGGATAAAGAGAAGATAGCTCCTAAAAACTGCACAAAAAAGGGCTACCGCTGTGTTTTGCACGGGGACGCGCCTTAATCGGAACTTTAATAAATAAAAAGAGAAGAGATCTCCCACATTGCGCAAATAAGCTCGATTGTTAGAACATTGCTGAAGTAATAAAAAGTCAATTCTTACTGTAACTCGGTCTATTAAACTCAGAATTTGACTGCCAACGCGACTGAGAGCCAAAAGTTCGCATGGATCCTAACCCCAAACCAAATTACGATTTGAATATTCAGAGAATGTCTATGAAAACGCGCTCGTTATATCAATAGGAAGGACCACTTTAAATTCCGGTCACAATAAAACCCTAAAGGTAAAATTAACATTGAAAGAGAAACAATGGTATTCAAACCGTGTCCACCCACGGTCATTTCCATCGCACTCTGTCTGATCATGACGGAGTTATAAATTCCTTTCGGTATATTACATCCTTCGATTGTCAGATGCAAATTGAAGTCTTCCTGTGAATCATGCGGTCCGTATCAAGTTGAGGTCTGACCTGAACCATGTCGAAACCATACATTAGCTGGACTTCTACTATGCACTAAGAACATTTTTTTAGCAATCTTTAAAGAATATTCAAAACATAATTAATGTTCTTGGTAAAGGAAATTAGCCGAAAGGACACAAAAAAAACAAAACAAATAAAAAGTAGAACGTAAGTGCAAATTGAAGTAGTTCAAATTAATCATCTGTTTCGAATCCAGCGTGTTTTAGGTTTCTTAAACTAGGTATTTATTATGCCTGTACATTGTCAAGTAAAGTTTTTATCTAACACGGCAAAAAACTGTCAGCCATCGAGGGCGTGTCGCCAGATGTTTGCGAGAGCACAGAGCAGGTTCGCTTTTCTGGAAATTCTAACAGGGGCAATTGATGTACAACTACCTACGCGCTTTACCTTGATGAACCTTAATTTAATTGCTTCCTAGCATGGCCACATTTTCTAGTTAATATGGTCATCATCATCATTGTTGGCAAGAGCTTGTTTCTTTGCTAATATGACCCGTGCAGTTTTGTGTTCTTCTGTTGCAAGTACATTATCAATGTCATTTACCAAACTAGCTGGTCTTTGACAAATATTTTTAAACGCTTGGTTCTTCGTGATTCATGCATCCTGCTGATAGTGTCGTCATTGATTAGCTTTTGTTAGTTAATGTATACCGTATGTTACATGTATATATACCTATACTATCTTTTTATGACTCAACTATCCGGTGTCAAGCGACACTCTGCTCTTTTATTTAGGGACGTGAAACGAGTTTGGTTTCCTCCAAGCTGGACAAAGTAGGCTCCCGGTCTTTATGACTACCGTTAACCAATTATCGTTAAGCGACCTGTATAATGATAGCTGGTGAATAAAAGATGACCCTTATGAACATATTGAATCCTTGATTCGAAAAGAACCCATACATGCCTAGTCAGAGCCAAGGTATCTACTGATACAACCAGTTTCATGAATTATTGAACAGTTGTCTCGATAATTTCTACGGCCTTCGTACAGAAATAGTGAAGCGGCTTGTTCCATTTTATCTCCGGCTATTACATTTGCAATTGAAATAGTTTCGGGATACTGTTTCCGTTTTAGAAATGTTGATAAAACCGCGGGGCGCGTGTGCCCTCGTTCTAAAACAGTAATCTCAGCAAGGACGGCCGCGTCTTTACCAAGTAACTTAACTTTTGTTTTCGAGCGGCCTTTGTCAACTGTCAGGAGTATAATGCTGGTTATCTTTAACAAGCGGCCAAAACTTCACATTTCTTCAGAGCAGTGTACAGCGAATGTTTTGTCGGGGCTGTGTTTCCGTGGTAGAGGCCAAGTCGTGAGTTGACTTGCGGCTCATGTACTTACTACGCTTACAAATACACTTGTAACAAAGAACTGGTTATGCCGCGGTTTTGTAGGCTATCCTTCAGCGAGACTCGCCGGCGAGATATTTTAGATTTTGGTCTGCTCTGTTGTTTTTTGAAATGGATCCACCTACCACATGAGGGTTCAGTTATGGGTGATTTTTATTCGTACAATGAGTAGTCATTGATTATTCCTACCTACTCACCTAAGTTATTTTTTATTTTATTATAAAAGCATTCAATATTTTACACGTTTCATTTTGGTATTTCCAAGTCTGTAAGTATAAGTATGTACCTAGGTAAAGTAAGGAAGCATTCTAGTTTCAAAATGTGTGTGCAGTTGTTATGAATGAAAACATTTATCAATTGACACTTATGTAAGTACTAGTAAATCATGAATATGTCGTATTAGAGTATATATATTCCAACGCTATTACGTAACAAAACTACATTTACCTTGCTACAATTTTCTGACAACATACAAACTTCGAAGCATTAACATCAGGCACGGGGTATGCATGTGCGTACATTAGTCCACCACAAAAGCACTAGAGCAGAGCGAGATCTTGCAATAAAACCACATTGCCAATGTATTTGTGGTTGTGGCTGTCCGAGTTTTCCACCAATCAGAGAGCGGTGTTCTGTGTGTGCGTGGAGCCCGTTCGTGCTATGCCCATTGTTTGCAAGCGCTGCTCTGTGCGGCGTAAATGTGTGGTGTGGTATGCCGGATCATATTTTTGAGTGCACAAAGCGCGACAGAGACTAAAAATGGATTTGATTCCACGTTCATCTCAACGACACGTGTTGGATTGGATTGGTTATGTTGCTTCTGAATATATATATATGAATGTGTTTGTAATTTACTGCGCTTTAGATACGTGTTTAACTTAGTTGCATGGTGTGTCACTTTATAGAAATGGTGGTGTAGCTTTCGAAAATAGAGATAATTATTAGGGAGATTCGTCTTACTCAGGAATCATGCAAATTGATTGACGTCATATATTAATTACTACATTAAGCTGTAACCTCTTCTTCGATCCATCTGGTTAGTGGTTTTCTTTTGAGCAATGCTCTTCCCGTAGCCGACACTTTGTGGCAATTGAGACAAACATTACAAAATACCATATTATATTTCTTCACTTCCATACCGTACAAAAGCTGATTAGTCACAGTAACCGACAAAAAGGGCACAAAACTAATTGTTGAAGAGGCTGAATCATTGTGGCACTAAAATTGATGACAAAACCAAAACAACAACCTTCCGCTGCCGCGCTGTGATTTGTGCCTCTACGGTTAGAGTCGGGCACTTGACGTCAGGGCTTGATATATGACGCAGGATAGGTACTAGCATCCTGCGCGGCTATATTTGCTTTACCCGTTATTCGGGAATACAGGAACATTTTTTGAGACAAAACTTATAATTCGCGCAGAAAAAATTGCCACTACTTCGTATGAAGCGTCGATGTGGCAGAAGATAGAGCACACGGATGTTATGTCAGTAAATTAAGCACGTAAATACTGTAAGATATTAAACTATAACTTATAGAAACTTACGTGAAATAAATTAAGACGTCTTAATATAATAGCCTTCCACAGCCACGGTGTAATTTGTGTTTGCACTTGTGAAAATCGAACGCTTGACGTCAGGCCTATGCCGCCCGTGTGATAAATTAACGTAGGTCTTTTATAGGTATATTGCTTTGTAAGCTATGTGTACTGAATGTTAACCGTTTAACATTCAGCACACTTAGCGTAGGAATCAATACACCTGAAAATCAGATGGGAAAAACATAAACTAGAAAGTAAAAAAAAAATTATATTACACACTTACCTTGGTAAGTACCTTTAAGAAAAATATGCATGGTGATTACCTACCTAATTCACTTTGCTTGAACTATTAATTATTCTGTGCGTCTTGTCAATCGAAGTTAACGGATACTTTGTATGTTGAAATTTTATTTCGAAAATTTACTTCTACGTAGGAAATAATCATAAAATTGCTCAATTTACATCACTCATATTCGGCAATGCCTGCTATGTTGCAGATTTCCTTAGACGACGTTGCCGTTGACCGCTTTCTACAAGGCCGTCTCTCTTGAAATAAAATGAAAAAATATACATCTATCCTCATTTAAGTTTTTCGGACTATACTATGTAACGGAACAATTGTAACCTTTAATGACTCCTTCGTGGTTCTCAGACGTGTTTATGAATATTAAAACAAAAATCATACAAATTACGACGACAGTCCACATCCTTAAGTAGGTCCTTAGTCAGCCGAATACAAGAATTCAATAGGCATTCCAATTAAATGGTGACTAAGCTACACATTTCCGAGAAAACCTATTGTTTCAAGTAACGCTCAACGCGTTTAACACGTTTGATTTTTATGAATATGAAAACATAATGTGCATGTTAGCGGTGGAAGTGCATGAAGAGATTGATGAATATTGATGATGAAGCGAACGGCGAACGGCTTATGCAAAGAGAAGTGGTTCTACGTCAGCTCAGCACAAAAAATACTTAGATGATAGTAGAATTTTGTAGCAGCTTTAATGACCCATACGTCAAGGGGCTAGTCGTAATTAATAGTAGTATAGATACAAGCTGCTTAAATAATAATAACTTACGAAACAATTTCCTGCTGCAACCCACCATCCGATTATGCATCAATGAAAGTTACAATTACAATGCAAAAAATCGTAACGGTTCTGTGAATCTGAAATAGGAAGCAGAAGTAAGTTATTTCCGCGAATTGGCAAATATCTAATCATAGATTTCGCAACGTTTCAGAATGTACGCATAATGTTCAGTGGGTGAGACAGTTGTATTGATTTTTTGGAGTAAACGTGAACGTAGTCACGTCCGCGTCCCAACAAAAAGTAGGTATGTACTCGGTACTCTATTTGTTTTAACATTTATAAGTACTGCTCGAAGATACTACTCACAGAACAGAATATGGTACTGCTATCAGCTGTTGTGAGCTACTAAAGTATTTACTTCATAACGCGCTTTAACAAGCATCGTACCTAGAATTTTTAAGATGTGTTGTCTGTCTGTTACTATCAACTTTGAATCCCATATTTAAATCCCAAAGAATTCATTTTTAAACGTTAGTCATACATTACGAATAAGGAAATTCGTAATGCATGACATGAATCCGATGTAAGATTGGCAATATTCCCCATTTTATTCAACAGGCAATCAAATTACAAGTTCTAAAGCACCTTAGCAAAAAACTGCATAACGGCTCAGGCTGATCTTATCCAAGCTCAAATGACAGGGACATCCACTTCCTCACCTCCACCGCCGTCTTCCGTCCGTTGCTGGAATGCACGTCCGTCACGTGCCGGGCTCGGTACACAAACAATAAAACAAACTGCCATTCATGCTCATCACGCTGACTTCTAGGTTCAAGCACGTCGAGTAGTAAAATTGAGTTCTGAATGCGGTAGAATCTACCGGGTAGATCGATGACTTGATTGGTATTGCTTATGAAACAGGCCAAACTGGAATTCTTCGTACTTAACAGTGCGAACTCATAATAGAAACTCGTAGTTCTCTGAACGTAGCTTACCACTCAATATCAATTACATGGCAATAAAGCTGTTTGCCCAATAAGGGAGTGTCGCTTCTTTACGTAGTAATATTTAGTTTTCTTTGCTTCTACCATATATAATTATGTAATTATTAGAAACGCTCTGAAAACAGACTCGATTATTTTAGTTATCTTTAATTGCTATAAAATCTATAATCAAGCGTAGCGGAGGAAAAACGAAAGACAACGTTTCTTACACTCTACACTTACCTACTGTATATTAAATCTAAACGAATGCACTCCGCTATAGAAATCAAATCCAGCCATCCATATGTAGGTCTAAACCTACAACGTCTGATAAAATGCAATACCAAACGTGTCAAGCTAGCGAGTTCTCCAATTCGCTCTAGAATTTACACGCTCCAATTCCATTCAATAGAGCTCCATATTCTCCGAAAACATACTGCATACGCAAATCGGAAAATCTCCGTCAAAGCTGCACCCATAAACACATGAATTACTAGTACATAACTCCAAAGACATAGCTCCGTATTTGAATACCCAAATTCATTCGCTCCAGTACTCTCTTAAACAAACATTTCATCGCGTTCTGCGTGCAGTCCATACGTTAAATATAATTAGTGGCTCTGTGTTTATTGTTCGACATGCCAGAAACCATCGGAGCTGGTGCATGTCTAATGTCTCCCACCGACTTGCAGTGATAACTGTTCTAAAAATAGCTTAGCTTGGTTGTTTTAGGCGATTTTTTTGACAAGGGTATTTTGTTTCTGTAAAACATCTTGATATCTTGTGTAGCTCTAAAATTGCGGCTTAAATATCAATATTCATTTCTCCATTATTTTATCGTTACCTATGCCATAAGGACAAGGGATATAAAACTGCTGTAAAATATAATTCCTAAGTTGATGGGTAGATGGGTAGTCAAACTCTTGATAAATGCTCTCAGAAGTTATGAGAAACATTTAAAATTGATGTCAAGCTTATGCTGCATTTTATGATCGCCTCAGATGCTAGTGGCTAAACGATCGAAATTAAACCTTTGATCGAATAAGGATTGAATCCCTTAGCAACGAAGCTCTCATATAAAAATAATTTTGTTCAGTTAACTGCCCTACCTTCGACAGAAAGCGGCATTCCTTGTGCCCTACCAGTTTTAACGCGTACCTATACGAAAAATTCATTCACGATCCGACACTGCCTCTCATACTCAGTGTGAGAGCTGAGAGTCAAAACCGGTTAGTCAGCCATTCGGGAATTCAATCCTTGAACCTGTTTTTAGACATTTTTTGTTTGACGACATGTGACGACGTGTACGGAGCCGTGCCACCAGACGGCGATGACGGATGGCCTCCAGCGGCGACCTGAAAGGCGACGTTTGTTCAGTTTTCTGGAAGGTTTAATTATCCCTAGAGATATGAATAGAGCGTTGTTTATTGAGACATTCTCGGTAATTAACAAGACGAATGTTGTATTGGCGTTGAATGATCGTTGAAAGATCTTTCATTGCGTGCCCCAAGGCATTAAAGAAACTTAAGACCTTAGAAATGAATACATTTAATTTGATGCATACTTAAATTCTGTTATCATCGGCAGATTCTTTAGTGATGTCAGACTTAGCTTAGCAGACATGGATGTTTGGATTACTAAATAATAGGTGTGGCACATGCCAATGTAGAAAAGTTAACATTACGTTATGGAAGTGATGATTGTCTATATATTGATTGAACATGTTTTCCTGAAAGACCGTGCTTCTTGTTAAGTAAAATTTCTAATTTATTCATCATTACAACCCTTATGATATACCCCCTGCTAGGTTAAACCTCCTTTCACTTTGGCTACACTTTTTGAACCTATTAGATTTATGAGAACCAAACATTTGGTAGATTCAAAATATTTCGGAGAACTATCATTACTTATTCCCCATGATAGTTGTTTAAAACAAACCCACTCATCAACCGCCTTCACATTCTGTTATGGTAATGCCTAGTTTACACCCAAACATTTACAGTAACCGCCTACAACAGACATTATCCAGGCGGAAGTGAGTTCACGACCTGGGGCTGACTAGTACAACACCTGATACCTATTTATACAACTAGAGGTCGTTGACTGGGATGCACGGTTCAGGAGATGTTTGTTTTTTGATAAGGTATTGGGAAGCGCGACTGGCTGTTTAGTATTTTTGGGCTAAGCTCCTTAAAGATTGCCTACTTCACCTGTCATCAGATCAAATGTCCATAAAACAGAGTTTCTTACATGACATGTTCAGCGCATGCTAGAAGAAAATCTTAAGATTTTCGTCCCCATAAGACATTATCGTCCCCGTAAGACGGGATAAAAGGGATAGAAGAAATTGGGTGGCTCAACCAGTTACCATATAATGATAGATGTTCCAGGCTAGGTGTAAACAGGAAAGTTACACTCCCATAAATTGTGAAATACTTGTGCGAACACCCGGCCCACGTGAATTTTGATCGTTAAAATGCTAATACATACAGTAAATTTAAAACAATATGTACACTATAGATAGGTAGGTCATTCGATACCTACCTATCTAAAGTTATTTGTTACTTTGATATTTAATGCATTAGCACATGCTAGGCGAAAATCTTAAAGATAAATTACTTGGGCAGATGTCGAACCTGCGTCTTTGGAATACCGTCAGGATGCCTCAACCACTGGGCTAGGCAAACGTCCCTGTAAGAAAAAATAAAAAAAATAGAAGAAATTCAGTTGCTCTAGCAGTTGGTTCGGCGTAAGGCTTTGGGATATTCCTAAGACGCAGGTTCGATTCCTGCTCAAGAAATTTCTATTTTCTTTGTGATTATTTAAAATTATACTTGATACGTATTTCTGAATGAACTTATGATTACTACTACGTTTAGACCTAGTCTCTATCAAGTACAGAACCAAGATCTTAAGCTGTACTCGTAAGTACAGAGATTAAACTCAGGCTAACAACCGACAGCTTTCCTGCAAACGACATACTTAAGTGGGTAGTTTCATGTAAGTCTGCCGTACCGTGCGACTTAATCACTACACCACAGAACAGATAATAGTGCCATCTCGACCGAGATTGTAGACTTGAAGGGCCTTACATTGACCACGTTTTGTTTCGAATTAACTCTGACATAACATTAAGGTCGACAACTTAGTATAAGTACTTAATATGTGACCGGCCTTAGATATTGAACCGAAACCTACATCTTCATTATTTTTGTTTTTTATGTGATTGAGAGATGAGACGAGCAGGTCGTTCACCTGATGGTAAGTAACAGGCCTGCCTTAACAGCAGCAGTCACCATCCAGAACATTGCTATGCAAAGTCCTCCGCGGCACTGCACTGCGCTCCTCACCTCTAGGCAGTAGCTCATAAGTCTTATAATGTCCAGGAATTTCTCTGGCTACAATTTCCTTCAAACCGGAACACATCAACACAGTATTATGCTTACGCACTACTGCTTGGCGGCAGAAAGTCTTTTCTCATGAAGCAATCTCTTACAGACAACCTTTAGATGGATTGAACAAATGCAAAAAATAAAAGACGATCCGGTGCACAACAAATCATAGTGCAAAATCACAACTAGATCTCATAAAAATCTACTACCAAAATGTGGTGCTTTAAGCCTAGCATCTATGATCTTATACATATTAAGTAATTTAGTTATTGTTTAAACATATTCTAGGATAACGTTGCGCTGTCTAGTTCGTTTAGGAAGTTATTAGCTATTCAAGTTTTCCTCCTCTGGGTGGATGTTTATGCGAGGAAGATGCTATTTAAGCACATTATGGAAGATTACTATGATATAAGGGGTGTTTAAAGGAAAATCTTCGCCTCCAGGAGTGTAAGAACAGGCTTTGACGACGCGATTATATCGTCTAGATAATAAGATGGGGTAAAGACCTCATCTTCTGCATTTCTGAGAAAATTTTATACACGAGGTCCTTAATATTTTCCATTATCAAAAGCTGTTAAAGCAGGAAGCTTTGCTATATATTTTATAGCATACCTAACTATTGTACCAAGACTTTCTAGGTGTGTCGTATGTAATATTTTGTAAAGTATATTTTTATTAGTAGTCTGTTTCTTTTAAGAATGACTAAATTAGGCACTATTTAATAAGTATCTACAGTTAATACATTTTGGATAGCCTAACCTTATACAATAAAATGTCAAACTAGATATGTAGTTCCAAACTTCCTTATTTCATAGGTACTAGAGAACTGAATTCTAATTATTATTTTCTTCTAGTAAGTATATTTTTAACCTTAAAAAGTATTGAATACGAGTTACTAGGGACAATGTGTAAATATACGAGTATATCTCTGTTTGTAAACCCTTTGATGACATACTACTTAAATCACACTACGTTCAACGTAAGCAATATACAGACCTATTACATCGTCAAACTTTCACATAAACAAAAGCTTCCTTTGTCCTAACCTACCCCTCTTAGATACTTTGCCCTAATGTTAACGGCTACGCTTAATCAGCCTTATCAGTCCAGATAGCTGCAAGGTTAATTACTGGAGATAAAACAAGTTACGATTTGTTAGGGTCGATGGTGTAGCGTCGAGTAACACTGAATAATCATTAGTTCAATCTTCATTTAGAAAAGGTTTCTTAATGTTTACAAGAGATAATTATCATGCAAAATCATTTTAGGAAAAGCATAGAGAAGAAAATGCTACTACATTACATACCTGTTAGTAAAAACCTGCTTAACAATGATTGTTAAGATTGATATAATTTTCGTACCGTATTAGAAACTAACGAAAATGATGTAACGAGGCACTGTGGAGGTTCAGTGGAGCGACGACCTTTGCAAGTTTCAACTGGAGGAGATTCCAAGGATCGTGCTGAATGGTGTGCTTTGGGAGAAATCTATGACCAGCAGGAGAATCGTGTAACTCGAAAACCGTTCCCTGTCGCTTTTAATTTTAAATTTGGAAGGCGTTAGCATCTTTCGAACTGCAATATCGATCATTTATAAAGATCGTCATAGGAATTGGGACGCAAAATTTGAGTAGAAAAGTTTGACAATTTAACAGACAAATACCGATCACAAGAAGTGTTTGAAAGCGATCGTGATCGATGATAGAGTGAGACGATTCCCCTGCAGCAGTTACCACTGCATGCGATGGAAGAAGAGGTAATAACTAATGTAACCTTGTAAACCACAGAGATAGCCTAAATAAACTATATAGGTAATAATAGGTATACGTATGTTCTATACTCTTAATGTAGATAGCGAACTGGAAATCCATTGACACAGGCATTATTCTAATGACAAATTGGCATTAGTCAATTGCCCGAGCAAATTAGTCTACGCAACCACGCCTCTACCTGATCGACTAATAGCACTTGTCAAATTAAATAATGACCTAAGTTAGTTTGTTAGATACATACTCTATTAGTTGCTTTACAAGTTGTAGTAATTGATACCAAAATTATGGATAATTAGAGTTAGAGTAAGTAACAATCCACGATACCAACATCAATAGTAGTTTAAGAAAAGTCTTAAACTTATATCAAAATCCCTAGAAGACCACCAAACCACAAACTTTGATTTGATTACATAGTTCAAATTGCAAGCACGTCTTAAAGTGCCGTTTTCTCATGGAATATGCCTAGCAAACCTAAATAAAGTACCTTCGAATTTCATATAAGAAGGCATTTGTTTAAAATCACTGTTAAATGGCCTTTTGAAATGAGTAATTAAACAAAAGCGACTCAATTTATTAATATTACTGGTATTAAAAGTAATGTGCGTATATTGAGGTTGTTAGCCAACATAATCGATACTAACTCATTAACAAAAAGCCCCATTACCAACATTAAAATAATAAACAATCTGCAAATAGCTCAATTCACATCGAGAGCAACTGAAAGAGAAAACCAATCCCGTCGGCTGTCGACTTTTAATTCAATTACAAAACGCCTCTAGTTAAGTTTTATGGTATCCTGTTTGACCGCTTATGTAACAGATACTTAGGTTGAAGGTAGGGCTGCTTCGACTTTTAGGAGTGTTAAGTATGGATTTTTATTACAGACTGTAACTAGACTTAGGTCGTTTAACTGAATCTAGGAGGTCGTAGCCTGATTTACTAAATGTGTGCTTATTTGTCCATCTATGTGGAGTATTGTAGAGCTACACAGAACTTAAAAGTCCAAAGGCACCGTTTATCACTATGTAATAAAGTCGGCAGTCCTAAATTCCCGTTTTTTTTATTATTACTGAATAGGCTAGCATTTGACCGCAGACTCACCTGATGGAAAGTGACAACGCGGTCGACGATGGATCATGCTTGCCTAGAAGATACCGATTCACTCGAGACTTGAAGACACTTAGATTATAAGAATTGGGAAACAAAAACGCTGGTAAGGTGTTCCATTCCTTAGCTGTTCGCGTTATAAAGGTCGAAGCAAAGCGCTTTGTTCGAGCAGGAGGAATGTCAACCATGTACGGATGCCGAGTTTCCGCGCGTCTTGTTGTCCGATGGTAGAAAGGAGATGGAGGAATAAGTTCGTATAATTGCTTCGCACACTCTCCGTGATGAATCCTATAAAATACCGAAAGGCTGGCAAGTTTACGTCGATGCTCGAGGCTCTGAAGCTTAGCTTCAACCAACGCACGATGCGTTGGTTGAAGCTAAGCTTCAGAGCCTCGAATTATATTTAATTTTGTTTACGTCTAGTTTAGATACCTATGGAATTTAGATGAGGTGAGATGATGCGACAAAGACGACGCTTGCCAAAGTAGCTCTAAAGTGGATACATATTTAAGACATTATGCATTATAAAAAGGTTTAGGTATAATATTAGGAAATCTGAAGAGTGTGAGAGAAGCCTTACGAAAATATCTAGTTACACAAAAATATTAAAGTTTTGAGAAATAGACACTCAGTTTTCGTTTGTTTTTTGCTCTCCAGAAGACGTTGAACATTCACTATAGTAAAAAAAGCTAATGCGGTGGTAGCCCTACCTGGAAATGTAGGCTGCAGACGGTCAGACTGACATCCTGCCAGGATGTGAAGAGGCGAGGAATTTCTCTGGAATTGATGGTTTTAAGACATTGATGGTGACTTGTACCACTTTCGAAGCGATTTGGTTACGGAATGAAGATTCTGCTGATGAAATTGCTTGCTTATTTTATCTATATCTGCATTTCTAAATGACTCACTAGCTTAGTAATATACCTAAGTATCTACGTCTCTAAAATGTATAGATTTCTCAATCCCTTTTGCGACGGTGTCTTATCAACTTAGCGGTAGTTTCAACAAATCAAACTAGGTGCTATACACAGTAACCTTTTTGACTAATTTTTTTATATTTACGAAGCTAAATCGACACGAATGCTCATTTTTATGAGACAATAACTCAGTCTCCTAATGCTCAGTAATTTGGCTAGAAACTGCCCAGTGCTGCTGCTTGCCAGATGAATATATGGCAAAGGTGTGGTGCTTCCCAAGGCGGCTATTAGCAGAAAAGCCTACATCTACAAAAAAAAAACGAGTAATCCTTTTCTCCTCTAGTTGTTCATCGTATGCTGTCCCACGTCTGGCCAAAGGGTTTCAACCCATTTTTAGGATCCGATCAGACTGATCGGATCGTTATTAGGAAACTATAAAATGTTAAAGAAAATCAAGTAAGAGCATACTATTTTCTCATTCTGTGAGGAAGAGTCTCAAACATTTGACCCTGCTGAGAAGCCATAATCAGCTCATTTTCAATGTTACATCGCCTCACTCCAAGATAGAAAATAAGTCTTGTCATTACATTCAATTTACCTAATGATGCCCATTCACGTCCCACGCTCGAGGCTATTCATAGAGATAACTCGGCCCTTCCTACACGTGCTTTGTCTGAATTCCATAGACAAAGCCATAACCTTTCTCAAACCTGTCGGGGACACCTACGCGACCATATACTGGTAATAACTGGTATCGATTGGAAGAAAAAACATGGTGTTTTCGGTTTGGATGGTTGTCCCATTGGAATGTGGTCAAGGGTTCTCCAGGTCAGATGTGAGGAAGGAATGTTGTGTGTTCTTAATACTTGTATTAACATAATTATGCATTTACATTGTCTCTTCTCTTTGGAACGCCTCATCGCTTCATAACAGTATTTGTGCTGTATGACTACTTAAATGTATATTATGCGTTTAATCATTGTCTCTTACGACGTTTAGCTAAAAGCTAAAGCCTAGCTAAGCTGAAAGCTAAATCACAAAAAATTCTTGGAGTAAATAACCACAGAAGTAGGAACGCCAATCTTCTCCTGGCTAAACCGAATATTTTATCGGCTTCATGTCAAGTGAATTATGATAAACGATAGGTACCTTACCTAGATACTTATCATTGTGATTAAAAGTTGGAATGAACCTACTTACGTAGGTACCTACGGAAGTAGGTATTATCAACAAAGTTATGTCACCTCGTGCATTATGTGCGCATCAAAGCATAGACTCCTGAACTATTTATGCGTAAAATATTTAAATAATAATTTTCCGTTCCGCAAATGTCTGGAAGCAAAAGAATTTTATTTGTTTAAATAACTCTTTTGCACGTGAGGCGATATAATAATGGCCAAAAGTGTTTTGCGCTTCAAAGCAAAGGTATACATCTGAAGTATTTATGCGTAAAAAGAATGATTTAGTAATTTTGCGTTCCTATCGCAAATGTCTGCAAGCAATATCGCTTTATTTACTTAAATATTTTTTTGCACGTGATGCGATATAAAGGTGCTATCGCTGCCGACCCAGAAAACCGATAAAAAGTGATAAGATAGGTTCACGTTTTAGAATCCATCATCCACGTTACTACTGCCACGTTCCTTTTCTTCTATTAAAGGACCGTCGAAGTGCCTAAATCTATGCTGTTCAGTTATAGTAAGATGTACTGGTTTTTCATGTAAGTACCTATCATTAAGGTTTTTTGACAATAAAGTGTTTATCTATCTATCTGAGATGTTTTGCCGCCAAGCTGTAGTGCGCAAGCATTGCTGTGTTCCGGTTTGAAAATCATTGTAGCCAGCGAAGTTACTGGGCATTATGATACGTCTCAGGGTGACTTGCTTCTGGGTGCTGCTGCAACTATTATGTGGAGGCGTGTAGCTTACCAACAGGCCAACGACAAGCTCATCTCGTCACTCATTAGAAATAGTATAATTGTAAGTAATTTCTTTCTATTTATGGAAGACCAACAGCTATAAATATGGATATAAATAACTTATAGAAATAGTGAGCCAATTAAAGGTCCTCACGGATAGTTCCAAAATATTATAAAATTTTACTTATGTGAACATCATAAGGAATACTTAGTAACTGAATATAACTTTACATACTATCTATAATATATTTACGGTGCAATGTTACTTAGTCGCAAAAAATCACTGCTCAACAACTGTCTAGCCGATGCGACACTTGTACAGAATAAGTCAATTTTATCATAATCATTTATTAATTGTAAATATGGGTACAATTGGTCTTGATGTCAAAATATTTGTAGCAGTGCTCCATATCTAACAGAGGAAATAATACAATATAATAAAATGAGTGATACATAGGCACAATGTCAAATAATATGTTGTTATTATAATTATAAAATAGAGTCAAATAGTCATTTCAAAATAGTGTCGCTAAAATAATTATTATGATGAGTTCATAACATTAAATAATATAAGATCGAATTAGGATTAATAATAATAGTCTTCGCCTTAATAGAGATCATAAGTCATTGTTATTACAATTTGTCACATAAATATTCTGAGATGTCATAATAACATTTGTCCCCTAGTAATTTTTTAAATGTAATCTTAAATAAGCCGTTATTTAATTCTTTGATTGCTCTAGGGACTTTATTAAAAACGACCGGAGCCATGCAAAATACACTTTTACGCATTAACATCGTTCTAGAACTGTGTACACAAAGTCTACTGTTATCACGTCTGCTGCGAGAGATTCTATTTTTTTATGCTGCGACTCTGTGACTCTACCAGCTGTCAACGTTTGACACGTTTTTTGCCGTCTAAAACCACAATGCGAGCAAATATCAGCATCAGAACTGTATTTGGTTTCTGTATTTGGTTAGGGGATTCAAAACTCATTTTTATCAGTTGTACAAACATTTATTGTGCGGCATTCGGAGATTAAATAATAAAATGTCTTGTGGCTTGTGGATAAAAACAGATTTGTTGCATACATAATACAGCGGATATAAATATTTATCACAATGTTTAATGTCAATTTGTCCATAAAATAATGTAGGTATATTAACGTAATTTATAATAACATTAGCTGTAATAGTGTGTAGGTTAGGTAACGCTAAAATACCATAAAAATAAAAAGGAAATAGATACTTTAATACTCGTATCAGGAAACAACAACAAAGTTTCCTGATATAAATTCATCGTTGAAATGATGAATTTAAATGCAAAACATACCTATAACCCATACTTACCTATACCTACTTAACTTTATAATTAGTCGCAGAGAATTTATCTGAAAACCAGATAGTACCACTATAACTCCTATACACCATGTCACGCCTAATCAATAGGAAACATACTTCGGCAGAAGTCCATAGTTCTAAAACGGCCAAATGCAAACGAGTGCAGGAACACTATGCCTCAACTGGCCATAATTTCCAAGTCATAAAGTCCACGAAAGCAGCGAAACAAGTTCTCCGTGCCGGATGCGAGTATCGTCAACCTGCGTGTGCGCAGGAATTCGTCCGCCCTTTACTTTCCACGGCGCACGCATTCTTTTAATTGCCTGTGTGAAGCAGGGCTGTCGGAAACGGGCCACGTTTTTGATGTGGCCGCATTTTCAAAGGAGGTCTTTAATGTCTTAGAATGTAAGTCCCAACCGACGATCGACGACGAAATATTTGTAATAATTGTCGGACGAAATGCACATCTATCCTCTAAATGTGAAATACTATTTTTCTAGAAATAGAACGAACGATAGAGAGGACAGGAAGAGCTTAGACTGAAAGAGAAATAGAGAGACAAAGAGAAAGATAGACAGATGGTAGCAAAAACTACAAGGATTGAAACTACATTACAAATTCCAACGTAGTTAGGTATATATAAAATAAAATTAATGGATTGGAAAATTATTACAAGATTTTTAACAGCTTCTTTATTGCTTTTCTTTACACAAAATAAAAAATAATTGCCTGTGAAATTTGCTACTCAACACGTCATACTATATATATATATATACCTTTCATATAGCCATATTAAAATACCTTGTTATGTTTTCTTATCTCCCGTTAATTAACTGTTTAACTTTATATGACAGCGCGTAAGCCGTTACTTACGTTCATGTAACGTAAGCTCATAACTACGTCAGTCTCCGGCTTATGAAGTTCAAGGCACTTTTCAAGATTTATGTCACCTTCCTGCTGGAAATATTACCTTTAATATGGCCTCCGCACACTTGCGACTTTTGACAATATAAGTCAATTTTGCGACTGCGTCTAGTTGTCGCGCTTAAATAATTGTAGGTGCTTACTTTAGGTCAAACTTTGTACTTAAAAATATAAAAGGCCATTTTATTTTATCGTATTTGCCGAAGAAACAAAAGTTCGTCCAAGTCAAGAAAACTTCTAGGGACCGACTAACTATGTAAACTTGTAAAGAGAAACTAAATTACGTTACTAGATAAGAATACCTACCGCATAAAGAAATTGTTAGGAATCCCTTAAATGCCACTTTCCTAAGCGACAGAATGGGTTTCTGCACTAGAATTTCATGGATTTACTTCAACAAATCGTTATATCGTCACCTTATCACATGCAGGTTTGAGCGTGCCGCAGGTCGTCACCACAATTTTTGCTCAGTGCAACAGCCGCTGCTTCTAAAGTTTAAGTATGCATCTTAAAAATTCAGCGACTTTTTATTTTCTACGTACTTAGGTAGTTAAGTAGCAAGTCTGCGGCGGTTGTTAAAAAGCCTCGTTGCTGCCAACCCTAATCCAGATGCTTGTCTCGTCACGGGAGACGGAGGATGTGGCATGAATGTGTAAACATTCAAGAAAAAACATCATTAAGAATATTGCCGTGAAAGGGTTCCGAAACTTGGGGGTAGTGTTTGTTGATCCAATATGGATCTTTTGAATTTTTGAGATGTTTGGAATGAGGACGGTTGGGACCGGTTAATTTATTTCGGTTGTGGGTTTTAATTTACGGACGAGAAGATTGGGTGGGGTTAGAATGGAACAATTTAATAATAGGTCCCTCCTATTCATTGGAAATAAATTTTGACTTGATATGTCTAAGCTTGCTGCTTGCACCTCTTCTGAACTTTCCTACCTACGTGTGACCCGCTTAAGTTCATCTATAAAATATCATTTAATATAAAAATATTATCGCATTTCCAAATTATCCTGTACAAACCAATAATACATCAATATTTACATTGTTTTGATCATGAACGCAAAAGGAAACAAATAATTTAAAGTAACAACTTAATCTCATCACTTCGCAATCCAAATTTCGAAGTAGTTTACCGACTTCAAAACTTGAAATATCGTACCGACTCAACCAGCATATAAACAAAAACCTATAGAAGTTTCAATTAAGACATCTTTAAAAGTAATTTCCTAAATTGAACCGGTGATATAAAGTTCTCTAGAAATGCCAGCGATGGCATCCATCAAGTGAAACGGTTAGGCAACTATCTCATACCTTTCATTAACGCGGGGGCCGCCATCTGCTACTGTTTTACTAGGACCAGTTGACGCTGTTGTGTTAAATATCAGCAAATTTTGGCAAACATATTTAAAAAACAAATGCCTTCCACATTATTGCCCGATCTTCTGGGTTGTGGGGTTTTTCGGTTTGTTTTCAGGTAGTAGTCATTGTGAACATTTGGCATTCATAAGTGCGTGTCTGTGACACCCAAATTGAAGAAATAATGTTTGACGATTAGGGTAAATTGTTGGTGTTTTTAAGACCCAATTCCAAATATATGTTACTGTTCTTCTTCTGTAAAAATTCTTGACTCTAATCCTACATAAGCCGATGATGATAATGCCCTGTTCCAACATGTACAAAATGTTGAGAAGAAGTTCTACATTTTGCGTCCATAAAAAATAAATTGGGATCGACTGACACATGGTAATATCAACTCTCAAGCTTTAGTAGTAAGGCACATTGATATTGGCACTGTCTCATTTTACGTTTGCTTCTATAATGTATTCCGAGTGTGGATTGACGTAGGTTTGAGTATGACAAATTGTAATAAAATATGTAGTATCTATGACTTATGGTATTCGCCGTAGTACTTAATTTAACTTTCTTAAAATCTTTGTTGGTACATTTTGGACTCCAACCTTTCCTATGATGGTAACCCTAATTATCCTGGACCTTGGTTAATGGCCATTGGCCACGTAATGTGTGCTATCTACGAAGAAGCAGTGTTAAGTTACTACAGTAACTCATGACTGATTAGTGTAGTACAACCTCTATTTATTTAGAGGCAAAAACTTGGATCCTTTATATTTCGTCTGGTTTATGCTATATGAACGCTGATATGGTCATAGTAGTAGTCATAGTAATTTATACATATTAAAAATACACGTCACAAAATATAATAAATAAAACAATAGTCCAGTTATTCGTACCACTTTGTACCATAAGTATTACACAATAAGTTGTAATTTAATGTCATCAGTTACAAATAAATCATAGGTTTAATTAAGTATGACCATTGACGTTGACCATTGCATGTTTGGATATTGTGTGCAGAAGTAGGTCTTTATTAAGGACATCTGCCAAGAATTGATTGGGATTGCAAGCTATTAGCATTACAGTGAGTACAATTCGAAAGAATGGAAAAGATCATGTATGTACCTACTCATAAAATTAGTAATTGTACTTAAATTTAATTATTACTCAATAAATACCGTTTGCAGTGAAGGTTTATAAGTAGTAGATTCGTAGGCAGGTATGTTGGTTGTCGTCATTACTAGAGTGAATTAAAGAAGGAATTCTCCATGGATCTCAGACATGGTTTTCTTATAAGCTAGACCAGCTACCCATTCTGTAGTCTCTGTTAGTTGTTAGTTATCGAAATAAGGCAAATTATTCATCAGGATCGATAGAGTGTGAACCTCGCCATCCTATTGTTTTTCTTCTATTGAAGTCTGTTTTCACTGTATCCATTTTGTTAACTGCCTACTTCCAATGTTGTAGTTCTTATAATGCAGAGTTCGGGGATAAATTGCCTACCGACAGTTCACTGTTTGACCACCTTAACTAAGTATTCGTGCTGTTGAGTTAACTTCGGTTCTCTTGCATATAGCAAAGCTAATTTGAATATTATTTAAGCAGTCAGCAAAGCTCGGATAAGGGTATTTGTCCATCACACTACCGATCGTAGCTAGAAAACTATTATTGTCATTGCTTGTTTTTAAACAGATAGATTTTTAACCGACTTCAAAAAGGAGGAGGTTTACAATTCGACGGTATGTTTTTTTTTTTTTTTTTTATTTTTTTTTTGTGTGTTTGTTACGCGATTTCTCCGCCAATTATGCATTGATTTCGATGATTCTTTTTTTGATTGGTAGGTAATACTTCAAAGGTGGTCCCATATAAATTTTATCGAAATTCATTCAGTAGTTTTTGAAAAAAATAGCAAAAACAAAAAAATATAAGTTTAATCTTCAAGTCGGTTCTTGTTTTTTTCGTAACCAACTTTCTAAAGGTGGAGGTTTGTGTTCGACTGCTTCACCTGCTTCACCCAGGGTTGACTTCCGGTGAGGGAACTCCTCAACGGTGAATAGTACAGACACAACATTTCGTAAATGGATTTAACCATAATAGCCTGTTCTAAATTCCATCATGACATGGCAGATACACCCAGGATTGACTTCCGGCGAGGGAACTCCTCAACAGAGAATAGGACAGACATGAAATTTTTTTGCACATGCATTTAATTGTGATAGCCCGTTTTAAACTTCGTCATGATGTGGCTTCTAGATCATAAAAGCTTGTCTTTTAAACTTTTTGAATTAATTTAATTAAAACTTGTTTTTCACTAAAAAGGTTAAAATAAATTATTTTTCAAAAAAAACTAAACCGACTTCAAAACCACAAATGGCACTCAAAAGTAAAAAATAAATTAATATAATTATCATAAGCGCTACCCACTCATATATTTGAAGTCGGTGCCAGCCAAGTCTAAAAGGTAGTAGATAAATACTACCTAGAAGTAGTACTTACTATATACATAGTATTTATCTACTACCTATTAGACTTGGCTGGCACCGACTTCAAATATATGAGTGGGTAGCGCTTATGATAATTATATTAATTTATTTTTTACTTTTGAGTGCCATTTGTGGTTTTGAAGTCGGTTTAGTTTTTTTTGAAAAATAATTTATGTAAGTAATTCTTCGCTCGCTCGCTGCTTTGGTAGACATGCGCTACATGCCAAAAAGAGCCTATTGTGTCCCACTGCTGGGCAAATCTCCTTCTAAACATCTCTATCTTTGGCTATTTCCATTTATCCGGGTCGGTTAGTTTGTCATAAGCACAGTCTTCTAAGAAGGAAGGTATCTACTGTTGTTTTGTTCAAACACTGGATCATACTGGGGTATTTGAATTTTTCGACCTTACTAGCGTTTTCTTCTCGCTACAAAGCAACTAACCGCAGATACGCAGTCGGCAGACGGGTAGGTTATCGTTGACAGTTGATACCGGCGTCCGGTCCGGAGCGATGACCCGTGCTATCAGACGATTTACTTATTTCAATTTGTTGGGTTTCTGGAATTCTGAAATGGTATTGCATATGTAGAATAAATAACGTTTAACAATAAGCTGTCACTTCAAATTCGGTTTCATGAAAATTATCTTTAGTATCATTCCACAACACAAAAACGTGAAACAAAAAGGTACTCTCTACAGATAGAATGTTCTTAAATAATTTTAATTTGAAAGCTTTAGTTCTTGTAGAAAAATTAAATATTAATGACATTATTACCAAAGAAAACTAACTATTAAGTGTTCATATGAAATAACAATTACATGGCGGCACCGAATAATTATGCCCATACAAGGTTTATGCACTAGCTATACCCCCTGGTATTCTAGACACCTTACCAACATAACGACATCCTAAAAGTTGCCTTGCCGGTAAGTATCGTCATAGCTTCTACAGCTGCAGCTTTATAGCGGATGATAGCTTAGCACCTTTTTTCTGAAATAAAGTCCTGACTTTAAGAGAATCCTTGACACCATTGCTTACCAAGAAAATGATTAATCACAAGTGTATTTATGAAACTCAACAAATACAAGTCGATAACAAGAAGCGACGTGTACACTGAACACCATTTCATACTTAACCTTTGCTGCCTTCCAAATACCCACCATATCTTTATGGCAAACAAGTTCTTGCCCTCATCTGATTTCATGTTTATGACCCTTACATCTTTGTGATAAGAGCTATTTTAAACTTGATGCTTGAGTGACGTAATTTATCGAACGATGAGTCAGCTACGCATGAGCCGCTTGACCGGTCGAAATGACAATTAAAACGGAGATATTTTTATCAAGAAAACATCCACCGTATACAATTGCACATTAAAGACAGGCGTCCTCTATTACTAACGGCGTAGGGTCGTAAATGCCATTGGATGTTATGGTGGATGTATTTTATTGCAAGCGTGCCGCGTGGGGCTGATACCTACCACTTCTAGGGTTGCCTGTTTCGAAATTTACCCGAAATATCTACCAAAATAACAGCTAGACACATTTGGACTAGATTGTATCTATTTAATTTATACCACCAAATAGGGGGACACTTCCGACTTCTGGATTAGGCCACCGTTGATTTTTGTGCGAGCAATCATGACAACTATTTCCTTCCTGTGGCACTACAAATTTAGGTCTCATCAACAATCTTGCTATATTCACTAGATAGGTAAGTAATAGGGATTACTATTGACTCTCTCTCTGACTTTCTATTATAGTAGCTAATGTTAATCTTTAATTTGTTTTTCCTCCTTTGAATTTCCGATACTAATAATAACAGTATACTATCCGATACTAATAATAATACATAATCTACTTGAGAGTTGGGGAAATCCTCGCAGTCTGGCAACTGGCAACCTTGCCTTCTCAAGTTTATGGTTTAATCTTCTTATGTTCTTCACTTCGTTATGTTGATGCGTCTGAAGGTATGCTTCGCCCATTTGTGGATTAGACTTGGTGGCTGTTACTTGGAGAAGCTCATAAAAATGTACGTCACAAATGAGTTGGTAACACATAATTCTTGGGTATTTGGGTAACTATTTAGTAAACATTTCTTTTGGTGGCCACTTGCGCCAATCAATGTGAAATCAAGGTTAACCCGTGTGCTATCTTGATCTTTTGTATGACAATTGACACCTTATTCGTGGGTTAACCGCGATTCCATGTCGGTGCAAGTGGACCTTAGTTTGTTCATTAGATTTCGTAACAATATGTAATTGAAGCTAATTTCAATAAATTCATTTTTCGTCAACACTGCACTCACATAACATCGGCTTTATTTGTATGATGGTTTATGTACATTTTAATTGTTCAGGGTCTTTGTCCGATGATTGTACAAGTAATACCACATTTGTGGTAAAATGCTTACAAGGAATACATAACATTTTTATTTATTTCTCCCACAAAGCTTTACAGTATACTTATAGCTAGGACTTACAGTAGAAAACTGTACATTAGATCTATTAAATAGTTCGTCACAACAGCCTATCTATTTTAGCCGTAGGTATTGAAATGAGTTGGTAAAATAGCCACATAATACTTGTACTATGTGTATGTGTAGGGCAGTGTCAGTTGGCTGTCTGACCTGTTTACTTACTCTGTGTCTTGGGGACTTGGTGTGATGAAGAGAGTAGTTATAAGTATAAGTACCTATATATTAAGCGAAAGGTAAGTAGGGATGGTAATGTATTAGTTTTTAAACAAACTCATTCATAGTCTGAAATTGAACCCGGATCTTTTGTGTTAAGTCGACCTAGTCAACCACCATAGCACAGTACAGAAGCTAGTAGAAACAACATCAATATTGATTGTTGAGTACTCTCATTTAATACCAACCATTTAAACAGTAGGTACATTTAGGTACAAAGTTCAAACTGCAGTACTAATTACTAGCTATCCGGCGCATGCGCATACGATGAGTCATCCACTGGGAAAAAACGTGTTTATCGAATTAACAAAGCAGTAAGTATTTAAACTAACCTATAAAAGTCTGAAAAACATGAAGGAAAACATCATGAAGAAACCGGCATGTCCAAGAATTATTCACAAAAATTCGAAAACATGTGACATTCACCAAACCGCACTGGGCCAACGAGGCGGCCCATACTCTCTCTATGAGAGAAGGCCCGTGTCCCAGCAGTGGGAACGTGATGGGCTGATAATGATAAAAGTAGTCTGATAGCCATCATACTGATAGCTAATAGTTAGTATTCTTTGCTGATAGTATGTGTTAGACTATAACACCAGTCAGCTGCAGGTTTGTTCGGAAGAACCGCAGATATGTAAAGTAACTTTTTATTTAGATTGGTGTGGAAAGAACCATCAAATGTTTTTCCATTTTGTAATCGAGCACTCCTTTCGATTTTTAGATCCATTCAGTCCCGCGTCCAACTCAGGGTAACAGTTACCACAATCCCATCATCATAAAATTCTATTCGTCTTAGTCGGGCACTCTAGTCAGAGTGGTCGTGTGTAATAGATGGTGCATGCGGTGAGTCTTCAGCGTCATGGTTCTCTTTAGCGAGAGTTATTCCTATGGCATATGGCAATCTGGCAATAATGGCCTCATAGGGCAATGTTTTGCCATTTCTGACGGTTGGCAGCATTGCGAGTACACTGGACTATGTTGGACTGAGTTGCAATCTTAATAGGGGACTGATACGGCAGATTAATTATTCATAACATCAACAGATCATAATATCAACACCACAAATCAACAGTTTCTTATCGCAACAGCTTACTAGGTTAATGTTTAAAAAGATCAATATATTGAATCATGATAATATTGAAACGCGAGTATCAAGTAGTATCTCATTATCAATACATTATATATTTTGAAATTGTTTGATAATAATAATAATTATTATTATTATTATTTATGATGCACTAGCAGCTTGTTGTTCTGATACGTGCATATCGTTGCACTTGTGATTTATTTAAAATGTTTTTCAAACTGTTCACTGATGGCGCACTAATCACTGACTCTGGTCTATTAATCCACTAGTTTACTACGCGACTTGGCCAAAAAGTGTGCCCTAGGGTTGCTAGTACTAGGGGGCTTGGTAAGTTATTTGATTATTTACTTTATTCTACGAATGCACATTCAATAAACCTATACGTGCACGCGAGCACGTGAGGTCAAACTGTATGTAATGCGTCAGTTTTAGGTCACAGATTCGCGCCACGTCTGCCCATACTATATTGCTTGTGTGATTTGTACGTCTGTGTGGCCTATAAGTCTTCAGCAGGTCGATCATGCATCTTTTATTTCAATCAATAAGAAACCAGTTTCGATGATGGTTTTGCGATCACGTAACCCGTTTGTTGCAATCAAACGTCAACGAAAGCTCAATTAAAATTAAAAAAAGTTTTGACAAACAAAGTTTATATCGATTTATAAACCATAGACAACAGCCGTATTACACAGTAAAATTGAATTGATTGGGCGTATACATAACGATTCATAGCACAATCTCGCTTTGCAAATTGGTCGGGTAATAGGAGCACATTGAAATCGAGACATAAAAAGTTATATGATCGCATTTTATCCATTGAAATAAATTTCTATTGCATGTTAGACGCAACATGCTATGTTCGCAACAGACTTACGTGATCGCCCTGCTGGTCTGCTGTTCGGTATAGGTGTACTGATTTGAATCAAACCAACGCTTCGTGACTCGGTATACTCGGACACTGAAATCCACAACACATTACCGTTACGCGTAAATAATACCCTGTCAAAATAAAATTACACCGAAAAACAGAGCTGTAATTCGGACGTCATTTCGTGAACATAAATCAACATCCATAAAAAAACTACAATAAACAAATCGAATTTCGCGATTCGGAGAGACGTAACGCACTTGATTCGAGTCGATTTTATTCAGGAAATGTGTAAAACATGCAAATCGAATGAACAAGGAACGTTCAGACTCGTATTATGACTGATTTATAGTATTATCTTGGATACGGATGATATTTTGATCCAATATCTAGTACGGCATCATTCTATTTGTAAATCAAGGAGATAAGCGTGAGACAAACTGATGAGATTGCGTTTATGTTAGTATTGTTAGTAGCTTAAATATCAAACAAATGCCTATTTATTACAGACGCTCAACATCTGGCGTCTGTGCTTAGGATGAATCTCATCTCTACATGAGCTAGATTAGCGATGCTATTCTATTTAGAGTCTAGATCATATAAGCCGTACTACAGAACTACCAAACTTAAACATAAAGAGGGTATGATGGTAATGATTAGAAACCGAATATGACTTAAGCCCTAAGTAACAAGTACAAGAAACCAAGTAAAAAGAGGGTCACTGTATTGATTGCCTCAGCTTAATACACCCCAGGTCTGCAAATCAACCGACAACCCTTTCAGGTTTGAGAATTGTCTCAAACGGTCCTGGAACCTTTAATTAACCGACTTCAAAAAGGGAGGAGGTTCTCTGTTCGATTGTATATGTTTTCATGTTTGTTACCTCAGAACTCCGTCATTTATGAACCGATTCGGAAAATTCTTTTTGCGTTGGGTTCAGTATAGCTACGAAGTGGTCCCATATAAATGTCATCGATATGTGACCTTGGACTTAGAAGATACATTGAAGTCGGTTTTTGTTTTTTTTATTCAGAGGATTACGAAATAACCCAACAAACACGACTCTCAAGTGCCTTCAAGCGTGGCCCGTAACTCACGAGGAAGGAAGTCCATAAAATCCTGTCCATTGACCTACATAGGCTACATACGGCTCTGCAATTGGCCTTGTTTTCGATAGGTATTTGACATGCTCGGAATTAACACTTGGGATCGTTAGTGTGGTAAACGGAGCGCGACCACGGATATTGAACTTTGTACCTACCTAATGTTTGGTTTAGCGAACTGATGATGATGTTTGACTTGGTGTTTCGAATGTCTACTAAATCCACCCTGCGGGTGAATATTAAATTGACCAAGTGCACAAACTTTAACTTCCTGGAATATGTTTGTTATAGTTTTGTTATGTACCGCGTATATTGTTTTCTTTCTTCTTTTTTTTTCAGTTTTATTAGTTAGGTAATAATTGACGAGTTGAGCAAGTAGTTTACCCGATGTTAAGCAACATGCCGGTCCATAAAAGTTACCTATAGTCATAGAACCCAGAATGTTTCTGCACAATCTTGTGCGGTACTGCACTGCACGTCACCCTGAGACAATACCTCTTTTAAGTCTCATAATTCGAAATAAATTCGTGTGATTTGGTCATTCAATTGATACGTCCTTTAAAAGTGAATAGGAAAACCGAAAGATATGTTTTCATTTAGCGACACTGAATGAAAAATTAGAAATAAAAAGAAAACAAAATTCCACTACCCTCTAAAATCCTAGCATAAAGCATGTCCAAGTAGATGTTCATCCAAAATGCATTATCGTAAAAGTTTCGAGTACCTAAAAAACAGTGCAAAAATATGCAGAACGTGCCCAAAATAGTGTCCCGTATAAAAGCTTTTAGAAACGACTATAATAGTACCAATATTCATGACTAAGTCTAAATATAATAGAACCTACGACATTTAATTTAATACCACCGTTTTTGGGCAGAATCGGTACATTTTGTGTAGGACATCCTACATAAAATTCTCCTACGGTTCGGTTTATAAGGATTTATTCTAAGCGCAGAATAAATCCACATGCAGTGATTGGAATCAGTTCCATGAGAGGCACTGAAGATAGGTGTCGCTTTGGTACAGCAGGAAGAATAGACGCTTACAATGACGAAGATGAGCTGTTAGTTTTCTTTCTCTTTTTTTATGTAACTAAGTGGCTAGACGAGCAAGTCGTTTACCTGGTGGTACGCAACACGCCTGCTCATAATAGTTGCAGCTTCATCCAGAACCTTGTTTCAAAAACGCTCTTAGACAATAAGTCTCATAATGCGCAGTATTTTTGTTTGAGTTACTGCCCTTTAAACCGGAACTCAATAACTGCTTAGCGGTTGAATATCTGGCAAATACATCCCATCCCAAGGCGGCCTCTTGCAGAAGAGGCCTGTCATAACTCTAGGTTACTCCGTCTGGGTCTCGATCGTGTATCTACACAATAGATACCTAAGAGACATCGCGTTGCCATTTGCCATTGACCACTAATTTGTATGATTAACCTGTCTACAACATACAGTGCCATACAAATACAAAACAACAAAGTAATTGTATGGTTTGTATGACAAATTGCTGTGGGAAATGGGTTATGGACATCTGTGAACAATTTACATGTGCGATGGTACCTAATGGTGAATGGCATCTTACTCGATGTATCAAAATGTATGGGAGATTTTGACGTAACAAGTGTGACACTAATATGAGAATCTCTTTTTTAAATTAAAAAAAGAGTAAAATAAGCTTGCAGCCCGCTTGGTGGAAGCGGTCATTGTCGCTTATGAAAATTCGCAATACCCAGTCTTTTTTATGGTGGTGGTGACATCAGATTTTCAGTATTTTCGCTGATTTTCGGTTAGAACTAGGTTTAGCCTTCATCATAGCGGATAGAACTAGGTGCAGCCACACCAATCAAGCGTATAAATGGCAGCCCTCGGTAGGTTAGTGTGCGGCGGGGGTGGCCCTTGGGCCACCCCCGCCAATCATCAATCCCGTCAATCTTTCAGTCTCGCGTAGAATACATCTAAGTTTAACCGCATGTGGCCGGCTGCACCTAGTTGTAGTCGGCTAAAACTAAGTGTAGTCGCATTTCGGCTATTAGCCGTAACATATACAACGATGATGATGACGATATATGAACAGGTAGATATTAGGATGTTAAATGATGCGCGGCATTGCAGTCGGCTATGTAACACATAGAACTTGTCAAGGAGATTATTACCCAATCCGAGATATCGTATCGATTTCAACACTATCAGATTACGTTTAGGTTTTGGGAAACATAATATTGTCACATAATTCCTACTTGGAACAAACCAGTGACATACGCGTGATAGCATACCATTGCGAACGACATTGTTTGCTAGAGTTGAACAAATTCGTAAAGACTTTGTAATCTGTGTTTTTTATCTAAGCTGTCTTTGGAAGTTAAAGCTCATCATAAATCAATGTAAATAGCTGATTTTACGACTACATTGCTACCTTTGTAATGAAATGAAAATGTATTGCAGAAATTGTGTATAAATTGGTGCAAAAATTGCATTATGCTATGGTGTCAACAATTTGTCCATGGCGGACGTACAATATTTAAAAAATGAAAGTAATGAATTTTAATATTTATAAGGAAGTTTAGACCAAATGTCATGTTATTTAAACGTCAATAGGAAATACACAATACAATATATTATTCAACAAGTCATAGATTATAATTCGAATAATTGCACATTAAAAATAAAAATAATCATTACATTAATATAAATTGAAAATTATGTTACTTAAAATTAAATAATTCGTTTATATTAAAAAAAACTAATAGTTAGTTAGTAGTTATCTTATATCTCGAGGTATTTTATTGAATATTTTGATTGTCATTACAAAACAGTTCTACTACGAAATAGTTCTAATGATGACCAGCAAGGGAATATCCCGATCGCTTTCAAAGATATCTCGTGATCGGTATTTGTTTGTGGAATTGTCTATTTTCACTCATTGAGGTCTTACACTATAGAGGGATAATTACGAAGTTTTCCGACCTAAAAAAGGATAGCGCTATACAACAGGCTCTTATAAAGAACGAGGTAGAACTATTATCATATTGTCTCTATCGCGTAACCCATTTTCTTAACATTGGCCATGACATGTTAAGTCAAAATAGTGGCCCGGCAGGGTCGGCTTGTGGTTTTTTAATTTGTGTTGTGGTATTTTTTATTATTTTTAAGTGAATCTTTGTGAATGTGTACTAGAAACAATTTAGAATTAAATGTGAAAAAATATTCGGGTGTTCCATTCATGGTGAAGTGAAAATTGTACTGAAAGATTAAGTTTTCAAACGTTTGTGTTTTTCTTGTGTTTATTGATGTTTTTCGGTAACTATAATTTATGTGGATGTAACTATACATCGGGTTCGACAATTAGAACCTGCATTTGGCTTGATATATTCAGTTTTCGGTGTTATTTTGTTAAAACAACATTGACCAGTTTCGTGTGTCAGTGTGGCCATCGTATAAACATTTCAGTTCCCATTACGTCGGGTAACAAATTGCATATTTGTGTAAAATTTTAAATGTATTAAAATTGTGCATTCTTAAACCATTTAATTAAGATATAGGTAATAAAAGTAGTTAATGATTATAGTTTTTATTTAATTTGAAATTAAAAAGTTAAAGTTTAGTAAGAAGAATGTAGAATTGTTTTAACAGTAAAGGCATTCGCCTCTTATGTAAGAACATATGTTGTAAATAAGTTCTTATTTTGTGTAATAAATTTATCTTACAGGTCCTTGCTGTCGATTACTATGGCCAATCATCCAATTCCATTGATGGATCACAATCCTACAATAAAAATGTAAGCAACGAATCTCGGATTTCTAATCCTAATTAACGCCACATAGTGAGAACGAGTTCATGAACGTAGACTTCATCATCATGTGAACGACAAGGCTGTTTAGGACACAAAAGGACAAACCGTTTCGGGTTAGTGTAGTGAATTGACAGTTATGTATAGTTAGTGCTATCCAATACGGTGGTATGGTCAATGTAATAATTGACTTTCATAAGTACGTCTGTGATCTACTCCGACAGTATGACATTTAACTGAGACACTATGCTATTTAGAATACTTCAAGTGTTTTTTTTTTAACATTGTGTTTATCTATCTACCTATATCCTAAGTATCAGTTGTGCTGCAGTCTTGTAAATTATGTCAAAATACTAGTTCTTCTATTGTAAATTTTACCTGTATGGAAATAATTAATGTATGTATATTGTATAAATGTGTCATATATTTTATTTGATTATTTTATTTACCTGACTGGTTTAATCCTAGATAAAACTTGGTTAACAACAAAATATTAATGATTGCATAAGAAGCATACCGTAAGGAAATGTAGTTACCGCAATGTCATTCGAGCTCTGAGTTGTATCGCCGCCACTATAGCTTCAGAAAGTCGTAGGTAGTTGGTCTGTAAAAGGTAGGAAATCTATACTATTATTCTGTGGCCACGCTAGAATGTATTCATTACTCGGCCACCTAAAAGAGACCTTCACCTTTTGATCTGTTTACAGGAGTCTATCATAAAAAGTAATTTCTAGATTTTTCGACAACATATGCATATTCCCTATTTCCCTATTCTTCACTCTGGGGTACAGAATAGTACAGATGTCCTACCTTTTACAGACCAACCACGAACTTCTGAAGTTATAGTGGCTGCAATGCAACGCAGAACACGTTATATTTTCATTCAAGCGAATGGGAGAATTTTTCATAGGTATGGTAAACACTCCAAAATTACTGTCAAAAAACTATTGCTTTCCAAAAGTGTTACGCTGTCGAGGACTCTATAGTGTCATTCCTCAATGATTTTCACTACTCAAAGTCCGCGTCTCAATGACGATCGCTAAAAATGATAGAAATCGCAGTTTGAAGTGTGCTAACACCTTCCAAATTTGAAAATGACAGCGATCAGGATCCGATGTTCAATGTAGACGAATCCCCTTTAGGCTTTGAGAAAATTCGCTGTTCATATCTCAAACTTTCTCCGTCATGAGCTGCCTATGGTAGATTTATTTCATAACTAGCCACCGCCCGCGACTTCATTCGCGTTGTGGACAGAGATGTTTGGAGGGAGATGGGGGAGACCTTTGCCCAGCAGTGGGACACAATAGGTTGATATAATAATATAATAATAATTAGTATCTTATGTCCAGGCTCTAAACAACCTATTTACAAAATTTAAGGCGGTTCAGTAGGTATCGCTTGATTCAGTCACAAACATTGGTCCTTACAAACTTAAGAATTTTATTAGTGGATGTAAAAATAGGAATAGTACTAGCATTTTGGGTTACATGCGCTACATAATAACATGATACTCTTAAAATTACTAATACCATAATCAATTATTATAACAAGCTCCCAGAATCAATTGGAGCCCACTAATTTCTAGCTACCTATAACCACAGATTACCTAATAGTAGTATTACACTATAACGTTGCACAAAACGGCCAATTAAGAGGTACTTTTTTGTCAGGTACAAGCTTCAAGCAAAAATGTGGCTCAACAGGGCTGGCACCTGCACGGTCTATTTAGGGTCATGAACGGTGCTTGCCAATATGGGGAGGTAGTTTTTATCTTGAATGGCCAGTGTCCTTTACGTTTTTGCCTTTTGGTTGTGGATGTAAGCATATTGTCGTAATTTTTTTTATGTTTTTACGGCAACATAATTATGATGTAAATCTTTTATATCTATAAATACAAAACTATGTATGTGTGTATAAATTTAATGCTACCAGGACAGAGTCGCGAGGGTATCCTCGTAGAGAGTAAAGGCCGTTACGGCCAACAACATCTCTCTCTGACTGTTCTACTTAAATGATATCTTCTGATTTTGTACTACGTTATTAATATAATTTGCATGTCTTTAATAATTATTAAGAACTAGGTTTAGCCTGTATCATAGCGGCTAAAACTAGGTGCAGCGGCTAAAACTAGGTGCAGCGGCACACCAATCAAAGGTATAAGGGGCAGCTCTCGGTAAGTGAGGGTGCAAGAAAGTATAAATTTACATTCCATCATTATTGTATGTATTAAATAGCACTCGAATCGAAAGATAAAAATAGCGAAATAAATATATAGATCCTTAATTAATGAACGTTTTTCTTGTTCTTACATTAATAACACATAGAAATACCTGCGATCATGGAGGCTTGTCCAAGTCTTTTCTCTTAATTTATATGCGCAATTCTTCATTTTCACTTCAAATAATTTTAAAAAAACAGACTAAAAATGCTAACGTAAATTAAAAAGTGAATTGTAACAATGCAAAGCGCGTACGGTCACACAAAGGTCTTTTCAAACGGAGCGTGAACGGGACGTACACGTAACAATGCCATTGTACTACGGACACTTTCGCGAATACGTAGGTACAAGTAAATAAAACATTGTAGTTTTTGGTTTGTGACGCGGTGGATGGTATTGGTCATCTCGTTTCTTCCTTCCTGTGACGATCATTATTAGAATACTTCGAATAGATACTTTATCTGAATTAGAATAGAGAGATGTCTTCCGTCTCATTTTTAACCTTCTTCAAAAAAGGAGAAAGTTCCTACTGGTTCGAAGGTTTGTTACCTCAGAACTCCGTCATTTATGAACCGATTTGGAAAATTATTCTTTTGCGTTGGGTTCAGTATAGCTACGAAGTGGTCCCATATAATTTTCATCGATATTTGACCTTGGACTTCGAAGACACATTGAAGTCGGTTTTTTTTTGATAAAATGTATACTTGTTACTTCAGTTACCTATTTCTTTTGATGTCGCGACGAACATATCGTTCACCTGATGATAAACAGTTAGAAATGTAGTGTAATATAATTTTCTATAGTGATAATTCATTTAACACTTGAAAGCCATCGTCAGTATTTAGCCATCAATCCACGATTGCTTTGAGCGCTAAGACGGCCCATTGCGGCACTTAATTACATTTGCTTTGTCTTTAGTTGTTAAAGAGTTCATTTATTTATTCAATCATTCATTCATTATAGGCAAACTACAAGCCTATAATTAACAGTTGCAGCGCCCGTGAGTCAAGAAATCGTGGACTTTTGCTAGATTGCGATCGATTGTGCATACCTTATACCTATCATGCAGCAGATCCACTATCTCTGACAAAAGCTTCGCTCAGGTCAATAGGGGCATTACAATTTTTCATTTGCCTTTCGTAACCGTTGAAAGCATTTAATTTAATTGCCTTTACTGTATCTCCAAATATTCAAAGAATGCTCTTAAAGATTACGTGTTCCGATATTATAATGCGTTATATATCTTTAATGGCTCCCGATTCTTCTCAGTTCAATTCAAATCGTAACATATCTAATTTAAACTATGATGAAACCGTAACAGGAAAATTTTGACATCCACAAATAGTTATGTAGGTAGGTGCCTATAGCTTTTTATCAGTTTAGTCTTAGTTTTGTAAAAAAAAATTATTTACATCATTTTTAGTAAGCTTAAATGATCTAGCATCACACTGCCAGTTTATATAATATGTAAGTAAACTACAACATCAGTTAGTATTAATTTGACGTCACGGCAATATGGCGTCCAACGGCCGCCATCTTGATTTGTCTAGCGCCCGCCATCTGGATTCTTTGATCTTCCCATATAACTTAGTAAGCAGTAACTGTCTACCGTCTTCAATGCTCACATACGTTAAGTTGGAGCAATTAAAGTTGCCGTCGCTAACGACCTCGCTAATTGGTCCCGCTTTCATGTCATATCCCGAAGCGATCTCTTAGATACACAAGTATCAATAGTATTACGCGTACTTTGTTACGTGAATACCAACTTTGTTATACTTGATACGAGTACGTTAATAATGATCAAGATGATGTTTCTGAATGTGTTTTTAGTAACTACTAACATGGCTCAATCGTATAATTTACCTATACTGAATGAGTATGAGTTGTAGTATTTTGAGCGCTAGCGCTACTTTATCTTATTGGTAGTGGTTCTTTTTCCGATACGGTGGTAGTCATTTTAATAACTGAATGAAGAACTTTAGAACTGAACTTTGATTAGTTCAGAGAAAAAGATTGATATTTGAGATGATTCCACTTTTGGAAAACTGATGAAATATTCACTTATTCTCATATTTTTTTTGTTTAATGTACCTGTACATCAAGTTAGGTAGGTACATGTTGGTAATTTTTCACAATTCTACAAACACTTTTATCCACTAGTTACAGTACGAGGACAGAACAGTAACAATAATATTTAGTTTTCTTTGATAATAAATAGAAACTTGCAGAATTTAATTTCGCGTCCCAACGATGATAGAGGAATCATTTCGTGTAGGTACTTCCTTTTGGTATAAATCCCTTTCGAAGATTATACTATGACAGAATAATATTGTAGCATAAAGTTTATGTTCAGAATTGTCATATCTATCAAATAATCTTTAATTCATAGAAACTTATTGCTGCAAAATGTAGAATTCTGCGTAGTGAGTACTCTGCGTATAACTATTCTGAGAACTGTGATTCTGCCAATAGCCTATACCTACGTATGCTTTAAACATGCAACATAATATAAATATAGTACCTAGCTAGACTTTAATTATCACCATATCACAGTTATTGTCAATAGCCATAAAATGTTCTGCAACACCTATTTATATCGTCAAATACCTATTCACATATATATATTTCAGTGGGGTCAACGTTCGTCGTCTATTATTATGCACCATATTTTGCAATGAGCTATTTCAGCATTGTTTCGTAATATACTTCGTTAGGCTAATTCCGAATGAGGCTAACTAGGAGTGCATGTGTGTCACCGTTTTATAGGCTAGGCATGCGTTGTTGTACTTGGAATATAAAATTAAATTTTACTAGCTTATTTAATTAGCAGTAAACTGCTAATATTAACACGTATGCTATATTACACGGATATTATCTACATCTTTTATTATGCATCGATGAAGTTTTTGTAGGTAGTTCTGCAGTTGATCTAGGATTTCCGATAAATATCTAGAAGAACAGGTACTGGTACAATAAATATGTACATTTGTCTTATGATTCTAATGATAAAATAATTGTTGTTATTAATCGTTTAAAAACTTTGTATTCGATAGAGTTTAGTAGGTATTTAACAAACATCAGTCATAAATACATACCAAGCTACATATTATATATACCTACACAGTTAAAACATACTCTTCCTGTACAACAAAACATTCTCTAAAATGTGAATTGAACAACGCCCCAGAGAGCTCCAAATCTACGTGGATCTCGTAAAAATCCCGACAAAATTAAAAAGAAAACGATCTCAATTTGAATGTTCCAGAAATTCACAAAGGTCCACTTAAAAATCTCAATAACAGAATTCACGTAAATCATTCGCCATAACAGTTACGGCACAGATTAAATAACAGTCACTAGGGTAAGGTACAACAGTTCACAGTTTGGACAGTAGTTACTACTCCGTTACTTGCGCGTTAACGTTAAGGCAAAGACCGAAGATGCCATGGCCGATTTTTGGGCTATTATACGTTTGATCTTTTGTTTCCTTTGTTATATTGTAGGGTTGGCCGAGATCATGAGATACCGCAAAAAGTAGAAGAAAAGAGTGTTGTTTTGTTGCTTTGTGGCACGAGTTACAGCGCTTTGTTGGTTGTGATCAAATCTTTACTCTTATCGACCCTAATTTATTGATGTGGGAATGATTGTGTGTAAACTGTGGGATCTCTATCGACGTAATCTTGAGAGATGAGATTTAAAGGATATCTCTACTTTTATTATTTATTTCAGTTGAATTATTAAGAGCTGTGATTTTGTAATTTCTTTGTACGTAGTATGTGTGATTGTAAGTTCCCCTTTTTTCTTCTATAAGTGAAACAACATGACCAAAGTTTCTAACCGTGATTTTATTATATTCTTTATGTGGCTTTATGTCCATGCTTCTACTAAGATTATTGTCGTTTACCTTTTTGTGTGTAATTGGAATGTAATTTATCGTAAAAAATTGAAAAGGAGTTTGTCAAAAGTTGCAATCTCCCGGTAGCAACCCTACTATAACCAAGATAGCGTCCGTCTTTGCGTTACCAATATAAAACGGTTCGTAATTGGTTGCCGGCGTTTCCCGCCGGTGCCGGTGGGTTATGCTATTTGTAATTAATCTTAATTAACGTTTTGGTAATGGATGAGGCAAAGTACTAAACAACACTGTTGTCAAGCCAGAAGGAAATGAGGTGGCCGGACGATGGACCTAACGCCGAAAGATCTTCACTACATAGTATAAAACAAAGTGGCTTTCTCTGTCCCTATATCCCTATGTATGCTTAAATCTTTAAAACTACGCAACGGATTTTGTTGCGGTTTTTTTTAATAGATAGAGTGATTGAAGAGGAAGGTTTATATATATAATAACCGTGCGAAGCCGGGGCGGGTCGCTAGTATTATATAAACGGAAGATTATGCGTAGATATTTTAAACACCTTATTTAACAACTTTTAAAGACAGATATTTTTTTCATATTAAACAGCGCAACAATATACTCTTCTTCTGCTGCTTTTTTAAGTTTTCTTGAAGAAAGTGATCTCTTCTAACAAACACTCTTTATATGGAAGGAACTTAAGCAATTTAGAAGAATGGCTACAATATGTAGACAGGAAGGAACTAATATCCTAAATACAGGTTAACCTAGTTAGGAATAGGGATCGGCCATGTACCTATATACTGTTATTGTCTATTTCTATAATTTGGTATACAATAAAGAGTTTTTCTATTCTATTCTATTCTACTCGTTTAATAAAGTGTGAGATCAAAATTCAAAATTGAAAATTCTACGTAGCTAAACTATTCTCGCTGAGCCAGGTTATATGTTATGTAAGATTTTGCAATGTGTTTTTAAGCTATTGCATAGCTTCTATCGCGGGCCTTGAGCGTGGAGACCGAATCCAGAAATTCCGTAACGAAAATAACCTAACACCCCCCACTCCGAATGCTATGCAATAGCTTTACCGCGGCAGTCTCCGAGTGCCACACGTCTTTTTTTTCCACGTTGTTAATTTATAGTTCATAAATATGTACGTGAATAGGTAATATTGTACAACGCCATCGATCGTCTGGTTGCTCATAAGTATGTGTGCTAATAAGTATGGTTGCTCATAAGGATACTGTCCTACTACCTACTAAGATATAAGTATGCATTCGAACAATGAAGTACTAGGTACAGTATTATTTTAAAACCGCAGACGAGCAAAGTTCGCTACGCGATAATGCCGATATAGAACTAGGTACTCAATTACTCATTGATTGCAAACATATTTATAGAGGAAAAGCTACATTAGTTGTATTGCAAGTAAATAGGTATGTTTATCTATGTACTACTCTGTGTAAAAAGTATCGGGAATATGACAATAAAAAGACCCGTTTAAAAGAGGTCGTTCTAATTTTTTTACTGCATGTTGGTAGCACTGTACTGATTTAGCGCACAAAATTTGAGCGGGATCTGTCATTTAATTTGTTTTAAACTACACTTTTTGTTGGTCATAGTTTTGAGTTCTCTTTATTTCCCAAGTTAAAATTACCACTTCGAGGAAAACGTTTTGAGTCAATAGAAGCCATAAAAGAAAATTCGCTGAATGAGCTAAAGGCCATACCGCAAATAGCCTATGAAAAATGTATGGAAGACTGGGTATGAAGCGTTGGAGATGTTGTATTGCAAGCGATGGGGCCTACTTTGAAGGCGATAAAATAAATTTAGATGAATAATTTGTATTTTTAGTTTTATTGACATTTTCCCGATATTTAGTACACAGAATGTATATCTATGTGTCAGCTATTTACTACCAAATAACTAATGTGTATTTCAATGAGAAATCAATATTAGCATGTTCCAAGCCGTTTCAGCCGGGCCCATTCTCTCTCTATGAAAGAAGACCCGTGTCCCAGCACTGGGAACGTAATGGGCTGATGATGATAATGAAGCCGTTTCACCCCGCACCGACGCCGATGGTCGATGGACAGCAAAGTCACGCGCGTCTGGTATGCAGGCCTTGAGTGGTCTTTCGTGTTACTCTTTGGTATAGCCGAAGATCAGTCGAGATATGTTTGGTTTTTTTGGAACTGTGTGATGAGCCTTGCAAGTCGTTCGCCCGATGGTAAGCGCCGCGCCTGCCCATAACAATTGCAGTGCCACCCTGAATCTTTTAAACCATAAAAAGCACTGCGTAGCGCTCATCACCCAGAGACATCAGATATTAAATCTCATATGCCTAGTGATTTCGCTGGCCACAACGCCCTTCCAACCGGAACACAGTAATGCTTGCCCACTACTGCTTGGTGGCAGAATACTTGGCAAAGCTGGTTGTACCTATCGAAACGGCCTCCGCATACGCGAGACCTACCACGAGTAAACGAGTTATTCGATAAGGAAATGTATGTTTTAGATTTATAGCCTAAATATAGTCTAGCATAATCAAATGAAAAATGAAAACACGTATCTATACTATTTATTTAAATAATACTTATTTTGAAACCTGTTTAATGCAAAATTTTAAATCTGCTTACGTACAGACTAATACAAATTAAAAGTTGGACCACCAACATTTTATAATGAGAAATAGCAACATTTAACATACGAAATCATAAAGTTCACCAGTCAAAACCAACAACATAATTATTCATCTTCCTCGTCTATTAATATCAAAGCTAAGACGGTTCAAAACAATGACACACTGACCTTCAGCCTTCAGCGTGGAGCAATTAAACGTCCAGATCTAAATGACGTGATACGACATGACGTGACGTTCCATTCATGATGTCCATTCCATTGAGACTGGTGAGACTTTGTTGGTGACGCAAGTACGTGGGCTGTACTATTAAAATTTAAAACGGACGCAAGCCAATTCGTTCCCGTCGAAATCTTGGACGAAATCATGCAAACATTCTTCAGTTTTTAGGGTTCCGTGCCTCAAAAGGCGAAAACGGAACCCTTATACGATCACTTTGTTATCCGTCTGTCTGTCTGTCCGACTGTCTGTCAAGACTCTTTATCTCGGGAACGCGTAGAGGTATCGGGTTGAAATTAACCATATACTCAGGTCTTCAGCCCCTTGAAGCTGTGAAAAAAATCGAACTTCCATGTTAACGTAAAAAAAGATACGCCCGCACGTTTATGCCGCAAAAAATGTATATTTCGACACTCTCAAGGGAATCAAAATTTATAGGTTACTTTCCGTTGACCTAGAACTATGAAATTTGGTAAGTACTTATTGTCTTATACTACTAATACAGGGAAAAATATGAAAATTATACATTTGTATTTAAGGAATGCAATGGAATCAGGCGTGACGTTGCGGAAATTCATCTCAAAACTGAAACGCAATGAAAATATAATATAGTGTATACCCGCTGAATATTATGTAGGTTGTTGTTAGAATAATATATGGGTTGATAGTAAATGTGAAATGAATTAAAATTAATATATATATATATATACATATACATATATATATTAATATATGTATATTTATATATATATATATATATATATATATATATATATATATATATACAACGTGTAACATAAATGTGTAGTAATAATTAAACCACGCATATAGAAGCTTATTAATAATTCAAGTCCAAGTGCAAATCACCAGAAACTTTTTAAAATCACAAGATATGATAATTTAAACATTTCTGGTAATCAAGTTCATTTCAACCCTAACAATCAGCTGATAAAGAGCAATGAACTTGTGACAAAGAATATTAGTGCGCCGCGTGTACAGATCTGACAAACAAATTTTATCTTCAGTTAGCAAAGCCAGCTGTCCTACCAACCTTACTTTACAACTAACTTTCAAACAAACTGCTTTTTACGCGACTCCCCAAAAAAGGAATATAATGTTTTCGGGGTTAATGTATGTGCGTTTTTTTATTACAAAATGCCTCAACAGATTTGGATGTATGGGGTATCCTCGGAATCCTTAAATCATCCCAAGTGATAATGTTTTTGGCAGGGTATTTTTTTATTTTTATTAATGCTTACTTATTAATTACAGCATTAAACATCATCGCTCCAATTAACATTCAGGAATAAGGATCTAATCAGTGTAAACGCCTAATAAGAGCGAGCATGGCTGATGTTCTTAAAAAATACGTGAGGTCACCAACCACCGTAGGAATAGGATGTAAAAAACATCATGCATGAATTTCAACAGTAGGAATGTAATAGGCTGATAATGATGATTAAGACATTTCCAACATTTGATTTCATTGCATAGTAAAAGAGTGTTCGTAAGTCAGTAATCAATAAAGCGTCTTTACTT
Source organism: Petrophora chlorosata (assembly GCA_951640565.1). Taxonomy (NCBI): domain Eukaryota; kingdom Metazoa; phylum Arthropoda; class Insecta; order Lepidoptera; family Geometridae; genus Petrophora; species Petrophora chlorosata. The sequence goes on along the minus strand of OX621202.1, from coordinate 16,045,745 downwards.
AGTCAGTTTTCAGAAATAAACCTGTTTAATCTTTGACAAAACGCGGCAAACACTAAAGCTATCAAACATTCGCCGCCGCTTCATGATTCGCTAGCCTTGTTTCGTATTGCACCAATCATAAAGATGTAATCCTAATAAATAATAGCCGCTGCTCCTCATTGGTCGAGCGGCACAAACAAAGTTACCTTCTAACGCCGCCCCATAAAACTCCACCGAAGAGGACCGTTTTCGTTTCGGAAATTCTTTTTAGGTTATTTCTGAATATGAATTCTAAGACGTCAAGTTGGATAAAAATTTGAAACTAATCAAGGCAAAGCTAAGTCGGGTACGTTCGCGGAGATTTTTTTGTATACCGGTTCCGGAACATGCAAAAAAACTATGGTAAAAAAAACTTAAACCTATGTTTTTATTATGGTTTTAATGCATTCAAATCTGTCCAGGCAATAAGAAGTAATGGTGGAATAAATAAATACATACATACGTAAACCCTGAAATACTCCTTTTTGGGCAGTCGTGTAAAAATGTGGAAATACCCTTTTTTACGAGAGTTCCGGAACGGAAACGACCGAGTCCGAAGATCCGTTCAGTATGAAATTCCGGTATTTGAGACTCGAAATCAAGCCCTTGTAAAATGTTCGGCGTTTTCAAAGACAGAGCGCCTAGGCCACAAAACAGATAAATACAGAAGTTAATCTCATGTATGTACTTTTCATACATTTCATACCGGACGGCGCAGGAAGTTTTTGGGAGGAAAATTGATTGATTTAAAAATATAACTGTACACGATATCGACATAATTTTTTCGCAGTTACTATTATAACTGAATAAAGTTGTTTTGAAGACAAAACAAATGCGATTAGTTTACATTAACATCTTCCTCATTAGATTATTGAACACAAGGCTAACACAGCTTATACTACAATAAATATCTAATTTTAAATTGTAAAAATATGACAAGGCTAAAAACTTATGTTCGCTTGTTCGGCGCAGGGCTGGGGGCTGGGGCGCTTACCTACCTACCTAACTATTTTGTGTTACGTGAAAACAAACCATCAAAATACAAGCAAATACCTACTTACCTCTCTGAAACAACTGGTAGCTTAAAAAACGACAATTCACCGTTTAATGTTGAATTTAAACAACCGTCCACCAAACAGTTATAATAACCTATTTTTCGTTGCTCCATTTTTGCACAAAAACGTTCACAGACGCGTGTCTCAAGCGGATGGCACTCGCATCCCAACTGTGCCCAGATATCGTGTCTGTGAGCGGTGTCTATGTGTGCGTTGCTCGAGCGCACTTTGTATGTATGTAGATTTCTGTACTAATCTGTTTTGTGCCTAGGCACAAAGTAGCTCGGTCAATGACCCGTACTACCGCGACTAGGCCACAGCTTGTTAGGATTGTCCAAAATAATTCAAATAAATAATTTTTAAACTTTGTATGGAAAATATAATAGTGTTTTTTTGGTTGTATATTCTGCCCGATGATTCATGACTAGATACCCATACACACCTTTCAGTATTACTACACATTAATGTTATTCCCTGTATATATATATATATATATATATAATCCTTCCGCATTTTTTGAAATTTATATATGTATAGTTAATAATAAAAATGGTAATGAGTTAAATATTGTATATAAGAAAAGGTAAATAATGTATTAATTTAGTAAATAATAAATAATGTTAAAGAAAGAAAGCCCTTACAATAACCCTCTTTGTACGACACGTGTTTCACCGTCTGCACGAGGCATCATCAGGTGTCGACTCGCCGAACGCTGGAACGAGAGTATATTAATTAAATCATAAAAATATAGTCTATTTAAAGTAAGTAATCAATCATCGAGGTTAAAAAAACTGCGAGACTCGATTTCTGATCTATTTATAATATACAAATGTGTACGGAACCCTCGGTGGGCGATTCTGACTCGCAATTGTCCGGGTTTTAGTAACAATACTGACTGAGAGTGAAATTAAAGTTTAATATTATAAAAAATGTGTCAATGTTTATCTTGACCTATTCTTTGCCCATTTCTGTCGACAATTCTAGACTGGTATGAACGATTTGGACCCCATCCTTGGCTCTACGATGTGAAAAATTAAAGAATGGTCTTCTGTCGGCTAATGCGATAATTACAAAGCGAAAGCTGATGGAAAGCGAAGTGAATTAGGTATTTACTCTAATTTAGTCAAAAGAGTAAATCTATTTTTTACGTAGATATTTTATGAACTAAAAAGTTTTGCAATAGTTTCCCAGTTTCATGCCTTATTTTCTGGGTAGTGGTCCTTTTCCCTAATGGTTAGTCTTTGACGTTTATACGTCTGTGATGCCTAATTTGAATGGAGAATTTGATTGACCTGAATTCTTTTTGAAGGTTTTTCTGGAGTGAGGAAAAGGGAAACCTCACCCAAGTCACTCTATCGTTATGCATTAGAAGACAATAGTTATCCTGTCATGATCTCTAACTATAAAACGTTTTGATTTTGATATCAGGTGCTCATGATGATGAATCTTAAAAAACAGCTTATAATATATTTATCATTGTGCGTAATGCTTTGTTTATATAAACATCAGTCCTATTGTTATTGTGTATCAAACATAAACATCGCTTAACGAAAGATAAAATACCAAATTACTCCATGGTTACAAGAAACTATGGCGGCGTTTCTCAAACTCCTTTCACTGATGTTTACATTGATGACATCCCAGCTTCATGACGGTATTTCGCCGTGCAGACTATTAAGAATAGCTTCACGGGGACTAAAGAGTAATGAGGCTTTCAATGGAGAAAGCAAATTGTAGAAAGTGAAATAGATTACGGCGCTAAACAAATCTTGAGTTGAAAGATGTCTCATCTATACTACATTGATTGAATAAAGAACGCTGTTTATAGTGTTTAAGTGTACCTATAGTTGGGAGGCGAGTGTGGCTCAGTAGGAGCGCGTGCGATTTTCGATCCGACGCATCCGAGTTCGAATCCCGCTAGCCCCGCACAACTGACTTAAGTTATGTGCGGATTAAACACTCGCTCTAAAAACGGTGAAGGAAAACATCGAGAGAAAACCGGCCTGTCCATGAATTTTTCACAAAAATTGAAGGACATGTGACATCCACCAACCCGCACTGGGCCAGCGTAGCGTAGCGGATTATGGCCCATACTCTTTCTACGAGGGATGGCCCTAGTCCCAGTGGGAACGTTATGGGCTGATGATGATGATTATATGTACACATATAAGGTGATAGTGATGAATTGAACACACAAAAACACTGTGTATCATTATAATCTTAGTTAATTCAATTTAATCAACAGTTTGCTATTCCATTTGAGCATCACAGACGCACTTATAACGTCTTAACAATGACTCTGCCAACGTTTCATTGCATCGAAGATACGGTAATTTGTATTTCAAGAAATTTTATTAAAATATATTGGATTTAGCAATACTTGAAGGTATTATGTTTCCTAATTGGCTACTTGGCAGAAGTGTAATGTTCCAGGCATCTTTGTCTTCTGTATAATATCAGTATTGAATGCTGTTTTCATTTAAATAGTTTTCAAACAAAAAGCAATCCAACATTACAGTTGGAAATAGAAGAAAGAGAGAAGTCATTGACTAGGAGCTTGACTCATTATATGTGTCTTATGAATAGACGAACATCTGAGACTGGGTTCACGTAATGTAGCTTAATTTTAGCTAATTCGAGCTCTCAATATTAAAAAATTAGTCAGCTCTTTAACTCGAGCATTGAAATAAAAGTATGCCTACGCGGATGCATCATTTTCAATGGTGAAGTCACATCTATTTCTATTTTCAACAAACGTTTACATTACGCTTTTGATCTATTTTAATTTATTTGACTCTTAACGTTATTTTAAATAACTACAAGCGGTATATTTTGAATTTTGCTGTTGTAGTGTTTGTTCGATAAATCATTTTTTATCCAAAGTCACTCACCAAAAAGGTACATAAAGTTATCCATCATATTGGACGTATTGAAGGTGTAACATATTATATTGTTTTACATATATTTGTATGTATAAATATATGTATATTTGTTTATTATACTATTCATTCATAATGTTTTTTACTTATTGAATATTATATTATCTAATTCCTATTATGTACACCACCAAACCCCATTGTTTTTCATACCTGTTTAATCCATCCAAAGGTTGTCTGGAAGAAATCGCTCTAAGGCTTAGAGCGATTTCTTCCAGACAACCTTGAGGTACAATATCGCTTAGAGTCTAAGCGATATTGTACCTCAAATTAATGTACCTATAATGTCATTATTATTTCTTTTCATTTCATTATTATTGTGTGTTGTGTGTTTATTTGATGTGCAATAAAGTGTTTTTGTATTGTATTTTGTTATGTGATCAAATGTAATTTTTTATATGGCCGTAGATATTCCTCTGTAGGTTTTTTTTTTTTTACTATTTATAAGCTTGCGTTTGACCGCTATCTCACCTGTTGTTAAGTGACGAATATAAGGTAATACTCCATTCGAAGGTTGACTGGAAGAGATCGCTTTTAGTGACAAGTCCGCACATTGTACTTATGTTTGTAAGGTGTTTTTATAAAATCTACTGATTCTTTTTTTGGTGCATTTTGTTTTTGAATTATAGTAGGTATTACTCTATTACTACTACTGCCCACCATGTAATATATTAGGTATTATATGAAACATACAAGTTGACCGCTATCGTATTTTGTATTTTACAATGGCTTGCCAACCAACTTTTAACAGTGACTTGTCCAAATCTTAACTACTAGACTTCTTCTTGTAACTAACGCAGACCATTTCATTGCTGGATTCCAGAACATTAGAACATGTAAATAAAAATCACAGAACGTAAAACTTGTCCATTTTGTAGTTAGCGATGTCGTATAAGAAATGAATATTGATTTCAACCGCTGCTGTAACATTAGGGTTACCATCGGGGAAAATCTCTTACTTTCTAATTATGTAGTTTAATTTTTCCGTGTTCTTATAAATTCTTGTCGTACTATATCTGAAAATGTACGCCAGTCTTAAATATATTATGTATATAAGAATTGAGTAATATTTGTTAACGTCTCTATATAACCTTTAACTAGCCAACTGTCCAACTATACCCACCATTTCCAAGTTTCTTACAGCCCTGGCTCCTCCATTAGCTCTTATTGTCAGGGTCCATAATACCCCTTTAACCTCGAGGACGGGAAGCTTTGTCCCATATTAATTAAACCTCCAAGCCTTGTGGACCTCTGCAAAACTGCAGCAGACTAGTTATTAATCTGTGTTCGTTTACGTAGAAACTGGTTGATACGCTGTGGCCTCATAGTAGTAACATACTGAGCTGTACCAGGCCTAGCGCACTCCGCACTGTAGGTACGAAGCTACAAGTACGTACCCGGACACCGACGGCAGGTCGCGCGTCGTTACACGTGCCACGTCAGAAGAGATAAGATCTATGCGATAGAAAGAGAGGCGCTCTGTAGGTTAATATGACTGGTAGGTATGCAGCGCTACGCGAGCTGAATTGAATTTTATTGCGTCATAGCAAGAGTCGCTATTTGTTTAAATTTCTTTGCGGAGTGATGCTTCTGTCCCTTAGTATTCTGTGGCTGTACTCTTGTAGTAACTGGTAGCTAAGCTGTGCTCTTTGTGCTGTCGTAATTACTGATAAGTAAGCTGTGTTCTTCCTAGTGACCGGTATCTAATCCATGCTCTATCGGAAGTAATCTGGTTACGAACTAAAGATTGTAAAACAAGCGCTGTGAAGACAGAAGATAATTTAGTTAGCAGGTGAACGTAGTCAGTATCTCTTGAGTTTAACCCGGTTTTAAGAACTAAGTAGCCTGTAAAGCTTTATTTATATATTTTTATTTAAGTAGCTGTTACTGGAATAAATAGACTTTTTATTTTTATTTCTCAAGTCAAAACCTCTTTCATATTTTGGCATTACAGACGCACTTATAAATGTCAAATTATCCGTATCGGCAAAATAACCACTACTCAGAAGATATGGCAAGAAACAGAGGGGCATTTTTTTTAGAGATTTTGTTACAATTTTTTGTGTTTCTACAATGTTATGTTTCTTATGTACCAGTTGGCTACTTTGCAGAAGTGGAATGTTCCAAGCATCTTTGTCTTCTATGTAATTACTACAATTTCTTTATAACCTAAAAGCTGCATGTGCGCTACGAGGAAGAAACCTTCTTGAGCTATATTCTATAAAGTCTCTTCAAAAACTCATGAGTATCCCGGGCATTAAGTACATCCGAGCGAGTGGGGCTCACCTTTTGCGACATTCGATCAGATGTACCAGATTCCACATTTTGCTTGACCCCGGACCAATGACTTTCTTATGTTGTTTTGTGCAGGTTTAACACTCGCTCCAAAAACGGTAAAGAAAAAATCGTCAGGTTACCGGCAAACTCGTCTCATCACTCAGTTAAATAAAAAACACAAAATGCTGGAAACATTTCGATGCGAATGCAATACCCATGAAAAGTCATGATAAAAATTTCGTATGTCTTTTTGATCTCCATTATAAAAGTGTAATAAACGCCAAAATGAAGCACAAATTTGCAGAAAATACCTTCCATAAATGTTTTATCGAAAATTTGAATTGCTAATAAGTTTAGAGTTCATTTAAATACGCAAACTTCTAAAACTATAACTAATTATAAAACCGGTTTTTGTTAGATACTAGAACTAAACTTACTTCTATATAAAGATAGATATCGCTAAATATATAATATCCGTATCACAAAATTTCATCATAATGGAAATTGAATAATATGACAAACTTTTTAGGCATGCAGAATATTTCGCCGCAGCCGGGACCTTCTCTTTCAGTACAGGAGATGCTCTTAAGCACCTGAGCTAGGCAAAGGGCCCCAGTTGAAACCTCGTCTGCGGCAAAATTTACCTAAAAAGTTTGTTCAACTATAGCTTAGCATGCGTTATTGCTTAGAAACAAGTCTTTATTATATGAGTTTATTCACTTGTCATCGAATTTAGTAGTTTCTTCTGGACTTCTTGTACATGCAGGATTTGTCAGGAAGTTTCCTTTTCTGCGTAGAATATCCTTAAGTTACGTACGTGATTACGTTGATGTCAGTCGATCAAGCATTAGAACTTCGATGCACATATCAAAAGTCATATAAACTACCACTGGACTAGACTAGGTCTTCAATTCCATGTTCTTTTTCGGGATAAAAAGTATCCTTTTCCTATTCCAGGACCTAAAGTGCCTATTTTAAAAATTTCTTAAAAATCTGTTGTGTAGTTTTAGCGTAATTGATTAACAAACATCCTCACAAACGGTAGGATTATCTTACTAGAATACCCAAGGATAGTTCAGTGTTATAGGTATAATGAATTCCAAGTTAATATCTCAAATACAAACTGTTTGTAATCGAACAAAAACTTGCAGTATAGGTACAGCCAATCTGAGAACAGTACACCTTGTACACAGTTGATAAGATCAAGAATTTAGGAGCTAATTTACGACAATCAAACCTCAATCGAAAACAGGATGATGTTCTACTCGTACGTTGATATCTGATAACTGTAGCGACAGAAAAGGAATAACTTAAACGTTAAGTTAAGAAATAACTTATCTTAACGTTGAATTGTTTAACTTTGTATTTATTTTATGTAATAAATAAGGCAAAGAGACGGCAATGTTCATACGCATATTGGTATTAGTTATTATTGTAGTGCCACCGGGGTAGATACTTATTTCCGGCACAAGAAAAGAAAGAGAAAGCTCTTTCACTAGGAGTGTTAGTTAAACTGTATCAATTAATAGTTAAAGTAAGTACCTACTTAACTGACCAATAATAATTTGTCTCTGTTATCTCCACGACTCAGGGCTATTTATTTATACTTTAGCAGAAAACAGTTTGTACATGGAGGACTTAATGCTAGATAGCATTTTCTACCAGTCATCCAGGACGTGCAAGAAAAAATGGTAGCGGTGCAGTAAAGTGTGTTATAGGAAATATTAAACCACATAAACTTAATATATACATAATAGGTATAGGCATATTATGCAAGCCTAATTTTAAAATATATACTTAAATATATACATAATAAATATATACTTAAGTCATTACATAAATAAAAAGACATATAACAGCAATAATAAATGACTATGTCAATGGGTTAGGATAGGATTATAGATCTAGTAGCAGGGAGGAGAAGAGGAACTGAAAGAACGAAACGTTTTAAGGGTTGCAATCTATCTGGTACACCTTTTTGATGAAATTTTCACGAGTTTGTCGCTTGAATGCTTCTTTAGAGGTCGCTTTTTTGATACTCAACGGTAATGCATTCCACAGTCTTACATAGGGCTAGAAGCTGGATTACAATTTAACACTCGCACAACCAACCAAAGTGAGAATTGTGTGACGGCATACTCACCTGACTTGGTTTATTTGTTAACGCATGCGTCAATGCGCGTGAGTGATTCCGTCAGTTTGTTCGAATCTCAACCACTGTTTTACTCCACGATCAAGCGGCGCCATCGACGCCCACGCACACTTTAAACACCGCACCTCTATTGGCTACAAACTTACAAACACAACTAGTAGTGTCCTGTTTCGTGGTGTGTGTAAGTTTAGACCGCGACCTTGTGGAGCAGTGAGTAACGCGGTCGTCAAACTGTGATCTATAGTCTAATCTAGAGTTTTAAACGTAGTATGTTTGTTTGTTTATTGTAAAGCGTAGATTATTGGCAATTCAGGTTTTTAAGAGAAAGTATGATGACTGAGATCTAGTTCTTTTGTTACGCTCTTTTATTACAAGCTTATCTGGGATACATCGTTGGCGTCTTCCAGTTTTGCCCTCTTGTTTTCTACTAAACAATAGTATTTCGTCATTCAGAGGTAATAGTAATGGTCTTCTTCGTCGTGTCGATTTACTTTATTAAGTATTGAAGACAATTTAGAATGATAGGCAGAAGGAATTGTGGAAATTCCCATTCTTTGAGACTTTTATTATTGAGGTATGCTGTTGTTCAAAATATGTGCTAACAGACATCGCTTGTGGAGACTGCGCTTACTTCTACGTGTCACGGTCATGATCTATTCAAATGATTTTTGTCACAACTGAAACAAAATCCCTCACATTCCAGATATACACAGATACCTCCTTATTTGTGTTTTTTTCTACTCTTTATTATTTATTTTTTCTATTTTTCTTAGTTTATTACCATTATAGCTATATTTACCGTTAAAACATCACTTAAAATCTCGCTAGGTGGTACGCATCTGTTCTCAGTTTCTCTAATTAACTACGACTAGTATTTTTATAACATCCAACATAAAATTACACGAATATAACTCGAAACGCAACCTTCAAATCAACCGCAGACCTCCATAAATTTACCTTCTAATTCGATAAATTCTCGTTTTAGAGTTCCGTGACCAAAGGGGCCTGTAGACGTGCCTCACTCGTCTGTTATAGGCCTTTACTGGCCAAAGCGTATGAGTTTAGTACCGTTTGAGTTAGTATCATCATCAGTATATCAAAATGCACCAACGACTAGGGCAGTAAAAGCCCTACATAAAACATTTTCTGAATAAGTGAGAGATGCATGCAAGATGCTGACATATGTATACATACTGACCACATTCGTCTCTTATCTGTTATTATATTATATTATATTTAAGTGATATAACAACGTGATTAAAGATCTTAATAATTATAACTAAATACATAAAGCTAAAGTTTCCCTTCGAATAGATCTAGGTTAGAACATTAAAAGAAAGAGTTTAAGCCCTATAGGCCATAATTTGTTTATAATTTATTCATCATGGAGGCCCAGTGCAGGTTCAAGGATCTGAGATCTGACACGTACTTGAACTTTGTGATCTTGGACATTAGTATTGGATTTCTGACGATGTTTTGCTATTGTTGGAGTGCTTTCGACAAAGATTTCAAACTCCAGTGAGTTCGAAATATACTCGTATAGAATAATTGCATGAGTTTCCTTCCGCTGAGCCACACTCGCTCCCTCCTCCGCCAATTTTAGTAAACTTAGAAAATCTTCATGGAACCCTGCAAGCGCGAAGCGTAATTCGCGCTTTACCTGTCTTTCAATTTTGAATTCTAAAGAATCAGAAATTTAGAGCATTTGCTTCGCTTCTTCCTCGTGACTTATCTACAATATTTATAGTCCAGATAGTGTAATAGGTAGTTTACCATTTAACGATGTATTTTGTCGCAACTTTGGTTATCTCTGGTTTCTATTGGAATTCTTTGGATGTATCTTGGAGTTTGACTAGCGTTCTGGAATGGATACGCCCGGTGCTGGCTCATCCTCAATCACTATTGGTGCACTGTATGAAATTTACCTCGGTGTCTTCTTTATTATTATATGTATAACAAACATACATTTTATAAAAAAAAACCGACTTTAAGGTATCTTCGCAAGTCCAAGGTCAAATATCGATGAAGTTTGTATAGGACCACTCCGTAGCTATACCGAACCAAACGCAAAAATAATTTTCCAAATCGGTTTATAAATGACGGAGTTCTGAGGTAACATACATAAAAAATAAATAAAAAAACATACAATCGAATAGAGAACCTCCTCCTTTTTTCAAGTCGGTTAAAAAGTAGTTTGTCTTATCCCCGAGTTAAATACGCTGCTTTTTGAAAAGAAAAATAAAACTATAATGGTACTAGTAATTTTTTTGCCGCGCATAGAATTAATATTATGGTTCACTTTTTTGCCGCGATGCATGAACATTTTATGTGTAGCCAATTTTTATTTCATTTCATTCAATAATGTGCCTGAATGACACTTTGCTTGTTTTAAAAAGTTATTTTAATTTAAGCCCTAGGGCCTCGAAGTGCCACTTAAGTCCGTTACGCCGCATATAGGACACTTAACATCGCCTTCCACCTTCCTTCCTTTCCTTAACTTTGCCTTCGTCGCTTAACATCAGGCGAGATGGTGGTCAAACGTTGGCCTATATTTCGTAAAAAAAAAAAACTTTACGAGAATTAGAAGGAAAAAATTAAATAGCCTACGTATGAAACGTATCAATATGTTGTGATAAGTATTGTTGTTAAGCCTTTTTGCTACTACTATTACTTTTTGTATTTGCATCAACATTTAAAAAAATACACAAACACAAATTGACTACCTGCATTTTTATAGTAGACATAGCAGACCCAACTCGCTTGAGTTGGGTCTGCTATTAAGATTCGCTTTATCTAATCGATTAAATCGATGTATTTAACTTTTTAATGTCTTATAGTTAATACCTACTAAGATTAATGTTATCTAGTTTTATGGCCTTTGCAGTTACGTTCCATACTAATTGGTAGATAAATATCAATTTTAGTGAATAAATTAACACTTATCGCCTTAGCTCGATTGTAATTTGATTCGATTGCTTAATATTTACTATATTCGAGTCAGGAGTATGTGTAATTTGAATTTAGTTTTGGTTTCGAGTGGTAGTGAGTTTTTAAATTAGGGGTTAGATTTGGGGCAAACAAGTTTTTCAAAGGGTTATCGCCCTGGTAACTGCTGTTTTTTTTTCATAAATAAATATTGTTCAGTATCAGAACATTTTTTTTTTATTTCTACGCTTAATAGATCTATGTTTGGCCACTATCTCGCCTGAAGTGAAGCGATGATGTGGCCTAAGATGGAGCACATAGCTCTAGAGAGAGACGGCAGTAGAGTGGCTGCTCAGACCCGTCTCCCCAGGGACAGGGACATTTAGGGGACCTACTCCGAGTTGCTTTCGTTCGTTCGTTCGTGCGGATTAAAAGACACACTCTTATGCCTGTTGCATAGCGCTGTCCCTTTCATTCGACAGAACGAAGATTTGTCAGAGAACAGGGGCAGGACTCAGGAGGTAATGATCCCACCACAGCAAAGTTCTATCAATTGCTGTACCTGCTTTAAAGTATTTTTTATTACTAACACAATTCCTGAAATTCATTTTCATGCTATCCGTACCTTACCTTTATGTTAGTGGTAATTTTTGCTTTGGGATCAGTAAGGAAAACATTTCGATTGAATTAAGACAATCAATGAAAAATAATGTAATCGGTTGAAAAACGAATACAGCTTAAGACGACTCAAGAACATTATACCTAATCGGATGAGACGTCAAAGAATGAGAACGGAACAACCCTTTTCAAAATCTAGTAGATGTGCCATCTTTGAAGATATATATAATAAAGATTTCTATCCAATTATCTCTATAACGTCTGACCGGATTTGGATGAAATTTGGTATGTAGTTACTTTAGGTCCCGGAATAGGCTATTCATCCTGGAAAAACGATCAGTTCCCGAAAAAGCAATTATTAACGAAATTCTACGCGGGTGAAACCGCGGCACAGTAAGTTAAAAAATAAAATACAAAAAAATATATATTTTTATCTCAAGAAACATGTAGGTATCTTCGTTGCAATTCCAAAAGCTTTTACAATGTTCTCTACAAACTACCAAATAAATAACGGCATTGCCCACGCAAACTATTTCAGTCCCTATCTAAAAAGGGAAATACGAAACAAGAAGTACACGTTCACGTGTTAATAAATTATCAAGCATACCTACTCTTTGTCCACGACCCACGAGGTAAAGGCGGCGTGGACCAACGGCAAGGCCCACGTAAGAGCGGTCAGACGTCCCCTGTTGAATATTGAATTTGTTTCTCACATAAATCAATGGGCGAGTGGTCTCTTTCGTGTATTCGTATGAGTATGGATAGATACAACTTCCGTAACCACCAAAATGACCGACAGAAATCCTAAAATAAGTTATTTATGCTCAGACGTCGTGTGAATAGCGCTTCCGCTTAGATATTGATATTTTGACATCATAGACAGACTTCATACTTTTTATTTGTGTCAAAAATTGATTAATCAAATGTACATAATTTAAAATGCAAATACTGACTGTCAACTCTCCCGTTGTATTGTAAATATGTGTCAGTGTAATTGTAAATCATACGCTTTTTTTACGAACCTATGTCCTTTGCCCAGCAGTGGGTGGGCAAACGTCGTCGCGACGACATTTGCATAAAATTAATAATTTGTCCAATTCTACTCATTCTTAAAGCCTGAAAAAATGTCCAATTGTGCACATGTTCAATGCCTTATGATTGTTATATAAGAATCTTAAATAATACATTTAGATTTTTAGTAAATATATTTTTTCAGTTTTCCCGCTAAAATTATAAGCGATTTTCAAAAATTATTTCTTCAAAAACTATATGTCGTAGAAGGGTGGGAGTTTTACTCTGGCATTTAAAATGATGAAATCTATCCAATATTTCAACAAAATAGGGATGTCTGATTTTTGGGCTGTTTTATGAAGCCCGTTGTGCGTCGTCGTCGTAAATCATACGACTTGTTAAAGTTAATTAAAATTAGTTAAAGAAACTTCTACAGTCGTACTTGATATGAGATTTCGAACTTTTCACGTGATGACAAACAACTATACATTTTATATCAAAACAAACACCGACTTCAATTCTAATGATTTTTTGAAGTCCAACGTCGACTATCAATGAATTTTTTATGGGACCATGTTAAAGCTATACTGAACCCAACAGAAAGACAAGAAAAATAGAAATACAAGATTTTTCAAATGAGTTTATAAATGACAGAGTTCTGAGGTAATAAACAAAAAAATATACAATCGAGTTGAGAATCTCTTCCTTTTTTTCAAATCGGTTAAAAACACTGCAGCCAAAGAGTAGACAGCAAGTTCCAAAAGAGATACGTCAGAAAACTATTGACCCATTGAATTCCGAGCCCCTGTTACGGTCGTAAGGAATTGGATCTCCCGATACCGAAGGGTATACTCGCTACGCATCCGCGTAGACGATTTTCGTGGACAATAAGTATCTTATCTATGTTCCAGGATTACTCAAATAATGTTATTAGAACCCGTTTAGTAGTTTTTGCCTGATTGAGTAACAAACATCCATCTACACATACTTTCGCATAAGATTCTATTGTAACAGAACAGCTGCACAGGGTCTCTCCCGCGGTTTTCCGAGATAAAAAGTATTTACACCTATCCTTTTCCAGGACCTGAAGTACCTGCATAATTATTTTTATCAAATCTGTGCAATAGTTTATACATGATTAAGTAACAAACATTAATCCATCCATAAGAGTGTGGCTCAGTGGGGTTACGTGCGACTTTCGATCGGACGTACCCGAGTTCGAATCCCGCTGGCCCCGCACCACTCGCTCTAAAAACGGTGAAGGAAAACATCGTGAGGAAACCGGCATATCCAAGAATTTATCACAAAAATTCAAGGACATGTGACATCCACCAACCCGCACTGGGCCAGCGTGGTGGATTATGGGCCATACTCTCTCTATGAGAAAAGGCCCGAGTCCCAGCAGTGGGAACGTAATGGGCTGATGATGATGATGATGATTCATCCATCCATCACAAACTTTCTGATTTATTTATTTATATATATTTAGTAGGACTAGTAGGACTAGTAGGACTAGTAAGAATAGTAAAACAGACTTTAATATTAAACTACCCTACATCTAACGCTTGGAACCCATCTTCCATTACCTAATCCCCCAGGGGATATCGCACACAGAATAGATAACTAGGTACCTCATCTGCAATATATTAAACTGGCCATTCGTCTTCTTATCCCGGTAATATCATCCCGATATCGGCGTCGTGTAAATCTCCATTAATGCAGAGGTAGCGGTAGTGTGGCCGCACCTTAATCATTGTATATGTGGACACCCTGTATGTAGGTTACGTGGGTGCGTTGCGGATGTATTTTAAGAATTATGGTCACTATAGTGTCTATTTTATTATGTTACTTATCTATTTTAAAATGTTATTGGGATTGGGACTTAACTTATTTAACTTCATTTTTATTCATTATTGGCTTGCGTTTGACCGGTATGACTGACCGATGTACTCATTGCCGTCTTCTCTGTTTCCTGATAACTACAATCTGGGTATCTTCAAGGCCAGAATGAATAGGTATCTTCTAGATCTACGTGCTTCATCTTCGGCCACATCGTCGCTTAACATCAGGCGAGATGGTGGTCAAACGTAGGCCTATCAAATGAAATAAAAAAAAAATGTAGCACGCTTGCCAAGATAGTACCTGTTCACTCGAGATTCGAAGATTCCTAGATTATAAGTATCGGGAAATACTGACTCTGGCAGGGAGTTAAATTAAATCAAATGAATTACATACATTACAACTTAGGCTATGCGACGCGTGACCAAAATGCTGGGACTTATTTGGCTCAACGTATCAGTATTGCAATCCAACGGGGCAATACTGCCAGCATCTTGGGTACGCTACCAACTAGTAGCGGGTTGAAGCATTTGGGCTATCTATAGGCCTTCAATGATCAATGGGTTGTCCAATTGCTTCTCCTTGTATGTAGTTAGTTTAGTTTTAGTAAGTAGAGTCTAGAAAATTTCGGCTATTTATTACCTCAAAACTGTGTGCTAGTATTATTGGGTGTAAGCCATGCCGTCAAGCGACCTAGTCGTGTTTCGGGATGATGTTCGGTAAACCAACGGGGAAACGGGTCTGAGCAGCCGCTCAACTGCCGCCTCTCTCTAGATCTATGAGCTCCATCTTAGGCCACATCATCGCTTCACATCAGGCGAGATAGTAGCCAAACATAGATCTATCTTTAGTTAGGGGCCATTTGATGTGTCTCGTCCACAGAAATCTAAATAAAAAGGTACTATTTGAGATTTCTGTGGTCTCGTCAAATAGAGTCGGTCTGTGGTCATTGGTTATTTGCTAGTATAACGTGTGTATGTGTAATCTTGCCTCCAAGTACTCGTGGTAAGTCTCTCGTATGCGAGAGGCCGTCTGGGTAGGTACCACAGCTTTGCCAGTTATTCTGTCGACAAGCAGTAGTGCGCAAGCATTAGGTACTGTGTTCCGGTTTGAAGGGCATTGTACCCAGCGAATTTACTGGGCAAATGAGACTCGAATCTGATGTCTCGAGGTGATAAGCGCAATGCAGTGCTACGCAGTGTTTTAATGGTATTAAAAGTTCTGGGTGGCACTGCAATTATTATGGGCAGGCGTGGCGCTTACCATCAGGCGAACGACTTGTCGTCACGTCACTCAGTTTAATAAAAAAAAAGTTGCATAAATGTAAGATTTTATACTTATGTGAATGTATGCATTATAAGTATGTATAATATATACTTTCCATTTCCACTGTCATAAAGTGGAAGTCGTTTCAATTAATCCTTAAATAACGATCCATATAAACTCATTTACTTACGCCAGTTTTATTTCAAGTTAATTTCATAATGTAGTTAATGTAGTAGTGCACGAGTTATCGATAGTATTTCCATATCCTCTAAATCAAACACGTAATAAACATTAAAGATAAGCCTGCATCGGTTCGCAAGCAATAAATTGAAGCGTGATATTTGTAAGTCATTAATATAGACTGCAGAAGGCCTGCAATAAGGCCCACGGGCCTGTAATAGTGGTAACTTAAGTACAACTTAAGATCGAACGTAAATATGGAATCGTTGATCATGATTTGTAGGTCATCCAAGAGACAATGCTTTTGCGCGAGTGTGGTTCGGAACTCTTGCGACTTTCGATCCGACGCACTGGAGTTCGAATCCTACTAGTATCGCTTACTAGCTCTAAAAGCGACGAAGGATAACACCGTGAGGAAACCGGCATGACCAAGTATCACCAAATTCAAGGACATGTATTATTTACCAACACGCATTGCGTCAGTGTGGTTGATTAATGTCCGTACTCTCTATGAAGAAAGGCCACAACCCAGCAGTGCGAATGTAATGGGCTGATGATGATGACGAAGATGATGATGATGAAAGCTTTTGCTCTTCAGCATTGTTTCCTGATCTCCCTTTTGACCTTACAGCACATGAGAAAAGAAAAAGAACTCGGGGCTATTCTAGCAAACACTTAGTAATACTCAAACGTTTCCTACCAATAAAGACTTAGATCGGCCCTGAGCAAACCAATACATGAGGGCCCTCTGTGCCCTGAGAACCGAACCGCCTTGACCGCTTCGTGATTGAAATTTATTATAACCGCGGACGATTTGAATGCTAGAGAATTCGCTAAGCTATTAAAAGGTCTCACAATTGTGTCTTTGAACAAATGAATGTCAATAAATTGCGAAGGAATGTCGTCCTTTATGGCAGTGGATAATGATGAAGGTGGTTAAATTTTCCCATGCGCTGATCATAATATTTACATCTATAATATTATAGATTGTTTGTTCCTAAGCAATTACACATGCTTGGCTATAGTTTAATAAACTTTTTGGGTAAGCAAAATATTTTTAATAGATGTCGCGCCCGTCACCCTAAGACGGTAAAGAAAAGGTGTGCAACCATTTCGACCACCGAGGTACCTGCCGTGGTAGCTCAGTTGGTTAAGAGCGTTTCAAGTACTAAAGGAGAAGGTCCCGAGTTAAAACTTCGAACGCGACGAAATATTTTGCATACCTTAAGAGATTGTATAACATTATATAGATAAAAATAGAAGATGTCTGTTACGAATTTAAAGATGACAATAAATTGCAATGAAATACATATACATCGTTTTGTATATAATGTGTGACCTTTTCCCATGGTATTTTTATGGATGTGTATTCAAAACTTATTTGTAGAGTTCATAAATTCTCGCTTAGTGACTATTATTTATTCTGTGTTTGTGATTAATATTTTATGGCGTTTTAAAACCACGACAGGGATTGAAAACTAGTTTTCTGAAGATGATACTTGGTCCGTTCTATTTTTTGGTTCCACAACACCCAGACACGAAAGAAATGCTTGCACTTTTTTTATTAAGTTACTTTCTTGTTTGTCTGTCTGTCGCTCCGGGTGGAATCTTGCAACTCAAATTTCGAGCACTTCCCGATTAGCTATCCTGCTGAAACTTTCAGGGTAGCTCGCAACTCGATGACAATGCATTCTAAATCCATTTATTAGCGTGCAATGCCGACCTAACCTCAAAAGGCGCATAAATACGTGGTTTTAGATTATTTTTTTATCTGTCACTTTCTTGTCTTTTGTCCCGTCGCGAGAATCGAACCTGCAATCCCAATGGTGTATGTGATTGTAAATCACAATGGTGTAAGTGTATTATTATTTTTATCTATTAATTAACCGCTCAATAATAATTATGCAACACATTTTTCAACAATTCACAATACTGCTTAAATAACGTAACACCAATAACATTTTACTGCAAACAATTACACAAAAACAATCCTCAGCTACCTGCTTCAACAAACAACCGGCTTATCTCAGCAACAGTTAAAACAATAAAACTAAGAACAACTTGCATTGCCGCTCCGACTCTCGGCTCGGCTCGCCCATCTGAATAACACTTCAATAGTTACCGAAATAAGATAAAGACTCGTTAAGATGAATGGGAAGATGAATATGATAAGTGAATGAGGGAATTTGTTTGTTTTTATTGTTCGAGAAATATGTAAGGCATCGAATAAACTAAACAAACTCAACGCTAATGGTGCCGCATGAAGTGTCCAAAAAGATACTTAGGTATTGATCAAGTTTTCTGTGGTATCTTGCGACAGAGTCCTAAAAATATAGAAACACTTTATTGAACATCTAAAAAATACAAAATTTAAGTACATTTCACAGTAACCCTTTGACCGCCAAGGTCGGCTTTACCCGACAAACGAAAAGTGCTCTTTACGAGGTCGGCTCGATCCGACTAAATCATAACGTAAAATTGCGTAGCCTGGCTTTGCTCAAAAGGTTAAACAACGTAAGCAGTCGCGCGTAGTCGCTGTTATTGCTTAAAGCGATGTCTTCTAGACAACATTTGGACGAAACAAATGCCTAATTTAGTAGTAAGAAGGGATAGGAATCGAACCCTCAAGGATTTTGTATTTTTATTCGTATGGAATTAGAAAAAAATCTTTTATCAAATAAATATTATTCCATGTATCTTTCTTACTTTATATATTACTTACTTTATATTACTATTATAAAAATGAAACTGAGACAATTTTGTACATTGAAAAACCAACTGGGATCGACTATTTAGAGGGAACTGAATACGTATCCACGGTTTTTAGATTTTTTGTATGTTTGTTATCTCTGAACTGGGAAAATGCTATACGGATTTTAATGCGGTTTTCAGGGTTTGGTAGCAGTAGTCTGAACTTAGATTATAAGGTATGTTACATCAAAGGTTGGGTGGCTACGAAGATACAGCTTGACCTCTTCGTAGTACACGCTCACATAAACTGGGGAGGATTTGCTAAGACGGTCTTGGAAAAAATAAGAATATGGACTTCTTCTGACGTTCACGCGGACAAAGTCGCTGGAAAAGGTAGTTAAATTAAATAAATAAATATTTTTGTAATAAAAATACAGTTGTTAATCACTCAATGGAAATAGTCCGTAGAGCACTGGAACGAAGGAAGGAAGGAATGTAATTAGATATTAAGGAACCCTTGAAAGTTTGGGGAAATATGTTTTCGCTATGAATAGAAGGGTTTGCTATTAATAGAAGGGTATCGAATAAAAAAGGTCAATACCAACGAGCCACAAAACATTTAATAACCCTGATAAGGGTAACAAGCAACCTAATTGGTACAAAGCTAACATTTAATGTTACGATAGCAAAATATATTTTGCTGAAAAATATTCATTTTGCAAGGTCTGGGGTTGACTTATAAAGTGTTTATTTAATGGAATCAGGCATGACTTTGCGCAAATTCATCACAAATCTAAGTTTGAGGGTAGATAGTAAAAGTAAAATGAAAATATAATAAATAATGTGCCCAGATTTTAGAAAACAATAATACTGTAGTAAATTCTCAAAAAAAATCCCCTTAGTTTCTTGCCTTATCTTCTGATTTATGGTTCTTTTTCCGATACGGTGGTAGAGTCTTAGTGATAATTTGACGTTCATAAGTGCGACTGTGATGCCAAAACTGAATAAACAGGATTTGATTTGAGAACAACTAACACTCATGTGATTGGTAGAACCAAATCATTCGAACCACATTTTTTTATATTTAAGTATTTATTTGTTTGTACAACTTGGGGTATGTATGTGACGCATGAGCGCAATACCTACCACGTATGCCACGTCCGACCTTTATTGGCTGGTTTCCGACCGCTGCAATAAATCGAAAACAGCGCTAGAAACTAAAAGCGCTGGAAACGCTGGGATTTGATCGCGGTATCGCGGATGTAGGTCGCCTAAATTGTTTTTGTTTACGAGACAGGACGCAGAATCGAACTGTTGTCCGTTTCGGCGTTATTGCTTTTGTTAAAAGGCTTTTGGCCTGTGGTTTCGAGCGCAGACATGCCTGTTTTTCTGTGGAAATGTCGTATTTACTTTCAGTTCCTGTTGCCTATAAAAATCGGACAGCGGCCTAATTACGATGTGAGACGATACGCCCTCACTTTTTTCAAGGATTTGTCCACCTTCTTGATCATTTGACGTCAATTGAGCGAAACCGCAATAGTTCGATTGCAATTAGGCTACTGAATTTTGTACTAAATTTCAATTAAATCTGTTAAGTTCCTAGCCGAGTTAAGTACCTAATGCGTAAAGGTATAAATAAATACACATATACTTTCAATCTTCTAATCTCGTGTGAGACCAATTCTACTGTCGGGCCGCTCAAAGGCTTCTGATATGGCCTAACGTTTATTGTCCTAAGACAACGACCGGGACCGACGGCTCAACTCATATGAAAATTTTGCGCAAACGGTCACCTATCCACGTGGTAACGTCTTAACCTACCAGGTCTATTACGAACGGCTAGGCGAGCTAAGCTACGAGCACTACTACTTTCGATTATATGTACTTAACTATTAGAAATATTAAGTCGGTACTAGTTAAGATTAGGAAGATAGCATAGTAAACAGCTTAACTAAAATCTATCGTGGAAATGTATTAGTCGCTGCAAACCCCGACTGCTAGAATAGGTTAAGCCCTTCATTACCATATTATCTCTCAGCGATTTAACACGGCGAGGATATTTACAAAACACCGCTCTTGGTTCAGTGCGGGACAATAGAAGTACCTATAGAGCACCCCTTCGAGTTCCATTGTTTCCCCCGTACCTCTTGCGAGGGTCTAAACTCTTAGGGGTTACGTGGTCTGACCTATGTGTGGGGATCTAGCCAAGCTTACTGTGATGCTAAATACACCTCACAAAAATGCTGCTAATACTGCTGATAAGGTATTAATAGTAAAAACAAAGCCTATCACAAGTATTCTGATGTATCTTGCAACCTTGCAACGTTTCCAAATAGCCATCCGTACATGACAGACCCGCTCTTTGGTCAATGATAAAAAAAAATAGAATATAATGTCCTTCTATTATATTTGACATAAGAAATATGTTGATCAAGTCACGAAGTATTGACAAAACCTAAGTCATAGTACCTGCAGTATATATTTTTACCACTAAGGACAGTCCTTTTGACGTTCATTTTATTGATATCTTCTATTGTAATGCGTATAGGTAAACTTGAGATGAAAAAAGTTGTCATAGTTCTGTTTTGGGTTGACATTCATCATAAAGATACCGACATTACTATATCAGATCAGTGCATGATATAGTACATGCCAATCTATTATATAATAGTACTTACTATTTGCAGTTTCGATTTCAAAGAATTACTTCCAAATACATATATATTAATCAGCTTATTCCCCGAGCCCCGTATATCATTTTACCAACGACTGAGCAAGGATAAAGACGGATTCGAAAAAAACCTGGGATCAGAGCGCTCGTTCGCTCGTACAGAAAACACCCCATTAAGTAATTTTTTCTACCTAAATCTAATTTTGAGGGTTGGCGGCCCATATGGTCCTCTGGGAGTCTCTGTGCTTCCACAGAAAAATAGCCTCTATTAAAATAAGATAAGGCCGGTAATGGCGTGAGTTGTCAGACGTCATCAACCCCTAAGATGGACAACGAGGCAGCTGCCAGCAAATGCACTGTGCGATTTCAACCCCCCAAATGCAATGTTGTATAATAATAATAAATTCTGAAAGACAAGGTAATATTGCGCTGTTTGGGGTGGTTATGTAAGGGTTGGTGCAATTATCAAGAGATTCTTTCCTAGTTGTGTTCAATGTTTTTTGAAACGTGAAAATAAGTGGAACGCTCAACCCTATTGCCAGGAGAACTTTTTTATTCCCATGAGAATCAATTGCAATGCGCACTGCATATTTGAAGATTGCAATTCAAGTTGACAGCGTCACAGTTGTGAATTGCAAGTAATCCCTAGTTCGATGTCAATGAGGGTTCACATTTTCAAAATAATTCCGATGACATCTGCAGGATGAACTGATTGTATTCATACAGTATTCATGTACAAGTATGTTATTCTAAAGAGTAATGCATACTTAAGTAGGTGTGTGAGTAAAGTAACGAGTCAAGATTCAGATGGTGTCTAATCTCGGAACGTTGTTATACAAACAGCAATGTTAACATTTCTTTTATACAAACAGCAATGTTAACATTTCTTTTTGTTGAATAATTTTGGGAAGTTCGGTGAAAATGTTACACACCATTTATAATTTTTTTATATTATGTTGTACCTAGTTTAACAATAATAGATGCAACGCGTTCACGTCTGTATATTTCACCTACCCATATGTCAAAAACTGTTCCTCGATATTCGTTCGACGTTTGCTACTTCATTAGAGCCCATTCGGTGGCAATTTAGTTCTACAAATGTCAGAATCTGAACGCACCATTATCCCAATGTTTAGCTATGTCGCAGTCTAAGATGGAGCACGTTTACATTGGTTATTAC
Organism: Petrophora chlorosata; assembly: GCA_951640565.1. Lineage (NCBI taxonomy): Eukaryota > Metazoa > Arthropoda > Insecta > Lepidoptera > Geometridae > Petrophora > Petrophora chlorosata. The sequence goes on along the minus strand of OX621202.1, from coordinate 16,022,926 downwards.
GTCATTAACTATTATTATAAAACCACACAAATTGGACCCCAAAAAACAAAGCATGCGTAATTTTTAAAGGATCCTGTAAAAACCCGTATTCGGCTGGGCTTACACCATTGTTGTCTTGGTCTTAAGTGACACCCGGAGCCGCGGCGACAATACTGCCTAATCTATTTGCACAAAGCGCTGCCACAATGCCCTGAACCCGTCTCACAAAAGAGTGTTTACTTAAAACCCCTTTCACACCTCTATTGTTCACCACCCAACGTCAACGGACCTCTACATCTGCACCGAAAACCCCCTAACAGTCCAAGTTTGTACGGTAGAAGAAGGGCAGGGTAGGTCAGGTTTCAGTGGTTATACGTCGACTGAATAGCAGTAATGCTGAATCGAGTGGTCTCGCGGAGTGCGCAGGAATTTTAAACATGAGGTGTTGATATATTTTTGAACGTGCTGCTTTTTGTTTGTTGCGTGTTGAATGTTGGTGCGGCATCAAAACACGTTGGGAGGGTGAGAATGTCTCGTGATGAGGTTCACTGTGAATTATGCTGGACTTGTGCACGAGAATTATTTCAGATTCTCAGACTTATTACTGTTATATTCAAATAAAATATCGTGTAAATCAGAGATTTCGTAAAAGTACGTAGTAAATTGTATAGTAGTAGACCTTTGCCAGATATTCGTATTTAACCACCAAGTAGTGTGTAAACATCACTTTGTTCCGGTTTGGAACGCACTGTTTCAAGCGATATTACTGAAGGACATTATGAGACTTAGGACCTATTGTCACGAGTGCGGTGCAGTGCCGCACAGGGTTTTGAAAAGTAATGTTTTGAGTAGTGCTGTAACTATTATGGATAGGCGTGTTTCTAACATCAGGTGAACAACCTACACGTCTCGTCTCACTCAGTAAAAGAAGCTATAAAATATCTACTCTCGCGGCGGTACTCGCCCGGTATAAAATATCTACTCTGCAGTGACTGTGAAACCGATACAGGAATGTATGCACAATACTGTTTAATTAAAAATAAAAGTCAAGCAAACCCTTCTATTACATTGCATTATCAACTAACATAACATCTTACTTGATAACAACTGGTGCTAGTCTACTGCAACGCAGCGTAGAATTGTCTTTAAGGCGCCTTAACACGGTGCAAGTAACTGGAGCAAGTAGAACCGCGGCGCGAACTACATAGGCAACATACAAGTTGGGCTGCATACTTGGTCTATGTATATGGGCGGGTACAAGCATGCATCGCATCGGTACATGCGTAAGTCACTGAAACTGCGAAATGTAGGTAGCTAGAACTAAAGAATAAAGAAGCTAAATAATAAAGAACTAAAGAAAGCTTGTGCATAAAGAGAACCGACCGTCGTGGCCAAAGTTGGAACTAAACAAATAGCGACTCTTGCTATGCGGCAATAAAATTTAATTCAGCTCGCGTAGCGCTGCATACCTACCAGTCATATTAACCTACAGAGCGCCTCTCTTTCTATCGCATAGCTCTTATCTCTTCTGACGCGGCAAGTGTAACGACTCGCGACCCACCGTTGGTGTCAGGCTATGTACTTGTAGCTTCGTACCTACAGTGCGGAGTGCGCTAGGCCTGCTAAAACTACATTTATATCAAATACATAAATAATATTTTTTACTGCGTTATTAAACAGCGCCTCCGTTCTCGTGTCGGGTCTACTTCTGCACAGACTCTACATATATGAGGATGTGCAGCTAACGCATGTAGTCCACATATTTGCTTGCTCCAGTTCCTTGCATCGTGTAAAAACGCCTGTATTCAACTACTCACGAGTACATGCGATGTCACATACAAGCTGATCATGTGGACTATTAGTAGACATCCCAACTACTTCAAAAGACTCTTACAACAGATGTTGCGCGGCCGACCAGTGTGAGCTGAGCTGTCGTGTTCGGAGGACATGCGACACGTAATTTGACAAAAGACTAGCTTTCGTACGTGTTTTAGCTGGGCGAATTAGACGTGAGCTAAATTTGATGTCCAATAGGTATTATAGCCACAAGTTTATCTGAATAGTTGACAGCGTCGTTGCTGTCTATGAAATTCAAGAAGCGAATACATCCAAAATTGGAATGAATCATCATCATTCCCGTCAACCGCCACTATCATTCTTAGTAACATAGTAACATTTACCCTTTAAAAACAACTTAATTTGCAGTAGCCCGTAGAAAATATACATATTCTTGACGCATGCGCAAGTAGACGCGCAGAAACTACACTAAGAATAATAATTATTCTTATATCGTAGGTGTCTGCATACCCTTCGGTTGTATAAGTTTTGGTCTCGACTTAAACGTCATCTGGTTCATTCAGAAACTGGTAGCAAATACCATACGAAAAATGTAACAAAACTATAATCTTACGAGAGCTATCAATTTTACTTGCCAAAGTAATTCAACAAGATTCAGTCCTTAGAAATTAACCAGAATATTAGCAATGGTTTTTTCTTGCGAGTTGTGTGACCTGAAACGCAAAAAAATATCTAATTATATTTTTCATCATTATTATTCAGCGGAATTACACTAGATATTTTCTTTGCGTTTCAGATTTGAGACGACCGCAACGTCACGCTTGATTCCATATATTTGATCCGTAGAATTTTGTGACCATACTTCTTTCTGTTTCTCTAATTTACAGGGAATCAAAATACGAGATTCTGTTATTCTTATATTTTTTCATTCAACCCTTACAGTAGCCAGACACGTCCACGAGAGGCCAAGCTACCCTGGCCACCCTCCCCAGGGTTGCGAAGGGTGCCATTGTCCCACGTGTTAGACCCCACGCGTCGAAAGCACAAGTGATTTAGTAGCTATTACAAAAAACTTTTAAAAGGAGATAGTACACGTTTGGGATGTTGCTTGCTGTGGGATGTTGGCCGGTGATTTATTTTTCGAAATGTAATTTTGGTAATGTTGTTGGGAAGGTACAATTTGGTGAGTGTAATGAAATAAGCTGAAGTTAAAAAGAATCATCAATTTTGAAATGTTAGAGTAAGTTGACCGAATGAAGCGAGGTCTTATATACAGTTACAACTAAGGCGTCTCAATTTGTGCATTTGTGTGTTTGACTGGCGATTTCTTTCGAACGGTTTTTTGTATCTTTATTCAATTTGGCATAAAAATAGATAGTAACAATAAAATAAGCAAGTTCGAAGATGAGCTAAATCAATGGGATTTTGTTGAGATTTGGAAGATATACGAGACTCAATTCGGAGCAAAACACTAGTATTTCTATTCGAATCGTTAATTTTAAATAAAAAGTAAAATGGACCATCCTTGATGACAATTGGTATGTTATCGAGATGATATGCGTTATATTAAAATGATTAAAAAGAAAAATTACAGGAAGACTCCCAGGCTCAAATGGGATTGGGTGGGTCACATAAGCCGTGTGCATCCAGATCGGTTGGCAAAATCACAACAGAATGTGTGCATGAAGATGGAAGACGGCGCCCAAGTCGGACCAAAAGCAGATGGAGGGACGATCTGGATGCATACCAAGAAGGCTGGTGCAAGGCGCAGAATAGGGACGGCTGACTCTCCAACCGTCCCCAGGTCTCTACCTAGGGGAGATCTTTGCCCAGCAGTGGGACAGCATAGGTTAATAAACAAAAGAAAACAAAACATCTTAACTAGGAGAGGAATGAGCCCTTTCGTGTTCTCCAATCTCTAATATTTTATTACTAAATATTTGATACGATTTTAATATTTTTTTAACAAAACATTCTTAGCCAAGAAAAAGACAACAAAGATGTCTTCCGATATTAAAATTTTACAAAGCAATTTAGGAGTCTGTCTAGACATGACTCATTTCGCTTCGCGTAAGCCCTTCGCATCCTAGACACGCTACATGAAATCCCTTACATCAAATTCAAAGGACCCTAAAATAATTTTCTATAACAGAAGCTTACGTTATTATGCTTTCCAATTAATTTCTGGACCCGACTGCGTCTAGACACGACTTAGTGTGTCTAGGTCTCCCTAATCAGTCTCAGTATGGATACTAATGAAAACTCATTACCTTGGCATGTTACTAATAGTTTAGCTAGTCACTCGTGTAGAAAGAGCTTACTTATGTAAGACTAGCTGTTGCCCGCGGTGGTAAAATGTCGGCCTATATCCTTTTGCAGGACCTGAAGAACCTGCATAAAATTTCATCAAAATCCGTACAGTAGTTTTTTCGTGATTGAGTAAGAAACAACCATCCATCTATTCATCCATCAACCCATTCTCACAAAATTTCACATTTAAATAATTAGCAGGATATGTAATTTCGTTTTGAGTCTATATTATTATATTCTATAGAATTCAAATAATGAAACGGAAATTTTAATTTTAATTTAAATAATTTTTGCACATGACTCAGTCTAATTAAAAACTTATCTACAATTATCACAGTACTTTTTACGGTATGAAAATTTCTGAGTGGCACTGCAATTGTTATGGGCAGGCGTGTTGCATACCATTAGGCGAACGACTTGTTCGTCTCATTACTCAGTTCCATAAAAAAGGGATAATTTCTAACCGTTCACCAAAAATACTGATTGTTCACCAAATTTTGTCTGTTTTTAGCACTCAAACGTATAAGGGGCAGCCCTTGGCCTTTGGGCCACCCCAACGGTATAAGGGGCAGTCCTCGGTAGGTTAGGGTGCGGCCAAAGCCGCGAACACGTAATATTCATAAAATAGGTGCTCATCATGAAATATTTTAATTAACATATTTTGATGCACAATCAGTATATTTGGTGCACAATCAGTATATTTGGCGAAAAAACAGAAATAAATTGAGGCACAGAATACTAAGGGACAGAAGCATCACTCCGCAAAGAAATTTAAACAAATCGCGACTCTTGCTATGACGCAATAAAATTCAGTTCAGGTCGCGTAGTGCTGCATACCTACCAGTCATATTAAACTACAGAGCGCCTCCCTTTCTATCTCATAGCTCTTACCTCTTCTGACGCGGCACGTGTAATGACGCGCGACCCGCCGTCGGTGTCCGGCTATGTACTTGTAGCTTCGTACCTACAGTGCGGAGGGCGCTAGGCCTGATTGAGGTACAGTTAAATACGATCCTAAAAAAAGAACTTACAATACAAACATAAGTTGTTCAAACGCTTGTCGACTTCACTGAACAACAACCGTGTCACACTCGGAACCCTATTGTTTCCTGCGCACAGTTCAAAACTAGTGCAGTCGCTGGTATTGTTTTATGGAATATGTTGGTACTTGTGTATGTTGGTGTATGTTGGTATGTGTAGTTGGTTCAGTTCATTAATAGGATTCCTGAATCCGATAGCCATTGTGGTCGTAGACGTGAGATAGGTAGTGACGGTAAGGAACTATGCGGTGTCTGACGCAAGACCGCAGCAGTCGTTTGAATTTTCGACCGCTAGTCGATGCCTGCGACTTTGTCGGTTTGGTTTGGTTTGGTTTATAGGTATTTCTTCAGGAATTATTTATATTTTCGGGAAGACAATTATACATTTTATCAAAAAAAAACCGACTTAAGTGTGTCTTCGAAGTTCAAGGTGGACTTCGAAGGGACCACTTCGTAGCTATACTGAACCCAACGCAAAAAGAATTTTCCAAATCGATTCATAAATGACGGAGTTCTGAGGTAACAAACATAAAAAAACAATCGCATAGAGAGCCTCTCCTTTTTTGAAGTGGGTTAAAAAGTATCTCTCTTTTTATTTCTGTCTTTGAGAGGTTTTATTTAATCTTTACTTTGGGTAGGGGTTTAGTCATAGTGATATTATGTCACCCCTCTGAGAGGTAGATAGAACATAATATAGGTAAATATGTAGTTATACCAGGCATAGCGCACTCCGCACTGTTGGTACGAAGCTACAAGTACATAGCCGGACACCGGCGGCGGGTCGCGCGTCGTTACACGTGCCCGCGTCAGAAGAGATAAGAGCTAGAAAGAGAGGCGCTCTGTAGGTTAACATGACTGGTAGGTATGCAGCGCTACACGAGCTGAATTGATTTCTATTGCGTCATAGCAAGAGTCGCTATTTATTTAAATTTCTTGGCGGAGTGATGCTTCTGTCCCTTAGTATTCTGTGGTTATACGTGCATCGTTCATCCAATCGAGATCAAACTTTACAGTTGTTGCTAGCAAATGCATAAAGGCTTAATTGGAGGTATGGTTGGAATGGAACTCATTGCCGTCTTATCTGATAACTACAATCTGGGTATCTTCAAGGCCAGAGTGAATAGGTATCTTCTAGATCTACGTTCTCCATCTTCGGCCACATCGTCGCTTAACATCAGGCGAGATGTTGGTCAAACGTAGAACAATCTTCTGTAAAAAAATTTAAAAGGTATTGTAACGCTTGCCGGGCATTAGCTAGTTTTTTTTTCAGCCTGGTTTGTCCCACTGCTGGGCTAAAGGCCCTACCCTCCTTTCAGTCCTCACGTTCCAGGGTTATTGTTAGCCTTTCTTTCAAATAGGAGTCCAGTTCATTAGCTAGTAGTAAATACATTTAAGATTTTCACTTTCCAGCTATTAATGCTTGTGCAATTAACAACGAGATTGAATTTCTTATTTCAAACAAACAACATGGCAACCCGTCCAAAATACGTTAAATATCAAACGTCAATCAGACTGAAAATAAATACCACCATCTTGGAATACCGAATGGTGAACAGTGAAGAGCACTTTAGTTTTGCCGTCCATTAAGTACTACGCTCGGTGTGACAGTTGGCCGTCAAGCTGTCCTTTAGCCTTGTCAGCGGGCGGACCCGAGTGCGGGACCTAGCGAGAACTGAATATACAGAAAATAAATGTTAAATTATTTTAATTTAACAGGAAATATGAAAATCTTCGCCTTTTCAAACCTGCGTCCTGAATAACCGTGTTAGTCACACTACCTAGTAGGCCGTGAATGTTCTGCAGGCCCTGACGAATTGCACCTTCTGAATTAACTCATGCATTCTGAATTTTACAGAAATTGTGGCTTATAAAAGATTTTCACCAAATGAAATATTAAGTTTGCCCTAAGCCCTCTAATTGTCCAAAAAATTAACAATTTCGGTACAATTTTCATCTTTTCATGTATGTTCAAGTCCGACCAATCAAAAGATGTCACTCTCTCTGTCATCACTCCAAAATAAGACCTCATTTTATGACATTGAAAGCGGTACACTAAATATCCATTATCTACACCGTTCAGTGCGACACTAAGCCACCAAGCTGTCTATCAGGCTTGTAAGCTGAGTGGGAGGACTCAAATGTGGGGTTTAGGGCGTCTAGTTAGGTTCCAATAACCTGAAATATCCGATATAGTTTAATAAACATTATCATGATTATTGAACGGCTAAAAGACGTACTATGACATGAATTTGAATAAACATGACAATAATATTAACTAATAGTTTCCATCATTATTATTGGTCAAGATAATTTAACGTTTATAACTGAGACTATGTTGCCTAAGTTGAATTGAGTTTGAGTTTAGATGAGTTTTTGTGACTGTAGGCGTTCCGAGTGCATGACGTTAGTATGGCCGACCATATTGAGATATTAAATATCCATAAAAAATGGTATTGCTGGGGCAGGAATCGAACGTGCATCTTTGGAATACCGTCCCGACGCTTCTCTGATGTTAAACCGAAAACGCAGATTTGATTCCTGCCCGAGCTATTTTATGTTCCTTCTCTCTGAAAATATATTATTTTAAGAATTTCGATAAGCGTTAATGCATGAAATATTTAAGCCTGCCATATTGATACTATACTCAAATCATTATTATTATAAATATTGATGTTCTGAACTGAAACTGTTATTTCGATACAAAATTGTTATTTCTATTATAATAATTGTTCTGTACTGTTATTATTATAATCGAAATAACAATTTTGTAGCAGTTAGTATGCAGTTTTAAATACCGATACCGTTGTTGGCTAAATACAGGATCATAACAACCAACGTCGGTCCTTCGGGCTAGTATTTCTAGCGTGTCTAGTAATCCTTCAGTTCGACTGGCAATTAGCAGTAGACGTTAGCCAGTAGTGGCCAGCGGTGGCCAATAAGCCGGCCAAATTGGGCCGCTTGATACTTGGTCCGAATCCCGAATTGGGTCGATGTTTTAGAAGTCGATTTTGTCAATGCGAGAAATATCTGAAAATGTTCTAAATTTTAGGTTATGCTATATGGTGAATTAGGTAGTGTTCGTAGTGTAGCTTCGTTCGCTGCGGTCACCACTTGGATGGGTGGCCGTTTGTGTGATATTTATATCATAGCGCTACCGTGTTTTGGAACGCACGTTAAGCAAAATTTCCCGGTTGCTGTTTTATAATACCAGTCGATACGCCATGTTGGAAGCCTTCGGACGGTCTATAAACTCCGATACCCGGCTTGGCTACACTCCCACATGAGAAAGAAAGAAAAATGACAAGGTAGCGCTTTCTTGGCACTTTCCTGAAAGCGCTTACTTCCTCTCAAAACGCATGATATTGCGTCTAGTTACTTCATTACTCATTACATTACATTACAAAAATACAACGTCTAGTCTAGAGGTTGCTTCGCTAGGTTTCACAGCCCCTGTGGTATAGTGGTTGGCCAGGACAGCTCAAATCTCGCGGAGGTAGCGGGTTTGATTCCTGCTACGAGACAAATGTTTGTGCAGAGATATGAAGAGCAAGCAATTTTCGTATTCAGTTGTTGTGGGACCACGGTCCTATAAGTCTTGCTTCCTAAATACACGGTTTCCTAAATAGAAGCCAAGATCTAAAATAAATGAATAAGATTGTAGAGAGTTATATATTTATTTATTTGTAACACACATGGACGACGACGCCTTTTATAATTATGACGATTAAAATTCACCATTTTCCAAATCATTCGTTAAAATCATAAGTTATTCAACTTAAAAACAGCACTTACATACGAAACATTTTCCATAAGTATGAAATTCCTTCAACTCCGACACGTCTAACGACTGATCCGAGTTCTCAGAATGTCTGGGCCTTGCCGGCTTCTGTGACTCATACACAGCCAGTTAAATAAAGAACCTTGTCATAATAGAGCTCTAAGTCTCGCACAGAGGCATGCAGTATACCTTACTGTTCCTTACTGTATTTACACATTAAAGTCAGAACTGAATCTAGAATCGGAGAGAATTTAAAGTGAAGCTTTGTTCGATAAATAAATAAAAAATTAAATTCACGAATCAATAATCACTCAAGCAAACTTCAATCATGAAACTCAATTCAAATGATTCTATAAACGCAAGTCGCGATCACTGTTCTATAAAAAATATTGACTTGGACGACTTGTATTAAAGATTCAAGTGATTCAGGATTTATAAAGTATACAGAGTCTCAAATCGATCATCTAAACTTAAGTCGAGATCAAGTGTTTGGAGGTCAAATGTCAATCAAGTCAAGTACATAGGTACTTGACTTGATTGACATCTACCAACACTCGTATAGACGAGTTTGAGATTTTAAGTCTAACGCGTCCTGTAAATCCTAGAAACTCGAAAAAGATGAAGGCATAAGATCACGTGGTCGCAGCCCGTTATGGTTCAAAGGAAAGCTCTAATTGAGTTCTAACTTTTGTAGCTTCGCTAACGCTCAACTACTGTCACTCCTGATTGCAGACAAATCCTAAGCAATTTACAGCTTTTTGATAACAGAGGACAGTTCAGAGAAGGTTGAGAGTGAACATAGCGTCTCGCAAGTCATTGTTATCAACACAGAGATCACAGTGCTATTTATAAGAACAAAACACTAACAACTGGTAGATAGCTATGGGTATAGCTATAGGACTCTAAGGAATACTCAACCTGTTTATTATCTAATTATCTGTTGTATATTATCTTAGACGGTTTATATCAGCACCAAATGCCAAATGCCCATATGGAGATGCTGAATTATTATCATTGCGAAGACTGCCTGGTGATGACGGTAGGATAACAAAGCATTACCATGGTATCACAGTTATTACTAGACTGAGGTGGTATTTAATCCAGAGAGCAATTGCTTCTCTTATTGCGAAGAGGTCAACACAACACAGTATACTCATTTGATTGTGTACTGGTACTAACTGTTTTGTAGCCTGTGGTGTTTTATGCCGTAGTGATTGTTGAGTAATCCGTGTGTGCTGTTTGTGTCTCACCTTACATGTGTGTGTGAGTGTTTGTATTGTAACGTCACATGCTTAGATCATCGATAAGGCTGATATTACGTGATGAACATATGAATCAGGATTTTAAATGCAAGTGATTGTCGGATCACACACAAGGATCGAGGTATAAATCGATTCTACCTCTGTTTTCTGTTTTAAATTTATCGACAGTATACACACACAGTATACACGCACAGACTGATATGTTGTGACAAATTTATGTATATATATAAATGGAAAGTAGAGGTGGTACCACCTGTCCTTAAAAGGGTAGGTATGTAATCAATAGTCCATAAAACGGTATATGTCAGCTAACTTTTGGAGTATATAAATATAATTAAAGGTTTGCATCCATTATCTCGATTGTTTAGTTTGGTTCATCATCATTCGTTTGGGCCTTCTCTCATGTAGAGAGTATGGGCCGTAATCCACCACGCTGGCCCAGTGCGTGTTAGTACATGTCACATGTCCTTGAATTTTTTGTGATTAATTCTTAGACATGCCGGTTTTCTTACGTTTTCCGTCACCGTTTTTTAGAGCGAGTGTTAAATCCGCACATAACTTAAGAAAGTCAGTGGCCTCGGAACTCGGGTGCCTCAGATTGAAAGTCATATGTTCTCCCACTGAGCCATACTCACTGTTAGTTTGGTTGATTTTACATATTTCTGGAGAAATCTAAATTCTAGATCATATTGAAACCTGAATGTTCTCGTTCTAGTTATTTTTATTTTTAACATTTTTATACCATATTCAAGCAATAACGAATTGTATCATTGTGTACTATTAAGTATTCTGTGTCATTGTATCATCTACAGTCCAGAACAACAACATACCTACAGGGTATTGAACATATCTGACAGTAGGCCACTTTAGTATTTAATTTCATATCCCAGCTTTGGTTACAGTAACTGGCAAACAATTATATCATGATGAAGGATCTTATTTTCGGATAAGTTCACTTTGTCCTCCTTGATTGAAGCATTAACGAACTATTATGTATTACTTAGCCAAAATCGAACTAAACCTCTCTATCTCCCCTAGCTCAGTAACAAGAAACTTTAATACTCTCACCATTAAACTCACGAGTTATACAGTTATGTATCGAAAGCATTAACACAGGGGTAGCAAGGGTGCAGTCCAAATAATAGCGATTAAGTCCTGTGAGCGCGGCGCCTTTGAATCCGGTCAAATATAGTGATCGCGCCGTGCGTTCTCACGGTGCACGCGATGGGGTGGGGTTAAAGCGTGAGCGGGCGCATAGGCGGAGCGACTTGAGTTACTATAACTTGATTAAGTATATATATTAAGCTGAATAAGCTGCCTATATGTAAATATTATATGATGCAACTTAATAAAAATCTGAGTATCACAATGTATATATTTTGTTGCTCACAATCTAATCAGTTGTAAATTAAGAATTGTATCATTAATACCATATATCATTCAGTACGATAACAAATTGAAACAGTCACGCAATATGAAGTAATCGAATCAATATGAAGTAATTAAGTAACTAAGCAAATTTTTATCTTTAATCTTTATCAATCTTAAGCTGCCTTCATGCTTAGATTGTAACCTGTATTTTATTCCATAATTAATTGTAACTATGAAATAAAACTAGGAATATTTTAATAATTTATTTTCAATTTCGTTTTAAAATAGATTTTGTTCAGGTAAATAATTTAAATCTTTTATATGAAAACATAATTATACCCTGGCATGCCGGTGGTGCCACCCCATTATTTTGTTATATTACGTCAGTTTAAATCGCTCTAGTGTATACGCTTGCGCCGCTTTTGATCGAGCTCCGCCTCAATGCGGCTTTGGGGCTTAATAGAAGGGTAGGTTCTTTAATAATTCATTTTAGAAAAAAAGCATTTTAAATCTTCGTTTTGTTTATTTTACTATTGAATTACTTGCCGATGGATTTGTTTGAATTTGCTCGATTTGGCTGTCTATTTTTATTTTAGAGTCTTATTTATTTACTTGAAGAAGATGGTTTTTATTATATTTACTCTAGTCTGAAATAAAATTGTCTTTGAAACTCATATGGAGCAAAGTGAAATCAAAGTATGGACATTTATACATTTGAAATCAATAGCCGTGGAGTGATTGTTTTTGTGTTTGTTTTATGATATTAAGTAATGAGACAAGTAAGTCGTTCGCCTGATGCTAAGCACTACGCCTGCCTATAACAATTGCAGTGCGACCCAGAACTTTTAATACCGTAAAAATAACGGTGTAGCATTGCATTGCGCTCATCACCTCGAGACATCAGATATTAAGTCTCATATGCCCAGTAATTTCTTTGGCTACAATGCCTTTCAAACCGGAACATAGTAATGCTTGCGCGCTACTGCTTGGCGGCGGAATTACTGGCAATACCTACCCAGACGGCCTCCCGCATACGAGAGACCTACCACGAGTAAAAGTGTGACGCGTGATGGCAGAACTCATATTTTTATGACCACGTAGCCGCCCAGAATAAATCAATAGCTTCTAATCGATTAACCAAGTATGCTCGGAACCATGTCCATAGCAGGAACTATTAGGTACTCCATTCTCTCTATAATGCGCCTGTGCGTGTGCGTCCGAGAACGTAATTTCTTTGTCGCCCTCCCCCTCCTTAATGCCTTCATTGTTTGATAATGAAAGTGAATTATAGTCCCATTGTGTCATGTGCATTCAGTTCTGATAGAGACCATTTACCTAACCCCAACCTTGTCGGTATAAGGAAATTTTAAAGTTGAAGATGATAATCGCTTTTGCTAGGACTAGGTAAGTAGCCTTCCAGCAGTATTAGCTTATGATACAACAGTACCCTAGCTAGGAATGCTCTCGAGCATAGCAAGAACTGAGCACTCGTGGTAGGTCTCTCGTATGCGGGAAGCCCCGTCTGGGTAGGTACCACAGCTTTGCCAGTTATTCTGCCGCCAAGCAGTAGTGCGCAAGTATTACTGTGTTCCGGTTTAAAGGGCATTGTAGTCAGCGAAATTACTGGGCATATGAGTGTTAATATTTGATGTCTCTGTGATGGGCTGATGAGCGCAATGCAGTGCTACGCAGGGATTTCTATGGTATTAAAAGTTCTGGGTGGCACTGCAATTGTAATATGGGCAGGCGTGGCTCTTACCAACACGCGAGACTTGCTCGTCTCGTGAATAAGTTCCATAAAAAAAGTATTTTGCATGTGAGTTTTCGGGATGTTTATTGTGACAGAGTCCTATTAGCACTGTTCTTGTGTAGAGTTGAATTTCGTGTCGTGTGTTGTACGGTGTACGCACCTACGATTATGCTTTCATTGCCATCATCCTGTGAATGACGCTCCGCACACTTGATCGATGTTTATGATTTGGGAATCAAAACACTAACATTATAACAGAGCAGTGACAGCCTCTGTAGTGTAATGGTTGGGCATTGGACATGTTGTCTCAAAAAAAGCTAGGTTTCTCGTATGCGAGAGGCCGTCTGGGTGGGTACCACCGCTTTGCCAGTTATTCAGCCGCCAAGCGGTAGTGCGCAAGCATTACTGTGTTCCGGCTTGAAGGGCATTGTAGCCAGCGAAATTACTGGGCATTATGAGACTCAACGGCGCCGCGCAGGATTTTGCAAAACAAAGTTCTGGGTGGTGCTGTTATTGTTATGGGCTGGCGTATTGCTTACCATCAGGCAAACGACCAGCTCGTCTCGTCATTCAGTTACATAAAAAAAAAATCACATAAACCATTAGTTCTCTGTACATATTATTATAAACTCTGTTATTTAAGACTGCACACTACCTCAAAACTGCTTTACCGTTCGCGTTTGAAGTTGCATATCAATAATAGTATTGAATCAATCGTGTTGAAAAAAATATATAGTATAGTTGAGGATATACTCTGATGTCCATACGTTGTAAAAACACGATTACTAAAAAAAGTCTCGATACAAAAAATTCACAAACTTCCCACTTAAATTTTGTAAATAAAAAGCAGTATACAGTTAATACTTGACCTATTATAATGAAACTTTTTACACAAATCTGAACTAATATAATACGTGTATCTTATGTATTCAATTTAAAATAATGTTATTTTTTATTTTGTTAGAAATTTAATACCGAAATATTGCGTGGAAAACTACACGTCCGCGACAGCCGCTGTGTTGGTTCAGACGCGCTCCGGCACTCGCTCCCGCTCGGCCGCGCAACGTACCTACTAGGTGCGAGCGAGATAGTTGCGACTGTAGCTACGAGTTGACGGGCCGTCGCGTGGGAGAATTTTGATTTGAGCTGGGGTAGTGTGGGCTCTTAAGGTCCTAGCTGTTAGGTTACCCTTTGAGAATAAAATAAAATAAAAATTTGGCTTGTAATTGTCTGTATAAGCGACACACAAGTGAATGATCACTTGTCATTGTACTCTCACGACGCTATTAATCTTTGGAGATAGTTGTACAGTCGCCGACAAAAGTCTCAAGTCCAATTTTCGTAACCCTTTTAAAACCTTTCAAACAAAAATACACTCCACACAGATGTCATTTAAGTACGTCTATTTAGTTTTTGAATTTAGCATAGTGAGTCACTTTCGTAGCTGATTGTACCATATCAGAAGATCGGCTTTTTGGCTGTGGTTAAGCCTTTTCTTTGTCTTAATGATGCATCTTGTAGCTCAAATAATGACTTCGTCTCTGATTATCTAAGCTGATGGGAAAAATATGGATATTGTTTGACAATGGAAGTCATTTTAGAAAATGCGTTCTTTGTAGTCTTGAATACTTTCAGATGATGAAGAAAATATTGGAAGCGTTCGTTTTCTCTCCTAGATTACTATGAAACATACATATTAAATATATGCCAATCAATGGAATGAAACCCTGAAAAAAGACAAAAGTTTTTTTTATATTATTGAGTGATGAGACGAGCAGGCGTTAACCTGATGGTAAGCAACACGCCTGCCCATAACAGTTGCAACACCACCCAGAACATTGCTAGCACATAGCTAGGCATAGCACTGCGCTCGTCACCCCGAGACAATAGCTCATAATGCCAAATCATTTCGCAGTTCGTAATCGTAAAAGACTATCCCAAAGTACCTAGATATAAGCCACGATTTAACGGTGAAACGTTGGGTTATTCGAAAATTATATTAATACCAAAAGTAATATCAGTCCCGTTAACTTATTACGGAGCATTCTGTTTTGGTGAAATCGGCCCTATAGATGGAATCTACAAAAACTTTGTTTACCGTCGTGTCCCCTCGAACTTGACCGCTACGATTCCTATCTCTAACGGTAATCTTAAAAAAAACCACCTCATTTTCTAGCGTCACGATAAACGTGTAAATTGCGTAGAGTCCATTCATCTGATATTCCTCCGAAACCAGATACTTTATATCTGCTGGCCTTTAAAAAACGTCATCTCTTTCTATCTATTTCATGCCATATCTTTCCATCTCTCTTTGTCATCATATCCAAGGAGCGTTTAGACGCTCACGCGCATCAGCCCTTATTTCAAACTTATCTTAAACCTTACTGAATTCTGGATAAGGCTTAGTATTGTTTGGTAAAGATGGTAGAAAGATCTCAGCTTTATTTACGCCAGTCGTGACTGCATTTCTACAGTAAAGTACGCCTTGATATTTCTCTGTTTGGTATTTTGTCCGGTGTTGAAAGGAGACGGACTACTTAAGCTTCCACCACGGTTTTGAACTCTACAACTTTAACTTTAGGGTGTGGTTTTGATTGCAGGGTTATGTCGTGGGTATACCCTGGAGTGACGGCCGGACGAATGGTATTGTGAAACACCGCAGGGGATTCGATTGCTAGTAGTCCTCGTATAAGTTTAAAGGACTTCCTAGTAGTTAGTTATGGGTTATTGTTGTGTTGAAATATCACTAAGACCCTTACCTAATAGCCTTCGAAAACTTCAAGGCGGGAACCCTTAGAAATACCTACTTCACTGTATTAATTGACAAAAACTAATTGACAAAATATTATAACAGTCAATCTATCCTGAAAATTGTTCTAAAAATTAGTGTGACACAGGGTATCCTAGTAGGGCTACTGACAACACTTCTAGGTATATATTTCGCACTATTTGTTTGTTTATTTGTTAATGTACCCTAACTTAGAATACATTAATGTTTTTGTATATTTTTGGAAAAAAATAATATATCTATCAAATCAACAACATACAAATAAAAAGTATTCGATTTTTTGCACTAAGAATTAAAATAAGACATTTTAAGAAATAGTCAAGTTATTAAAGGAACCCCATACAGTACGAATAACCTCAGGTGGTCTGCCATTGGGCAATGAGAAGATACCGTAACCGCAGACTATAATGATACATTCTCCAACAGTATCAACTCCGTATTTGGCGTATTAAATTGTGGTAGTCCTACTTACGGATTTCGCTATGACACGACCAGTTTAACAAGACCTATGGCCCTTTCGGTAATTCTCACAATGGTTGCCCGGTTGCCCGTAATGAGAACGGCAAGGTGACCTTGACCTTTACCATAATATGAACGCTATGTGTCTTCTTTTTTTTAACTTCAAAGCCACCGTCTCGTCTAGACATTCATTCAGCTTGTTGTTTCTCTTCTACGGTTGTCTGGAAGAGATCAATTTAAGTGATAAGACGTTGTGGCAATTATAATTTTATTATAATTTTCCTGTCTTTTGGGTTTTTTATAATGATTATCTATTTTGTATTGCACTGATATGCAGATCAAATTTATTTTTTATTAAAGATTTTAATTGTGGCGAAGTAGTTGTTATTATATCAATATTAAGAGAAAAGAAAAGTACACAGTTGGTTCCATTAGTAAATAGATTCTGCATAACCGAACCTATTTCGTCGCGTTCGGTCAAATTCGCATTCGGTCAAGTGACCGAAAAACTGTCCGAGTCGCAAATGGTCTAATGCACATAATTTTCTAAACGCGGATGGTCAAAATAACTAGTCAAAAAGCACTCCCGACAAAAAGGACACTTGGACTTGTAGAAAATATTGTAGGGCAAAGGCATCTTCTTCCTAACATATTTGGATAGAATCCAACTACTTTTTATTGGAAGTTCGCTTACTGAGTTTGTCTCCGAGATTACTTGAAAATACTATGAAGTTTAACCTTTCTAATATATAAGTGTAATAATCTTTTAGCATCGAGACCAGACCAGATGACTTTGCAAATCTTTCGAACGACATTGCTGTAGTAATTCACACAAATAACGTCTTATCAGGTGGGACAACTGCCAATACGTAATTTGTTATTACTTCAAGTTGGAGGTTATCGTCGTCAGTTATTGGACGTTTTGCGATAAAGACACATTAACATGCAGAAGTAAAGTTTTAAAATATACTGCAGAAAACATTTTGAAGTCCAATAACTGTATTCACCAATTAATCATCATCATCAGTCCATCACGTTCCCACTGCTGGGACACGGGCCTTCTCTCATAGAGAGAGTATGGGCCATAATCCACCACGCTGGCCCAGTGCGGGTTGGTGGATGTCACATGTCCTTTAAATTTTGTGATTAATTCTCCTGTTTCCTCACGATGGTTTCCTTCACCGTATTTAGAGCGAGTGTTAAATCCGCACATAACTTAAGAATGCCAGTTGTGCGAGGCCAGCGGGATTCGAACTCGGGTGCATCGGATCGAAAGTCGCACATACTCCCAGTGTGCAATCATAACCGTGTTTTGGTTTGAAGGGCATTGTAGCAAGCGAAACGACTGGGCATATGAGAATTAATATTTTATGTCTCGGGCGATGAGCGCAATGCAATGCAGGGATACGAAATACCTACTGTGCATAGTATTAAAGTTCTGGGTGGCACTGCAATTGTTATGGGTAAGCGTGGTGCTTACCATCAGGAAACGAACGACTTGCTTAAAAAACATTTTATTCTTGATTTTTTGGGTTCGATTCCCGCTCGGGAGCAATGTTTGCGCATAGAAAAAAAAACACAAGCATTTGATCGTGGCTGGGTGTCGTGGGACCATGGTACTCATATTTATAACACTGTTTTGAATAAATGAACTATGATCTAATTCCTGGTTCCCTAGATACAGGGAATTCTAGTTAGGGGCTAGGATCTATGTATTTGATCGTCGGGCGTATAATTTATTTATTTATTTATTGTAGGTGTTCGTTTACACCAGGAAATGCGAAACTAATAAGTTGATAATACAAATACATCTCCTAAATTAAGAAAAATAATCTCCATTCAAAGTGAAGGACCCAGGTGTCTACTCAAACTGGTCGGCACTCAATGATACAGTTACCTTTATGGAATCCCATGCAATCGCGAGGGTCTATAGTTCTGTAGGCCAACTTGTAAATCGTACGTTGCCCTGACCTCTGGCCTTAGCAATATCTACTGGATACTCAGCTGCATTGTTTTGTAATGTGGGGTGTTGTAAACTGTTAACGGGTTACTGGTAGATTGGTAGTTTTTGAGGTTAAAGCGTTAACTAGATGGCTAGATAAAAATTATTACTTAATGGCTGTTAGCCGCAGTCTCATTCGCGGGGACATTTTTCAAACTTTTTATTGGTGGTAGGTTTCTCGTATGCAAAGGGGCCGTCTGGGTGGGTACCACCGCTTTGCCAGTTATTCAGCCGCCAAGCAGTAGTGAGCAAGCATTACTGTGTTCCGGCTTGAAGGGCATTGTAACCAGCGAAATTACTAGGCATTATGAGACCCAAAGCTCTGGGTGGTGCTGTTATTGTTATGGGCTGGCGTATTGCTTACCATCAGGCAAACGACCAGCTCGTCTCGTAATTAAGTTACGTTATAAAAAAAAACCAACGGAATACCAAAAGATCCTTAGGGATTCTACGCGGACGGAGCCATGGGTAACGAGTATATGTTAGAATTAAATATAACTAACAAAATAGCGAATAAGATAGTGAAGCAGTTTTGACTTTCTTCTTTCATTAAGTTATGTGCGGATTTATCACTCTAAAAATGGTGAAGGAAAACATTGTAAGGAAACCGGTATGTTCAAGTATTTATCACAAAAATTCAAGTATATGTATGTGACATCCTCCAACCCACACTGGGCCAGGGTAGTGGACTCTCTATGAGAGAAGGCCCCGCCAGCAGTGGGAACGTGATGGGCTGATGATGATGATGATAAAATAAATTACTTCAATATGAATTCTTAATATTCTTATATATTTTATTAGAAGTATTTTAATTAGTTACTTCTCAGAAGCATATTATCAGTTCTGAATTTATAATTAGGTTAAAGCATACCCTAAAGTAAAATATTAACCATATCACCCCTCTGTCTCTTGTCCTCTAGACTTGTCTGCTTGAAATCGGGTCGTCTGGGCAATATGCCGATTATTCATCATAATTGAATCGCCGATCTGAACATAATTGTTTAATTTATTAGTTTTATAAATATTTTTGTTAAGCGATGCAAAAATATAAATCGCTGCTGAGGCAATTTCAATTTTTTTTTTATTGTGACAACATGTGACAAAGGTGACATGTTTAGATAGTATCTGACCTCTAATTTAAATCTCTTGTATTAATTTTTTTACACAACTGAGAAATGAGACAAGCACGTCGTTCACTTGATGGTAAACACCACGCTTGCCCATAATAATTGTAGTGCCACCCAGATAATTTTAATAGCTAAATAAAAATCTAAAGTACTGCGTAGCCCTGCAGTGTAAGTGTCGCTTCTTTACGTAAGTAATAGTTAATATTCTTTGGTACTATCACAGAATACTAAGGGACAGAAGCATCACTCCGCAAAGAAATTTCAACAAATAGCGACTTTTGCTATGACGCATAACGACGTAGACGCGTACAATTATTTGAATTAATTAAAAATTAATAACAAAGTCAATTAATTAATAATAAATAAACAATTAATTAAATAATCAAATAATTAGTAATCATATTAATTAACGAAGATATTCCTTAAAAAATGTTAGAATAAAAATTAAAATAATAAAAAAAATATAATAATAATATAAAAATAAGTTAATTAAAAAAAATACATTGTCTATCTATTATCTCTAAGTAGATTTCAAGTCAATCTTTACAGCTAATAAATTTATCGTACCTACAGAGCGCCTCTCTTTCTATCGCATAGCTCTTATCTCTTCTGACGCGGCACGTCTAACGACGCGCGACCCGCCGTCGCGTCGGTGTCCGGCTATATACTTGTAGCTTCGTACCTACAGTGCGGAGTGCACTAGGCCTAGTACTACTGCTTGGTGGGCTATTGATATCAACTTGACGGCCTGTCACATACAAAAGACCTACCTATCTAAAGACCTACCTATACAGCCTTCAAGAATTTTTCGACGACAAATTATTAATTAATTGATTATTATTACTCATTGTACTGCATTATTATTAATTAATTGAATAAATTTTGTAATTAATTAATGTTGAAATATTAATATAACTATTTAATTTATATACATCTAATTTTTATTACATTTTTCATAAAATTTTGAATACTGACATTTTGATTGACGACATTTTGACATTAATTAAAATCAACCTATAATAATCTAACAATTTGAATTTAATTTGATTATGTTATTTGAAATTATGTTAATATTGCACACCATTGTCATGGTAGAATGTTAGGAATTATTTTAATTTGTCATCTTTGTATATACAACATTCTAGCAATAAACAATTTGAATTTGAATTTGAATCCTAGCTAGTGAAATCTAGGGATCCAGGAATTATAAGTGCTTAGGTTCTACAACCCAGAAACGAAACAGACACTTTTTTGCGCAAAACATTTATTACGTAGCGGGAATCCAACCCACAACCACTATTAAACATACCTTATCATCCCATAAAATCATTATCAACATGTCAGGGACACCCCACAGTGACTGTCCAATTGTACTTCCATTGTTAACATTAACTACACAAGCGGTTGAAAGACAATCTACACGATAAAGAAGAAGTCATTTAACTTCCCTGATAGGTCCTTTGGGGCCTGACGGCCTACAACTTTAATAACGGAGAACGAAAGACGCCGTATTTTGTTTTATTTTGTCTTTTAATCCTTTAGGCACTCAGTTAACCCAAACTGAAAAGTAAAGGTCCCAGTTTTGATTAATTATATAGCAGATCATTAAAAAATGAGGAACCTTATTTTTGCTCTTAATGATTCAGCATCATCCTATGCAGTTCTTTTCAAAGCCAGACTTAAGAAAATAAAGAAGCAGAGATCGAGAGTACAAAATATGGAGATATATGGAGGGTAGCAGCGACTGGAGATGGAGACACGAAGATGGGACTTAGTGTGGTACAGATCTTTGCCCATCAGTGGACTTAAGTATGATGATGATGAGAGATTAGAATAGCTTCCAACGAAACCCCAAAACGAATCTCACGCTTTGAATATAAAGTTGTTGTCTGTTGTTTTTATTTATGTAACTACGTTAAAAACATGGATTACGTTGATGATATCTATGTATGATATCTATGTATGTATAAGCTCCTTAGTTAAGAAAAAATAATATTCTTTTGGTTTTCGATTTGAATAAGAGTTGAACGCTTTATCACAAGTTTAAACAAACAAAGTTATTTCCCTTTGGGCTAGGAAAAAGGATAAATAAAATATTCAACGGAATGACTCAAAAACGCAAACAGCGAGCATTGACTAAAACTTAAAGTTAATTGACTCCTACTTAATATGGAATGTACCTACTACCTCTATGAATTATGTATTTGTATGATTTTGTTAAGTAAATAGGTTACCTACTTATAGGTATATTGATCTTGTGCTCGATTGAAATGTTCATTGAGCTGCATAGTGCCTGTTAAATAATTTATTATTTATATTATATTAATCATTTTCAAAATTCAGTTCAGCATATAATTTAAACAAGTTTGAATTAATTGTTTTTGTATTGTATCTCAAAATGAGTTTAGCAGTTCAGTTATCACGATTTTCGTTCATTGAATGAAATGATATTTCGTTTCGAATTGAACAGATTCAGCGTTCGTAGAAATGACAAAAATAGTCAGCGAACAAAAACTTAGAATCAATATTAAATCTACCACGTACCATCATTTCAAGGTACTCATGCGTAACGTTATGTTTTAATTAAATGCTAATAGTTTAAATTAACTGCTTTCAATCGTCCAAGTTAAGAAATAGGTTAATTTCCAATTTACGAAATACATTAATATTTTTCTTCTAAAAAGTGTTTTTCTTTGAACCCCATTCAGCCTTCCACATCCTCTATTTTTACGAGTCCCATATTCTGCCCTTAATTAACATCCTCGAGCCTTTATGTTAGTGAAAAGGTTCCTTTCAGAACGCTAGTAATATTGGACAGACCTTAAACAGGTGTTTGCTGAAGCCCTTCCATTTCCAATAACCCAAAGCTGACCTTAAACTGACCTTAAAGCAACCTTTACACCTACCTCGCAGCATATTAGCACCCGGTAACTATAACTACCGATGTAACTGCGTATTCGGTCACGTCAACGAATATTGGCCATTCCAGAGTATCTGGTATCGATACCTTGTAGTATTAAGTACCTTGTAGTATTGTGAGTCGATACCACGTATTAGTGCTACGTCTAAAATT
This sequence comes from Petrophora chlorosata, assembly GCA_951640565.1. Lineage (NCBI taxonomy): Eukaryota > Metazoa > Arthropoda > Insecta > Lepidoptera > Geometridae > Petrophora > Petrophora chlorosata. The sequence continues at coordinate 16,000,190 of OX621202.1, read as the reverse complement.
GCATAGAAAACCACATCATCATCATCATCAGCCTGCAGTCGTCCACTGCCGGACATAGGCCTCTCCCAATGAACGCCACTGAGTCCTGTCTTCTCATCGAGTTTCTGCCAGTCGCCTTACAAAGGTCGTCGCTTCACCTGGTCGTAAAAAATATGCATTATATAAGAAAGAGCTTCTACAATTAGTTGTCTGCCCGACGGCTAAACTAACAATAGTTTTTTTTCTATATTAGTTTCCTGTCGGACATAGGCGGTTGCTAAAACAAGGAGCTACCAATCATTTCTCTATATTATGCATTGCTCTCAGTTACATCCCATTTCGCTTCTCAATCATAACGTTTTGTACTTAATTTTATTTTGTTACTTACCATTTTCCCGAAATATGTTCTCTAGTAATAATTATTTGGTAATGAACCAAGTAATACTTCGCAAGTATTGAATACCAAGTATCAGATATCGCTGTCCAACGTTCCGCCACATCTCTGTATCAGTAGCAAGTTCGAACACGTAAAAGTCACGTATTGGGAACGTCTTACAAAGGGTTCCTTCGATAAAGCAGCGGCTTACGGCGAAAATGAATTTTCTTGAACAAATATTACCTAAGCCCTTTGAAATGAAATGTGTTATTTGAAGATGTGGAACGAAGACGTGGGTATTTGTAAAATTTACAGAAAACCTGTTATAAGTATTTGTTTTTAATCGGCGTTCGTTAAATTTGTGAGACAACCTGTTAAAATGAAGTATTTGTATTGAATTTATTTATTTTGCTACGTAGAAAGTAATTTTTTTTTTACTGACACAGAAAAGTTTCGCGATAAGTTTGCTTTTTATATCGATTTGCCAATACAAATTATAGTGAAACGCACAACATTTCAAATAACTAATATATATATATATATATAGACTAAAAACGTTAATAAATATCTACCGTCAAATATAGTTTTTCTGTAGAATTCTTTTTGAGGAATAAATTCATAAATCAAATACGAAAAAAAGAAAAGAGAACGACTAGTCGAACCTAATGAATATTTTTCTAAAATATCTTTTTTTTATGTTTAAATCAATGAATAAATACACTCGAGAGCAATGAATCCGGGTCACTTAAAGAATCCTAAAAATCTCGGAAACTAAAAATGCTAGGTTAATGCAATAAATTGTATTTAATAGACAATGTAATACTCCTTAAATGAAGGTATTAAAACTTCTTAGTTATTGTAAAGTTATATCATAAAAAAATCAAATTTGAAAAAGGGCCACTTTCGAAGATGGAACTACGAAATTACAGCATTTGGTTTTGCTTTTGTTTGTAATCTGTCATTTATGTGGGTACATAAACCATGTTGATAGTGCTCTATATTCATTATTCAAGCTGAAATTATGTCGCTTACGCCTGAAGAATGCACCAGAATACTTACAATGCTGGAAACCGGCCGGAGTCAGCGCGATACAGCCAGGACTGTCGGTGTGTCGCTGTCAACAGTACAAAGAGTTCTCCGACGTTACGAAGAAACTGGTTCTAACCTACGCAGACCAGGAACGGGCAGAACCAGGTGTACCACAGCACGAGAAGACCGATACTTGGTGAACACCATGCTTCGAAATCGCTTTCTCACAGGAACTGAACTCACCAATCAGTTTCGACGCCTCGGAGGAAGTAACCCAAGTGCATGGACAGTAAGACGTCGGCTTGCTGAATCTAACTTAAAACCCCTTAGACCTGCAAACGGCCCTAAACTGGAGCGTGGGCATCGTATTTCGAGACTAAGATATGCCCAGAGCCACGTAAATTGGAGTATTGAAGATTGGTCAAAAGTTATGTTCTCCGACGAATCAAAATGTATGCTCTACAAGCACGATGGAAGACACAGAGTGTATCGAAGACCAGGGGAAAGATTCAAGCAAGCATGCATCGAAGAAAAAGTAGCCTACGGTGGTGGGTCTGTACTTGTGTGGGCCGGAATTTCTTCTGAAAGTCGCACAGAGCTGGTGATCATAGAAAACGGCTCTTTAACTAGCGTAAGATATGTGGAAGAAATCCTCAATGATCACGTTGGTCCATTTATGGTCAATTTAGGTGAGGATGCTATATTTATGCATGACAATGCCCGACCTCATACAGGTAGGATTGTGAACATGTATAGGATGTGACTACCTTCAAGAGATGAACATTACTCGTATGGAGTGGCCAGCGCGCAGCCCGGATATCAACCCGATCGAGCATGCTTGGGACGAGCTAGGCAGATGCGTAAAACAACGAAACCCTCCCCCAATCACGCTTCGTGAGCTCAAAATTGCTCTCACAGAGGAATGGGAGAATATTCCCCAAAATCGTATAAGGAACTTGGTGTACAGCATGCCAAACCGCGTAAATGCAGTAATGGAAGCACGAGGAGGCAATACGAAGTATTAAAATTCAAGAAAATCGTAATAAAGTTCAACAATTTCATATTTCCTATTTTTGTTTTGAGGAGAGATCAGCAGTTTTTTTCTTTATGTAATTTTGTGTTAATAAAATGTATGGTGACTCATATTTTTTTTACTTTCATTTAAGGAGTATTACATTGTCTATTAAATACAATTTATTGCATTAACCTATCATTTTTAGTTTCCGAGATTTTTAACATTCTTTAAGTGACCCGGATTCATTGCTCTCGAGTGTATATCAACTCTGCCATATCTGAATTAACCACTCCCCTGTTTATTTCGCCCTTTGTTTTTACTCAATTAGCATTATTCTTTAATCATCATCCGTCAGACTGTCAGATTATATCTGTCAAAGTGTCAGGGGTCAATCTGGTGGTATATTGTTAGTGGTATAAATCCTGGAAACCCTGTAGGGAAGTTCCCATAAAGGTATAACTTAATATGGTTACCTTCGAATGTAAGGGACAGGATGTTACCTTGACAAGTGAATGTTTTTCTAATAAAAAAACTGAAAAGGTCAGCTTTACGGTTACCATCGCCTAAATAAAGACACCACATAGCTAGCATCACTGTGTTCCGGTTTGAAGGGCATTGTAGCCAGAAAAATTACTGGGCATATGAGACTTAACATCTGATGTCTCTGTGATGGGGTGATGAGCGCAATGCAGTGCTACGCAGCGCTTTTTATGGTATTAAAAGTTCTGGGTGGCACCGCAATTGTTATGGGCAGACGTGGCGCTTACGATCAGGCAAACGAAGTGCTCGTTTCATCACTCAATTTCGTTAAAAACATATTTTAGTTCTCCAGTAATACCTGGGCTTGTAACTCATTGCACATGCATATTTCATACATCTGATTGAAGTTCCCACAAACAAAGGACAAAAGAACCAATTTAGAATCATATAATTTTCTCTGCAAGGACGCATTACCCTTGCTACCACAACCACGGCAAATCCAAACCATTTAAACAGAAGGGAAACGGCATGTGACTAATGACTGTAGCCATGACCTATGGGTTTCTTTCTGCGGCTCCGTGACAAATAATGTGTTGCGTGACGCTGGCTATAAATTCAAGAGCGTTGCAGAGTAGCTGTTTCTTCATTCCTGATAGTTCACCATGCATAGGGAATATTTTCTTTAGTGTTTGCTATTTTTAATGCAGAAGTATTGTTTATTTTGCTTATCAACAGAACTAAATGAAAAAATGCGAACAAATTTGAACCTTAAATAAGGCATTACATATAGTTCTAACTACAGATATTCTTATGGTGATCCTCATACATAATTTTATGCCCTAAATAAGCTTTTTTTATACGACGGCGATGGCCCGTCTCGGCAAAAGCGGTCACCGTCTCTGTCGCTTATAGATATATGCAATACCAGCTGCATTGTCCTTGTTAGGAGCGGAAGTGGTGACATGTGACAATAAGAGGGAGGAAGAAAGGCTTCCTCCCTCTTTTTTTTTTTTTTGCACTTAATAGATCTATGTTTGGCCACTATCTCGCCTTATGTGAAGCGATGATGTGGCCTAAGATGGAGCACATAGATCTAGAGAGAGACGGCAGTTGAGCGGCTGCTCAGACCCGTCTCCCCGATGGTTCACCGAACATCATGCCGAAACACGACTAGGTCGATGACGGCATGGCTTTGTTCGGTGGGTGGTATTGGTATTACAACCACGGCCAGAGCCTACCACTCCAAAGCGCGTAAGCGGGTTTCATCACGATGTTTTCCATCACCGTTTTAGAGCGAGCGTACGAAATCTGCACTTAACTATAAGTCATTGGTGCAGGGCCGACTCGGGATTCGAACCCAGGTGCGTCGGATTGAAAGGCGCACGAGTTCCCGCTGAGCCACACTCGCTCTAACTTAACTTGCTCTATTGTCACATGTCACACCTGTGCTGGCTTCTTGCATCAATACACTGCAATTACATTGATATTTAATGGACACACATTAACAAGAATAATTTATAGAGCTATGTAAATTATTTTCCTTTTTTATATTTAAGTTGTGTTGCCAAAAATAATCCCATTTTACCATAAAAACATTAAAAAAGCAATAACCTCTGAGTCATGAATGTCACACCCGAGTAAATCTGTGCTGTAAAAAATACTGGGTTGCAAAGTTATTTTCAGGAATACGGTGTGATACAAAGTACCTATTCTTTACTGACATGAAAAACAAAATTAGTATCAGCAATAATAAATAAATTAATAAAAATTGTTTATTTCGGACAATAAACATTCATATTTAGAAATTGAAATAGAACATTAAAACTAAAATAAAAATTTTAAATTAAAATTATTAGTTGAAATTAACAATTAAAATTTAAAAATAAAATTCAAAATTTAAATTAAATTCAAAAATTATAAGTATGGTCATAGTATAAAGACTTGTCTTTATACTGTGGTATGGTGTAACAACTTTATCGACACATTTGTTCCACAAATTTTATATAATTTTGCGCTGTCAAAACTCTAAGTACCACTATAAGATCAACGACTGAGTAAGAATTTGTACTCTTGCGTGTCCTAAACTCTCACTGTCAAGGTCCCCAGGCTACCATTGTGGGTGAAGACTTTGGTCACGATTTACCAAATTATGTTGTAAGCCTGATGCAGGTAGTTATGGTTTAAGTTGATCGTTGTCGGTTTATTTGTAAGCTTAATGTTAATTAGAGTTAAGGAACGTATTGGCATTTTATAGGATTCCTAGGCAATGTAAATATAATGTAGATTAAGTATGTAATAGCACATAATGGATAATAATAATAGTTAAAGAAAATAAATATAAGTTATACATACTAGTTGGCAGAAATTCGACTCTAGAACCTCACCGGTGATCTTGAAATTAATAACCGGGCAAGTGCGAGTCGGACACGCACACAAAGGGACCATTATCTATAAAAACGGCAAAAAAATCACGTTCGTTATATTTTATTTTGATTTATAGTATTCGTTGTTTTAGAAATACATCTTCTGTGAAATTTCAATTGTCTAACTATCACGGTTCATGAGATGAGATACAGCTTGGTGACAGACGGACAGACAGATGGACAGACAGACAGACGGACAGTGGAGTCTTAGTAATAGGGTCCAATTCAATTCAATTCAATTTAAAAGTTCTTTATTTCGATTTTGTCGTCACAGACGCACTTATGAACGTCAATTATTACAATGACTCTACGACCGTATCGGAAAAAGAACCACCACTCAGAAGATACGGCAAGAAACCGTTTTACTCTTTGGGTACGGAACCCTAAAAATGACAAACAGATCCCTATAATATATACCTACCTATATGCATATATAGTTTTTACAATTTAGTTATTTAGGCACTTACATACTGTTTGAGAATTTTCAGGGTCAAAATCCATGTTCAAAATAGTCTGGATTTCGAATATGAGTGGAATGAGCACACGTAGCCAGGTCCACACCGGGCGATCCACGTTTCGATCCTCGTTTCAACATTTGCACCGTTTGGTTAGCCTTCACAGAATCCTTACTAGTTACTACGTAACGTATCTTTCTTTTGTCGTTTGGATTTGGATCGGGCGTAACGTGCCCGCGCGTTTGGTCCGTGATTCTGCCGCACATGTTGGAGCGGACGGTGTGGACCCTGCAATTAATATCACTGGTGACTATTATTGTAAATGGTTCAAAAATCGCTGTCAAGTACTGATAACTGATTATGACTAGGAATTCTATAAAGTAAATTATAATTACATAATAGAGGTAGAATTCTTCTATACAATGCCTGAATTATAATGGGTATATAAGTAGGTATCTATTTTTATGACATTTACCTAATTAGCAGTAGTGCGCGAGCATAACTGTGTTCCTGTTTGAAGGGCATTGTAGCCAGCGAAATTACTGGGCATTATGAGACTCAACAGCTAATTGTCTCAGGGTGACGAGCGCAGTGCAGTGCCGCGCATGTGTTTGCAAAACAAAGTTCTGGGTGGTGCTGTTATTGTTATAGGCTGGCGTATTGCTTACCATCAGGCAAACGACCAGCTCGTCTCGTCATTCAGTTACATTACATTAACTTGTAATTTTTTGTCAAATGTGCTTAATGGATATGAATAATTAACTTTAACAACTCGTCACTTGATTTAGAATCTCAAGTAATTTAAATTCACAGAAAAGCGTTTAAAACCGTTCGCATGTTGTTACTTTAATATATTTCTTCAAATAAACAGTTCTAATGAAGCGGCGATTATTCTAGCTTAAAGATTGTGTACACGCGAAGAAATTGTTTATAAGCTTTTTCTTGGAAATTAAAGGAATTGAGGTCTTTTTTTAGATTTAATTTGTGTTCGCAACACAGCTAAGTTGTAATAAAAATTAACTGTAATGAACATGTACAATTTTTTGTTTAAATAAATAAATACGCCCAACGATCACACACATAGACACAACACCCAGACACGAAACAAATGCTTGTGCTTTTTTTTACTTTTCTGTGCACAAACATTTGTCCCGTCGCGGGAATCTAACCCGCAACCTCAGTGGTGTATGAGCTTTGAGCTAACCTGCCCAACTACTACACCACAGAGGCTGTCAAAACAATATAGATATACATAGAAGCGATATATGTAGTTACTAGGTACTAGGTAGGGACGACGCAAGCACATTTTAGAAAAGAATCTAAAAGAAAGAAAAATGCATCATTTTTTTCTATTTTATCATGGTACCTAATATTGAAATATTCGAACTTCTTGTATAATGAGATTAATAGTAGACGTGTAACAGACCAAATAAAAATGTATATTAATCATAATATACCTAATAAAACTTTCAAACCAAATAGTCTGCAATATTCCCAATCGAAAACTATAATAAAGCCAAATGCTTGCAGCAATTTTGGTCAGATCAGTAGAACAATATCAGAACAAAAGTAGTTTTAAACATCGACGACAAAGGTCTGCTGATATTCACGACGTGGTGCAAGTCCGGACATGTAAGTGCCATGTTTTAGGGCGTCTATGAGGTAGGCAGTCTACGGGACTAAGAAGTAAGACAGCAATGAATCAAAGACAGATGTAAAACAGCAAAACTAAATACACTCGAGAGCAATGAATCCGGGTCACTTAAAGAATGTTAAAAATCTCGGAAACTAAAAATGATAGGTTAATGCAATAAATTGTATTTAATAGACAATGTAATACTCCTTAAATGAAAGTAAAAAAAAATATGAGTCACCATACATTTTATTAACACAAAATTACATAAAGAAAAAAACTGCTGATCTCTCCTTAAAACAAAAATAGGAAACATGAAATTTTTGAACTTTATTACGACTTTCTTGAATTTTAATACTTCGTATTGCCTCCTCGTGCTTCCATTACTGCGTTTACGCGGTTTGGCATGCTGTACACCAAGTTCCTTATACGATTTTGGGGAATATTCTCCCATTCCTCTGTGAGAGCAATTTTGAGCTCACGAAGCGTGATTGGGGGAGGGTTTCGTTGTTTTACGCATCTGCCTAGCTCGTCCCAAGCATGCTCGATCGGGTTGATATCCGGGCTGCGCGCTGGCCACTCCATACGAGTAATGTTCATCTCTTGAAGGTAGTCATTCACAATCCTACCTGTATGAGGTCGGGCATTGTCATGCATAAATATAGCATCCTCACCTAAATTGACCATAAATGGACCAACGTGATCATTGAGGATTTCTTCCACATATCTTACGCTAGTTAAAGAGCCGTTTTCTATGATCACCAGCTCTGTGCGACTTTCAGAAGAAATTCCGGCCCACACAAGTACAGACCCACCACCGTAGGCTACTTTTTCTTCGATGCATGCTTGCTTGAATCTTTCCCCTGGTCTTCGATACACTCTGTGTCTTCCATAGTGCTTGTAGAGCATAAATTTTGATTCGTCGGAGAACATAACTTTTGACCAATCTTCAATACTCCAATTTACGTGGCTCTGGGCATATCTTAGTCTCGAAATACGATGCCCACGCTCCAGTTTAGGGCCGTTTGCAGGTCTAAGGGGTTTTAAGTTAGATTCAGCAAGCCGACGTCTTACTGTCCATGCACTTGGGTTACTTCCTCCGAGGCGTCGAAACTGATTGGTGAGTTCAGTTCCTGTGAGAAAGCGATTTCGAAGCATGGTGTTCACCAAGTATCGGTCTTCTCGTGCTGTGGTACACCTGGTTCTGCCCGTTCCTGGTCTGCGTAGGTTAGAACCAGTTTCTTCGTAACGTCGGAGAACTCTTTGTACTGTTGACAGCGACACACCGACAGTCCTGGCTGTATCGCGCTGACTCCGGCCGGTTTCCAGCATTGTAAGTATTCTGGTGCATTCTTCAGGCGTAAGCGACATAATTTCAGCTTGAATAATGAATATAGAGCACTATCAACATGGTTTATGTACCCACATAAATGACAGATTACAAACAAAAGCAAAACCAAATGCTGTAATTTCGTAGTTCCATCTTCGAAAGTGGCCCTTTTTCAAATTAGATTTTTTTATGATATAACTTTACAATAACTAAGAAGTTTTAATACCTTCATTTAAGGAGTATTACATTGTCTATTAAATACAATTTATTGCATTAACCTAGCATTTTTAGTTTCCGAGATTTTTAGGATTCTTTAAGTGACCCGGATTCATTGCTCTCGAGTGTATTAAGGATGTAGGTACTTATCTATCCTTTATTATTGTGAACCAATTCATATAAAAAATATTTTATATTGCTGCTAGTACGTACATCATTATGAATTACATAACTGCAAAACTATAAAACTATTCCGTACCCTAATAAAACAAATTTTGTAGGTTTGGGCAGTTTGGGGAGACGGGTCTGAGCAGCCGCTCAACTGCCGTCTCTCTCTAGATCTATGTGCTCCATCTTAGGCCACATCATCGCTTCACATCAGGCGAGATAGTGGCCAAACTTGGATCTATTTAGAGTAAAAAAAAAATATCCATCGTACTAGAACTACTCGTACCAAACATAGATCTATTAAGCGTAAAAAAAAAAAAGTCTTGTTTAGTCTTGCTAAAATATTTTTAAAAGCAAGTGTTTATAAAGTTTAATTAGTCATTAATTGCCAAAATGAGGTCTAATGTATGCTAACAGCTTACAGACTTGGACTTCTTGTGCATACCGTTGCTTCAGACTCTTATCATCATTACAGCTATTATTTACAGCTAAAATTGGATACGTCAGTCATGTGAGGATGCACCAAACACGTATAGTTTCTTAGCTTAAGTCAGTCGCCGTAGCCGAAAACGGCTAGGAATGCATCATCATCATCATCATCATTAATGCTCAAAATTCATAGTTCTAATATGTCAAATATAATTAATTATATAACAAAAAAAACCGACTTCAATTCTGAGTATCTTCGAAGTCCAAGGTTGAATATCAATGAAATTTATATGGGACCACCTTGAAGCCATACTGAACCCAACGCAAAAAACAATTTTCCAAATCAGTTGGGACCATGGTCCTCATAGTTCCTGGTTCCCTAGATACAGGGACTCCTAGTTAGGGGTCAGGATCTATGTATGTGATCGTTGGGCGTTATTTATTATTTATTTATTTATTAGTTTATAAATGACGGAGTTTTAAACTAACAGACATAAAAATACAATCGAATTGAGAACCTCCTCCTTTTTAAAGTCGGTTACAGATAGGTTAGAGTCTGGTGAAAAAGGAAAAGATAGCTAAAGGTTACAGATAGGTTAGAGTCTGGTGAAAAAGGAAAAGATAGCTAAAGATTAAAACCTTGTAATAAATAACGCCAGTTAGGTACGTCAAACTCAAATGAAAGTGGCTATTTCCTTCAACACTTACATACTATGGCGCTACGCCAAACTGAGTCGCAGGCAGCATCTAAATCTCTCAAAAACGACCTATCTTAAAGATAGTGTCCGAGGAATTTTGGAAGAGCATACGCCTTACATGTTTGTGACACCTGACGCCAAGGGATTGTTACGGATATTTGAACTATGAAAAAATGTTTATGGCTTTGTGATATAGGTGCTTGTATAGAATGTTAAATAGCTATGTGGCGGGCTTTACAAATTCGGGTGTAAGAAATAAAAAAACAGTCTACCCGGTCTTCGGCTCTTTTCATCCAGTTTCTGCAGCCTTGCGCCTTGCTCATGTCGTCGCTCCACCTGGGCCCTAATTCACTATGACAACTTGGCGATTCCTTGCTTGAATTAGGGCTCTGGCCGGCACATGCTATACACATCGCTCATGTTTTACTTCTGTTGTGACTTTTCCACATATTCGAGACGAATACCCGTCTGTGCATCAGTATAATCGAATATGTGTAGGTACTAGATGTTTTTATTAATGCTTGCGCAATACTGCTTGGGGGCAGAATAACTGGACAAGCGGTAGTTCCCACCCAAACGGCCACCTCTTTTGATGGCGGAAGAAATAGTGCTGGTGGCTGGTCTCTCGTATGCAGGAGGCCGTCTGGGTGGGAACCACTGCCTTAGCAGTTATTCTGCCGCCTGTGTTCTGGTTTGAAGGGTTATGAGACTTAACGTTTATTATCTGATGTCTCCGTTTGTTTTGGGTGGTACTGCAATTGTTATGGGCAGGCGTCGCGTACGATCAGGCGAACGACTTGCTCGTCTTATTACTCAATTATAAAGAAAACAGCAGAACTAGAGAACTAAAAATGGTATGGTTCCAACATTATTCTATTATCATCTTGACTTGCAGCTTATTAAGCACTGACTGTCCCCAATTCAAACGCAACATATTCAATTAGTCTTGCAGTTTCGAATAATATTAGGTACGTCAGCTAACCCAAGCAAGTCTCAAGTCCCAACCAAGTCCCAAGTACGCTTACTCTATCAAAACAACATCTTGTAACTCACAACCCAACTCAACTAGGTGCTACGACTAGTGTAACTTTGTGAACTAGCGAACGTATAAATTATCGGGCTAGAGCGGACACAAGTGTGTCCGACATCGCGAGTGTCTCGGAAACTTCGATACACTGCTCGGATTTATATCTTGAACGGAACATTGGTGTTAAATGTTCAAGTTTTTGTAACTTTTGCAGACATTGAATAATGTGTTGTAAATGGTTATTAATAGGGTAGTTTTTAAAAACTATATTTTTGAAGTATATACCTACATGTTTTAGTCTCAAACCTCTCTGAGCGATTTCTAAGTCAAATAGTTAGAGCATACGTCATACGTTCCAAAGAAATACACAACGAAATCTGGTTCTTTAACCGACTTCAAAAAAGAAGGTTCTCAATTCGATTGTTTTTTTTTAATAGGTAGGTTATATTTGTTACCTCAGAACTCCGTCATTTATAAACCGATTTGGAAAATTATTTTTGCGTTGGCTACAGTATAGCTACTATGAGCCCATATAAATATTATCGACATTTGACCTTGGGCTTCGAAGATACATCAGAATTGAAGTCAGTTTATTTTTATTATAAAATTTATTTATGCAACTGATCAATGACACGAGCATGTCTTCCGCCCAATAGACAGCCAAGTGGCGCTTTCCAACTGGCGAACGACTTATTCGTCATAAAAATTGCAGTGCCTCCCAGTGCCAAGTACTGCGTAGCATTGCATTGCAGCAACCCGAGACATCAGATTCATCAGACATCAGAGTCTCATAAGCCCAGTATTTTTACTAACCCCAATACCGTTCAAACTGGAACTTTGTACGTCTTTTGTGCTGGAATACAGTAATCAAATTCGTGCGCACTACTGCCTGGCGGCATTTTGTCCTAATCTAAACAACTTGTATTTCTCATAATATATTATGAACAGAACATCATAACGCGCTGAAGTATTCAAAATTGGAATCTTCTGCAGCATTTTCAACCGTTTTAACGCTTGCAACATCGCAAATAGCCGATGCAGTCGAAACAGTATAGGTACTCCGTTGTGGTAAAGCGTTATCATTCGAGTTGCACTGCACTTGGTCGTTTGTGTTTGTAACGCCAATATCTCTTCAGCGGGCGCCGCGACGGCTGGCGCCCCGTTTGCACTGTTGTAGGGATGTCACCTGCCGAAAAAAATATTTTATTAAAACAGTATGTTACAAAGTGTGTTCATAAGAGAAAAAAAGAGAGGACTAGACTACTAAACAGAAATGATTATAAAAAAAAATCATGGAATTAAAAGTAAATGATTCTAGATTTATTGAAACTTTTTTATTATACATGATATATATATTATCATTGTAATTCTACAAATATTATAAGTGTCAAAGTTTCTCTCTCTCTCTCTCTCTCTCTATATATATATATATATATATATATATATGTGTGTGTGTGTGTATATGTGTACCACTTAACTTCATAAGGAATTTGGTATGTAGATACTTTAGGTTATGGAATAGGACTTAGGCTACTTTTTATCATAAAAAAAGAAACACGTAGGGTACTACTATTAATCGAATTTTACAAGGACGGAATCGCTGGTACAAGATAGTAGGCATACGATACAACACAAATACGACCATTCCGTCAAAAGAGTGGAATGCCTTGCCGTCGTCTGTGTTTCCACAAAAATACAATTTGGGTGTGTTCAAATCTAGAGTGAACAAGTATCTACTGGGTAAGCGTGCTACATCTTCGACCGCATCGTCACTTCCCATCTGGTGAGATTGTGGTCAAACGCAGACCCAGTCTGTTGTAAAAAAAAAAACACTTTAACCCTTTCAGGTATTACATACCTACATTTATATTATTTATTGGTGTTATTATCTTTAATAACACCAATCAGGTCATTAAAAGATTTTATTGGCTGTATCGCTATATCTAACTTCGTCTATCTTTAACACTTTGGAAATTATTCCAATTATATTCCATTTAGGTCTATTAATCTAATATATCTCTTGTTATTATAATACAGTATTATTATTCTACATTATTTAATTAGTGTTATTACATCATATTAAATCATTTAATAAATAATCATATTAATAACTAGCTGTGTCCCGCAGTTTCACTCGCAGTTTCCCGGGATAAAGTATAGCTTATGTCCTTTTCTAGGACCTAATTTATTTATTCATTTCCAAACAAAATATATTTAATTTAAATATATTTATATTTGTTTTATTTAAATAAGGCTGGCGCAGCCGCTGAAAAAGCGGATAATCTCAAACGGCGCAAGTATAGTAGCCTAGATAGTGGCTACATATTTGAACCTTTTGGGGTCGAGACACTAGGACCGTGGGGCGCATACAGTTTTCAAAGATACTGCAAAACTTCTTGTCGGAGCAACGCGTGACCAAAATGCTGGCTTATATTTTGGCCAATCATTGTCTGTCAGCATTTTGGGAACGTTGCCCACTGATAGTGGTTTATTAGATTAGATTAGTTTAATTTTAATTTAATTTCTTTTTATATTGTTGTAAAATTTATGATAAATGAATAAATTTCCAACCACATTATATAACATCCTTACAGCTAAAAAAATGCCAATACGATGCTATAGGTACCTTATAATTAATATATATCTAATGTAACTACATACCAAATTTCATCAAAATCCGTTGATTCGTTTTTGCCTGATTGAGCTACAAACATCCAACCATCCATTCATCCATCGTCACAAACTTTCGCATTTATAATATTAGTAGGAAGTATGTATTTCATGACTGCCTAAGAATTTATTAGAAACAATGCCCATGAATTAGTAGGGTCTTTTTTTAACTATATCTGCGCTGAAACGCAATGAAAATATGTAGTGTAATCCCGCTGAATAAGATAATTCAGTTTTGAGATGAATTTCCGCAACGTCACACCTGATTCCATTGCATTATATCTGCGCTCTAAATAATTAAAAAACAGCAAGCATTCAAACTACAAAATATAACAAAATTTAATTATAAATAAAAAAAATTATTACAAATGTAGGTTTTTTTTTGTTTGTGTCAACCCTATCAGTTCTTAAAGACACCTCATTGAAAGCACGTAGCAGTCGCTAGGTGTCCCCATTGTATCTATTTATTAAATGCGTTTGTTTTTATGATCCACTGGGACGTTTAACATCGAGAGCAGGAACGTTTAGTCGTGATATTCAAAGATTTTACTGCTTATACAAATTTTAGTTGTAATAAACATCTTCAACAGTCTCTGGTGTAGTAGTTACGCAGGTCGGCTTTATAACAGGCAGGCCGCGGGTTCTGTTCCCGCTACAAAACAAAATGAAACAGGATTGGTGCGCGAGTATATAAAGCGCGATCATGTGTTTCGTGACAAAGTTGGGACCATGGTCCTCGTTCTTCCTGGTTCGCTACATTCAGGGAATTCTAGAAAAATATGTCTATTAACCAGTTAACTGATTCAAAATATATTAAAATGTTCCTTAGCATACTTAGCTGACCCGACAAACGTTGTCCTGTCTTAACTACCAACTGTCAAACAACTGACAGTTATGTCAAACGCCATAAGGTTATTGAGAAAAGTTAATATGGTCGTTAAGTTTCCTTAAATTTTCTAATGTTCCGCGCAAGTTTTTTTTTTTCTCTCATAAGAACCTTCTCCTGACAATAACAAACACAACAAAAAAAGAATTTGCGAAATTGGTCCAGCCGTACATGAAGTCTTAGTTAGGGGCCAGGATCTATGTATGTGATCGTTGGGGCGCATTGATTATTATTTATTTTTTATTATTTTTATATTTTTTTTATATATAGATCTTCTATATTCGACCATTGGCCACTATTCCGACTGATATTTGGTAAGCGAAGATGTGGCCAAAGTTGGAACTATTTTTTTTAAACCTATGCTATCCCACTGCTGGGCAAAGGGAGACCTTTGCACCAGGATGTAAATATTATTTAGATTAATTCGCATTATCTTATATCGTTTTTACGATATCATTTATCGTTGGTCCATATATCACGCAATAAGTATACAAATTCATTATAAATATACACATCTATACTCACGTTAGTTACGCCACAGAATACTAAGAGACAGAAGCGTCCGCAAAGAAATTTAAACAAATAGCGACTCTTGCTATGACGCAATAAAATTCAATTCAGCTCGCGTAGCGCTGCATACCTACCAGCCATATTAACCTAAAGAGCGCCTCTCTTTCTATCGCATAGCTCTACCTCTTCTGAAGCGGCACGTGTAACGATGCGCGACCCGCCGTCGGTGTCCGGCAGGCGGTATGTACTTGTAGTTTTGTACCTACAGTGCGGAGTGCGCTAGGCCTGGTTATGATTGAGTTTACGCTTTGGATTCGCTGGATGCAGGAGAATTTGGATTTGGATACGCAGACCGTCTGCGCCGCGAATCCAAAGTGTAATCCAAGTGAATCTAAAGCGTAAACTCCCGGAAGAAGGACATCCTAATTGTCCGAAACATGGTCGGAGTTATTCCGACACAATCATAACGTGAATGTAGCCGTTTATATTTATAATGAATATTTCGACTCACGATAGTTTACAAACCTTAAGTTATACAAATGCAAAAAGCTTATAACATGTTCGGACAAGTTTCTTATCAGAAGGATTTCCTGTACAGTGCACGAGTGACCTCATCTAATGTACAACTGCTTATCAATTGGCATTCCAGGCTGAGCAACGAACCTAACGTTTTCTATCACAAAATCAAACAATACAATTGATTTTCTCACTTCCCTCGACTTCGTACGCGTTTTTATACTAAACTAAAAACTTGATTTAAATTATTTTTCGCCATCGGTGTTAGAATTTCAACCCTTTTTAGAGTCACATTCAAAGTTAAAATCTCTTTATTTATCTTTGGCATCACAGACGCACTTATGAACGTCAAATTATCACAAGACTCTACCACCGTATCGGAAAAAGAACCACTACTCTGAAGATACGGCAAGAAACTGAGGGGCATTTTTTTCAGAGATTCCACACTGATATAGTACAAAACGTTAACAGTTTGTCTTATTCTTAGTGCAACCCTCTTAGTCTATATAGCATCCCGTTGTCTAAAAGAGATCACTGCTTAGCGATAAGACCGCCTATTGTAGGTACTTACTATAAGAAAGTATGTTCATAATATAATTCCTTTTTAAGTACAATAAAGTGTTTTCTATCTATCTATATATCTCCAATAATGTAAGGTACATTATTGGATTATGTAATGGGCTGATGATGATGATGATGATGATGAATTATTACATAGTTAGATATATGTTTATAAAGAGTTTGTGTATTTGTAATGCTTATATATAACATGCATATAATATTTATTAAGCTTATCAACACTACAATATTTTACCAGTTCATTAAGCCCATGTCATAATTAAAAGCAACTTACTGCCACTACAAATTAGTACCATGCGTCATGTACTCGTATTCTGATTAAGATAACAAATGCTGCATATGAATCAGAGCTTGATATGAAGCCCCGATACATTTTACAACTTAGATTCTAATCTGTCAGCAAACAAATTATCCCCATTACAATCTAAAGACACAAAACCTAATTACACACAACATTAAAATAGACATGCGCAGTTCTGAACACTTTATGACCGCCGTAAAAGTTGTATAGATCCATAAAACGACACACAGATAGAAGATAGCAAGTGGAATAAATTTTGTATTTTGTTACGCTGTAGTTGTTTTTATTACAGACAAATAAAATGTAAAGATGATGACTTCTGATTTACATTGTCTGGTTGTTTCACCTACATTATTACTACGTTCATCTGATGATAGTATTCGGAAGGCGTTGAAGTAAGGAAACAACTGTTTCAAAATATTTTTTTATATTTTTAAACCCCGACGCAAAAAAGAGGGGTGTTATAAGTTTTACCACTATGTGTGTCTGTGTGTGGCACCGTAGCTCTTAAACGGGTGAACCGATTTGGATGCGGTTTGTTTTTATTACAAGCTTTTATTTAACTTGCAATGTGTGTGTCACTATGTTTGTGCGCGTGACATCTTGCAAGCTAAATCAGAACCACTTCCTCTTATCCTACGAAGTTGAATTTTTGCATGCTTTTCAAAGTCCGATGACAAAGCAATATTATGACGGCAGGCAGTATCTTTATGATCTGATGATGGAGATGGAAGGCGGGCAATGGAACTCCTTGTCGGATAATCGTAAGCTACTAGTGTTTGAGCTATTTTTAATCTGCTCGCGGTGCCGATTACGAATTTGTTAAAAGCTTGTCTTGAAAAATATATTTTTCAACAAGAAAACTTATTTGAAAGCAGGTTTTCTAGCGGTGGTTCGACATGTTTTAATAAAATTGGTTCAGCCGTTTTTTACTTTTTAACCGACTTCAAAAAGGAGGAGGTTTACAATTCGACGGTATGTTTTTTTTTTTTTTTTTTTTTTGTGTGTTTGTTACGCGATTACTCCGCCAATCATGCATTGATTTCGATGATTCTTTTTTTGATTGGTAGGTAATACTTCAAAGGTGGTCCCATATAAATTTTATCAAAATTCATTCAGTAGTTTTTGAAAAAAATAGCAAAAACAAAAAAATATAAGTTTAATCTTCAAGTCGGTTCTTGTTTTTTGAGTAACCAACTTTCTAAAGGTGGAGGTTTGTATTCGACTGCTTCACCTGCTTCACCCAGGGTTGACTTCCGGTGAGGGAACTCCTCAACGGTGAATAGTACAGACACAACATTTCGTAAATGGATTTAACCATAATAGCCTGTTCTAAATTCCATCATGACATGGCAGATACACCCAGGATTGACTTCCGGCGAGGGAACTCCTCAACAGAGAATTGGACAGACATGACATTTTTTTGCACATGCATTTAATTGTGATAGCCCGTTTTAAACTTCGTCATGATGTGGCTTCTAGATCATAAAAGCTTGTCTTTAAAAACTTTTTGAATTAATTTAATTAAAACTTGTTTTTCACTAAAAAGGTTAAAATAAATTATTTAAAAAAAAAACTAAACCGACTTCAAAACCACAAATGGCACTCAAAAGTAAAAAATAAATTAATATAATTATCATAAGCGCTACCCACTCATATATTTGAAGTCGGTGCCAGCCAAGTCTAAAAGTTAGTAGATAAATACTACCTACAAGTAGTACTTTAATTCGACTCTCACGCCATGCCGCCCTTAATGACGTCATTCGTCGGGCACTTGCTACCGTTCACGTGCCGGCTGTTTTAGAGCCGAATGGTATTTCTCGTGACGATGGCAAGAGGCCCGACGGCATGACGTTAATTCCTTGGTGCCGTGGAAGACCGTTGGTGTGGGACGCCACTTGTGCCGATACACTAGCACCGTCCCACCTCAACGGTACTTCAAGGGTGGCAGGAGCGGCGGCAGAAGCAGCAGAGAGCCTCAAGCGGAGGAAATATGCATCACTCGGTGAGGGATACATATTTCTTCCGTTTGGGGTTGAAACTATGGGGCCTTGGGGGGCGAACGCGCGGCTTCTGTTTAAAGAGCTGGCCAGACGCCTCATAGAAAAAACTGGTGACCAAAGAGCTGGCGCTTACCTCGGCCAACGAATTAGTCTGGCCATTCAACGAGGTAACGTTGCCAGCTTTTTGGGCACCCTGCCCGCAGACGGTGACCTAAATTCTGTGTTTTATATTTAATTTCATTTTTTAATTTTGTTGTAGGTTAGTTTAGTTTTTATCATTCTATATGTTTGTACATAATTGTTAAGTAGTACTTACTATATACATAGTATTTATCTACTACCTATTAGACTTGGCTGGCACCGACTTCAAATATATGAGTGGGTAGCGCTTATGATAATTATATTAATTTATTTTTTACTTTTGAGTGCCATTTGTGGTTTTGAAGTCGGTTTAGTTTTTTTTTTAAATAATTTTTATAGGTTTTTTGTGCCTAGGTTTTTTAAAATTAGAGTTTGAGTTTGATTAAATTCATGGGGAAGCGCAGATGCCTATACTACAGTTATACGCCTAGAATATGCATCGGAGGCTCAACACTGCTTTGTTTGTATAATTAATGAGGCTAGTAAATTGTTTTAAATTTCTTTAATTTTGTAACATTTAAAAATTATAATCTTCCATACAGGTGCGACAGTTACATGTTTTCTATCAATATATAAGTGTAAAGTAGATGTTTATGCGTCTGATCCAAACGGTTTCTTATAGCTAAATGCCATCGCGAGTTTAATGTTTATTTTCAATACCTCTAATATTTAAGCCACACGTGTTTTTGTTTCAGGTAAGTCTTCATTTTAACAGGTACCTAGGAATCGAAAATCTAGAATTATGAAATTGAAGTGGTAAGTTTTTGATTTTTGAGCACCGCGAAGCAAAGCCGTGCCCTCCACGCGGAGGAATTTTCATATGTTTTAGTCGGCTCAAGCCGACCTCGGCGTAAGGAGTAATTTTTCGTTTGTCGCGTATAGCCGACCATGGCGATCAAAAGGTTAGTTAAAAAACTTAATTTTAAACGTCTGCGTTTCACTCAGTTAAACGCACTTAACTGTATTAAACGGGACTTAATCGCGCTAAAACATTAGGCTTATTTACCTCAGTTTCGTATATATATTTATTTATATATTCACAACTCGTAACTTACAGACTAAGTCCAACACATTACATGGCCAAACTATGGTATGGTAAGTAACTATGGTAAGGTTCACTTCTGAACCTGCCTGCCTTCCCTTATCATGGAAGATATCTGTATCTGGTTGTTGAGCGAGTATGTCGTTGAATAACCGTAAAACCCGGGCAGTAGGGGCGATGTGTGCGCGAACCGAGTAAATGCGCGCGGGCGGCGCGCGGGTGGCGTGAACAGGCGCGGGCGGCGCGGCGGCCGGGGCCGTGCTCGGTGTCAGCGCCGCACATATGGGGCGCCGGGACGCTCAGCCGCAGCGCCTCTAGCGCTACGGAGTTGTCAACCCTATTGTGAAGGAGTTGAAAGTAATGTAAGATGATAAGAATCTTACGTCGCAGCTCAAGCTTTAATCCTACCATTCCTGTCATAAAAAGCGACGGTAACATGTATGGGTAGTAGTGGTAATGTATAGTGTGTAACTGAACATACCAGCAACAATGTTCTCCTTAGTCGTTTTATTCTTGTCAGAGTGGGTCGTGATCATCAATTGGAGTCAGTATTTGATGTTGTGATTGTGACACTTCACAACGCGTCGCCATTCTTCTCTGACAGCTACCTTTCTCGTGCATTCGTGCAAGGGTTGTTCACTGGCCTTCCTGATCTGGTCTGTCCATCTCATGGACAGCAATTTTATAAAAGGATAACTCTTTAGCTCAACTAAAATATCATCATCATCAGCCCATCACGTTCCCACTGCTGGAACACGGGCCTTCTCTCATAGTATGGGCCATAATCCACCAAGTTGACTCAGTGCGGATTGGTGGATGTCACATGTACTTGAATTTTTGTGATAACTTTGTAACGTAACGGAGGTCCCCCGGCTAGCTCTACCTAAGACCTCCGCACGTACAGTACCTTTCTGGGAGAGAGAGGGGGACTGGAAGCTGTAATGAAATTATGTAAATTTGGTGATACTTTTAATACAGTATATAAAACAGTGCTGCTGAGGAAAAGATCTTCTGGGTAATAAAAATTGTCGATAGAGGGAAATGAGAACGTATACTTTGTCGATAGGCTTCTTCTGCCTGTCGAAGAGGGTAAATGAGAACGTAGTACTTTGTCCTTGTCGATAGGCTTCTTCTGCCTGTCGAAGAGGGTAAATGAGAACGTAGAACTTTGTCCTGGGTTTGTCCTTCTCCCGAGAAACTGGAAGTTTGTCCTGGGTTTGTCCTTCTCCCAATCCAGGGGACGTTCGACGGCGGTGAGTGGGCCTTTGTTCGGGCCACCAACTTGTGATACCTCATAACAACGGAGCCACAAAAATAATATGGTTTTCCACCTTTAACAAATCGTGAGAGAACCTTTCTCTCTCCAAACTCAAGTTCAAGTCCTGGTTTTCCTCTTTTTTCCGTTCTCTGTCAGTTCATCCAATTTTGAATTCTGTTTTCTTTTTCCTCAAGGTAATAAAAGTAGGTCCATTTGAAATATTAAATAGGTTTGATGAGTCATGAAAAATGAATGAAGATGATATGTAACACTACAACTTCTTGGACATGCCGATTTCCTCACAATGTTTTCCTTCACCGTTTTTAAAGCGAGTGTTCAATCCGCACTTAACTTAAAAATTTCAGTGGCGCGGGGCTAGCGGGATTCGAACTTGGGTGCTTCGGATCGCTACACTGGGCCACACTCGCTCTTAACTAAAATATAGTTCCATCAAATTCTAAAGCATCAACACCTGTTTATGTTTTCGAATTCTTCATACAACAAGGATTCAATTACATTCATCTTGTTCTCTTGAAGTTACAAATTGCGATAAGACGTGTCACTTTAGCGCAACGTGCAACGAATATCGCAACACAGTTGCTGTCGCTTGCTGGCTGTCTTAGGCTGCGTTCCAACTATACTGCAAAATGGGCCAATGGGCATAGCTGAAAGCAATGTGATGCTTTGACACAAGCTAAATCTTTATGCGGCATTTGTTTTGATTAAGACTTTACTTATGTTACGTCTATACTAACGATGTAAACAAATTCAATGCAATTCAGACGTTAATCGCTTCGAATTGTTTAAGCAACAGAGACGACATAAATTTCTTCTCGGTGATAACTGTGGAACTAAATATCAACACAGATGTGGACGATTCGGCTGCAGTTTGGTTTTACCAGTCGGATATGCCGCGGCAAAGAGGCATAGTGGAGACGTGGCTTTATGGTACGTGACTACTGGATCCACCGGATGCAACACACGCACGGCGCGAAATGGATTTTGGTTTGCTTTGTATTAATTGACAGCCCTTGTGGTTCCGTGGTTGGGCAGGTTCTTTTTGTTTTGGAAATCCTCATGGACACTCAGGAATGGAGGGCCCGGCTAGTACCAGACTTGGTCAATAAAACCACCTACTGGCTAAAACCCCCGCCCCCGTCTGCTCTGATCTAGTCTGCTGCTATTTTTCGCAGCACCATTTTAATCTCTGCTATGAAAATTTATTTAAAGTTACTTGAATATTTTTTTTTATATATTATTTTATAATAATTATTATATATATAATATATTTTGATTTTTATACGTACACAATCTTATTATTATTCTAACATGCGTTATCCCATGAGCGTTGGCGGATGTATGGTGTGACTAGCAGGCCATATTCAACCGCGCCCAGAATCATGCATGCGAAACTTACTTATATAATGATAAAAATAGTAATGTTTATCTTACAGTTACAAAACATTTGCTTTTTCGATTTCCTTAATAAACAGTTATGAATTTATATCAATAAACAATATGTAGCTTTTACCGTCAATGGACCTTATATTATAAAGGTTTAGACATATTATATTGGTTGGGCAGGTCAGGTTCTTTTTTTTTAAACCACGGATGTTCCGGGTTCGATTCCCGTCACTCGCCTAAGTTTTGGCACATCAGGAAAAAAACGCAAATATTCGTTTTGTGTCTGGGTGTTGTGGAAACATTGTCCTCTTAACTTCTGCTTTTCTACATACATGGACTCTTAGTTAGGGGCCAGGATCTATGTAGGTATGTGACCGTAGGATAATAAAAATTCGTGCCGTGCGGGCGTTGCTGCTTGTGCGGGGTAGTGGACGCGTACCTTTAGAGTGAACGAGAATGTTGCAACAAGGTTATCATTGCTTGCCCGCATTGCATGGCAAAGTGGATGCGCAGATGCAAGTACTTATGTGCATCTGGATGGATTGCATTGTCATATGCACGGTCTGAAATAGAATGTCACATACATGACAATGTGCTTTGTCGATCTGGTTTGATGTTTGAAGGGTTAACCGCAACGTCAGTCACCCCAAACCTTATTGGATATTGGATTCGCAGACGTTGATCTAGGTAGTTTGTCCTCAAATAACTCAATAGTTGGTTCAGTGCACCGTATGCGGTATGAGGCCGTCTGGGTGGGAACCACCGCATTGCAAGCTATTCTGCCAATAGCTTGCAATGCCGTTCCGCCAAGCAGTAGTGCGTAAGCATTACTGTGTTCCGGTTTGAAGGGCATTGTAGCCAGTGAAATTACTGGGCATATAATATCTGATGTCTCAGGGTGATGAGCGTAATGCAGTGCTACACAGTGTTTTTTATAGAATTCAAAGTTCTGGGTGGCACTACAAATGTTGTGGATAGGCGTGGCGCTTACCATCAGGCGAACGAATTGCTCGTCTCATCACTCAGTTCCATAAAAAATAATTACGTTGCTAAAATTTAAACTTTTTCTCGTTGTATTTTTAATCAGAAATAGTATCAAGTACACTAGATTAAAGATAATTTAGTGCAGCTCCACTTTCATCATCCTGTTAAGCCATCCATCCATCCGTCCGCTAATCAGATCCATGTTTTCTAATCCGGACCACTTCACAGTACATCACTATGATTTATCTCGACTATTAGGCCCCGTTATTTGCCAAAACCAACGAGCCGCAGTGAAATGTTCACTCGCAATACATAAGTGTAGCAGTATGGAATGAATTAGCACAACTTTGAAAATGTGTGGTTCGGGAATGAAATGGTCTTTGTATATGTATAAGTATGTCTAGAAGTTGAAGAAAATTCATCATCATCATCATCATCCACAGCCCGTTATCCCACTGCTGGGTATAGGCCTCTCTCATGTCATGCCATTCGCCACGAAAATTAATTTATATATTATAGCGATGGCGGAAACATTGCTTATTATCTCTTTTACTGTTTATATATTTATTTTTCTTTGTGTAATTATGTTTGCTTTTCTTTCTTTATTTTGTTAGTGTTTGACTGTAGTCGTCAAATATTTTTTTTTCTTACTTTCTTATTTGAACTACTCTTACCTAATGACCTACCCTACCACCCACGTGTGTCACATGTCGCTGTAAGCGATAAGACTATCGATTGTTACACTTGTTTGTTTATTTGTCTGTGGTGTTATGAAAAAAGAAAGAAAACTTAAGTAAATAGTGCAGTCCTGTGCTACTTCCATTCATAATATTGTAAATGCGAAAGTTTGTGAGGATGGACGGATGGATGTTTGTTACTCAATCACGCAAAAACTACCAAACGGATTTTTATGAAATTTGTTATGTAGGTTCTTTAGGACCTGAAAAAGGACATAGGCTTGTGACCCCGGAAAACCAGGGGTCAAACCGCCTGGCGCAACTAGTATGATATAATGCGAACCAGAACTTAAAGATGGCTTACTGTACGTTGCACACGTCTTGGTACGAAGTTATCGACAGGCCCGCGGACGGCGGACAAAGGCTCGTCCGAAACGGTCGGAGTTTAGCACCCCGTGGGAAATAACGGACGTTTCTTTTTGTTGGCGACGGTATTGGAGATTGTATCGGCTGGCGGTTTAGGGAGTGGTGTACGTGAGAAGACGTGGCGATGAATTTATGTAGTTACAATATTTTTTGTAGGCAGAACCAGGCCTAGCGCACTCAGCACTGTAGGTACGAAGCTACAAGTACATAGCCGGACACCGACGGCGGTCGCGCGTCGTTACACGTGCCGCGGCAGAAGAGATAAGAGCTATGCGACAGAAAGAGAGGCACTCTGTAGGTTAATATGACTGGTAGGTATGCAGCGCTACGCGAGCTGAATTGAATTTTATTGCATCATAGCAAGAGTCGCTCGCTATTTGTTGCCTAGTATACTGCTTGGCAGCAGAATAATTGTGCAAACAATAGAAAAACAGGACAAGACAGGCAAACATGAGCCCGAAAATTTGTAAGCAGCAGGTTTCATCGGCATCTCACGAGTCGCTGATCTTCTAACAGCATCAGCATCGGGCGCAGAGTTTTCTCTAAGATCTATCCGCTTAAGATCCATATGTTGAACCTAAAAATACTGATTGAGCAGACCAGGCTTCTTTGTTAAAGGTATTTCATGGTACCTAAATTGTGTTCCTCCATCAACCTGCTTTTAAAATAAAGTTAGTATTTTGCGTAAGTTACTTTCAACATTTTATACGTTTAGGTCTCAGCTTATGACTTGTTCCCCGACCAGATAATACTGTGTCGTGTTGTTATTATGAGTGCTGTCGGAGGCGAAATTATGCAATTTGCGGTCAATACCGTACGTTCTCATACTCAGAGAATGCATACATAAATCCGTAGAGTTATTATACTCTTGATACTGGTATTAAGCCGTTAAAATAATGTGATCTTATTTCAATGCATTAAGGTAGGCTCTTAAATTAATTGTAATTTTGTATTAAGATAAGTTGTTGGGATAAACTACTTTGTTTGATGGTTAAAGTTATATACTTACGTTGATTATAATTTGTGTATTTATTATTTTAATCTCATAAATTGATGAAAATGGTGGCGGATCGTTCGTTTATAAAAATGGTGGATATGGTAACGAAGAATATAATATTACGTTTAAACCCCCGACGCAAAAAGGAAGGGTGTTTTAAGTTTTACAACTATTTGTGTCTGTCTGAGGCACCGTAGCTCTTAAACGGGTAAACCGATTTGGTTGCGGTTTTTTTATATTTAGAAGCAGGTTCTCTAGCGATGATTCTTAGACATGTTTTATCAAAATTGGTTCTTTTTTACGTTTTATAGGTTTTCTGTGTCGGGGGGTTTTGAAAATGTTTAATTTAAATCAGCTTGTTTGTAATGAGCAACACGCCTGCCAAAAAATACAAAAGAGGGACAACCAATTACGTTGCTGACTGTTAGAAAACCTATCTAAGTACTGGAATTTTGCCTTATTTTTACCAGTTATAGGCTTGCGTTTGCCACTAGTTCACCTGATGGTAAGCGATGATGAGGTCTAAGATCTAACAAGCTCGCCTAGAAGACACTTGATACATTGATGTTTTCAATTAACTAGGTATTTTTTTTGAGTTTGGTCAAAGTAACATTTAATTACAGCCAAGTATGAAACCAAATGCTTTTTTAATGCCTCAAGTTTACACCCATCATTTGCTACTTTAATGGCAAGCATCAAACAATTTGCAATAGTTTCACAGTTACGGCACTACTCAAACGTCTTAGTAGTCCACAATAAAACATTTCACACTTTGTTGGAAACATAAAACAGTTTCTCACAATGTTATCGTTTACAGTTCTACCTTTATAATCAAGGAGCGTTTTTTTACAGCAGCAGTCTGTTTATGATGTCCTGAGAGTAGGGGAGCAGCGCCGCAAACGCTCAATTTCTTTCAAACATTACTGTGTTCCGGTTTAAAAGGTTACAAGCAAAATTACTGAGTATTGTGTCCTAAGAGCTATTCTCTAAGGGACGAGCGCAGTGCACTTTCACGGAGGATTTTGAAAAACTTCCGGGAAATTGAAGAATTGAATCGAATTTTGGTCTGAGTAATGCTGCAATTGATATTGGCAAGTGTATTGCTTACCATCAGGTGATCGACCTGTTTGTCTCGTTACTCAAGCGCATAAAATAAAACATAAAAAACCGTGATCGCCGCTTTTTTTGTGTCTCCTTTGATTTTTGCTACGATTTTGCACAGTCACAAAATTAATGAGCAGGTTATGTTTGCTCGGTAGACTCAGTGCTCCATAGTAAAGCGGTAGTACTGCACGTTATGTTGTATGTGCGTTAACTGACCTGGATCTGATGGTTTCACAGAAAGATGTTTTGCCATTGTAGCGATTGGTTATCTGAGGTGTTACTTCTGTTTAGTGATTTGCAAGTAATGAATGTACCTACTATAGACGCATAGGCTACATGTGGTAGTATGAATTCTGCATAGATAGATAGATAAACACTTTATTATTCACCTTAAACTCAGAAATTGAGAACAAGTTAAATGCTTACAATGGTGTAACAACGGGCGGTCTTATCGCGTAAAGCGATCTCTGCTAGTCAACCTTTGTATGAAGAGGAATAACCAAACATAAACGGACGTAATTAAATTACTGATGAGTAAGTGCGGCTTGTAGGACTTTTGATCCGACGCACCGAAATTCGAATACCGCGGGCCCCGCACCTATATTCAATATTTCAGGTGCGCTCTAAAAACGGTGAACAAGAACATTGTAAGGAAACCGGCGTGTCCAAAAATCGGAAAATTCAAGAATAAGTGACATCCCCTACCTATCCATATTTAATTCTTATCTATTTACCATTTCTTAAAAACTCACGCCATTTACTAACAAATGGCTTCTCGTCAACGATCTTGTCACTACCATACTAAATCTACCACTAATATCTGTGCTATTTCTTATGAGAGCCCTTTTTTTGTCCTATTTTTTGTACAAAAGCCCCCTTTGTGGCGATACACCCGCTAGGCCCTTCTTACAGAGTGCGTCTTTGTTATCGACAAGTTATAGCCTTTTTTCTGGGAATTTTGGACTTGTTCTTAATAGCGAGGACTGTTTTTGGTTCGAGTTAGTCCGGTGTGAAATAATTGTACCGAATCTCAAATTTAGAACATAGTTTACGAATGCATCAGAACAAAATCCAAGAACTCATCAATAGTTCTTGGAATAGTTTTGGTGCTATTTGCTTCAGATTAAAGTTCTTTGAGTCTAGTGCGCTTTTTATTAGATTGGTACAATTATTAAGATAAAAAAATGAAAAATGAAAATTATTTTATTTGCTCGAAACATACAAATATGATGATACACTTATAATGTAGACGTTGTGAAGGGCGAGAGCAGTGCGAGAGACTACTAGTCTCGTAAGGAGACAGCTTTAGAACTAACAAACATGTTGTTTTGCCCCATCAATAAATATAGAACAAGATTTTATAGTACCGCTTATTAACGGTTATGCAATCCTTGTTGGAAACCCCAGACCTGTCTTCCAAGAGATCGAACTTGTCTGAACATGATTTCGCTTTAACAATTAAAAAAGGGCCACGATGACTGAGAGCAAATTGCTACCAAATATATTACAGTTCTTTTGGCCCCTTTTGTTATTTTGGTCCCTTACTGTTTTCACTGTGTTCATTTGGATTCGCTTTGACATTCGAGTGGTAATTGTAAATTATGAATAGGAACGTTGGTAAATCTATAGACTCACTCAGCTCTGGCGTGACATTGCGGTAACTCATCTTTAATATTTTCGAGTTATGACAAAGCATCCTCACCTGGTTATGATTTAAAATTCAACCGATCAAAGCAATTCCGTTAAGCTACTTAGTCGTGTTTCGGGAGGATGTACGGTGTACCATCGAGGAGACCGGTCTGAGCAGTCACTCAACTGGCGTCTGCCATGAGTTCCATTTTCAGCCTCCTCGTCGCTTATCATTCCCACTAATTATTTCTTAGTAGACATTACGTCTGCAATAAAGATACTGAAGCTATTGAAATTTTTACACCTGCCCCCCGATTCAGAACCTCACGATAACTCGTTGTCGATCGATTCGATTTCATAACTTATGATGTAAAATATTGCACACAACACAAAATTAGTAAATGTAACATGTAATCGATACCAATATTGTAACCGAAACCGTATTAAATTTTCGAGGCGGAATAGCTCGAAAAGAAACATACAAAACGAGATCAATTATAGTCGAATCGAATCGGTATTCGTTATCGTGAGGTTCTGAATCGGGGGGCCGGTGTTTGATTATTATTTTACAAGGCCGAATATTTAATTAACATTTTCAATTAATATTCTTGAAGTTTTAATGGTTTTCTAAGTTGCTGATAATTTTTAAGAGTGTACTCTAGGTTTGTTGCTAAACAAGTAACATTTTAAAAAATATATGAGATCACTGACCATCTTAATTAATTCTGTACATCTATAGAATCCCAGATATATGCAAGGAAATCCCCAATAGCTACTAAAGTACCTACTCTACTATTACTTACTGTATTCTGCTTACTCTACCATGACGAAATCGACTTTATTCTGTTCTAATGAAGGCTAGTTTGTATGGATTGTTCGATTTCTTGTCAATGTTCGTTGGTCATTGCACCTTTATCAAAGCATAAATACATGGTGCAATACACGAATAAGAGAAGTATGTTAACTTTTAGTTTCCATTATTCTTGGCCATAGATCTCCTGAGAATAAACGTGTCTTGGGCCTAATTGGCACCTATACGAATAAAGTGGAGATTATCAAAGCGTCAAAAGTCAGAAGTTAGATTCAGGGAGGACTGGATGATCTCCTAAGAAATAAATTCAGGGAGGTTTATTAGACGGAGAAGAATATGATAGCAATATTAAGAAAAAAGATAGGACTTTTATTACCTAATTTATGCTAGTTTAAAATTTCGAGTTGATGCAAGTGTAGCTCGAGGCTGCCTTTTTTATATCTCTTTGCATTCTGCAAGCGTACTGATGTTATTAAGTTTTTTATATCTGTGACTGGCAAGTTGCCAGGCTAATTGTGATTTTCAAACTCTGCCTTTACACTTATTCAAGTCTGAATTATCTATTTGAAAAAAAAATTAAAATGTGTGGATGATATTGCTTTCTTATGACAAGAAAAGATCGAGCATTGCACAGCTATATTAAGTTTAAATTTTTCAATATCTTTCATGTCTCTTTTTTGTGTGCGATAAATAATTTACCTATATGACGCATCAAACAAATTAGTCACTTTGCAGTATTTATAGCCAGTTTGTCTAATCTAATACCTCCTTACTGCTATTTTCATGTAGATTCATACTTCTGATTAGAATTCAATTGTTATTCAACCAGTGGCTCAGGTCGGGAATTCTTTGAACTCATCGGGGTTCAGTCGGGCGTG
Source organism: Petrophora chlorosata (assembly GCA_951640565.1). NCBI lineage: Eukaryota > Metazoa > Arthropoda > Insecta > Lepidoptera > Geometridae > Petrophora > Petrophora chlorosata. The sequence continues at coordinate 15,970,116 of OX621202.1, read as the reverse complement.
TACGACCTTAGATTGTGTTCTTTATTCCTTCTTGTCTGTTAATAACGCCTTTTCTTAATCAGAATTGATTAGGTCTCTAAAATATGCCCAAATCAATGTGGTGTTGATCTTTGAGAACTTTTGTTGATTGCAGAGGCACTTTTTAAGTAGTCTCTATGTTTTCTTATGTCTGTAGGTATGTCCTCCTTTAAGATTTTGTTCCTGTTTCCTTTATTTCTATTTTTATAGCCTTATAACATTGTTCGTTATACTTCTTTCTTTTCGTTTTGCTTTGGGCCGAAAAAAATCGTGTATCATGACAGGTTAAGTCACTGTGTTTTAAAAAAAAGCATTGAGATAGGTAGTGCTCCACTTCCAAGGTACTTATGTTGGGCGTGATAGTACTTACTGCTTGAGGCTGCGCGTGTTAAGTCTTAAATAGTGATTATTACAGCTTAGGACAGGCTTTTTTGATTAATAGTTCTTACTACTACTATAAATAGTAACATTGTGAAATGTTCACAACATAGTAACGTAACAAAATGTTGCAAATTGCAACCCCACTTCGGCATTTACGTCCATTGCTATGTTATGTTTAAAGCCGTATCTAGAGACTCCTCTATTCAAGACACTGTAAAGTTTACGTTAGTCTAGAGACCGGACAGTTTGCAGTTTGCACTCCACCGGACGTAAGAGAGAACATGTTGCGACACGACAGACGGTAATCGCCTTCTGTGCCCGGTCCCAGGCATTATATGTTGTGTTTCTTACACTGATGTTACATATTCTGTTCCAATAAGGAAGAAAAATCCTTTTAGAGTTATCATTCCACTTGGACGTGGATAATTTCGCTACCTTATCTCAATGACTACAGCTTCGCGATGAAACTATATTAGGTACGAGAATGTTTAATTTGATACGTGAATTTTATGATGTTGGTACGAAAATTCATTAACAGCTAGCAACATTGCTAATGTATTTAGAGTGTGTCAGAATTCTGGGACCTTCAGGGTAGGTTCCTTTTGCAGTCAGGAAGTTTTGTTCTTAGGAAACACCCGGTGAATTTGGAAGAAAATTAAAACAGCATTTTTGAACTTTGAATAAAGTCAACATGGGCTTAATCGATCGTATTTCCCCACAAGGAATGTTTCTCCTTAAAATGAAATAGTGAGTTTTTGAAAAATTCAAAAATATGTTTGAATTTCTACATAGGTGGAAACTATCGAAAGAGTTGGAGCGGTGATTTTAAGAGTCCGTTTACAAAACTCCGTCAATTTATAATCTCGCTAGGATTTTGTAGACTGATGTTGTTTACAATTTTTGCTGACATATTTAAAGTTTGTAAGGTTACGATCGCATAGTACAGCGTAAGACTTTGGAATTCAAATTGTTATTTTTCATGAGGCATTCCCGTACTCTTTTCTACTGACGTAAAAAGCACATTTTTATCCCCATCATCCTATAGCATCCAGCTTGAATACTCGATTATTTGTTCTAGTGTAACATCTGTATGTTCGTTTTAGTGCAGTCATGGAATACTTAATAGTATATATACTAGTAGTATGTTGTCGTGTTTCCGTCCTGTCTAACATCTAAGTTTACGTGAGACCTACGTTATCTCCGGTATGTTATCTTATTGCGGGAAGTTTGTGGGCTTGTTGCATATTCAGGAGTCCTCAATGACATCTACATAATAGGAAGAAACACATTGAGTTGAAGACGGAGCGGTAGATCTTCGAACTTGCAAAACGAACTATTATTTTAGTTAGTATTTTGCGAAATGAAGAATTCTATTGTGTATTTATGTAAAGCGTTTGTGAAGGAACAGTCTAGCTTATAATAGCGTACTTTTCTTCCCTCCAAATTATATAGTTCAAGAACGAACAACCTTATTTTACGCTAACGAAGCCGCGAGTTTCGGGTCTGTATAAAAGTATCTTTCATTTCTATAAGACTATTACGCAGTGCGTTTTCATTAACAGTTGCTCAATTTGCGTTACAAAACAATGAATTCAGGTATATAAATTCCTCACAAAACCTATTGCGCCGTACACTTGCACGTAATTACTGTCATTTCCTGACGCAGATGAGTTGATGATGACATCCTCATGTTAGGCTAGGAGCCGGAGAAGTAAACATCCGAGTTACTGGCGCATTTTTAAGACGGTTTGCTTAGCATTTACCGTTTTCAATCTTTCTATTTCAAACCTTTTTCCTTCACTCTCTGCGTCTGAGAGAGAATAAAGAGGGAAAAATCAACAATTGCATGTTTTTATTTTGACTTCGTTTCCATCTTGCTTTCTAATTATGAAGCATATAATTCAAAATACCCACTGATACGCGGCTTTACTCATAGATTTCTTAATTGATTGACTTAAAGCTTTACCTGGATCGCAAATCAATCATCACAAAAACAGGCTTTTATCCGTGGCGAGCCATTGATTGCTTGCGCACAATGTTTTTCATTATGCGCTACTAGCTCTTCGTCTACAGCTATAATCTACCGAATTCCGACATAATACCGTTACTCGCATAATGAAATGTAACCGAATGTTGCAATTTTTTTATTGCTAATGACGTGTGACGGTTACCTTCTACGGGTGCTGGGGCTACAGTTGCGTCTAACGCTGGTTTACCATACTGTCATATTTATACGCAAGAAACCTTACACACAATTTGGAGTAACAAATAATTGACAGAATTAAAAAAAAGGAACCCTATAACAATTTTAACTTTTGCAGCGCCTCCTTGTGGATTGGCACAACTTAACATATCTTCTCCGGTCGTTTGCTCACTGCTGAGCGTCGTGATGCATCCGACCACACTTTTTTTTTATATCTTTACTGATAATTTATAGAGGGTTTGATCATACATGATCATGCCACCCTCATAGGCCTCAATAGGTGGTATATGTTTTTGTCCAGTTGTTTCGGAGCTTAGTCAGACTATCATATTCGGCTACGACCCTTCGGTGTCTTTCCTTCCACCAAACCTATCGAAGAAACATTTGAAAAGGAAGTAAAGGAACATAGAAATGTGCACAAATATAGAAAGGTCTTGCGCAAGCATTACTGTTTTCCAGCTTGATGGCATTGTAGCTAGTGAAATTACTGGGCATTTTGAAAAAAAAAGAGCCTCAGAGTGACACACGCAATGCAGTGCCGCTGAGGATTTTGCATGACAATGTTTTGGTTGGTACTACAACTGTTATGGACAGGAGTTTCATTACACCATAAGGTGAACGACCTGCTCGTCTCATCACTTAATAACATAAAAATGTAGATGTAGCTCCAGCATAATGATGTGTGACTGGTTACCTACTACCATTGTTATGTAACGTAGTTTTTGTGTTTTTGGCACATGTGACCGAGGTTTTTTGTTATGTATTTTTGAATTGGCGGTTAGAAGTGTGATGAGTCTAGATTTGTGTCGCTTTTCTTCCTTAAACACCAAGACTTCGAGGCTTTCATTTGCCGCTTTTCTAAATGTTATTTCGGGTTATAGAGTACCTCAGTATTTCTTTTTTCTAAGGAAAACGAACGACTGTCTCAAGCTTACAATTTTGCTTTATTATTATATTATTAAATGCACTAAATTTATTAATTATCCTCGTGATTGAAAATCGCATTTGCTAATAAAGAATCATTATAAGCGTAACGTGTCTATTATAAAATTTCCCGAAATCAAGAGAATTTCGTGACCAACCTGGGATTTCCTTTATGGCCTCAATGGAAACGCCTCTGCGACTGGCCGCGGATGTAGCCAAGTGGCGAGAGCTGAGAGCAGAGTGCTCATGTCAATACCATTTTCTTTTAATGATTGCTTGATCCAGCGACTAATCGTAGCAGTTGCATTGTGGTGTTTTTAGTGGTCATAATTAGCCTTTCCGTGTTAGCGCTCTGTCTAAACGGTCCAGTTTTTTCTATGTAGGCTATCAAGGTATTCGCGAGATATATATCGCTATGATAGAAGGTAATGATTAGATGCGGTTGAACCCTCCCGGGGCTGAAGTCTTAATCTCGTTTATATTTATTTCAATATTGGAATCATTAATTTTTATATTAGCTAATGCAATCAGCGATAGCGTCTGCACTCGTTTTGCAGTCGACAACGCGAGCAGAGCTACCAATTTTCTTGTTATGGTTGTCAATGGTAACTCCTCATTTGGGTACCACTGACTAACAAAATTAAATACCTACGAGGTTGGTGTTCCAAGTTCTTTGATATTTTGGGAAATTTGGTCGAGTTTTGCAAACTCCTTTTAGCAACCTACTGACATTAGCGTCTGAACTAAACTGTTTACCTAACATGAGTGAAAGAGTCGAAGGAGTGTTATGTATTATTATTGTTGTCGTTGTGTATGTTATTTGATGCAGTTGCATTCCGGAACAGATCCACTGCCGTAGTTTGTTGCTGCATTGCTGTGCATTGATTTTCAAATAACTCAGATGCCCTACTCATGGCCACTGCCTTTTGTAATGCCAAATCATTCATTTCCAGAAGTTTCTGCTGCAGTTTTTTATCTTCTACTCCAAGTACAATTCGGTCTCTTTTATCTTATCTTCCTGATTATCATAATTGCAATTTTTCACTTATTTCCTTCAATCCGTGAAAAATGAATAAAAATTTTCGCCTTCTTCCTGCTTCCTTTGATTGAAATTATACGCATTAATCACCTCATTCTGTTTGGTGGCAAAATGTTCATCGAAAAGAGTCAGTATTTGTTCATATTTTGTGGTTTCGTCGGATTTTAGGACATTGAAATATAATTCATGTGTCTCATGTTCAGCACTATTTAAGAAAATTGCCGCTTTATGAACCTCAAATTTTTTTTCAAATCTAGCAGCGGTCATGTAAATTTTTGATTGTTGTTTAAATTTCAACCATGCTGGCATCTGAAATCCACGCTCCCTGAACCCATGGTGTCAGATGCTTCCTCTACCGACTGCGCCATTTATTATTATAACAAAGTGTAATATTTTTCATTTTATATTTCTTCAAGACAAACCGTTAAGACTCTCACTCTCTAACCACATACCCAACAAGCCCCGTTATCTTGTGCAACCTTTATGCTAATACAGTGCATTTATTGTGGAATAATTAGCTCTTAATGTAAACTGCTCTGTAATAAAGTTTAATACTACAGGATTCGAAATAGGCAAATAATAATCAATGTTATTATTATGACATATTCCCACAATTTTACTGGTGGTAGGTTTCTACTGGTGGTAGGTTTCTCGTATGCGAGAGGCCGTCTGGGTGGGTACCACCGCTTTGCCAGTTATTCAGCCGCCAAGCAGTAGTGCGCAAGCATTACTGTGTTCCGGTTTGAAGGGCATTGTAGCCAGCGAAATTACTGGGCATTATGAGACTCAACAGCTAATTGTCTCAGGGTGACGAGCGCAGTGCAGTGCCGCGCAGGATTTTGCGAAACAAAATTCTGGGTGGTGCTGTTATTGTTATGGGCTGGCGAATTGCTTACCATCAGGCAAACGACCAGCTCGTCTCGTCATTCAGTTCTACAAAAAAAAAACTATATGCTCTGTCATATTGTTTCATTGTACCATGACACAGTGAAGCGATCATTAATTAAATCGTCTCCAGAATCGAGAAGATCGCTGCTCAACAACTGTCTAGCCGATGCGACACTTGTACAGAATAAGTCAATATCAAAGGACATAGGAACTACATAGGAATGTTGTCTATATTGGTTGTTATAATTGTTACTTTCGTCTAAGACAAATCATTATAATTTCAATCCAATATTAATATCAAAGTCATAGGTATACAATAGTAATATTTCATGCTTGTTTACTTTTCAACTTATTAGTGATAATTTTATTTATGAGTTTATCGAACTTAAAAGTTTGGCTTCGAGCTGTTTTTTTCCGGTTTCCTTTTAAGGATTCCTGTAACATAAATAACTTTAGTTAATTAGTTTCAATTCTATTTATAAGGAAAATAAAGATAAATTGCATAATTAAATTTGAAATATAATTGTAATCAATCATCCCGTATTTTAATACCTGAACCTAATAAAGTACCTAAATTCTAATAGCATTATCTGTTAAAAGATACCTTTACTGGTGGTAGGTTTCTCGTATGCGAGAGGCCGTCTGGGTGGGTACCACTGCTTTGCCAGTTATTCAACCACCAAGCAGTAGTGCGCAAGCATTACTGTGTTCCGGTTTGAAGGGCCAGCGAAATTACTGGGCATTATGAGACTCAACAGCTAAATGTCTCAGGGTAACGAGCGCAGTGCAGCGCCGCGCAGGATTTCGCAAAACAAAGTTCTGTGTAGTGCTGTTATTGTTATGAGCTGGCGTATTGCTTACCATCAGGCAAACGTCCAGCTCGTCTTGTCATTCAGTTACATAAAAAAACCTTGTATTTTAAAGACTGATTATAGTGATACAAGTGTGTGTATAAACAATGCATTGAAGGTGCTTCTTTAAAATTAGACATACATTTAAATTGTGAAAGCGTCATATTCAATTTTGGTCGTGTTCAAGCAGTACCTTGTCACTCTATAACCTTACAGCACTAAAACAAAAAGGACCATTTTATTTATAAAAGTTTCTTCAAAGCGTGATTAGAACTCGTACCAAAACATAAAAGTCCGATGCCTCGTAAAACGTATCCCTAAAGGCCTGCCCCCACAAAGTATTATTATGCCCGTTTACACCTCTCTATTTCACGTTACGCCATATGTCCCGGTTATTCCACTGTCCCGGTTATACCACCGTCCCGTCCCGGATATGAGTCGTAGGCACGTGAATATACAAGCTCACGTCTCCACTACGCGAGACTATAAAACCACATGCCTATATCGCATATCGCCCTCACTCACAGAACGTTAGCGGTTTCTACCCAATATATGCTGTACGTTAAAAACAGCGGTACTGTGAGAGCAGTTTATCTTCTTTACCGGCGAATTACAACCGCCCTTTCTCCCTCTGCCCCCAGTGGTCGTGTTTCAGGGAAAAATTGGCAGGCGAGCTCTCCATTTAAGTACTCCATGAGGACGCGTATATTTGTTAGAGCGTCTTCTCACAATGAAGTTCTTCACCTCCCTATTTTACATAATAACGCGATGTCCCGGTTATTAGACGGCGGGTTCCGGATATAACTCGTAGGTGCCGCGTCAATATTCCCGCTTGAAGGATGCTAGACGGACGTGTAGCTAAGCGGGACGTGATGGGAATCACAATGTATCGTAACTGGGACTAGTTACAAGAGGCTGTAACTAATGCGTTTCTCTTGAATAATGATTTATTGACAGTGTATTATGAACATTACCCAATCTATCAGGAGAGTTATGTATGAATTATGTATTATGTTTGTTTTGCTTTTTCCATTTTGAATGTACATTATTTATATTTTCCCACACAGCCATTTAAGTCAGACGAAAGTATTATTATGAAAAAAAATCTCTGAAATCTAGTAACATCATTTAAAATTTCACTGGTGGTAGGTTTCTAGTATGCGAGAGGCCGTTTGGGTGGGTACCACCGCTTTGCCAGTCTGCCACCAAGCAGTAGTGTGCAAGAATAGATAAATAAAAAGATAGATTGATAAAAAGATAGAGTAAATAATTATGCATGTTTTAAAATCTACATATGGATGGCTCGTAAATTATATACGCAACAAGTAATTTTAATTTAAGGTGTACATGCTAGTACTTAGTCTCATAAAGAATTTCAATTACAATGATGTATGAACATGTGAACAAGCAAAGTATGTAAAAAAGTAAGTATGGCATGGGACTATGTAATCAAATTCAAGACTTCCACTCGATATTTCACACACGACGACGTAGTTATTTAAGGGATCAGAGGTGCCTGGCCTGATTTATATCCGGGACCACTCTCTAGTTTGTTGTCCCGGATGTACGTTACATAGTAAGTAGGTACAAGTGGAATGTAGAAGTGTAACTTGAACTATCTTTGTGTAGGTTGTAATTTTACATTGTATGATAAAGAATATTATCCTGATAGTAATACCCTTTAATACATTTTTTTTAAGTATGTTTAAAACTTATTTTCTTTTACAACGACCTTTAAAAAAGACTTAATAGATTGGTACTCAAAAGGTACTAATTAGGTAAGGTACTTCATTACTATTTTCATTATTTTTATTATTTTACTGACTTCATCTATCGGTTCTATGACGTAATATTCCTATAAGATTAAGTTGTCCCATTTCCAGGGAAAGGATTTCCATCATTCCTTCTATTCCTCACGGCTATTACAAAAACTTAAGATAATAAATAATATAGATAACTAAATCAAGAAAAATCTAATTAAGATCGTCTTCTGTTTCCGCTTAATCAAAGCTTTTATTTTTTTTACAGAACCAAGGTTCCGTACGTTTTTTGTATAATTCTTTGCTCCCGCGCAGTAAAATTACAATTTTCTTTTACATTTTACAAACATGAAATTAACTTATATTTTTCCAAAATATTCTATCTCTATAAGGTTCATCCTCCTCTCCTCCTTAAATAAGGAAGAGATGTGTAGGTATGCATGACAGCGCTAGGTTTAGGCCCTTCCGTAAGGGTTGCCTGCTTGGTATGCAACGAAAACTTTCTCGGATTGTCGTCTATATTGGATTGTGCAGAGATGACGAGTTCCTAGTGGAATTAATTATTTTGAATTCACGTGGTAATACAAATTTATTATGACCTATTCCGCCTCGCGAATCTACCGTTTTTTCCCGTATTCCGCAGATTTGCGCTTGAATAAAAACACGCTGACCTTTTCAGTAAGAGGCTTGCCTAGAGCCATCAAATATTCAATGTAGAGAACTGGCACGCTGCAAACTGGGAACTAAGAACTATACTTATATACATACGCACCATACAAGATAGTAAATAAGAAAATTATACAGTCACTTATTAGATTTATCTCTTTGAAAAATTTTGTATTTGTTTAATAGCGTCACTTAGCTTCGTATCTATAGATCTGACTTGATTCACGTTTGATCCGCGATCACCTGATCTCGACTTATGTTTTGATTCTAATCTTGAGTTTTTGTCTATTTTATAAACCAAAATCAAACCTTAATCACCTGAACCTTTAATCAAGTTCAACATCCAAGTCAAACTCAGCTGATTTTCGTAAGTTAGTAGAGTTGCGTTCCAAATAGCGACCGTGGCGCCTGCGTTCGACTATTTTCTATATAAAAAGATAGCGCGTGCAGGCCAGGTGCCGCGATCACTATTAAATAAAAAAGAAAGAAAGAAAAGACATCTATTCATTGACACACACGCAACTTTACATCAAACTATAACACTAGGCATACTATACATTATAAATAATTTTAGTCGAGACTTGATTATTGAATATGGAATAGGTAATTGTGAATGACGTTTGAGTTACGTTTATAAATCAATTGAATTGGGATCACGTTTGATGTTTACTTGAGTGATTATTTATTGATTCCAGAATCTATTTACAAGATATGTTTATCGAACAAAGCTTGACTTGAAAATTTTCTGAGTCTAGACTCAGTTCTGATTTTAGTTTATAGATACAAGATTTAGTGCCTACTTGCGCTAAGGTGAAATCGAGGTTAACCCATAAGTCAAATTGATTATTTTTATGAATATTGATCTAATCGATTGTTACCCTAGTTGTTCCAATCTGTTTAGCTTCTAAAGTTTCATAGGCAAAGGTCCGTCGCTTGTTATACCGTTTTCTAACCCGGCTAAATACCGGCTAAATAATGTTAGTGCTTTTCGAAGGAGATGTAGGTAATAAATACGCCCAACGATTACATGCATACATCCTGGCCAATAATTAGGATTCACAGTAATTAGGGAACTAGGAATTACGAAGACCATGGTCTCAAAACACACAGTCCCAATTGATATTTTTTCAGTGAACAAACATTTTTCTCGTCGCCGGAATCGAACCCGCTACCTCCGTGGTGTATAAGATTTGAGCACAGCACAAAGGCTATGAATAAACTCAATGAGTTCAGTTACTACCATCTAATTCTATAGTTTTCGCCGATTACTCCATTTACACACAATCTCGTCAGAAATTGACTATTTCCACAAGAATGCACAAAACATTACCATATTTAAACTATTTATCAGATTTCCGTCTTACATCTCTAATCTGGCATTCAACACGCATACAACAATACTGAGCGTAACTGAGCATCACTGAGTATTACTGAGCATTACTGAGCATACTGAGCATTACCATTGAGGATAATACGGCTTGGATGGTGAAGGAAGACATTACGCAGGCTTATCAGCACTTCATCCTGCATCATTAAGCACATTCCTAGGGTGGCTTTCATATTTGATTGTGCATATGTGACTCAGAGTACTTCTGTCTGATTGTATGTAAAGGGTTGTAGGGTGCTATTAGTATACCTTCCTCCTTAAGGGGGTGTATTTGGATGGTGACGTGTTATATGGATCACACTGTAATTGCGAAAGTTTGTATGTTTGTATGTATGTTTGTCACTTCTTCACACGTATTGGCTTAACAGATCTGAGTGAAATTCGGAATGGAGATAGCTTATACCCTGGATTTATACATAGGCTGCTTTTTATCCCGGGACACGGCAGGTAAAACCTCGGGCACAGCTAGTGCTATAATAAGATGTGCTCGGAGTTTCATGAATATGGTTTTTAATATTTGCTACTTATCGTCTTGGTTTGATTTTGCAAATTAGATCATATAAATTACTTGTATGAATGTTTAAATCAGGTATGTATTTTAGTCACATGATTTTAAATAATGTGTCATTAATAGAAAAACATAGATCACAAAATAAAGAAGGAAGTCCGAGTAGAACCCGCACTGTAGGTACGAAGCTACAAGTACATAACCGGACTCCGACGGCGGGTCGCGTGTCGTTACACGTGCCGCGTCAGAAGAGTTAAGAGCTATGCGATAGTAAGAGAGGCGCTCTGTAGGTTAATATGACTGGTAGGTATGCAGCGCTACGCGAGCTGAATTGGATTTTATAGCGTCATAGCAAGAGTCGCTATTTGTTTAAATTTCTTTGCGGAGTGATGCTTCTGTCCCTTAGTATTCTGTGATAGAACACAGTCTTGCGTGATTTTTAACCGAATTAAAAAAAGGCGTAGGTTCTCAATTTGATTGTATTTTTTATGTTTGTTACCCCAGAACTCCGTCATTTATCAACTGATAAAAAAAATGTGTTGAGTTCAGTATAGCTTCAACATAGCCTTATATAAATTTCATCGATATTCGAAATTGAACTTCGACGATACATCATAGTTGAAGTCGGTTTTGTAAACTTGTAAAAAGTATTCCGATAAAAAAATCAGTTCTATTTTCTGAAACTTTTAAAAACAACCCTAATAATTAGAGTTCGGTATACTTTCCACTTTACTAAGTAACAAGTCTCTCGGATACCACCCATATCATTAACTTTACATAGTTAAAACATTAATAACTTGTAAGTCATATAAAGTTTATCAGTTCCCGCAGCCAACTTATGGTTCCTAGCATAGGTCAGCCTCTGATAAGTCATTGTTATATTAGCTGATAATAAATTATGTTACTCAGAAAAGGTTAATGAAGAATCCATTATTCACGGAGCGCCTTGACCTTTACGCCTACGTACGGGAAACCAAAATAAAGTTGCTGATATAATCAAACTTATAATTTAATGCTAGTATTGTCTTGATACTTAAATTATACTAGAAATTGTTAAAAGGGTATTAAAAACAAATACACATACCTAAGTCAATAATTTACTAGCATTTACTATGTCAAGGGAACAATAAATTAAAAAATAAATGACGCCTCACGATCACATTCATAGATCCTGGGCCCTAACTAGGATTCCTTGTTTCTAGGAAACCAGCAACTACGAGGACAATTGTCCCACAACAACCGACACAAAAAAAATACTTGCGCTTTTTTTCTGTGCACAAAAACTTGTCCCGTCACGGGAATCGAACCCGCAACATCGGCGGTGTATGCGATTTGAGCCAACCTACACAACCACTACACCACAGAGGCAGTCATAACAATAATCCATCATTGCAAGATATGAGACCTAAAATCTGCCTCAGTGTGACGAGCGCAATGCAGCGGCATGCATGGTATAAAGCCGGATTTACGCTATTAACACGTGTCGTGTCATAATGCACATCAGAGGTACATCAGAGCTTATCCGATTCATATATTTTATATAGAAGCGTGCACACTATTCTGACGTGATACGCTCTGACGCTGCGTCAGAATAGTTGGATGGATAATTCATTTTTACTTTTTTTTAAATCTTTGGTACAAGAGCTGCACTAGTTACCCCTGGCCACGCTCATTTTACCTAGGATTCTAGAATTCAGCTAAGTATCAGCTTGAAGCACTAGAGTAAATCGGAGGGCGAGCCAAGAGACTCATTGGCGACGACGCGCTATTCGAGTCAAGACTCCACAGTCTTGAACATCGACGCATAGTAGCCAGCCTATCGGTATGTTATCGGATACATTTCGGCGAGTGTGTGTCGGAATTACACCAACTAATTCCCCCGTCCCCGTTTCATCATCCGACTACTAGACGTACGGCAACGCGCCACCGTTATATGGTGGACATTCCTACAGGTACTATCTTGGCAAGCGTGCTACATCGTCGCTTACCAAGAGGTGAGATAGTGGTCAAACGCTAATTGTTGAATTTAAAAAAAAATAACAACATTTACCCAATTTATTTATTTAATCTTTATTTCAAGCAACATTAAAATAAGTTACAGATGTTATTTACTTATTCTACGGCCCATATAAATATATACCTTAGAACTAACATACATATAATTTACCTATATTAAAATATTTATGTGACACGTTTTGTCGGCGACGTGTGACGCAACTGCGCGGTGTCAGCGGTGACGCTTGCAGCCGTCCGTCGAATCGTCGAAACACGACACCCTTTGGCCAATATTCGGCGGGTGCTGATATTATTAAATGTTAGCTACCCCTAAAACTACATTAATACTATTTATCACCTACCATAAACTGCAACACAAAGCAAACAGAAATATAAGTTTTCAACATTTCACCGACTTAAGCTTGAATAACATGCAAGCTGGCAGTTTTCCGAGTATAATTTCATGAAAGGCCATTACGGATTTACCACGGTGGTAGGTGGTGGTAGCTAGCTGAGCTTGCGAAGTGAACGAGTCCATTCGTTACCACGTGGGGCTAGTAAAAGTGGGGGAAAATGCGCAAAAAACTTCTTTCTACAATTACTTCTACTACGATGTATATTTTTTATTTAACCAAGTGATGAGACGAACAAGTCGATCGCCTGATGGTAAGCGCCACACCTAGCAAAAAAATTGGAGTGCCATCCAAAACTTTAATGCCATGAAAAGCACTGCATTGCGCTCATCACCCCAGACATCAGACATTAAATCTCATATGCCCAGTAATTATATGATTTTAATGCAAAGTATGGACATTTATAAATTTCAAATCAATAGTCCTGGAGTGATTGTTTTTGTGTTTGTTTTATGGTATTAAGTAATAAGACGAAAAGGTCTTTTGCCTGATGGTTAGCGTCAAGCTTGTCCATAACAATTGCAGCGCCATCCAGAAATTTATATACCGTGCAAATTACTGAATAGCACTGCATTGCGCTTATCCCGAGTAATCAGATATTAAATCTCATATGCCAAGTAATTAAGCTGGCTACAATGCCTTTTATACCGGAAAGATGAAGGAAACTCGTGGTGGAGGGAGTGAGGAATTTTGGAAGTAGGTACTGCTGAAGTTACTTTAATCGTTTTAAAGTAGAAATGAAGATAAGAAAAATACGTTAAGGAAGGCCAGAAATATTTAAAAATATATTTTTTTTACATTACAATCCGCTTACGCCATTGCCCGTTTGATGTAGGTCATCTGTTAATTGCCGGTTTGTTGGCGTGGAAGTGCCGACAGCATCCGAACGAGTTGTAGATGTTGAATATCTAAAGAAGTGAATCGCTAAAGGCATAGTTACAGTACATGAAGCCGTCCTTGTACCTTAAGCGATTTTAGTTTTTTTTACGCTTAATATATCTATGTTTGGCCACTATTTCGCCTGATGTGATGCGATGACGTGGCCTAAGGTGGAGCACATAGATCTAGAGTGAGATATAGATCCCGATTGTTCACTGAACATCATCCCGAAACACGACTAGGTCGCTTGACGGCGGATAAAAATAGATAAATAGGCGCTTTAGATTTCAGCGGTTTAGCCTGCATTTTGGATTAAACACTCCTTGAGCAAGTTGTGTCCCTTGCACTTCCACCAGTTGTACTTCAAATAATAATATCGCTAACATTTTTGGCCCCTAATTTCTACCGCATTAATTTGAATAGCGGTACCTAATTTATTTTTTGAAAACCATTTTTTCTCTCTGCAGTGTATACCTACTATAGCCAGTACTACTATTTCAAGATAGATAGAACGTTTATTTGTCTCTTCAACACACATGTATATTCAATTTTAAGACACTTAATTTAAAAAAATAGGTAAGTACTATGCCTAAACATCTTTTTTACTTAAACATCTTTTTTACTCAAATTCACAATACATGCATTACACTATGTCACAGACATTAGGTACTAGGCAAACTATGTACTACACAAACTAAAAAAGGCACAGTACTATAAAATAAATGTATTGTGTGTTGCAGTTATGACAAATGGGCCATAGCTCAGCGAATAAAATTACTCAAAGAGCAAACACTGATTTATAGCTATTACCCTGAGTCTGAGGTAAAGAAGCGAATCGCAAATTAGTAAAGCGCAATACAACTATATACCTACGATTTAATAAGTAATAAAATAAAATGTGTGAAAAATTATAATAAAATAAAAAAATAAAATAATAATTTATTGTGACATAATAGATATTTCTACAGAGTAGTATTGAATCCATAAGCTCTCGAACTAGTTCAAACTCTGTTTCGAGAGCCAAAATAATAGGTTAGTTCCTCCTTTCCTAAGACCAGCCTCATAAGAGTCTGGGTACCAGAGGAGGACGAAGTATTTTATAAAGTTTTTTAAGTTAACTTATACTCTACTAACTTAACAGATTTCCACTTTTGAAGGCTTCATTACCCCGTTTCCCTCATTTATTATTTTCCCAGACTTCCCTTGCGAAAACCCGGTTAATTTTTCCCCACTTCCCGTCTCCGTGAATTAAGCAAATCAGGGCAGATTTGTGAATAAAACGGGCCAGGGCCGACCTGATTCAAGCCAGATCGATGTTTCAATTTTGGAAGTGGAACTGTTTAACTATTCATAAATCCAGTATTAGTTCACAAAGTTATACTGCAGGGCTGTTGCGAGCAGTGGCTGAGGTTGTGCGTTTTCTGTCTAATTGGTGTCACCCCGGGTCGGTCACATTATTAGATATTTTTTTCAGTCCTTGTGGTAATTTGGGCTTGAATCCAACATAGAACCGTGTTTTAATATAACATAATAATTCTCAAAAATCAGCAAGCATTTGTTAACCTTAGCGCTTATTTATTTATTTAATTCTTTATTGCACTATTACAAGAAATGTAAAAAAGGGGAACTTAATGCTAAAGCATTTTCTACCAGTTATCCAGTGATGGTAAAAGAAAGTTACAAAGCGTGCATCAAAAAAAAAACTAACAGTAAAACAAAATAAATATCGTAATACATATTATCGTAAATTAGCGCTTATAATTCTTCGAACAAACCTTTATCGCACTTTCGTACTTCGTAGATTTCAGACCTGTTGATCTTAATATTCTACATACACCACAAATAGTAAGTACCTATACATAAGTGAGTTCACGAAATTCATTTATATTTTATTAATCAGCACGAATCCATCTACTGTTTGATATGGACCTCTTCTCATTAACACCTTCTTCCGGTCCTGTCTTATCCGTAGCTCTCCGACGTTACGATGTCATTAATATATTTGAATAGAACTTAATCACTGTTATAACCCTATACAGTATACATGCCGTCGACTGTTGCCTACCCAGATACGGGTTAAGTTATAACTGGAGTCATAACTCGTATAATTTTGTAGGTGTATCCGTATGAATAAATGAGAAGGCTATTTTTTGGAGTGCTTTCCTTGTTTCTGTTATTTGTATGTAATACGATAGTGTTACTTGAAGTAAGCTATTAACCTAGTTGATGGTTTTTGGGTCATAATTTTATTTTATTTTTATCCAACTGTACGGAAAGTGTTGGAAAGAAGGTACAAAGCCTTGAACATAACTAATTGTCGCAGGGTGACGAGCGCAGTGCAGCACCGCGCAGGATTTTGCAAAACAAAGTTCTGGGTGGTGCTGTTATTGTTATGGGCTGGCGTATTGCTTACCATCAGGCAAACAACCAACTCGTCTCGCCATACAGTTACATAAAAAAAAAAACATAGACGACCAGTGGCTAGCCTATCGATTTTTTACAGACTACATTTTGGGGAGTGAGCACCTGATTCCTTCATCCCATTGCATCTTAGGACCACCAGGTGAGGAGAGTCACTCCACCATTACATTGTGCACAAACCACCAGTCCGCACAAAGCGCTTCGCTGAGTCTTTACGTACTGCTAAGGAGTGGAACTCTCTACTGGAATCTTTATTTCCTTTCAACTACAATGGGTTCTCTTTAAAACAAGAGTGAATAGGCACCTCGTGGGCGAACGTGCTCCACCTTAGACCGTGACTACGCTTACCATCAGGTGAGTTGTTGTCAAAAGTAAGCCAAAGTAAGTCATTCATCATATGAAATGGGTTTACATCCTTAATTCAAAATGTGTTCAGTGCATCACAGATGCACTTATGAATGTCAATTCACCACAATGACTCTACCACCACTACTAAGGAATACTAAGGGACAGAAGGATCACTCCGCAAAGAAATTTAAACAAATAACGACTCTTGCTATGACGCAATAAAATTCAATTCAGCTCGCGTAGCGCTGCATACCTACCATCATATTAGCCTACAGAGCGCCTCTCTTTCTATCGCGTAGCTCTTATCTCTTCTGACGCGGCACGTGTAACGACGCGCGACCCGCCGTTGGTGTCTTGGCTATGTACTTGTAGCTTCTTACCTACAGTGCGGAGCGCGCTAGGCCTGCCACTATCCAGAAGATATGGCAAGAAACGGTCATTTTTTTACAATATTTGTTACAGTTTTTAAGATTGGGAGTTTTTTTTGTTGGTTTCAACTTTCAAACAATAACAGGTTTCTAATGAACGTCAATTCACCACAACAATGACAATAAAAACATATTTAAACTTGCGAGACATACATTTATATAATCCGGTTAATCAATCAATCAAAAGTTCTTTATTCAATATCAGCATCACAGACGCACTTATAAACCTCAATTATTACAATGACTCTACCACGGTATCGGAAAAAAACCACTACTCAGAAGATACGGAAAGAAACTGAGAGGCATTTGTTGAAAAACTTTTGTTACAATATTTTATGTTTGTTTTAGACAATATTATGTTTCTTATGTGCCAGTTGGCTACTTGGCCGAAGCGGAATGTTCCATGCATCTTTGTCTTCTATGTAATTACTAACTGTATAGTATGCTTTTTTCATTAGAATACTTTTCACACGCAATTTGAATTTACTTTCTTTGAGCTCCGTTATACATTTTGGAATGTTATTGTAGAAACGTACGCAACTGCCCATAATGAAACCAAAAATATAGTTTCTTTCTGTAGTTCGCGCTCTCATACACTGAGAAGCTCTTGCTAAAATCAAGGATAGTGTTTTGTTTTTATGTAATATGCCTTTCTGTGTTTCACGCGAACAGAGTCGCTGACAAACGCTAATATTATATAGACGACGATAAAACTGTAGGTATTATTGGGCTTTGGTCACTCGTCCAGTGAATACTAATTGCGACCAAAATGTTGTGAATAATTTATTGGCGGCGAACTGAAGCCGACCCCCAGGTTACTAGAGATGGGAAAGAAGGCATCCTGATTAGAATAGTTCAAGTTTGAAATATATACTCGGTAAGTTGAATGGACATTTGAGACTTGGAGTCGTCTCACGGTGACGAATGCAGTGCCGCATAGAATTATTCACTATGCTATTCTAATTTTTTGTGTGGCGCTGCTATTGTTATGGGCAAGCGTGGCACTTACCACCTTGCCTATCTTATTATTAATTATATATTTTAGCCGTGCTCGTCCCACTGCAGGGCAAAAGTGTCTTTTGCGGCCAATCCTTCAGAGTCTAGTTCATTCCGCCATCTCCGTCTGGGCCTGCCGTGTTGTCGTCGGACGTCTGACTCAGTGGTGAGTTCGGCCTACATCTCGTTCAAAATGCGGCAGACGTAACCATCTCATTATGTTAAAAAAATTACATCGTCGGTATGTAGTAATTGCAAAAAAAAAAAAATCTCTTGCCACATTAAAACTATTAAAACATTTTACTAATATAAAAAATTTCAGAAAACGCCCAAATGGAAGTTATCTAGAAATATGAACACTGACATAAACTTTTAACAGCCCCATAATGTTCTGAATTCCCCCCCGAACCTGGGACGGTCCCGTTTCCCGTTCGTCCCGACAATAATCGCGGCTGTGACGCAATCCCAACTATGGCCAACTTTGGAATACGGCCAAAAGGAGACTTGGGAACGTAGACGACAGTGGTAGACACCGCTTCATAGACACCGAGGCTTCATTCCTTTTAAAGAGTTTGTACTAAAACTGCCTTTTTTCTTTACCATATAGTAAATGCAAAAGTATCTCTCTCCCCCTCCCTCCTTCCCTCTCTCCCTCTCAACCCCTCTCTCTCCATCTGTCTTTCTCGCCTTCTCTCTGTGTGTGTTTTTATTACCATCATATAACTCCATATGTAGAATACGTTACGAAACTCGACTATGAAGATGAAGATATTTAAAATTATTCGTGGTTCTGCCGCTTTTCTCACTATGGTTTCCTGTTCCTGGTTCCTGGTTATCCTTTTGGATTCAAACAAAATCTAATTAGTGATACTTGGCCTAACTGGGACTCAAAGTCCAGAGCTCCGTATTGTAAGTCGTATAACTTACGACTTGGCCACGTTCGCTGTAATCGATTCAAATCTCATTCATTTTCAAATAAATATAGGTGTCACAAAGTTTACCGTAGAAGACGTGTAAATAGGGCGTCCAATAATTCAGTGGTCCACGCGCGACGCCTACGACTAACAAATTATGAATAATGTAATGTTATATCTCCTTGAAATGGAAAATAGCGGTGGGAACATCAGAGAGGACGTTTTATTCGCTCGGAGGCGTTATTTGGTCGGCCCGAAGCCGTAAAAACTCGCTAGTTTGTTTATTATAGTGCGGAAGTACGAGAAAAACTGTATAGAGTCTTTCTACGGCAAAACGAAGAAATATGGCTGTTGTCTTTTTTCGACGGTAATTGAGCTGTTTTGTCTTCTACTAGCTGCGCTCCGTGGTTTCACCCGCAGTTTTACAGCTTTTCCAGTTGTTCTGCCGCCAAGCAGTCATCATCATCATCATCATCATCATCAGCCCAACACGTTCCCACTGCTCGGACACGGGCCTTCTCTCAAAGAGAGAGAATGGGCCATAATCCGCCACGCTGGCCCAGCGCGGGTTTGTGGATGTCACATGTCCTTGACTGTGAAAAATTCTTGGACATGCCGGTTTCCTCACGATGTTTTCCTTCACCGTTTTTAGAGCGAGTGTTAAATCCGCACATAACTTAGAAAGTCAGTGGTGCGGGGCCAGCGGAATTCGAACTCGGGTGCGTCGGATCGAAAGTAGCACGAGCTCCCACTGAGCCACACTCGCTCTTAACCACACTCGTTCTTAGCCACACTTGCTCTTGCTTCAAGCAGTAGTGTACAAGTATTACTGTGTTCCGGTTTGAAGGGCATTGTGGCCAGCGAAATGACTGGGCATATGAGACTTAATATCTGATGTCTCGGGGTGATGAGCGCAATGCAGTGCTACGAGTGTGCAGTGGTTTTTAAGGTTTTAAAAGTTCTGGGCGGAACCGCGTGACGCAGGCGTGGCGCTTACCATCAGGCGAACGACTTGCTCGTCTCATCACTTAGTTCCATAAAAAAAAACAGTTATGAAAATTCCTCCGCAGCAATGCACTGCGCTCGCCATTCTGAGACAATATAGCTTTTTAGTTTCATAATGCCCGCAGTGATTTCGCTGATACCAATCCAAGAGGCCTCTCGAATACGAGAGGTCTTCTGGAAAAAATATTGAATAAACAATATGTTTCTATACATTTAACTACCTTATCACAATCAATACCTAGGTAGTTCGATATCAAATACCTTGTTATTAAAATAATTATAAATATATATTTTATTATATTTGTACAAATATAATTGAATGTAAATATATATTTGTTTCATGTTCTTTAAAATATGTTTGTCACGTATCGCATATTATATTACCTATTTCTTATTATGTACAACACCAAACCGCATTGTTTCTCGTACTTCTTCTATCCATCCAAAGGTTGTCTGGAAGAAATCGCTCTAATGTATAATTGTTCGTCAAATTTAATATTTTGTTAATATTATTTTTACTATTGTGTTTGCAATAAAGTGTTATTGTATTGTATTTTATAATTATTGTGACATGGTACTACAATGTATATGTACCTACTTTGAATTGATGCTGATCCGACCATCATATTACATGTCAACTATCCTATCCCCTCCGTCTATGCAGCGTATTGCTGTGCAATATTGTGCATACCAGCATTATTAGCTGGATTCTCTGAATTCTTGTCTGAATATCTCATTACGTTGTTGCTCTAAGAATGTTCGGTAAATAAACAGATATTAGTTATGTATAGGAATTTGCAGCTTCGTGAGAATTTGACGATTCGTATTACTTAAGGCTCTTAGGCTATCCACAAGCGATCGAATTTATACTAATATATATAATGAGGGTACGTCAGGGGGCGGTCGTTTTCTGGTGGGTCAGACATGTGGAAACGCGGACAGTTTAGTACGGAACTGACTTTCTCTTCACAACCAGTTCCTCCGTGGAACATAATACTCAGACGAGGGTTTCTCCAGAAACTGCCCACCCATCAGGAACCGAATTATAGACAATGTCATGACAACCGCAGCCACTCATTTGTCCACATTACTATTCTATATATATCTATGTGTTCCGCACTTACCACTCCCAAGCATTGAGCACTTGAGAAAGAAGATGCCAAGTCGCTACCACTCGACGTTTCCTAGATAAAAATACGAAAGGTTTTTTTTTCGCTTAATACATCTATGTTTGGCTACTATCTCGCCTGATGTGATGCGATGACGTGGTCTAAGATGGAGCACATAGATCTAGAGAGAGACGGCAGTTGAGCGACTGCTCAGACCCGTCTCCCCGATGTAATTAGTCATCATCATTATCAGCACATCACGTTCCTACTGCTGGGACATGGGTCTTCTCTCATAGAGGGAGTATGGCCCATAATCCACCACGCTGGCCCAGTGCGGATTGGTGGATGTCACATGTCCTTGAATTTTTGTGATAAATTCTTGGATACGCCGGTTTCCTCACGATATTTTCCTTCACCGTTTTTAGAGCGAGTGTTAAATCCGCACATAACTTAAGAAAGTCAGTGGTGCGGGGCCAGCGAGATTCGAACTCGGGTGCGTCGGATCGAAAGTTGCACGTTCTCCCACAGCCACACTCGTTCCAAAACGGTATTAGTAAGGTTCAAAGTAGAATTCAAAAGATAACGGGCTAAGCTCTCGCTCCAACATTTACATTTATACATATTTATGTCAATATATCGCATGACATCAAATTCTATCGCTACTCTGCTTGATCATTACGTAAACTAATTAGTGGATCGTATTGCTCATTACGTGGGTAAACGTTATCAAAACAACCAGACTCGAGTAGATATCAAACATAACAGCTATATATAATTTAACAGCTTTCAGGCAGTGCTTTTCGCTGGAGACTTTTGTATACCCAATAATTTCAATTAATTTTAATCAAACTTTACCAAAATAACCAGATTTGTGTATATATTGTACTATTATTTATTCCGTGGTAGAGATATGAAACAACTGATCGATATATAAGAACTGAATACATATAATATAACAGCAGTCAGGCAGTGTTCTTCGCTAGAGATTTGACCAATAATTACAAGTTTTGTTTGGGTCAAATCTTGCAAGTTGAATCAGAACAACTTCCTCCACATCCTACGGAGTTGAAATTTTGCATACTTGTTAAAGTCCGGTGACAATGCAATGCCAGCTGATCTGATGATGGAGACGGAAGGTGGTCTATGGAAGTTCTTGGCGGATAATCGTAAACTACTAGTATTTGGGCTTATTTTAATCTGCTCGCGGTTCCGAATTAGTTTAAAGCTTGTCTTAAAAAATATATTTTACAAATAAAATCTTGTTTAAATTAATTTTAAACGAACTGTTTCATTCGCCTTCACAACAGTATTTTTACGGCGGTCCAGCTTCTGAGTATTTTAGGTCGATAGATGCAGTGCGGCGTCGTACGCAATGTCTCACTATATCAACCGCCTGAAATGCTAAAACGTAAAAGTGCACTTTGGCTGTAGCATAGGAATATACAATAACGATTCCTATGGCTGTAGTTCACAGGAGAACAGTTTTTTTTTCAATTCGTATTAATTTTTATGTTGGTACAATAATGTTTACTGAACTCGCAGGATTTTTTTAATAACGAGGCCATTGTTAATAATAATATCGAAGTGTTTCTACAAGTATGTTATTGACCATTTTTTCAGACACATAAACTTTAGTGTTACTCTATCAATCAACCAAATCAAATCAATCAAAATCCCTTTATTCATTTTGGCATCACAGACGCACTTATGAACGTCACATTATCACAATGACTCTACCGCCTCACCGTATCGGAAAAAGAACCACTACTCAGAAGATACGGCAAGAAACTGGGGGGCATATTTTTTAGAGATTTTGTTCAATTTTTTGGGTTTTTACAATGTTATGTTTCTTATGTACCAGTTGGCTACTTTGCAGAAGTGGTATTGCTATACTTTATATTACTATGCCGTATCATTGCTAAGCATCAAGAGGTGAGGAGAGCAATCTGGTGAGATAGTTGGTTAAATACGTATGAGCCAATAAATATATAATAATGAAATATTTTTTTTAATGTTGTGCGTTTTCAGTCAGCATATGTCTTCGATGTCGAATCGAATAGTCTTCCGCTGAGGTGCAAACTGCAAACTGGATTGTGCGGTGAGTGCGGTGTCTTTACCAGGGATGTTACAGAGCCTCGACTCCAGGGGTCCTACTCCGAGTTGCTTTCGTTCGCTCGTTCGTGCGGACTAAAAGAGACACTCTTATGCCTGTTGCATAGCGCTGCCCCTTTTATCCGACAGAACGAAGATCGTAATTACTTTTTCAGAGTAAGGCCTCAGTTTCGGAAAGGTCGGATTTCGGAATTTGCGACCTCGGCGTCGCCTCCATATCATTTAAAACGGAAACAATACGATGATGATGTATTCCTAGCCTTATTCGGCAACGGCGACTGACTTACGTTAAGTTACTGTACGTGTTTGGTGCATCCTCACATGACTGACGTATCCAATTTTAGCTGTAAACGTACGATTACATGTGCTACATGTGAGGACACCGTTCGCGTAATTATAAAATATGTATGAAGGAGGAGGAATAATTTAATATATCAAAGGTCGAAACGAAGCGTGTGCGTTTTTTATTTGTTGTAGGAATCCCTTTCCGTCCACTCGTCACGTCACGCTTCGTACATAAACGCTAAGTATATACCGGGTATAAGAAATAATAGGTATCGCTTTATTCGAAGTAGTTTTAGACCGATAGATATTGATGAACTCAGTCAAAGGAACTAACGATTTTACTTGGAAATGATAACCCTAATGTATGCCCAATATGACAGCATCACTAATACTACAATGGTGTCTGGGTGCTGTGGGACCATGGTCCTCTTAGATGGTTCCCTATAGATATAGGGTATCCTAATTAGGGGTTAAGATGTATGTGAGCATTGGGCGTTATATATTTTACTTATATGCAAACATGTCGCGTTTAAGTTTGTGAATTTACACATCTTTCCCTGCTTTCGCCACTGGTTCCGACTTCGGTAAATCAAATTTAAAGTCTCCGACTCGGGTTTCCGTAAAACTAACTTTGGACCATCCCTATTCTACGTATGCCCGACCCGGCTACAGCACAGATGCACTTTTGTTGTAGTTTACTTTCAGCTAGAAAGTTTTTTATTTGTTTTGTTTTATTCCATATGCATATATTTGCACGCTTTTATTAGCGCCCGTTTTTACGATATTTTATTTTATGGAGTATAGCGTTGCCAAAGCTTTTTTGCGAGGGAATAACAGGCCGAACTTTTAACTTGTAGGTAGTGAATCAAAATCCATTTAAATTTAATTTATCCAGGTACAGTTGCTGTGAAACGCTTTTTTTGTTGAAAAATATATTTTTCACGACAAGCTTTTCACACATTCGTAATCGAAACCGCGAGCAGATTAAAATGAGAACAAAATCTAGTAGTTTACGATTACCCGTCAAGGAGTTCCATTGCCCACCTTCCGTCTCCATCATCAGATCAGCTGGCTGTCACAATAATATTGCACTGTCATCGGACTTTGACAAGTACGCAAAATTTCAACTCCGTAGGGGAAGTGGTTCTGATGCAACTTACAAGATTCCACCCGAACATACATAGTTACACACATACATACATAGGTACATACATTGCAGTTAAATAAAAGCTTGTAAAAAATGCCTGACTATCACATACATAAATAAAATAAACGCAAATAGCAAAATTATAACTTTTCTTTTTTTTTATGTGACTTAATGACGAGACGAGCTGGTCGTTTGCCTGATGGTAAGCAATACGCCAGCCCAAAAAATAACAGCACCACCCATAACTTTGTTTTGCAAAATCCTGCGCGGCGCTGTACTGCGGTCGTCACTCTGAGACAATTAGCTGTTGAGTCTCATAATGCCCAGTAATTTCGGTAATAACTTCAGTCAAAATATTTGCTCTTTAAAAAACAAAAGAATAAATATTAAATTTCTAAAATTCAAACTTTAAAGCTAATCTAATAAAACCAAATAACCCTCAATAAGACACACAATACAGCCCCTAACAGAAAATACATTTAAAATATTTTCTTGGCACAAACCATATTGACCCCTGTCACCTCGAGGTTATTATGACCTGACCTGACCTGACCTGACCTTCAGCGTGTAGACGCTGCTTAAACCCACATTGGTTTGTGAACTGCTAGTTAGAAGTTTCGCACTTTGAAATGGTAATTTGTAATTGGCTAATGGATACACAGACATTTTGCGGAAAACTTAATTGATGCTAAAGACGATACTCGGTTTAATTTTAGAGGAGACAAAGTGAGTTCAAGAGCGTTACATTAGATAGAACAATAGGCTGTGGTACAATATAATAAAGGTACGTACGTATTACATAATTAAGACACACTTACACACACCCTCTCACCCTGGTTTGTACAGAGTACCTTGCGAGGACCTCTCCTAAACCTATCCATCCGAGGACGTCTCAGAAAAGGTATTTAACAACATCGTACGTCATCGTTTCCTAGACGAGTAAGTAGCAAATCAAATTCTAAGCCTGACTGGCTGGTTTCTATATTGCTATCTCAACTTTTTTTGACGAGAATCTTCACGTCTGTTGCGAGGACCCAAAATACACTCCATCACATGGCACTCGGTATACAAAGCGAGGACCATGTGTGTGAGCCTTCTGAGCACCTCACGGACCTGCCAAGTGATGCCCTTTCGAGGACGTTTTCCTTACACAAAGTCTAACTTCAAGTACTTTTCGAGGACGTTGTGTTAGACATATCATTACCAAAGCGAGGACGACTTTTCCGAGTACAGCTTGTACAAAACGAGGACCCTTTGTAGTATCCATTATCAGCAATGATCAAACACCGTCTTCTTTACACTAAATCTAACTTCAAGTACTTTTCGAGGACGTTGTGTTAGACATATCATTACCAAAGCGAGGACGACTTTTCCCGAGTACAGCTTGTACAAAACGAGGACCCCTTTGTAGTATCCATTATCAGCATTGGTCAAAGAACAGAAACACCGTCTTCTTTACACAAAACCTAACTCCAAGTACTTTTCGAGGACGTTGTGTTAGACATATCATTACCAAAGCGAGGACGACTTTTCCCGAGTACAGCTTGTACAAAACGAGGACCCCTTTGTAGTATCCATTATCAGCATTGGTCAAAGAACAGAAACACCGTCTTCTTTACACAAAACCTAACTCCAAGTACTTTTCGAGGACGTTGTGTTAGACATATCATTACCAAAGCGAGGACGGGTACAGCTTGTACAAAACGAGGACCCGTTAGTGGTACCTATCTAATGTTGGTATATATCGGCCAAAAACAGAAACACTGTCTTCTTTACATTAAATTTAACTTCATGTACTTTTCGAGGATTAGCCCTTGTCTAGCCACTATTGGATATGCGCCACTCTTTAGTCTATCAGTTAAATATTAATTTCTACCTGAGCCAATCTAACTCACATACATACTTAAAATTCAGACAACATCATCTTTCCATCTCGCTAGTGGATTATCTATTGATATCTTCAGGCCTCTAGACGTACGTAACCACTTTCGGCTACCTATTGTCTCCATTGTAATATTACCAAGTTCTCAACAAGCCGATCGTCATTTGAGTTCCGCTATACGTTGTCGAACATTTGATTCCATATTTTGGTTCTTAGTGAGATACCGAGCGTGGAGGAATTTTCCATAGCACGCTGTACTACTTTTAAATTATTTATGTTCTCGTTTGTAAGTGTCTTAAGTCCCTGCACCATAATTTAGGATACACCATGATATTGGAAGATTATTTTTTGGATGACTCAGTCATCTTAATAAAGTCTTATTATGCGAATAATTATGTATATTTGCCTATCCTTGCTTAACTTGAAAATTCGTTGATATCTTAAGGAATCAAGATGATATCGTTTACAAACCGAAAAGTGATATATTTTCCATCTATGTTGACTCATGGTCTGTGTTAAGGCATGGTGAAGCATCAACCGTGCCTCTTAATATTTCAAAAGCTTTTGATAGGGTCTGGCAGCCTTATCAACAAGCTTCCTGCTTTTAGACTTTAAGATAGCCTGTCTCTGGATCGCGGACTTTCTTAGAGAACGATCGATTCGAGTAGTCATCGAGGGCAGTTCGTCCGATCATTTGGACATAAATGCCGGTGTAGCTCAGGGCTCCGTACTCTCCGCAACCCTATTTCTGCTGCACATCAATGACCTGCCGGTATATTTTTAAATGCAGATGATAGCACGGTGCCATCTACAATAGGACGGATATGCCAAGTACCTGCTAGAAGCATTGGAGGCTGTAGATCGAAGTGCAAAATGACTTATTGGTGATGAACAACAGGTCGCCACAAAGCTGCATAATCTTGAACATCGACGTAAATCTGTAAATCTGGCTGTCAATCTTTTATAGGATACATTTCATATTCCCATTACTTAATAGACATTTCTCCAATTAATACAAAGCGTTTTGGTTCCACGTTTATAGTGCGTACTGCTACGGAATTAAACTCTTTGTGGTCTTCTTTGTTTCCTAATAACTACAATTTGGATATCTTCAAGGCCAGGGTGAATATGTTTCTTCTAAATTTACGTGGTCCATATTAAGCCACATCCTCGTTAACCTCAGGCGAGATGGTGGTGGTAGATCTATCATTATTATGTCGCTCTTTTTCGCGGGTTGCACACTCGGTCTTTTGGAAGGCTTGCGCGGGGACATGAGTCCAACACATAGAGGTACCCTCCTTCCACTCCTCACGTTTCTGGGCCATTGTTTGCCAATAATGTAGATCTATCATATTATACAAAAAAGACTCCTCATTAATTTCATTTTATTGTCATAGGATATCTCAATGTAGCTTCCAAAAGCAAAAGCAAAGGCCTTCTAGCTCTTTCCACTGTCCTTCTTTTTTGTATACACTTGATTGTATGATTAATGTACAGGTCGTTCTCTTGATGGAAAAAAAGAAATACGCCTACCTATAACAGTTGTAGCGCCACCCAGAACTTTTTGAGTCTACATTCTTGTCATGTTTCCTTCCATGGATTTCTAGATTTTCAAGCTTGTCTCTATGTACATTTGTGCTCATATTTAACATACATATTATGCGTAGTGCATAATATTATGCAGGTATTGAAAACTTAGATCTTTTGATATCATAACTTAGTAGGTTATATAATTTACGTCCAGATTCTTTGGGTTCTCATCTATTTAAAATAGTTTGGTTTATGTTCATTTTTCAGATGAACAAAATACCACATGGGTGGAGCGTAAATATACCTTGGATAACAGTCTGGGTATCACCATGTATTAAGCTTTTTAAAATTCTGTATGCATTTTTATATTGGCTTTTTTTTATACAAGCTTAATGTTTTTATACATTGATCAAAATAATAAGTTAGAAATAGTGTTTTAATTACGATCTGCTTTTGTTATATGTAAGAAGCTTAAATAAAGGAATTTTATGTTAAAACGCTTTATCTCTTGTAGAGCGTTACTGTTAACTTATTCCCTTTTTTTAATTTTTGTGTTTTGATATATACGTGGTCAAACTTACTCTCATATTTTTGACAAAGTGAGGACGGAAAATTTTACACAAGGTCCTCAGTTTGTCAGAAAATTACTCTTTATACACAAAGTCTGGAAAACCTACCAATCCGAGGACGTCTGTGTAAAAATAAACACATAGGACCTCGAATTGGTACTGAAGCTCGGCAAAAGTGTTAATCCAGTGTGTATTAATTCGATAGTGGCGCCCTCTAAATCTCACACACTTATACACGCCAACTTGACTCTTCATGACTAAAACGAGGACCTTTTTAGATTGCCTTATTAAATGCAGAGTTAGGTTCAAAATCGCACGTAAAACACGATTATGTTGTCAGGCCCATCCGAGGACCCACAAAAAAGTCCTCGCTTTGAAAAGGTCCTCGGATGTGCCTTGTGTATTCAGGTCCAAGTCCTCGGAAGGTACTTCAAACAAACGCACCCTCTCTCACACACACACACACACACAAGAATTCAAACTTTAGAAAAGCATTATACGAATTATTTTTTTTAAGTACTTGGACGTTTTCAGAAATTCTCTATTTAAAAAATGGACATTATGCGAATTTGACATCTTGTACCCGCATGACCTTTTGCGAATTGGAAATAATGCGTCTAAAGGAGTTAAATAAAACCGGCCAAGTGCGAGTCCAACTAGCGCACGACGGGTTCCGTACCATTATGTATAAAAACGGCAAAAAATCATGTCTGTTGTATGGGAGCCCTAATTAAATATTTTTTTATTCTGTTTTAGTATTTTTTGTTATAGCGGCAATAGAAATACATTATCTGTGAAAATTTTAACTGTCTAACTATCACGGTTCATGAGATACATCTTAGTGAGAGGCGGACAGACGGAATGACGAACGGACAGCGGAGTCTTAGTAATAGGGTCCCGTTTTACCTTTTGGGTACGGAACCTTAAAACTGAAAACTTTAAGAAGTTTTAAGAAAAATAACTATTATTATTAAAATTAAATTAAAATGATTTATTTCATAATAGTACAAATTACAATTTGTTGCGACTCTAGCCACCAAACTAGGTGTTGACACACCTGCATCTTGGCAGTTAGCTATATTAGTTAGTTAGTTATTTTAGGCTGGGACTTCCCACACAATATTTCCTAAGCAGGAAGAATACTCCCAGACAAGCTTCTGTGGTACCTTAAGACATTTGAATCAGAAAAAAATCGGTGCTTTATTGAACTGTGGCGATCTTAGGAACCTTTTTCACAGTAATCCGAAAAGCATATATTTCGAAACATTCGCACAATAGTACGCTCTCATTCGGCAAATTGATTCAGCGCATTGTCTAGGAATTTCACAGAAATCCTGATTAAACCCATTGCCGTTTACAGGCTAAATTCCCCATTCTACAAATAGGCACACCGTAACCGCATAATGAGGTATTCAGACAAGTATTTAGTGAATTAATCTAGCTAATAACGCCTAGTATGGCGCGATGGAGGTGAAATTTTAGTGCATACCATGGTCATCATCATCAGCCCATCGCGTTCCCACTGCTGGGACACGGGCTTTCTCTCATAGAGAGAGAATGGGCCATAATCCACCAAGCTGATCCAGTGCGGGTTGGTAGATGTCACATGTCCTTGACTTTTTGTGGAAAATTCTTGGACATGCCGGTTTCCTCACGATGTTTTCCTTCACCGTTTTTAGAGCGAGTTTTAAATCCGCACATAACTTAAGAAAGTCAGTGGTGCGGGGCAGCGTAATTTGAACTCGGGTGCGTTGGATCGAAAGTCGCACGTGCTTCCACTGAGCCACACTCGCTCTTATGAGCTACACTCGCTCTTCTGAGCCACACTCGCTCTTTATACCTGCATACCATGGTGTGGATAGGTATGTATATAAACAGGATATTGTAAGTCTATTTAAATTTCTTAACATACCTAACACTTTAAATAGGAATATGGCGATAGGTATATTATAATGTATACTCCGTGGAATTGAATTCGATATTTTTTTCGAAATATATGTACTCAGTCCATGCTTCAAAATAAATATTTACCCACATCGTAATGTGACTATATGGCACGGGATTCAAATATGTTGTTGACACTGGCCCTAATCTCTCCGTTGGTAATTAGGCCAGGCCATTTTCTACCAAAATAATCGCAGTTTTTAACCGACTACAAAAAGGAAGAGGTTCCTAATTCAACTGCATTTTTTTATCTTTGTTTCGCGATTACTCCGCCAATTATGAATTGATTTTGATGATTCTTTTTCAATACAATATTTACCATCCACCCGCAAATATAGTCAGTTCATTCTCATGGCGCTTGTAACTGTGCCGACATATCGAAATCTCAAAACAAATAAATAATTAACATGGTAAATACACCGTTAATAATATGTAGTGTTCGCACAATATCGAAAAAATCTGCATACTTTATGTGACCCAAAAGGAAATAATTTCTACAGCGGCAAGATTACAAAGCATTTACTACTCTCACTGAGGTTTATGTACCAAAGTAATAAAATTGCATGGAAAGTGGTAGCCGTCGTAAACGAAATTGAAGTTTCACAATATAAATGCGAGGTACGATTTTCATTTGCGAATATTTAGAATTAAAGTGAGCGTGGCGGTCTGCTGCGGCGTTTCGCTCATATTTTGAACTTAGTATTGTGGCGTTTGGTCGTTCCGCTCATATATTCCGTGTAAAATATTTTTGCTATCTATTTCTTTATGGGCTGCCCTTAAATGTTAGGGTGTAGGTACGTTGTCCCCGTTTACCGTGACCCCGTTAAACGGAAACAGTGGTACTTTCATAAAATATTTAAAAATACGTCATGATGTCCCCTTACTCTGTTTCCGATGATATAATAAAGTAAACTTTATATGGGAAAACTACTTTCTGGCGCTTCGCTGGCCGCTGCCGCGGCACGCTCGCTCCGCTCGCTTAGCTCGCGCTGTGTGGTCACAGTTCTAACATAACCTAACCGTACCATATTTGCTGTATCTCCGTACATAATGGTACATAATCCGTAATTGTACAAAAATTTTATGACGTCCTGTTGTCCCCGAAGCGGGGACAAGGCCTACGGGGACAACGGGCTTGCACTAATGTTAGTGCGTTGGGTTATTTACTCGAAAAATATAATGAATAGCGTATCTGGAAAGCTGTATTTTGAATATGTGCGTAACTTACTGCTTTAACTACATATATCTTGTCCAGAAGTTTAAACTTTGACCACTATTTCACATATCACTTATCTATTTTAGTATGAATGTTTTCGTGAGTTTGATTCATTATAAATATTTATTAAAACGGCTGGGACTCACGTAGATTGTTGATTTAGTTGACCTCATTAGACAAACTACGTGAGTCCGAGACGTTTTATGAAATATTTATAATATAAGTCTATGAGTCAGTGTCTGAGTATGAGTATTTATTTATAACAAAATACATATTACATTACGGACATGACTCATGATATGACATTAAATGTAATACTTATTTGCAATTTTGTAATTTTGTGTATGATAATAATAATTTAATAATAACAGTAATTTAATAATAATAATAATTCAATAATTATTATGTCCACTACCTACCTAGTGTTCTTAGGACCTCTCTTCTTATTGCTATGCCTGAACGGGTCCATGAATTTATTGACAACATCTATTTAATTAATAATATTATAGAACGCAATAAATGATTGAAATTGAAATTATTAAATTGAATTAAATTAAATTCCAATTCTTAAAATAACATCAATCAATAAATAATAAAATTGCATAAATTAATCATCATTGTTAATAATTAGGTATGGTAGTAAAATTATATTATTGCCACCTTCACGCATTAACGCTGACGGTACTATCAGCAGAAATAAGTGCAAATAAGACTCCAGAGTCCCACATATCTCCTCCACTGCTCCGGCGAGGCCGCGTAAACGTCAGCGCAATAAATGGCTTCTAAGGGCTAAGCTACACACGCTAGCATCGACGATCGGCGATTCGATCGCTTTTAAGAAACTAGACGCAGCGATAGTGCGTTTCACAGTGCGCACACATTCAAACACCAATCGCAGTAAGATTACCGCAATCATATCGCTAAAACGCGCGCTTTTGATACCGCTATCGCAAAACGCCGAACACCGATGCTAAGAGTAGCAATCGCAAAAACGTGAAACATTGCGATTCCGATATCGTGATCGCTAAAAGCTGATTGATATACTGCTTGTTTGATATACCGTAGCAATCACGAAAACATGCGATTTTGATATTCGATAGCCAAAATACCGGTGGCCGATGCTGATTGTAGCATGTGTGTTTTGGCCCTAAAGTAAACGAATAGTCGACAAACGCAGTGCTGTGGCCGCCCCGGGAACATTTGGCGGAGTGATGAATCGCCTTTGCTTCTTAAAGGGTTCGGTTAGGTGTGGATGCTTGGTAAATGCAATCATAATGCGAGTAAAACGAAAACGGTTTGGGGATAGACATAATTAAAAACGACCGAGTGTGGCTCAGTGGGAGAATGATGTGCGACTTTCGATACGAAACACTGGAGTTCAAATCCCGCTGGCCCCGCACCATCAGCCCATCACGTTCAATAAAGGAAAAAAGTGCCTTCTCTCATAGAGAGAGTATGGGCCATAATCCACCACGATGGCCCAGTGCAGGTTGGCGGATGCCACCTATCCTTGAATTTTTGTGATTAATTCCTGGATTAAACCGGCATCGGTTTCCTCACGATGTTTTCCTTCACCGTTTTTAGAGCGAGTGTTAAATCCGCACATAACTCAAGAAATTCAGTGGTACGGGGCCAGCGGGATTCGAACTCGGGAGCGTCGGATCGAAACTCGCACGTTCTCCCACTAAACCACACTCGCTCTTAAGCGTCTTACCTTATCTTAATATAAGTAATAACAAAATCACATTCTCATACTACGTAACAAAGAATCAATAGATTGTAAACAATTGTAATCGCATCATAAATCTTAATGCAATTCAAATTAGTGTCTACATCTGTTAGAAGTTCAGTGAGAACTGATCGATTCCCATGCTTACATTATAAAAAGATCTAGCCAAGTCGCTGCAACTAAGGAAGTAACTGCAACATTAGCCCATTACGTTCCCACTGCTGGGGCAAGGATCCAAAAGAGCTATTGGATAATTTATTCTACCATCCAGGCCCAGTACGACTCCTTTTTATGTAGTTCGTTCACCTGATGGTAAGCCACACGCCAGTTGCAACACCTCTCAGAACCTTGGTTATTGCAAAATCCTGTGCAGCAAGGCACTGCGCTCGTTACCATGAGACTTAGCTTTTAATGTCCATTATTGTATGAGTTTCCTTTCAGTTTGTACCATGATTGTGTTAAATCCGCACCTAGCATACATAAGTATTTTATTCGAAAGACCACCCGTATAGATACCTCGGCGTTCACGGCCATTCTCAAAGAAATGCCTGTATAAAATTAGGAGTTACAATTTCCACATCGTCTTCAAAAGGAGTCGGTTTGGCAATGAAGAAGACTTAAGGTCATTGTTAAGGCCACCCGTATTGTTAAGGTGTCTTGAGACGGTGGCCGATGTTGGAACTCGGCCAAGAAAAGCTTAGCACTGCTTACGTATCGTATACAAAATAAATACCAGCAACAATGGTTGCCGGAATACGGGTAAGATAATTATTCATCCCCTTTTTGCGCAAGCTTAGGCATTATCTGGATATTTTCTCTTTACGGTTGATGTCGACCTTTCATGAAACCTTCCTCACGAAATTATTCTTTATGATAATGAAAAAATCATTCAAGTCCATCAAGTAGCTTAGAAATTCTACACATTAACAAAGATCGTTATCGAGACGAGCTGGTAGTCTACCTGATGGTAAGCAACATGTGTGCCCATAAAAGTTGTAGCACCACTCAGAACTACATCATCATCATCATCATCATTACGTTCCTACTGCTGGGACTCAGGCCTTCCCTCCTAGAGAGAGCATAATCCACCAGGTGGCCGAGTGCGGGTTGATGGATGTCACATGTCCTTGAAATTTTGTGATGGATTCTCAGACATGCCAGTCTTCTCACGAGGTTTTCCTCCACCATTTTAAAAAGAGTGTTAAAATCCACACATAACTTTAAAAAGTCAGTGGTGTAGGGCCAGCGGTATTCCAATTCACGTGTGTCGGTACGAAAGTCGCACGTGCTCCCACTGAGCTACACTGGCTCTTACTTACCCAAACCCACTCTCGCTCACCCAGAACTTCTCCATGATCTTTTATGGCTCTGCACCGAGCTCTACAACCTGAGACGTTAAATACCTAGTAATTTCGCTTGATATAGTGCCCTTTAAAGCCGAACACAATAATGTTTGCGCACTACATGACGGTAGGAACTTGG
Source organism: Petrophora chlorosata (assembly GCA_951640565.1). Classification (NCBI taxonomy): domain Eukaryota; kingdom Metazoa; phylum Arthropoda; class Insecta; order Lepidoptera; family Geometridae; genus Petrophora; species Petrophora chlorosata. Next base: position 15,935,087 of record OX621202.1, on the reverse strand, counting down.
CATAGGTGTTGGACTTCCCAAAGCTTATTTATGTAGAAGAGGAACACTACAAAATAATAAAATAAGTATAGAAAAGAGATCTGCTGACTCATTGACACACTTAACACGAAATCTCCAGAGTAGAACCGCAAACAATTTGCAAAAACAGGTCATACATTGAACCAATTCCATATAGCAAAAAGCAGTCCACGTAAAACCGAAAAGCTGATCACTACGAAAACGAGAAAATAAAATAGAAAGAGTGCTTAGTTTAATCTCCGACTTTATTTAAAGGCTTCATATAAACGACGTCACGTATAAATTTGTCAAAGCGACAACCCAAAAACGGCGTACCCGGGGTTATAACTTAGAACACGAGCCTCTTGTAAATAATCGCCCCGTGGAGGTTCAACCTAATCTCTCATATCAACCTTATGTGTTCCGTCTCAAGGATTATTTTACATTGTACATGTGCAAAATTGTATTGGACATAGTTGTAATACGATATGAATTCATTACGCATACGAAAGGTCCTCAGCTTAATGGTGTCGTTGAAATGTCAGTTTCGTAGGGATGATGGAGTATAGTTGCTAATCAAAATTATGGTAAATAGTCCGCTGAATGACTGAAGAGAATTGTGACTTTAAGTTGGGGAATTTAAGGGTAAAGTGGGTGTTTGGATTTTGATGTATGCTAAAGCCGTGGAGATTGCATCGATGAATATGATTAGCGAAGTTAACCGCTGTATTTGTTTTGGGCTGGAACGATTTAAACGGTTTATAGTTTTATGGGGTGTGATTACTGTCAGTATTATTATCAGAAGATAAAGTAGGGCTTCTGTGGATGGCATTTCTGATGTCTCGGAGTAACGAGCAATGCAGTGCTATAAACGCAGTTCTTTGCACGGTAATAAAAGTTCTGGGTGTTGCTGTAATTGTTATGGGCAGGCGTGTTGCTTACTGAGGTAGACTACTAGCTCGTCTTGATAACGATCTTCAGGTCAGGTGCAGGACTTACTCGTCTCACTTGCTTGCTTACACTGCTGCATAAAAAAGATGTTTAACGATGATTTTGTGGTTTTTGGAGAAGAGGTTTTTCACGATGTTAATACTATACTGTTCTGAGACAAGGTGTAGAAAAAACATGCCTGGCCTATAATCTAACTCCAATGCTTTGAATCGACAGTCGTTAGCTGCTCTGCCACTCCTCATTATCCACTTGTGATTCATTGAATGTGCGCATTGTTCTACATAAATCATCACTATAAACTTTAACATATGGCAGACGACTACCTATAATTCGTCCAACATTTCACACGCTCAATCACTCTAATGGTCACCGAACTAATGTACCACTGAGCTAATCCAACGTTTTAGGACACTACCCACAAGCTTGTTGGCCGGTCGCGGAGCTTGTTCACATCCTCATAACGAAGGACCGTAGGTGGTCCGCAGATGGAATAATGAACGCGTCCTGTTTAAACAATTGGCTAATTGCGAAGCTTTGATGGACGACTGGCCCTGTTTAGGTATAGGTATTTGACATGTGATAGTAGATTGCGGTAATTCATCTTGTTTAACTAGGTGTATGTTCGGTGAACCATTGGGGAGACGGGTCTGAGCAGCCGCTCAACTGCCGCCTCTCTCTAGATCTATGTTCTCCATCTTAGGCCACATCATCGCTTCATATCAGGCGAGATAGTGGCCAAACATAGAACCATAAAGTGTAAAAAAAAATGTGCTTCTCGTGGGTGCTGTGAGAGTTTTCTTTAGCTGTCATTCAGGAATTCCTTGAAAGGCTCTCAAGTTTTATGTATAATACAATTATTCTTAACAGATTTGTTTTATTTATTTATTATTTGTAAATATTTAGAGACACGTTTCTGCTTTATAAAATTAGTTTTTCTTGTAATTATAAAATAAATTATAGGTTATAAATATAAAACGGCTACACTCACATAATGATTGTGTCGGAATAACTCCGACCAGGTTTCTGACAATTAGGATGTCCTTGTTCCGGAAGTTTAGTTAAGAGTTACGCTTTGTATTTGCGGCGTATACTCTCTGGTCGGAGTTACTCCAACACAATCATTATGTGAGTGTACCCGTTTTATATTTATAACCATTATACAAAAGAATATAATATTCATCATATAGATAATAAACAGGTGGTACAATGGGCCGCCTCACTGCTATAAAAAACTTGCTTACTTTCGTTTATAATCTATGTGATCGTTTGGCTTTCTTTATTTACTGATATGCTCATGCGGTGAATATATCATAACATATTTCTCTGAGATTAAGCTACTGTTCAGTAGTGGGAACATTAAGTTTGGCTGATGATAATGATGATGACGATAAAGCTTCTTTAATCTAATTCAATATGAATAATATCTCATACGGTGCAAAAAACCATACAAAAATGACATGAGATTTCTATAGTCGTCATTTTTATAGTTAATAGTAGGTACATCATCGAAATATCTTCCGTACAATACGCTCTATTCAAGAGCTATCCGCCTTACAACACATCAATCGGTAGTAATCAAATCATTGGAACAGTCGCGAGGGCACTGCGACCGGAGGGACGCCCTCTAAGCTGATTAAAGCATACGGGCCCGGTCACGACCTCTGCTAATGTCGACCGTGTTGGCTACGGTTAGTGTTGCCATGGATATGGTCAGTGGTGGTTTGGGGCAACTGTATCTTATGCGTGATTTTAACGCTACGTTATAGCAGGCCTAGCGCTGTAGGTACGAAGCTACAAGTACATAGCCGCACACCGATGGCGGGTCGCGCATCGTTACACGTGGCGCGTCAGAAGAGATAAGAGCTATGGCGATAGAAAGAGAGGCGCTCTGTAGGTTAATATGACTGGTAGGTATGCAGCGCTACGCGAGCTGAATTGAATTTTATTGCGTCAGGGCAATTGTCGCTATTTGTTTAAATTTCTTTGCGCATGATGCTTCTGTCCCTTAGTATTTTGTGGTTTTTTTCTTTTTTTTACACTTTATAGATCTATGTTTGGCTACTATCTCGCCTGATGTGACGCGATGATGTGGCCTAAGATGGAGCACATAGATCTAGAGAGAGGCAGCAGTTGAGCGGCTGCTCAGACCCGTCTCCCCAATGATTCACCGAACATCATCCCGAAACACGACTAGGTCGCTTGATGGCATGGCTTTGTTCGGTGGGTGGTATTACAGCCACGGCCAGAGCCTACCACTCCAAAGCGCGTAAGCGGGTTTCATCAGGATGTTTTCCTTCACCGTTTTAGAGCGAGCGTGCAAAATCTGCACTTAACTATAAAGTCATTGGTGCAGGGGCCGAGTCGGGATTCGAACCCAGGTGCGTCAGATCGAAAGGCGCACGAGTTCCCGCTGAGCCACACTCGCTCAATAGTTATAGCAATTAATTTTAATTCCCATCATTTCATGATGCACTGGGTAAAAATCATAGGTCCTTAGCCCGTCTAGTCGCACAATACATATAGAACATATAGAATAGAGACATATAGAACTTAAATCATTATATAATTTTGCATTTTGCTTTTGAGTTAATTATTTGATGACATATTGATCATTTTATTGATTTTAGTTCGATATTTTAATGAACCTTAAACAAGCCGGGCACCGGCTTCACCAGATGGTCGTTTAGCTGTTATCTGCTTGTTTAGGCGGAATAATATCAAGTACTAGTAATTCAAAAAGAGAACTTACCAGGGATGCGGGAACAACACAATTCACAATAGAAAGATACTTATCTGTGGTTTTGGTATGTGTGCGGTGTGTATGTATTAATGTATGAAAAATGAGTCTTCACAGCTTCGTTAAGCGACTCAAAATTAATATTTTCAATAAAATGGGCGGATGACTCGCGCACGGTTGTAGCGGTAAACCAAATGTCAAGTAGTACTAATTTTTTCCGCAAGCTCGCAGTGGCGCTAGCGTCATCGGCCATAGATATTTATATTATTATCTCTGGGTAGAACATATTTAAATTAATAGCGCTAATTGGCAAGACTAAACCTAATTAATTACTTACTAAAACTTTACCTAATTAATTACTTACTTATTCTGGTGCGATTCCCCCCGATACATATGTTTTTGCACGACAAAAGCACAAGCATTTGTTTCATGTCTTGTTGATGTGGGACCATGGCCCTCGTAGCCCCTGGTTCCCTAGATACAGGGAATCTTATAGTTTGAGCCCTACTTGTGAGACTCTATTCATTATGACAATGATCACATCATCCGCCTATTATTTGTGATTCTATTTTTAAGTAACTTACTGGGCATGTGAGACAATATTTGATGTCTCGGGGTGATGAGCGCAGCAATGCAGTGTTACGCAGAGCTTTTATGGCATTAAAAGTTCTAGATAATACTGATAACACTGCAATTGTTATGGGCAGGCGTGGCGCTTACCATCAGGCGAACGATTTGCTAGTCTCACCGGATAAATAAAAAAAAATTGTAATCGTAACAGGTTAACTCGTAGTAGGTATATACGTAGTAAAATAGTGGTCAAACATAGAACAATTAGGAGTAAAAAAAAAAAATGTATTGTCACAGGGTGACGAGCGCAGTGCAGCGCTGCGCAGGATTTTGCAAAACAAAGTTCTGGGTGGTGCTGCTATTGTTATGGGCTGGCGTATTGCTTACCATCAGGCAAACGACCAGCTCGTCTCGTCATTTAGTTACATAAAAATAAAAAAAATAAATAAAATAGAAATTGCTAAAGAAGCAACATCGCCATGCAGACAGCGTGCACAATAAAGATCGTCACCAATCAGACGCGTCTGTAATCAGATCAGGGCATACGGGCTCCGGTCGCGACCTCGTCTAATGCTCGCGTTAGTGACAATCATTTGCTACGAACATCTTAGTCATCCTTTCACACAACAAAACGTTAACCTCAGTCTCGCCTGTTTAACACGTCTTTATTAGTGATTAAACGAACTTACCTTAGTGAAGTTCTATCATAATTATACGTAGCACTTCGTCCGAAAAGATTAGTATTAGTAGATATATATAAACACATGTAGTTTCGCCTAGGTGACACCACTCTTGCACTATTGTTGAGAGAATGTAGGTAGAATAAAAAAATAAATATAAAAATTTGACGGTAGATACAACTTACTTTGCCATTTTATCAATTCGGTCTCGTCATTTAGTTTAGAGCTATATGTATAAGTATATTATATTTTGACATTGACATACTTCTTTGGTTTTTATGTAATGGGTTGCGTCGAGCTCTTAGGGAGGGCGGGAGTATATACTAATCTTTTCGGACGAAGTGCTACGTATAATTATGATAGAACTTCACTAAGGTAAGTTCGTTTAATCACTAATTATACTTCACACTTCGTCCTCAAGATTAGTATTAGTAGATATATATAAACACATGTAGACTTTGAGAGTAATGAGAGGAAGTATTGTCAATGATACAAAGAATAAAGAAAATCAACTAATTATTTATTTATTGATCACAAATATTACAATCACAATCATGTATGTAATGTTTTTATAGGTACGTAATTGTTGTTACACTAGATGAAATTATTATTATAATACTTGCAATAGTATAAACTACATGAGTACATACCTAGTCGCCGGATGGCGTGTGATTATTAATAATTGCTCGAGCCAATGACAAATGATCGTCATCAGTGACAACCCTGTTGTAAAAGCGGGCGAAAGTAGTCGAGTTGCGACTCCACCCTGCAGTGTTGCGGATGGTGTCGACACTGACGCCGAGCGAGTGCGCGGCGCTCGCAGCCGCGTGCCGCGTGCTGTGCGCCGAGAACACGGCAGCGTCCACCCCGCACTCGCTCAGTGTGCCCTTTATCCATCGGCTAAGTGTCTGTCTGCCTACAGCTTTATGTGGACTTCTCAAGCCGATGAATAAGGTATCGGATTTTCTTAAAGGACCAGATTTATCTAAATACACCTGCAACGCCTTTGCAGGGCAAATTGAAGGGTTTTCGTTAAAAAAGGGTAAGAAAAGAACTGGTTGTTTGGAGCCAGGCCGAGAAGTTTTTAAAATATCTGGAATTTTGATACTAATGCGATCGCTAGAAATTTCGATATTCTTTACATTAATTTTAGAAATTGTCTGTATTCTGTGCGCTGTTGTGAGCATCATTAGCGTGATAGTCTTTTTAGATAATTTGTTTAAGTCAAGCTCCTCATTAGGGTTCCATGTGCTTAAGTGATTTAAAACGCAGTTAGTGTCCCAGGTAGCACTGTATTTTGGCATTGGGGTTCTAAGCCGAAACACACCTTTAAAAAATCTTAATATTCTATCATCCTTAGATAACCTAGGCCCTAAAATCAACGATAATGCCGATCTACATGAGTTTAGAGAGCCGTACTGGTAACCGTCATTAAACATATTAGTTAAGAAGACTATTACAGTAGGGACTGAGGCCTCATAAAGGTTAATTGAATTGTCGTAACAATACGTCCACCACCTTTTAAGCCATACGTCGTACTGTTTGATGGAGCTTTCAGACAGAGAGGCGACCATGATGTCTAGCGAGGCAGGTGGCAGGCTTCGTCTTGATAGTGCTTCCCTGATAACACTCCTGCAGCCAGGGTAAAGGTGGGCTGTATCTGTGAGCTGTAATGGGATATTAAAGCGTTCTCGTCAGGCTTGAATGTAACGATATCAGATACAAGGAGGGCTTTAAATAAAGGGAACCATGGCTGTGTAGGCCACAATGGCACGACCACGATGCCATAGGCTTTGTCTGATATAATTTTTCTGAGCATTTTTAGTACCATTGAAAATGGAGGAAAGGCATAAAAGAATGAGTCAGACCAACGAACTGTAAATGAGTTAATAGCGACCGCGTCAGGATCCCTGTGCCACGATATGTATCTACTACATTTGCTGTTGATTCGACTCGCGAATAAGTCTATGTCTGGCTGTCCAAATAAACTTATCAAGTAGTGGAACGCCCAGTCAGCTAACTCCCATTCTATATCTGGGTGCGTTTTACGTGACTCTGCATCGGCAACAACATTGTCACATGATCTTATATAGGACGCAAAAATGTAGATTTTACGAGCCTCACACCACTGCCACATTTCTTTAGTTATATTTGTTAGATGAGGGAATTGAATACCACCCATACGATTGATGTACGCGATTGCAGTGGTGTTATCAATGCGCAAAAGTATTTGGCAATTGTATAAATCCTTAGCAAAAATTTTAAGTGCTATAAAGGCGGCTAATAGCTCTAAGTAATTTATATGTAGCTTTCGTTCACTACTTGACCATTGACCGCTTGCCTTTTGATCGTTGCAGTTCGCCCCCCACCCCGTTGTTGAGGCGTCAGAGTATATTTCAGTGACATAGTCGTCGGTTCTGATAGGGTGTATCGAATGGCTTATAGCATTAATCCACCATTGAATATCAGGTTGGAGGGTATCGGGGATATTCATGAACCTATCATAATCATTATGATTCAATAAATTAATATATTTACAGCGCTCTAGTTCCTTGGTATAGAGCCACCCATACTCAACAGCTGGACAAGCTGACACTAACAGGCCAACAAGTTGTGCGAATTTTCTAATTTTACAGCGTTTTATTTGGGTAAACGTTTTAAGTTCGGATCTAATACGTAGCCTTTTGTCAGAGGGTAAGCTTAGTTGCATCTTATGTGAATCTATAATCATGCCCAAATATTTACATGACATTGAGGGTGTCAGTGCACTTTTCTCCTCATTTATAATAAACCCCAAGGAGATCAATGTATTTGTAGTCTTGTCAATGTTTGTCAATAATTTTTGATGAGACTGACTTATTAGGAGCCAATCATCTAAGTATAAGGTAGACAAAAAACCCGCATTGCGCAGTGTTTTTAGAACTGGCTTCATGATCTTGGTAAACACGAACGGTGCAGTGCTTAGTCCGAACGGCATAACGTTAAATTCATACATTTTGTTATCAAAAATAAAGCGAAGGTATTTTTTAGACTCGTTATGAATTTTTATTAAAAAATAAGCGTCTTTTAAGTCAAGGGTGGCCATATAGCAGTTTCGAGAAACTAGTTTTAAAGCCGTGCGTAAATCCTCTAGTTTAAAATGGTCAGTTTGTATGAATTTATTTAGTTTTTTAAGGTTAAGTATGAATCTCATTTTGCCGTTCGGTTTAGGTGTAAGAAAGATGTTAGACAAAAATTGACCTTGACAAGGCTGACATTCGGAGATAGCACCAATCAGTAAAAGATTTTCAATAGCTTCAATAAAACATTGTCTTTCAGAATGTGTATGTACACGTGGCACGGGGACAGAATCCTGGACAACTGGTGACGAAAACTCGATTTTATAGCCCGCAATCCAAGAAAGGATAGTATGGTCATTTGTAATTTGAGCCCATTGTTGGTAATAATTTGATAAACGACCAGCGTACTTAACTGGAATTAATAACGACGTCGTGGGGGCGCTGGATGAACTGGCGGCGCCGGCGGTGACGGTGGAGGCGGTAGTGGTGGTAGCGGAGGCTGCCACGGCGTCTTGTGGTAGTAGGTGAACGGGGGCGCTCGCGAGGCCGCAGGCTTGCGGCTCCGCTGGGGCGCACCCGGCGGCCTGCGAGCCGGGGCCGGAGCCTTGCGGTTTAAAGAATTCGGAACTGAAGTATTCGTCCTTTTTGCCGTGTTTTTAGTACCAGAGTCCGCCTTAAGTTCAACGCCAGATTTTGTGACGGCCTTAGCGGACTTAATTGTTTCGGACAACTTATCGCCGAACAGGAAAGTGTCAATTTTCGTATTTGTAAGATGTTCTTTTATATCTTTTTTCAGCGCCGTCAGTATAAAATTTCTTCTGGTTGCTGAATCGGCATGTTGTATATCGCAGAGCGTGCGACTAAGATCCATGAGTTTCTGAAGTACCTCATTATTTTTATCTCTTGAATTTAGCTGAGCTGTGATCACTTCAGCAAGACATGATATGGCACATGCCATTTGTTTTTGTTTAGCTTCGATTCCTTTATCGCGCTTCTGTGCAGGCTCAGGAATAGCAGCTCTTATTTCAGGATTAAGCTGAGGAGCACCGATGTGCAAGCAATTAGCAGGAACAAGGTACTTAGCCAGTAAATCCTTTCTATTGTCTTTATTGAGGCCTTCTCGTGCAATATGTTGAAGTCGACTGGCCAGTTCCGAACGGATGTCGTTGGCATACTTAATCTCGGTTGTCGGGTCTTCACCCAAAATCTCCAAGACCTCCTCATCTAACTTCTGAGGTTCTATTGACGATGAAGCTGGGTCATCGCTAATCATGTCCGTGGTCGGATTATTGACGGTCTCTGTATCATTATTAGGCGCCGTCGTCGGCACGGGAACTGCGGCAGATTTGTCAACGTTTTCGTCTACAGTCACATGATCTGAAGACTCTGGGAGCCAGTCGTCTGGGTCCAGGGTTGGTAGGGGCGACTCTGGAAAGAGTGCCACCATCAACTTTTAGGTCAAGTGAGTGTTGAGACAGTCCCAGTGACTGCTCTGGTTACACACTAGTTATTTAACGTAGATACGTTAATTATTCTACTATACAATAAATGTAGGTAATTATTATATAGTATCACTAAGTCCAGGAAATTGTGCATTTTACTTTACTATTTATTTTTAAATAGGATAAATAGATGTACTACACCAAAATAAATAATTTACAATATAAGGATGCATATTAAAATTAACGTAAATCATATTAAAAAAATTATAGATGCACATTATAAATAAAAAGGGTTATCAGTTCCAACTGATAAGATTTGAATGCGGTGAAATAACCCCAATGGTTATCTCGGTTGCATTCATCTGGACGGTGAATTATAATTAAGGAAATGAACACAAAATCATGCTAGACACATACCTGGTCGATGTACGGTACTGCGAACCCTTATCTGTCGAACCGAACCCGACGCCGACGAGTCCTCGGAATCACTGTTCGAAACACTACTTTTTCTACATCGTATTTTGCGTTCTAACTTTTTCACTTTACGCATTAAAGTCACTAAATCTTCTTCTACGTCCTTGGAACGTTTCCTCTTAGGCATTTTACTGAACTTTTTTACTAATCCAATTAATTAATTGTTTTAAAGTATCTGGAGCGGTGGAGCACTAAATTGCGAATGACGAGACCGAATTGATAAAATGGCAAAGTAAGTTGTATCTACCGTCAAATTTTTATATTTATTTTTTTATTCTACATTCTCTCAACAATAGTGCAAGAGTGGTGTCACCTAGGCGAAACTACATGTGTTTATATATATCTACTAATACTAATCTTGAGGACGAAGTGTGAAGTATAATTCCTTTGAAATGCTATCGACCTGAGAAAAACGACCTTGTTGACTTTATAAGTTTGGCAACGGTTAATAGCGGGTAAGAGCGAGTATGGCTCAGTGCGTGTGACTTTTGATCCGACGCACCCGAGTTTGAATCCTGCTGGCCACGCGCCACTGACTTATGGATTTAACACTCACTTTAAAAACGGTGAAGTAAAACATCGTAAGCAAGGAAAAATTCAAGGAAATGTGTGTCAGCCACCAACCCGCACTGAGCCAGCGTGGTGGATTATGGCCCATATTCGTGGGAGAAGACCTGTGTCCAAGCAGTGTGAACGTGATGGGCTGATGATGACGAACGGTAAAGAAAATATCATGAGGGAACCCTCTTACACGCTTAGGCTCCGGCCGTGATACCACCGAAAGGAGCTGTGCCGTCAATTAACCCTATTCGTGTTCGGGGAACCATCAGGGAGACTGATCTGAGCAGTTGCTCAACTGCCGTATGCATTTAGATGTCTGTGTTCCAGCGTCGGCCACATCTTCGTTTAGCATCGACGTGATAATTTGCCATATCTATGAGTTATTATATAAGTTGCCATGTATGAATGAAATGTTTATTTTTAAATATTTGCACGCTTGCTTGCAGGCTGAATACTGTGGCATTAATAATGTAAGACCAACAATTAATTGAAAATAATAATGTATTGTTGCAATAAAAATTTGATTGTTTTTTATGTTTAATTTCCGAATAGGCTAGCATTTGACCACAGTCTCAGCTGTTCGCATTATAAAGGTCGAAGCAAAACGCTTTGACATATTGATTGAGCGATAAAATAAATATTGACCAATATGAATAACCTAGATCACCTTTCATCAAATGTCCTAGATCATCTTAGTCAGCGTTTGACCACGACCTCACTTGACGAGACGTGAACATACAACTACGAGTATATCATCATCATCATCATCATCAGCCCATTACATTCCCACTGCTGGGATTTAGGCCTTCCCTCGTAGAGAGAGTGTGCGCCATAATCCACCACGCTGGCCCAGTGCGGGTTGGTGGATGTCACATGTCTTTGAATTTTTGTGATAAATTCTTGGACATGCCGGTTTCCTCTAGATGTTTTCCTTCACCGTTTTTAGAACGAGTGTTAAATCCGCACATAACTTAAGAAAGTCAGTGGTGCAGGGCCAGCAGGATTCGAACTCGGGTGCGTCGGATCGAAAGTCGCACGTACTCCCACTGAGCCACACTCGCTCACGAGTATATTATTATAACTAAACAAATAATGTCAACTTCAATAATTCAATTATTTATCTCTCAGCTGCACACTGCAAAACTCTAATTACAATCCACTGCAGACTTGACAAACCAAGTACTTAGTGAAAATGCAATTTTCTATGAACACGGACAAAGTTGCCTTTACACACACTCATACACCTACAGAAATATGCATGTGTAGTGAAGCGCAATTCCTATTACGGGAGCCATAGTTGCCCTTCCATAAGCACTGCCACATACATGTTCTGTGGTTTGCGGACGCCGACGTCCGTGGTCCCCGGTACTGACGCAGTGTATGCGAGAGACAGTGATATATCTTTATACAGATTTGACTGGAATCATGTGGGAATGTCAGTTATGTCGTTTTTGTTGAATGGAAAATATAAAGAAGCGTCGTAATGTTTTACGGTAAGAACAAAACGTGTCAGCTTTATATGAGTGTATACATGTTATTAGTGGTAGGTCTCTTGCGTGAGGTCGTCTGGGTAGGTACCACAGCTTTGCCAATTATTCTGCCGTCAAGCAGTAGTGCGCAAAACATTACTGTGTTCCGGGGGAATTGTAGCCAGCGAAATTACTCTGTATATGGGACTTCATATCTGATGTCTCGGGGTGATGAGCGCAATGCAGTCTTACGCAGTGATTTTTAGGGTGTAAAAAGTTTTAGGTGACTGCAATTGTTATAAGCAGGCTTGGCGCTTACCATCAGGCGAACAACATGCTCGTCTTAGTTTGATAAAAAAAGCAATTTTTTGATGTTATACAACAGGTGTTATTCACATATTTCTTTGTTTTTTTTTATAAAATTACCGAAAAAGAAAAACGTTACAATATTGGTTAGTAGGTAACTTCTTCATACCTAGATTAGGTTTGTGTAGATTTAAACATTCTCTTATATGATTTTATTGACAACTTACATAACATTAAACCTAAGATTTTTGTTTTTGCTTATCTAATTTCAAAATACCTTTTTTTAATCTAAGAAAAAGAATCTAATTCACGTGGCAAGTCCAAATTCTATTTAATTATATTGTTTACCATAAAAAGTCGAAACTGTAGAGTCACAATTATATAATACCCATGGTTCTGAATTAACGAAATACAGCGATTGATTTATGTGATAAGTACAGTAAATATAAATATCAAAAATCGCGGGACCTTACGTACTGTTCGACAGCCGTACAGGTCCTGATTTGGTTTGGCCAGTCCGAGACATTATCGATTGGGGCCGCGGGTCGGGTTCGGTTTTATTTGTCAATTTTCAGCGCACAGCCGAGGGCGCGCTTCCCGGCTTTCAGATTGAATAGGTGCACAAGAGTTATAGATCTGGAGTGGTTGATAAATAACCTGGAAATGTTGGTATTTGAAAATGTTGCGGCAATTTTTAAGAGTATTGTAGAAGAGTATTTGCACATTCTAGAAGCAACAGGCAAAATGATGACACAATTTTTAGTATGAAAGTTTTGGTGACTGTTTTACTCGTGGTAGGTCTCTCGTATGCGGGAGGCCGTCTGCTTAGGTACCACGTTCTGTCAGTTATTCTGCCGCCAAGCATTAGTGCGCAAACATTACTGTGTTCCTGTTTGAAGGGCATTGTGGCCAACGAAATTACTGGGCATGTGAGACTTAATATCTGATGTCTCGGGGTGATGAGCGCAATGCAATGCAGTGATACGAAGTACCTACTTTGCATCAAGCGAACGACTTGGTCGTTACATCACTCAGTTCCACAACAAAAAAAAAATACGAAACAGCAAATTTTAATGTAATCACTGTGTACTTGTGCGACTTACGATCCGACACACCGAAGTTCGAATCCCGCTGATTTCGCACCAAGACTTTCTTAAGTTATGTGCGGATTTAACGCTCGCTCTCAAAACGGTGAAGGAAAACATCGTGAAGAAACCGGCTGATGATTATGAATAAAACTATTAATATTTCCAATTTTTATAAATTTATTAATGCCCAAATGGACAAACTCCTAGCATAATAATAATTCTATTAAAACTACTAATGCACACATTTTTGAATTATTAATACCTAAATCAACAAACTCACTATGTCTAATTATAGATAAAATAACTTCCTTCCATTACTATACTCCATGCGTTACTGCCCACCACTGACCACCCTAGTTTTGTGTGGAGGAAATTAGGTATATACTTTACTAGTTATGGTAGACTACAGGGCCCTAATTCACTATGACAACTTGGCGTTTCCTTGCTTCGAGGAAACGTGGATTTCTTCATTAATGAACGAAATCTGCGAAATTGTACGCGTCATAGAGAATCATATATATGTAGGATGCATGAAATATGAAGAATGGAACGTAATAGGAATGTGAGGAATGGAACGTAAGTGGAGTAAAAGAGACAGTATGGGAAAGAGAGAGAGAGGAGACACGACGATAATTAGAAGAGAAAAAAGACGTATACTTTTTTAAAGGTGCAATAAAAGTCGAAATTATTTTGGTGATCAGCCGTTTAATTAAAGCCTCCCACACACCAACCCCCACAGTTTTGGAAGCTCGTCCGGGATTACGTAAGATTTCGAAAGAAACTTGCGTAATTTCACGGGATTTGGGTTGGGTGTGTGGTGCACGGCACGACGACGAAGCCGGCATCGACGTAACAATAATTATTCGTGATTTTAAAGAAGACGTTGATTTACGACGAGATCGACCTGTCTATCTACCTAACGACGATTTTCAAGACGGAAAATGGGTGGACATGCCAAGGATCGACGACTCAGTCGCCAAGCAGACTATGACGACGCAGAAGAAAATCCGACGCAAAGAACAGGAACGATAATGTCGAGTTTAACCTACACGGACGATTTAGTGCCTACATTTAACGCGCAAGACAAAACCTACACGGTCACTCGGTGGACACAGGACGTCGAAGATAATTCAGAAATTTTTCAATGGACGCCGATTCAAACTCTTATCATTGCACGAAGAGCGCTGAAAGGTACCGCAGCCCTATGGCTTAAGTCAGAACGCCCTTTCAAAACCTGGCAAGAGTTAAAGAGTGGCATTTGTAAGGAATTCCCTGACACCGTTGACAGCAAGACGATTCATGAACTCATGTCGGCGCGAAAAAAACACAAGCACGAAAATTGTTTAGATTACGTGCTTACGATGAAAGAGCTGGGCAAACGCGGCAAGTTGCCCGATTACGTTGCTATAAAATACATCATTGACGGAATAGAAGACGAAGCATTGAACAAAATGATGCTATATGGTGCTACAACTTATCCCGAGTTGAAGGAGAAACTTAAGATTTACGAAGCGATGAAGGAAAGCATGAAGAAAAGTGAACGAAAGGCTAGCGCTCAAAGTGAAGGACGAAAAAGTGCTCAAAATGGGAACGTGAGGCGTTGTTATAATTGTGGAGAGAAGTCTCATTTATCATCTCAGTGTCCGAGTAAAGGAAAAGGCCTGAAGTGTTTCAGATGCGATGAATTTGGGCATATTTCGTCGAATTGTCTGAACAATAACAAGCCGAGGGAAAGTCGCCCGGTTGGTAATTCAACATCGGCACGAAGTTCCTCAAGTTCAGCCGGAGCGAGCGAGAGAGAAAAAGCGTTCGCTGCCAACTTCGCGTCTGACGTCCGGAAAGTTGACTTTGACAGCTGCGAGTGTGACACTGACAGCTGCAGAAGGAAGATGACGGTAGCCTCAACAGCTGATAGTTCTGACGTTATCATTGATAAAAATCAAAACAAAGAGAACAACTTGGTGGAAAAAACGATTTTGCTGAACAATTTCTACGTAAAAGCCTTGATAGATTCTGGAAGCGAAGTGAATCTGATATCCCACGATGTTTACGAATTAATCGGTACCCCGAAATGTGATAACACGTTATCAGTGTTCTCTGGACTTGGTTGCACGAAAGTAACGGCGATCGGAAAGTTGTTTACATCAGTGAAAATAGACGGACATGAGTACGAAGTGTTGTTTTACGTGATTCCTAGAGACAGTATGCCGTATAGTGTTGTAATAGGTCAAGACTTTTTACGAAACGTAACGACGATATTATCGCACGGTTCTGCGAAGATAGTTCCGCGCGCAGACGAGTGGCTAAACAAATTGAATTGCTTCATGTGTCATCAGTTTGTTTTAGGTCCAGTTGATGAAGTTAGAAGGAAAGAAGTTCTTGAGTGTGTGGAGAAGTACAACCCGGTACAAACTAAAGAAGCGCCCATCCAGTTGAAGATTGTGCTGAAAGATGACATCCCAGTTGCTCAACGACCCCGACGTTTATCATTGAGTGAGCGGGAAATAGTGGACAATCAGGTATCGGAGTGGCTGAAAGACGGAATAATTCGCGTAAGTTTTTCTGAGTATTCTTCTCCAGTAGTGTTGATCAAAATGAAAGACGGTACCACAATAGTATGTATTGACTATCGACCCATAAATAGAAAGATGGTAAAAGATGAATTTCCACTTCCTATCATAGACGACTTGATAGATAGACTTAAAGACGCTAAAGTATTTAGTGTGCTTGATTTAAAAAATGGATTTTTCCATTTGAAAGTAAGCGAAGAGAGCATAAAATACACGGCATTTGTGACCCACAGCGGTCAGTATGAATTTTTGAGAGCTCCATTTGGTCTCTCAGTGTGCCCTAAATATTTCATGAGATTCGTGTCGATAATCTTCAGGGAACTGATTGCTAAAGGAACACTAATAATTTTTATTGACGATATCCTGATTCCAGCTTGTGATGAAGTCCAGGCTGTTGAGAGATTAAAAGAAGTACTAGAAGTTGCATCCCAGTATGGTCTTCAAATCAATTGGAAGAAGGCATCCCTGTTATGTCACCAGATAGAATACTTAGGACATATAATTGAGAATGGACAAGTGAGACCGTCGAGGGACAAGACCGAAGCCGTAACAAGGTACCCTGAACCTAAGACTATTAAACAGTTGCACAGTTTCATAGGATTAACTTCCTACTTCAGAAAGTATATAAAAGATTTTGCGTTAATAGCTAAGCCATTAACTGATTTGTTGAAGAAGAATGTAAACTTTACATTTGACGATGAGCAGCGAAATGCATTTAATAAGTTGAAGTCAGCATTATCCAGTAGTCCAGTACTAAGAATTTATGACCCTAAGTGGCGTACGGAGCTTCACACTGATGCTTCTGCAGTCGCATACAGTGCTATATTATTGCAAAGAGATAGTGCAGGAGTGATGCACCCTGTTCACTACTACAGTCGAAAAACCAATGATGCAGAGAAGAAATATACTAGCTATGAATTGGAAGCATTGGCCATAATTGAAGGTGTGAAGAAATTTAGGCATTACTTATATGGTAAGCATTTTAAGATTGTAACTGATTGTCAAGCATTCCAGATGACTTTGAAGAAGAAAGATTTGACTACAAGAGTTGCCCGGTGGGTATTGTTGCTTGAAGAGTATGACTATGTCATAGAGCATCGACCCGGTAGCAAAATGCAGCATACAGACGCATTAAGCAGGAACCCGTATGTTGGCACAATAGAACTGCACTTGCACGAACAAATAAGCCGAGCACAGTTGTCAGACGAAGGATGTAAAGCTATCATAGAGATACTGAAGGATAAAGCATATGACGACTACACTTTGGATAATGGATTGCTTTACAAAGGTTTGGATAAAAGGTTAGTAATACCTAAATGTCTAGAACCAGAAATAATGAAGAGAGTTCATGAAAAAGGACATTTTGGGAAAAAGAAGATGATGGAGATGCTAGAAAAAGACTATTACATCAGGCATGTGAGTAAGAAAATTGATAACTTTTTACTTACTTGTATACCATGTTTGTTGGCTACAAAGAAGGAAGGCAAACAAGAAGGATTGTTAAATAGCATCGAGAAAGAAGGAGTTCCTTTGCATACCTTGCATTGTGACCACATTGGACCTTTGTCTCAGACAAGAAAACAATACAATTATATTTTAACTATTGTTGATGGATTCACGAAATTTGTATGGCTGTTTCCAGTAAAAGGAACAACCAGCAGAGAGACGATCGATAAATTATTGATTCACCAGCAGACGTTTGGGAACCCCACCCGTATGATTTCAGACCGAGGTACTGCATTTACAAGTAATGACTTTAAAGACTATTGCCAAAGGGAGAACATACAGCATGTTATGATAACAACAGGTGTACCACGAGGAAATGGACAGGTAGAGAGAATCCATCGAATAATGATTGCTGTGCTAACTAAGCTCTGTATTTCAGATCCTCAAGAGTGGTATAAACATGTTGGACGAGTGCAGCAGGCATTGAACAGCACATATCAACGGAGTGTTGATAGTACACCCTTTGAGCTCATGGTAGGAACAAAAATGAAGAATAAAGAGGATGTCGAGATTTACGATTTATTACAGAAGGAGCAAAGAGAATGCTTTACCCAAGAAAGAGAAGATCTGAGAAAGATAGCAAAACAACAAATACTGAAGATTCAAGAAGAAAATCGCAAGACGTATAACAAAAGACGAAAAGAGAGTCAGAAGTATGAAGAAGGAGATATGGTCGCTATCCGACGTACTCAGTTTGGCCCATGCCTGAAGCTGAAGCCAAAATACCTAGGACCATACCAGGTAGTCAAGACTAAGCGCAATGACCGGTATGATGTACAGAAAATGGACTCCACCACTGAAGGACCGTCCAAGACTTCTACCTCAGCTGACTATATGAAGCCGTGGCCTGATACAGCTGATGATGTAAGCATAGGTGAGTAGTTTTCCCACGACCAGGTCAATTTGTTTAGTCATGAGTCATTTGATATCTACCTAGATTGAGTTGTATGCTAAATTGTTTAGGTTATTTAAAGATAATGTTTCAATAAAGAAGTTAAGTATGTTTGTTCTTATGTTTGTGATAAAAGTTTAAGGTAAAAGATGTAAGCTGTATTTAATTAAGTAAGAAGTTAAGTTGTTCACTAAGGTTTATTATAAGAAAACTTTTTGATGTGTAAGCTAGTTTTGAAAAGAATAAGTTAAGTTGGTCCTAATTATAAAAGTTAAGCTGCTTATTATAAGGCTGTATAAGAGCTGCAGAATATCTAAAGTAGTATAAGAGTTTTACAATAACCTAATCCGAAGATGTAAAGAAAAAAGTTGAAAGATGTAAGTTTTTGATTTTGTTTAACCCTAGACAATAGAAGTAGAGCCATTAATTAACCTAATCATAAGATGTAATAAAGAAACTAAGACGCTATTGTTAATCCTAAGCTGCTAAAGATGTAACTTGATGTAACAATGTAAGACGAATGAAAGAATGAATGATGAAAGACGGTGATGAATGTAGAGAAGCCTGACTGGGGACAGTCAGATAGCAGGATGGCCGAGTTGTAGGATGCATGAAATATGAAGAATGGAACGTAATAGGAATGTGAGGAATGGAACGTAAGTGGAGTAAAAGAGACAGTATGGGAAAGAGAGAGAGAGGAGACACGACGATAATTAGAAGAGAAAAAAGACGTATACTTTTTTAAAGGTGCAATAAAAGTCGAAATTATTTTGGTGATCAGCCGTTTAATTAAAGCCTCCCACACACCAACCCCCACATATATGAATGCATCATAAAGATGTCGTTTATTAATGACGGAATCGACGTGATTTCGAAGCAAGGAATCGCCAAGTTTTCATAGTGAATTGGGGCCCAGGTGATTCTTTTTCGATTTGGCGACGGTCATACGGATGTCACAGGAAAAAAAAGCGCAAGCATTTGTTTCGTGTCTGGGTGTTGTGGAAACTTGGTTCTAGTTAGGGACCAGGATCTATGTAGGTATGTGATCGTTGGTATTTTCCGATACGGTGGTAGTCATTGGAATAATTGACGTTCCGCTTCGTGGACAGATCCAGGAAATCGCAATGTGACTGTCGAGGTTGGAGTCGACTAGGATCACTGAATTCAAGTCCTATAGGCTCCAAATTCCGGCGTTGCATAAAGATACAGGGAAGGAGCGAAATTTTTGAACCCCGTGAAGTAGTGTCGTATGGTTTATTAAATGTTATGTCATATTTTTGTACGTACATATGTGACTCTGTAAGATATATATTCTATGGCCCTATGTTAATTTTACTTTATTGTACTTTAATATTGCCTGAAATAAAGAGTTGGATAATAATAATAAGTGCATCTGTGAAGCCATTTTGAAATTTTGTTACAAAAAAACACAACATAATTTAACGACTTTTTATTTGGAGAGTTTTAAAGCCTGCTTTAAACATAGGCCTGAAATATGGCGGACTTAAAAATGTAATAAAAAAGAGAATTTATAAAGTGAGTTTTGTTAATGACAAAATCTACTCACCGTACGTAGTTATTGTTAATCACAATCTTCCATTATCATACTCTTACTTATTCTGTACTTTTACAATGACCACCCTAAATATCCAAGGGAAGTGGTGTATTATTAAAAACCGATTAATCGCCTTTGTTTGGGGATTCCGATAAGAAATCATTATAAAAAGGCCATAAAATGGGGGCCTTTTTATTTTTCTAATGTTGGATGCTTCTTAGTGTAATTATAGTAATGGTTTCGGACAGTGAAGAGGGTCTATAAAAATACTGGTAAAAGTGAAATGAAATTACTCCCAAAAGTCACAAACATCAGTCTTCAAATAGAGTGTAAACAGGCATCTTCTGGGCTCAGCCAAACTACTCGAAGCTTCTGGGTGAGCATGTTACATCTTAGAACTCATCATCGCTTACCATCAGGTGAGATAGTGGTCAAACGCAAGTCAAAAACTAGAAAAAAACAATTTATACAAGACGCCAATCCAATTCAATGCCTGGACCGGCCGATGAGAGATGAGAAGCTTAGGTGCCAATCCCAAAGCAATAGTTCCGAGTGCCGCGATCGCTGTAATCTATGCAACTCTCGTTAGTACTACATATCTTTTATTCTGTGGCGGCGCCTTGGACTGCCACGAGAACTAAAGAACTCTTTCATTAAATGTTAGCTTTGAAATATGCTAGAACCGAACAAACATTTAGTTGACATTTTTCTTTCTTCTTGTAGCGGTGGGTGACCGTTTGTGTACTTCGGACACATTGATGGTGTGTGTGTGTTGTGCTTCAAAGGGAACATTCTGCTGTCGGTCCGGGTTGTTGTTTTAGGAAAACAGTCATTAAGCTATATCGGAGGCCCACGAGCGGTCTATAACTCCGACACCTGGGTTGACTTACACAACGACACGAGAAAAAAAAAACAAAAAACTAGGGTTGGCGTACCCACACGAGAATGAAAGAAGAATTAGCATTAGTAAAGCTTAATCAAAATAAAAGTAATTTAACGAGTTTTTCGTGAAAAATCGTATCACCAAAGTTGAGTTTTCATCAGAGCTTACGTTGTTTTTCCCAGCAGTAATCTAAAAGCTTGGCTCCGTGCTACTTTTACATTTCGCCCGAAACAACAGAATTCGCTTTTAACATAATCCACGCAAAGGTCGAGCCAAGGTCGCGGAACTCCGAGCCATATCCCTAAAGTGTGCTTTGCGACTATTCCTGCACATCTCCATGCTAAGGTTTTTCTTTTACATTTACCTATCTGCGGGTAGACCAACCTTAAATGGCCTCCCGAGACTCGCTCGAGTTTTACGACCGAACACCAAATTGGATGCCGCATCCTTATACCCAGAGCTCTACACCGCTGGTCGCTATAGTTTAGTCTATGTTTGCCCCACGAAATAGGATATGGTAGGGATCTCAGCAAATTATAGGATGACATGTCATGTTTTGTTACAACGATAAAATAAATAGAATTTTGTACGGCCGTGCCCTATCTTTTCTGGGGGAATTGTTTCGCCCAATTTTCCGCCGGTTCATCACTAGTCTATTATTTTTATTGTACCTGTCGATGTCGGTAGCTTTTATGAGTTTATTTTCGTGAGTGTCAATTTTAGTTATTGGTTCGGGATAATTGGTTTTAGATTGGTTCTCGGTTCGGCGGGTCAGTCGTTACTTTTGGATCGGCGGGTTTTATTCAGAAAGAATGGATTCAATTCGATGTCCGACCTAAAGTGGGATGCCGTAAGGCTTCGGTGGTGAGCAGGACAGATAATCTTATGACGTCATTTCATTGTTATTTATTTATTAAAAAGTTTCCCTTGCCAAATGGAAGTGGTCTTGTCCGGGAACAGCATTTCCATTCTCATTCCTCTGTATGCTTTAAAATTCCGTATATTTATCATGTAGGAGGTACAGCGTTTGCCTCGGTCTGCCGTTAGGAAGAGCTTCAGAATTCCGCGAGGGATTGTAAACGTAGTGATCTATAGAATTTTCTGATAATATATAGATGGATAAACCATTTATTGTACAAATTAAATTACAAGACATACAATAAAGAAAATAATGAAATAATTAGGGAAAAGTGTAACAATAGCGGCTTTATTACTGAGAGTAATTTCTTCAAAGCAACCTTTGGATGGGGAGGAATTATTAAAATACTAATGGACGGGGTGTGCAGGATCTACAATAATAGAAAATGTGTAACAATAAACTATAATACTGATACTTGGATATAAAAAATGTATGTTAATAAAATCCTCTTTATCATGGACATATATTAATTGCAACAAAATATTCGCATTGCATCACAGGGTGCATGCGTTTGACTGGACGCATTTACATGCAATCCGCACTTATGCGAGGCGACGAGGCAATGCCGATCGCGTCACATCATCGACTTGCTAATATCTTGCTCCCTTTCATTGTGAGTCAGTAGGTCTGAGTCACAAGTGGTAGCGATCAGGAGCGCATACACGCGAGTAGGTGCACTTATTTGCATGTATTCCGTACTTTTATTTATTTTTTATACGCCCAACGATCACATATATGTATACATCCTGGCCCCTAACTAGGCTTCCCTGTATCTAGGGAGCTCGGAACTAAGAAGACCATAGTCCAACAACACCCAGACACGAAACAAATGCTTGCGCTTTATTTTTTCTGTACACCAACATATGTACTGTCACGGGAATCGAACCCGCAATCTCAGTGGTGTATGAGATTTGAGCCAACCTGCCCAACCACTACACCACAGAGGCTGACAATACTTATTCGAGGCGAAGCGATCGCGTCGAATCGACTTGCTAATGTCTCGCTCACTTTCATTGTAAGTAGCTCTGAGTCATAAGTGGCAGAGATCAGTAGCGCATACACTGGATTAGGTGCACGCATGCATTCGTAGGTACTTATGTGAGGCCACGAGGTAATGCCGAGGCAATCCGCACTTATGTGCGAAAATGAATGTGCGAACAAGTCGTCTCGCAACTAGTTGCTAATAACTAGTAATGTCGGTGTGACTCAATTTGTGGTCGATGAATTGAGTTTTGAACGAAAGCGACTAGTTTCTGAATGAGCGTTTAAATTGATAAACAGCTCGTTAAACTTCAAGAACAAAATCAAATGATTGTCTTTTGGAAGGTATCTTCAAGCTTCAAAGGATGGGAAAGAAATGGGTAGACATGCGTACCTTTTTTTTCAAAGTATCTTAAGTTACAGTTTTCAACGTATTTTAATTGATTTGTATTATGTGTATTTGACGTTTATAAGTGGATTTTATGTGCTTATTGAATAATTAATATTTTTTGACTTGACAGCGGGCCAGCAACCGAGATTGTTTTACTAAATCTAGATTTTAGGCTCGCTGTAACAACAGCTTTGTACGCACGACTATTGACTCCTACATTATCGTGTCATCGTTCCCGCTTATAACTTACACCACACCACTTCATTGTTCCCATGTCTCTGTCAACAAAATCAGCACTTTACAATTTATGCACATGAATGCTACAGTTGTTCTATTTGGCGACAGCCGCCGCGTAAATAATTCATTAAGCTAATTGTAAACTAATTTATGTAAATTAACCTCAATCATGTCTAATTGTTGTCTCATTACATTGGAATTAGGTAATCGGGTTAGGAAATAGAGGGCAATGATCCCTTTCTATAGGTTGGATTGGTCAATTAGTTAATAATGTGTTTATCAATAAATGATTTGTTTTTAAACAGGTCGAGGATTTTTAATTCATACATTGTCGTTGGTATTTTTAATTCTTTGGCGATTATGTTTCTGTAGGATTACATATCTACGTAACTGTAATTGGATAATTGTTGTTATAAGTGAATAGTTTAGTATGGGGACTATATATAATGGGATAGTTGTATCATGCTCTCTCGAACTATAAAACCTGTAACTTTTTCTCTTAGACATAGCTATAATATATGCTCTTAGTTTTTTAGTCGGATTGTTCATTTTGCATTCGCATAACAATAATACTAATATTATTATTATTTTATAAATGCCAAAGTTTGTGAGGAACGATAAATGGATGGATGGATGTTTGTTGCTCACACATTAAACTATTCCACGGATTTCAATGAAATTTGCTATGAAGATTCCTGCAGTCCGAGACAAGAACATAGGATACTTTTTCGTTTCGGAAATCTGTGGGTGAAACCGCGGTTCGCAGCTAGTAGGTATGTTTTATAAACCATAATATATTAAATATGGACATTTTAAAAATATTTCATTTCTTGCTTATGTAATAAAATACGAACAGAATTATTTTCTTATTTTGATTAAAAAGAAATACGTACTAAGAATCGCTCCAGCTTCGAATAGGTGGTATAATTGTGACAACTTATAAATAGTTCAAATAGTGACATAGTTGACTCTACCAACAGGGTACGGTGTCGGCATCTCCAAGGCTAGGTTACATTGTACATTGTAACATAGCATGCAAGCATCACGTTTCAGTTGGTACTGTAGCGGCCTTGCTGCATTGCACTAGTATGCGGCTATTTTAAATATTAGTTTCATAAACATTTTATATTGCAGCAAAGGTCAGTGATCCGTGCCTGAACACTGTCAGAATTGATTCTAACACTTTCCCTTTTAAGTCATTGGTTTAAGTACTGGTTATATAGGCGAATATGGTTTGGATTTCAAATATTGGTACCGCAAATGGATGTAAATATGTGGTAATGTGTATTAATTAATAATTAATTTAATACACATTAGGTTACTCCCAAATCACAGTGCTCTATATTTGCTTTAACAGGCCGCAGTCGAAAATTATAATTAAAAATAGGGATCTTGTAAAATATAAAAACATATTATAGGAATAAAAATTTATAATAAAATACCAGAAGAAATAAAAGAAATTGAATCTTTTCATATCTACAAAAAATCGTATTATAAATCTTATTTAATCGACAAGGCATTTTATTTATAAGGCATTAAATAATTTCTAACTGATAATTAATTGTAATTGCTTACCTGACATGACTAATTTTATGCTCATTATTGACTATGGAAATTTAATTTGATGTTGACATGTCTGTATCTAACTGTTATTGATATTTTAAATTAAATAATTCTTATAAATATTGCTATTTGTTAAATGAAAATAAGTTTTGAATTTTAGATTTATATTTAATTTATTATCTACATATTGTGATAAAAATTTGCACACCTGACGGTCATAACATAGCGATCTATTATATCAATTAAAACCTATTATAAAGTTGTGTTTCTACCTGTTTATGAAAATAAATGAATTTTGAATGTATTTATGTCTTTTTATAGAAAGGGAATATAATTATTATCATTGATGTGATCTTTGCATCATTAATTTATTTGCTAACGCGAGTCGGCAGAGCGAGTGTGGCTCAGTGAGAGCACGTGCGACTTTCGATCCGACGTTCAAATCCCGCTGGCCACTTTCTTAAAGCCCCGTTAGCATTTTGATTAGTGTTAAGCGCGAGTGTCAATTGTAAGTGTTAAGTGATTAGTAGATACACTATTTGGACAGGCAATGATTAGTGCGAGTGTTTAGTATTTGTTTCAAGTGTTAAGTGATTAGTATTTAGAAGTCAATTCTATTTTTTAACCGACTTCAAAAAGGAGGAGGTTTACAATTCGACGGTATGTTTTTTTTTTTTTTTTTTTTTTTTTTTTGTGTGTTTGTTACGCGATTTCTCCGCCAATTATGCATTGATTTCGATGATTCTTTTTTTGATTGGTAGGTAATACTTCAAAGGTGGTCCCATATAAATTTTATCGAAATTCATTCAGTAGTTTTTGAAAAACATAGCAAAAACAAAAAATATAAGTTTAATCTTCAAGTCGGTTCTTGTTTTTTTCGTAACCAACTTTCTAAAGGTGGAGGTTTGTATTCGACTGCTTCACCTGCTTCACCCAGGGTTGACTTCCGGTGAGGGAACTCCTCAACGGTGAATAGTACAGACACAACATTTCGTAAATGGATTTAACCATAATAGCCTGTTCTAAATTCCATCATGACATGGCAGATACACCCAGGATTGACTTCCGGCGAGGGAACTCTTCAACAGAGATATAGGACAGACATAAAATTTTTTTGTACATGCATTTAATTGTGATAGCCCGATTAGACTTGGCTGGCACCGACTTCAAATATATGAGTGGGTAGCGCTTATGATAATTATATTAATTTATTTTTTACTTTTGAGTGCCATTTGTGGTTTTGAAGTCGGTTTAGTTTTTTTTGAAAAATAATTTATTTGCAAGTGCCACCGCCTCCGCCACTTTTTCTTCACCCCTTACTCGCAGCGCGCTCCTCACTAAACTCGTCTGGACAGGAACTGTTGTGATTAGTTCAGTCAGTGGTGGACGCGGGAATTGTTTTGCAGAATAATTAAACAAATTGATAAAAAATAAAGCAATTTTTAATATGTATATCTTTAACACATTTCTGCAGTTCCCTCTGCACTTCATCGTCCATATTGTTGATTAGTAACAGCCTCACGGGTACTCTTTAGGAACTTTACTACACCGAGCTCCTTATCAACAGTGGACATAGACATACACTTGACACGAAACACTACATGCTCCACACTCGCACTTAACACTAATCAAAATGCGAACGAGACTTTAGTTAGGTGTGGATCTAAAACGGTGACGAGAGGAACAAGAATTTATCACTAAAACTCAAGGGCATGTGACATCCACCAACCCCCACTGGGCTTGGTAGATTATGGACCATGCTGTCTCTACGAAGGAAGGCTCGCGTCCCAGCAGTGGGAACGTAATGGGCTGATGATGATGACTTTGGTAACAAGCTGTTATCTATCAGACGTTCAGGCGCGATTGTAGAATTACTAACAAAATTTACCCACTACGAAGTATGCAATCAAAATCATCTGCAACTATTTTGATACAAAAACACAACAGATGACGTCATCTTTGTTCGAACTATTTCTCTTTTTGTGACAGTTACTTTTCTCAGTAGATAAATCTCGTTCCTCTAATTGTAATGACCTACTACAGTACCCCTGCTGTGCCGCTGTGGGAGCCTTTTATCTCCGACCTTCCCTTACAACTGATTGATCAGCTTATGTTTTTAGCTGACTTCAAAAAGGAGGAGGTTCTCTGCTCGATTGTTTTTTTTAATCTTTTTTTATGTTTATTACCTCAAAACTCCGTCATTTATGAACCGATTTGGAAAATTCTTTTTGCATTGGGTTCAGTATAGCTACGAAGTGGTCCCATATAAATTTCGAGACTTGACCTTGGACTTCGAAGATACATTGAAGTTGGTCTTTGTTTTTTTCTAAAAAGTTTTTTTTTGGAACTTGTAGATAAAACGACCAAGTCGTGGCCTGATGGTAAGCGCCACGCCTGCCCATAACAATTGCAGTGACCAGAACTTTTCATACCATACAAATCACTGCGTTGCATCTGCGCTCATCAACCCGAGACATCATAATATTCATACACATATGCCCAGTAATTTCACTGGCTACAATGCTCTTCAAACCGAAACACAGGTTTTGTCTTACAAGTTTCAAGTTTTTTGTTAAGCTTGATTTGAGTATTAGTTAGTGTCAAGTGGCAATGTATGCCAAACGTTTTTGTATGCAAGGGAGTACCGTCTCTACCCTTGCGTTTTAGGGAGAACTTCAATATTTGTTCCCAGTGTTCTTGTTCCGAAGATACAGGCTTTTCAAGTCTAGGTTCGGGGAAACTAGACATCATATAGCTCATAATTCTTAGACACAGCTTACACAAGACTTTATATTTTTTAAGCTATTGCATAGCTTCTATCGCGGGCCTTGAGCGTGGAGACCGAATCCAGAAATTCCGTAACGAAAATCCGTAAGCTTTACCGCGGCAGTCTCCGAGTGCGTGTGGCACTTCTTTTTTTTTTAGTTTTTGGTCCACCTGTTTATGTTGACGATTGTTTTCCTGTGTGTATTTTGGTAAATAAAGTTATTTAATATTATTTATTACTAGCTGACCAGACAGACGTAGTCTTGTCTTAACTATAAATCTAATGTTCCGCACAACTTTCTTCATTTTTTAATTCATAAGAACCTTCTCCTGAAAATAACAAACACTACAAAAAAAGAATTACCGAAATCGGTCCAGCCGTTCACGCGTGATGCCGTGACCAAGGGAAATAGGGATTCATTTTTATATATAGAGATTTCTTTTTTTTATGATGAAGTGGGCTTACGTTTGACAACAACTCACCTGTAGGTAAGTGTAGTTGCGGTCTAAGGTGGATCACGTTGGCCCATGAGGTGCCTATTCACTCTTGTCTCAAAGAGACCCAGGTTTAATATAATATATATAAGGTTAAATTGGTTATTATTATACTTAGTAAGTTTTTTCACTTTATTGAAAAAGGACTACCAACGATTTCTACAATATTGATTACGTCAAATTTACATTACCAAAATATGTCTCAAACTAATTGCAAAACCAATCATTATAAGAAAACACCACTAATCTAAATTTAACATATATTTAAATAGATAAATACATAGGTTAAGTACATTTAAATACAGTTTTCAGTAGAATTTTTAAATGTAACTAAGGAGCGAGATAAGCTGGTCGTTCACTTCATGGTAACACGTCTGCCCATAACAGTTTAACACGGAGGATTTTGCAAAGCAAGGTTCTGGATGCCGCTGAATCCAGAACCTTGCTTTGCAAAATCCTCCGTGGCCCAGAACTGCGCTCTTAGACAATAGCTCGTAAGTCTGATAATGTCTAGTAATTTCGCTTGAAATAGTACTACCCTTCACACCTAAATCTGTGAAATTATTCTGTGCCGGAACACAGAATTACTAAACTAATATGATTCTTGCGAAGAGTTGAGCTGGGATTGTACTTTTTGCTTGTTACCGCTTACGCATGCGCACTCGCCTTTAACTTCATATCATGTTTCTTTAAAAAAACCAGTTTATCTACATTTCTTGTGGTTTTAGATCATGAACCAATTTTCCGACATTGTCTTCACTTTGTTCAAGACTCGATATTTCTGCTACTTTACCAGTAATCCCTAAGAGAAACTGACCTACGACGTCATGCTGCGTCCATTGTTATCCCAGCAGGACGCCGGCCTTGGCTTTCCCTTAAAGCCTATATCTTTACTTGTCTCTATTTGATTGATTTCATTAATCGTATTGTCAGTTAGTGATATTGGAATAACTTAGATTTGCAGTGCTGGTCGCTTAGACAAAAACGTTGCAGGATGCCGGGTCGCTCAGCTACGAATCTAACAAACAAGAATAAGTGTTAAAGTAAGTTTGAGCAAGTGTAGCTGAGTGGTAATTTGTGCGCCTTAGAATCCGACGCACCCTAATTCTAATCCCGACACGGTACTGTGCCAGGGACTTATTGTATTACGACTTATTATGGTGCGTAATTGAGTTAAGTGCAAAATTTGCGTTCTCGCTCCAAAAACAAGAAAATAGTTGGATAGAAAATTCTATATTGCCCAAACAAAATTTTAAGTACATAGGCAAATTTAGGGCTAGAAAGCATTATCTTCCAGTTAACTTCGGTCTACTGTGGTGTTTTATAATGTAGTGCAAACAAAATATCATGCGGAAACCCGGTTACGCTTATAAGCTCCGGTATTACTTTTCTATGCTGTTCCACAGCTGGGCACAGGTCTCCCCCAGATCTCTACAGCTGTCCCTTTCCTGCGCTACCTCGCACCAGCCTACATGGTATGCATCCAGATCGTCCTTCTATCTCCTTTTGGGCCGGCCTGGGCGACGTCTTCCATCTTCAGGCACCCATTCCGTTGTAACTTTTGCCCACCGATCTGGATGCATACGGCTTATGTAACCTGCCCAATCCCATTTGAGTCTGGCAGCATTTGTAATACCACTCTAAAAAGTTTAAACTCGTCCTGAAAATAATGTAGTCGGTATTTCACAAGCATTTCATAAAAGGCTCACCCCACAAATATAAATAGCACCTTATATTAAACTTTCCTTCGTAAAGCTCCAAGGCGTGTCCGTTTCCGGTACCCTTTCCTTAAATCCAGCTGAATATTGCAACCTTCAATTACTTAAGTTAACTCGCCTTTGAGTTCCTTTAATTACCGGTATCCTTTCTCATTTAAATTTCACTTCGGTATTAGGCGCCGTCATAGAGTAAAACGGGTTAGGGAGAGAAGGTAATTTTGTAAGGTTACATTTTTGAAATATTATTTTACCTACTTTTATTGGATGTTTTCCCATGAGAGAAGGCTTATGTCCAAATAAAGATTTGTGAACCAAATAAAGATGATGTTGATTATGTTCATCTGTATTACCTATCTGATATTTAATTGGTAGATAGAGAAAACACACCTATACATTCTACTTACATACTCGTGTAAATACATGCATTTAATGTTACAGCGAATGAACGTTTTAAAAGAATCAGACAATTTAAGTCTTACTTATACAGCTGTATACTGTCTGTATCTTGCGGCTTATACCTTCATAATCTTTTGCCGTCTCCTTATTTGCTTCTTGGTATTATCTATTTAAAGTACAAAGCCTTCGTAAAACCTAGATCTTGTTATTTCTACGAACTCTAGATGGTTTCAATTCCACTGTATCCTCGGTCGGATATAAAAGAATTGGAACCCACTTCGGTGTCACCGTATAACTCAGTACCTGATGTTCTGGCAAATAACGTCCTGAATGTCCTTTTGTTCGTATTTGTTTTTACAGACAAAATACGCGGAATAAATGTATTTTCTTCAGTCTCTTTAGATATATCCTATCCCATTAATACTATTCTATCCTACGAATCCTATCTTATCCTACTTCCTGCTAATATTATAAATGCGAAAGTCTGATTGTTTGTAACAACTTCACTCCATAACGTCTGAACGGATTCTGGTGAAATTTGTTATTAGGTACTTTAGAATATGATAGTATATTTATTATTCCGGAAAAACTTACACTTCCTTAGAGAAAAACTATTAACTGAATTCTACGTAAAAGGAGTCGCTGGTATCAGCTAGTAATTATCAATTTATTTATTTATGATAAGGCCGGACCTAATGAAGATTATTCTAAGAAAAACATAAAAAATAGGTAAAAAATTAAATATGTCAAACAATCTCTCCAATAAATACAAAAATAAAATTGCAGTTATGAGTTAGAGACACATGAGTTAAGTCAGTCAGAAGAAATTAAATATTATTTAAGGATGTTAACATATTGATTAAAAATTACATAACATATTTATCGCACATTCATCTCGAAGAACTCCAAGCACTCCGTCAGAATAACCTTCCATTCATCCGCAAACAGATCACAATTTGGTCTTGCGATCAAAAGTTATTATGTCTGTTTCTTACAACTTTACTAGTTTAAATAAATGACATGTCTAGGAATTTACGTCAATGTAGTGTGTTCAAAAGGTTCTGTGCCGTTGATGAGCTCATCAACGTACACAAACGTAGTTTGCGGTTGCGGTGCTGTGACGCCTTAGAAGCCAAGTAAGTAAACTACAGTAATATAGCATGGAATTGCAGTTGGTAACATTGAGGTGGTTTCTGTGACGTCTAATCCTAGTGAACCCTCCCGCTTAAACGCTTGTGTTCTACAATTTATCAATGGCAGAAAAAGAAACGGTGTCTTGACAATTTCTAATCGTTTCTGACAAGTAACGTTGTATTTCTTTCATTATCATTTATTTGGAATTATGAATTAATTAAAACTTTGATAAGTTTAACAAATTATTTAAACTATTTAAGCCGATTTTACTCTACGAACGTCGCTCGCGCACTCAAATACCTACGTGAGTACAATTGGTTTAAATACATAGTTTAAATGTTTGGAATGTTTACGAATCTACCTCGAAGTCTTTGGTATCGACAAACTGCCTTTTTTTTACAACAGACTGGGTCTGTCTTTGACCACAATCTCACCTGGGCCCTAATTCACTATGAAAACTTGGCGATTCCTTGCTTCAAGGAAACGTCGATTCCTTCATTAATAAACGACATTTGCAAAATTTGTATTCTCTATGACGCGTCATATATATGAATTCATGAATGCGTCATAGAGTTGACGTTTATTAATGAAGGAATCGACGTGATTTTGAAGCAAGGGATCGACGTGATTTCGCCAAGCCATTGGGGCCCTGATGGGAAGTGACGATGTGGTCGAAGATATAGCACGCTTACCCAGTAAATACTTGTCATTCTTGATTTGAACACATCCCTTCTCTTTGTTACTCGTTTCGCTTTGGTTTGTAACAATTTTATGTACTGTTGAGATCATTACAATGCGGTCCTGTCTAGCAAACAGATTGCAAGCGGCGCCTTGCGTGGGAGTACAACTCTGTCAATGTAATGCCTAAGGTTCAGGATGGATAGACGTGGAATAACGTATTCTATTGCAGGAGACGTTTTGCATACCATACATTGTGAAAATTCTAGACTTTAGATTACCTGGTCTGTGAAATAAGTCTATGTGTCAAATGTTTAATACTTTCTTAGATCATTTCGCAGTCCTTACCAAATAAAAACTGTGTGAGCAATTCTATTGGTCTGTTAATTTAATTTTCCTAAAGGCGTATGAACCTTAAACAGTTTCAAGCTACGATTCGCACATCTTAGGTGGCCTAGACAGGGGCTCGTTTCATTTTGAGTTGTAGTCCCTTTTGGCACCACAAACTTTATCTATTCATGCATTTCGTATTTTTTATGTTTTGTTATAAGTATTCTTTCTCTCTGTTTTTGTATTTAACCTACGTGTTTCTTTTTTCATTTATGTCTTTGTGGTTGTCAAATAAATGTATTTTCTGTCTTTCTTTCTTTATTTTATGCAAATATTTCATAAAATAATAATAATACAAAAAACAATATTAAATACACAGTTAATCTTATTTTATTCTACATGTAAAACTCACAAGCTGATTCTAAATTAAGTAGTTACGCATTTTGCAATTTTAAATAAATGTGTTCTGCAGTAAGTTTTTTTTCTATCTAATAAAAATAGAACATCATAAAACTTCCGGATGATTTCGCGGACGTGCATATATGATCAAAGTAAAACATGGCCAAATTTGGCATCAAAACATTAATTAAAGGCGACTTCCTCGCGTCTTGTTTTTTGAATAAATATTAAAGTCTCTTTGAGGTCGGCTATTGACACATCCAAAAAAGAAAAGTGCCTCACAAATATACAGGGCGGAACGTGAATGGCTACTTCAATTGAGCACAAAAATGTGATTTTAGGAGACACATAAATTAAAAATTTTTGTTTCATGTTGTATTTTGTTGCCAATCGATCTTTTTCTTGTAAGGATTAAGCAACTCTATTAGAACAACTAAGTTTAGAGATCTAGAAAAGCTAAAAATAGCAATATTTTTCCAAACATTTAAGAAGTCTAGTCTAGTTATCAGTTTAAGTTAAATGTAAATTACTTATTAATTAATCCTAATCAATTAGCTAGATTTTAATAAAAGCGGGTACCATAATATATATGAAACAAATGAAAACAAACAGAAATAAAAATATATAAATTCAATTGTGTATGAATACAGTACGCTTTCACGTACGTTGACATTTATAATTGAACTAGTACGTACTTAACGTGAATGCTTATGATTTTGTAACCTGGTACAAAATTCCAAGGCTCTTTGGTACTGTTGTTCGTCTGTTTATTTCTATCTGTTTATCTGTACATTAGTAATCAGTTTTAGTATCTAGACCGAATAAGCTACAATATTTTCTTCCAATCGTAAAAGGCTAGTAAAATGATAAACAAAATATTATGTTAGTTCTCTCTGTTCAAAGGTTGTCTGGAAGATAACGCTTTGAGCGATAATACCGCCTATTGTTATGCTGATTACTGTGAAATGTACTTGTTTTTCATGTACCTATTTTTAAGGTTTTTAACAATAAAGTGTTTATCTATCTATCAAAAACAACAGTTATTCTGCCCTCAAACATGAGTGCGCAAGCATTACTGTGTTCCGGTTTTGAAGGGCATTGTAGCCGAAATTCCTGGGCATATGAGACTTATATCTGATGTCTCGGGATGATGAGCGCAATGCAGTGCTACGCAGTGTTTTTATGGTTTTAAAAATTCTGGGTGGCACTGCAATTGTTATGTGCAGGAATGGCGTTCACCATCAGGTGAATGACTTGCTCGTCACATCACTCAGTTCCATAAAAAAAAAACTAAAATTCACAGAGTGAGTCGAGGTAAAATAAGCTAGCAGTATATAAAGCCTAAATATGTAAAGAAAGCTCTTTGAGGTCGCCATTAATACATTCAGGGATAAAAGTGCCTAACATGTTTTAGAGATCTACCGTCGGCGGCGGATTGTGGGCGTCCCTTTTGTTCATAATGTAAATGTACTCCACAATTCGCTTAGAAGGTTGTACTGCCAGCCATTGAAAACCTGAAATAGAATAGCGTTGACCTCATCATATTCAGCCTTGGTTCTCAAGCTACTTAATTCAGTAGGTATTCGTAAAACTCCTTGGTATTAGGTATGTATTAAGTACTAACAATTTCTCAACTGTAATATAATCTTTGTACCACGTTTTTGTTAAGTCACTTTCTTTTTTGTCTGTCGTTCCGGGTGGAATCTCGCAACTCAAATTGCGAGCACTTCCCGATTAGCTTTCCGACTGAAACTTTCAGGGTAGCTCACAACTCGATAACTGAATTCTAAATCCATTTATTAGTATGCAATGACGATCTAACCTCAAAGGCGCATAAAAACGTGGATTTTAGATTTTTTTTAATCTGTCACTTGTTATCTACTTCTGGCTCGTCGATCTGTCAGTTTTTTTTATCTTACTGAATAGAATTTAATATAGAATATATAAAGAATATATAGAAATAATATATAGAATTTAAATAAATTCTATTCAGAAGGATAAAAACTGAATGCTTAAAATAAGGAAAATATATTAATGTTCGTGCTACCAACACCTTGTACCCGCGTGAGGTGAGTTTCTCCCAAATCGTCTTACCTCTCCCTACAACTTTGCAGTCAGCATTTCTTCCCTCGACTGTACGAGTACAGCCGAGCACAGCCGAGTCAGCAATAAAGGTTTCGTATCCGTTTCCGCAGTTCTTTGGTAATTACTTGCTCGTCCGCCGCGGGGCTGCCAGGCTCCGGGAGAGTTAAAACTTGGTATTTTGATGCGGTAACTCTTCGATCATATGTACACTATGATCGAAGCGGTAACTCGACGAAAAGGCTAAAATCCACACTAATATGAATGCGAAAGTAACTCTGTCTGTCTGTCTGTTACCTTTTCACGACTGAACTAATCTTGGTGAAATTTGGCAGAGAGATAGCCTGTAACCCGGAGATGGACATAGCATTTTCATCCTTAATTAACACCGTGGTTCTCGACGGATTAATAATAATAATAATAGTAATAATAATAATAACGTTTTATTGAATAAATACTTAGTTTACAAATACATAGTCCATTGGTCCCCAAACTAGGTAAACCTGTATCTTGGGGACCTCCTTCCTAAATGATACATATTCTTTAATGACAAAAAGAAAAACGTCATTTTCTACTATGTTATAAAATATAAAATAACTTAAGAGGCAAAACATAGGTGACATAAGTTTGTTTGAGTGAGAGGGTATGCCTCTAGTGTGACAGGTGCGACACGGATTGCGTTGAAACTAAATCCTATGCGCACGAAGTCACGGTTGTAGCTAGTATGCTAGTAACTAATATTTTCATATAGGTATTAGAGATGATTTTTTGCATCGTCAAGGATTTTAAAATCTTTTCTTTCCCCTAAAATTATTTAGTTCTTTCTTGAGATAGTTTTGAATCACACGTCAGTTTACCACTACTACATTTTATACGGCAAGCTGACCTGTGTTTTAAAATCTTTCGATACGCCTCTCGTGTTTTTGACCAAGCTGAAACTGGCCCGCGGACATTCGATTTGGGTAAGTCTCCAGTAAGTATTTAAGTTGGTCTCCCTGTAAGCTGATACATGGAAATATTATTATTTAAATTAACGTGGTTTGGATTCAACATTAATAATAATATAAATAAATAAAATAAACAAATAATTTACGGGTGACACTCACGTTTAAGTTGAAGTAGTCCAAGTATAGTTCCACATCCAATGGTATTTTTCAAGGCGAGTGCGGAACGCTCGCGAACGCGTCGCGCCTCGCCTCGAGTGCGAGACAAAAAGACCACCGGCGCCTTGAAAAAGACCACTTGATGTGGTTGAAACTATAGGTGGACTACTCCACCTTAAACGTGAGTGTCACCCGTAAATTATTATTAATCATGGAAACTTTCGTCCCGATATATACTTTTGCAGCGTTTACAGTTATATTATGCCACATCAAACCCCTCATTATTTTATTCTCCACGCACAACATTTGCGGACTTTGGTGTTGGCGAATATCACAAGTTAATAAAGGCGTCTAATGAACACTTTTCTTTCAGTACTTTGCCAGTCTTCCTGGCAAAGACTTTGGCTAGGCTGGCAAGTAATTTTGCCTCGGGCAACATTGCTAGTATTATCTAGGCGTGGCATTGCAAGTTCAGGACTTTCAGATTGTTAAATAATGTATTTTTTTGTATTCGTTTTTTGTGTTGATGTTCTTCGGTGACACATAAATCGTATTTATAGTTTTAAAATCGTCACTAATACTTATTCTTCTTCGTTTTGTGTAGGTCTTCTTTTGTGTAGGTATGTGGCCCTAGTGTTGGAGTTCTTAGACCGCCCGAAGTCCTCCAACATGGAAATAAATTATAAGTTGCAATTGTCTCCCATAAAGTTTATGAAGTTATCTCCTAAATTAATGCGACTAAGGTTTGGAAATATTATAAATATAAGCGTCTACACTCGCGTTTTGAATTTATGACTGTGTTGGAATAACTCCGACCACGTTTCGGACAATTGGGACGTCCTTCTTTTGGTAGTTTACGCTTTAGATTCGCGGCGCAGACTGCTTAATGCGACTAGTTGACTCTTCCGACTTTGCCTGCGCCGTGTTAGGTTTATACGTGTGTACTTTTCGACCAAATATTCCATCCAAATGTCAAGTCCAAGTCCAGAGATTTAGGTATAAGTTGGCTGTCAGTTAGTCAGTGTGTCACGGAAGCCTTTATAACTTCTTAACCACTTTGCGCGCCAAACATACAAGGGTTATTAGCCTATATTGCCGCAGTCCAAGTCGCCAGCAAGTATTAGGAATATACGAGTATAAGAGATAGTATTGGCATCATGTTTTCATAATGTTATTTATATGCCTGTTACAACCGTTACTGCCACTCTTACCGAAAATACTTGGCCTTTTACCTTGCCTCTGAGGAAAATAAACGGCATCTTGTACCACTAAAACAGTCACGTAAACTCACGCACTAGACTAATACATACTAAATTGGTAGTATTTTCCCGTTGAACAGGACAACACTGCGTACATTTTTAACGTTGGCAACCTCTCACGAACGAAAAGCGTTTCTCCTAGATCACCAAGAGAGCAAACAAAATTACGAATTCATGAAAATGTTAATAATTTTTACGGGGGTATCTTTTTTTCTCCTCAAACTGATAGAGGGGTGGTTTGCACGGGGGGAGAAATGAGGGCGGCCCCTTTAAGTAGATATACAGTAATTTGAATCTTAATACAATCCCATTATTTATTTTAAGTCCGGGAAAAAATGCATAGGATTTCATTGTGATGAAAATTTTAAATGGTTCTGCTTTCGGCTGCGATTGAAATTTTAATTTCACCTCGGGTCTCATTTGGGACGATTTATTAGTTCGTTTTCGAGATAAGAGATTCAGGTCTTATTAAACGGTCGCGTTGGAGACACAGACAAGAGTTTTATTAAGTAAATAGACGGCGGGGATTTGAAATTCAATTTTATTTGAAGAGCTCTTCAAGATTTTTTGAGAAATCTACGAAATTGTAAAGCGTGATTGGAGTTTTGAACGATTTCTGCTATGATTAGAAATATCATTTCATCTAAAGTCAATAAACGCTTAGAACTTTTATTTTAGTGAGATTTATTTAATTTTGGACTTTTCTGAACCTAATTAGGTTCATAATTCAACAACGTCACTTAACAAACGTCTTAGTATCTTGCTACTGCTATATAAATTACCTATATCAAGGTATTACCTTGATATAGGTAGGTAAACGTTCAAAGCAGCTAAGACATCTGTCTTCATATAACCGATTAATCACAAGGAAGGTACAGGATTTCCTATGACCTAGTCTGGTTAAAAGAATCAAGGTTCAAATTAAAACGAGACATCATCATCAGCCCATTACGTTCCCACTGCTGGGACTCTGGACTTCCCTTGGAGAGTGAGTATGGGCCAATATTCCACCCCGCTGGCCCAGTGCGGGTTGATGGTTGTCACATGTCCTTGAATTTTTGTGATTAATTCTAGAACATGCCAGTTTCCTTACGATGGTTTTCTTCGCTTCGCTTTTAGAGCGAGTGTTAATTCCGCATATAACTTAAGAAAGTCAGTGGTACGAGGCCAGCGGGATTCGAACTCAGGTGCGTCGGATCGAAAGCCGCACGTGCTCCCACTGAGCCACACTCGCTCTACGAGACAATAAAATAGACAAATGTTCAAAATCTGATAGCTGATCTCAGATGAACCCTCAAATTCCTCTATACACAACATACACACACACAACTGGTTATGTTTTATGTACACACAGGTTGTTTAGCAACACACATGCGTTACGTCACACACTCTAGTTATGTTCGTAAGTAAACACGGGTTATGTTTGGTTGTACACATGGGTTACGTTTGGAAGTCCGTCTCGTGTTCCATTTGCCTCCTCAGGCGTCACGTTCCACAAACAGAGGAAATCTATGGAAATGCCGATAAATATTTCCACTACGCTTGTAGTGCCGTGGAGATAAAAGTTTCAGAAGAGATAATATTTAAAAAATAAATTATAAAATAATATAATAATAATAATATATAAATAATATGATATTATTAATTATTTTTAATTTTTTAATATTTATAGAGATAATATTATCGTCTAAAAGTAAATAAAATAAAATGAAATAGCCTTTTATTACCAAAAATATCACAATATAACATGTAATTATTTTTTAATTTATATGTAAACCCCCGACGCAAAAAGGAGTTGTGTTATATGTTAGATGTGTCTGTCTGTGGCACCGTAGCTCTTAAACGGGTGAACCGATTTAGATGCGGTTATTTTTATTTGAAAGCAGGTTTTCTGGCGGTGGTTCACATGTTTTATCAAAATCAGTTCAGCCGTTTCATACTTTTTATAGGTCTTTTTTTGTGTCGGTCAAATCTTGCAAGTTGAATCAGAACAACTTCCTCCACATCCTACGGAGTTGAAATTTTGCATACTTGTCAAAGTCCGATGACAATGTATGCTATGGTGACAGCCAGCTAATCTGATGATGGAGATGGAAGATTGGAAATGGAACTCCTTGACGAATAATCGTAAACTACTAGTGTTTGGGCTTATTTTAATCGGCTTGTGGTTCCGATTACGTATTTGTTAAAAGCTTGCCTTGTAATAATATATTTTTCTACAAAAATCATATCATTTAATGAAGCCTAACTTGCGAGAAGACCTGGTCTTACACCTGATTGTAAGCAACTCGCCTGCTCATAATAGTTGCGGCGCCACCCAGCACCTTATTTTGCAAAATCCTGCGCAGCACTGCGCTCGGCACCGTAATTCAATAGCTCTTAAGTCTTATAATGCCCAGTAATTTCTTTTGAAACCAGACCCTTTCAAACCGGAACACAGTAATGTTTGCCATCTGTTTGGTGCTTCAATATCTGGCAAAGTTGTGGTCTGTACTTCCTAAGGCGGCCTCTTGTAGAAAACCTTCCACTATAAAACATTAATCAGTAACTGCAAAAACATGGATAGTTCTCTGGCGAGCGAACCATTCCAACCGATATACACTCTGTGGCGGCAGAATACCTAACACATTACTTGCCTCTTTCATATATTTCACTATAATCTATAATGCCTGGACAAAAACAAACTTCCACCTAAAAACATACAACGCTTGCGAACCTCCTTATCTCCACCGTTCCATATGATCGATAAATATTCCGGTACGTACATTGTTCGGCGAACAAACACTCCCCAGAGCCGATGCAATAGTTTTAGAGAACGCGGACGGGACGGATAATGTTTGCTCGTGTAGACGCGGCTTTATTTCAAATATCTGACGGGGGTTTATGGGCTGAATTGAAAATGGATTGTTAGGAGTATGAGAGTGTATACTTTCTTCATGGTTTCGTCTGTGTGCGAGTTTCACAGACAGTTATGGTTGTGTCGACTAAACTAGAGTGCGACAAGAAGCTGAATACTCTCAAAATTTGGCTTTTTTCTAATTATGTGGTGAGACGAGCAGGTCGCTCATTTGATGGTAAGCAGCACGCCTGCCCATAACAGTAGCACCAGCCTGAAAATTGTTTTGTAAATAAACCTCCTAGACAGTAATTTTACTGAAAAATTATCATCATGAGCAGCCCGTATTAGTCCACTGCTGGACATAGGCCTCTATGCACGCCACTGAGCCCGATCTTCAGCTTTCCTCATATACTGCCAGCTACATTGCGCAGGTTGTCGATCCATCTAGCCAGAGGGCATCCTACACTACGTTTGCCTAAACGTGGTCTCCACTCTAGAACCCGTACCGTACCCGTGTTTATTGTGATGCTGTATATATTTTTCTATTGTTATACAATTTATTATATTTATTTTGATGTCATTTATTTAGTATATCTCAACGTACTTTTGTTAAAAACGTAGCTGCACACCCACTATATTTCTTTCACGACCTGGAAGACTGGTAGATAATGCTTTAATTCATAATAGCATTAAGTCATTCCTTGTACCATTTTTGTGCAAAACTATTAAATAAATAAATAACCCGTTTACCGTATCGGTTATCGGTTCTTCGACAGATTTGGCCAGCCCAATGCCAATTGAGCTTGCTTGTTCTTTGATCTATGTCGGGTCACTCCGGTTATTTGCCGGATCACTTTGTTTTCAATTACTGAAAAAATATAAAAACTTGACATTTCTTCCACAGTTGTCGAGACCGGCGACGAGCCTATAGCCTGCTACAACAGGCGGACTCTGGTCCTGGCGAACCACCAGAGCACAGCAGACGTGCCGATGCTGATGGCAGCCTGGAACCCGCGGCCTTGCGTCCTGCCGAACCTCATGTGGATCATGGACAGGGTCTTCAAATTCACCAACTTTGGAATCGTGAGCGTGCTGCATGAGGACTTCTTCATACAAGCGGTAAGTCCTCTTTTGATATGGCAAATTCGAAGGCAAATTGACAGCTTGAAAGAAGAAAGTTATGAAAGCAATCTAATTTTCTAATTCTCACGCAAAAAAATCTACTAATGTCTAAAAATTTTGATTTTATTTATTTCGAGGGAAGAAATTTGTTTGACGATAACTTTCATCAATAAAGTACTCGTTGCGATAATTTATGGCGCTCAGTATGCACACTTCTCTGATCAGTTTTTAGTCTGCGAAACCATGTATCTAAAAAAAAATCTGTGCTAAATTGATAACTGCGGCATCAGCAATCGTTGAATAGGTCCTCAACGTCCTAATACCAAACGTGTCAAAGCTAAAATAAAATGCCAGTAAACATTCCACCAGGCCCTATCATTACCTCCAATCTGCGCAATCTCATCTGACCTAATTACCCCCGGGTCGACCTGTCAAAGCCCTATAAACCCTTAATTATACCATCAATAAATTTCAAACAGACTGTAAACACATTACAAAAATAAAAACAGTATGTGAACTTGTTAAATTTCGGGTTAAGTCGAACCAATTACTTAGTTGTGGCTACTAGGCTGACCTATGCCGTTTTTCAGTAGATTTCAGTTGTCTTAAGTCAATGGGAGTTGAACCCGGGAAGGATAGTGTAACAAGGGTTAATCTCAGAAGGGAAACATTGACATTAAAACGAAGAAATCAATCGGTATAGTTATATTATTCAACTCAAGAAACATTCCATCAAAATAATCATAGTTTACGAACCTTAATCGTTAGCTGGAGGCGTCTCGTTTAAGAATGCCGTTCGTCAGAATGGCCGACCAAAGTCAAGTTGTTTGACTATTCCAGTGACAGATACACTGACGTTTGACATAAGCGACTAAATGACTTTAACATGACAGTTGA
This sequence comes from Petrophora chlorosata, assembly GCA_951640565.1. Classification (NCBI taxonomy): domain Eukaryota; kingdom Metazoa; phylum Arthropoda; class Insecta; order Lepidoptera; family Geometridae; genus Petrophora; species Petrophora chlorosata. The sequence goes on along the minus strand of OX621202.1, from coordinate 15,893,038 downwards.
CATGAGTAGCGAACGAATGACTTGAATGATATTATATCAAGTGAATACTATTCTTGTTACAATAGAAAGAAGACAAGAACGAATGAGGGAAAAATAAAGAAGAAAGAAGAAATTATTAAATTTATATATTCTATAGCTCATACGTCCATTCTTATTATGAAGTATAACGGAAAGGACCCATAACAATAATAATGCCCATAATGCCGGCAAGCGACCTCGTGTTTCGGGATGATGTTCGGTGAACCATCGGGGAGACGGGTCTGAGCAGCCGCTCAACTGCCGTCTTTCTAGATATATGTGCTCCATCTTAGGCCACATCATCGCTTCACATCAGGCGAGATAGTGGTTAAACAAAGACCTATTAAGCGTCAATAATTAAATATTACTTTAGCTAGAGATTTTTTGTGTATTTTTTTTGTTTTTTCTAAACTGATCTACTGAGCTCGCTTTGTATTGATTGTCCCATAAATCGGCCTCGTCAATCGTACCGTGTGTTTTTCCACTTTCTTTCGCGCCATAGCTAAAGGCTGTAAACCACCTTTATGGTGCACTCGTTTTATGTTCCGTAAGCGTTTAGAAATAATAGTTACGCAGTTGGTTATTATTATTATTTACATGAGCTTATTGATTTAAACAGAAAAAGATCAGCTTGTTCTTTAAAAAGAAACATAATGGAGCCTTTTTCTCGCATTGATAATATCATCAGTTGTTCTATCTCACTCCAGTATATACCGTTGCTCCCGAGATGGTAACTTTTAGTATTCTAAGCGACTAAGCAATGAGAGCAAGTTGTTGCTTACTATCAGGTGAACGACCTGCTTATCTCATGACTCAATTACATAACGTGTAACAGTAAACTCAAATTAATAAACCCACGACACAAAAACCTACAAAAAGTAAGGCTGAATCGATTTTGATAAAATAAAACCTGCTTTCAAATAAAAAAACCGCATCCAAATCGGTATACCCGTTTAAGAACTACGGTGCCACAGACAGACACGCATTACACAGATAGTGGTCAAAATTATAACACCCCTCCTTTTTGCGACGGGGGTTAAAAAATCAGGTTACCTTACGGTGTCTTCCTTCGACGATTTTAGAAGGAGCGTGAAAAATCCACACTGAACTCGGTCATTGCACGGTAGACTCGGAATTCAAACTTGGGTGTGTTGAATCGTAAGACGCACATGTTACCGCTCCGCTTCACTCGCTCTAAAAATACTTTACGCATGAGTTACCTATCACTCATTAACTTAGAAGAAAAAATGTAATTGCATTATTTTGGTAAATAATTAAATGATTGATTGAAAATGATTGATGATTACCGTAAATTATTTTAATTTTTTTTTTATTCTTGCTTGGCTTGCGTTTGACCGCTGTGTCACCCGATGGTAAGCGACGATGTGTTCAACGAGGTAGCACGCTTGCCAAAATAGTACCTGTTCACTCGAGATTAATCTCAGATCTCAATATTGCGTATTTTCCTCATATCGCTCGCGATTGCTGAGATTATAAAAGCAACCTTGATCCTCAAACATTTCAGTACATACCCATAAATACGTTAACCTCTCCCCGTCTTACTCCAGTTAAATGCAATTCATTCGGTATTTATGTGATCCTCGCGCAATTTGGCCGCGATCGCCCGTAATAGTGTCGTGATTCACTAACTAACGTGCCGGGTGACGTTTAGTGGTCGGGTCACGATCGCGACACGACTTCGATAAGGGAAGACTTGATGAAATTGCGTGCAAGTGCTTGTGTAATTGTTGGTAGGGTCTCACTTATGAGGTCTGTTTGTAAGTAGCTTTGCGCTACCCTCTACCTATTTACTCGTGGTAGGTAGGTCTCTCAGGCAGGTATGCGAAAGGCCGTATAGGTAAATACCACAGTTTTGCCAGTTATTTTGCCGCCAAGCAGTAGTGCGCAAGCACTGTGTTCCGGTTTGAAGGCAGCGAAATTACTGGGGATATGAGACTTAATATCCGCTGTCTCGGGGTGACGTGCGCAATGCAGTGCTACGTGTTTTTTATGGCATTCAATTTCTGGGTGGCGCTGCAATTGTTATGGTCAGGCGTGGCGCTTACCATCAGGTGAAAGATTTGCTCGTCTCTTCACTCACTTCCATAAAAAAGCATATCAGGTTTACACGGCGCTGGACGAGTCCACCAACTTAATAATCATCATCTCGTATATCTTACCCTTTATTAGGATTCCCTGTATGGAACCAAAAAGTACGAGGACCATGGTCCCAACACCCAAACAAACTTAGTTAAATCATGCTAGCTTAGTATTATCGAAGAAGAGTAACATCGGAGTTTAATTAGGTAGTGATAGCGCTTTATACAAAACAGTTTGTCGGAGTTCAGTTTTCAATTGATTCAATTCTACATGTTTAAAACCTAATACAAAATGTTATTTTATTTTTTATTTATGATAAAATCTACATTTGACCACCATCTCGCCTGATGTTAAGTGAGTATGTGGCCGAAGATAGAGCACGTAGATTTAGAAGATACCTATTCACTCTAGCCTTGAAGATACCCAAATTATAGGTAGGTATAAGAAAACAGAGAAGACGGCAAGGAGTTCCATTCCTTAGCAGTACGCACTATACACGTGGAACCAAAACGAAAGTATGTAGCAACATATTGAAATTGTGTGATGAAAATATGCAACAAGTAAATACACGTCATAGCGCGCGTCCGCGTCACGTTACCGTCTACGTTACTAACATGCGAAACAGAATATTCTGGTTCCGCTGAAAGTTTTATCAGGTACTGAACTAAAATACTATAAACATAAATACCGGGAGCAGTGAGGGTAACCCATTTTTTCAGTTTTTTAGCCTCCTCCCCCTCTCGGATATGTCAAGACCCCTCCAGTTTTTACGTAGTAATTCATTAATTTGGTTTTAGTTTTTGCAAACAGAAAGCAAAAAAAATGTAATTTGGCTCATATTTGTCTTTAGAGTAATACGGCGCTTGCCGCGTTATGCCAAGAGTGCGTGCATAGTATATATAATACAACGTTAATTATGATATATAAAGAGCTTCACTGCCGTTGTTAAGGAAAATATCAAAAAGAATCAGCGAGAATTCGTGAAACTACCACAAATATACGGTTGAATTCTGCTTCGCTGTGATTGGAGAAGATAGATACTTAGTAAGCCTAAGCGAGTCCATACTGTTACTATAACACCGCAAAGTTTATAACTCGACAACAAAAGGTAGTTCTACAAGAACTTATAGTAATATCTTGGGTTTTACAAGGTGCAAGCGAAACTTAAGCACGCGAGACTCGTGTCGGGGAAACCTGACGGGAATTATGAAGAAAATCCGGGTAATCTTGGAAATAACTATTCTAGCGGTTTTCCCGCGCAGGACTAGTTTTATTTGACGTCAGGTTTATATTTTAATCCCCGACGCATAAAGGAGGGGTGTTATAAGTTTGCCACTTTGTGTGTATGTCTATGTGTCTGTGGCACCGTAGCTCTTAAACGGTTAAACCGATTTGGATGCGGTATTTTTTATTTGAAAGCAGGTTTTCTAGCGGTGGTTCTTAGACATGTTTTATCAATCGGTTTAGCCGTTTTTTATTTTTTATAAGTTTTTGTGTCGGGGGTTTTCACACGGTTTTATGATTGTTGTTTATTTGCTTGCGTATCTTCCTATCTTACCTGATGGTGAGTGACGATGCGGTCGACGATGTAGCACGCCTGCCAAGATAGTACCTGTCCACCCATGACTTTTAGATTACTTCTTACATACTTTACTTTACTACTTACATACATACTTTTAGATTGTAACTATCGGGAAAGAACGACTTTGGAAGGGAGTTCCACTTATTAGCAGTGCGCATAATGAAAGTGAAAGCTGCACTGCGCTCGTCACCCTGAGACATTTAACTGTTGAGTCTCATAATGCCCAGTAATTTTGCTGGCTACAATGCCCTTCAAGCCGGAACACAGTAATGCTTGCGTATTACTGCTTGGCGGCTGAATAACTGGCGAAGCGGTGGTACCTACCCAGACGGCCTCTCGCATACGAGAGACCTACCACCAGTATGTATTCCGAGTTGGGTTATAAATAAATAACGCCGCATTGGGATTCTAATTGCGGGGAGACACTGTTGGGTCTAAGCAGTCTTTCAACTGCCGTCTGCCTTTAGATATAGTGTTGTCCACCTTCGGTCAAATTGTCGCATAACATCCAGTTCAAGCCAAATAGCAGCCAAACATATAAATAAATGGACCCAACGATCACATATATAGCTCTTTGCCCCTAACTAGGATTCCCTCTAGAGAACCAGGAATTACGAGGACCATGGTCCCACAACACCCAGAAACGAAACAATAAATGTGCTTTTTTTCTGTGCACAAACATTTGTCCCATCACGGGAATCGAACCCGCAACCTAAATGGAGTATGAGACTTGAGCCAAGCTGCCCAACCACTACACCACAGACGCTGTCAATATCTTTTAACGATAAAATTTTCCATAAAATTAATATGCCATTTCACTTGACCACATTATTTATTTTTATTTATTTAATTCTTTATTGCACTATTACAAGTAATGTACAAAAGGAGAACTTAATGCTAAAGCATTTTCTACCAGTTATCCAGTGATGGTAAAAGAGCCCTACAAAGCGTGCATCATAAATGAAAAAGAAAAAAAAAACTAACAGTAAAACAAAATAAATATCATAATACATATTATCGTAAAATATATAACAGTAAAACACACTACATATATAATCCAAAACTAAAATACATAGAAATGAATACTTATATAAATAAATACTTATATACATTATTCATAAATTGTGAATTAAAATCGGTTCATATGAACATCCTCCGTCATAACTCATTGTCTTGAAAACGTCTTTGTTGTCTCACTCGTACATTTGTCTGATTACTTTTAATGATCGTTTTACTCTTTAGTGTGAAGCTCATTTTGTCATTCTGGCTCTTTGTGGTTGTTTTGTTGGTGGAAATGATTCATTAGATTAACACTTCGTTGGCTGGTTGGAGTAAAATATCGATTTACTGTCATATTGATTCGTTGAAACTGTAAAAATATTGAACAGAATTCTTTAATTTGAAAACAAAGGTCGTTATAAATTCTCGTATTTTTTTTAAAACGCCCTACAGTTCCCTGTATCTAGGGAACCAGAAACTATAAGGACCATGGTCACACAACACCCAGGCATGAAACAAGTACTTGCGCTTTTTTTGTCCACAAATAGTTGTCCCGTCGCGGGAATCGACCCCGCAACCTAAGTGGTGTATGAGATTTGAGACAACCTGCCCAACTACTACACCGCAGAAGCTGACAAATATCGTTTATTATGTGTCGGCTCCGCTTTCAAGGTTCGGTTGGGATGCCTCATTGTGCTAATTTTTTAGCTCACATTTTACCTGATAATAATAATAATAATAATGTTTTTTGAAAAATAACTATATGATATAATAAGCGAAAATGTATACATCACTTCATAGTAACAACCTACATAGTTATGTAGGCCTAAAAAATACACAGGTTATAATTGTATCTGTAACGAGCGAGTGTGGCTCAGTGGGAGCACGTGCGACTTTCGATCCGACGCACCCGAGTTCGAACCTCGCTGGCCCCGCACCACTGACTTTCTTAAGTTATGTGCGGAATTAACACTCGCTCTAAAAACGGTGAAGGAAAACATCGTGAGGAAACCGGCATGTTCAAGAATTAATCAAAAAAAATAAATTCAAGGACATGTGACATCCACCAACCCGCACTGGGCCAGCGTGGTGGATTACGGCCCACACTCTCTCTACGAGGGAAGGTCCGAGTCCCAGCAGTGGGAACGTAATGGGCTGATGATGAATTGTATCTGTAAATGTTAAGATAGTTCCATTCCATTAGCGAAGGACACCTTAAACACTTTGTACGAAGTGACGAAATAACTAAGTGTGACTGAAGAATCTGTATCATTCACAAAAATATATTCATATATCGATGTGGTAAAAGTGTAAGAGCTTTATTTATGGCTTTATGTATTATCGTTGACGAAGTGCCGTTTCACGCTAAAAATAACTTTAAGGGCCCTAAATAAGCCGATCGTTATAAATAAAATATACGCTTATTAAAACTATTTTTAGACTAAGCTTTTTTAAGTCTTTATTCATTAAGGAGTTTTGTCATAAAGTGACTATGTAGAGAACAGTATTTTCTTTCCATGGAAGGTTGTTGATATGACGGGAAAGTCATAAGCAAAGCCGCTGGCGTAAAGCTAGTGCTACTTATCTTACTAATATCATAAATGGGAAAGTATGTGAGGATGAATGGATGTGTGCTTATAAGGTTGCACTATCTATATTTGACGTTGATTCTTAGTATTGACTCCAATAATAAAACAGTTTATCTTCGACACGTCCATTTATTAGAATAATGTAGTCAATACTACTTAATTTTTGTAGGGTTGGATGATGGATGGATGGATTGGATGGATGGATGGATGGATGGATGGATGGATGGATGGATGGATGGATGGATGGATGGATGGATAGATGGATGGATTGATGGATGGATGGATGGATGGATGGATGGATGGATGGATGGATGGATGGATGGTCGGATGGTCGGATGGATGGATGTTTGTTACTCAATCACAAAAACTACTGTGCGGATTTTGATGAAACTTCGTGTTTAGGTACTTTAGGTCCTGGAAAGAACACAGGCTAATTTTTATCCCGCGAAACCGAGGGTGAGACTGCAGGGCGTAGCTAGTTAATAATAATTATTCACGTAGCAAAAATAAAATCAAAGGCACGTTACTTCAAGAGGTTCTTAGCTTTTTCACATTTTGCATATCTTGAAAATTCTCTAGCTTAAGTTAAGTTCCTTTTTCACAAATCTACTCTTATTTTCACCCAACATTATGTTAATCCTAAAAGGTATTAAGGTTAAGCGAAGCTCTTCATTTGAATACATCGCAGTGCGAATGGAAGAACGGTGTAAGTGCAGTGCAAGGTGTGGCGGTTAGGTTGTTTTTCCACCAATGGTGGGACATGTAAATGCTGCGCGGATTTTTTCACTTGTGTTTTCTTTAATGTTACAATTTTAATGTTGCTTTTTTATCGTCAAAGTTTTTGTTTTAATGCTATTGACAGCTAAGTTATTAGAACTAAGTTTCTATCTCTACAGGATTATATGTTGCGTACTGCAGTACGGTTATATATATGAAACTAGCTTTTCCCGTGACTTGGTCCGCGTGAACGATAGAAGAAGCCCATCTTCATAATTTTTCCAAGACCATCTTTGTAAGACCTCCCCTGTATATGAGAGCGCGTATTATGAAGAGGTCAAGCTATATCTTTCCAGTCACCTAATCGATTTTGATGTAACCCTATAATTTAAGTTGGGACTAATGCTACCAAACACCACCAGAAGGGCTGTAGGCCAAAATCACTAACACGTGGCGTCCCAATACAGCGAGACGGCGCGACGTCGCGGCAGACCGCGCAGGAAAAGGCGGGACAAAATCGACGCCTTTAGCGACTACTGGTCAACAATAGCGCAAGATCGCGAAGCCTGAAAGTCAAGCCTTTGCCCAAAACAGGGACGACACAGGCTAACAGTCATCATCATCATCATCAGCCCACATAAGTCCACTGCTGGACAAAGGCCTCTCCCATAGCACGCCACTGAACCCGATGTTCGGCTTTCCTTCTCCAGTCGCTACCAGCAACTCTACGATTATCGTCGCTCCATCTAGTCGCAGGGCGTCCTACATTACGTTTGCCGATTCGCGGTCTCCACTCTAGAACACGTCTACCCCAACGGTTTTCGGTCCTGCGGCAAATATGCCCAGCCCACTGCCACCGAGCATAGCTCTTTCCATGGCTAACAGTAACAGTAGGCATTATAAAATTGATGTATTTTCTGAGTTCTGGCTGGGAGCAGTCGAGGCGTTGATTACCAATGTTAAACCTTACTGTTTTTAAACTAATTTTGCTGTGATAAGTTACACAATGTTCAATTACTAGTTTGATAGAGCTTATTATTATTTTCACGAACATAAAATTTCTCAGATACAGTAGGATTAGCACCCCTCGCCAGTATGGACTTGTTATTCGTCATCCAAGATCAAGATTTGCATTTCATTAGCTCTGTAAGTTATTCATGACTCTTCACCCCATTGCATTACCAGTTAATCTGCTTATGCTCTGCGCATATCAATGTAAACAATCTTCAAATAGCAAATCGACAAGAATATGATGATATTGTCAGGCATTTCGTTCATTCATTCACTCTAGAACGAATGAGACGATTCAAATTCAGATTGCAGTTTCAGTCTGCGAATTTTAATGTACGAAAACTATTTGTTTTTATGTGGATGACATTCGGGGTAAATTCATTTTTTGCTGTCTCACTGTTGAGCAAAGGCCTCCCACAATTCCTTCTACGTGTTCCAATGAAACTATTATATCTACCAAAGTGCCCCTGATAAATTTCAATTTTACTTCTCAAAGCCGCATTAAAATCGGATCAGACACTTCGAAACTAGATGGGATATAGAAATGTGCACAAACATACAAACACACAAACTACTTGTAACCCCAAACTCAGACACTAATATTCATTCACACAAGAACGAATGAAAATATAGACGCGTGATTCGGTAATTTAGGTCGTAGAGTTCCAAGACATTAAGGGTCCCCAAACGGCTCTTAAGGTACTTTTCGTAATAAGACGTTCGTCGTGGTAGAAGGATTCTCCAGTGAGCACTTTCAATATTGCCCTTAAGGCTGACCAAAAAATACAGCCTGGCATTGCGGAAATAAAAGTAAATTTTTTTTGGACCCCGAAGTTCCTGGTTCTCTAGGCACAGATATTTTTAGTTAGGGCCCATTATATATGTAAGTAATCGTTAGACTTTATTTATAAATACGCTCAACGATCACATACATACTCGTAGATTTTCAGAGTGAGTGTGGCTTAGCGGGAACTCGTGCGCCTTTCGATCCGACGCACCTGGGTTCAATTCCCGACTCGGCCCTGCACCAATGACGTATAGTTAACGCTAACGTACGCTCGCTTTAAAACGGTGAAGAAAACATTGTGATCAAACCCGCTTACGCGCTTTGGAGTGGTAGATTCTGGCCGTGGTTATAATACCACCCACCGAACAAAGCCATGCCTTCAAGCGACCTAGTCGTGTTTCGGGATGAGGTCCAGTGAACCATTGGGGAGACGGGTCTGAGCAAGCCGCTCAACTGCTGTCTCTCTAGATCTATGTGCTCCATCTTAGGCCACACCATCGCTTCACATCAGGCGAGATAGTGGCCAAACATAGATCAATGAGGCGTAAAAAAAAAGATCCTGGCCCCTAACTAGGATTCCTTATATCTAGGGAAATAGGTACTATGAGGCCCAAAAAAAAATTAGGAAACACAAAATCGTATTTGTTTGTGAATGTCCGATTTCATTTCATTATATTATAGACCCTGTTGCGCGAGCTATTATGATATTTTCTAAACCAAACTTCAGATTTTAAATTGTCAAAAATACTCAGCATTACCACGGAAAATCAATTGCTAATTAAAAATCCATACACAGTCAAAGCACAACACGAAAGCGTATGACACGTTAGTATTATAAACAAAGGTAACCTGTGCATTCAGTATAGCCTTTATGACATTACAACAAGGTCGACATTAAATTGGTTCTTTAATGCAAAAGCAATGCAGTCTTGGTAGAGTGGATGGGCTCTGGGCCAAATCAAAAGCTGAAGCGATATTTACTTACTAGAACAATAGAACATTGTATATTTCGTTATGTGTTTAGTTTTTTGGGTACAGAACAGACCCGTGATGTCACATGCCTTAGGTTTGCCTTAGGTGGCCCAACCGTAAATAAAATAAATAAAATAATAATAATCCTTACTAATATTATAAACGCGAAAGTTTGTATGTATGGATGTTTGTAACTCTTTCACGAAAACACTACCGAACCAATTTTGATGAAATTTGGTATGTAGGTACTTTAGGACTTGGAATAGCACATAGGCTACTTTTTATCCAGGGAAACCGCGGGTAGAACCGCGGGGCGCAGCTAGTTAAATAATAAAGCGCGATTATTTTATGGAAACAAAAACAATTAATAATATTTCAAACTTTGAGAGTGTGTTGAAGCTGTTTCAAGCAATATTATTGGTATTTTGAGGGTATTTTGAGGTTTAAGAGCTATCTCGGGTTGTTACAACTGTTATGAGTTGATTACCATCAAGTGCACTCGTGGTAGGTCTCTCGTATGCGAGAGGCCGTCTGGGTAGGTACCACAGCTTTGCCAATTATTCTGCTGCCAAGCAGTAGCGCGCAAGCATTACTGTGTTCTGGTTGAAGGGTATTGTAGCCAGTAAAGTTATTAGGCATATAGATAGATAGATAGATGAACGCTTTATTGCAAACATTAAATTACGACTGAGATGATATGAGACTTATTATCTGATGTCTCAGGGTGATGAGCACAATGCAGTGCTACGCAGTGCTTTTTATGGTATTAAACTGCGTGGCACTGCAATTGTTATGGGCAGGCGTGGCACTTACCATCAGGCGACCGAATTACTCGTTTCAACACTCAGCTCTATAAAAAAAGGTGAAGACCTGCTCGTCCCGTCATGTGAGGTTGGACTCTGATTCGGTTCTTACTTCTCGCTACTTAACACTTGTCCCACCATGTAGGTATTAAAAACAATGTTGTGCACCTACCGAGGGTTTACGACCCCTGCCCCTTTTATAGACACAACTAATAAAGTCCAATCGTTATATTGCCGTATGCCGGTCTCTGCTTAAGGCTACAACTACCGTATGGTAACGAGACGGGCCGGGAACGTGACGTAAATGGTATAAGGAATAATACGAGTATGTATTTAAGATAGAAAGTAAGAAAATAAGTTTATTAGTAATCATCTATTATTATACGAGTATGTATCTAAGAAAGAAAGAAAGGAAATAAGTTTATTAATAACCAACTTATTATATGAGTATGTATCTAAGATAGAAAGTAAGAAAATAAGTTTATTAGTAACCATCTTATTATATGAGTATGTATCTAAGATAGAAAGTAAGAAAATAAGTTTATTAGTAATCATCTATTATTATACGAGTATGTATCTAAGAAAGAAAGAAAGGAAATAAGTTTATTAATAACCAACTTATTATATGAGTATGTATCTAAGAAAGAAAATAAGTTTATTAGTAACCATCTTATTATACGAGTATGTATCTAAGAAAGAAAGAAAGAAAAATGTTTATTAGGAACCATCTTGTCAAAGAAAGAAAGAACGAAAATAAGTTTATTAGTTTATTTAGTTTATCTTATTATACGAGTGTGTATCTAATAAAGAAAGAAAGAAAATATTTTTTTTAGTTATATATATATATACCCTTTTATAGACACAATTAATAAAGTCCAGTCGTTATATTGCCGTATGCCGGTCTCTACTTAACTACGATTACCGTATGGTAACGAGACGGGCCGGGAAAGTGACGTACATGCTATAAGCAATAATACGAGTATGTATATAATAAAGTAAGAAAAAAAAAAGTTAATGTATAACCATCTTATTGTACGAGTATATATATCTAAGAAAGAAAGAAAGAAAGAAAGTAAATTTATTAGTAACCATCTCATACTAAAAAGAAGAGGTAAGAAAGGTGTGGCTACATGTAATTAAATGGCCATTAAAGGACACAACTCAGCATAAAGCTCCATGATAACGAGCTGATATTCAGTTGTGCCCCTTTTCGTGACGAGTAGTTGCAAATTAGCTTATCTTGATCTAATCAGTCTTCTGCTTTCAAATGCCCATTTCAAAAAGATTGAAGAGATCGCACATAACTTAGTCATTGGTGCGGTACCGGGCTGGGATTCCAATTGCAGCCTGTCAGTTTGTAACTAGCCCAACTAACCGCTCGGCCACTCCACCAGTTCATTACATCCCATCGCGTAGAGGAGCTTTTAGAATGAGACGTGACAGGCGGCAGTCGCCGTGAGGAGGATGCGTGGAGTACATGCAGAGTTAGGCTGCTACTAGAAATACGACCGATCACTGCTAGCTAGAGGGCAGAGAAAGAAGAAAGAAAGACATCGATTTTGACAAAACTGCACACGGTCCAAAAATGATCACAACATGATAAAACAATTGATAAACGATATACTAGGTGTTTGTGTACGAGAATCGCTGCCGTGCACAGTGCCGTCAAAAGTCTTAGCTCAGCATAATACTGTGGTTAAATCCACAACGCTGGCTTTCAGGTCAGAAGGAGAAAGGATAGTTGTGATTGGCTAATAAAGAGATTAGAGCGAGTGTGGCTCAGTGGGAGCACGTGCGACTTTCGATCCGACGCACCCGAGTTCGAATCCCGCTGGCCCTGCACCACTGACTTTCTTAAGTTATGTGCGGATGTAATACTCGCTCTAGAAACGGTGAAGGAAAACATCGTGAGGAAACCGGCATGTCCAAGAATTTTTCTCAAAAAATCAAGGACATGTGATATCCACCAACCCGCACTGGGCCAGCGTGGTGGATTATGGCCCATCCTCTCTCTATGAGAGATGGCCCGTGTCCCAGCAGTGGGAACGTGATGGGCTGATAATGATGATGATGATGATGAATAAAGAGATTAAACTGCTTTTACAGTAGCTGCACTGTTCTAGCGTACCGCAAATATTGGGTCATCATCGACATCAAGCTATCACGTTCCTACTGCTGGAACACGGGCCTTCTCTCACAAAGAGAGTATGGCCACAATCCACTAAGCTGGTCCATTGTGGTTTGGTGGATGAAACATGTCTTTGAACTTTGTTATTTTTGGGTATGTTGGTTTCCTCACGATGTTTTCCTTCACCGTTGTCAGAGCGAGTGCTAAATACGCACATAACTTAAGAAAGTCATTGCAGGGCCTACGAGATTTGAACTCTGGTGCGTCGAAGCAAAAGTCGCACGAGTTCTCGCTGAGCCACACTCGCTCGTTGGTTAAAAACAGCTAATGTTCCGTGAGTGAGACGGGATGGTATGCTCAGTGTAGTGGTTTTTATAGTCGCTGGAAAGACGTGACGAATATGCCGTACGTGGAAAAGACGTGACAGCTTTGCCGGTTGTAAGTTTTAAGCCGTCTTGGAACTTGCATTGATCTTTTTAGACTGTTCGCGGTTTTAGTTTTCTGAGATATATCTGATGTTTTAGTCCTCGTGGCCACGTGGTACAACCACTTCGTGCAATCGGACTACGTGTAATTCATATCATGCATACCTAACGTTTTTTTTTTTTTGGTAAACCGGCACGCGTTTGACTACATCTCGCCTGATGGAAAGTGAAGATGTGGTCTAAGGTGGAGCACGCTTGTCCATGAGATGCCTATTCAATAGACTTAAAGAGACACAAGTTGAGGCAGTTTGGTAACAAAGATGCTGGTAGCACTCCTTAGCAGTCCGCATAATGAAGAAATCTGCGAAACGCTTAGTACGGATCGGAGGGATATTAACGACCTACGGGTGAAACGACTCTCCTCGCCTGGAAGTCCTTAGGTAGAAAGGAGAAGAAGGGATTAGTTAGTGCAGTTCCTGGTGCAGCCGATAGAAAAGCGACAGACACCCAACTTTCCGTCTGTGTTCGAGACTTGACAGCTTCTTCTCCATCGGCGCATGGATATTTATTAAATTAATTGCGCCACGTTCTATAGAGTTATGTGAAGTGTTAGAAAAATACTAGTTTTACGCATTGCCTAAAAAACGTAAACTCACTAAAAAACGTTTTCAGTATAACTTCCTGTTTGAAGGGCATTTCGCCAGCGAAATTACAAAAGTTATTGTCTCGGGGTGATGAGCGAAGTGCAGTGCCGCGGAGGATTTTGCATAGCAATATTCCTGGTGATGCTGCAAATGTTTTTTTTTACGCTTAATAGGTGTATGTTTGGCCACTATCTCACCTGATGTGAAGCGATGATGTGGCCTAAGATGGAGCACATAGATCTAGAGAGAGACGGCAGTTGAGCGGCTGCTCAGACCCGTCTCCCACGTTATGGGCCGCGTTATGTTACCAGCAGGTCTCGTCACTGAATTACGATAAAAAAAATGTTATTTCATATCTTCCCGGCTCCGAACCGCGTCCTATAAGCGAGCCAGTACGGCACATGGTAATGAGCTACCAGTTACCGCTACGGTAGTTTTAATGCGTTTATGCTTTATGGGACCTTCCGGCCGTACCTCCGGCTTGGAGTAACCGTAACTTACCTTAACTAGGGATGTGAAAAAAGTAAAGTTTTTAATTCGGAAAGGAAATTACACTTTTGAACTAGCTTGAACTTGTGACCTTTGACCATATCGCTTGCTATATTGCTATATAGAAGAGATAGAAATAATACGCCCATAAATAAATACGCCTAACGATTACCAATATAGATCCTGGCCCTTGACTAGAATTCTCTGCATATAGGGAACCAGAAACTACAAGGATCATTGCCTCAAAACACCCAGACACGAAACAAATGCTTGCGCATACTTTTTTTCTGTGCACATTGTCCTCTCGCGGGAGTCGAACCCGCAACCTCAATGGTGTATGTGATTTGGGCCAACCTGCCCGACAACTACACCACAGAGGCTGGCAAAACTACTGAATCGATTTTGATGAAATTTGGTATGTATATTCTTTAGGTCCTGAAATAGAACATAGGCTACTTTTCATCCCAGGAAACCGCGCGGCGCAGCTAGTGATTTATAAAATATATTTAAAAATATTGACATATAGCATATTTAGAGCGAGTGTGGCTCAGCGGGATCTCGTGCGCTTTTCGATCCGACGCACTTGGGTTCGAATCCCGACTCGACCCTGCACCAATGACTTATAGTTACCTAAGTGCAGATTTTGCATGCTCGCTCTAAAACGGTGAAGGAAAACATCGTGATGAAACCCGCTTACGCGCTTTGGAGTGGTAGGCTCTGGCCGTGATTGTAATACCACCCACCGAACAAAGCCATGCCGTCAAGCGACCTAGTCGTGTTTTGGGATGACGTTCGGTGAACCTTCGGGGAGACGGGTCTGAGCAGCCGTTCAACTGCCGTCTCTCTTTAGATCTATGTGCTTCATCTTAGGCCATAACATCGCTTCACATCAGGTGAGATTGTGGCCAAACATAGATCTATTAAGCGTAAAAAAAAATGAAAAGGGCCCGCGTACCTTTTGTTGTTAATGTGTGTGTGTGTAATATTAATAGAATAAATAATAGTCTTTCTTTTATATTTCAATACAAAAGCAAAAGCCTTGAAAATACTATAAAAGCTTATGTCTAAGATGTCTTTTTATGTAAAGCATCACAGACTATATAAAATAGCTGACAACGATACAATTTCCAATAACAACCTCATCTAAATCCTAATTAATTCCGTAACTCCGTTTAAACCCAAAACGTAATCGAAACTAAACGCGGGTCGCCGATTCATCATAAACAGGTGCCGTTCGCAATGATCTTCTATTGAGCAAGCTATTATGCGGGCCATTATTACGATGGCCTTTATTGGACCCTTGGTTATTGGTGAAAACTAGCTCGTTTGTATATGAACTCGATTAGGGATCTTTAATTAAGAATAAATACTGGCCGTTTATTTGCCGGCTCATTGGTTTAAATAAATAAATGTATCGATAGTGCTACAGAATTTGACTGGACGGTACGACTGGACGGAATGGTAAGTCCTGAAATTGAATATGGCGTAATATTCATCCCGGAAAAATGATCAATTCCCTAGCAAATAACTGTTTACTTAATTCTACGTGAATGGAGTCGCAGGTATATGATGGAGTTACAATATATATTCAAATATATACAAATTATGTATTTTATAATTATAAATGCAAAAGTAGCTGTCTGTTAGCTAATTAGTTACCTTTTCGCGACTTAATGGTTGAACCGATCATGATGTAGTGTGTGCCTCGAGAAGGACATAGGATTTTCATGCCAATTTAACACGTGCTTCTTGAGAAATATCGATGTAAACATATCCCACGCGCCCGAGTCATCGCGGGCAGCAGCTAGTCCTTCATGAATCGATCATGAACATAAGTATTTCTATTGAATATCTAAATAGTAAAAACAAACCTTTCCAGAATGCCTAATCTATATTTGATAGCCATTTCAGGCGTAACTTATTCGTATTACCTATTTGTCATTTTAAGCCATTTTCAAGATACACACGAGAGAAGAAACCATTTTCGATACATAAACTATTAGCGGCATAATGACAACGGTCACCTTTATCGCCGGAGCCAGGGTTATTGGAGGAAGCTGAGAATTGAGACGTTCCCTTTGTTGTACCTTCCGTTTGGCCACAGAGCAGGGCACGGCAGAAGGTTGAGGGGTCTTTATTCTATAACTATATGACAATACTTTGATACACACAAAACACAATAGGCTTTAAAGGTAATTGGCGTGCAAGTTAGTGAGATGAGTTTACCAATTTTAAAACTAAAAATTGTGTTGGAACTTTGCCCGACTAGCTAAAATAGAGCTAATAAAAAACGTGGGTCAGTTATGAAAAAGAGCGAATTGGATCTTTAAATAGTGATTTTTTGCATAATCAAACATATTTATGTATCACTAGCGACCCGCCCCGGCTTCGCACGGTTATTATACATATAAACCTTCCTCTTCAATCACTCTATCTATTAAAAAAAACCGCATCAAAATCCGTTGCGTAGTTTGAAAGATTTAAGCATACATAGGGACATAGGGACATAGGGACAGAGAAAGCGACTTTGTTTTATACCATGTAGTGATGATTAGCAAGATGATGACGACCGTAACCTGTTATCTTGCTAAACAGGTTACGGTCGACGACGATAAAACGAGGAATTGCTAAAAGTCAAAGGATGCGGAGAATCAGCCTTATTGTCTAATTTTGGAAAAAGATGAAATAGACTGAAATTGATCAAAAATTAGGGACAGTAGTCTTCTTCTTAGTCGTTTCACTCTTGTCAGAGTGGTTGTGGCCATCTGGAATCCTTATTCGATGTCTTGAGTGTTGTGACACGCTTTAGAATGCCTCCCCATTCTTCTCTGACGGCTGCCTTTCTCGGGCATTCGTGCAAAGGATGTTCAATGCCCTTTTTGATCTGGTCTGTCCAGACACGGTCCAGAGTGGTACAGACTAATAATATATTATTTTTCTGAAAAATGGGTTATAATAATGGAGACACAAGATCTCAAACTGCTTCGGACCTTTGTTACTCTGTGACAAAATCAGCAAAATGTTAATACCCGTGCCCGATATAAATTCCGGGATTGGTGTTTATATTCGCCGGCGTAACAATAATTGAGTTTCTCCCGACGCTGGCTGCAGGCAAATTTAAAATTAACAATTCTTATCGACTCGGATTCCAAGGTTATTACACAGGAGGCTAGAGCAGCTGGATATTCCAGACGCTTTTTAGATTTTTCAAGCTTCTTCATTTTATCTAAGTCGTTATTAGGCATTAACTTGATGGTAGGGCCCTATTTATGAGGTGCGCCGAATTTTATATTTTTAGTGTGTGCTTTCCGCTTCTTCCTCTTCGTCATTTTGATATATGGATAAATAATGACGTCCAGCGATTACGTTCTTAAATCCTGGCCCCTACCTAGAATTCTCTGTATCTCGGGAACTGCGATACTACGAGGACCGTAATCCCACAACACTCAGACACCGACATAGGCTTAGAGAACTGCCTTATGCCATTGCCAATACATCGACTCTGGTTTAAAAAATCCCATAGGCGACGCTGACCATTTCCTAGCATGGAAGTCTGTTGAAGGCATTTTGAATATCATTAAGATTTAAGTTAGGAACAAACATTTTATTACTAACTCAAATCTAACGATGGGTTCCAGGATAGCATTAACTCTAATCACTTCAATAAACAATCTCTGTTTTGTGGTTTAATTCCCGCTACTTGATAATAATTATGCACAAATAAAATAACAACTTCAATATATGAAATATTATGAAAAGTGTGATTTCGCCGAATATTGTGTCGTATAACAACTTCATCATCGTCATCATCAGCCCATTGCTGAGTCACGGGCCTTCTCCGAGAGAGAGTATGATAACTTAATAACCTCGTTTGATATCAACTCTTCAACTATATTGCTACTATTCCATTACTTGTTAAAACTTTAAACAATAATT
This sequence comes from Petrophora chlorosata, assembly GCA_951640565.1. NCBI lineage: Eukaryota > Metazoa > Arthropoda > Insecta > Lepidoptera > Geometridae > Petrophora > Petrophora chlorosata. The sequence goes on along the minus strand of OX621202.1, from coordinate 15,874,838 downwards.
ATAGCTATTCACAAGCTGAAATACCAGACAGAAAAGGTAATGGCAATCCATTTAGAAACTGAATAAAAAGCTGTCTAGCTTTAAAGTCGAAATGTGGCCGAAACTATGATAAATGAGGACCGTACTCTCTAGCTGGTAGCTCGTCCATAATCTATTACTTGCGGAGGTTACCTCTGAGGAAAAATGTCACCTCGGGGTGACATCGTTATATTGTTCTTTTATTGTTAAAATTAACTGCTGTACGCCAGAGGTTAAAGCGTTTTTTGACAGCTTTTGCTAAAAGATTGATTGCTTGATTACAAAATACAATACATACGTTCTTCATGAGCAACTGCATACGTTTTCATAATAAAATTCTAAAATGTATAACGGAGCTCACAGAAAGTAAGTTCAAATTACGCGTAAAGACTGTTCTAATGAGAAAAGCATACTATACTCTTCGTAATTATATATGATGCTTGGAACATTCCATTTGTGCAGAGTAGCCAACTGGTACATAAGAAACATTACATTGTAGAAAACCAAAAAGAAACAAAATCTCTTAAAAATATGTCGTCAGTTTCTGGCCATATCTTCTGAGTAGTGGTTCTTTATCCGATACGGTGGTAGAATCATGGTGATAATTTGACGTTCACAAGTGCGTCTGTGATGCCAAAAATGAATAAAGAGATTTTGATTGATTAATTGATTAGCATACTTCAGCACAAATTAAATAATAGTTAATAGTAGGTCTATTCTCAAACAATGACTAAAGACTCGAGTTCATACCAATTAATGATAATATACAATAAAATTTGTCAAAAAACATCCTTAGCTATGATAATACCTTAAATTTAGACATGTGACATCCGCCTACTGGACCCGCGCCGCGTGGTGAATTATGACCCGAATTTACTTTCTGAGATAAGGTACTAAGTACGTGTCCCAGCAGTGGGAACGTAATAGTTTAAGTAATATTGTGATTTTTTTAATAAAACTGAATTTTAAACCTACACTAATGTAGATACATAATTAATTAACAAAACACATTTATGTTACGTTGCTTATGAACAAGAATTCGTTTTAAAAAACAAAAAACCGACTTCAATGTATCTTCGAAGTCCACTGTCAAATATCGATGAAATTCATATGGGACCACTTCGTAGCTATATTGAACCCAACGCGAATAGAGAACCTCCTTTTTGAAGTCGGTTAAAAATTAACAAAAACCATCAAAATTTATCAATTTTCAAAGAGATCTCTCAAATTTTGCCAAGCTCTTTCAAACTTTATTAGTTAGTATAGTAAAAAGTACAAAACACATTTGAAATCCAGCAACTAGTAAAAAACTTAAAGTACTCGCACATAATACAAGAAAAAGCAACACAACTCAGCTTCAGAAACTCAATACATCAAGCCTTCCAGCCTGTCTATATCTTCAAACGCATAAAGTATCGGAGCGTTATCACCGAGCCCCAGGTGGGGTAAGCCCCCCTTGCCCTTAATTTGGCTGCCACCTGATTTCCTCGTAATTAAAGATGGGATTTGAACCGGGGGGTGGGCAGTAAGGATAAATTTGGTGGAATTAATACGCCTTCTTGGAGCTTTTGGCAAGTTGGTATTGATCCTCTGGAAGTTTTGGAATGACAAAGAATGGGTGCTTATGGTTTAGACGTCTTGATATTCAATTTGGAAATTGAGTGATCATGAACAAATATCACATCAGAATTTGGTTATAAAAGGGATATGACGTTTTTGTTTGAGTACTCGATATTTTGGCACTGTTGCAAGCACCACGATCTCAAAAAAATCTAATGGTACAAACTAGAATGTATAAAGGGTATTTGTAGGAGTCGCGAGTACCACAGTCTTCTCCTTTAAGTAAGAAAGACGAAATCTTTAGTTTTACCGATTTTAAGCAAAAACGCGATATTTTTTTCTTTCCGAGCAAGAAACATAAAACGTCATACATAGTTTATGATAATAAAACGGGACTTGATCGCGCTAAAAACATTAATTTTATTTACCTCGACGTTTCGACCAAGTTGCAATCACGTCACATACACAGTGACCACGGCCAATGCACGGCCAACTTGGTCGAAACGTCGAGGTAAATAAAATTAATGTTTTTAGCGCGATCAAGTCCCGTTTTATTATCATAAACTATGTGTTTGAATCGGGAAAGTTTAAAAATTACTATCATATTTCGTCATTCAGGTTGCATGGAGGTGTTACTAATAAAAAAAACCAGGCGCTTGTGTCGCCTACTGTATTTATATGTAAATTATATGTATATATAGCATCGAATGAAGCAGCGATTTCAGTACTGTGTTCAAATCACTAAAACGATCGGCAAATTTGAACGTCGATCGCAAAAATGCCAATCGCCGATGCTATAGGTGGCATTTGTAACTTAGCCTTAGAACGTTTCTTAATTGGAAGGTTAAGTGCAACATAAATAAATAAAATTAATAAGGCATTTGTTTATTAATCAACTACGAGGACCATGGTCCCACAACAATCACATCATATCAGGCGAGACAGTGGCCAAAAATAGATCAAGAGCGATAAAAAAAACGTGAATCGCACAGTGTTAATTAAGCTTTTAAAAAGTTATTTATTTCTCTGTTCCATTTTTAAATATTGCACCGTACTAAACACTCGTTGGTCCGACTGCACTAACATGAAAAACATATATATAACATATATAAAACATATATAAAACATACATCCATAAGTTTTACGCGTTAGCACACTGACCCTGTTGGCTCGCCGCCAAGGCAGGTGGTCAGGTGAACTCAGGACTTGGGAACTGGAGTACTGCTCTGGTGCTGACCTCAGTTGACCCCGGAACTCATTAGTTATAAGTGACGCCGTCATATATGACGTTTAATTTGTTGTAACGTTGTTCAGTGCAGTTTAATGGAGAACACATAAATTATGAATAATAAAAACAACGTAACAATCGTGTAACAATTGGCGGTCTTATCGCTTAAAGCGATCTCTTCCAGACAACCACGCAGGGAGAGGAATTACGCAAAAATAATGGACGGTGGTTTTCAATATCTCAATACACTTACATACACCAATTACATAAAATACACACTAATAAAATAGTAAGTAGTCTTAATACATACAATACAATTAAAATATAATACTCATACATAAACATTAAAATAAATATATTAAATACATTACAATAACAGGATAAAGATGATTGTATCTATAGCGAATGGTAAAAGACTTTTTCATCCCCCCATTTCGGAAAGAGTATTTTTGCTCTTCGATATCTGAGTGCAAAAGTCGTTTTCATCCGCTAGAGGATAAATTTAATTTGAATTAAGAACATCGTGTGCACTAAGTTTGTGAATTCAAAACATCATTAAACCTATTTACTTCTACCTCCATGGTGCCGAATTCATCATACAACTTTTTTTTATTTGTTAAAAACTCAGACTCGGAACCTCCTTGGTGTACTTTTTTTAATTTGCTTTGCGCGTGCAATGTTCCTTTCACGTCATATTGTCAAAACCTTAGGTTAAAAACAAGAAACTTGAAAACAAGTGAAAAACCTAAAATGAGTGATTCTAGCGACGAAGAAGTTTATTTGACGCGCCAACAGAATTGACTGAAACGGTTAATAATGCGCTAATAAGCTTTCTCCCTCAACAATTACGCGAGAAGTATTTGAAACAGTACGATATGTTTATCACGTGACGACTAGCTAAAGGAGCCAAAACTTTATCAGAAAACGTTTTGCTGGCATTTTTTATTGAATTATCCGAGACCAAGAAACCAAGCACTCTATGGAGTACGTATTCAATGCTAAAAGCAATAATAAAGATGAAAAAATACATACACATCGACACCTATCCTAAATTAGTGGCATTTTTAAATAGAGCCTCATCTGGTCTTCAACCAAAAAAATTGAAAAGTTTCTTAACGAAGCACCTGATTCCGTATATTTGGCGGCACGATTATTATGTAATACTTACCTATCATAATGTAGTAGTTAATACCTAAACTGAAATAAAAGTATATTGTGATTGTAAATGTTTTTTTTTGCATTTAGTCATTTCTTCGCTGAGGTGGGATGAAAAGTTACGTGTTGCACTCGAGTGCAAAGATTTTTCACCTTGTGCTCCTTTGATTCCCTCGCTAACGCTCAGGATTCTAATTTTTGAATCACTCGCTATGCTCGTGATTCAGTTTTAGGATCCATCTCTTGCTTGCTTGCTTTCAGTTGTCGTTCGATTTTCGCTGAGACCAGTAGTGTCGTTCGCGACCGCGCGTGGCGTCGGCATCAACAGTGTAAAGTGCTTACGAATCATAACAAAGCAGTCGAGACGGCCGCACCGCGATGACCTAGTTATTGCGCAAGGCTACGTCTGACGGCGAATATTATTGTTAAGGCGAAGTTATACCTACCTTAACAATGTCTTCGAAATCAAAAGAATCACCAACTAAAAGCATTAAATTGTCAACTGAGACTGAACACCTCTTGTTCAAACATTATACCGAAGAACGAGCAGAGCGTGAAAAGCTCAGGAGCCTCGTAGACTTACAAAGTCAAATCGAAATATTGCAACAGCAACTAAAATGCTATGAAAAAACTAGCTCGGTAACACCGCCACCCACCACAATGGAGACTTCTGCTCCCCGAGCTGAATATAGCACGGATGAAGAAAGTCTTGCTCAAGAAACAGAGTGGATTCGGACTAAAACAAGAAAGTGCACGAGCATTTCTGTGTTCCGGTTTGAAGGGCATTGTAGCCAGTGAAATTACTGGGCATTATGAGACTCAACAGCTAATTGTCACAGGGTGACGAGCGCAGTGCAGCGCCGCGCAGGATTTTGCAAAACAAAGTTCTGGGTGGTGCTGTTATTGTTATAAGCTGGCGTATTGCTTATCATCAGGCAAACGACCAGCTCGTCTCGTAAGTCAGGTACATAAAAATATCAGGCGTGACGTTGCGGAAATTCATCTCAAATCTGAGACGCAATGAAAATATAATATGCTCATTGCGTTTCAGGTTAGCGCAGTTATTTCGACCGCCTATCTGCTTCGTTTCCTAATCAGTCTGGTACAATAATTTAGTCATTATGTGACGAGTGAATACCACCTTCGCCAGCCGCCTTCCTAAATTCGTTCACATTCACACATACAACTCAGTGTGTAGAGCGATCGATATTAAAAACATGAAATTCGCTCAAGTGATGAACAAAATAAAAAAATGGTTGATATCCCTCTCCCACGAGCAAACAGAAAGACTTGTTAAAACATGACGATTTTTAGATCTCCAACAAAAGAACGTACGTCGCTTGCAAAGATCCTCCATCTCTTTCACACACACTCGTTCACCACTCATGAACACAAAAATAATCCCTCTCACAACCACACACACACACACACACACACACACACACACACACACCTCACTCATCGTCCCTCACACTCGCAGGCAAATAACCGCAAAGTAATAGTTAATATACTTTGGTAATAATGTCCGTTTAATTCTATTTTTTTTTTTTTTTAATTATTACTATCCATAGGGTATATATTGCAAATTTTAATGATTATGTTTACGTTTTAGATCGATTATGCATGGATTGTAATGTTGTATTATTTGATTATGTAATTTAGTATTAATTTTATTTAAATGTCTGAATGCAATGAAATGATTAGCTTGTTATGCATGAATTTTAAATATTGGTTGTATTGATTTATTATTTAATTGTTTGTTATTCTCATAATCCATAATTTTGTGATATCCTAGTAACAATAAAGAATATGTATAGTCACTTCGAGCAGACGCAACTTTATTGTAAACAGAAGGTCTATGGGTCACCAAGATACAGGCTCTGCCTAGTTTGGGACCCGCTGGAAATATTTCGATGTACCTACTGTTATATGATCACCTTATATGTACCTACGATGTATTCTTGAATTGTGTACTTATATATTTGGAAATGATTCTTAAACTATGTCAGGCAAATTAGTATTCCTGGCATGTCGGGTTATATGAGAAGGGACACGCTCGTAAATTATACGAGATAGTTGAGTAGATCGGCTGAATAACTATAGCTTTAGTGTGGGTTTGATTCTTGCTGAGAGATAAAAATGATTGAGCAGCAGAAAGTTAACACAACAACAGCACAAGGCAATACTATCACTAAAAATAAAATAAGGATTTTTTTTATTGTTTTGAGACAATCGAGTCATTCGCGAATGTCTGTCAGCGAAATTACTGGGCATGTATGACACGCAGTGGGTGCCAGAAGATGGGCGACGGTGCCGAGGGAGGCCGAGAAAACGCTGGCGAGATGATATCGTGGCATTCCAAGAGGAATGGCTTGACATAGCGAGGGGTTGGGATGCGTGGAAAGAGATGTGGGAGACCTTTGCCCAGCACTGGGAAAGTTTAGGTTAGATAAAAAGACTTAATATCTGATGTCTCGGGGTGAGCGCAATGCTGTGCTTTTTATGGTATTAAAAGTACTAGGTGGCACTGCAATTGTTATGGGCAGGCGTGGCGCTTACCATCAGGCGAACGACTTGCTCGTCTCATCACTTAGTCATCAAGATGAACTTTTTTCATAATATTTCAAAATGGTCCGGAAAATTCCGGAAACCTACTCAAAAAACAGCTAAACTTGAAACGAACAGTTAATTTTTGTTTATATTTAAGATCGACGGCCTCGCGAATACGAGAGACCTATTTAGTAATCAGGTACCCTATCCTACTACTATTATAAACGCGAAAGTTTGTAAGAATGTTAGGATGTTTGTTTGTTACTCTTTCGCGCTGCAACGGCTAAACGGATTGGGATGAAATTTAGTATGGAAATAGCTTATTCCATGGATTAACAAATAGGCTACTTTTTATCCCGGGAAACCGCGGGTGACACCGCAGGGCGCAGCTAGTTCATCATAAATGAATACGCCCAATGATCGTATACAGTGAACCGCACCTTTACTAAGATTCCCTGTATCTAGGGAGCCAATAACTACGAGGACCATGGTTCCACAATACCCACTACACATAGACACGAAACAAATGCTTGCGCTTTGCTCGGCGCCACCTTAGTGTATGAGATTTGAGCAACCCTGCCCAACCACTACACCACAGAGGCTGACAAATAAGCGACGTGCAATACAACAACAGTATTACATGCCATTGTGCCAAAATTAATTACCTACAGAATTGGCTCGCGTCTGAATGCTTGATTAACAGCGCTAATTGTTAATATCGAGTTAGCTTGTGCCGACATTGAATTACTTATTGATTGTTTGCTGTATTGTCTTAGTTACGCGTGTTTGTAATTGAAATGTAGTGAAATTAATGCTGGATATCGCCTAGGACATCATACAAGATAGGGATATCTTGTACAATGTATTTGTTGATACCCGGGACTCCGTTCATGTAGAATTTGGTTTATAGATGTACTATAATCAAATAAATAAATAAGTTCATTTATTTCAGGCAATAATACAGTTAACAAATTAAAAGTACCAGAGGCCCATAAAATATATAACTTATAGACTAGCATATATACAATTTAGAAACACTAAAGCTACGATTAGGGAATTAATTTCGGCTTCGCCTCCCTGTAGCGCCGGAATACTATGCCTTCGGGCCAAAACTCAGGAGCCAGGAACGTCTCCTTATACTTCGCTGGAAGTCGGAGCACGAAGGACTTGAAACTCGTCGTCATCGTTGACTCCAATCTCGACAACGACAACTGGTTTAGCTCCTGGATCCGTCCGCCGCACCTCTCCTTAATATACCGAACGACATCGTCTCCCGACGTGCTCTGGTCAAATCGGGAGAGACTATAAGATAGTTCGTTTTCCCGGGATAGAATGTCACATGTAAAACCCGTTCAGTCGTTGTGAAATTAAGATCAAACAACACACTACACACACACTCCACAAACCCACCCTCACAAACCCTCATACACACACACAGAGAGAGAGAAAGATACTTTGCCATGTATAATATTTTTAGTAGGATGTGGGATATGATTCTAACAGACTTATATTACAAATCCCAGTTCGGCTAATCCCAATTCGGTACAATCCCAGTTTACCTTCGAAATTTTGTCCATACATTAAATCCCAATTCGGAACAATGCCAGTTTGTCATCGAAATTTTTGTCCATACATGAAATCCCAAGTTGAAAACAAAATGAATTTAAGGGCTTACGTAGTTTATTGAATTTGTTGACCCAGGTTTTAGTGTTTGAAAAACTGAATAAAAACAAGACACGGCAAAAGACTTCACATTCACGAAGTCAGTCTCGTCTGAAACGCACAGCTCGGCTCCGAATTCGCTATTTTACTCTGCAATGGCACCGTGCCAGGGGCTGTCGCTTTATCATGATTTATTGTATAGCAGCTTTAATTTTATGACGAAAACTAAATTATATAATAGTTAAATGTCAATTTATTAATGTCATGCGCGATGAATGCCATTTTAATTTTTTTAACGACAAATCTAAACTATGATTTCAAACAATTAAAATATGAAAAATTATTTACCTACTTTTAACGTATTTAATCGATATATGTATTAGAATAGAACAGAACAGAACAGAACAGAATAGAGCGGAGCGGAGCGGAACGGAACGGAACGGAACGGAACGGAACGGAACGGAACGGAACGGAACGGAACGGAACAGAACAGAATAGAATTGAAAACTCTTTATTGTATACCAATTTAAAGAAATAGACAATAACACAGTCCTTAACTAATGGTAGTACAATGAGGGGTCTTATCGCTTGAAGCGATCTCTTCCAGACAACCTTTGGATGGACAGTATCGAAAGAAGAAGTAAACGGCGGTGTACAACAAAATTTATGAATTACAACTAAATACCTACATAACCATACATACATGCTAATATTTACATTCTAATTCACACGAAAACAAAAATATTATTATTAAAATAGACTAATATTATTATGTGTGGTAGAAGTTTAAAAGTGCATTTTTGTGGTTGTTTGTAGGTTTTGTAGGTGCATAGGCGAACTTAATGCTAGTGAGCATTATCTTCCAGTTGACCTCGGTGTACTGTGGAGATTTTATAAGGTAGTGCAAACAAAATATAAAGTAATAGTGAACAAATTAAAAGGCCATACAAAAATAATAACTAGATATATACATACAAATCAGTAACAATATAATATAAATAAAAAATATAATAATAATATATATATATATATATATATATATATATATATATATATATATATATATATATATCTATATATATATATATATATATATGTATAGTGACTTTATAAATATTTTGAATTAAATTAATTTTCTCAATTACTTACGATTTGATTTGATGCTTTACTTTGAGGGCAACATTCCAGCCCCTTAGCAGGGACAGGAGACGATTTTTAATCCCCTGTTTCTATTCACATTTTGTTAGTCGAAAGTGGATAAAACACATACATTGTTTTGTCTCCTGTCCGTACGAAGGGGCTGATGGGAAATCGCGGATGGGAGTCGCGTAAGACCATGTTTTGTCATTTTTTAAATTAAATGTTTGGCCTGAATGTACATTTGAAACAAATCCAAAAATGCCGTTATTATTTTCTCCAAAATTCAAGCAATGTGGCCTTTATTAGGCCTCCTTCATTGTAACTGCAGGGAAAAGGCGCCTAACCTGAACCGAACCTGGTTTCAAAAATTTTCCACACTCTATATACCTACATTTAATATCATTTAATCACGCTTACACTTAATGTACCAGGCAGGTGTTAGAAATGTCTTACATAATTATTACATTACATTATTGTGCCCTGTGAAAAATGCATATAATATTACATATAGGTAGGTATATAACATCAAGTGTGATTGTTGTTCCGTACCTCATATTGCCTCAGCCTTTAAAGCATTTGAGTAAAACAAGACACCGCAATAAACTTCACATGCACCCAAACTACTAAAAAGGTAGAATTCACAAAGCCAAAGCATTTGAGACGCGCACTCTTCGTGACACGGCGTCGAATCCGCAACCCGACTGTGAGTTGGCACCGTGCCATTAGGGTGTTAAAGCTTCTGTACTTTTAAGTTGGGTAATACACTGTACATTTTGCTGACATTTTTTATTATGGAACTTAGTAATAAGACGAGCAAATCAAATCAAAATCTTTTTAATCATTTTGCATCACAGACGCACTTATGAAGCAAGTCGTCCGCCTGATGGTAAGCACCACGCCTGCTCATTACAATTGTAGTGCCACCCAAAACTTTTAATACCGTAAAAAGCACTACGTAGCACTGCATTGCGCTCATCACCCCGAGACGTCACATATTAAGTCTCATATACCCAGTAATTTCGCAGGCTACAATGCCCTTCAAACGAAACACAGTAACGCTTGCGCACTACTGCCTGGCGGCAGAATAACAAACAAAGCGGTGGCACTACCCAGACGGCCTCCCGCGTACGAGAGACCTCCCACGAGTAAATTGGTATATACAAATACAAATACAAATACATACAATATATCGGTAATAAGCTGCAACAAAAGTGTACTAACTCGAAACGCATGTTTTCATGTATATAAATTAAATTAAAATTCATTTATTTCTCTCAGTAACAACTTCGTTTGTAAGACTACTAAACTAGGCTGTAAGGAATGTGGCTTAATAGTTAGTTTCTTCTCATTATATTCGATTTATTTTTAGGGTTCCGTACACAAAGGGTAAAGCGAGACCCTATTGCTAAGACTCCGCTGTCTGTCCGTCTGTCACCAGGCTGTATCTCATAAACCGTGATAGTTAGACAGTGGAAATTTTCACAGATGATGTATTTCTGTTGCCGCTATAACAACAAATACTAAAAAACAGAATAAAATAAATATTTATGGGATATACAACATACGTGATTTTTTGCCGTTTAATAGATTATGGTACGGAACCCTTCGTGCGCAAGTCCGACTCGCACTTTGCCGGTTATTTTTGCACAAATTCACATACATATTTTTAATTTTAAAAATATATTTAGCCTAAACATCAAAGTCATAGTAATTTCAAAAATGTACATCATTCTATAGCCTATAAGCAAATTGAATATATTTTTATTCTTATTCTTAGCAATAATTACATAATAATTCATAATTCATTTATTAAAAAAATTTGTAACATAACAGCACAAAACCAAAGCATTACAAACACAGTCATAAAATATAATTAGTACAAACAAATCTCAATGCTAATAGATTAATGCTCATAGATCTCAATGATAATAGGAATATATTTATTCATTAACATGCTTCATCATTTGAAAAGTAAAGTACAGGCAATTCCATTGTATATTGAAGTTGGAACTGCTTCTAAATAGGTTAAACACCTTACAGATAACAAGTTATTTAATAAGCAAATCGATAGAATCAGGCGTGACGTCGCGTAATTTCGTAACAAACATTTCAGATTTGTTTTCGTAGGACTTAATAGCCTACGAAACTAATATTGTTTTAAAAGCACTAAATATTACGACTCAAGACCGGGATCGAACTAAATTAAATTAAAATCAGACAGATCAAAGTGGAGCGATCAGATCAGTAGGTATGTAGATCAGTAGGATCAGTAGGTAGAGCGGGTGTGGCTCAGTGGGGAGCGTGCGACTTCCGATCCGATGCACCCGAGTTCGAATCCCGCTGGCCCCGCACCACTGACTTTCTTAAGTTATGTGTGGATTTAATACACTCTAAAAACGGTGAAGGAAATCTTCGTGAGGAAACGCAAAAGCGCAAACCTATGAATTACTCACAAAAATTCAAGGACTGCTGTTGATGATGATGATGATAATGAGATCAGTAGGCGTAGTGTGAGATTATGCTATAAGCTAACGCGTTCTGCCGCAACTCTGAAAACGCGTACTATGATGAATTTACAGAGTTAGTGGCGAGATTATAAACCATCCACACAACTTTATTTCTTCACACAAACTATGCGTTTACGCGCAAAAACTCAGACTAGGCCTATAGTTTTTTTTAATAATCAATCATGCGCATGATATATAATGATATATAATATAATATATGCATAATTTTTAATATATATAAGGCGACAAACATGAAGAAGGGTTGTTCAAAAGCAACGGTGACCTCTTTCTATCTCATACACCTGCAAAACCTGGGGCATTACACATGCGTTGCCTAATTACGCCTAATTACTACCTTTAAGGAAGGGTCCTTAAGAAAAAGAAAGTATAAGAGAAAGGGATCCTTCTAATTTTTTTATAATTCATGTCATAGCAAAATTAATAAAAAAAATAGTTTAAAATAGCATCACTTGGTAAAACATTTTGGGTCATATTCACAGAAAAGCCTCAAATATCCATTCCGCGTCATTCGGCAAAAAGCTCGAACAAAAAGACGAACCCCGCGGCCTCCCCATTTAAACTATCCCAAACTTCCAACTTATAACATAAAAAATGTAAAGTTGTATACCTAGTTGCAAATGCACGGCGAAATAAGCCTGAGAACTTGTTCTAGGTCACAATAAAAGTTTCAGGCGCAAGGCCCGCTGAAAATTTCACGAGTTGTGTACTTACTGCACTTGGCCCGAGGCCAGTCGAAATGGTGGCGGTACCGTGAAAGCTAGCGACGCAAAAGGAAAGCATACAAATAGTATATTTGAGTTAAATGCCGACGGAAGTCAATTACCATCCGGCGGTAAGGTTCTCTGCTTCTTGGCGCTCATAAATAAAAATCCCAATAATTCATCACCATCATCGTCAGCCACTGCTGGAAAAAGGCCTTTCCAACTGCATGCCATTGAGCACGATCCTCGGCTACTTTCATCCAGCTGCTACCAGCCACCCTGCGAAGATCATCACTTCTCCTAACCTGAGGGCGTCCTACACTACGTTTGCCAATCCGTGGTCTCTAGTCAAGAACGCGTCTACCCCAACGGTTATCGCTTCTACGTCTAATATTTCTATTATATATTTTTACAAGAAGGTCACCCATTGTGAAATTTTAATCTTAGTATTATTATATGTAATGTGTCTCCTCTGTGGTGTAGTGGTTGGGCAGGCTGGCTCAAATCTCATACGCCATTGAAGTTGCGGATTCGATTCCCGCGACAAGACAAATGTTTGTGCACAGAAAAAAAGCGCAAGCATTTGTTTCGAGTCTGGGTATCGTGGGACCATGGTCCTCATAGATCCTGGTTCCCTACATATAGGAAATCCTAGTCAGGTGCGAAGATCTATGTATGTGATCGCTGGGCAAAAAAAGTATGATTTTAATAACGTGGCTTCATTGAAATCATTTTGACGGCACACGTACCATAAGCAAATGCAAAATCCAGAAACCAAGATGGCGGCTGATAGACGCCATATTGTTTTCCAAATAGACTTTTCACAGTATATCAGCATGCTCAGATACATTTCCTGAGTATCCAGTGAAAGACAAAGTACACCTTTCAGTCGTAAGTCGGCTACAGTTTGCGAGGCGTGTTAACGATTAATAGGCGTTCGTATTTGAACTTTCCGTACCGAATGGTAAATACTTACGCCGTATGGACTAGTTTACTAGTAGAGGAACGTATCTTTTGCTAGCAAGCTTTTCTGGAATTGAAAATCTAAGCAAATAGCTTTGCATTTTAGGAAGTGAAGTCGGGTGAATTCTCATGTTCTGTTTATAAGCATTAAGATAATTAATAATAAGAACTGCAAGAAAGAAAGAAAGAAAAGAAAGTGTTTTCTTAATTATTCAATTATTTCCTTTTCGAACGGACTAAATTACTTGTGGTAAGCCTCTCGCACGCAGAGGCCATAATAGTAATAATAGAATAGTAGTCTTACGAGTATAAATCATTATTATATTTTATTTTATTTTCAAAGGTAAACTAACGGCTAATTCAGTAAATTAGTAACAAAGTAAGTACATACCTGAAGGCCAATTAAAAGTTTTCGCAGATATTTAAATAAGAATATAAACAAACGTACACAGTAGACAGACGGACAAGCACGGATAACGAATGTATATGTATAATGTAGCTAAAATCTCATCATCATCAGCTGGAAGACGTCCACTGCTGAACATAGGCCTCCCCCATAGATCGTCACAACGAGCGGTTGCTCGCAACCAGCGTCTCCCCGCACCTCTAACCAGGTCGTCGGTTCAACTTGCGGGGGGCCGTCCTACGCTCCGCCTTCCGGTCCGTGGTCGCCACTCCAGAACCTTTCTACCCCAAAGGTTATCGGTTCTACGAGCTCTATAGTCGGCCCATTCCCACTTCAACTTGCTAATTTTGAGAGCTATGTCGGTAGCCTTCGTTCTTTTACGAATTTCCACATTCCGGATCTTATCTCGCAAAGATATCCCAAGCATAGCTCTCCCCATAGCTCTTTGAATTACTTTGTGCTTATGAATCAGGTATATAAGCCAAGGAATGGTAATAAAAGCCAAGCTAAAATCTCATAACTGAAACAAAAAAGACTACAAAATGTAATATATATGAACCTTTGCTATGTAGTCTACCTCGCAGGTAAAGTCTTACAATTCTCTAGTCTATTTTCATTTGAATAAGCAATGAGATAACATTGAAAAGACGACATACACGCCTCATACAATATACATACAAATATGTAGGTATATCCGTACGTGTCCTATTGAATAATATACGGTAAAATGCCTCGGAACCGCCTCTCAACGTGTTCTATACATTTATTATTAATGAGCCTATTCTAATGCCATTCGTAATATCAGTTGCAATTTTACTATATTGCTGAGCGGTTATGGTATTTAATAACTAGTGCCATATTTAGAAAGGCATTTATTAATTTAACTTGTTGTGCCCAACGGGCGATATTTTTTTTATAATGTTCTATCACTAAGTAACACTTCATTAACATACCAATCCAGCCTAATAAGACTAATAAGTTATTTGAAACAAACTGCTAAGTAGAATAAAACTAAGAATATGTCCATCAACACTTTTCTTATTGTCTCTATTAAGACGAAGACACTATGTCCTTGTGTTCTTTACGGGTAGGGTATATAATGAACTGGTTTTTTGTGTCAAGACTGGGGAAATCCTCATGGACACCCGGGAAGAGAGGGCCTGGGTAGTGCCAGACTTGGCCTAAGGTGAATAGTGACCACCACAATATAAACACTAGAAATAAGGATAGAATTGCAGTACCTAGGTTTAGACTGAGAAAAACGAATAAGTCCTTCACGGGCAATTGTGTACGTTTTTACAATAACATTCCAAAATGTATAACAGAGCTCACAGAAAGTAGATTCAAATTGAGTGTGAAAAATATTCTAATGAAAAAAGCATACTATACAGTTAGTAATTACATAGAAGACAAAGATGAATGGAACATTCCGCTTCTGCCAAGTAGCGAACTGGCACATAAGAAAAATAATATTGTCAAAAACAAACATAAAATATTGTAACAAAAGTTCTAAAAAATATGCCCCTCAGTTTCTTGTCGTCTGAGTAGTGGTTCTTTTTCCGATACGGTGGTAGAGTCATTGTAATAATTGACGTTCATAAGTGCGTCTGTGACGACAAATTGAAATAAAGAACTTTTGAATTGAATTGAATTAAGGCACGTACTAGCTAAAACTCCCGTCTACTTTCCTGTCCACAGACCAGGCGCCCGTGCCGTTTTCGTCTCATCGTATAATATCAAAGCGTACATCAGCTATGCACTATATTTTTATAATAAATTGTTTTAACTTATGATGGACTGCGCCCCGCTGTTTCACCCGCGGTTTCCAGTTCCACTAAAATAAAGTAAAATGTAAACTCTGAATTTCATTCACATCCGTTGAATCGTTACAGCGGGAAGAAGTAACAAACACTTACACACTAACATACATACAATTAGAGCGAGTGTGGCTCAGCGGGAACTCGTGCGCCTTTCGATCCGACGCACCTGGGTTCGAATCCCGACTCGGCCCTGCACCAATGACTTATAGTTAAGTGCAGATTTTGCACGCTCGCTCTAAAACGGTGAAGGAAAACATCGTGATGAAACCCGCTTACGCGCTTTGGAGTGGTAGGCAGAGCCTACCACTCCAAGCCGTGGTTGTAATACCACCAATACGTACGTACCAAATTTCATCAACATTAGTTCAGAAGTTTTTATGCTATGAATAATGAACATCTAAACATGAACTTTCGCATTAATAATATTAGTTGTATTAATAGGAGTAGGGTTAGTAAGCTAAAATTCTAAAAGTTTGTTATAACAACAAAGCGAGTTTTAAAGTTTTACTATTGTTAATAAGTTTTTTGTTTGATTGCAATTTATTATGAAATTACCTCGACCACGCATGAAATAATTATTTTATTTTTAGCCATGGTCGTCCCATTGCAGGACAAAGGCCTCCCTACCCTCATTCGATTCCTCACGGTTTAATGTTTTTGAGGCCAATCCTTCTAGTAGGAGCTCATCCCACCATGTCCGTCTGGGCCTGCCGTATTGTCGTCTGACGTTGTGTGGGTCTCAGTAAGTTTAGCGCATGAAATAATATGCAGACATAATGTTTAATTTAATGATGCTATATGTTCTTAGAAATTAAATAGAAGTGATGATAATGACTGCATTGTTATTTTTAAGAATTTATTTTTTATTAAAATATTAAGGTATTTTCTACCCACTTTGAGTTTATTCTACGAGTACATTCACTTTTAGTAGGCCTTATGGCATTAAATTTAAAAATGTCATGTCTACCATTAAACCACTGACATTTTATCGAGTGTTTTGTGAATAGCTCGCATAAAGCAAAACAAACCATTCCGCGGTTTCCTATTTTTGAAACTCACCTTCAGTGACATTTAATTTTTTCCCCTACAATGTTTTATATACAATTTTAGAGTTTTTACCGTTATTTATTCGCACTTTAAACCACCACCAAGTCAGGGGATGCAATTGAACAATGAGACGTGTAAGTCATTTGCCTGATGGAAAGCGCCATGCTTGCCTATAACAATTCTTAAGCTAGCTTTTAATGTTATTACTGCGTAGCACTGAATTACGCTCATCACCCTATATCAGATTAAGTCTCAATATGCCCAGTAATTTTTCGCTGGCTATGATTCCGTTTAAACCGGAATACAGTAATGCTTACGAACGATTTATAATAATGATAATAATGTTTGTTGGACTTAAAATACATTGTACACAGTTAGATACTTACACCTAGGACTTAGTTACAAAAGAATATCAATTAAAAACTAGCACTGGTCTGGTGGTATCATTAGAGATCCGTGAGTCCTACACTAGGGAGACCTGCGTCGTAGGGTTTATTCCTTGTATCATCATCAGCCTATTACGTTACCACTGTTGGGACTTGGGCCTTCCCTCGTAGAGAGAGTACGGTGGGCCATGGTCCACCACGCTGGCCCGGTGCGGGTGTGACATGTCCTTGAATTTTTGTGATCAATTCTTGGACATGCCGGTTTCCTCACGATGTTTTCCTTCGCCGTTTTTTGAGCGAGTGTTGAATCCGCACATAACTAAGAAAGTCAGTGGTGTTGGGCCAGTGGGGTTCGAACTCGGGTGCGTCGGATCGAAAGTCACACGTGCTCCTACTGAGCCACACTCGCTCTATTCCTTGTATACAATGACACTATGTCTCTAAGAGTACCAATAAATACGAGTACTGTGCTTCGTGTTCAGATACACCAAATTTGTAGGTAGTTAACCACCATAGACCATCACGTCACGACTGTCATGGCCCGCCACTCCATCCAGTAAAACTCACCCTCCAAGCAAAGCCATCCTGTCAAGCTACCTAGTCGTCTTTCCATTGTTCGGTGAACCATCCGGGAGACGGATCTGAGCAGTCGCTCAACTACCGTCTTGCTATAGATCTATGTACTCCATCTTGAGCCACATCGTACTCGAAATAGGGGCCAAACATCTATTTGAGCGATAAAACATCATCTTGCACCAATACATTAGGGCTTTCATCATTCCACCGCTACATCATTATTTGGCAGCCCACAACGCAGTTCGTACCCACCAGTTGCATTCCATAATGTGACCATGCTTTATCAACATATGGGACGTAATGTGCCGTGGCGTGCCAAATTACGTCATGGTTCCTTTATGGCGTGGCGTTTTTAATTGGACAGTTTTGGAACCATTATTGGTTTGCAGCATGGCAAGTTTTTCAAAATTTATAGTACTTTTGTTGCAATTTAAAATTAAGAATTTGAAATTGAGAAAGAATTTGAAACCTTAACAAAAAGATAGGTTTTATATAATCTACTCCCGTCTATAAATCATTTATTATGAACCCACATTATTGACTATCAACATAAAATATAATTGACAGGAAAAAAGGCGGCGGCCAATCAGCAATCACTAGCATTTTCTCTCTGGTTGGCCATAGAGCACGGTGTTGCTAGCAAAAAGTGATATGTAAAGAGATGTAATAGGCTCAAAGAAAGTCCACAGCATGTTTTGATTCCTACAAATTGCCCACAATATATTCGTATTGTGGCACATGTAAAAACAGTCATAATAGTATATTATTTATCTACATCATTTAACTGTATAATAGTTTACATTCGTCCTACTTATTACTGCACACTATCGTCTTTAAAAATGTTGTTTTCCTTACCCTATGGTTGTGTGGAAGAGATCGCTGCTTAGCGATAAGACCGCAATGTGTACTTAAAGGAAATTATGTATTACCAACTGTTATTCTGTTATTTACAGAGCACAAATAAATACATTTTCGATTTATTTTAAGATCTCCATTTGTCATGTGCAAAAAAGTTGAGTTCGGTAGAGAAATCCGTTTAAATCCAAAATAGGGTGGAAATTTGCTTAAATCAAGCTCTCTCTTACTAAAATTCTCTCAAGCATGTGTTTAACCTATACTATCTAGAAACTTGCAGTGTCTTTACAAAGTTTGCATGCAAATCATGCCGTGTTGTAAATGTGTATTAACTCTAAGTCGGATCCTCCCAATCACCACTTTGTTAGTCGGTATGTATAAACTATTCGTCCGTTGTTTTTGTTCTTAATCCGTTAAAAGCGCCCATTTGGCTTAGCACTCGTTGTTGTAAGCGGCTATGCATGCCTAATTTATTTTGTTTTGAACACAGCTCGCGGTTTCAACTCGGTTTCGTGGATATTTTGCTATGTGGATTATGAAAAGCGGTTGAATAACATTTCGTTCATCAACTTATCTAAAAGGTTAAATCTGTTTTGGTTGCCTCGTATTCAGATAAAAATATTTTTAGGTTGCCTCGTTTTTACTAAAAATTACTAGTGTAATAACTTTTCATTAAGTTTAAAGCGGTCCGAAGTTATGGTTTATGTATAGAATTTTTATATGTTAAGTAAACAATTAATTTCAGTCAAAAATATCGCAAACGAATCTCGAAAGCTCTTGGAGCTTCTCTGAGCAATGAAAGCTTTGCTGGATCATTGTAATTTTCAATTTATTACAGAAGATCCCCATTCTTACGGTGCCGTGGGTCTATTTTATGAAATTTACATATAATAATAAGTGAGTAGGTTCACTCTCAAAAGCGCCTCTCCACAGTTTGTTAGGTATAATCATATGTACGCGCAAAGTTCATGCTTCCAAGATGTTTTATGCGTGTGTGTTTAGCAGTACAGAAAGCAACATAAATGAAGTAAGTAACAGCTACTTCCGTACCTATAAGATTACAATATTCATAAAATGTGGTAAGGCGTGCCTTCGTGAGTGAACCGACTCAGGATTTTTTTTCCATTAACCTATGTTGTCCCACTGCTGGGAAAAGGTCTCCCCCAAGTCTCTTCAGCCGTCTCTATCCTGCGCCACCTCGCACCAACCTTCTTGGTATGCATCCAGATCGTCCCTCCATCTTCTTTTGGGCCGGCTTGGGCGCCGTCTTCCATCTTCAGGCACCCATTCCGTTGTGACTTTTGCCCACCGATCTGGATGCATACGGCTTATGTGATCCGCCCAATCCCACTTGAGCCTGGCAGCCTTCCTGCCCACGTCAATTATACCCGTTTTAGAGCGCAGCGTTGTATTTCGAATCCTGTCTGCCCTTTTAACGCCCAGGATGCTGCGCTCCATTGCTCTTTGGCAAACTCCGAGGCGGGACTTTTGTGATTCGGTGAGCGACTAGGTTTGCGCACCGTAGGTTAGGATGGGCAGGATACAGGAATAAATGGAAAAAATTACCTACATCAGTTAAAACAGTCCAAACCATGGATCACCTATCCCCATCTTGCGTGCATAAAGAGCTAAGATGTCAGGTTAACAGTAAACTGCGCTCAGATAGTTAGCCAGTCCCAATAATAAGTATATCTACATAGTGCCGTGTCATAATCGTTAGTTTGACATTTGCTCCTCTCAAGTACCTTGTTATTGAAAACATTATTGCGACGTGGTACGAAAATGTAAACACCTGCTCCGCAACCTCTATTAAGACTATTCAATCTCCTAAAGCGGCTTAATGGAATATGTGATCATTATTCTATGTATGAAAGGTTAACTACCGATATTAATAGTATACTCTAGTTTAGACAGGTTCGTGGAGTTCTCGGCATAAAATCCATGATTATTTCAGGTGTCTCATCTTCAATATAAGTTTTTAAAGTATCATGGTCACTAACACTAGTATTGTATATATTATTAGCGGGATATTTACCATTCGTGATCATGGCGCTTGTAACTGTGCCGTAATATCGAAAACTCGAATAATAAAGATGGTAAATATCCCGTTAATAATATATACAATAGGTACTCAGCTTCAGTTTTTGAAGGAGATATTCATTCATTGCTAAGCGTTCAAGCAAATGAATAGCGACTTGTTTCAGACTCAGATAGTAATTAATAAATTTTTTTATTTTATATTTAGTACAAGTCTCGTAAATGCATCTTTCTGTACATAAAATATAGATTTATTCCAACAAGAATGGAGTGAGTTGCGGAGTGAGCGTGAATATTTGATGCCCGCAACTCATAAGTTTCGTGTGTGAAACCACGGCGTCTTCCAAAGCAGTTTAATGGGCCATACCCGATCAGCCCCGCCGGATAATCCTTAGTTTTAATGGCGCGTGAAAACATAAATATGGCGGTAAACTAGTTGCGAGGTGTTCCTGAATAGTTGCGAGGTATTCCCGACTAGTTTCAAGTTTAAACCTGGTATAATGTTATTCATGGGGAGTTGAGATCTGAAATATTGTTCCCGGCTTTTAATTAAAATCTGAGCAATTTGAATGAAGATAAAACTAAAGGTATGTAAATAAATCGGTAAATATTTTAGTAACGCGAAAATGAACTATATGGCGGTAATATCGCAAAAATTGCAAAAATGTTGTTAATATTGAAATTAATATGAAATTAAGAATGATACTGCCTCTGTAGCATAATTGGCAAAAACCAAAGCCGCGTTTAGGAATTTAAACCTAGGAGAATGCGACAATATGTCCACTTCCAACCGAGTCTTGTTTGAGTTCTGCTGCATTTTAGGTTATATCTGCTGCTATATTAGAGTCTCAGATTGCTCCGCATTTCTTGCTTCACAATGACACAGATACCTTAAAATCTTTTTCAGTCCAACTTAATTGCGCGTTTACTGTCTTACTTGTTACTTGTTACTTGTTGGGCGGGCAGTTTTCCGCAATTAGGCCGTTAGTCGGCCCTTTTTGCGTGATGGGGTGGCGGCAGCTAGTCCAGCCACCCGATGTCATTCAGAAAGGCCAGCAGCTCTCCTATTTCGGCGCAGGCTTCTCTGAACGACCCCGGCGCGCCCAGGAACTCTGCTCGCTGGGTCACCACGCTGCTGCACTCCAGGAGCACATGCGGCGCTGTTTCGTCTGCCTCCAGGCAACCTCTGCACAGGGGGCTGTCAGTAACACCTAATGTAAACAGGTGTTTGTTTAGTGAGCAATGACCGGTGACGATTCCGATTATTTTTCGGAGTTTGTCCCGGTTGAGATTGCGGAGTTTCCTGGAGTATCTCGGGTTTAAAACCGGAAAGCCCTCCTTGGATTGTCTACAATCTTTAATATTTACCCAGTAGTCTTGATGTAATTTGTTAGTTTGTTGTCGGATCCATGAGCGGATTTGGCTAAATGGGATCGGGATCACAGGTTCGGGACCCACAAAGGTGGAGGCCGAACCCCTTCTCGCCAATTCATCCGCCGCATCGTTACCTCTGGATCCACTGTGGCCTTTGATCCATTGAAGAGTAATGTGATTGCGTTTACTTACCTCCTTCAGCAGGTCATGGCACTGTAGGGTTAGCCCTGAAGAGTGGTCGAATCTCTGGAGAGCTTGTAGTACTGCAGTACTGTCTGAGAGTATCCTGATGTTAGAATCGGTTACCTTTCTCTGTAGTACTGCTCTTGCGGCCTGGATGATACCTACACATTCCGCCTGAAAGATGGAGTTGTGTTCACCCAGGATTGTTGTTATGTGGATGTTGAGGTCGTCCGAGAATGTACCTGCTCCTGATCCTGTATTCATTTTTGAGCCATCAGTGTAAATTCTGACTTCATGGATTCCTGAACTGTCACTGGGCTCTGCATGTAGTCGGATTTCATAGTTTTTTGTAAAAACATATGTCTTAGGTATCCTGTCATATAATGATAATATCATTGGGTTGTTGCCTGAAAATTTGTCTGTTATGGTTGTGTGAGTGGCTTGTTTGCTTTCCTCCCAGAGTTTCATAGCTTTTAGTCTGAAAGCGGCGGCTGCAGCTTCTTGCTGTATAAATAGATGTAGAGGTGTAATGCCTAGTAGAGCCTCTATAGCCGCAGTGGGAGTAGTTTTCATGCAGCCTGTTATGGCTACGCATGCAAGTCTTTGGAACTTTTGTAATTTGCCTATAGTGGTGCTTTTAGTGGTTCTGGGCCACCACACTACAGAACCATATGTTAGAGAAGGTCTTATCACTGTGTTGTACAGCCACAGGGTTATCTTTGGGCTGAGACCCCATGTCTTACCTATCATACTTCTGCATTGCCAGAATGAGATGCTTGCCTTGTTTATCTTGTGCTCTAAGTGTTTTGCCCAATTTAGTTTGCTGTCTAGTATCACACCTAGGTACTTCACTTCTTCCGACAGTGTCAACTGTGTGTCGAACAGTGTTGGTAAGGTGTATCTTCCTAGGTTTCTTTTGTTTGTAAACATTATTAATTCTGTTTTGTTGGGATTGACTGTTAGGCCTTGCTCTATGCACCATTGTTCTACAATTTTGAGTGCATTGCTCATGATATCACAGGATACGCTAGAAAAGTGTCCTGTTATTAGGATTGCAAGATCGTCGGCATATCCCACTGTGTAGAACCTTTGGGCATTGAGTTTAGAGATAAGGTCGTTGACTACCAAACTCCATAGAAGCGGAGACAGGACGCCACCTTGGGGGCAGCCCCGAGACACCACTCCTCTGGTTTTGCCGTTGTTCTCTATTTGAACTGCTCTCTGGCTCAGCATATTGATAATCCATTCAGTCAATGTTGGGTCTACTTTGTGTCTGTTTAATGCTGTTAGTATACTGTGAAAGTTTGTTTTGTCGAATGCTCCTTCGATGTCTATGAACGCGCCCAGACATAGCATTTTATTGTTAATGTCTTGTTCAATTTTGTTAACAACTTTGTGTAGTGCTGATTCAGTGGATTTACCCGTACTGTAAGCATGCTGTTGAGGGTTTAGCGGAACGGCTTTGAGTATTTTATCTCTCATGTACCGATCACATAGCCTTTCCAGTGTTTTCAGCAGGAAGGATGTTAGGCTTATTGGTCTGTAAGCCTTCGGTTCTGTGTAGTCACTTTTACCGGGCTTGGGGATAAACAGTACCTTAACTTCTCTCCATCTGAGGGGTATGTATCTCAAAGCTATGCAGGCTCTGTAGATGACAGTTAGCATGTCTGTTATAATCCCTGCACTCCATTGTAGTAGGCCCGGAAAGATTTTATCTAGGCCTGGAGTTTTGTACGGTAAAAAAGTGCTTATCGCCCAGTGTAGTCTGTCTACTGTTACCACAGAGTTTGCTACCTTCCAGTCTGCCTCTGTCGGGGGTCTAACAGAGACGTGATTGTTCCACTTGACCGTGTCCGATATCATACATCCTGGAAAATGTGTGGAGAGCAGTAGATTGTGTGTTTCTGACTCTGTTTTTGTGAATGTATTATCCTGTTTTTTTAGGGACCCAATTCCCGTTGTTGGAGCAGCTGCTAGAATCTTCCTGATTCTGTTGGCTTGTGTGTTGGACTCTATGTTCGAGGTGTATTTCTTCCATGATCTACGACTGTTGGATCTTAATTTCTTTTTGTAAGTTTTTTGGGCTTCTTTGTATGCACCCCAATCTTGCTCGTCGTAAGTATTCATGGCTCTGTTGAACAGTTTTCTTACTTTTGCTTTTTGTCTCTCTAGCTCCTTAGGCCACTTTTTCTCCTTTTTATTATTCCAGTTCGGAACTGACAAAGGGCAGGCCGTTTCGAAGCTGCTTTCGAGTGCTGATGTTAGGTTTTCTACTGCCGCTTCTAATTCGGCGTTGTTAATTATCGATAATTCAGCATTGTTTTCCCGTATCAAGCGATTCTGCAGTGTTTGCTTGAAAATCGCTTTGTCAGTTTTCCTTGGGTTGCGAATTGGTGTTGGTAGTACTATGTTTGTTTGTAGTTCAAATCTGATCCATCTATGGTCTGAGCATGAGGATTCCGTGGAAACCCTCCAGTTCTTAACAATAATATCTGAGTAGTTACCTGAGACCAAGGTGAGATCGATGATGGTGCGACATCTTTTTGTGACAAAAGTTGACTCTGCACCTATGTTAGCTATAGAGAGGTTAGTAGTGAATAAAAAGTCTACCAGTTCTTCCCCTCTACTGTTGGATGTCGGCATACCCCACAGCGGGTGATGTGCGTTTGTGTCTGCGGAGAGTATAAGTCTGACTTTGTTAATTTCACAGTGTCTTACCAATTCTGTGACTTCTTTAGGAGGGGCGTCTTCCTCGGCCGGCATGTAGGCTGAGGCAATTATGACCTCCTCGGTATCCTCCCCTTTGATTACCAAGAGTCTGGCAGTAGCCAGATCCCTGGAACAGAACTGGGTAAGGGGCACTGCTGGTATTATGCGTGGGATGTATATACACGCACGCTGTTTATGACATGTATTGTCCATGATTAACTTACCTTCCAGGTTGTTTAGACCACACACACGCCCTGCCCTGATCCACGGCTCCTGGACCAGGGCTATGGTCCTATTGTTGTTGTCCTCCAGCACTTTGCGTAGGTTAGCCGTAGCAGTGAGACTGTGCTGGAGGTTGGCTTGGATGACGTTGTTAGTCTGAGAGGTCGGGGTCACTACCATCTAGGATCCCTTCCTCTTCTTCTGACAACGTCTTCGTTATTGTTGGTGGATCCCTCCTCACACTTTTTTGGGGGTCAGGATCCACGTTCATGTCCTCTACACTGGTCCTCGAGGTCGAGGGCTTTGGCGAGGAATGCTGGGGCCGCGCTTGGTTTCCGATTCCGCTCGGACCTGGGAGTGGTTCTGGAGTTGGTGCTGCCGGTTCCTCTACTATAGACTTCGTCGGCGGTTCGCTCTGTAGTGTGCCGTCGGTACCGTAGAATCGCACGTACACACTCCCCAGGTTGTGCTTTAGTTCTCTGCCTCTCTCGAGCAGAATCGGGACTACGTTTTCTGGGATGCCCAGTGTAAGGTAGTATGTGTCCTTATCCTGCCTGGTGTACGAATACATGGTCCAGGTATTCACCCGGGCCCATGGGTTCGTTTTGTTCAGGACAAGGCTTGTGTCCTCTACGGAGTTCACGCAGTCTGGGACTAACAAGCCCGCCCGAACTTTTGCGACCAGGTCACTCTGCCGCTTCACCTCCAAGCGTGGACACGTATCTTCCGGTAGGCTGTCAATGGTCTGTAACAGCCACGCATGTGCTGGCTCGTCCTCACACCACAGCTTCAGGGCCCCATCAGCGATGATGGGTTTGCCCTTGAAGCACGGGACGAAGGAGCTGTGTGGATCCTTGACGATCTCAAGGATCTTCAGCTCCAGGAACCTCTTCACAATGGTGGCTTGCTCCTCGGTTAGCTGTTTGTTGTCTGCCCTGGTTATTGCTACGCAGAGCTCGTTCTGGACGACGTCGGCGTAGCTCGTCAGGGTTCGTCGGGAGTTGTCAAGCTTCGGTTTTTTGTGTTCACCTCTCGGAGACACTGTGTCATCTAACCGCGTTCTTTTGTTGGGCTCGTTGTGAGTCGGGGCTGCTGCCGATTTTGCAATGGCTATTGCTGCCCTACGGCCACGATTCTTACGGTTGTCCTTCTTGCAGGGCTTGCTCCTGTTGCCTGTGGTTTCCTGGGGCGTGACCCCTGGTACCGGTTTTGTCGAGGCTGTAGGTTTCGGAGCTGAGCCGCCGCTGTGTTTGTCATGTCTGTTTTGTCGATGTTTATAGAATTCGACGTTGGTTTTAAGAGGGGCGCTTGTTCTCGAACCACCGGCCATGGGCCGCGGTCCTTCAACTGGGGCGTCTCTTTGTTTTGGGTGTTTATGTGTGTTCTTGTATCTCTCCGGGACTTTTTGAGCCACCACGAGGTTTTGGGTTGAGGGGCTTTGGGTTCCGACCACTGGTCGTTGCCCGCCACTCCCTTTCCCTTTCTTGCCTTTTGGTCTTACGACCATCCAGGCAGAGGTGCTAGCCTCCGGGACCGCGAAGGCCTCCACAAGGTTTTGCACCGCCTCCCCCGTGAGGCGGGGGGCGCCTGTACTTACTACTAATTCTGTGGTTTTTTTTATTGGGGTAGGTATGTTTGTTAGTTGCCATGTTCAAAAAAGAGTACTTCGTCCTTCTGGCTCCCCACCCTCCTCGGAGCCCGCACCGGGGATGCTGTTATCGCTACAAACATCAGGGCTACCAGTTGGATATAGGAAGGGCAGTTTAGTTGCTCACGAGTCCGCACGAAGCTAATGTCCATTCGTCACCAACCCGACTCCTGAACACGAACCCGCCGACTGTGAGCCCCATCAACTCCCCTCCCTCGCCGGACGAGAGCAGAGTGCTACGCCGTCCCTGCTGAATTGCCGCAGTTGGCTAGACTAACGGCCCCCCGTTTCGACTGAAATTCACACCAAAGAGGAGTGTTGCGGCCTGCTCAGCCTCCAGGTTTGTTGCATCCTGTCTTACGGGGTTACCACGTACAGCAGAAAACACGTGGGTGGTTGGTTGATGGAAAGCATATCCCGCCTTCGCTCTTTTGTGGGATGGCGGGACCACGAGATTTAACCACTGTATCTCGTAGCGGATTGGGAAGGATGTTTGAAAGGATTTCTAGGATGGGGTTCGGGAGGGGTATTGGAATGACTCGAGTTGCGTCTAGCCGTTTTAGTTACGTCTGTTCCTGAGGGGACCAGACCAATAACGGGCGGCAACCACGGGAAGGAAACATGCTAGGCTTGCTATGGATGTCTACACGACTTGCGCTCCTTTCCATAACCATTCGCCGAACCTGCTCACCGGACAGGTGGCCAGGATAGGGTTAGCTCCAAATCACATATCATACCACTGCGAAGTATAACTAACCCCCCCTTTACCGCCTTTACCCCCGCGTTTACTGTCACATTAAGGAAGACTGCACCGAAATTACCGTATAATTCTCCAGTAGTTTACAGACAATGCGAGCTGGAATGCTCTCAGGCGCACTACTATAATTTCTCTAGTGAATCTCGTTCGTGATCAGAACTCGCTTCGACAGCGCCACGACGTTTAATCACTTCTGAATGCGCTCACCTAATTTTCACTTCAGAATAATTCATTCTCTGTCGCAATCCTTAATGGAATATTCACGCTGTAGGGCTGTCACCTGTAAAATTGCGGGTACCGCGGAACGTGAAACCGCATTTTTGTGAGGTATTATGGTGTCACATCTCAAAATTGGTTTTTAAGAAAAATTGCTTGAGAAAACAATGTTTTGTTGCGGATTTTTGAGTGAAATATTCGTTTCGAGGATATTTTGGCTAATATAATTTTTCTTTTAAAGTGAAGTGGCACTTTTGGAAATGCTGTTATTGCCAACCGCACAGGTTTGTAGATTGAAATTTCAATAACGAAGAAATTTACATAAGTTTTGTAGATTGAATATGTGTTTTGGTTGAAATTTGATTATTAGAGTTAATTAGCCTCATACGTATTATTATTAATTTCAAAATACGCCTATTTATTTTTAAGATACGATTTTAATAATTATTAAATTTATATATTTTTTTTGACGGTGCTAGCCCTAACGTCGACTTTTACCAATGCTATCTGACGGACGTCTTACTTTCCATAATGCTTTAATAAGAAAGTTTGGGGTTGCCTAAATTTTTGTTCGGGATGGAAATAAAAAAAGTTAAATAGCGTTCCTGTGTTCGACTGATGGAGGGTGACGGGATGCTACTAAATTATGATCAGGTGTAAAGTTACGTTGTATTTTTGGGATGGTTTATTTCTGCCAGAAAGTTATAATTTGTGAAAGTTCTTTTTGTATCTGTGTCAATGTAGCACAGACAACGTTAAAAGGAATTTGATGTAAGTAAGGTTTTACGCGTTAAAAATGTAGAGAGTGTATATATTTTCAGTTGGAGGTTGATTTTAGCGTATTTAATGATAGAAGAATATTTTTTACAAGCTTTATGTTACTTGACTTGTATGTACGAGTATGTATGTACGATTTTAAACTACTTTACGGTATCCAATTAGGCTGAAATAAATAAAATAAATAAAAAATCATTTATTGCAGGCACAAAAAAAAAACCCATAATATTGTTAACATACAAACATACATAAAAAATAAAATTAAAATATAAAAGATGCACAATAGTGCCCGGTCACACACTCTGCACAATAGTGCCCGGTCATAGACGCTGCACAATAGTGCGTGGTCATTTTTTGTTCCTGTCCATATGGACAGAAATCCAACGCCTAAACATAGGACTCTGTATGTCGTCAGAGACAGCCACAAGTATTTTGTTGCTGGAACGGCGCAAGCGATGCCAGAACGAAGCCACTCGCGATCGCAATACGGCAAAGAAATCAGGGACTCCCGCCTCAGCGAACATACTCGACGCACTACAGTACCGCGGTAACCTCATAAGAGCTCGGAATGCGTCATTATACTGAACTCTTATGGTGTTTATTGCTTTCAGCGTGAACGTTATCCACAACTGGCATGTATACATGCACAAGCAATACGCTTTGAAGAGAGTGGTCTTTACATCCGTACTGCACTTAGCGAACCGGCGAGCGAGCATGTTGCCCCTGATGGCGAGGGCCCTGCGCTCCCGCTCAATATCAGCATCGTCCTGCATCCGTTCCGTCAACAAATGTCCTAAGTATTTGAACTGCTTCACAACACGGACTGCTGTACCATTCAAATATACCTCGGGTGTCCTGTCCGGACCCCGACCCGAAATGTTGTGTATATGTGTCGTTCTGATTTACAATGTGACAGTACCCCGGAGTTGATCTGATGATGAAGTCAGAGGGTGGCCACAGGAACTCTACAACTATATGCAGTAAACGTATCGAGTTTGAGCTCCTTGAACTTGTCCCTATGAGTACTTTGGTTGTATAATAATATGGTGACCAGCAGGAGAATAGTGTCGAAAATCGATCCCGATCGCTTTT
The DNA here is from genome assembly GCA_951640565.1 of Petrophora chlorosata. Classification (NCBI taxonomy): domain Eukaryota; kingdom Metazoa; phylum Arthropoda; class Insecta; order Lepidoptera; family Geometridae; genus Petrophora; species Petrophora chlorosata. Next base: position 15,845,228 of record OX621202.1, on the reverse strand, counting down.
AATTTAAAATTTGGAAAGCGCATCAAACTGCAACTTCAATTGTTTTTAGCGATTGTGATTAGGATAGGGATTGAGACGCGGACTTTAAGTAGAAAAGTTCGACAATTCCATAGACGAATATCGATCAAAAAAAATGTTTGAATGCGATCGGCATCTGTTTTACGACATTTAAAAAAAACGCTCACATACATCCTGGCTAGCCTTTAACTAGGATTTTCTGTATCTAGGAAACTATATAAGAATTATGAGAACCGTGGGCCCAAATAACCCAGATACGAAATTAAGACTTGCTTTTTAGGGTTCCGTACCCCAAGGGTAAAACGGATCCCTATTACTAAGACTCCGCTGTCCGTCTGTCTGTCTGTCCGTCTGTCACGAGGCTGTATCTCATGAACCGTGATAGTTAGATAGTTGAAATTTTCACAGATAATGTATTTCTGTTGCTGATATAACAACAAATACTAAAATAGAATAAAATAAATATTTAAGGGGGCTCCCATACAACAGACATAATTTTTTTGCCGTTTTTATAGTTTTTTTTTTTTTACACTTTATAGATCTATGTTTGGCTACTATCTCGCCTGATGTGAAGCGATGATGTGGCCTAAGATGGAGCACATAGATAATGGTACGGAACCCTTTGTGCGCGAGTCCGACCTGCACTTGGCCGGTTTTTTCTTTTCACAAGCATTTGTCCCTCGGCGGCAAACCCGCAACCTCGGTGGTGTATGAGAGTTGAGTCAACTTGCCCAACTACTAACAACAGATGCTGTCGTTCATAGAAAATCGTCGGTTATTTCTCTCTGACTGTAAATTTCCAAAATCTGACACAAGATTGAAAGCGCAATTCTAACGCCCCTATCTGCAATAATCCTTTCCACCGCGGCCGCGTCGGGGACTGATTGAAATTCCATTATTATTCAGCCCTCTGGTGACACTATATTTGTAGGCAGTACTTGAGCTTGGGCGAAGAGCGATTAACCTACAACACAATACTCGTTAGCTTATAAAGTTGTTGCATAATATATGTTTTTGTTTGGTAATTGTTTTTTCAGTGGTAAGCCCCGGCCGCGGTTGTAATTCCACCCATCGAACAAAGTCATGTCCTCAAGCGACCTACTCCTGTTTCAGGATGATTTTCGTTCGGAAAACCTAAAAGAAGACAGTCTTAGCATTCGTTCAACTTCTTCCTTTAAATACGTTTTGTCCTCCATCTTCTGCCAAGTCTCAGGGTGACGAGCGTAATGCAGTCCGTGCAGGATTTTGAGAAACAAAGTTCTGGGTGGTGTTGCAACTGTTATGGGCAAGCTTGTTGCTTACCATCAGTCGAACAACCTGTTCTAGAGACCACGAATCGGCAAACATTTAGGACGCCCTGCGACTAGATGGAGCGACAATATATGCAGGTTTGGTGGTTGCTGGTAAGTGGAGAAGAAAAGGCGAAAATCGGCCTTAGTAGCGTGCCTTAGTACCAGCAGGCTTATGAGGCTTATATCCAGCAATGGACTGATATAGGCTGATGATGATGAGATAAACAACCTGCTCGTCTCATTACTAAATAACATAAGGAAAAGTTTCGGAAAAACCATTGTGAGATATTTGACTGAAGCTCTAGTACTGTATTCTATGTGCACTGGTGGTAAATCTTTGTAGCTTGATGGTTTTTTCCTCTCCACTGCCTTCCAGACCTTCGGCCCTTCATAGTAAGGGATTTATTTAGATTCAGCGAGGATTGATAGGCCATTTGCTTAGGTGTGGGCGTGTAGCCGTTACGTGGGGCCTTAGCTTTGACAGCTTTTGGGAAATATTTATGAGGTGTAAAATGTTTTCGGAAGGACAAGTCGATTTCGATCGAATTTGGTGAAAGACTGCTGCTAGTTGACATTGCTTTATTCGTTGGCCTTTATTAATTGAAAACCACTACTACTGTAGGCCGTTTAGATAGTCTAAGTCTAAGGGATTTTTTATGTCTTTCGCCTTATGGTAAGCGCTACGACTGCATATAAGAATTTTGCCACTCAGACCTTTAAATACTATAAAAGGCACTGCGTAGTATTGCATTGCGCTCATTCCCACGAGACATCATCATCTTACCGCTGCTTACGTTGCCGCGTTGGCTTGCCCCGTATGACGATTAGTACATAAATCAAAATTCGATCTCATAAGTGGTGCCCGATGGATGCTGATGGAAGATTTTTATTTTTATTTTAATTTTACGTCACATAGTAATTAGGCATTCGTCGAACGGGATAGGTGAGATATGTCCTAACAAAACCCTGAAACAAATTCCACTTTTTGAAAAATCAACCAGTCGCAGTTCACCCTATTACGTAACAACTGTACCATGATCGGCACAAGTGCTTAAAACGTTTTTAGAATGTGGCGAACGTACGCTAACGTTTGCGCGGCGTTACGAGCGACGCTAATGCGACGTCCAGGCTTTTTTTATGGCCCTGAGTAATTAAACGAGCAAGTCGTTCGCCTGGTGGTAAGCGCTACGCCTGCCCACAACAATTGCAGAGCCACCCAGAACTTTTAATACTGTAAAAAGTACTACAATATAATATAATACAATTACACTTTATTGCATACCACAAACATAATTACATGAGAAAAATATAAACCTTAACTAGGGTAATACAATTTTATTTATTTTATACACTTAATAGATCTATGTTTGGCCACTATCTCGCCTGATGTGAAGCGATGATGTGGCCTAAGATGGAGCACATAGATCTAGAGAGAGACGGCAGTTGAGCGGCTGCTCACACTCGTCTCTCCCCGATGGTTCACCGAACATCATCCCGAAACACGACTAGGTCGCTTGACGGCATGGCTTTGGCGGTCTTATCGCATAAAACAATGAACACATATTTGGTACTACGTAGCACTGCATTGCGCTCATCACTCCGAGACATCAGATATTAAGTCTCATATGCCCAGTAATATCGCTGGCTACAATGCCCTTCAAACTGCAAGCGACCGACGGCATATGCCTTGCCTACGAGGTTCGACGAACACTTACGCTGGATCAACGCCTGGGGGGAAAACACGCTTATTTTGCAAAATAAAATCTGTAATATACGACACATTTTTATTATACTATTCTGTGACACTTAGTTTAGAATATTTAAGAAGAAAACGTATCTCTAGTACTCCTGGTACACTCAGTATTCTATGCCCCAACGCGCATAATTTCCAGACTAAAATACATTTCCCTGTGAAATGTCTCGACGGGTATTTACTTTACGAAACCTCTTTCTCTGTCGTCGCGGAATAAAAATGTAGAGAATATTTTAAAATTTAAAAGAGTAACCGGAAAACTTTGAAATAGTCATTTTGTTGGAAATAAGGATGGGAAAAATGAGTTGCCGTATAAAGCCTTTGAGTCCTTTTCTCGAGGATGGCTTTGTTTTCGTTCCATGAATAATAAACTGTTTTATAAAAATATTTAGCGGTGGTTTCATTTCTAAATATAACTGAACTCCATTACTCATGCTTCTTAGGCAACTTTGTTTCATGTTTTACTAAATGCTGTCGACATGAATTTTTGTATTTGTAATTAATGATTCTGAGCATGTTTCAAAAACGGATATAAACCAGCTTGTATGACGTTTAAAAGTGCATTTATTGTGCCTATTTAGTAAATATATAATGATTTTGAGAATATTATTTAATTTAATTAAATCCTTTCGCTTAGTTCAACTTTGTCTATTTTTGTGTCATTTTCTAGTTGCCAGGTGTTGCCAAATTAGCCGTTCAAGACCATGTCAATTCAAGACTGATCTTGAACAGTCCATCCCTATTTAAATCCCGGGACAGGGACGGGGCGCGATCCATCAGTAAATGAGACTTCGGCGTGTATCAGACCTTTTCGAGATTGATCTCTTTACTGGGAATTTACTGCCATTACTGGTCCGTACTGCTGGTGTCTGAGATTTGATTCTCGAAGGAAACTCGAACGTCGAAGTTTCATTTGCTATTGTTATTTTAACTTGTGCGTGAGTGCTTATACTAACACTTTACCAATTATTAAGCAGTTTCTGCGTTGAAATTCACTGTAGCCCGCGCACTTGGTGGAATTTTGAGTCTTTTGAGTTTGTACTCGTATAGTTATAACATTTTGGAACTGGAATACAAATAAAGCAAGAAAAATAACAAGTTTGTACAATTATAAAAAAATCTTAAATAATTTTCGCCTAGCATTTCTAAATAACGTCGTATCCCGATTTCGTTCAATTAAAAAGAAACTTTAACAATGTCAACAACACGTTCCACTCGCAACAGGCACTTTGCAAATGAAAAAAGTTCGCCGACATTCGGTAGGGGACCAACAAAGGCGGAATTGAAAATGCGACCTTTTTCCAATAACTTGGCCCCTCGGAACATCAATCAATTAATTCAGGTGCTTACTCTCTTTTATCTCAGTCCCTCGTAATACGTTGGAACAAGTATAACGCATAGAAACAGAAACACAAATTATCCTTTGTGCGCGGTGATGGGAAATGCGGTATTTTTGGACGTTTTTGGTTACGAATTGGGGTGTTTTGGCGGGGGTGAAATTAGGGTGGCGTATGGAATGTGAAAGAAATGGTATTGTAATCGTAAATGCTCCCGTGATGTTATTATGTTCATGTATTGTGGTATATGTACTTACTTAGCGTTATGTAGCGAATCTAAAGTTAATTTAATAAGGTATCAAAAAAATTACGAGCTGGCATAAAAGCTTTATTATTTTCCGAAATCAAAATCATGGTCAAAAATCAGGCTATCACGTTCCCACTGTGGGGACAAGGGCCTTCTCTCATAGAGAGAGTATGGATCATAATCCACCACGCTGGCCCAATGCGTACAACTACAATACACAAAGTCAATATTAAATATAGAGTGAATCCTCGTACAAACCGAACCCCAGCCATAATAAACCGAAATAAATTGCAAACAATCACAATAAATCAAAAGTTTTACCAAACTACTGTATCTCGATACAAGCGCTTCGATCATTATCCATTCTCAACTTGAGACATCGAACAATAAAAACAAAAATACTACAAAGCACTCCTGATCCGAATTCGAGACAAATCGAAAGCGAAGCGAAAACTCCAGCAAAAAACACAATACTTTTTTAATACTTGAAAATCTTCTCTCAGTCATTCAGCAACATTCAGCTAGGCTGTAATAATGTGTCATTTTTTATACACCTGCCTACAAAGACCCACTTTTCTTACTTACTCTTCGACAAAGTTATCTGATCTCGTCTCGAACTCGATTCTGTTTCGTTTCGCGTCGGCTTTAAGAGTGTGTTTCACGGGACGTCACTGTTAAATGTTTTGGCGCTTTTTGATGTATAAGGGAAGGAAAGACATCAAGATTCAAGATCGATTTTGAATTAGGTACTTACCTTTTGTTGCCTTTTCCCAGTTACTGTGACGGTCTTTTTTGGAATAACAATGCGATTGTGTTTTCGTTAAGTATGCGGAGTGAGGCTTATGACATTGCGGAAAAATATTATGTAAAACCCCTTAAAGTTATGTGTACATCGACGTAAACTGTTTGTTGTCTTCAGTTTTGTTATATATACCTTCTTAAACTCTGTGTGAACCACAATTTCTTTTATCACAAGCGCTTTGCTTCGACCTTCATAATACGAACGGCCAAGGAGTGGAACTCTCTGCCGGCATCTGTGTTTCCGGTAAGCTTTAATCTGGGTGTCTTTAAGACAAGAGTGAACAGGTTTCTTCTAGGCGAGCGTGCTACATCGTCGACCGCATCGTCACTTAACAACAGGTGAGATAGCGGTCAAACGCAAGCCTATAAATAAATTAAAAAAGAATGGGAGATTTTTTTAAGGAATTGTGTGTCGTGACCAGTAGGTAATTCGTGATGATATGATGCCCATAACAGTTGTAGCACACTGGTGGTAGGTTTCTCGTATGCGAAAGGCCATCTGGGTGGGTACCACCGCTTTGCCAGTTATTCAGCCGCCAAGCAGTAGTGCGCAAGCATTACTGTGTTCCGGCTTGAAGGGCATTGTAGCCAGCGAAATTACTGGCCATTATGAGACTCAACAGCTAATTGTCTCAGTTCAAACAAAGTTCTGGGTGGTGATGTTATTGTTATGGGCTAGCGTATTGCTTACCATCAGGCAAACGACCAGCTCGTCTCGTCATTCAGTCACATAAAAAATACACAACCCAGAACCAAGTAATACTAGGTAAAACCATTAGGTACTACCAGCACTTTGTTTTGCAAAATCCAGTGCGGCACTGCAATGCGCTCGTCACCCTGAGATAATAGGTAGTTCTTAATTCACTTAATAGAACTTTGTCTGGAGTGACAAGCCCATGAAAAGGTGAGTAAAAACATTATTGACAACAATTTCTATCACTCTTCCGGTAGTGTGATTCAGTTTGGTGCTGCATAAGTAGGTAAGCCAATCCGCAATTAGGTATCTTCTAACTAATGCCACTGACTACGTAACTATTAATACAGAAATCTTAAGTAAGAAATAACTAAGGAAGTAATACATGTATATACATAGGTATTTACTTCTGCCGATACTGTCCATCCAAAGGTTGTCTGGAAGAGATCGCTTCAAGCGATAAAACCGCCTATTGTACTACCATAGTTAAGGACTGTGTTATTGTCTGTTTCTTTAAATTGGTATACAATAAAGAGTTTTGCTATTCTATTCTATTTAAAAGTCTAAACTAAAAATTAGGTAGTATATAATGGAAGACACTGGAAACTCACGACACAGGTAATCCTAGTGTGGGTTCCAGGGATCATCAATAGTGTTATTATATTATAATGCAACAACCACTGTTCTATCTCCGATGTATCCAAAAACTGATTTTTGACCGAATAAAGACATTTACTATTATTATTAATAGGATGTACCCATGGCGCTTACCTCGACCAAGGAATTAGTCTGGCCATTCAACGAGGTAACGTCGCCAGCTTTTTGGGCACCTTGCCCGCGGACGGTAACCTAAATTCTGTGTTTTATATTTAATTTTATTTTTTTGAATCAAAATCAAAATAATAATAATATAAAGTAAAGTAACCACTTTAGTTTTTTTTTATCACTGTTAATTGTTTCTAATTATAACATTTTATAATATACCTATTATTATTTGAAAAAATATTATATTAATATAATATAAAACTGGAAGACCATCACTGACTGACTGACTGACTGACTGACATATTGACAGAATTGATCTCCCACTTGCCGTTATGGTGGGGGGTAGTGTTTGGTACCGTTGGATAGAGGATGTTTTGAAACCAACCAGAAAAATCCGAAATCCATGGAAAGGTGTCTCCGAGATGGAACTGCTCAGGGGATCTCGGAAACTATAAATCGGATGGGGGTACCGCTTGAACTAAATATGCCCCAAACCATGGGCCATTTTTGAAAATTTGAAAAAAAAGATGGCCGCCATACAAAAAAACATGGCCGCCATACAAAATAAAAATGAAAATATCTTTTGAATGGTTAGAGATAGGTATAGGGTGCTCGACCAAATGTCATAGAGGGCGATAGGGGAAATCAGGAAAAGTTGGAAAAATTAAAAAAAAAGAAAAAAAAATGGCGGCCATTTTGAAAGTTGCTCCGATCCGACTGAAATTTTGCATCGGGGGGTTTTCTGGGTCGTACATTACGATTACGAAAAAATTTTGGATTCCGCCATTTTTCAAGATGGCTGCCATACAAAAGTTTTTTTTCCGGAAAAATAAGCCAAACAAAACTTTTGAACCGTAGTCGATAGGAAGCGTCTATAAAAAAAAAGCAACACCCCCCCACGCGAGCTGCTTTAGCAGCTCGCGCACGCCACAAAATCACTTGGATTCCGCCAGTTTTCAAGATGGCCGCCATACAAAAGTCTGTTTTTCAGAACAACTGAACTTAAATAACTTTAGAACCGTAATCGATGGGGAGCTTTTATTGAAAAGCAAAACACCCCCCCACGCGAGCTGCTTTAGCAGCTCGCGCACGCCACACAATCACTTGAAATCCAGCTTTTTTTCATGATGGCCGCCATACAAAAGTTTGTTTTCAGAACAAAAAGGGTAAACAAAACTTTAGAACCGTAATCGATAGGAAGCTTTAAAAAAAAACAGCAGCCACCCCCCCACGCGAGCTGCTTTAGCAGCTCGCGCACGCGGCGAAATACTAGTTATATTATATAAAATTAAAAGACCACTCACTGACTGACATATTGACAGAATTGATCTCCGACTTGCCGTTATGGTGGGGGTTAGTGTTTGGTACTGTTGGATAGAGGATGTTTTGAAACCAACCAGAAAAATCCGAAATCCATGGAAAGGTGTCTCCGAGATGGAACTGCTCAGGGGATCTCGGAAACTATAAATCGGATGGGGGTACCGCTTGAACTAAACATGCCCCAAACCCTGGGCCATTTTTGAAAATTTGAAAAAAAAGATGGCCGCCATACAAAAAAACATGGTCGCCATACAAAATAAAAATGCAAATAACTTTTAAACGGTAAGAGATAGATATAGAGTGCTCGACCAAATGTCATAGAGGGCGATGGGGGAAATTTGGAAAAATTGGAAAAATTAAAAAAAAAGAAAAAAAAATGGCGGCCATTTTGAAAGTTGCTCCGATCCGACTGAAATTTTGCATCGGGGGGTTTTCTGGGTCGTAGATTACGATTATGAAAAAAAAATTTGGATTCCGCCATTTTTCAAGATGGCTGCCATACAAAAGTTTTTTTTCCGGAAAAATAAGCCAAACAAAACTTTTGAACCGTAGTCGATAGGAAGCGTCTATAAAAAAAAAGCAACACCCCCCCACGCGAGCTGCTTTAGCAGCTCGCGCACGCCACGAAATCACTTGGATTCCGCCATTTTTCAAGATGGCCGCCATACAAAAGTCTTTTTTTCAGAACAACTGAACTAAAATAACTTTAGAACCGTAATCGATAGGGAGCTTTTATAAAAAAAGCAAAACCCCCCCACGCGAGCTGCTTTAGCAGCTCGCGCACGCCACACAATCACTTGAAATCCAGCTTTTTTTCAAGATGGCCGCCATACAAAAGTTTGTTTTCAGAACAAAAAGGGTAAACAAAACTTTAGAACCGTAATCGATAGGAAGCTTTTAAAAAAAAAACAGCAGCCACCCCCCCACGCGAGCTGCTTTAGCAGCTCGCGCACGCGGCGAAATACTAGTTAATATAATATAAAACTGAAAGACCATAATAGCGACAGAAATAGAAGTGGTACTTGCCGTTATGGTGGGGAGGAGTGTTTGATACCGTTGGATAGAGGGTGTTTTGAAACCAACCAGAAAAATCCGAAATCACCAGAAAGTGGTTTCCGTGATGGAACTGCTCAGGGGATCTCGGAAACTATAAATCGGATGGGGGTACCGCTTGAACTAAATATGCCCCAAACCTTGGGCCAATTTTGAAAATTTGAAAAAAAAGATGGCCGCCATACAAAAAAACATGGCCGCCATACAAAATATAAATGTAAATAACTTTTGAAAGGTTAGAGATAGGTATAGGGTGCTCGACCAAATGTCATAGAGGGCGATGGGGGAAATTTGAAAAAGTTGGAAAAATTAAAAAAAAAGAAAAAAAAATGGCGGCCATTTTGAAAGTTGCTACGATCCGACTGAAATTTTGCATAGGGGAGTTTTCTGGGTCGTAGATTACGATTTTGAAAAAAAAATTTGGATTCCGCCATTTTTCAAGATGGCTGCCATACAAAAGTTTTTTTTCCGGAAAAATAAGCCAATCAAAACTTTTGAACCGTAGTCGATAGGAAGCGTCTATAAAAAAAAAGCAACACCCCCCACGCGAGCTGCTTTAGCAGCTCGCGCACGCCACAAAATCACTTGGATTCCGCCATTTTTCAAGATGGCCGCCATACAAAAGTCTTTTTTTCAGAACAACTGAACTTAAATAACTTTAAAACCGTAATCGATAGGGAGCTTCTATAAAACAAAAACAACACCACCCCACGCGAGCTGCTTTAGCAGCTCGCGCACGCCACAAAATCACTTGGATTGCGCCATTTTCCAATATGGCCGCCATACAAAAGTTTGTTTTTAGATCATAAAGGCTTAGATAACTTTAGAACCGTAATCGATAGGAAGTTTCTATAAAAAAAAAATAACACCACTACCACGCGAGCTGCTTTAGCAGCTCGCGCACGCGGCGAAATACTAGTTATATTATATAAAACTGGAAGACCACTCACTGACTGACTGACTGACTGACTGACATATTGACAGAATTGATCTCCGACTTGCCGTTATGGTGGGGGGGAGTGTTTGGTACGGTTGTATAGAGGGTGTTTTGAAACCAACCAGAAAAATCCGAAATCACCAGAAAGTGGTTTCCTCGATGGAACTGCTCAGGGGATCTCGGAAACTATAAATCGGATGGGGGTACCGCTTGAACTAAATATGCCCCAAACCTTGGGCCATTTTTGAAAATTTGAAAAAAAAGATGGCCGCCATACAAAAAAACATGGCCGCCATACAAAATAAAAATGAAAATATCTTTTGAATGGTTAGAGATAGGTATAGGGTGCTCGACCAAATGTCATAGAGGGCGATGGGGGAAATTTGGAAAAGTTGGAAAAATTAAAAAAAAAGAAAAAAAAATGGCGGCCATTTTGAAAGTTGCTCCGATCCGACTGAAATTTTGCATCGGGGGGTTTTCTGGGTCGTACATTACGATTTAAAAAAAAAATTTTGGATTCCGCCATTTTTCAAGATGGCTGCCATACAAAAGTTTTTTTTCCGGAAAAATAAGCCAAACAAAATTTTTGAACCGTAGTCGATAGGAAGCGTCTATAAAAAAAAAGCAACACCCCCCCACGCGAGCTGCTTTAGCAGCTCGCGCACGCCACAAAATCACTTGGATTCCGCCAGTTTTCAAGATGGCCGCCATACTAAAGTCTTTTTTTCAGAACAACTGAACTTAAATAACTTTAGAACCGTAATCGATAGGGAGCTTTTATTAAAAAGCAAAACACCCCCCCACGCGAGCTGCTTTAGCAGCTCGCGCACGCCACACAATCACTTGAAATCCAGCTTTTTTTCAAAATGGCCGCCATACAAAAGTTTGTTTTCAGAATAATAAGGGTAAACAAAACTTTAGAACCGTAATCGATAGGAAGCTTTAAAAAAAAACAGCAGCCAACCCCCCACGCGAGCTGCTTTAGCAGCTCGCGCACGCGGCGAAATACTAGTAATATAATATAAAACTGGAAGACCACTGACTGACTGACTGACTGACTGACATATTGACAGAATTGATCTCCGACTTGCCGTTATGGTGGGGGGGAGTGTTCGGTATGGTTGGATAGAGGATGTTTTGAAACCAACCAGAAAAATCCGAAATCACCAGAAAGTGGTTTCCTCGATGGAACTGCTCAGGGGATCTCGGAAACTATAAATCGGATGGGGGTACCGCTTGAACTAAATATGCCCCAAACCTTGGGCCATTTTTGAAAATTTGAAAAAAAAGATGGCCGCCATACAAAAAAACATGGCCGCCATACAAAATAAAATTTTTAATAACTTTTGAATGGTTAGAGATAGGTATAGGGTGCTCGACCAAATGTCATAGAGGGCGATGGGGGAAATTTGAAAAAGTTGGAAAAATTAAAAAAAAAGAAAAAAAAATGGCGGCCATTTTGAAAGTTGCTCCGATCCGACTGAAATTTTGCATCGGGGGGTTGTCTGGGTCGTAGACTATGATTATGAAAAAAAAATTTGGATTCCGCCATTTTTCAAGATGGCTGCCATACAAAAGTTTTTTTTCCGGAAAAATAAGCCAAACAAAACTTTTGAACCGTAGTCGATAGGAAGCGTCTATAAAAAAAAGCAACACCCCCCACGCGAGCTGCTTTAGCAGCTCGCGCACGCCACAAAATCACTTGGATTCCGCCATTTTTCAAGATGGCCGCCATACAAAAGTCTTTTTTTCAGAACAACTGAACTTAAATAACTTTAGAACCGTAATCGATAGGGAGCTTTTATAAAAAAAGCATCACCCCCCCCACGCGAGCTGCTTTAGCAGCTCGCGCACGCCACACAATCACTTGAAATCCAGCTTTTTTTTCAAGATGGCCGCCATACAAAAGTTTGATTTCAAAACAAAAAGGGTAAACAAAACTTTAGAACCGTAATCGATAGAAAGCTTTTAAAAAAAAACAGCAGCCACCCCCCCACGCGAGCTGCTTTAGCAGCTCGCGCACGCGGCGAAATACTAGTTAATATAATATAAAACTGGAAGACCACTCACTGACTGACTGACATATAATTGACAGAAATAGAAGTGGTACTTGCCGATATGGTGGGGGGGAGTGTTTGGTACCGTTGGATAGAGGATGTTTTGAAACCAACCAGAAAAATCCGAAATCCATGGAAAGGTGTCTCCGAAATGGAACTGCTCAAGGGATCTCGGAAACTATAAATCGGATGGGGGTACCGCTTGAACTAAATATGCCCCAAAACTTGGGCCATTTTTGAAAATTTGAAAAAAAAGATGGCCGCCATACAAAAAAACATGGCCGCCATACAAAATAAAAATGCAATTAACTTTTAAACGGTAAGAGATAGGTATAGGGTGCTCGACCAAATGTCATAGAGGGCGATGGGGGAAATTTGAAAAAGTTGGAAAAATTAAAAAAAAAGAAAAAAAAATGGCGGCCATTTTGAAAGTTGCTCCGATCCGACTGAAATTTTGCATCGGGGGGTTTTCTAGGTCGAAGATTACAATTATGAAAAAAAATTTTGGATTCCGCCATTTTTCAAGATGGCTGCCATACAAAAGTTTTTTTTCCGGAAAAATAAGCCAAACAAAACTTTTGAACCGTAGTCGATAGGAAGCGTCTATAAAAAAAAGCAACACCCCCCCACGCGAGCTGCTTTAGCAGCTCGCGCACGCCACAAAATCACTTGGATTTCGCCATTTTTCAAGATGGCCGCCATACAAAAGTCATTTTTTCAGAACAACTGAACTTAAATAACTTTAGAACCGTAATCGATAGGGAGCTTTTATAAAAAAAAGCAAAATCCCCCACGCGAGCTGCTTTAGCAGCTCGCGCACGCCACACAATCACTTGAAATCCAGCTTTTTTTCAAGATGGCCGCCATACAAAAGTTTGATTTCAAAACAAAAAAGGGTAAACAAAACTTTAGAACCGTAATCGATAGGAAGCTTTAAAAAAAACAGCAGCCACCCCCCCACGCGAGCTGCTTTAGCAGCTCGCGCACGCGGCGAAATACTAGTTATATTATATAAAAGTGAAAGACCACTCACTGACTGACTGACTGACTGACTGACTGACTGACTGACTGACATATTGACAGAATTGATCTCCCACTTGCCGTTATGGTGGGGGGTAGTGTTTGGTATGGTTGGATAGAGGATGTTTTGAAACCAACCAGAAAAATCCGAAATCACCAGAAAGTGGTTTCCATGATGGAACTGCTCAGGGGATCTCGGAAACTATAAATCGGATGGGGGTACCGCTTGAACTAAATATGCCCCAAACCTTGGGCCAATTTTGAAAATTTGAAAAAAAAGATGGCCGCCATACAAAAAAACATGGCCGCCATACAAAATAAAAATGTAAATAACTTTTGAATGGTTAGAGATAGATATATGGTGCTCGACCAAATGTCATAGAGGACGACGGGGGAAATTTGGAAAAGTGGGAAAAATTAAAAAAAAAGAAAAAAAAATGGCGGCCATTTTGAAAGTTGCTCCGATCCGACTGAAATTTTGTATCGGTGGGTTTTCTGGGTTGTAGATTACGATTATGAAAAAAAAATTGGATTCCGCCATTTTTCAAGATGGCCGCCATACAAGAGTTATTTTTCATGACAAAATTGGTGAAAATAATATGCAAATAACTTTTAAACGGTTACAGATAGGTATAGGGTGCTCGACCAAATATCATAGAGGACCATAGGGGAAATTTGGAAAAGTTGGAAAAATTAAAAAAAAAGAAAGAAAAATGGCGGCCATTTTGAAAAATGCTCCGATTCGACTGAAATTTTGCATGGGGGGGTTTTTTAGGTCGTAGATTACGATTATGAAAAAATAATTTGGATTCCGCCATTTTTCAAGATGGTCGCCATACAAAAGATTTTTTTCCGAACAAAGAGAATAACTTTAAAACCGTAATCGATAGGGAGCTTCTATAAAAAAAAAACAACACCACCCCACGCGAGCTGCTTTAGCAGCTCGCGCACGCTACAAAATCACTTGGATTGCGCCATTTTCCAATATGGCCGCCATACAAAACTTTGTTTTTAGAACATAAAGGCTTAGAGATAACTTTAGAACCGTAATCGATAGGAAGTTTCTATAAAAAAAAATAACACCACCACCACGCGAGCTGCTTTAGCAGCTCGCGCACGCGGCGAAATACTAGTTATATTATATAAAAGTGAAAGACCACTCACTGACTGACTGACTGACTGACTGACTGACTGACTGACTGACATATTGACAGAATTGATCTCCGACTTGCCGTTATGGTGGGGGGGAGTGTTTGGTACGGTTGTATAGAGGGTGTTTTGAAACCAACCAGAAAAATCCGAAATCACCAGAAAGTGGTTTCCTCGATGGAACTGCTCAGGGGATCTCGGAAACTATAAATCGGATGGGGGTACCGCTTGAACTAAATATGCCCCAAACCTTGGGCCAATTTTGAAAATTTGAAAAAAAAGATGGCCGCCATACAAAAAAACATGGCCGCCATAAAAAATAAAAATGTAAATAACTTTTGAATGGTTAGAGATAGATATAGGGTGCTCGACCAAATGTCATAGAGGACGACGGGGGAAATTTGGAAAAGTGGGAAAAATTAAAAAAAAAGAAAAAAAAATGGCGGCCATTTTGAAAGTTGCTCCGATCCGACTGAAATTTTGTATCGGGGGGTTTTCTGGGTCGTAGATTACGATTATGAAAAAAAAATTGGATTGCGCCATTTTTCAATATGGCCGCCATACAAGAGTTATTTTTCATGACAAAATAGGTGAAAATAATATGCAAATAACTTTTTAACGGTTACAGATAGGTATAGGGTACTCGACCAAATATCATAGAGGACCATAGGGGAAATTTGGAAAAGTTGGAAAAATTAAAAAAAAAGAAAGAAAAATAGCGGCCATTTTGAAAAATGCGCCGATTCGACTGAAATTTTGCATGGGGGGGTTTGTTAGGTCGTAGATTACGATTATGAAAAAATAATTTGGATTCCGCCATTTTTCAAGATGGCCGCCATACAAAAGATTTTTTTCCGAACAAAGAGAATAACTTTAAAACCGTAATCAATAGGGAGCTTCTATAAAAAAAAAACAACACCACCCCACGCGAGCTGCTTTAGCAGCTCGCGCACGCCACAAAATCACTTGGATTGCGCCATTTTCCAATATGGCCGCCATACAAAACTTTGTTTTTAGAACATAAAGGCTTAGATAACTTTAGAACCGTAATTGATAGGAAGTTTCTATAAAAAAAAATAACACCACCACCACGCGAGCTGCTTTAGCAGCTCGCGCACGCGGCGAAATACTAGTTATATTATATAAAATTAAAAGACCACTCACTGACTGACATATAATTGACAGAAATAGAAGTGGTACTTGCCGTTATGGTGGGGGGTAGTGTTTGGTACCGTTGGATAGAGGATGTTTTGAAACCAACCAGAAAAATCCGAAATCCATGGAAAGGTGTCTCCGAGATGGAACTGCTCAGGGGATCTCGGAAACTATAAATCGGATGGGGGTACCGCTTGAACTAAATATGCCCCAAAACCTGGGCCATTTTTGAAAATTTGAAAAAAAAGATGGCCGCCATACAAAAAAACATGGCCGCCATACAAAATGAAAATGTAAATAACTTTTGAATGGTTAGAGATAGGTATAGGGTGCTCGACCAAATGTCATAGAGGACGATGGGGGAAATTTGGAAAAGTTGGAAAAATTAAAAAAAAAGAAAAAAAAATGGCGGCCATTTTGAAAGTTGCTCCGATCCGACTGAAATTTTGCATCCGGGGGTTTTCTGGGTCGTAGATTATAATTATGAAAAAAAAATTTGGATTCCGCCATTTTTCAAGATGGCTGCCATACAAATGTTTTTTTTAATGACAAAATAGGTGAAAATAATATGCAAATAACTTTTAAACGGTTAGAGAAAGGTATAGGGTGCTCAAACAAATATCTTAGAGGACCATAGGGGACATTTGGAAAAGTTGGAAAAATTAAAAAAAAAGAAAAAAAAATGGCGGCCATTTTGAAAAATGCTCCGATTCGACTGAAATTTTGCATCGGGGGGTTTTTTAGGTCGTAAATTACGATTATGAAAAAATAATTTGGATTCCGCCATTTTTCAAGATGGCCGCCATACAAAAGATTTTTTTCCGAACAAAGAGAATAACTTTAAAACCGTAATCGATAGGGAGCTTCTATAAAAAAAAAACAAAACCACCCCACGCGAGCTGCTTTAGCAGCTCGCGCACGCCACAAAATCACTTGGATTGCGCCATTTTCCAATATGGCCGCCATACAAAAGTTTTATTTTTTCAGAACAATAAAGTTTAAATAACTTTAGAACCGTAATCGATAGGAAGTTTCTATAAAAAAAAATAACACCACCACCACGCGAGCTGCTTTAGCAGCTCGCGCACGCGGCGAAATACTAGTTAATATAATATAAAACTGAAAGACCACTGACTGACTGACTGACTGACTGACTGACATATAATTGACAGAAATAGAAGTGGTACTTGCCGATATGGTGGGGGGGAGTGTTTGGTACCGTTGGATAGAGGGTGTTTTGAAACCAACCAGAAAAATCCGAAATCACCAGAAAGTGGTTTCCTTGATGGAACTGCTCAGGGGATCTCGAAAACTATAAATCGGATGGGGGTACCGCTTGAACTAAATATGCCCCAAAACCTGGGCCATTTTTGAAAATTTGAAAAAAAAGATGGCCGCCATACAAAAAAACATGGCCGCCATACAAAATTAAAATGTTAATAACTTTTGAATGGTTAGAGATAGGTATAGGGTGCTCGACCAAATGTCATAGAGGACGATGGGGGAAATTTGGAAAAGTTGGAAAAATTAAAAAAAAAGAAAAAAAAATGGCGGCCATTTTGAAAGTTGCTCCGATCCGACTGAAATTTTGCATCGGGGGGTTTTCTGGATCGTAGATTACGATTATGAAAAAATATTTTGGATACCGCCATTTTTCAAGATGGCTGCCATACAAAAGATTTTTTTCCGGAACAATAAGCCAAACAAAACTTTTGAACCGTAGTCGATAGGAAGCGTCTATAAAAAAAAAGCAACACCCCTCCACGCGAGCTGCTTTAGCAGCTCGCGCACGCCACAAAATCACTTGGATTCCGCCATTTTTCAAGATGGCCGCCATACAAAAGTATTTTTTTCAGAACAACTGAACTTAAATAACTTTAGAACCGTAATCGATAGGGAGCTTTTATTAAAAAGCAAAACACCACCCCACGCGAGCTGCTTTAGCAGCTCGCGCACGCCACACAATCACTTGAAATCCAGCTTTTTTTCATGATGGCCGCCATACAAAAGTTTGTTTTCAGAACAAAAAGGGTAAACAAAACTTTAGAACCGTAATCGATGGGAAGCTTTTAAAAAAAAACAGCAGCCACCCCCCCACGCGAGCTGCTTTAGCAGCTCGCGCACGCGGCGAAATACTAGTTATATTATATAAAACTGAAAGGTCACTGACTGACAATTGACAGAAATAGAAGTGGTACTTGCCGATATGGTGGGGGGGAGTGTTTGGTACCGTTGGATAGAGGATGTTTTGAAACCAACCAGAAAAATCCGAAATCCATGGAAAGGTGTCTCCGAGACGGAACTGCTCAGGGGATCTCGGAAACTATAAATCGGATGGGGGTACCGCTTGAACTAAATATGCCCCAAAACCTGGGCCATTTTTGAAAATTTGAAAAAAAAGATGGCCGCCATACAAAAAAACATGGCCGCCATACAAAATAAAAATGTAAATAACTTTTGAATGGTTAGAGATAGGTATAGGGTGCTCGACCAAATGTCATAGAGGGCGATGGGGGAAATTTGGTAAAGTTGGAAAAATTAAAAAAAAAGAAAAAAAAATGGCGGCCATTTTGAAAGTTGCTCCGATCCGACTGAAATTTTGCATCCGGGGGTTTTCTGGGTCGTAGATTACGATTATGAAAAAAAATTTTGGATTCCGCCATTTTTCAAGATGGCTGCCATACAAAAGTTTTTTTTTCGGAAAAATAAGCCAAACAAAACTTTTGAACCGTAGTCGATAGGGAGTGTCTATAAAAAAAAAAGCAACACCCCCCCACGCGAGCTGCTTTAGCAGCTCGCGCACGCCACAAAATCACTTGGATTTCGCCATTTTTCAAGATGGCCGCCATACAATAGTCTTGTTTTCAGAACAACTGAACTTAAATAACTTTAGAACCGTAAGCGATAGGGAGCTTTTATAAAAAAAAGCAACACCCCCCACGCGAGCTGCTTTAGCAGCTCGCGCACGCCACACAATCACATGAAATCCAGCTTATTTTCAAGATGGCCGCCATACAAAAGTTTGTTTTCAGAACAAAAAGGGTAAACAAAACTTTAGAACCGTAATCGATAGGAAGCTTTTAAAAAAAAAACAGCAGCCACCCCCCCACGCGAGCTGCTTTAGCAGCTCGCGCACGCGGCGAAATACTAGTTAATATAATATAAAACTGGAAGACCACTCACTGACTGACTGACTGACTGACTGACTGACTGACATATTGACAGAATTGATCTCCGACTTGCCGTTATGGTGGGGGGGAGTGTTTGGTACGGTTGTATAGAGGGTGTTTTGAAACCAACCAGAAAAATCCGAAATCACCAGAAAGTGGTTTCCGTGATGGAACTGCTCAGGGGATCTCGGAAACTATAAATCGGATGGGGGTACCGCTTGAACTAAATATGCACCAAACCTTGGGCCAATTTTGAAAATTTGAAAAAAAAGATGGCCGCCATACAAAAAAACATGGCCGCCATACAAAATAAAAATGTTAATGACTTTTGAATGGTTAGATATAGGTATAGGGTGCTCGACCAAATGTCATAGAGGGCGATGGGGGAAATTTGAAAAAGTTGGAAAAATTAAAAAAAAAGAAAAAAAAATGGCGGCCATTTTGAAAGTTGCTCCGATCCGACTGAAATTTTGCATAGGGAGGTTTTCTGGGGCGTAGATTACGATTATGAAAAAAAAAATTAGATTCCTTCATTTTTCAAGATGGCTGCCATACAAATGTTTTTTTTCATGACAAAATAGGTGAAAATAATATGCAAATAACTCTTAAACGGTTACAGATAGGTATAGGGTGCTCGACCAAATATCATAGAGGACCATAGGGGAAATTTGGAAAAGTTGGAAAAATTAAAAAAAAAGAAAGAAAAATGGCGGCCATTTTGAAAAATGCTACGATTCGACTGAAATTTTGCATCGGGGGGTTTTTTAGGTTGTAGATTACGATTATGAAAAAATAATTTGGATTCCGCCATTTTTCAAGATGGCCGCCATACAAAAGATTTTTTTCCGAACAAAGAGAATAACTTTAAAACCGTAATCGATAGGGAGCTTCTATAAAAAAAAAACAACCCCACCCCACGCGAGCTGCTTTAGCAGCTCGCGCACGCCACAAAATCACTTGGATTGCGCCATTTTCCAATATGGCCGCCATACAAAAGTTTGTTTTTAGAACATAAAGGCTTAGATAACTTTAGAACCGTAATCGATAGGAAGTTTCTATAAAAAAAAAAAACACCACCACCACGCGAGCTGCTTTAGCAGCTCGCGCACGCGGCGAAATACTAGTTATACTATAAAGACAGAAAATACATCGATTCTGACGAAAGTGCAAATAGGATGTTAGGTTTAAATTCTGTGACATTCTCAGTTTTGTTTCTATATAGATTCACGAATTTATTTCGCAGCAATAACACACGCTCTACTGTGTCTTTGGCGTGTAACCGAACGGCTTTTCCGTTTGTTTGGACTCGATCAAAAACCCCTCCGGGATTATTTGGACTCAAAAATAATTTTCTCCAAAAATGAAAACCTAAAAAGAAAAACACGCTTCTCGTCGCTTCACCAAATCCGGGCTTTTTTTAAAGGTCCCAATTTGAAATGATGCTGAATTACATTCATCCAGTTTTGGCCAGATACCCGTACAGTGCCGTAGCAAGGGCAGGACAGGAATGGGGCTGCTTGCTTTTCCCCCATAATAATGATAAATTATAGGTGCAATACACGTGTATCCGTGAAACAGCGCTGAAAAAAAACGCATTAAACCCGCTCGTTGTGCGGCTTAAACTGTAAATATATATATTTCTTTGTGTGCACTGTCATATTGGACACATTCCAATGTTTGTCCAATATGACAGATTAAATTATTAATATTTCATCAAATTCGAAGGAGCGCTCGTAGCGTAGCTTGCCTTGCCGTTCGTAGCAGAACTGCTAGGTTCGCTGCGGTCAACCCTTGGACGGATGAAAGTTTTATGTGTGGTATTCACATTTTAGCGCCACCGTACTTTGGAATTCAGGTGAAGTCATTGGTTTCAGTGATGGCCTACGGGACCTCTATAAGTCTGACACCATAGTTAGCTACATACCCCAAAGAGAAAGAATGAAAGATCAAAATCATACGCGCTTACGGAAGCCTCATTGTTATACTGCGCCTGTCTGCAATGGCAATGTTAATGACGATGTTTCACTATTCGAAGATTTTTGCCCCACAAGCTACTTCTAAATACGTCCATCCAAGTATAATGGAACGGCGGCCCTCTGAGGCTGCCGGACCTTTTTAAATCGCCGATAAGGAGTAATGAGCTCGAAAATCTTAAATTTATATTCGGAAAATGAATTCCGAGATAAAAAGGGATACGTTTAAGGAATAGCGTGATCTGGTTTTTCTTTACGGTTGAATATTCAGGTAAAAATATTTTAACTTTGTACCAGATGGAGGTCTACCGAGACCGCGTGGAGCAGAGCGGAGCGTAACAGAACACAAAACCTATTTTTTCTTATGGAACTGAGTGATGAGATGAACAAGTCGTTCCCCTGATGGTAAGCGCACAACAATTGCTTTTAATACCACAAAAAGTACTGCGTAGCACTGCATTGCGCTCATCATCCCGAGACATTAGATATCTCATATGCCCAATAATTTTGCTAGCTATAATATATTTTTTTATTTTGGTAATTATTAGTAAACTAAATAGTTACTGTCAATCCCCTTACTATGTAATTAAGTACATAATACATAAATTTTCATAATGTCCAACGACAAAAGGCTTCAACTAAATGATCGACGCAAAGTTGCCAGTCTATCGGTCTTTTACCGGATACATTTCGGAGAGTGTGCGACGGAATTACATGAACTTATTCCGCCATCCCCATTCTATAACCGGACGACCAGACGTACTGCAAGCCGTCATCAATTTATGGTTGACATCCCTCCTGCTCGCACCAAGCGCTTTGCTTCGACCTTCATAATGCGAACGGCCAAGGAGTGGATCTCTCTGCCGGCATCTGTGTTTCCGGATAGCTATAATCTGGGTGTCTTTAAGACAAGAGTGAACAGGTTTCTTCTAGGCGAGCGTGCTACATCTTCGACCGAATCGTCATTTAACAACAGGTGAGATAGCGGTCAAACGCAAGCCTATAAATAGTTAAAAAAAAAAATCTATCTTCGCCTTAAATTTCGACTCTACCATTATTCTTATAGTATTATTTCCTACCATGCCCTGCCATTACTGCCAGCAGGAAACCATCAGACCAAAACATAAAGCCGCTAGCCTATTACGGTGAACGCACACGCTGCGTAGGTACTTATTGAATGCATATTGTTGTATATTTCAATGATACGATGATGATACAAAGATACCATTCTTTATTGCTTAAATATAGTACAAAGATGTTAAAACGAGTTAGAAGAGTGCATTGCAGCACACTGAAATATAAAGCTTGTCGTTCCATACTTTCATACCCGCTAATGAGAGTTGAGCCTCGCAACTTGTGCAAACTATAAATCTAACACATTAACCACATCTAAGCGAGCCATGCTTCAGTAACGTCATTCAACCACACCTCCATGCGCAATTTTCGTATGGCTGATGCCTTTTACATTTTGGAACAAAACGAAGCTAACACATGCGTGTCCGTGCGCCGCAATAGGGTACCGGCTTAAAAAAACAGCAACGTTTCGTTTTGGAATAACGGAATTGCCGCGTATGAATGCTTAATGCTCTAAAGGGGAAGAACAGTGAGATTAATTTCGCCGCTCTCAGGACGTAGGTACGACTTTACTGTTCTCCCATTGGATTTGGCGGTGGAGGTAAAAACCGCTTATATTACGTGTCACTTTGATAAAAAAACGTGGAAAGTGTCTACAATAGCAGCTGTTAAACTAGGTAGGTACTTTTAATATTTTCCGTACAAGCTTAGAAAAATATGCTAGTTAGTCGATTTTGAGTCACCTTTTCTGTAAAGTCTAGTAAGATAATAAGATGAAAAATAATGATACATTTATTTATTACTGCCATAGGTAAAACAATCTTAAAATTACATAAATCTTGCAACTTATCCTAAAACTGAAATATCTTTTGGTTTTCTACTACTAAGAAAGCCTGTATCGAGGGGACATAAAAATTAATTAGAATAAAAAATATAGTAGTAGAGAGTAAGATAGTCCAAAAAATTAATATTTTTATTTCACATCAGAACCACGCAAATGTGATAGTAAACATGCACTGATAAATGGAAAACTATTTTTTCTTTATGTATGACGAATTGTGAAAATGTATAATTTGATTAATGTTGACTTCTTACATACTTTACATAATTTTTTGTGTTCCTGACGAATTGTAATACTAATTAATGTTTATGTTTTGATATGTTAATTATTTTGTAATTATAATCTCTAACATCTTTATCACTTTCATTATTGTAATTTTTGACATGCATAATTTATTGTTTAATGTAATTCAATATCTATCTATCTGTGATTCTATGTAATTTAATTGATTGTGTATTTTTATTATTTAATATTTTATTTGTGTAATAATTGTTATTGGTATGTACCGTTATTATTAGGTACAATAAACAATTTCAATGCACATTCACATTACATTACAAAAATAAAATATAATTAATTTTTAGAAAAAAACAAAAACCGACTTCAATGTATCTTCGAAGTCTAAGGTCACATATTGATGAAATTTATATGGGAACACTTCGTAGCTATACTGAACACAACGCAAAAAAGAATTTTCCAAATTGGTTCATAAATGACGGAGTTCTGAGGTAACAAACATAAAAAAAACATAATAATAAAAAAAGATACATCCGAATAGAGAACCTCCTCCTTTTTTGAAGTCGGTTTTAAACATGTTCATTTTATGTAAATTGAAAAAAAATACCGATAATGCCATAGCAAGTTCCTATAAACAATAGAATCAATTTCCTATCTCCACACGTAATTCGCCCGATTAGTACACCCTCTTTGATCAGAGGTCTCCCATCGATCGTTATTGGCCGATACGGTAACATCAAGGGGATATTTTCGTCGTTCAACGAACCGGAAATTTGACGTATTCGCGAATTGGATGTGGGTGTGGGAAGTACAGGCGTGGGATTGTAACTGAATGCTCTCGGAAGAACTACTGTCTTTGAACCTCACACTTTGACTACCATTATACATTAAACGGGATATTTACCATGTTCAAGATTGGACAAACTTAAATACAACACTAGGAATAAGGAAAATTACAAGAGCCTGTGACTCGATTAACCAAAACATATAAACAAGGATTTAGTCTAAAACTTGATATGTACAATAAATTACCTCTTCATGTAACTAAATTACCTATCCTAGAGTTCAAAGCAAAAATCAAAGCGTTCTTCGAAAGACATCCCTTCTACAAAATAAACGAATTTATGAAGAAATGCTGGAAGACAGAATGTTCATTTTGAAATTCCATATTTTAAAGTTGAAGTAGAAAACAATTAATTAATTAAATTTGTATAATAATGACATGCCTAATATAACGTACAATGTTATAATGTGGTCAATAAATGAATTGAAATTGTTAATTATGCTAAAACCAAAAGAGTTCCACTCGAAGCGTCCGAGTTGGTACAGTTAGTTTCGTCGAGATCGAGTTTGCTGTGTGAGTTACAACGAAAATAAAAACAATGGTAGGTACATCTGAGCGCTACCGAGGGACTACTGAGGGACGCTACTGAGGCTTCTCGGAGGGCACACTAAGCCGTCAGACCCGATTGTTGTCTCTTTTTTTTACGCTTAATAGATCCATGTTTGGCCTCTATCTCGCCTGATGTGAAGCGATGATGTGGCCTAAGATGAAGCACATAGATCTAGAGAGAGGCGGCAGTTGAGCGGCTGCTCAGACCCGTCTCCCCAATTCGTTTGTTTGACGGGGTGGCTTTCTTAGAACAACAGTCGTTAGGTCATGTCGTGACCTTCGGGCGGCCTTTAACTTCGACACTCACACGAGAATGGTATATTATTAGGTAATAACCGCTAATATTCCATGAGTCCTGGTATGAGGGCCTGGTAGGCGTAGTCAAAGTAAGTCTTTGGTTTCCACTGATCAATCATCTAACTACGGTAATTCAGTCAGTTTTGTTCTAAAAAGTTATTGGTAAGGCTAAAACGGGTGTTAGCGACGTGAACGAGTTAACATATATATATATATATATAAACGATAGATGTAGGTATATAAATATATATATACACACATATATATATATATATATATATATATATATATATATATATATATATATATATATTTATATATGTGTGTGTATATATATATATACCTACATCTGTATAGGACGCGCGCGGAGTCGGGCTGAGGTGCGGGGCGGTCATTTCGACCACCATTTTAAATCAGTCAGAATCCGTACGCTCTGGCGACGCCGCATGCTTCCAACCCTCTCTTGTTTTGTGCCTGCCAACCTTTTTCTGAAACTAATAAATTATATCTGTTTTCCTACTATTTCATCTTACTTACTGCTTACCTTCATCCTGACGCTCACAACGGGCTAAAGCTCTTTTCTTTCCATGGACGTTTGAATAAGACTAATTGACGCGAAAAGAAATGACTAAGCATACCCACTTCGGACCTTCAATTCCAGATTGTAATCAAACAGGCAAATAGATATTTCTCTTTATAAATATAGAAAATAGGCTCCAAGACAAAACTACCCGAAACCAATAACACCTACCACCCCAATATTGGGTGTATATTGTTTCTTGCCTTCAACCTTCTATTTTGGCGCCTGTTTCGGTATTGGGAAATAATTTCCATGATATTGTCTTATTTATTTTATTGTAATGGCAACATTTGGTCGTTGAGAATGGTAGAAGGTACGTCTACATAATAAAAATACGGCTGAATTGAGGGTCTGTTTATTGTATGGTGTTTAAGATCATATGGTCCACGTAGTTTCCGGTTTCTTAGATACGGGAAATCCTAGTTAGGGGCCAAGAATTATAATGTAGGTATATGATCGTTGGGCTTCGCAACTCAAAGTTCAAAAGTACAAAATCAAAGTTCAAAGTTCTTTATTCAATTTTGGCATCACAGACGCACTTATGAACGTCATAATAATCTTTGTATAAATAATTAATCTAATATAATAAGTCACGAATCAAATATCTGCTATACCATTTTCAATACCTATAGGTAAAAGTTTAGTAAATTTATCAAAGCTTGCTCAATAAATGGCGAATTGCGCAATAAAAACGATCCAAAAGGGTAAAGACGGCAATAGATTTAATCAACCATTAACGAGTTGTCAGTATAAATACGAACGTTACATACACCTCGGTACGTACACTTACTCATACAAACAAGTCTGGCTTCGCTGCAGACGTAGCCTCGAGCTGTAAAGTTGCGGAACATAATCCCGCTTAGATCCTAATTAAGAATCGTTTGGCACTCAACTATCCAACGAGGAAACTCGCGTCTGATGAAATAGTATGGATGTTTGCTTTGATTCGCACACTCTGGCTTCAATTCACTAGCTTTTAATGCTATTAGTGTTTGATATAATTTTTTTTAATTATATATTTATTGAGCAAGACGTAAATGATGTTATACATACATAAGTGCCCCAATACCTTAATGCTAATATGAGCATAATGACTACAACCATTATAGTTATATTGTTTTAAGTTCAAAATTTAATTAAGCTGAGATATTAAGTAGGATATTCCAAAGCACATCATTGAAGATGAATTAAATTGAAATAATAATTATATCAAACACTAATATGTTCCAAATTATGTTCGTCCTTTCTGTTCAAAGGTCTGCAAGAGATCGCTTTGAGCGATAAGACCGCCTATTGCCTATGTTATGCTGATCACTGTGAAATGTACTTAATTTTTATATACTTATTTCTAAGGTTTTTAACACTAAAGTGTTTTTCTGTCTATCTATCTATCTAATATTTCAATGAATATGTACTAATGTTTAAATGAAAAGTATGGTCTAATTGGCTGTACTTCAAGCAAAACTCAAGGGGGCATCAAAGTTAAAAAAAATGTGTATAATTTATTTTAAAAACAAAATTCTGGAGCTGATGTGCTAAAAACAGAAAATATTATTAATTTATAGAATTTAAGAGAAAATGAAAAATCACTGTCTGGGCTAGATTCGAAACAGCGGCGACGTCTCTGGAATCTGGAATATCGTTCGCTGGAACAACCACAACGAAGTTTTAACTTGCATTTATTTTATTTGTCGCTCAATGATCACACACATAAATCCTGGGGCATTACTCTGATTCATAAATACGATCTTCGTTCCGTCGAATGAAAGGAACAGCGCTATGCAACAGGCATAAGAGTGTCTCTTTTAGTCCGCACGAACGCACGACCGAAAGCAACTCGGAGTTCCCTTACTAGTATTCTAAATAGGAGAAGGACTATGAGGGCCAAAGAGCGAGTGTGGCTGAGCGGGAACTCGTGAGCCTTTCAATCCGACGCACCTGGGTTCGAATCCCGACTCGGCCCTGCACCAATGACTTATAGTTAAGTGCAGATTTTGCACGCTCGCTCTAAAACGGTAAAGGAAAACATCGTGATGAAACCCGCTTACGCGCTTTAGAGTGGTAGGCTCTGGCCGTGGTTGTAATACCACCCACCGAACAAAGCCATGCCGTCAAGTGACCTAGTCGTGTTTCGGAATGATGTTCGGTGAACCATCGGGGAGACGGGTCTGAGCAGCCGCTCAAATGCCGTCTATCTCTAGATCTATGAGCTCCATCTTAGGCCACATCATCGCTTCACATCAGGCGATAAGATAGTGGACAAACATAGAGATCTATTAAGTGTAAAAAAAGAAAGTCCAAAGTATAACACCCAGACACGAAACAAATACTCGAATTTCTGTGCACATGACATATAAACCTAACGCATTAAATCGATTACAAATAAGTATTGATTAAACTATAGGTACCTACATCTTCTCTCTAAGTAGTCTAGGGAATAGCCTGACTATTCTATGACGAACAGGATCTGAGCAGAAAGGCACAGGCCAGTAGCTCTCTTGACGCGAGAACATATAGTTTTACATAGTCTGTTCTCACCAGATATAGCCCGAAGCTGAAAAGTTCTGGAACATAATCTCGCTTAGATCTTAATTAGTGATCGTTTGTTGGCGCTTTAACAAATACGGAGATAGGATGTTACGTCTGATCAAAACAGACATTAGTTTTGCAAACAATTGAATGTTCGCTGTGAATAGATAGGCAGTTTATTTCCTGTTACTCTGAATTGAGTAGGCAGTGTTCTCAGATCTATCTCTTTTTTTTGTAAATGGGCATACGTTTGACGAGATCTCGCCTAATGAAAAGCGAAGGTGCGGCCTAGGATGGAGCACGCTTGCCCATGAGATGCCTATTCACTCTAGACTTGAAGGGACACAAGTTGTAGGTGTTTGGGAACACAGATGCTGGCAGAGCGTTCCACTCAGATTTTGCACGCTCGCTCTAAAACGGTAAAGGAAAACATCGTGATGAAACCCGCTTACGCGCTTTAGAGTGGTAGGCTCTGGCCGTGGTTGTAATACCACCCACCGAACAAAGCCATGCCGTCAAGTGACCTAGTCGTGTTTCGGAATGATGTTCGGTGAACCATCGGGGAGACGGGTCTGAGCAGCCGCTCAAATGCCGTCTATCTCTAGATCTATGAGCTCCATCTTAGGCCACATCATCGCTTCACATCAGGCGATAAGATAGTGGACAAACATAGAGATCTATTAAGTGTAAAAAAAGAAAGTCCAAAGTATAACACCCAGACACGAAACAAATACTCGAATTTCTGTGCACATGACATATAAACCTAACGCATTAAATCGATTACAAATAAGTATTGATTAAACTATAGGTACCTACATCTTCTCTCTAAGTAGTCTAGGGAATAGCCTGACTATTCTATGACGAACAGGATCTGAGCAGAAAGGCACAGGCCAGTAGCTCTCTTGACGCGAGAACATATAGTTTTACATAGTCTGTTCTCACCAGATATAGCCCGAAGCTGAAAAGTCCTAACTCCTAAGCAGTCCGCATGATGAAGGAATCTGCGAAACTCTTAGTAGGTGGGATATTAACGACGTACGAGTGAAACGACTCTCCCCACCTTGAAGTCCTTAGGTGGAAAGGACAAGAAGGGATCAGTTCGTGCGATTCCAGGGCACACTGAAATGCAGTCGATAAAAAAGTGACAGACACCCAACTTTGCGTCTGTGTTCTCGCCTGATGTTAAGTGACGATGTGGCCGAAGATGGAGATCTAAAGAAATCAGCAGTTCAGCGGCTGCTCAGGCCCGTCGTCCTGATGGTTCAGTGAACATCATCCCGAAAAATACTGCGAACGACTTGTTCGTCTCATCATCATCATCATCATCATCATCATCATCATCAGCCCATCACGATCCCACTGCTGGGACACAGGCCTTCTTTTATAGAGAAAGTATGGGCCATATCCACCACGCTGGCGCAGTGCGGGTTGGTGGATGTCACATGTCCTTGAATTTTTTTTATAATTATTTCTTGGACTTATGCCGGTTTACTCACGATGTTTTCCTTCACCGTTTCAAGAGTGAGTGTTAAATCTGCACATAGCTTAAGAAAGAAAGTGGTGCGGGGCCTGCGGGATTCGACATCGGGTGCGTCGGATCGAAAGTCGCACGTGCTCCCACTGAGCCACACTCGCCCTTTTTCGTCTCATCACTTAGTTTCATATATAAAAATAAGTATTAAAAAAAAAATCTTCCACTACTATCCATTATGTGTACAGCACTGATTGCATACGTTATCGCCCGGTGGCCGGTATAATACAAAGCGATGAACGCCAGCACAAAGTTAAGTAACTCGAATCCTTGCCGTGCTCGCATCTCGAAATTATTTTGAAGTGCTGGCTTTGCATGTATTGTCTATTATGTAAATGTAGTGCTAAGTAAATCAAACCTTAATTAAATCCACCCAGGATTATGTAACCCTGACTTTCTGTCCCGGGGCTATGTCTGCGGCGAACAGACCGCATCATGATATTTGCGTTATATACCGTATACGGATATGTTTTGTGTTTCTAAGCGTATTAGCTTCAGGCTACGCACTATTAAGCTAAGAGCTTGATGGGTGATAAGCTTATTAGAGATGCTTAGAATAGATGTGTAGTATTGTATATATATCTACTACTACTAATCAGCCCGTATCCACCTACTGCTGGGTATAGGCCTCCTCTCGTTCACGCCACTCTTTCCGGTCCTGTGCCAGCCTCATCCATTGCAAGCCCACGTGCTGAACGATGTCATCTTTTCATCTGGCCGGTGGTCTGCCTGGAAGTCTTCGCCCAAGCCTCGGATACCACTCGGTGACTGCCAAGGGTAGCTCACAAATCGTTGACAACGCATTTTAAATATATTAATAGCATGCAATGCCGAACTAAAAAGGCGGATAAAAACGAGATTTTTAGATATTTTTTTTAATCTGTCGCTTTCTTGTTTACAAACTGCTGGTGAAACACCTCCTTCTTATTCTTTCCTGTCTAATCGCTGCTAATTGCATCAGGTCAGCTAATCAAGTAAAACCTTTTTCTAAAACGTTAGTACGTTAACTTGGATAAGTCTAGTTTTAATGTTATTGGCAAAATGAGCTTGAATTTCCAAAACTTTTGTTTGTTATTTCTAAATGGCATGAATAAATACATACCTAAAATACATACGCCTAACGATCACAAACATATATCCTGGCTCCTAACTAGAATTCCCTCTATACATATAGGGAAAAAAGAACTACAAGGAACATTGTCCCACAACAGTGGCGAATGGTGTATCGAAAAAGCGATAAAACATCAGACCATCAAACCTTTCCTTTGATAGCGTCAATGGCCATCTGGAAAAATCTCTTTTTCGTGTAGGCAATACCACTTTTTATCATAACCTGGTAGATATCATTAACCGACTTCAAAAACGGAGAAGGCTCTCTATTCGATTGTTTTTTTTTATGTGTGTTACCTCAGAACTCCGTCGTTCATGAACCCATTTGAGCAATTCTTTTGCGTTGGGTTCAGTATAGCTACGAAGTGGTCCCATATAAATTTAATCGATATTTGACCTTGGACTTCGAAGATACATTGAAGTCGGTTTTTTAAATTGTATACTTGTAATTTTTAAGCCATGTCTGCTTCTACTCTCTTTGAATTACAATTCAAAACGGAATACTCTTCCAAGACATCATTACGTTCCCCCACATACAAGCTCTCACCCGGGTACACTTGGCAACCCCAAGTGTTGACTTGCAATAGATGTTTGCGCTGCATTAACAATTCTTTGTCAGTAATAATGAACGAGGCGGTGCTCTGTGACTCCGCACCGTAAGAATGTTAAGTGACGTTGGTCTTTTCGCTTTCTAGTGTTGTACCTACTTGATACGGCGGTTGTTGGAGTACGTTATACGGCGATATGTTGCTATACGGCAAAATATATGGTAGTACATAAGCCAATAGAAAAACTTAAATAATGTAATGCCTAAGATTTTACTTCGTTTTATTTTTTATCATAGTAATTTTAATTATATTCAAGCAGTAGCGCGCAATACTGTTTCGGTGAGAAGAGCATTGTAGCCAGTGAAATTACTGGGCATATGAGACTTAATATCTGATGTCTCGGTGCTTTTTATAGCATTAAAGGTGGCTCTGCAATTGTTATGGGCAGGCGTGACGCTTACTATCAGATGAACGACTTGCTCGTCCCATCACTTAGTTAAATAAATAAATAAAAGATATATCGAGATTATTTTTAAGTAATAAGTAGTCACAGCCAAAATAAATAGTCAATATAAAATATATGACTTCATATCTATAATAGTCAATATTAAATATATAGTCAATATAATATTAGTAGTCAATAAATACGTTTTTTATGCATATTCAAATACCCGACGGGCACATCACTACCTCGCGCTTTTGCTATTCCGTAAAAGTTTATATTCGCGAGTCGGAGCAAGGTTGTTTTATCATTATGGGTTTAAAAAGTGCTCGGGCGAATTGGGAAAGACTTCTAACGGTTGTTTTGCATTAACCGTATCTTTGTACGGTATATACTTAGAGATTGCGAATAAGTTCAAAGTATCATTTTGTTTTCGAATGAAGCCGGCGTACGTGCGTAATTTTTACCCTGTATTTGTTTTATTTTCGTCGAGTTGCTGGCTGTAATGTTATTTCTTTTTTTGAGGTTTTGTTGGTAATGTTATGACTAATTGTGTAAGGGTTATTTAAAGCTAGGCTGACTTGAATGACATAGTTTTATTAATGTACAACCACAGAATACTAAGGTACAGAAGCATCACTTCGCAAAGAAATTTAAACAAATAGCGACTCTTACTATGACGCAATAAAATTCAATTCAACTCGCGTAGCGCATGCATACCTACCAGTCATATTAACCTACAGAGCGCCTCTCTTTCTATCGCACAGCTCTTATCTTTTCTGACACGTGTAACGACGCGTGAGCCGCCGTCGGTGTCCGGCTATGTACTTGTAGCTTCGTACCTACAGTGCGGAGTGCGCTAGGCCTGGTACAACTTAGACATAAAACTGCTGTGTAATACTTAATACTTTTTCTTATTATTAAGTCAAATTAAGAAATGTTCATTTAAAGAATTCATCGTTTCAGACACTGCTTTTGTCAAGGGTT
This sequence comes from Petrophora chlorosata, assembly GCA_951640565.1. NCBI lineage: Eukaryota > Metazoa > Arthropoda > Insecta > Lepidoptera > Geometridae > Petrophora > Petrophora chlorosata. The sequence continues at coordinate 15,812,918 of OX621202.1, read as the reverse complement.
AAAAGTGAAAGATTAAACAATGAAGTTGTTACTTATCTTTTTCACCTTCTCTCATGTGGGCCACCTTGGTGTTGGAGTTTTTAGACCGCTCGGACACAAAATATAGACTAGTACAGAAGGCAACCTCATGTATGTACTTCACTTTTCATACCTACGCTCGGCAGTTGCGCTAGGGTTGTCAACTTTGGCTTATGCAAAAAAACTATCGTAGTAGTGGTACTCGTATCTAGTTGTTTGATTTATTATAATTTGATAGTTTTTTGAAGACAAAAAATTCAATTAATTTACATTTACATCTTCCTTATTAAATTATTGAACACGGAGCTTATACAGCTTATACTACAATAAATATCTAATATAAATTGTTAAAATATGACAAGGCTACAAAATCATGTCCGCTTGATCGGCGCGGGGCCGGGGGCCGGGGCGCTTACCTACCCACCTAACTGTTCTGTGTTACGTGAAAACGAACCATCGAAATACAAGCAAATACCAACTTACGTCTCTGAAACAACTAGTAGCCTAAAAAATGACAATTCACCGTTTAATGTTGAATTTAAACAACCGTCCACTGAGCAGTTATAGTAACTTTTGGATTGTTGCTCCATTTTTGCATAAAAAAGTTCACAGTCGCGTGTCTCAAGCGGATGGCACTCGCGCTCGCACTGGTCTCAACTGGTTCGAGATATCGTGTCCGTGAGCGATGTCTATGTGTGCGTTGCTCGAGCGCACTTACTATGTTGATTGATTTCTGTACTAGTCTATATTTTGTGGCTCGGAGGCTTCCGACAGGACCGATGGTTGTCCTAAAACTACAGCTCGAAACGACTGCTTAACATGCCCACGGGCCATGGCAGCGCTTGACCACACACCCACATGAGAGGAGAGGAGAGAAGAAGAAGACGACAGCTCTCGATGTAAATACAAAATTGAAGACACTGTTGATTTGACTTGTTGAAATAAAATAAAAATAAATTTTATTTATTTCAGATAACACGGTTCATAGAATTTTTTAGCCATTATGATTAGCTTACCACCACTATGGTTAGCTCACAATTGAAATTCAAATTATATAATAAAGGTTACGTTGCTTGTATAAAAGTTTCTCTTCGCCATTTAATTTTGGTGCTGGAATCAATAAACGGATTTGAAAAGCCCGTTACCCTACTAAACATATTATAAAAAAACCTGCACAAATTAAAAAACATCGTCGTAATTAAAATGACACGAAAATCACATCAGAAATCCGTTTACAAAAACAGCCGGGAACCAAACGGCGATCCTTCCCAAACAACATTTATAATTAAAAACAACACGTAACACACTTCACTTTACAGTTTACGGTAAATATGTACAGATGGCGTTAGCGTCCCTTTTGGAAGAATGGCGAGTCGAAAAGGGTGTGGATTCAGTTTTGTCAAGGGTTCAGTATTATTTCATAACGTCTCATTTACCGTAACACTAAATAGATAGCACAGATACACTACGCTACGCCTCTCGGTTTCATTCCAGCGGATTTTTTTCCGATATAAAAAGTATCCTATACCCAGCTATCTCTCTTCGAAATTTCACCCAAATACGTTCAGCCGTTGCGGCGTGAAGAGTGAACAAACACACTTATATACAAATTTTCGCATTTATAATATTACTGTGATAAAATGATTTCGCCGCCTGACCCGTTTGCGAACCGCGAGAATTATCCAAAAGTGCTTTTCTGGCATATAAAAATATTATTGTGTTAAAATTTGTATCATCATAATCAGCTCATTACGTTCCCACTGCTGGGACACGGGCCTTGTCTCTTAGAGAGAGTATGGACCATAATTCACCACGCTGGCCCAGTGCGTGTTGGTGGATGTCACATATCCTTGAATTTTTGTGATTAATTCTTGGACATGCCGGTTTCCTAATGATTTTTGTTTCATTGTGTTTAGAGCAAGTGTAAAATCTGCGTCAGTGCGGGGCCACCGGGATTCGTACTCGCGTGCGTCAGATTGAAAGTCACACATGTTCCCACTGAGCCATACTCGCTCACTTGTACAAGAGCTCTGTGCAATTTCGCATCAAAATTTATGTTTAGTTTTAGTAACGAAAGTTAATCTACCTGTCCGTTTCTAAACACGTCAACCACGGAACCCCAAAACCGGCTTAACAAATACAAAAGTGGCGCGCGACGTGTTTTGTCACGCCATAATCAAACGTCACGTGAAGCAGACGTGTTCCACGGGGCGGGAAGGGGTGAAAACATCCCTCTCGGTCGACAAACACGCTGTACAAGCGTAGGATTAAGAGTTTGTCACGCGTCTTGCGAAAGGAAATAATGAGGCGGGGGCGTGATTGGACGAGTTTGCATTTGTGAGTGACATGGTTATATATTTGTGGCGCGATTCAGTAATATTGTTTTGGAGGGATTGGAAACGAAATAAATTCTATAAAGCCGACAAAGTGAACTTAATCAAAGATAAATATATCTACCCGTATGTGGTACAGGATATCGTGATTTCATTTAATTTTTCTCTTTCTGTTTGATATTTCGATCGTCAGTCATTTATTTATTTTATTTATTAACATACAAAACAGAATGTAATAAATTAATGATTACATTGACGTTACAATTTACAGATCTATAACTATGTATGCCTAATTGAATTCTAATTACGTTTTTATATATAATCACTAGAGCGAGTGTGGCTCAGTGGGAGCTTGTGCGACTTTTGATCCGATGCACCCGAGTTCGAATCCCGCTGACCCCGCACCACTGACTTTCTTAAGCTATGTGCGGATTTAACACTCGTTTTAAAACGGTGAAGGAAAACATCGTGAGGAAACCGGCATGTCCAAGAATTTTTCACAAAAATTCAAGAACATGTGACATTCACCAACCCGCACTGGACCAGCGTGGTGGATTATGGCCTATTCTCTCTCTATGAGAGAAGGCCCGTGTCCTAGCAGTTGGAACGTGATGGGCTGATGATGATGATGATGATATAATCACTTGAGGATAAGATAATATGTTTAATAAGTATCATTACATTATGGTGAATCAATTAAATAATAACACTTGTATATAAATTTCTAGTTTTTTGTGACAATTGTAAATTTCTTAATAATTAAATTAACATTTACATTAAATACTACATAGTTTATTAAATAATAAATTAAATACAGTAATAATTATTATAATATTTATTATTATAATTAGTAATAACTGAGTGGACCCCACGCAACGCTACCCGACGACGCGGCAGGCCCAGAAAGAAATGGCGGGATGATCTGGACTCCTATTTGATGGGATGGCAAACAATAGCCCAGAAACGTGAGGAGTGGAAGGAGGGTGGGAGGCCTTTGCCCAGCAATGGGACAAACCAGGCTGAATAATAATAATAATAATAATTATGCCATGTGGAATGTTGACTCGACGATCATTGTCCCGATAGTTGTTTCGGCGAACGGCCTAATAGCGAAGAGCCTCGACCAACATCTCAAGAGACTCTCGCTAGACGGTTGGATTAAGGGTCAGATGCAGAAGGCAGTACTCCTTGACACGGCACGTATTGTCAGGAGATTCCTCACTCTGCAGCCTTAACCACCGGTAGTTTGGGCTCTGCCCCGCTGTCGGCGGCACTCTAGGTTTAGGTCTTTTATAATATTTTTGTATATACTTTTTTATAGAAATACTGTAAAAAACTTAAATTTAAGAAAGAAAATAAATAATTTGGATAATAATTAAAATAGTATCAACATCATTAAATAAGCACATAAAAAGTATGGTACAAATTAAATTTTTAAATTAAGCTGTAAAGCCTTTTTAATTGCCTTTAAAACGGATATAGCTTCAAAAGTCATTATCGATTTTTAATGTATCGATTAGTGCAAAATTTTGTAAAGCATTGTTTCTAGGTGGTGCTGCAACTGTTTTGGGCAGACGTGTTGATTTCTACCGACGTTAAATGAATGACCTGCTTGTCATATTTGTATGAAAATCATAGTATCGATTTTCATCAAGCAACTTTAAATTGAGGCCAAACAGTTTTTTTTTTACTAGAGCTAATACTTTACGCTTAAGAAAATTGGGCATAACCATCTTTTTTTACGCTTAAGATCTATGTTTGGCCACTATCTCGCCTGATAGATCTAGAGAGAGGCGGCAGGTGAGCGGCTGCTCAGACCCGTCTCCCCGAAGGTTCACCGAACGTCATCCCGAAACACGACTAGGTCGCTTGACGGCATGGCTTTGTTCGGTGGGTGGTATTACAACCACGGGCAGAGCCTACCACTCCAAAGCGCGTAAGCGAGTTTCATCCCGATGTTTCCCTTCACCGTTTTAGAGCGAGCGTGCAAAATCTGCACTTAACTATAATAAGTCATTGGTGCAGGGTCGAGTCGGGATTCGAACCCAGGTGCGTCTGATCGAAAGGCGCACGAGTTCCCGCTGACCCACACTCGCTCTTAATCGATTTTAAGCAGAAAATCTGTAATTTTAAATATCCAAAAATACCGTCTTAGTAGGTACTTTAAGAAAACTCGATTGATTTCTAACACAAATTATTTTAACTTTAACCGTTAGAGTAGATCCAAATTCAAAATATCACCTGTGTACGAAAATGCCGTCGACGAAAAAAGTTTATTTTATTGGAAGCGAGAACTCGTTTTCAACTTACGTTTTAATGACAAGCTTTCAGCGCAGTTCATAGACGTTTTACTGAGGTCTTTCTGTATACATTAGTACAGGTAGGAAGAAAAATGTTTAAATAAAAAAGGGTTATTCGCAGACGACGGTTATTTTTCAAGTCGTGTTGCTCAATCTGGCTTTTCTATCGGCTATACACGCGATAAAAACTTATTAATTTTCACTTATTTTACTTTCAAGTTTTTAATTTTTTGTCCCTTATTTTGTACTGTATTCTACTAGTCAAGCCTTTTCATTTGATACCCATATTCATGGGGTTGAAAAAAAAATTCGGCCTTTACATTTACAATGATACTGTGTATGTTCATAATTGTATTGTCATCAGAACTAAAGGTGTATACGAAATTTGAGATCAATCGATCAACAAGAAGGAAGTAAAATTTTAATTACGAAATTTGACCTAACAGGGCAAGCTATACAAATAAAACCAGTTAAAAAAAATATACAAAATTTCTTAATACTTTTATCGCTGTCTGTACGTAGAAACTTAACGCTTATGGTCCTATAAAAGTTTCCAGTCTTATCGTGAACGGAAAAATAAGTCTTTGGACGTTGTAAAAAGGGAAAATAGTCTTGAAAGACATTACTACAGCAACTGGCGTCTCTTGACTCTTTCATTTAGTTAATTTACGCCCAAAAATATAACATCTTAGGGCGCAAATATACAGTTCTGCTCCTACAGTTCTAATTTAGTAATTTTAATATTAAAAGAATTATTTCTGCTATATACAAACATATATATGCTGAAAACCAGCGTCTGATTTCATGGACATTGGACATATGTGCTGAGCTATAGTCACTTTTGGCACTACAGACTTCCTCTTTTCATGTATTTTGTATTGGCTTGTTTTGTTATATTTTTGCTCTGTCTTTGTATTTTATCTTACGTGTGTCTTTTTCATTTATTTCTTTGTGGTTGTCGAATAAATGTTTTAGGTGGGAGTGGGGGTACATCAAGGACCAGTCTTATGTCCACTGCTCTTCAATCTGTCTTTCTCTACTGTCCAACTTATAACTGCGAAAGTTCGTGATAATAGATGGATGGACAAATGGATATTTGCTATCAATGATAAAATTCGGTTGTTTCAGTCTTTGGACGGATGGAACTTCTTATCCCGGAAAACCGCAGGTGATACCGCGGGGAGCAACTAGTCCTACTAATACTACTAATATAATAAATTAAAAAAAAATATGAGGATAGATGTGTGAGTATATTTTTGTTACTTAGTCAGGCAAAAACTACTAAACGAATTTCGATGAATCTTGGTATGTAAGTACAGGGCATAGGATACTTTTTATCCTGGACAACCGCGATGTGCAGCTAGTGGACTATATAACACGTGAATCTACCCTCTTTTAGATCTATGTGCTTCATACAAGGTTTTTCGGAAAGAAAAAAATCGGCACTCGGCTTGGTGGCCACCGTAGCTCAATTGGGTAGAACAATTCGAGAAGCATATCGTATTTTTTCTTTCCAATAAGCCTTGTTTGAATAATTCGTTAATTTTCATATAAATACCTATAATTAGAAATATGTGCTACATATTTGGCAATATCCTCAATTAACATCAGGCGAATTCTGTGATAAATCCGTTTTTCCACCTATTCCTCTACACATAGTTAAATTACCAATAACGAAGGCAATTGCAACCTTGTTAAGGCCCCACTCCACGTCTGCTCCTCTAATCCTTTTCCGTTACGGAGCGGCGATAAAGCAACATTTTTCCTGCGCAAAGAAAAAGTTAACCCGTAAGTGGCCGTACCTTGCTAGGTTTAGCGACACACCGTGCGAAACTTACGCGGTTGAAGATCTGCCTCATGCCCTATGCAAACGTGTCTTATTGTCCCAACACAATCGTCGGAATGCTTGGTTATAATAAGTTTATGACGCTCTAATTATTAAAATAAAAATTGATAGAGTGCAATTTAGTGCGCCTGATGTTGTAGTGCAACTCAAAACAAAGAAAAATAATAGAAATAACAGTAGTGTTACAATGGGTGGCCTTTTCGTTAAAAGCAATGTCTTCCAGAGTTTTGAGAAATACTTAGTAAGTGAGTTGAGAGCTAAATCTTAGACTTACGAGAATAGTAATGGACAAAAATAATAGAGAAATGGAGGATACTAGCTGCGCCCCACGGTTTCACTACCTACATACCAAATATGACCAAATTCAATAGTTTTTGCGTGATTGAGGAACAAACATCCATACATACATCCATCCATCCTCAAAAACATTTGCATTTATAGAGTAAGGTAACGTTTACAAGTGGTTAGGACGCGACGTATCTTCCGCACGCTGTGTTGTTTTTCTTAACATATCCCTTAAGGGCCCGCGATTGTGCAGCGGCGATACAACCCCCTCGGACATTGTAACTAATGGCCGCAATTGGTCAGACGTCGGGGGTTGTTACGTCGCTATAAATGTGAAGGAATGGATGAAGGTTTGAGTGTGGAAAGCACTGGTCACGGAGATTAGAATTAACTATTATAACTAGAGTGAAGAGCGAGTGTGGCTCAGCGGGTAATGGTGCGACTTTCGATTCAACGCACCGGAGTTCAAATGCCGCTAGACCCCGCACCAATGATTAAGTTTTTTTTATACAACTGAATAATGAAACGAGCAAGTCGTTCGCCTGATGATTCAACACTCCTGCCCATAACAGTTGTAACACCCAAAACTTTGAATTGTAAAATTTTGTGAAGCACTGCATTGCGCTCGTCATCATGAGACAATAGCTCTCAAGTCTCATAAGGGCTAAGAATTTCACATGAATCATTGTCCTTCAATTCAGAACACAGTTATGATTGCACACTACGTGCTGAGGAGTGAATTTATCTACCGGAGTCCTTATTTCCTTCCAATTACACCATTACCTGGGTCTCCTTAAGACAAGAGTGAATAGGCACCTCATGGGCAAACGTGCTCCACCTTAGACCGCAACTACGCATACCATCAGGTGAGTTGTTGTGAAACGTAAGCCCAGTTCATCGTAAAAAACGACTGCTTGGCCGTTGAATATCTGTACTTTTCAAGGCGAAATCTTGCAGAAAACGCCTATGGTGATACGAGAAAGCAAAAATCTTAACAGCGACTTCTTAGGTCAGGAAAGGTTCGCACATAAGTAATGTCGGCAATTGGTCAGCTGTCTGGGCGTAACGCTAGTCCAGTGTGACAGTCAGATTGATACGTCCGGATATATGTGAAGGGGAAGGGTTGAGCAACGGCGAAATAATTTGCTCTCGACATGTTTGCTGAAAAGTTATAGGGTATTTACGTGATACGATTGCTATGCAGAAAAGTAGGTAGTTTTTTATTTTTATTAATTGTTTTAATTTTTGGTTGTTTTTTTGTTTTTGTAGGTAGTTTTTGTAGTTAGTTTTATTGGCTTGTGTTAGACCACTATGTCACTTGATGATAAATAACGATGCGGTCAATTATGTAGCACGCTTGCCAAGATAATGCCTGTTCACTCGAAACTTAAAGATTCCTAGAGATTTCCTGGTACTTCATTCATTAATAACGTTACGAATAACGGTCACACTTTCACCCAGCGTCAAACTGTGACCGTCATTGAATGCCAGAATGTCTTTAAAATGACGATAAATAACCATATTTCAAAGCGTCTGTGGTGTAGTGGTTGGGCAGGTTGGCTCAAATCTGATACACCACTGAGGTTGCGGGTTCGATTCCCGCGACAAGACAAATGTTAGCGCATAGAAAAAAAAGTGAAAGCATTTGTTTCGTGTCTAGGCGTCGTGGGACCATGGTCTACATAGATCCCGGTTCTCTAGATACAGGGAATCCTAGTTAGTGGCCAGGATCTATCTATGTGATCGTTGGGCATATTTATTTACTTATTATTATTTATTTATATAAAAAGAAGAAGGAGAATAGATGTCTTGCGTAAATTACAACTTCTAACGGGATTTAGCCAAAAATTAAACACTACTAGTGAACCGCAAAACGCACGTCACGAGCTTAAATTTGTTTCGTCTGATTTAAACCCAACTTTAAAATGTTAGGTTTTAAATTCATCTGTGAATAACTTTTTTTAACGGGCAAATGCCTTTATTTTTGATAACAACTCTACACTCTTCTTACTAAAACTAAACTAACTACCTACAAGGACAAGCAATTGGACAACCCACAGACCGTGAATAACTGTATCATATAAATTCATCAATTACTATTTACAACTAAAAGAGAGACCATATAACAGCCATATAAAAGAAAAAAATATGCATACACTATCAACCCAAAGTGTCTCGCAACAACGTGGCAACATAACCAAAAGGCGCGAAACGCGCGAACCATAAACGACATAGTTCTAAAAACGTACCGACCCCGACAGCCCGCAAACTTCACTTTACGACTAGAAGTTACGGCACAGTAGCGCGGAAAGCCCCGACCAGCTATTAAAGGCTATCCTAGGAATCTCATAAAGTCACACTACCTTTTCTTCTGCCTCCGTCATCAATCTTAACCTAACTCACCCAAGACGCGTTTTCGAACAAACGCGGGAAAGTTCGCGCGCTTTTCTCGGCGGCCATTTTGTTCGTCGTAAAAAGTTAATGGCTCCTCGTGTAATTTCCAGCCAGCAACAAGTAAAATTAAAAGTGTAATTACGTTAGGAATGACAATTCAGTTTCTTCATTCCAATGGAAATTATAAAAGTTGTGTCGTCGACGGCAGCTCGTTTCATTGTGATTATGGGATGGGGCAGGAGACAAACAGTGCTTAATGAAAGATTTTAATTACTTTGTTGTTAAAATTTGTTATGCCTATTCAATTTCACCATATCGTCGGCATTAGAGTTTATTTTTATCATCTAGTGACGTCATTCTGGTGATAAAATTCACGTATCGATAACAATTTTAGGCACTTCAAAAGTCGTATTCCTAAATCCAAATCACAAAAGAACCGTTACTATCTTGGCAAACATCGCGTTCCATTGTCAATCGCATCATCGCTTGGCATTATCTGCAAGTAAGCTAATTAAAAAACGTCCCGTCTCTATACAATATCGTTTTTCAAGTCGCACATTTCCAATTTCATCGTATAAAGCGTAATTTCTCCGGCTTCATTGCCTTTCAAACCGGAATCAACAATATTACCGACCTTCATAAAAATAAAGATATCATCTTATAAGCATTTCACTTTACGGCCCGAACCTAACTCTACCAATAGTTAGGTTTGACCTTCACATAATATGATTTTGCTTCATTTCCATGAAAAGGACGACGATCCATTTTTAGATTCTAGTGTAGGTACCCACTGAAACATCAGTTGGAGTATTTTGTTATTCTAACCGCTGTCAAAAGGCAATCCGGGTCCATGTACGCATTTGGTGGCCGGTTTTATAATAAGCCGCTGCCTGAACGCGGCAAATTATCAGTAAAAAATACCTTCTCTCTTTTTTACACACACACATACACACCCTTTCTCTCTCTCTCACACACACACACACACACACCCTCACACACACAAACGCACCCCCAGCAGCAGATCATCAAAATTTTAGTATATGCCGCAAATTTATCTGACCCAGTCAAAAAATCTATAAAATAACTAAAGAAAATCAGAATAGAAAGTGACAGATATAGGATATAGGTACATGTATGTGATTCTGTAGGTACCTAGATTATAAATATGAGTAGGTAATTATGTTTTTAAGAAAATAATAACGTTTAGTAATTAAATAAAAAACGTTCAATTATCAAAAAAAATTACAATACGCAAAGTGACCTCAACAACAGTACTTGTAGTTGTACAACCAACCGTACTAAAGATAAGCATTCACTTCACGGTTGTAATTTCGAATAGTTTAGGCTTTAGCTAAAGATTATTTAACCCTATTTCCATAGAAAAGTCGACGATTTCATTACGCCACACTCTGACATCTATTGTCCTAGCTTGTGCCGCCGTGAAAAATATTAATGAGCACGGTGTATAAGCGGCAGCGTTTCACTGAATCTCGATTGTAATCGTAATGGAGTGTCGACACGAGCAAGTGCACCTGATGGTAAGCACCTGCCCATAAAAGTTGCAGCACCACCCACATCATCATCATCATCCCATTACGTTGCCATTGCTGGGACACGATCCTTCTCTCGTTGAGAGAGGATAGGCCATAATCCACCACGCTGGCCGCTGCGGGACACATAGGAGCGAGTGTGACTCAGTGGGAGCATGTGCGACTTTCGATTCGACGCACTTGAGTTCAAATCCCGCTGGCACCGCACCACGGACTTCGTACGTCTTATGTTATGTGTGAATTTAACATTTGCTCTAAAAACGGTGAAGGAAATACATCATGAGGAAACCGGCATGTCCAAGAATAAATAAAAAAAAATTCAAGGACATGTGACAACCACCAAACCGCTCTGGGCCAGCGTGGTAGATTATGGGCCATACTCTCTCTCTATGAGAGAAGGCCCGTGTCCCAGAAGTGCGAACGTGATGGGCTGATGATGAATAGTAAGTCGATCTGTGAACATTCTGCTATAACCTATAAGGTACTCGTAGCTGTAAAAAATGGAAATTGAGGTCTTTGCTTTCACCACAAAGAAATTGGTTTTCTAACCATTTTTATAATGATTATTAAAAATAAAAAAAAATGCAATAGCACAATGACCCGCTCCCTCTCTGTTCCCATGCCAACGGTCTCACCGCAAACTACCGCGAATTTGAATTCAAAAGCGCCTTTCATACAGAGGGGTCGTAATATGTAAATGAGCCTTTATTAACGTTCCTCGTTTTTGTTTCAGGTAAGTGTGTAAGGCATTTTATGTGGTGGTGAGTGGGTCGGCTACGGCGTTAATTCCTTTGGAGATCGTGAGTTTCTGAATTTAATTTAGATTGTTTTATGATTTGAAAAGGTTAAAGTTGGATTATCAAAAATTGAGAGCAGCGCTATGGTGAATCATGGTCCCCTCTGAATAATGCCCTGAAGTCCAGCATTATAAGTCATGCTCTTCTTTGGAGAAAAACTAAATAAAGAGCTTTTGAATTGAATTGCGCTGCTATGTATTGAGCCAAATATGCCCGCACGCCTTGGGGTTTTGCTGAAAACCAGCGTCAGCTGTCAAATAACGACACTTGTCCTGAGCAAAAACCCCATTTGGCACCAAATAGTAGTCATTTAAGTTTAGGTTCTTTATACTGTTTATATGTATTGTTTGTATTTGTATTTGTTTTTTTATTAGTTGAATTATTTTGTGGTCGTCAAATAAACCTTTTTCTTTCTATGTAAGAAGCAGACTTTCGTAGTTTTTCTGTCTATTCAGGTACTCCAAAAATATCAATTTAATTCTTAAAACAATCAGACAGTTGAGTCTCTAGTTGAACGTCAGTTATGGTTTTCAAATTAATTGAAAATTCTTTCAAAAAATTAAAATTATCTTCTAATCTCCTTATAATATTATAAATTATTCAAACTTCGAAAGCCTTGCGAAGTGCTGATTGAGGAAAATCTTTGAAATTGAAACATATTAAAATAATTTTAAATATTAATCTTATATACGAATAAATAAAACAGATGGGTTTTTCACAGAGAGGCTTTTCTTACCATCAGGCAAACGCCTCACCTTGTCATTCAGTTACATAAAAAACAAAAACAGAACTTGAATCAGACGCGTTTTTTTTAGCTCTCTGAAGTCTCATAATGTCCAGTAAATTGGCTGGCTTTGTAAACCATTGTGGCACTATATAAACACATATATTATATTACAGTGAATAAGTATCTTTTTTTTTTACGCTTAATAGATCTATGTTTGGCCGCTATTTCGCCTGATGTGAAGCGATGATGTGGCCAAAGATGGAGCACATAGATCTAGAGAGAGACGGCAGTTTAGCGGCTGCTCAGACCCGTCTTCCGTATCTTTTCGATGTACTCCAATTTCGAAAATACCTAGATAAATATATTATTATTAAACTGGTACTTAATCGCCTACAACACTTAAAATCAGATGGTCCATTGATCTAATTCAAATTTAATAAAAAAAGCCTGAGCTTGATGTTGGACCATGGAAGTTCCTGATGAGCAACAGCAAATTGTGATTAGGGGCGCCATTCTTACAATATGTGCGTCGCGATAAGGCAGAATACAAGGAGAACTGACGCGTCACTGATGATCCCCGACCCCTTGTTATACACTCATCTCACGCGCTTTTACCCCTTTTGCAAAGATCACTCCCACGCCGCGCTTTGTTCTTAAGACGTTCCTCTATCCAGGTAGCAAGCATTATTCTTTAGTATTAGCATGTCAAATGCAAGCCATGAGGAAAACCAAAATAAAAATGGTGTATTTTATTTATTTATTAACACTTTATTAAAACGGGTAAGTACCTACTTAATTTATGACCGAATTTCAAAATTTATATTTACAAAATAAATACAAACGTATACAACGTAACGTAACGTAAATCAATCATTATGACTTTTATACATTCCATATAATAAACGTTTGATCAAAATTCGAAACACACGTAAACAATCAAAACATAATATTTCAGTAGATAGATATATCAGTTGATGGTATACATTTTAAATTATATAACGATTATAACGTATAATTAATAAAATTATAACAATTGTCCGTTACGGCAAAAGTCATTTATACTCAATGAACGGTATTGAAATGTAAATATGTAAAATGTATTACGAAAATATGATACGCGCCCTATTGAAACACCACAATACACAGAAACATTAACAATAACTAATATATACTTAACTAAAATGTAACAATAGGCGGTTTTATCGCTCAAAGCATCGTGTTAGTTGTAGAAATAGTACTCAATATTTCCATCTGTTGCCGCACTATCTCAGTTTTTATATTCATTATATTATTAAATTCATTATTAATGACCAAAATAAACTAGATACATAATTTATAAACAATGCTGATTATAAAGTGGTCGGCCTCACCTCGCGACGATAAATCTGGAATCTAAACCACCTGAGCGTTCGACATCCCTGTGATTATGAATGAGGGGACCCCCTAACGAACCACCCTACGCCACCCTACTGAATATTTTAGAAATCAACCTTCATATCCTTAGAATAGAATCAAGTTTAGACTGAAACGGTAGGGCAAGCGATAAACGAATTAGTGTTCGGAAAGCAGACCCTATTCCATGTTGCATAGCATACAAATCTCTAATTCTACTTCCATTGCCTATGTTGTTCCAAATATCGATCTAAGTGTGATGCAGGAAGATAGGTTTTAGGTTGGCTGGTTTAGAGGGGGTTTTTGTGAGGGGTCGCTGTGTACTCCAGCTGGGGCGTCCCGGGCCGAGCTCGTCTCCCGGGCGACCGGCTCGCAGCTACGTTCCGTGTGCACTTGCACAAAAGTGGGCGCCAAGTGTGCGCCGCACCTAAAAAGCTCTCACACGACTATTGGCCGTTGTACCAATTCGATGTTCAAAGGCGCGCTTTTGTATGGCTATTTTTAAATTTGGAATTGATGGATGAGCACACTCTGAATCGCATGCCTTTCTAATCTAGTGTCTGATTGCTACGAGAGAATTGCGCGAAGTCCAATTTCGAAGGTAAATATCCTTCGTGTTCTGTGCAGTTTCTCTTCGTCTGTCTAGTTTGATCGGAGGTCGTGGTTCTATTGCTCGTCATATTGACTTACCGGTCTTTGCTTTAGTTATATTGTTTGATCAACACGAACTTGATTATACTTACAGTAGGGCAAGCCCAAACACTGCGACGGTATGTAAAGTAAACGTATCGAGAATTAAAGATATGGGACTCTTTTGTTAGTACAGTGAAGTATCAAAAGTAATACTAACCAAAGAAAATAATGACTAAAGGTCAAGGACTCATTAATCAACCCGGCAATCGCATACAAACGCCTCGCCTATCGGCGTCCTCCCGTTGTTCACGGGTGGTCATCGCGCGGTCGGCGAGTTGACGGCGCGGCGTCGACGAAGTGCATGACATTTTAGAAACAAGCCAATCACGGGCGGCGCGCGGTCCACTCGCTTTCTGCGCGTTGCCAACCCGCGGCCAATACACTGCGAGCGTACGCGCGGCGGGTTCTCACTGAGTGATTCACTTGCAAGCGAGGCGTTCCGTTGACATTACAGAATTAATAAGTGAGGGTAAACCTATGCAATTTCATATAAAGAATTTCCAGTCGCTAGAGGCGGCGCGGGTCAGGTGCCGGGTTGACAAATGAAATGCGACCTTAATTTGAGAGAAATGTTTAATCGCTAACAAAGGAGTCATGGAGTAAGTAGGTATCTTAAAATCTAATGATTGTTAATCTTTGCAAATTCAAATAATTTGGACTCTTAAATAGTTCCTGCTGGTCATACAGTATGTTTGGTTAAACGAGTGCTGAAATGTTTCGATTAATAATAAATTGAACATTTTACCGCAAATAGAAAAAAATATATCTGAATAAATGATGATACAAGGAGATGCGACGGTCAAGTTCTGGATTTTTTTCTGAGGTTCCAAATCAAATAGGCATTTTTTTAAACGTTTTATTATGATCTCTATAAAGTTACAATGGCTGTGTCAATTTTTCCATTTCAATACCTCCAAATTCCATTTTCGACAGTCTTTCTTTCGCCTGTCCTCAATTGAACAGCTGAAAATATAAAAATCCACTGATTTCCACAGAATATACAAACGCAATGTTCAATTCGTCTTACTAGCGGGCGTCCCTCGTCACTTGTCGGTAGATACCTGTCATAAGTTTTGACAGCGCGCAACTTCGCCAATCATTTGGTATTACCACTTCTCGAGAATTTGATGTGATATAAAAGCGTATATATTTTAAAATAATTGTCACCCTAAAATTGTGTACTTATCACAAACATTTTTTTTCCCTATAAAGTATTTTATTTGCTAATTAATCTTCAAGTCTCTAGTGAACAGGTACTTACTATGTTGGCAAGCGTGCTGCATCGCTGACCGCATTGTCGCTTACCGTCAAGAAACATAGTGATCAATTGTAAGCCAAATAATAAAATGGTGATATTTTTTGACAGTGCGCAACTTAATAATCATAAAAATGGAATTTCAAGTTTTGGCAATTTATACAAAGAATAGAGTTTCATTTCGATCAATGTATTTCATTTCTAATTAGATAATCTTCATTAATTAAGATGCGGTGTTTTGCGTTTCTATAAATCGTCTAGAAACAATCTAGAAACTTGTTGATTTAGGGATTCGAAGCATGATAACATTTAAACTAGCGAAGTCCCATAATTCTAAAAACACAATTTCGTCAGCCGAAATTACTGAAAATATTTACATTTCCAAGAGAAATGACAAATATTTGTATTTTTAAAGAAAAGCTCCAACGGCCGCCTCTCGCCGCTCACCGATATCTGTCATAAGTTTTGACAGCGAGCAACTTTGACAATCACAATTTGGTAATTTTCTCTGAGTGTTGTGCTCGAGAGGTGTTGTTGCGAGATTTTCGCCGAGGATTTTGTTTTTCAACGTTGTTTTTATGATTTCACTCAATTTTGTTATTATGTCAAAGTTACAACGTTGATTCCGAAAATTGGCTACAAAATAGCACTTTTATATAGTTTATGTGGTGTGATATTTTAGAAGCGTTCCATAAAATAATATAAGTATAGGTATGCGGTATATAGGTATATAAGTATAAGTAAAGCGTAAAAAATAAAATGCGATAGACTTGATTTTTTTTCCAATACAATGTGTTAGAGAGCGAGTGATTGTTTGAATGGTTGTCACTGTTGTCAGAATAGCAATTCTTAAACATGATTGCTTTAATGACGCCCAATGAAATCTGACTAATATTATAGATGCGAAAGAAGGAAAAGGACATAGGCTACTCTTTATCACAGGAAACTGTGGGTGTAGCCGCGGGGCGCAGCTAGTAAATTAAAGAAATAAACAGATAATATTTTTTATGGTATTAAAAGTTCTGTGTGGAACTGCAATTATTATGGGCAGGTGTGGGGCTTACCATCAGGCGAACGACTCACTCCTCTCATCACTCAGTTCCATAAAAAAGAAACAAGCTTTCCCCGCGTTTTCCTTACTAAAGAGCTTGTGGTTTGTGCATTGAGTGGTGTGGGATTGAAACTCCAGTGCGTCGTATTGTCACTCGCACAAGGCAGCCACACTGCTTTCCTACAAGACTCGCAGAGTATCCTTACTAATATGCCAGCTTTTCAATTTACCAAAAAAAGCATAATGCATAAGCATATTGAGTGACAAACATCCACCTATCCATCCATCCTTACAAACTTTCGCATTTATTATAATAAATACCTTCATTATGTCTGTTTGTTCTATTCGTAAGCAAGCCATAACTTTGCCTCCTCTTTAAAGGCAACTCAAATATCGTCACTGGAGTCACATATTTTTAATCATCCAAATAATTTTAGCAGGATTCAGTTGTAAACATATCGAGTTCTGATTTTCAATGCAATTTACTAGACCAAAACAAAAACTTTAATATTTGTTCACATTTTCTTTACCAACTAGTCCCTACCTGAGCAAAATATCCACGTAAAAATATAATCCAGCTATTCACAGTTCCCGGTGACTCAGGCAATAGAATGTAAATAAAGCGAGCCATTCACGCCTGCACTGCTCGGGCGCGCATAGGTTGATTTAACTAGAAGCGAGCCCTGAACTACGCTATGGACGCGTGTTTCCCCTCTATAATGTTCGAGAATATGTATGTGTAGATGAGAAAATGGGATTATTTTTACCTACGTGAAAGTTGCCTCAGGGAGTCCTACCTTCAACCATCGGCAGTCGGCACGATTGAAATGAATATGAAAAAATAGAGATAGACGAAGTCGAATGCGCTAACACAACAGCCGCTGTGGTGTAGTGGTTGGGCAGGTTAGCTCAAATCTTATACACCACCGAGGTCGCGGGTCGATTCTCACGAAGGGACAAATGTTTGTGCATAGAAAAAGAAGCACAAAAATTTGTTACGTGTCTGGGTGTTGTGGGTCCTCGTAGTTCCTGGTTCCTTAGATACAGGGAACCCTAATTAGGGGTCGGGATCTATGTATGTGATCGTTAGGCGTATTTATTTATTTAAACACGATTACAACAGAACGGTTCGCACCGACTTGGCTCATGGCTGAAGGCGGCAGTCGACTCGGTGTAAACAGCACAGAGCTTCGACTGCGCCGCATTCGGCAAGCCCGTCGCACGTCGGAGTTGCTCGCTGGAGACGGCCCTCGACGAGATTTAAACGAGCCTTTACAAACACTGAAATCACAAAGTCGCTTCTAGAAACTCCCATCTGTATCCTTACTCTTTGCCTTCGCTTGCTAGAAAAGGGCGCCTTGAAGAAAGCAGCTCGGATATTGCCAGTAAACGTATGTCGATACTCACCCCCGCACCCCACCCTCCGCACCTCACCCCGCGATACTTAAGACTTGCTTCTCCTTGGGTACAGTCGGTTGTGTAAACAGTTGAATATGTATTCCACGTGGCTGCTTCGAATTGTCTATCTTTATTTTTTTGCGTAAATAAATTCGCTTTTGGATGGCATAACATAGAAAAGTCACAAAAATCTGACCTGAGATCAAAAATGGATATATTTTTTAATGTAATTATATGGTGAGTGAGCAAGTCGTTCGCCTGATGGTAAGCAACACGCTTGCCCGTAACTTTGTCTTGAAGAAAATCTGGCGCGGCACTGCACTGCACCAGACCGCTATGACACAAAGAGTCCCATAGTGCCGAATAATTTCACATGAAACAGCGCCCTTCAAACCGAAACTCAACAAGTATGCATTTTATTAAAAAAAACCTACTTCAAATGATGTATCTTCGAAGTCCAAGGTCGAATATCGATAATATATATATGGGACCACTTCGTAGCTATACTGTACCCAACGCAAAATAATTTTCCAAATCGGTGTATAAATGACGGAGAGGTAAAAACAAATAAAAAAATACAATCGCATTGAGAACCTCCTCCGTTGATGTTGGTTAAAAATGATTGCGTGCTACTGCTTGGTGTTTGAATATCTGGAAAGGATTTTTTTTTTTAATGATCTGTCTCAGAAAGACATCCCATTAACATTACAATCTAGCCTAATAAGACTAATAAGTAATTTTACTTTGACTTAAATTGCTAAGTATAGTATAACTAAGAATGTGTCCATTAACACTTCTCTTACTGTCTCTATTAAGCCGAAGACACTTTGTTTTTGTGTTCTTTACAGGTAGCACTAAAGTATGTATAGGTATTACGATACACTGTGTACACTGTGCACGACTAGTTAGTGTAGTGAAGTGACAGTGTATCTGGAAAGGTGTGATATTTCCCAAGGCTCATTTATGTAAAGGAGGCCTGCATAAAAAAACATGAAACAGCCATAAGAGAGGAGCGAGGGATCTAGCTCTATGGCGTGCAATTGGAGAGGCCTATGTCCAGCAGTAAACTGCGATAGGTGACGATGTTCAAAAAACATTTAGTATTTCGACACTGACTGTACCTTCGTCTCTGTAAACTGTACTTCGTTAATATTTCAGCTTCGACTTAAGAAAATATTACCTACACACGGTTCGCGGAATTTTAAATTGTTGTTTGTCTGTTTCGAGTTTATTTGAACATTCTATGGCGTTTGCTGACTCGTCAAGCGAAAGTCTTAAGTTAATATGAATATCTTAGAGACGAAGTTCTCAGTGTAAGGTCTTTAGCTAATAGCGCTCGTAGCGTAGCTTGCGTAGCCGTTCGTAACAGATGTGCTAGGTTAAGCATCTTACGCAGCGGTCACAACTTAGATGGGAAACCTTGTGCGTGGTTATATCTGAGCGCTACCGTGCTTCGGAGGGCTCGTTAAACCGTCGGTCCCGGTTGTTGCCTTAAGACAACAATCATTAGGCGATGTCGGGAACCATCGGGTCTAAAAACTCTGAGACCAGGGTTGGTCATATACGAGAGAAGAGAAGAAGTTAGTAAAGGAATTACTTTTTCGGCAGAAGTGTTTTATTACGTTTGGCCACTATTTCCCCTGATTTATAACGCCTGATTGTATGTTTTTTTTACGCTTATTAGATCTATGTTTGGCCACTATCTCGCCTGATGTGAAGCGATGATGTGGCCTAAGATGGAGCACATAGAGCTAGAGAGAGACGGCAGTTGAGCGGCTGCTCAGACCCGTCTCCCCGATGGTTCACCGAACATCATCCCGAAACACGACCAGGTCGCTTGACGGCATGGCTTTGTTCGGTGGGTGGTATTAAAACCACGGCCAGAGCCTACCACTCCAAAGCGCGTAAGCGGGTTTCATCACGATATTTTCCTTCACCGTTTTAGAGCGAGCGTGCAAAATCTACACTTAACTGTAAGTCATTGGTGCAGGGCCGAGTCGGAATTCGAACCCGTCTGATTGAAAGGCGCATGAGTTCCCGCTGAGCCACACTCGCTCACATAATGTACCTAATTGTATGCAAAAATTACCAATTCTCAAAATTTCCAATTTTTTACGGAACTACCTACTTAATTGTAGTGACACTTTTGAAAATTACAAAAACCACCAGTTAAGATTCACAGGTAGATAAACAAACGCGTTATTGTCACCAAAATAAAAGACGTACAAAACAAATGAAAGAATAATACTTTGAAATAAATTGCAACAATGGGCGGCATTATTGCTAAAAGCGATCTCTTTTAGGCAACCTTTGGATGGAGAGGAATTATCAGAATGTTAATAAATGGCACTTTTTGGTCTACAATAATAAATTAAAAAACATCTTATAACACACTAGCTGCACCCTGCGGTTTTACCCGCGGTTTCCCGGGATAAATAGTATCCTATGTGTTAATCCAGGGTATAAGCTATTTTCATTCCAAATTTCACTCAAATCTGTTCAGCCGTTGTGGGGTGAAGAACCAACATACTTACATACAAAATTTCGCATTTATAATATTATAAAGTGTGATTTCAACAAAAACTTATGCAATAAATGAGCCGATAATAACAAACAATTTAACTCTTAACACAGCAACAAAGAAACCAAGATAAAAAGTTTCCACCAAACGACCGAATTTCCCCTAAAAGGCAAATCTTAAAAGAGACAAATTAAAACTTTCATCATTTTCCAAAAGGAAAATTTCAATTACGTCATACCTACCCGTATAAGAAAATTGGACAAAACGACAAACACTCGAGTCTCAGAATTGTTGAAACTCAAAATTGTATTTGCAAAATTAAGCCGATACTTGAATGGATTTTTAAGCAACGGTCCCAGATTGTTAAAGTTATATTTGAGTGTCGACACAAGTGGACAAAATAATAGGAAAAGTTTATAAGCGGAACCTTAAATTGGAATTATTTCAAAATAAAACTCACCTAAAACTTAAAGGACTGTTTCAAACCATCGAAAAGTAACGTCGGGACGGTATTCCAAAAACGCAAGTTCTTTTAGAAAAGACACAAAACACAAGAGACACAAATATGAAAGTTCTGTAGAAATTTCATATTTGTGTCTTAGATTTTCGCTAAGCTTGCAGTTATGCGTTAAAAATTATCACATTAAAAACCACACTAACTCTTCGCACTTGCGAAAGCTCAACATCGGCCATAACCAAACGATTCCCACCGCGTGGGCTGCGCGTAGGCAGCTATCTGCTCATCGAACACGCGATAGTTGCACAACTCGCGCAACTAGCGCTAGTTGCGAAACATGGGCAATTGGGACGAGTACATAGCAATGCAATTGTTTGGTGAGAATGGTTTTATTGAGTGCTTAATGGTATAAAGCTGTTATGCCCCAACTTGATAAAGATATGGAGTTGGTCGATATGTAGATGAGAACAGTGAAGTCGTGAGTAAGAGTATAGATACATAGATAGAACGTGATACAGTGTAATATGAACTATCTGAGCTCTATTCCTCTCCTTGCATTTTTGTCTGGAAGAGCGGTCTTATCGCTTTTAAGCAATAAGAACGCCTATTAAGATTATTTTTAGTTTATAATCTAAGTATTTTTATAATATTTGTTCTTTGACTGTATTAATATAGGTATGTAACTGTGAACCTGTTTCCTGTTTTGGTATTTGTTACTTACTATATAGGTGTTTAACTAACAGACCGTGTTTGCGCTCCAGAACTCAAATCACCGATGTAGCTCACAAAACACAAAAGCCGTCAAGCTAAAACGGGACAGGGCCGGTCACGTTATTAGTCGCCTCTCAGAGGATCTCTGGGCTAACGTAACCACAAAGAGTCCCAGCACGGACAGACGGCGTCACGGCAAGCCCCGAAAATGATGGGGCATGACGAACTTTACGCCTTTGATAGAGACTGGCAATGTACAGCCCGAGATCGAGAGCAATTGAAAAGTCGAGCGGAGGCCTTTGCCTAGCAGTGGAACAGTTCAGGCTAAACACAAACAACAATTATATATTCTGGGGCCATTATTTATGCCTTGCTCATTGTTTCCCATGAGATTCGATGGCACCCCACAGGTTTGTTGAGGCAATTTTTCCAGCTGTCAGACTCTGTTAAATTCTAAGACGGGGTGTGTGCGTGTCGCATTACGTATTGTAATTGGATGAATGAACATATGGCTCGGTGTGTCGGTGGAATGTTTTGTTTGAGATAACGTACTGAGGCGTACACGTAAAATAATATGAAATTACTAAAGTAATAATAATAAGTCTCACTCATAGACCGGTTGTCATCCATTAAAAATTCACCTCAATAGCCCAATCATATGTAATTTTCATATCTCCAATAATAGTCTTCGCACTTATCGGGGGCTGTCTTTGATTGCATCTTCTTAATGTTGCTCTTAGAGACAGTCCCCGATACGTGTTGCCCATTGCATATCTATTATTAAATGTTCTAAGAGGTTTCTATGTGTTGGACTCATTTCCCCGCGCAAGCCTTCCAAAGGACCGGGTGTGTAACCCGTGAGAAAGAGCGACATAATAATAAAGAAAATAAAATAAATGAACATAATTAATAATAATGAAGCATTTATTATCTTCGCATATAGGTACATAATATAGGTCGACAATATTGTTACAACAAGTATAGGTACTAGACAACCTGTTACGCAAATACTAAGGTAGGCATACCATAGCATACCATATAGCATAGCATACCTGTCTCACAGGATTCTGATCGGATGCAGTGCGGAATCGCTCTAACTAGTATTCCATTTTTTTATGGAACTATGTTTTTAGACTACATATCTATGTGCCTTTTTGTGATGTAACGTAGCGGGGATCAAACCCGTAGTCCTCGTAGTATATAAAAGAGAAATCAATCATAAAGGTTTTGATAACTGAGTTCAGTATTAAACTACGCCATAGAATACTACATAATACGCTGAAAATTCAACAAGCAGGTTCATTCGGTTGAATATTTAAAAACAATTTTTGCTATCATTGTGAAATATAATGCAGCTTGAATATTAATCAGCGTTCCTTGTTGAACATGCATTTCTGCAATTAATATCGTTCCGGGAACAATTTCACGTTGCGAATATTATATTATGCAGTCATGGGAGTCGTCAAGTGGTTATGAAAAATGATTTAATTTTTTATTAGTTTATTTGCAACTTCATATTTTTAACGCGTGGATTTTTGAAACTAGTTCAGTCTTGAATGACAAACGACAGAGTAGAAAGTAGCAAATCCTGCTACCACTAAAATATTTAGAAGAGAAATGACCCGCTAGCCGTAACGATTCACGGAGACGAATTTCAACTGTCAAGAAGTACGGAATTTTTGAGAGAAACTGACCTTATCTGTACTCTTAATATAAAGGGGTAAACATATTGGTAACTATATATTTTTGTAGAAGTTAACTTCTGGAACCGTTTCATCGCGTTCGGTCAAATTCGCATTTAGTCAAGTGACCCAAATACCGTCAAAATCGCAAACGGTCAAATACATATAATTTTCTAATCGCGAACGGCCAAAAGAGGGTTTGTTCAAAATCGCAAATGGTCAGATGTATATAACTATTGATCCAATTCTTAAATTCTTTCGTTAGAAATGCACGCTACTTCGGATTGGCACAGTCGTATTAATTTAGTCGATGCGAACGAAGTCGCAGGCTGCTGCTAGTAGCTTTTACAGACATAATGACTCAAGATATTTTTTTTTAATAACTTTTTATAAACGGCAGTATAATAACTGATGCTTTGCTATTATTAATGTAAATGAGAATAGCTACATTAATTATATAATATTTTAACTTATATGATATAAATAAATAATGACCAACGATCACATACATACTAGATCCTCGCCCCTGTAGGATTCCCTGTATCTACAGAATCAGGAGCTATGAAGACCATGGTCTCACAACACCGGACACGAAAAAGATACATTTTACATACATATGTATAGCTGTATTATAAAAAAATTAGACGATTAGTGACCGCAGACAATTGATTTTTGAAGTTTTTTCGGGACGATTGCATCGAAAAATTAACTTAAATAATTGAATTGAGTTAGCCTGGCTATTGAACTAGGTAACGTCGACAGCTTTTTTAGTACCTCACTCGCAGACGACCTAAATTATGTTTTTTATCTTTAAATTTACTTTCTAATTTTGTTGTAGGTTAGGTAAGTCATTATCACTATAATTTTGAATGTAAATAATTGTGTTTTTGATAGTAAATTGTATTTCAAAGGAATTAAATAAATTGAAATTTTCGCCGAATATTGTAGAATTGATTAATATTATCGGTCGTCTGCCTAAGGCTTCAAACTCCAGTGCGCCAAATTACAAGTCCAACGATTTACTGCTCTCTAAACAATGTTTCGTAACATTTTTCTATATATAAATAGCTTTTTTACACTCTCGCGACTTAATTCAAGCGAAATTTCTCAGATTCATCGGCGAAGTGTCTCATCTGCATTTATTATCAGCTCTCACATAAATTTCAGCGAAGCGTTAAGCGCACGCCTGAAAATTCTGTGAAGTTGATTTTCTGCCGCATACGCTCGCATATTCAAGTTGAAGTTTGCGAGAGCACTCTGATAGCTGTTTTCTTTTGCATTAACCTATTGAATTCTGAGCCGTGTGCGTTATTGTTGGGAATTCGATCTCGCGAAGACAACGGGTTAATTTACACTTGAGAAAAAAATAACGTGACAGAAATTTGTTTATACAAATTTCTGTCACGTTATTTACGGTTGAAATATTAACTGCGAGGGTCAAAGTCAAAGTCAAATATGGTCAAACTGAAAGTTCTTAGAATATCAAAAACTGATTAAACTAGCTAGTTATTACTATTATTATATCTTTTCAAAATAGTGTCCGTTCACGTCAATACATCGCTGCATCCGATGGAACCACTGAGAAAAGCACTTTGCCCACTCGTCCTTAGGGGTCTATTCGACGGCCTTTTTAAACGCTGCCACAGCTTCCTCAGCGTCCATAAAACGTTTTCCTTTAAGATTTTCTTTTATTTTTGGGAATAAGTAAAAATCACAAGGTGCGAGGTCGGGACTATACGGCGGATGACCCAGTAATTCCACGTTTGACGTCGCCAAATAGTCGATCGTTCGCCTGGCGGTGTGCGACGAGGCGTTGTCGTGGTGAAGGAGGATTTTACTGCGAGGTCGTTTCTCCCGATCTTTTTCCAAAACAAGTGGCAAACAATTGTTAGTGTACCACTCCGCAGAAACTGTTTTTCGATCCTCTAAAGCAATTGTCGCGAAATGACCTGTCCTGCCGAAGAACGAAGCTACCATCTTTTTTCTACGCTTCGACCTCTCTTCACTTTAGTTGGCAACTCCTTGGAAGGAAACACCCACTGAGCAGACTGTCTTTTGGTTTCGGGATCATAACAGTAAATCCAGCTTTCGTCACCCGTAAGTATGTCGAACACAGCATTTGAGTCACCTCCGTTAAATCTGTCAAGCATTTAAAAAATAATTTTCTCGCGTTAAATTCATGCTGACGTGACACAGACAATTTTCAATTTGCCGCCAAATCGTAAAACAAATGACAATTGAATGAAATTCATACTCAATAATATTGGCAAAGAGTTCCATTTTCAAAATTTAAATTATTTTTTTATTTATTTTGTTTACAAGTGGCCAGTTTTAAAAACTTTCAGTTTGACACTCGTACTCAAAAAGTAGGGAGATTTTCCCGAATAAAGGTCACTATAAAATTTGAAATTGCAGTGGAATGCCAGTAAAAAATCTTTATTGCGATAAATAACAATTTTTTCATATATATTTTTATTTATATATCTATGTAATTAATTATTGTAACACAAGGTGACAAAATGGTAATTTATAGACTTACCGTTGCGTTGTTGGAATTGAATTTTAAATAAAATCAGCGATACGTTTCTCTCGTTCCTCACTCATAATAATAATAAATAATTTAAAAATGACATTTTTTTTTTATTGTAATAATTATTTTTTCTAAGCAACCTATGTAGTCATTAAGTAGATAATGATCCATGGGTATGGTATAAGTTCGTCATCCACTTCCCAACATAGAAATAACGGTTCAACTATTATCAGAATGATCCTCATTTCTAGTATCTCATTAGATGAATGAGTCGTCGTTCAATATTTGGTAAACATTTGATCAGCTCTAAATATCAGGCCGTGCCCACTTCTCCACAGCACACATCACATACAGACATCAAACACATCAGTTATTTCAACATATTAGCACCATGTCATAATTCCAAGATTGCTGTTTCGATTCTCTTGAAAACCCTAATATTAAAATCATTATAGCGACAAAGTACTAACATGTACACTGCTAAGTGTACCTAAACACGAAGCGCCCCCGTGTCACGTCAACAATGCATTGCCGCTTCGCCCTTGGGGCGCGGCGCGTGACATCGGAATGCATTCATTAGGCCGCATTGTGCAATGTCCGACGCACGAAATATTTTTAAGGGTTGTTATTGAATTCGTGAATTTTATGGTAGGGAATTATCTTCATAATTTTCATGTATTAGACGTTTAGCGAAATGGACAATACGGCGTAATTGTATGTTATCTTGATCAATATTGATGTCACGTTGACAATATATTGCCGTGTCGCTTTGGGGCGAGGCGCGTGACATCAGAATGCATTAATTAAGGTTTGAATCCGAGACCGGCAGCAGCGACACTCCCATAGAAAATAAATAATAAATAAATACGCCCAACGGTCACATACATAGATCCTAGCCCCTAACTAGGATTCCCTGTATCTAGAGAACCAGAAACTATGAGGACCACAACATCCAGACACGAAACAAATGCTTGCGCTTTTTTTTGCACAAACTTTTGTCCCGTCGCGTGATCGAACACGCAACGTCAGTGGCGTATGAGATTTGAGCCAACCTGCCCAACCACTGTACTACAGAGGCTGTAAAAAATCGACAAAAATTGACGAAATGACAGCTTCATCTGTCGCTGACACACGTGACAACATGTGACCACGCTAGCTGTGTTTCGCATCGCAAGACAGAATTTCGCATCTTGGAAGCTGAATATTCCTCGTCACAATCTGAAAGCGATGACTGGGACGAAAGCGATGTCTGGGAAGACATCTTGAAACCAAATGATGTCCACACCCATAGTCCACGAAAGTGTCATAATGACAGACATCTTTGCGAAAAAACTGCAGTGTACTCTTGTTCCGCAGATGTTTCGCTACCGCAATGGTTTTCCCAGAGAATCTCTGCCGCATACGAATGCATCAATGTACTAAGGGCGTTAGTTTAAAAAAAAAGATTCCTCTTTTCCCTTGTTAGTGCGATGGAGGTAGTACGGAATCCCAAGTATTAAAGTGGTGAAGGAATTGAACTAAAACATAAGATATATACTTAGTTGAAGAAATGTCTTCTGAAACTATAGTTGGATTACTCCAATTTAAACGTGAGTGTCACCCGTAAATTATTATTAATAATGTGTCCAAACCACGTTAATTTTCATAGTAGAAATGTCTTTCGTTGATCGGCCAGAGTCACTATTGTTGTAGGCCTTACAAGATAATATTTTTTTTTACGCTTACAAGGTCTATGTTTGGCCATTCTCGCCTGATATGAAACGATTATGTGGCCTAAGATAGAGCACATAGATCTAGAGAGTGACGGTAGTTGAGTGGCTGCTCAGACCCGTCTTTCTGATGATTCACCGAACATCATCCCGAAACACGACTAGGTCCCTTGACGGCAAGGCTTTGTTCGGTGGGTGGTATTACAACCACGGCCAGATAATATACGTTCTATTCATTTGATCGCAGATTTACTGTGCAAATATTTGATGTACATAAATACACCAAAACTCACCTCGTACCCTCACATCTACCTCTATTGCGCTTCCAGCGCCCTCCTGCGTGCAAATGACACAATTTTGCTAACCGATCGCCCGGAGCACCGCCCGCTTAGATGAAACATGTATGAAATGCTCTGCCTGTCGACGTAATAAACATAATACTGGACAAAGAGTAGTACGAATGGAATGAGAATACAGATGGAACTTCTTAATAATGTATGCCTACCATGTCTAAGCCTTAGATGAGATAAGAAAGTAGGTACTTAAGGATAAAACGCCTATGCCTTTTATTCAATTATGCCTTGATAATATTGTCTTTGTGTTTTTTAAATTGTCAACTGTCACATTAAATTTGATATATAGGCAAATTGCTCTACATTCTTTCGCATACTTAAAGATAGGAAACGAGTTCATCTGGTCCTGATGGATCTGGTTTAAAAATTTAGTTTAATTTAAATTATGCATACATCACCGTGTTTTGGTATGAATAGCACTAACAATGTCACCTGCAAAAATATAAACTTTAAGACGAGAGTTAATGTCTCAGGAGGATAAACGCAGTGGCACTGGCACGCCAATGTTTTAATTTATGTTCTGAGCAGCACTGTAGCTATGCATGTGTAGTACCAGGTGAGTTTTGTTCGTTGCTTTTCAGCATACATTTTTTTCACAAAGCTCTTCTGTTTCACATCGCTACTCTATGACAGTGGTCTAGTTTAATTAAGTCCAGCGTCGGCTTGTTCTATGGCCGCTCAGTGCTCGTATCTATTCGCGTGTTTGTGCGTCCATAACTTATGAGACTCTGTGTTTATTTGCGCTACCCCTTTCATATATTGTATTATCTAGGTAGATCTACTCTTTGGTCATGAGTATATGACTTACGTACCTACTTATTTATATTTGAATAGAGGCACGTGACTCTGTATACAAGCATAAAATAATATGTATCTAAAAAGCCTACGGGCGAAAACCTTATATATTGTCGTCCATAAAATGCTGATTATCATGCAAGATAGTATGTATTTGGTCAATCAGACGTAGAACAAAAATCTTTGATGGTCATGAGTACCAGCCTAACAAATATTACAAGGAGGTCTTTGGCTTCATCGGGTATGACCATGGCTTCGAATTTATTTAGTATAAGTACCAGGCTAGCATATATTACAAGGAGATCTTTTATTTTTAGGGCTATCGTGTATCAGCGGCTCTTACCAACAAAGAAAAATAAGTACGTCCTTCACACTTATAAATGCGAAAGCTTGTATGCAAGTTTTTAGTGAGTTACTTCTTCACGCTGAACGGGTCAACGGATTTGAATGAAATTGGGAATGGAGATAGCTTATTCCCTGGATCAACAAATGGGAATTCCGGGATTTTTTATTCCGGGAAACCACGAGTCAAGTCGCGGGGCGTAGTCAAAAATCAAAATCAAAATCTCTTTAATCATTTTGGCATCACAGACGCACTTATGAACGTCAAATTATCACAATGACTCTACCACCGCATCGGAAAAAGAACCACTACTCAGAAGATACGACAAGAAACGGAGGGGCATATTTTTAGAGATTTTGATTTTTTTTTTGGATTTTGACAATGTTATGTTTCTTATGTACCAGTTGGCTACTATGCAGAAATGGAATGTTCCAAGCATCTTTGTCTTCTATGTAATTACGAACAGTATAGTATATGCTTTTCTCATTAGAACAATCTTAACGCGTAATTTTAATTTATTTTCGTTGAGTCCTTTATACATTTTGGAATTTTATTATAAAAAACGTACGCAGTTGTCCATAAAGGTCTTATTCGTTTTAATCAGTATATACCTAGGTACAACAATCCTATCCTTATTTCTAGTGTTTATGCTATGATGGTCACTATTTACTTTGAATTTGTGGAAGTTAGTTAGTCTACAATATATAGGTTTAATGTTATATATATATATATATATATATTATATATTTTTGATACTAAGTAATTTTGCGCAGCTGTTATAAGCTTCCACGTTGTACCAGGTTTATTTATTTTTAATTGTAACAGAACTTCAAGGTTTGACAAAAAGTGTGTTTTCTTTACAGGTAAGTCACCAATGTTAATATTGACTCAAGGTTATTTGGATAGCTGTGACGTCATCAGGTATGTTTTTACTTGCTTTATACAAATGAGTTTTTGATTGGTCCTGACATGTTTATCGTATTCAATGTAGCTCGGGATACTACTTTGATCATTTAAATTGTACCTTACTACGTTATTATTATGACGTTTTCTTGTTTGTCTGTCTGTCATTCCAGGTGGAATCTTGCAACTTATTTAAAACGTGGTAATAAAAAAATAGCAATGAAGCCATTGTCGACTTTAGAACTTAATCTTTCTATTCCTATCTTTTTTGAGCTTTTTGAAAATAGCATATTCGCGCTTGTCGATGTGTGTTCGCTTAGTTACTACTTCAGTGATTTCGATACAATTTTCAACATAAATAAATAAAGGAAGATTAATACGTTGAAGGCAACGTATTTTGTTTAATTTGCTTACTTGTTCACGTTTACGAACGCAATGATTAATATAACTCTTTTTTTTTAATCCTTTTTTGCATGACATGTTTCATTGATTTTTGTTGTTTTTATAATTTATTTTGACATGTTTCTGTTTAATATCAAATAGTGTAAATTATGTGCGAATTAGTGTAATTGGTTTAGGCCGTACTAGTTTGTAATAAATAAATAAATAAATAAATAATGAGTCAAAAAAAGTAGCGAGTAGCTCCTAGAGGATCCCACAAATCGAATCCCACTTAAAATTTGTCGCATCTAAACCCAGATAAATAGGCTTGTCAAAATCTATAAAATTATTATCTTGAGCTCCCAACGAGTCCCACTCAAATTTAATTTGAATAAAGAATCAAAATGTGCTTTTACACTTGTTTCGGAAAACAAAGCAAAATCGTACTCCATCACTTTTCACTTCTCGCCAAAAGGTCCTGTTATTTATTTTGACCTCCTCTTACTAAAAATTTCAAAGTGTCCAAACATTTAAATTGCTGAAATCGTCGCGTATTAATCACGTCTCCCTCACATACCTAGAAGTGTGAAAGGGACGGCGCGACATTCCGAAATCCAAGGGGTTTAATAAACAACAACGTAATTAAGCCCGCAATGGCAGGCCATACGTAACGGGGGTGGTACCACGTGTACACGAATATAACACACCGATAAATACCATATTATCAAACTATCATATCGAAATATCACTCAGTTACATAAAAAAGGCGAGCATGTCATTTGCCTGATGGTAAGCGCCACGCCTGCACATAACAATTACAGTACCACCCAAAACTTACCATAATACCTATAACCTTAGCCTGGATATACCTTTTCTAATTTCTAACATCATACATATCTTTAAAAAAATGTTATATTTTTCTTATAGGTCAAAAAATTACTTTTTATTCTGAAAAGTCATTTTTTTTCTGGTAGGTGTTAGCGCCCTTCGAGTACCTGCCGGGTTATCCATTATTCACGGGACACCCAATACAAATACATAACATTGTAAAAGTAGTTTGCCAGAAACTATTACTGTTTCATTCCTTGATTTCTGTAGTAGCGTCCCGTATGACAAGTCCATATGTCCGACACACGCGTGCAGGCGAACGCTTCATTTGTCATACGGACGATAGCAAGATGCGGCATCTGTAGAGTGCAGGGTATTGCTTGGAATCAGAAGGACGTCAGACGGTTGGATTGATGTAATTAATGAAGCTTGGTTCATAAGACAGGCTTGTTTTGCATCAATGGTGTTGATGCTTGGTGATTCTTTTTTTTTATATGACATATAGACAAACAACAAGCAGACGGACAGAAGGCCCGCCTGGATTGTAAGCGGATACCGTCGCCTATGGACACCTGCAACACTCGGGGCATTACTGGTGCGTTGCCTACCTTTGAGGACCCTTCTTTTTAAGTACCCCATGTTATAGTTATGATGATATGATGATAGTCCCCATGTTATGATGATAGTGATAAACTAAATTTTGAAATATTTAATGTACTTAAGATTTTAAATAATTAGGAAGAAGAAAAATGATATTGCTCGGGCAGGGATCGAACCTGCGTCTTCGGAATACCGTCCCGACGCCTAAACGCCTTCTTCCTAATTATTTGAAATCTTAAGATTTTCGCCTAGCATATATAATATATGTAATATAATAATAAAGCATTTATTCTCGTATCTTCGCAAATAGGTACAAAATATAGGTCGACAGTATTGTTACAATAATACAGTAAACTAGACTAAACCTGTTTCGCGAAGGCTAGTGTCTGAGGTAGGCATATGATCTGTATCACAGGTCACGAGGCCTCTCTCCACGGATCTAAGATCTGTAGTAAGTACATAATATGTTATAGTAATTTTACCTACTTTTTATTACGTACTTTATAGCACTCGGATATGAATAAATTTGTAGAGTTCCGTAGTCCAACAATGAACCCTTATGAGATCGTTCTGTCTGTCCTTCTGTTTGTCTGTCCTACCTAATCCTTCACAGTCTTTTACAGTTGTGATGTTACATGAAATTTGGTACAATCATATTGACGCTAAAGATCTGAATTTTTAAATAAGCTTTCAATAAGTTTTAATTATGCATTTAGGTAGCTCCCATACGGTAAAGTAATGATACAAAAAGTTTATAACACCCCCTCGTTTGCAGTATCGTACGATAGGTATATTTATTTATTTGTTTCAACTGTTTCAGAAGGTCTAAGTGATATATAGAAATATCTTTTTTAACCTAAGCTTAATACTTAATACATTTGTAGATCAAGATGAAATATAGTTTTATACATAACTTTTCTATCAACAATACCGTTCGCAAGTTGTAATCTACCAAAGTGGCTAATTTCAACGTGCCCCATGTTACAGCTATTTTAAAAAATCATTAGCTTGAAAGAAATAGCAATAGTTTTTGTGAAGTCACTGTTAGGTAGAGGCATACAAGATGACAATAGTTATGTACTAAAGATGTTTTGCTAGAAAGAAGAATGGAACCCCACCACTGACCTTTACCATTAAAAATCTTTGGTGTTATAGTCCAGTCATTTGGTAGTTTTACCTAGAAAGTTTTCCGGGAGTTTTGAAAATTGGTAATTTTATAGATTTTGATTTGCTCTTTCCGAATTTCAACTTTGCCACCTCGTATTTTTCAACAAACACGCGCGATGGAGTACACTCTCCGGCACTCGTACGCCAAAACTATTGACTTTATGAAAAGAAGGTACAGACACAAATTGTAGGTCTCTAGTTTCATTTTGTATATAAGTTTTTATCGTAAAATATGTCGGAAAGGAGGTATTGTCAAAAAATCTGCTTTTAGGCGCCTATTTTTCCAATATAGCGCCCGAGCGGAAAAGTTGAAATTCGGAAAGTGCATATCAAAATCTCAATTCACTCCCGGAAAACTTTTCAGGTAACCAAAATTTTTCAAACCAAATGACTGTACAATTAGTTGAGATATCGTAAAAACTTTATTCAAATTGATTTTTGGGATTTTCGTCTGGATTGATTGATATATTTTTTGTTTGACAAATACCCAACAAAATTTTACGGACTAGAAAATCACGTCAATACGAATTACTTACCTCACACGTTTTACAATACAAAATTACTTGAATACAACAATCAACATCAAGGCGTAAGGTTGTAACCGATGGCTTAATTCCAACGAGTTATTCGCAAGCGGGTGCCCTAATTCCACTGAACGTCTGCATACAAATGGACGTAATTTCGCGCCAGTGACAACCCTGGGGCGCCGAACAAATGTTTGCGGATAGGGTTGAGTCGCTTCACAAACGTGGAAAGAGTTAAGATGAATAGGTTAGAATTGAAACGAAAAAAGGGATGAGGTCAGCGTGTATTTTCTATACTTACTTTAGACAACGTATAATTTTTTTAAATACTTTAGTACCACTATAATAGTAGTGCTCTTTTTATAATGCGATCATGCATAGACATAGACAATATTTTGTCTATAATAATTGCCCATATTTTTTATTATCTGGTTTTTTTGGCTTCTTCTTCACAGTAATCCACCGCGCTTGTATCCCAAATAATACATCAACTCACACGTACTATCATCTCTTCTGTGTTGAGAAATGTCGATTTTTTTCTTGCCGACACAAAATCTGCAAAATAAGTCATTGAAACAAATAATATTCTATCTTGATTTTATGCCTTTGGCTTATCACCAAGGGCGAACTAGCATCGCCAGAGCATATCCAATATTACCCGGTTTGTTTTACGTGTTAATGAGCATCAACCCTACGCTTTTTCACCAATCACGAGCTCGTTTTAGAATCAGGGCTGTCAATTTGAATGTATAAATATTTATATGACCACACGTTTCCGACTGGCGGATTTCTCGTTGATTGCTCATTCTCCTTTTGATATGGAAATTTTGGTTGTACAAGTTGCGTGCGACTATTTGAAAAAGTGGCCTCTGATATTTTTAGCTGCCTCTTGATACTTGCTGTTTTATATACGAGTTGATGGGAAATGAAATTGGTTCCAGAACAATTAACTATTGTACCAAAATACCAATGAATTTGGCTGGGTACAGAATAAAATGAAAATTAAGTAGATAATGCCCAGTCATGCGGAGGGTCAATGTACATACCTACTATACCTAATAGCATATTTTAAGACCTTTAACTTAAATTTAATGTATGTACAATGAATGCAATAAATAAATGAAATATAAATTAATATTTCATAGTACTGTGACTGAATATTTTAGGGAAATTCTTAAAAAAAATTGAGAGTTTTTGGCTATCAGTTTCATTGTAATAAGTAATATCTAAAGTTTATTAAGAGCTTAGGCTTTTGTTTGAAATAAATAAATGATCATTTAAGAGACGTGGCTCTTACATGACGTGGATTTTATTGACATCATATAAACATCGGATGGCCTCCCTTTTTTGGTCAAAACAGGCAGTGGTAAATAACATGAACGCTAGATTCGTTGGCGCTGCGGCCCGTGAGCCTTCGGACCGCTCGCTAAGAGTGCCACTGCTTCATGGCTGACGAGGTATTCCGTATAATCACAAGGCAGATTTCGACAAAACCATCAATCGATATTTATGCAATTTCAATGAAATTCCTAAATATGGCAGCGACTCCTTTATCACCTGCATTGGACACTTTTAATCTATTTTCAAAAAGTTGTGTTTACCATAGCCCTCTGGAACGGAGTAAAGTTTCACCTCGTTATAAGGGTAAAAAGCAGGAAATCATATCAGCGGTAGCAAAAGTTCTAGAGAACGGATTGAGCTCACGCTTCATCATCAATCATCGGTTACTAATATACTGTTTGCTACTCCTAAATGACCAGACATGATGCATAATGCTGACGATGTAACGGCAATAGTAACAGCGCCATCTGTAGACCAGCTTGAGCAGAACCTAAACAGGGTAGCTCACCAGTTAGAAAAGTGGTTACTTGACATTGGACTAGTTCTAAATTTAACAAAAACCCGCTTCATCCACTTCTACCTTGGAGGGTAAAAACCAAGATCCCTGCAGATTTTCGTTGATGGTGGAACAAAAATAGCGGAATGCGCTAGCTCCACATTCCTGGGGATTCACCTAGACAGTGCGCTTACATGGGACTCCCATATTGAAAAAACTTGTGGCCAGCTGGGTAGCGCGTGCTTTGCACTCACAGACTTTTTTTTTTATTTGTCATAGAACCAACAGCACTTAAAAAATTCCACGTTCCACGTGGTTTCTACACCCAAAAACCGGGACCAAAAGGGACTAATCGTTGTGATACACGCGTAAACGTCACAAGACGCGTCTTCCATTTAGTTGATTACATTGTCTTAGTATATAATTCCCTTGCCAATTACTTGAAAATCACTTACCTAAAAACTCCACCAAGTTTGTACCTCTAAATAATTCCTACGACACAACTGTACCACTTTTACGTACTAAATTATTCGTAAGTCGAGATCTCTCGATGCTGCCGCAAGGAAATGACTGTGCGGATTTATTTCGACAAGGTTCTGTTAAGTTCAAGGGGATTAAAGATTTACAACCTTGTTAATGTAATTGGATACGTAGGTGAGTTACTGAGATCTGTGGTGAGTTGAGAACTTTGGTACACGTTATGTTAGTAGTATGTATATGTACATGTGGCTGTACTATACATGCAATCATGTTATCTATTTATTATTTTGTTTGGCTGGATTTCACTTTTGAAAACTTTTGCGTTTGCCAAGAGGATATCTTCCAAAAAATGCTAGCAGTTTGGCGAAATTTAGTTTTAAGAATAGAATAGAATAGAATACCTCTTTATTATAACACCAAAATACAGAAATAATTAAAAACTAAAATAACAACTAACTTAATAATAGTGTCACAATGGGCGGTCTTATCGCTCAAAGCGATCTCTTCCAGACAAACCACAATTTAAGGAATGTAGACTAAAATATATATGGACGGTGTTACTTAAAGATAATTTAAGATTTGGCTGTGTTACTTCATCGATCATCATCAACAGCTTGTAGGAGTCCATTGCTGGACATAGGCCTCTCCCAACACACGCCACAGCCTGATCTTCGGCTCTCCTCATATAGTTGCTACCAGCTACTTTACGCAGGTCGTCGCTTCATCTGGCCGGAGGGCGTCCTACACTACGCTTGCCTATACCACCCGTGAATCACCTAAACACTCCACTCTAGAACATGGCGTCGACTCTTCTATTTTACTTGATGAATAGTTATAAAATAAATAAACAGCATGTACCGAAACTAGTGCTGAAAAAGGAGCGAGTGTGGCTCAGTTGGAGAACGTGCGACTTTCGATCCGACGCACCTGAGTTCGAATCCAGCTGGCCCCGCCTCCAACCACTGATTTTCTTAAGTTATGTGTTGTTTTAGCACTAGCTCTAAAAACGGTATAAAAACCGGCATATCCGAGAATTTAGCACTAAAATTCAAGGACATGTGATATCCACCAACCCGCACTGGGCCAGCGTGGCGGATTATGGCCCATACTCTCTTTATGAGAGAAGGCCCGTATCCCAGCAGTGGGAATGTGATGGAATGATGATGATGATGTGCCAAAACTAGTTCTCCAAGAGATAAAAACATTTCGCTTTACAAACGTGTAAGGAATTCTGGGATAAATATATTTCGCGTCGTATAAACATAATGTACCTACACTATAGTATATGCCTACATATTTATACATCTGCTTATATGCAGTGCATTGAATACGTCCTCGCACTAACGAGACGAGTTAGGGGGAGAACAACTAGCACGGCATAATGAGACGGTGTACATACATACAATCATAAATGTGTTGAATTGAATAGCTTGTGTGTGATATGCTTGTAATTATGTTCCTTGCTCGAGCTAGGCCCATATTTCAGTTTATTTATGTAAATTTTACACGTATTTTTTTATATATATTTTATTTTTATTTTTATATATATATATATTGTTACTGATTTGTATGTATATATCTTGTTATTATTTTTGTATGGCCTTTTAATTTGTTCACTATAACAGATAAATCTTAACTAGGGCAATAAAATTGGCGTTTTTATCGCATTAAGCAATCCCTTACAGAAAACCGTTAATTATTCTTAATTATTTTCTAAAAATGTGACACACCCTTTATATGTTCATATGTTATAAACACGTATTTAATATATTTTTTTGTGTTATAGTTCAGTTTTTTACTATATTTCTATAAATCACAGTGTCACATAAATATTTTAATATAAATTATATGTATGTTAGTACTAAGGTATATTCTTATATAGGACGTAGAATAAGTAAATATCATCTGTAACTTATTTTAATGTTGCCTGAAATAAAGATTAAATAAATATATATATGTAATATAATAAAAAGGTAAGATTATTAAAAAAATATATTATTATTTATATTTATTAATATATTTATTTACGCATTTATTTTATTATTATTATACGTGCTCTATGAAACAACAAACGGGAACGCTTACTCAGAGACTCACTTACATATACCTAAGCAAAACTAAGCAAGTTATAAAGGGGCGTAGAGACGCAAATCCGTATTTATGGCAGCGAAACAATTAGAACACCAATATAATACGCGGTCCATTACATAATATATATTGTGTTTAGCGGGTGTTATAATAATATTGTTTGCTTTGGTAACTGCTTCTTTGGTATATTATTTATTTATTTATTTAATTCTTTATTGCACTATTACAAGTAATGTACAAAAGGAGAACTTAATGCTAAAGCATTTATTAAGTTTAATTTGAAGTGTCAGCACCTTATTTTATAAACTAGTGTCTCTAAAAACCTTGTGATTTGCAATTTTAGAAATCTTTAAAAATATATTCCCGAAACAAATTAAATATTTTAACTTTTTTATATATTTTACTTTTAATGTCCAGGGGCACGGTGAACTTATGTGCGTTGTATTATTAAAATCATTTGTTTCTAAACTGCTGCGAACTATCCTATCGTCGATTATTAATCAATTGTTTTTATAATGGAAATAATTATATTATATTAATTATCTCAATAAATATATAAAACTCGCACTCAATTGCAAACGCCTTGACAGGGCTCATGTACCTACGTACCATATTATTTAAGACCCTACAAATGCAATCAATACATTAATTATGATTTATTATTACATCGCATAATTGACATAACTTCTTAAAATCGCTAAAGATAGAGTAGTAGACCAAAGCAAGCTATTTACTCAATATATGAATAACTAGCTGCGCCCTGCGGTTTCACCCGCGGTTTCCCGGGATAAAAAGTAGCCTATGTGTTAATCCAGGGTATAAGCTATCTCCATACCAAATTTCATCATAATCCATTCAGTAGTTTTTGCGTGAAAGAGTAACAAAGGTACATCCATACATCCATACATCCATTCTTACAAACTTTCGCATTTATAATATTAGTAGAATATATTATATTGTAGGAAGTAGGATCAGGAGTAATAGGAGTAATCTGACAATAATAATATTTTTACTCACATTTTTTGGATCTATCACATTTCATCGCGTCTCTTCTTATGTATTTAGGTAGAGTTATAAAAATAAAACTTGATTTTTATCAATAAAATTTGTTTGAAACTTTCAAAACTTTCAGGATATTTAGTGATACAAATTTAAAACATAACTCCCGGTCATCAAACAAAGTACCCTTGCATCAAGCCACTCACCCGCTCCGTAACAGATGTCGGATGACACCTAATACAAGCAATTTCAAAACATGAATCACTATTCATATAATTACCACATCATTTAAATTAAAAACATAAAGCCCTATCTTAATTTCACAATGAAATTTTTGACATCCCCGATAAGATGTCTCTGTCAGGGCTGTCACACTGCAGTAAAATTACAAATTGGCGTACGGCTTTTTATGCTTAATTTTGTACTTTTTAATTTGCCAAAGTGGTTGTTACAAGGGTAGCATGAGAATTATAACACCCCCGAATTTCCGTGCCTCCGTAGGGGTAAGGGCGTAAAATTCTCGTCGTTGCGTAGGTGCCTACTTCGTAATTTGGCTAAATTAAGTCAAATTGTAATTTAGAACAACCCTTGTTGCCATATTTTAAGTTTCCGGCTACTTACCTTTAATTTAAATTATTTTGCTCACGTTTTGGTAATTTGTTTCGAGTAGTTATAACCTTTGAAATTATTTTGTAAAACATGTTGTACCTATCCACCCTTATTCTACATTACACTGCTGGGCCATACATTTAAAAAATAATTTTTATTAGTAAATTTAATTCAATATTATCAGATCGAAATTAAACACAATAAAATTAATATGTGTAGAATTCTCTTTATTTATATATATATTTAAGTATAATTATTAATTGATGAATACAATTTTTTTTAGACAAATATAAGATATCAAATGCAATATACTTTTCGTACCCTTAATAAAATGTTAAACCATACAATTCAATTCAAGACGAAACGCGACACGAAGAGTCCACGAGACTATATACCTCTTTCACATTTCATCTCTTTGTTTTACGCCTGAACCGTATTCCAACAACCTCTTCAACATAATCTTTTGTCTTATTACCATCATTAAAAAGCACACATCGCATCCCCACCGAAACCTAAGGGCTGCCCAAAATGTTATTATTCGATTGTAAACTCCACGGCAAGGTCGAAAACCGAGCGAGATTATGTTAATGATATGAAAATCCAGCGGTGTTGTGTGCCAACTGTTTCGGAACAAGCGGGGGTTGGCAACCCTAGCGGTGTGACGTCATCTTGCGGGCGTATAATCAAGTGTCTCGTGTCGAGTGTAAAGGGTGGAACAAGTAGACAAATATGGAATAATTGATTTAATCAAGATGGGAGAAGTTGTGTTTGGGGAAATTAAAAATGTTACAGTTTAGATTTTACGAAACTGCCACCTTGAGACATCATTTTTTGAGTTTTAAAACATATTTATTAATTATCTTAATTAAGCTAACAATCACGAGAGAGAGAGAGGATGGGCTATAATCCGCCACGCTGGCCCATTGCGAGTTGGCGATATCAAATGTCATTGAATTTTTGTGATTAATAACTCTTGAACACGCTGATTTTCTCACGATATTTTCCTTCACCGTTTTTAGAGCGAGTGTTAGACCCGCACATAATTAAAGAATAAAGTCAGTGGTGCAAGGCCAGCGGTATTCGAACTCGGGTGTATCGGATCTAAAGTCGCACGTTCTCACACTCAGCCACCTTTGCTCTTCTGACAATGCCGTCATTTAAACCGAAACTTCAATTCGAGACTTGTTTATGTATAGAAAATACTTTTTGACGCCATTTTGACCAGAATTTTCACCGGGTTATGGGTAGAACTTTCACGCAGCTTAGCCCGTGAAAAAGCTTTTTAGCTACTATTTCAAAACTGTATGGCTCAACGACGACAACACCGCAACTTTAATCTCCCACTCTCCACCACGTACTACGTCACGTAGTCCTTAACTCTAGTGCGACGTACGTTATAACATTGCAATTTTAAAGTCAAGCGCGCGACTACAAAGGGAGTACGTAACTCTGATAATGATATGAGATCGCTGCGTAAACATAAAAAAGGATATATGAGATTGCTACGCAATCGGTGAAATTAATTTTTGAATAACAACCATTCCAGGCTTCATTGCTACGAGTTCCGTAGTATCCCGTAGACTTGTGTAGCGATTTTCGTAGACTTTGCAGTCTTGTAGGCACATGCAGTGGCTTGTGTAAAGTTAATCAGCTTTGGTTTAACAACCATTTTCATTTGGCTCTTGCTGCCATGAAAGCTTATGTTGCTTTCTTGTATAATGAGTCATTATATATATGTATATTTATTAACATATATAAAATGACAAGTATTAACATATATAATGACATGTATTAGATATATCTTGATATATAGAGTGAGTGTGGCTCAGTGGGAGCATGTGTGACTTTCGATCCGACGCATACGAGTTTGAATCCCGCTGACCCCGCACCACTGACTTTCTTACATGCTTTTACTCACTCTAACTCATAACATACTCGCTCTAAAAACGATGAAGGAAAAACATCGTGAGGAAACCGGCCTGTCCAAGAATTAATCACAAAAATTCAAGGACATGTGACAACCACCAACCCGCGCTAGACCAGCGTTATGGATTATGGCCCATGCTCTCTCTATCAGAGAAGGCCCGTGTCTCAGCAGTAGGTACGTGATGGGCTGATGATGATGATGATGATGATGATGATTAACATATATGATGACTCATTAGACATTATAATTTGCAGTTACAGAATCACTACTGTATAAATCACGTTTGAGGTTACAGTCAACATACTCGATTGCACTAAATTTATCATTAACAGACAGTCACACAAACAGAAGTTATGTATGTATACGTAGAGATAAGTAAGCAAGATTTAATGTGAACAGCTTCTGATAATATCTCTTTTTCATACGCTTTTATGTGAAAACCTGAATGAGATTATAATATTTTGTGTTCTCGTTTAACGTTCATGTTTTATATGAGTATTATCGGATTGGGGAATGTTCAAATAAATGCTGATCTCGTGTCTTTTTTTTTTTTTTTTACGCTTAATAGATCCATGTTTGGCCACTATCTCGCCTGATGTGAAGCGAAGATGTGGCCTAAGATGAAGCACATAGATCTAGAGAGAGACGGCAGTTGAGCGGCTGCTCAGACCCGTCTCCCCGATGGTTTACCAAACATTATCCCGAAACACGACTAGGTCGTTTGACGGCATGGCTTTGTTCGGCGGGTGGTATTACAACCACGGCCAGAGCCTACCACTCCAAAGCGCGTAAGCGGGTCCTTTTAAATACGCTTTACGGCATTCAAATAACATGGCTTTCTGTAATATAATAAGCCTAATATAAATGGGTAAGTTGGTATTAGGTACTGTATTCCGATTTGAAGGGCATTGTACATTATATAACATTGAACAATGCTTTATTGTACACCAAAC
The DNA here is from genome assembly GCA_951640565.1 of Petrophora chlorosata. Classification (NCBI taxonomy): domain Eukaryota; kingdom Metazoa; phylum Arthropoda; class Insecta; order Lepidoptera; family Geometridae; genus Petrophora; species Petrophora chlorosata. Next base: position 15,770,482 of record OX621202.1, on the reverse strand, counting down.
AAAAATAATCAGCAGGTACATGAAAACAGCTTAAAAACTAAAGTATTAATTATTAGTAAGTAGTGATAAGGCAGGCAGGTTCAGAAGTGAACTTTTGGCTTACCTTAGTTTCGCCATGTAATGTGTTGGACTAAGTTACATGTGTTGTGAATATAATTATATAAATAAATAAATAGTATTAGTAAGTTTTTTAAGTATGGGTGGACTTATCGCTCAAAGCGATCTCTTCCAGTCAACCTTTGGATGGAGTTAAATAACGGAGTGAGAGATTGTAGTAGTCAGGGAAATTACTGAGCATTACGAGACTTAGAGCGATCGTCTCCGGGTAACGAGCGCAAAGTAGTACTGCGGAGGATGTTGCAAAACATAGTTCTACGTGTTGTTAACGTGTTGCATGCCGTCAGGTAAAGGACGGGCTCATCTTGTCATTCAATTACATAAAAATTTAAAAACCCCCTACACAAAAATCCTATAAAAAGTAAAAAAACATCTGAACCAATTTTAATAAAACATCAAACATCGTCTAAGAGCCACCGCTAGTAAACCTGCTTTCAATAAAAAAACCGCATCCAAATCGGTTCACCCGTTTAAGAGCTACTGTGCCACAGACAGACTGTTGAAGTAGAGCGCAAACGTTCTATAATCTATATAGTCTGTGGTTTGTCTATGGTCACTTCCCTTCATTATCATTAACTAAGCATTTTGTATCGCCTACAATTTACGAATTTAAAACCTTGTCAAAATAATTATTTATCGCCGATACACAGACAGACACACTTTTTTTTTTATGTAACTTAATGACGAGACGAGCTGGTCGTTTGCCTGATGGTAAGCAATACGCCAGCCCATAACAATAACAGCACCACCCATAACTTTGTTTTGCAAAATCCTGCGCATAGTGCACATAGTGCACATATAGTGCACATAGTGGTTAAACTTATAACACCCCTCCTTTTTGCAACGGGAGTTAAAAACTGTAATTCAAACAGTAAGCAGTAGTGCGCAAGCATAACTGTGTTCCGGTTTGAAGGGCATTGTAGCCAGCGAAATTACTGGGCATTATGAGACTCAACAGCTAATTGTCTCAGGGTGACGAGCGCAGTGCAGTGCCGCGCAGGATTTTGCAAAACAAAGTTCTGGGTGGTGCTGTTATTGTTATGGGCTGGCGTATTGCTTACCATCAGGAAAACAACCAGCTCGTCTCGTCATAAAGTAACATAAAAAAAAATTCGGGCTCTCGTCCATTGGATGAAAATACGCACAAGCTGTCACTCGTCAATACAATTTTTTTTTTCCTTGTATGGTTTCATAGTCATTATGATCCCCATTTTTATTACAATCTAGCCAATTGATTAGGCTAATAAGCAATTTAAATTTAACTTAAATTGACTAATAAACGAATACTAAGAATGTGTCCATTAACTCTTTTCTTATTGTCTCTATTAAGACGAAAACACTTTGTTCTTGTGTTCTGTATGGGTAGCACTTGTACTACACTACACTAACTCAAACAGTTTTGTTCTTTTAAGTCTTCTCACTATATCCGTGTGGTCGAGGAGGTGGATTGCCTCGACGTTCACATGATGATGAAGCCTATGTTCGTGGGTTTCGGCATATTTTTTTATTAACTTTATCGACGAACTCTAAGAAATAAGAAGGAGATCGTCGTTTCTAATGTACCAGGGTGCGTTCACAATTTCCCTTAATACTTTATTCTGGAAGCGTTGTATGATTAATATATTGTTCTGTTTGGTGCAGCCCCACAGCTGTATACCATAAGTCCAAACTGGCCTATTAGGACTTGTTTGTATAGTATCAATTTGTTGTATGTTGACAGCGTGGAGTGCCTTCCAAGCAGCCAATACATTCTTTTAAAGCGTAAATCTAATTCTTCTTTTTTTTTCTTGACGTACATAAGTAACAATACAAGTCTGACTTCGTATTTTGTATTTTACTTTAGAAATAACTTAACTTTCGCCTCCATATGAGTCGAGAGTATACTTTAATGAGCTTTTATATCACACAGATTTTATTTCATGCTCCGTAAGTCATACGCTAAGAAAATTTTAAGACGGTAACCTCATTTTGTGGAAATATTAAAGCGTGGCGCGGTTGTAAACATACAATTTATGTGCCTTTAAGTATGTTACTAAAGGTCTTTTTTCAGGGTTCCGTACCCAAAGGGTAAAAAATGGGACCCTATTACTAAGACTCCGGTGTCCGTCCGTCTGTCTGTTTGTCTGTCCGTTTGTCGACAGGCTGTATTTCATGAACCGTGATAGTAAGACAGTTGAGATTTTCACAGATGATGTATTTCTGTTGCCGCTTTAACAACAAATACTAAAAAACAGAATAAAGAATTAAAAATTATTAATTAAAAATTCAAAGAATCACCCTCGCAATTCAGCGACGCAACGCCGCGCCGCCAGCATTTTGGGCACGTTGCCGGACGACGGGTATCGGTTGAATTATTTGTAGGCCATTCAGTTGGCTCAACCGATACCCGGCATGTACATAGTATTTAATATCTTTTAGTTTAGTTTTCAAATTATAAAGCCTTTTTTATATTACATTTTAATTATTATGCTACGATGTTAAAAACAGGATAAAAGAAATATTTAATGGGGCTCCCATACAACAGACATGATTTTTTGCCGTTTTTATAGATAATGGTAGGGAACCCTTCGTGCACGAGTCCGACTCGCACCTAGCCGGTTATTATTATTATGCAAAATATCCTCATCACCAGGCAACATGAACCAGATATTACTTACCGTCATTTATTCTACAAAAACAAAGAAGATACATAATCCAACTCGAAAAGTTCAGCGATAAATTAATGAAGTTCATTCAGGCGTAGCTTACATAATACACCCCTAAGAGAGGGTGTTTCCTCCTAAATAATTACCCTGGAGCAGTTTGCGTAATAAATAATACTTATAAACCGATTCTAGCTCATATTACTGCGTAGCACTTAGTTCGCTTTCAAACGTAAAGGCGTACGGTGTAGCGGATTCTTAAGCGCTTGAGCCCTTTTGTGACTGCTTGTCACATCACAAGGAAAACTGATGAACAGCGTGCCCTTACTCTGTTGACATTGATTAAGATTTGTATTAATTTAGAAAAAAATATGGTTTCCTTGTTTTGGAATATGATGAGGCCTGGTTATTCGAAAAATATAACTTTTGAATTTTGAATCTAAATATGTAAAGAAAAACTTATCCCTGCTTGTTTGTGAATTTTTTGGCTTAATTTCATTTGGCATCATATTAAATTATCTGCGGCTAGCCTATGAAAAGTATCCTATGTGTTTTCCATGTTTACGAACTGTAAAAACCAATGTATCTCATAAAATTATTGAAAGAATGGCCGTGTAAAATAATAAAAGTCATATCTAACGCATTTTGTCGTTATCTCTGATGTTGAATCACACATATTATAAATGCGAAAGTTTGTGTGTAGGTAAATGTGTGTTTTAGTTGCCTCAAATGGAACTCATTGGCCGTCTTCTCTGTTTCCTGATAACTACCACCTGGGTATCTTCAAGGCCAGAGTGAATAGTTATCTTCTAGATCTACGTGCTCCATCTTCGGCCACATCGTCGCTTAACATCAGGCGAGATGGTGGTCGTAACGTAGACCTATCTTTCGTAAAAAAAACCTCTACACGCCGCAACGGCTGAACCGATTTGGATGAAAACCCGGAAAATCGCCACGTGAGTGCACGAACGAACGAGGTGCAGCTAGTGCTTCGTATATGTCGCTTGCAGTTTGAAGTTAATCTTTCTTTTATCAATGATTTAGATTATTTTACAAACACGAGATTTTAATTTTACACACACGAGATTTTAGCATGTGGTTTTTTATAATTCCAATGAAATGCATAAATACGACACGATGAATACACATGAACAATAAATAAACCTTGTCTAAGTTACTAAGACATTTATATATTACATTTTAAATTTAATATTTAGCCAAGTCTGTTCACAGCTCAGCTAATTCATTTTATTCATGATTCAGACAATGTCTATATTTGTTAGTAAAAATACATGTTCAAAAATGTTAGTATATAATTAATTAGCTACATTATAATTACAAAATAAAATCAATAAAATAATCAATAATGTCAATAAAATAATCAATTACAAAAAAAGAAATTATGAGCGAATAGTTTCTAAATAAAGCAAGATGATTTCAAGACCATTTTTTTAATACCTATTTTTAATATAAAAGTTATTTAATCCTCCTGAAATTCAACAAATTGAATAAAACGTTGAATTTTGTAATCCTTTCACAAAATTAATCCGTAGCGAATCGCTTTCATATATAGTTCGATTAAATGGAAGTAATAATAATTTCGCAGGAAGCTCAATTTGTTTGCGAACGGTACTCGAAATTAATTAGTGATATTGTTGACAGTATTTTTTATGGAATTGAATGACGAGACGAGCTGGTAATTCGCCTGGAGGTAAACAAAATGACTGCCCATAACATAACAGTATATATACTCTAACAGTTGTGTTTATTTGCTGACATTATAATATCTAGTTATACATCCTCCAGAACCGTCTGTATTAGATTAAGCGCTGACTATGCATAACCTGATGCGATTCTCAGATTTACGCCCACACAGTGGCACTTGCTTGCACCTTTGTATTGTTATTAAGAAAGTTAGATTAAATCGAGCCTCCAAATCGGCTACACGCTTTTTCATTTTTTATTTTAATTTTTAAAAACCTGTTTCCCCTACGTGGAAATTTGACTGGCGCAGCCGGGTCGGATCGTTTAGGCTGCCCGTCCTTCGTCGTGAATTCGGGTGCTCATAATATACCCAAAAACGCGAAATTCGGCGCGATATAGTCGTGGAACGATCCGCGAACCAAATAAATTCGTCAAAGTTCTTACGGTGGTGTCGAGTATGGGAGTAGCGGTCGGTTGGTAAGTAAGACTCTTTGCCTTCCTTTCCATAATCTCTCCCATATTTTTCATAACAGGGTTATAATATAGTTCATTGTTATTTTGAGATCAAACATCTCTCATTAAAACGTATCTGGTTGGTATAAGCTTCTACCAAGTGCCTTATCTAATTCTAAGAAAGTCTGACTGAGACATAGAGTAACAAATTTATAGAGAGGAAATATAAATTAAATATTTTATTTAGGACTATTACATTTTATGTTCTTATGTAATTTTATTGACTGTGTGTTTTATACTATATTGTTTTATTGTGTTTTTACGTGTTTGTGTTTTGTGTTATAATATTTTTGTGTCCGTATTCGAATTATTCAAAATTCTATTGGCATTTTTCGCCTCTAGTTTGTGCGTTACTCTACCAAAATGAGCAATCCAGTCGATCCACAAGATGCTCCGATACCGGACCCATCACCTACTACTACGACGGTGACAGTTATACCCATTCCAAGGGAAATGCTACAGCTTATCCCGTTTTTTGGCGGTGATAAGCGACAGTTAAGTTTATTTTTGAGAAAGTGCGAATATGTGATCAATCGTTTTAGGGGTCACGAAGAACAAAACATATATTTGTTGCACGCTATTACAAGCCGGTTGACTGATAATGCAGCCGCGCTCTTATCAGAAAGAGAAGACGTGGGTAGTTGGACCGCCTTAAAGGAGTTGTTACAACAACACTTCGGTGATCCGCGGAGTTTTGTTTTAAAAATATCTTTATTACTCATAATAATTAAAAATTGTACAAATACTAGTGTAGGTTTAGCCTAGTAGTACAAAGCAATACAATAAAATTATTATTTTGCAAGCAGTTTGCTTATTAAAACTTAAAACATGGGTGTTCAACTATTTAAACATGATTAGTACAATAATTACAATGAATACAATTATAAATTATGTAAGCTTTAGTAGAACATTACATTTTAAATCTTAAATAAAATTAGGAGGTATATGCCAAACGACGGTAGGTAAATAAATAAGTGCGCGAACGCAAAGCGTGCGGCAGTAGGCAGTAAGCAACAAGAACGTATTGTATGTGAGTAACACCAACACAAGCGCGCGCAGTCCACTGCGATTTGCGCGTGCCATTCCGCTCCTTCATATCTCTAGATAATACGGGCGCATATGGCGCGCGCGCGCGCATGCGGAGCACGCACACATGCGCGGGCGACAGTTTCTATTCATCGCACGCGAGGAACAAGTGATGGGGTAATTTGTATCGATGGTATTTGTCGATGTAAGTTAAATTTATTTTGCGTGTTTTACAAATATTTTTAATTAATTTATTTTTGTTTTTAGGATTGTTATAAAGATAGAAATTTTTCGACAATTTATAAATATATGTGCTTATGCTGGGTAAACCTATTTTTAAGTGTAATTTGTCAAGATTAGTATATAAAGGGGTGTTATAAGATAGTTTTATAGCTTTATTTTGAATAATTTGAAGTTTGTTAATGTTTGTGGAGCAAGTACTGCTCCATACAGGACATGCGTATGTGATACAGGGCCGGACTAGGGTGCGGTAGATATTTAATTTTGTAGTACTACTGAGACATGAATGCCTATTTAGTAGTGGGCTTAATGCATTAAGCGCTTTGGTCCCTTTCAGGCTTAGTTTTGAAGTGTTCACTGACCAATTGAGCTTATTATCCAGAACGACACCTAGATACTTCACCGAGCGACTCCATGGAATATTGTAACCATTTATCTTTAATGTACGTACGGGAAGCGAACGCTGCCTGGTAAATAATATAGATTCAGTTTTGGAAGCATTAATTTTTAGTTTCCATTTTTGGAAGAAAGATAAAAGGAGGTCAATAGATAATTGCAGGCGATCTATAATCAAATCGATATCTTTCGATGATGTGTATGAAGCAGTGTCATCTGCGAAGCAAGCCAGGTTTGTCCGAGTTTGTATTGGGATGTCATTTATAAAAATTAAAAAGAGGTGCGGCCCCAGAATTGATCCTTGGGGTACCCCTGCTGGCACAGGTTTAGATAAGGAGGAACAATCATTAATGTGGACTTTAAATGAACGGTCAGATAGGTAGGATTTGATCAGTTTGACAAGAGGCATAGGTGTGTTTAGCATAATTAGTTTGTGCAAGAGGGCTTCGTGCCAAACTGTGTCAAATGCCTTTTCAATATCCAACAGGAACATACCAGTGGATTGTTTAAGGTTCAAGTTGTGTGTCACAGCCTCTGCAACTCTTGCCAGCTGCTGAACTGTAGAGTGGCCTTCACGAAAGCCGAATTGCTCGTCTAGGAGTAAGGACTCCGAGACACGAGTCAATCGGATGTATATGAGTTTCTCAAACAATTTGCCTAAGCAGGGAAGTAAACTGATAGGGCGGTAAGACGCAGGATGAGAGGAGTCTTTGCCAGGTTTATGTATCGCAATTACTTTAGCTGTCTTCCAAACCGATGGGAAATAGTTCAGATTTAAGCAAGCATTGAAGATCTTAGTTAGCAGTACAATGCACTTTTGAGGGATATTTTTTAAAAGTAAATTCGAAATATCATCAGGTCCAGGAGCTTTTCTGGTTATCAGTTTTTTAATAATTTTTTTGACTTCAACAGGGCGAATAGGAGTTATTGCGGAAAATGTGTCGGAAGAATAATTATTCAGTGCTTTCAACGAGTGGTCAATGATTGGTTGCTCGCTGCTAGTCCAGGCATGTGTTAGTAACATGTTATTGAGGAATGTGTCTGCGAGAGCATTACACTGTTCCTGCTGGTTTGTGGTTAATGATCCGTCCATTGTTTTGAGGGCAGGGATGGCAGAAGAAGAAGTAGACTTCAAGGTTTTCACGACTCTCCACAGGTCAGCACTAGGATTATCGACTCTTTTTAACTTCTCAGTCCATTTTTTGTCTTGGTGGGCTTTTAACGAGATGTTGATCTCAGATTGAAGTTGATTAATTTCTTTATTAAGCTGTTTGCGAATTATGGTATCAGGTTCGATCGCGGAGTAACGACGTAATCGGTTTTTACGCTGAATCAATCTTTTAATACGACGCGGCAGTGCTGTGTGACAGGGCTTAAAAGTTGACTTAGGAACACTTGAGTCTCTAACATTTATTACAGTGCTTTGGAAATATGAGATGGTCGAATCAATTTCATCTGTAGTTTGATACACTTGGGAAGAAAGATAAGTATTATTATTTAATAATTCACGATATTTGGTCCAATCAGCTTTGGCGTAGTTAAATTTAGTAATAGATTTACGAGTAATAACTGTATTAAAGTTAACAAAAACAGGGAGGTGATTTGATGACAAAGCGGGTATTGTGACTATGTCACTAATTGTATGAAAGTTTTTTGTGAGAAGAAGATCGGGAGTGGACGGTTTGAGTTCAGCACGGTAGTGAACGAGAGTTGAGTCTAGAGGACCATGGATAACAAACTCATTGCCTAGCATGTGTTCGTAAAGGCGCTTGCCGTGTAGGTTAGGAGGCCCAGCAGACCAATATGGATGCTTAGCGTTAATGTCACCCATGACTATTACACGATTTCCCGTGGACATGAGTGAATCAAAGTCGCTGGTTAAGAGAGGCATGTTGGGGGACTGGTAGACAGAGAATATTATGACGCTACTTCCGGCTATGTTAAGGGAGATACCTATTACTTCAAGGTTGCTGGTAGTAGGGAAGGGTATAAGGCTATGAACTAAATCAGACCTTACTAATATAGCTACACCTTGACCAGTACTATTGCAACGTTTGTCCTTGCGATAGCAAGTATAGCCCGATATAGCTAAATTTGAGCGATCAGTCAAACGCGTTTCGCAGAGCCCGATAATATCTATGTTAAGTTCACTTACCACGAGGTCTGTAAGTTCTTGTTGCTTACTGCGAACGCCATCAGCGTTCCAAAAAAGTACACGAAGGCCATTATAACTAAACATAATGACCTAAGTGGGTTAAAATTAGAATCACTTTATCCATAAAAGTTTTGCACTTGATAAATTCTTGTTTGAGAGACTTGATGGTACTAAGTATTTCCAACATTTCAGCGGTTGCTAGATCGTGTGTGTCCATATTTTCAGCAAGAGAAGCTTCTTTAAAATTTGGCTCTACTTTACTCAGCGTGGGTACTCCCTCTAAACTTTGAGGTTTATTTATTTGCCTTTCGGGCTTTAAATTAGGTCGAGGAAAATCTTCCTTTTGGGACCTGGAAGTTTTTGCGTAGTCTTTATCAATGGTGGTGACTTGAGCCCAAGTCTTCTTATTTGCTGCAGACATAGGCATGGAAGTAACTTCCACTCTGGATGTGATCGTCTTACGTACTATATCGCGTTTTGATTGGATACGTTCAAGGTACTTCAATCTTTCTGTGCACTGAGCAAAATTGGCTGGGTGATTTTGCTGGCAATTACAACAGCGAGCGGGTTCCTCTCTATCTTTTTTCTGGCATTCCCAAGTAGGGTGATCTAGCGCACACTTAACGCATCTTGCCGGTCGGTTACAGTTTCTCGAAGCGTGTCCAAAGCCTTGGCACCTAAAGCATTGGGTACCTGCTTTGTTGCTCGGCTTGTATCTCTGGATTTCTACTACACAGTTCAAGAGGTATTTGATTTGTTTAAATTTACCCATGTCTGTGCCGGTTGGCAGTTGAACAAGTAGAGGAGGGCATTCAGTGGGGTACAATGTCTTTAGTTCTGAGATGGTTGCACCAGCAAAGCCGATTGAAGCAAGTTCGGCTGGTAGGTTTGATTGGAGAAATTTGGGCAGCCCTTTTAAGACAGCTTTCGGTAACTTCTCGTCTTTTCGTGAAAATGTATGAAATGCAACGTTCTCTTTAAGAAGACCTTCTTTAACTTGTTGGTGGCCTTTACTCGAGTAACATTGAACTTTCACTCTGTTGCGCCCTTTGTATTGAAGGTGAAATCCTTTTTCGTACTTTTCTATTACATCTTTAATGCTCTGGTGGCTCCAGTCACCCAGAAGCTCTATCAGGATTGGTGGAATTTGGTTGATCACCTTCTTCTTTGTAGCTTTTTTAAAAGACTCCGTAGCTACATCTTCAACAAGTAATCCGCTGAAGCGATTAGTTGTTTCAGTTTCCTTGTCCTTGGGGCAATCTTTGGAAATCGCAAATTTCTTCGGCTGCCGCCACTGGTCAGTCACTGCCGACGCTTCTTCCCGGGGTCTTTTGCTAACCAGATTAGGGTTAGACGACGATCTACTCAGGAACTGATCCATGTTGTTATCGATGACTTGTCGAGAGCGCCTTGGTACATCACTAGTTGTATAGAACCGGTACGGAAAAATACGGAGTGGTAGCTCGGTACGTGCGGTTGCGGGGGCAACCGAACGCAGAGTGATCCGCGGAGTGAAGAGTGCATAAGTATAGAACTAGAGTCGTGTAGGATAAAATCCGGAGAATCGTATTTGGACTTTTGTAATAGAGTGCAAAATATTCGATCGCTACTTATCTCAAAAGTAAATTTATTACATGATGCCGAACTTAGACGCGCCAAAATTGCGATTTACAACAACATGGCTTTAAATGTATTTATGTATAATTTGTCGGAGAATATGGTTCACGTCGTCAGACAAAAATCACCAGCAACACTTGAATACGCCCTTAGCATAGTGCTCGAGGAGGTGAATTTTCACGAACAATATACGTTGCGTAATCGTATGTACGGTAACAGTTCCGTACAAAAACCACCCGCAGTTTCGGGACTAGGGTTTAAATTCGGTAACACTCCTCAAATGACGTCACTTCAGCCAACGGGTTTTAAACAATTTCTGCCTCAAAATATTGGCACACCACAAAAGTTTACCTTTGGTATTCCACAAAATACACAAAACATTAGACCTCAATTTGGACAACAACAACAGTTCGGATTTAGGCCTCAATTAGACTACCGTCCCCCGCAGTTAGGCTATCGCCCTCAATTTGCCCCACAACAACAGTTCGGGTACAGGCCGCCCCAATTCGGTTATAGGCCACCACAATTTGGCTATAGACCTCAGCTAAATTCTGGTATGGCTCCACAACAATTTGGTTACAGACCTCCTCAGGTCCAAAAGCCTCAACTTCAGACCACTGACGTGTCAATGAGGACGGCGCCACCGCTTAGCAAACCACAGCAAGGTTTTAGGTTGAATGAATTGACTTTTGACGAGAATGTACGACAGTATTATGATGAAAGTTATTATCAGGATGAGTACTACGGTTATGACGATATGAACGGAGCGCATTGCGATGACGAATATTATATTAATATGAACGGACAGGGTGACGAAACAGAACAGACTGATGTACAGACTGCGGATTTTCGCGAAATTGCCTCGAAGGACAAGAAGTCTTAGAATTAAATTGTGATCCAAATTTAAAGCTTCCTTATGTGTACTTAGAGGAGATAGATGCAAAAATGATGATAGATACCGGAAGTATGAGATCTTTCATCAGCCCCCGAAAAGCCTATCAATATTTCGGTGACTTCATACGCAAAGAACCATTTCAAGTGGTTAGTACTCATGCATCCAGTAGACATGATGAAGTTATAGAGATTCCCCTCTTGCCTACTTTTAACAGCGACGATTGGCACAAATTTTATTTGTATGACGTAGACGCACGCTATGACGGACTAATTGGAAACGACCTTTTACAACAGTTAGGCGCGGTAATTGATTTAAAAGACCAACGTTTAAATACGAATACGGCATGTATTCCAATAATCAATAACAATTTGAACTACGTTATTGAACTACCACCACGATCTGAACAACGGGTCAAATTGCCCATTGATCAATACTCAGGTGAAGCCATACTGGATTTCAAGGAGTTCGCTGACGGCTTACGAATGCCTAGTGCAATTGTGAATTGCACTAATGGTTACGCCTCTACTATCATACAAAATACATTAGATCTACCAATGACATTGACGATAGGACAACCTTTCATGGTAGCAAAATACGACACGACTGATACTGACAGTAACCTCAACTTTACTGAACACAGGACTGACATAGAGACTGAACAACTGTTAGAACAAAACTTACAAAGACTCAGACTGGACCACACTAACAATGAAGAACGTGAAAAGATAATGAAACTGTGTAATGAGTACAAAGACATATTCTATTGTGAGGAAATCCCTTTGAGTTTTACGAACCAAGTCAAACATAAACTACGTACTAAAAACGAAGATCCCATTTTTATCAGACCCTACAGACAAGCCCCTGCACAAGTAAATGAAATTAACCGACAGGTCGATAAATTACTAAAAGATAATGTGATCCAGGAATCGCATTCACCCTGGAACGCACCAGTGCATCTGGTTCCAAAAAAAATGGATGCCTCCGGAGAGCCTAAATGGCGAATGGTTGTAGATTTTAGACGACTTAATGACATCACCGTTGACGACAGATATCCCCTACCTAACATCACTGACTTGCTTGACAAACTAGGGAAGAGCTGTTACTTTAGCACGCTTGATCTGGCTAGCGGCTATCATCAGATCGAGGTGGAGGAGCAAGACAGAGAGAAGACTGCTTTCAGCACCCAAAACGGCCACTTTGAATTCTTGAGAATGCCGTTTGGTCTCAAAACTGCTCCGGCCACTTTCCAACGAGCCATGTGACTTTGAAATCCATGGCATCAGAATTCGACATCATCATTCCTTTACGGAGAGCGACCTTGCAGAACCGATACCGATCATCGACCTACCTCAGTTAGATACAAGTACGAGCAAAGATATGAACGCGCGTCTATCAGGTGCACATGCACTGAACATGCGAAGAATAAACTTAGACGAAGTGAACTATATGGCACATGCATTAAAACATAGTGAAATGGTGAATAGTGTTATGAGAGAACCGGACTCTAATTTAAGTGTAGTTTTGTTAGTTTTATTTAGTGTAGTGTTGCTATGTGTTATTGTACTTTTGATATTTCGTCATAAGATTTTATTGTGTACGAGAAATTATCGGATTGCTACTAAAAACGAACAAACCGATAATTTCCCTCTTAGGGAGGGAGGAGTTATACATCCTCCAGAACCGTCTGTATTAGATTAAGCGCTGACTATGCATAACCTGATGCGATTCTCAGATTTACGCCCACACAGTGGCACTTGCTTGCACCTTTGTATTGTTATTAAGAAAGTTAGATTAAATCGAGCCTCCAAATCGGCTACACGCTTTTTCATTTTTTATTTTAATTTTTAAAAACCTGTTTCCCCTACGTGGAAATTTGACTATCTTCCTTCATGTTGATGCTGACCGTTGAAACCATGTGATGATTACAAGTCTGGTGGCCAGAGTCCTGTTAAAGACAAATTATAGACGGTAGTTGGATATTACCAATTATACAATGCAATACAGAACAAAAATGCTTTATGGTACACCGAAACAAAAAAAAATATCAAGGTACAGGAATTGACTTACAAACTATAGTACAACCGGCGGATTTATCGCTAAAAACTATTTTTCCAGTCTACCATATTCTATTTTACTTTTTAGTATTCATGAATTTTTTTTATATATTTTTAATTTAATATTTTTATGTAAGAGATTACTCATGAATCTTTGTTACTGCAATAAAGAATTATTATTTTTATAAATATTTTTCATCGAAAGTTTTGTGAAACAGTAACTTTATTTGTACTATTTACAAAACGACAGAAGCAACAAAACAGGAGGTTCATTTATAAAGGCATTTTTTAATGTTTAATTACGTTGAAATACATGTTTACAACAATTGTAATATTTTGTAGCAAAAATATTCAAATAAATCAGATTTGTGGAATTTGTTTAGCCATTAAACAATAGAAAAGCTATTGTTTTCTTTTGCCTGCGAGTCAAATAAAAATTTCCAATTTGGATACTGCAAAATTTATGATATTGTTTGTAGAATTAAGAAAGATATTGTTGTATGTAGAAAGACTTTCAATATAATGCAATCGACGTCTATAAATGCATAATAGAAAAATTCCTTGAAACAAAACTTAAAAAAAGTAGTTGCAACGATTTGACTTGCCGTTTACAATTCACAGCGAAAGTATTCACATTTTTTGTCGATAGTTCAATTTGTTTGAACGAATGAACTCGGAATCAATTAGCGGAACGCGCGGCCAGGGCGGATATTGCATCCCGCCCTCGCGTCGCGTTGCAATGCTCAGTGATATTACGGAGATTGTATAACCCACATATATACTTTTAATGAATATACTTTTGTTGCATATTTAAAATAATTATTTTGGAAAGAGTGTAATTAAATATGACACCCTCTGTGGTGTAGTGGTTGGGCAGTTTGCCTCAAATCTCATACATCACTGAGGTTGCGGGTTCGATTCCCGCGGGACAAATGTTTGTGCACAGAAAAATAAAGCGCAAGCTTTTGTTTCATGTCTGGGTGTTGTGGGACCATGGTCCTCATAGTTCCTGGTTCCCTAGATGCAGGGAATTCTAGTTAGGGACCAGGATTTATGTATGTGATCGTTGGGCGTATTTATTTAAATACTGGATAGTCAACGTAAGGTTTGCTCATTATCAAACTCGACAATTCTATTTTTAACTGACTACAATAAAGGCGGTTCTCAATTCGACTGTATTTTTTATGTTTGTTACCTTAGAACTCCGTTATTTATAAATCGATTTGGACAATTTGGCGTTGAGTTCATAGCTACATTGTGATCCCATATAAATGTCATCGATATTCGACCTTGGACTTCGAAGATACATCAGAACAGACAACGGTTTTTTTTTTGTTATAGAATGATTTATTTTATTTAGAGCGAGTGTGGCTCAGCGGGAACTCTTGCGCCTTTCGATCAGATGCACCTGGGTTCGAATCCCGACTCGGCCCTGCACCAATGACTTATAGTTAAGTGCAGATTTTGCACGCTCGCTCTAAAACGGTGAAGGAAAACATCGTGATGAAACCCGCTTACGCGCTTTGGAGTGGTAGGCTCTGGCCGTGGTTGTAATACCACCCACCGAACAAAGCCATGCCGTCAAGCGACCTAGTCGTGTTTCGGAATGATGTTCGGTGATCCATCGGGGTGACGGGTCTGAGCAGCCGCTCAACTGCCTTCTCTCTCTAGATCTATGTGCTCCATCTTAGGCCACATCATCGCTTCACATCAGGTGAGATTGTGGCCAAACATAGATCTCAAAGCGTAAAAAAAAAACATGCAAATCCTTCGACAAACATACAAAATAAATGCCAAGACATCTTAGTTGTCTCTAACAACAAGATTTAGCTTCGCTCGGTTAATTATGTCTATACCAGTTCATTAGTTAGGCAGTCTGCAACACTAGATTTAACTATTTGTATCTCATCTTAAAACGGCTAAGACTCACTGTAATCGTCGAAAATTACTCCGAACAGGTTTCGGACATTTTAGAAGTCCTTCTTCACCCATCACCGAACTTACGAACATCGCCAAGCGGGCGCGAACTCCACCGACGCCGCCCGCCGCGTCTGCAAAGCCGCGCACACGCCGCCAGTTACGTGCGAGCGCTCGCGACCTACGCCGCGGTTTGATCTCATAACTCCCAGTAGAAGGACTTCTAAAATGTACGAAAACTGGTCGGAGTAATTTTCGACGTTTACAGTGAGTCTTAGCCGTTTTATATCAATAATGATTAATAACACTCTTGAAACTTTTCAAAATCTATTTGTATCTCGTCTCTATTATGCAATATGCACATTTTTTCAACTTCGATTTTAACGGTATTTCAGTTTACTGTTCGCTTTACTGCGCGCAGTAGTTACCATATGGGCCCCACTGATAACAGCGGCGTTCGTTTGTTAATGGCGGGCGGAATTGATGGGTCCGCGCTTAGCTTTTAATCTTATTGAGTCCGTGTATTGTGAGGACCAATATTGGTGAGTGCAAAGTTATTGGCGAGCGAATTCATTGGTGGTTCTGGTACACTAACAGATTTCGTAGTTTGTTGATTCTTTAACGAAGAGGGGGCATCTACTATCTACAAAGTATTTACTCTTAATTTTTTACGCATTGCATTAAATACTATAACAGATTTATCGTGGATATTTAATTTATCACTGTTTCTTTTTTAATCAATTTTTAAAAGGCTTTTCCCTGATGCGATTATGTCGCCTTGGTAAGGTAGTACATTGGAATTTCACCTATCTACTAATCGCGTCTATAAACCAGTGTAAACAATATATCACTGTTATTTACGAAAATAAGTGGAAGGACGAGCGGTTCGTTAACCTGAAGATATGCAAAATCATCTCGAAATACGACTAGGTCGAGAGGTACAAATCTTGACAGTAAACTAAAACTGTAACACAACAAATGATAAAATGCATTCAATCGACCCGAGTCAAGATTAGTGCACCTATTTGAAACTAGATGGCGTTGGCGATCGTTAAAACACGCAAACGTTTAGTTCGCGGAAATCAAGTGACTGCCAGATTTGAATTTGTAATGGGGAATGGAATCTACTGGATTCGGATCTCACTAGCTTTAGCGCTTTGCCTTAGCACTTCATCCAGCTCTCAAGCCTTTGCGACTGGAAGTTGTCTACTGCATTGCCTATTGTCCGGTAGATTAACGAATCCCCGCCCGTCCCTGCTCCTTATTTGAAATAATTTAAATACAATCCGTCTCCGTACAACCCCGTTTTCTATACTTCTGTGCAAAGCCTTGCTTGTACGGATTAGCGATTCGACACCCGTCTTAAAAATTGGCGGGCAACGTGGGGCATCAGGCATCATCTACTCTTCGTGAACGCCGTATTAAAATTGGCGCTCCAACTCGTGGCATCTTCTCTTCGAGGACATCATCACGACGTGTGCGACGAACTCAAGTGAAGAATACCCCAAACCCAGAGGTTCTACGTAACGGGATGACATACGAGGAACGAATTAGAGAGCTCATTGCCTGTATTGGCTTTGAAAGACGCATCACGTCCTGCCATCATTATTATAATGGCAAAAGACAATCTGAAACTTTAGAATCTTTATTGCCTGCGGTAAAAATTTTCAAAGAGATAGAGAAGACTATTCATAGTAAGGCACTTGCCGGACTTGCGTTATGGCTACATGATGAAGCTGGCAAGTAAGCGGCCAATTTGTAATACGGCGTTCACGAAGAGTAGATGATGCCTGATGCCCCACGTTGCCCGCCAATTTTTAAGACGGGTGTCGAATCGCTAATCCGATAAAGAAAACGGGGATGTACGAAGGCAGTCTGTATTAGTTCAAATACGGAGCAGGGACGGGCGGGGATTCGTTAATCTACCGGACAATAGGCAATGCAGTAGACAACTTCCAGTCGCAAAGAGGCTTGAGAGCTGGATGAAGTGCTAAGGCAAAGCGCTAAAGCTAGTGAGATCCGGACCCATGAGATTTTATTCCACATTACAAATTCAAATCTGGCGGTCACTTGATTTCCGCGAACTAAACGTTTGCGTGTTTTAACGATCGCCAACGCCATCTAGTTTCGAATAGGTGCACTAATCTTGACTCGGGTCGATTGAATGCATTTTATCATTTGTTGTGTTACAGTCTCCCCTTTCAGGTTCCGACGTTGTCCCAACGAGGAAGATGGTATTCGTGGTAGAATTACGTCTTGCTGGGGCGTTCTCGCCCACGTCGTGCAGGAACAATGATACCTTCGGCGGGTGTGACAGTAGTTTGTTTCTTTGTTTTTCCTCTCTTCCGAGAAGGCTGAAGAGGCACAAGGTCTACTAAGTCTTGGCCAACTAACAGGCTGTTTACGCAAGTTAGAAACTTGTCCAGTCCTCGTTTCAAACTGCTTGATGCTTTGCCACGACTTGCCAGCTTCATCCTGTAGCCATAACGCAAGTCCGGCAAGTGCCTTACTATGAATAGTCTTCTCTATCTCTTTGAAGATTTTTACCGCAGGCAATAAAGATTCTAAAGTTTCAGATTTGCCATTATAATAATTATGGCAGGACGTGCTGCGTCTTTCAAAGCCAATACAGGCAATGAGCTCTCTAATTCGTTCCTCGTATGTCATCCCGTTACGTAGAACCTCTGGGTTTGGGGTATGCTTCACTTGAGTTCGTCGCTCACGTCGTGATGATGTCCTCGAAGAGAAGATGCCACGAGTTGGAGCGCAAATTTTAATACGGCGTTCACGAAGAGTCATGACAAGGCTACGAAGTTGTCTACTGCATTGCCTATTGTCCGGTAGATTAACGAATCCCCGCCCGTCCCTGCTCCGTATTTGAACTAATACAGACTGCCTTCGTACATCCCCGTTTTCTTTATCGGATTAGCGATTCGACACCCGTCTTAAAAATTGGCGGGCAACGTGGGGCATCAGGCATCATCTACTCTTCGTGAACGCCGTATTAAAATTTGCGCTCCAACTCGTGGCATCTTCTCTTCGAGGACATCATCACGACGTGAGCGACGAACTCAAGTGAAGCATACCCCAAACCCAGAGGTTCTACGTAACGGGATGACATACGAGGAACGAATTAGAGAGCTCATTGCCTGTATTGGCTTTGAAAGACGCAGCACGTCCTGCCATAATTATTATAATGGCAAATCTGAAACTTTAGAATCTTTATTGCCTGCGGTAAAAATCTTCAAAGAGATAGAGAAGACTATTCATAGTAAGGCACTTGCCGGACTTGCGTTATGGCTACAGGATGAAGCTGGCAAGTCGTGGCAAAGCATCAAGCAGTTTGAAACGAGGACTGGACAAGTTTCTAACTTGCGTAAACAGCCTGTTAGTTGGCCAAGACTTAGTAGACCTTGTGCCTCTTCAGCCTTCTCGGAAGAGAGGAAAAACAAAGAAACAAACTACTGTCACACCCGCCGAAGGTATCATTGTTCCTGCACGACGTGGGCGAGAACGCCCCAGCAAGACGTAATTCTACCACGAATACCATCTTCCTCGTTGGGACAACGTCGGAACCTGAAAGGGGAGACTGTAACACAACAAATGATAAAATGCATTCAATCGACCCGAGTCAAGATTAGTGCACCTATTCGAAACTAGATGGCGTTGGCGATCGTTAAAACACGCAAACGTTTAGTTCGCGGAAATCAAGTGACCGCCAGATTTGAATTTGTAATGTGGAATGGAATCTCGTGGATTCGGATCTCACTAGCTTTAGCGCTTTGCCTTAGCACTTCATCCAGCTCTCAAGCCTTTGCGACTGGAAGTTGTCTACTGCATTGCCTATTGTCCGGTAGATTAACGAATTTCCCCCCCCGCTCTGTAATTTGTATAACTTTGAATACAAGCCTGTACGTTTACACCCCCCTGTATTATTTACTTTCCCCTGCGACCTCGGCCTGCCTAAAGGACACCGATAGAACCCCTCCTACAAAATTGGCCAATTTGTAATACGGCGTTCACGAAGAGTAGATGATGCCTGATGCCCCACGTTGCCCGCCAATTTTTAAGACGGGTGTCGAATCGCTAATCCGATAAAGAAAACGGGGATGTACGAAGGCAGTCTGTATTAGTTCAAATACGGAGCAGGGACGGGCGGGGATTCGTTAATCTACCGGACAATAGGCAATGCAGTAGACAACTTCCAGTCGCAAAGGCTTGAGAGCTGGATGAAGTGCTAAGGCAAAGCGCTAAAGCTAGTGAGATCCGAATCCAGTAGATTCCATTCCACATTACAAATTCAAATCTGGCGGTCACTTGATTTCCGCGAACTAAACGTTTGCGTGTTTTAACGATCGCCAACGCCATCTAGTTTCGAATAGGTGCACTAATCTTGACTCGGGTCGATTGAATGCATTTTATCATTTGTTGTGTTACAGTCTCCCCTTTCAGGTTCCGACGTTGTCCCAACGAGGAAGATGGTATTCGTGGTAGAATTACGTCTTGCTGGGGCGTTCTCGCCCACGTCGTGCAGGAACAAAGATACCTTCGGCGGGTGTGACAGTAGTCTGTTTCTTTGTTTTTCCTCTCTTCCGAGAAGGCTGAACGGGCACAAGGCCTACTAAGTCTTGGCCAACTAACAGGCTGTTTACGCAAGTTAGAAACTTTTCCAGTCCTCGTTTCAAACTGCTTGATGTTTTGCCACGACTTGCTAGCTTCATCCTGTAGCCATAACGCAAGTCCGGCAAGTGCCTTACTATGAATAGTCTTCTCTATCTCTTTGAAGATTTTTACCGCAGGCAATAAAGATTCTAAAGTTTCAGATTTGCCATTATAATAATGATGGCAGGACGTGCTGCGTCTTTCAAAGCCAATACAGGCAATGAGCTCTCTAATTCGTTCCTCGTATGTCATCCCGTTACGTAGAACCTCTGGGTTTGGGGTATGCTTCACTTGAGTTCGTCGCTCACGTCGTGATGATGTCCTCGAAGAGAAGATGCCACGAGTTGGAGCGCAAATTTTAATACGGCGTTCACGAAGAGTAGATGATGCCTGATGCCCCACGTTGCACGCCAATTTATAAGACGTGTCAAATCGAAAATTCGAACAGGCAAGGCACGGAAGTAAAGAAAACGGGGATGTACGAAGGCAGTCTGTATTAATTCAAATACGGAGAGCAGGGACGGGCGGGGGATTCGTTAATCTACCGGACAATAGGCTCATCACGTCCTGCCATCATTATTATAATGGCAAAAGACAATCTGAAACTTTAGAATCTTTATTGCCTGCGGTAAAAATTTTCAAAGAGATAGAGAAGACTATTCATAGTAAGGCACTTGCCGGACTTGCGTTATGGCTACATGATGAAGCTGGCAAGTCGTGGCAAAGCATCAAGCAGTTTGGAACGCGGATTGGAAACGTTTCTGAGTTGCTTCTCAAACAGCCTGCTAGTTGGCCAAGACATAGTGCCCGTTCAATCTCTTCGAAAGAGAGGAAGAACAAAGACTACTGTCACACCCGCAGAAGGTATCAACGTTCCTGCACGACGTGGGTGAGGACGCCCCAATTAGAAGTTATTCAAAAACGAATACCATCTTCCTCGTTGGGACAACGTCGGAACCTGAAAGGGGAGACTGTAACACAACAAATGATAAAATGCATTCAATCGACCCGAGTCAAGATTAGTGCACCTATTTGAAACTAGATGGCGTTGGCGATCGTTAAAACACGCAAACGTTTAGTTCGCGGAAATCAAGTGACTGCCAGATTTGAATTTGTAATGTGGAATGGAATCTACTGGATTCGGATCTCACTAGCTTTAGCGCTTTGCCTTAGCACTTCATCCAGCTCTCAAGCCTTTGCGACTGGAAGTTGTCTACTGCATTGCCTATTGTCCGGTAGATTAACGAATTTCCCCCCCCGCTCTGTAATTTGTATAACTTTGAATACAAGCCTGTACGTTTACACCCCCCTGTATTATTTACTTTCCCCTGCGACCTCGGCCTGCCTAAAGGACACCGATAGAACCCCTCCTACAAAATTGGCAAGCTGGCAAGTCGGTGTCCTTTAGGCAGGCCGAGGTCGCAGGGGAAAGTAAATAATACAGGGGGGTGTAAACGTACAGGCTTGTATTCAAAGTTATACAAATTACAGAGCGGGGGGGGAAATTCGTTAATCTACCGGACAATAGGCAATGCAGTAGACAACTTCCAGTCGCAAAGGCTTGAGAGCTGGATGAAGTGCTAAGGCAAAGCGCTAAAGCTAGTGAGATCCGAATCAACATTACAAATTCAAATCACGCGGTCACTTGAGTTGCGCGAACGAAACGCTTGCGTGTTTTAACGATCGCCAACGCCATCTAGTTTCTTGCCGGTGTACTAATGTCGACTCGGGTTCACTGAATGTCATATTATTGCATTTTATCATTTGTTGTGTTACAGTCTCCCCTTTCAGGTTCCGACGTTGTCCCAACAAGGAAGATGGTATTCGTAGTTGAATTACTTCTTGCTAGGGCGTCCTCGCCCACGTCGTGCAGGGACAGTGATACCTTCGGCGGGTGTGACAGTAGTCTGTTTCTTTGGTCTGCCTCTCTTTCGAAGAGGTTGCACGGGCACAGGAAGTGTTATGTCTTGGCCAACATACGGGACTAAAGCGGATGAGTGGTAAGTGCCTACTGGTACAGTTGGTGCCGTAGGGTTAGCAACAACATAAGAGGCTGGGCCATGTGGTTTCATAATCATATATGGTCCATCTCTCCGCGGTGATAGTTTGGCACTAAATCCCCGGGCTGCGTTACTGATTGGGTGCAAAGCTACGAGAACATGGTCTCCCACATTATAGTTCGGACTTTGACGACGTCTCTTGTCTCCATATTCCTTTCGAGATAATTCTTTTCCTTCTTGGATATCTTGAGCGCGTCTAAGAGTATCCGCTAACTTTAGCAGTTTAGGAGTAATTTCAGGAATAAAGTTTTCTGACGAGATGATAGCCCTTAAATCATTCTCGTTATCATTGGGCGTCCTTAGCTCACGGCCAAAAGTAAGGTAAGCAGGAGTGTATTCAGTTGAGGAACAAGTTGCACTATTCATTGCGAATCTAATGCAAGGAAGTTGTTCCGGCCATTGACGGTGCTCTTGCTCTACTAGTATTGCCAGCTGTGTCTTCAGGTCCCTATTTCTTCGTTCCACCGGGTTAGCTTCCGGATGGTAAACTGGGGTGAATGAATGTTTTATCTGGAGACAGAACGTAACCTGCTGCATTACTGCGCTTACGAATTGCGTTCCATTATCGCTTGTGAGTCTCCTTGGGACTCCATATCTCAAAAATATTTCATCGATTAGTAACTTGGCGCAGTTCTCCGCAGTTGCATTTTCTAACGGAAATAACTCCACCCAGCGACTTGCTACATCTTCAACAATCAAGATCCATGTCTTTCCATCTGACGACGCTGGTAAGGGTCCAAATAGGTCAAACGCAATAACCTCAAACCTCTTATTCATAGATGAAGTTTGCAGAAGTCCAGCGGGTTTTAAATTTGACGGCTTGTATCTCTGACAAGCGAGGCAATGGCGTACGTAACTCTCTATGTACTTTCGCATGCCCTTCCAATAATATCTTGTTGAAATTCTGTCGTACGTTTTCTCTGATCCATAATGACCAGCTAAGGGGTCATCATGGTAAACCTTCAGTACATTTGCCCATTCATGATTAGGTACGAGCAACTGGGCAGTTTCAGAATCCACATTTGGATTATGACGGTATAGTAAACCGTTGTTCAGGAGGTATCCTTTTCCACTCCAATAGGCTGCGCTTTCATGGCAGTCATTACTTTCTAGAATCTGAATTATCTTAGCAATGCTTTCATCTTTGAGCTGCTCTTCTCTAGTTTCTGCAGGATTGCGAGTCGGTATGTCAACGCTCACTCCACAAATACCACAATCATTTGTGTTTTCCTCTGTGCAAGGTGGACGAGAAAGCATATCTGCTACCACGTTTATTCTACCGGGTATGTATTTAATAGTGAGATCATAAGCTTGTAATTGTAGAGCCCATCGAGCTAATCTTCCAGTAGGTGATTTCATAGACATGAGCCATCGTAAAGCTTGATGATCTGTAACCACCTCAGTTGGTATGCCTTCTATGTAGCTACTGAATTTCGATACTGCCCAGACCACTGCTAACGCTTCTCGTTCGGTCGTGGAATAATTCCTCTCTGCGGCAGTTAACAGACGACTGGCATACTCGACTGGGTGTTCATCGTTACCTTCTCCTTGCACCAAGACAGCTCCCATTGCATAATTACTCGCATCTGTCTTGATACGGTAAGGTTTGTTTTCGTCCGCTTGTCGTAATACAGGAGCGGAAGTTAAAGAGTGTTTCAACTTCTCAAATGCGCACTCTTGTTCTTCAGACCACATCCATGGAGTGTTTTTCCTGGTTAGTCTCGTTAGCGGTTCTGCTATCTTAGAAAAATTTTCAATAAATCGTCGATACCACGAGCAGGTTTGAAGAAATGACACTAGGTGCCGTAAATTCCTTGGAGCAGTTAGACTCAGTATGGCTTTGGTTTTCTCCGGGTCAACCTGTAATCCTTCAGGTGTAATATAGTGACCCAAATATCGTATTGTAGAACAACCAAATCGACACTTCTTAAGATTTACAGTAAGGTTGTATTCTTGTAGCTTCAGAAATATGGCTTCTAAATCAGTCAAATGGGATTCGAAAGAAGAAGAAAACACAATCAGGTCATCTAAATAAGCCAGCATCTTGACGTTTTCTAGGCTCACGCGAAATTGGTCTATCAATCTTTGGAAAGTTGCGGGAGCGTTACGCAATCCGAATGGCATGCGGTTGAAAACATAAATGCCAAAGGGTGTTATAAACCCAGTCTTCTCTTTATCCTCTTCTCTGACTTGGATTTGCCAGTATCCAGCTTTGAGGTCCAATGTAGACATATACAACGTTGGTTTAGCCTCATGTAACAGATCATCAATCCTTGGCATAGGATATGGATCAGGTGTCGTTATTGCATTAAGCTTTCGATAATCGACACATACACGTGTCTCTCCATTAGGCTTTGGTACTAAAACTACAGGAGCCGCCCATGGTGTAGCAGAGGGCTCAATAATACCATCTCTAATCATTTGATTAATCTCATTCCTAAGAATCTCTTTTCGGGGAGGTGAAAGTCTGTATGGTGGAACTGCAATAGGCCTATGATCTTTGGTATCTATGCTATGTTCTATGTTTGAAGCAGGACGACCATTATCAATAAAAACTGATTCATACTTTTGTAACAATTTATTTAAATTTTTTTGTTGGGTCGTCGACAAAATATCACCATGAGAAGATATATTAAAATCTATTGAATTGAGTCCAATATCCTTAGACGAGTAGGGGTCTGGTCCTGGGAAAAGATCTCGCGAATGTGGAGATAGTTCCACGTCTAGCCCATGAATATTCAACTGCGCATCACGCATCATAAAATCAGCAAGTGGAGAATAGCCATCGAACACAGATCTGTTTCGCTTAGCTGGTTGCGGAACGGCGTGGAAGTCTATAGGTGCTATATTGTAGTAAGAGCATGCACTTTCCTGTGGCAATGCTGCTTCTTTGACCTTCGATGAAGATGAAGTTTCCCAAGTTTTTGCCGTATCTATTCGGGGAACCGACGCACCATCTGGGGCCATCTGTGCTACCTCCAGATTAGGTTCACGCGGGGGCGAATGCTTGAACGTGATGAAATCTTCATCGTAGAGTTCGAATACGGTATCAGGTTCATCATTAAAGAACCACGTGAATTGCGGCAAATCCATTATCATGCCAGCCGATTTCATGAACCCAGCGCTTAACAAAGTTCTGTTATCCCGGGACTCGGGTAAAACAATAAAAGTTGTGGGAATGGTCCGTCCACATAATGTCACTGGGCAAGTAACTGTTAACACATACTGTCTCCTTGGAATGCCATCCGCTAGAGTGATGTTAACGTTTTCGCGTTTGAATTTATAACCTTGCTGCTTCAGTTTACTATATAAATAGTAGGATGCTACGCACATCTTTGCGCAAGTATCAATATACGCATACCCATTAATGCCTTCAATGGAAATGGGAATGACAGGCCTTCCTTCAACATTCTTATAAATGTCGTTATCGATCGCGCAGAAATCAAGCGGTTCCTTCTTCGGCTCTTGTTGCGTTTTCTTTGCTGAGCAGGTTGGACAATTTGTACGGACAACACCTGGAGCGCCACAACCGTAACAAGAGAACTTCGGTTGTGATGGGGAAGGTGCCTGAGTTTCTGTTTCCGCTGTCTTCAATTTTGCAGGCGTCTGTTGACGTTTGGCTTCATCTTTTCTCCTCTTGTTACAATTTTCTGCAGAGTGGCCGAAGTTTTTACAGTAGTTGCATTTAAACTTTCCAAACTTCTTCCCTACATGAGCTTCTTGATGACTAGGTACTTTATTTTCCCGTTTTTCAGCGATCACTTGTTCTATCTCTCTTGCCTTTTCTAACAGCTGATCATAAGTTGAAAAAGCTGTTCGAGGTAATTTCTCTCTGATGTTAAGGTCCAAGAGGTAATAAATCATGTCCAGCTGTTGATGTTCTGGATGCGCTGGAGGAGGTAGAAGCGAAAAAAGCATTCTTTTCTTTCTAATGAATGACTCGGTACTATCTGTAGGTCCTTGTTTGTCCTCCATCATTTCATGATATAACAAACTCGCAGATTGTTTAGGAGCAAAGACGTTTCTTATCCTGGTTTCAAAATCTTCCCACGTAGTAACGCAGTGTTTAATGCCTTGCCACCATTTGCCAGCTTCATCCCTTAACAGTAACGGTAGTCCGGCAAGTGCCTCACTATCAGTAATCTTTTCTATATTTTTAAAGATTTTTACTGCCGACAAAAACGATTCTAGGGCTTCAGAATCTCTTTGGCCATTGTAAAAAGATTGGCAGGACGCTAGGGTGTTGCGTCTTCCTGACCCAATGCAGGCGATGAGCTCCCTGAATTGCTCTTCGTTTAACGCCATTTTAGGTTTTTCCTCCTTCTTTACTTTCGCCGGTGTTGACGTCTTCCGACCAGCCTTCGTTATGTAGAACCTCGGGGGTTTGGGATCTTCTTCACTTGAGTTCGTCGCCAGAATGACGTCAGTAGTGATGCCGGTGGTGATGTTCCCGAAGAGAAGATGCCACGAGTTGGAGCGCCAATTTTGTAGGAGGGGTTCTATCGGTGTCCTTTAGGCTAGTGTTGAGTAGGACTTACATGAACCAGTACATTTGTCCCGTACGCGACAGAAAATTGTAAGAGCGGCTCAAAATGAAAAAATGTAAGACTTCAATACGAATGTCCCGCTCATGCTCATTGGTCCCGCTATCTATCTACTCTTCACTCAATGAGGCGACGAGCCGGAGAGTCGCGACAGTACATTTTCGTTCGATGGAGATGACAAAGAGGGTGAATGTGATGTTGTTCTTCTCTCTGTCACTGCCTCACGCGATGTTGTTTGAATGAACGTCGAATATGACCGTGTTCGCCCGAAACTCCGAACAAAATACGAACTGTTGTATAACTATCCAAAATATGTAGACAAGTTTTACTTATGTTTTACTTTCACATCAGTAAGTGGGTTTGGGTATTCTTAAATAAGTCGTATTATATATATTATGTAGAATACAGCAAAAATAATATTAGGATTCTCCTAATAGTAGGTAAATATAATATGGATAAAAAGAATAAATGTTCACATTTTTATATATATATTATATAATATATATAAATATTTATATATTTATTATATTTTTCTTATTTAGATAACCACAACTTTATTACGCTTCAACATTAAGAATTTATGATCATGTCTTACTATAAGTATGAATACCTACTTGCATAAGCGACTCATAATAATTGTCACTGTGAGTGTGATAAAAAGCCTATATATGTTACTACAGAATCTAAATTACCACATTCCAAATTTCATTAAAATTACTTTAGTAGTTACGGGGATACGTGGTAACAAACATTCACACACACACACACACACACAAACTTTCGCATTTATAATAATAGTAGGTAGGATATTTTAGGTAATTGTAATATCGCATGTAGTTCCTAATTAATTATCTAGTGGAAAAGTGTGACACCAGTACAAAAGCCGGATATCGCTTCATTTGAACCGTAGGAGCTCAATAGACCTCGAACGCCTCGCCTCATTTGAAGCGGTACACAGTACTGGCTCAGTACAAAAAAGAGGCACCTCTTACAAACTCATTTTAAAACCGTGTCCTACCCAAGACTACTTTAGGCAGGCCGAGGTCGCAGGGGAAAGTAAATAATACAGGGGGGTGTAAACGTACAGGCTTGTATTCAAAGTTATACAAATTACAGAGCGGGGGGGGAAATTCGTTAATCTACCGGACAATAGGCAATGCAGTAGACAACTTCCAGTCGCAAAGGCTTGAGAGCTGGATGAAGTGCTAAGGCAAAGCGCTAAAGCTAGTGAGATCCGAATCAACATTACAAATTCAAATCACGCGGTCACTTGAGTTGCGCGAACGAAACGCTTGCGTGTTTTAACGATCGCCAACGCCATCTAGTTTCTTGCCGGTGTACTAATGTCGACTCGGGTTCACTGAATGTCATATTATTGCATTTTATCATTTGTTGTGTTGAAATAATGTTTAAATAACTATCAACTACATAATGTTAATACAAGCTGATAAATAAACCTCAATCGAACTGTATTGCACCGAATGTGTATTGAAAACGGTGCAGCTAATTTCAATAATAGTCGCCCGGTCGGTTGGCTCCCGGTTGTTAATCGGCTGGAAAAACAATTCCGGTCTGTACTACTGTAGATACACGTACGTACGTAGTTCTGTTATAGATATGCGTGTCAATTACAGTAATAGTATCAAATATCAATACTATCGTGGACTTGGTAAATATCCAATAACGTAGAGCAAGTGTGGCTCAGCGTGAACTCGTGCCACTTACGATCCGACGCAACGGAGTTCAAATCCAGCTGGTTTACCAATGGCTTTCTTAAGTTAAGTTTAATGCTCGCTCTCAAAATGGTAAAGGAATACATAGTGGGGAAACTGGCATGTCCAAAAATTAATCACAAAAATTCAAGGACATGTGACAATCTCTATGAGAGAAGGCCCGTGTCCCAGGAGTGGGATATCAATGGTATGAATACCATAATATTATGAATTGATAGCAATAATATCGATAGCACACACTGATAAATTAATCATTATTATTACTTGGGAAACATTTACAATGTCGATAGTCCTTCTTCCGGGAGTTTACGCTTTAGATCAACTGCACCGCGAATCCAAAGCGTAAATTCTGGAAGAAGTACATCCTAATTGTCCGAGACCTGATCGGAGTTATCCGACACAATCATAACGTTTCTATTTACAATGAATATTTCAAACCACTATAGTTTCCAAACCTTAATACCGATATCATAGACACTGTCGATAGGTCTCGCCTTACTTTTTTTACGCTTAATAGATCTATGTTTGGCCACTATCTCGCCTGATATGAAGTGATGATGTGGCCTAAGATAGAGCACATAGATCTAGAGAGACGGCAGTTGAGCGGCTGCTTAGACCCTTCTCCCCGAAGGTTCGCCGAACATCATCCCGAAACACGAGTAGGTCGCTTGACGGCATGGCTTTGTTCGGTGGATGGTATTACAACCACGGCCAGAGCCTACCACTCCAAAGACTCCTTTACAAGGTCAACTGTCGATAGAAAAACTGTACGACACTATGATACGTATGTAGTACTATTGTAGTTATATGTATATGGTAGTAGGTCACCGACTGGAGCTACTATAAATGTCCCGTCTCATTTTTAATCATTTTCGTGCATGAATAAAAAGCAATTTAAGTATCGTTCTATATTTTGAACTTTATGATAGGTTGAAGTCATTACGGAAAACAAAAACCGACTGCACCTACATGTACGAACTTCATCTCATTTTTTGTTTTTGTTGATTGTTTCAAAAAGCGTTGCGTCGATTTCGATAATAATTTGTATAAGACGACTTCTGAAGTAAGTATGACCTACCAAACTAAAAAATAGTCATCATAATCAATTTATAATTGGCGGAGTAATCGCGTTACCAATATACAAAAAAAATATACAGTCAAATTGAGAACCTTCCCCTTTTTTGAAGTCGGTTAAAAAGTAAAAACCATGGTGCTCAAAAAAAATACATGGCAAATAATCCGTTTACAGACCAACTTCAGTCAGTGCCGATGATAGTTCAAAACCGTATATGAATTTTGTTTTCCCAAAAGTACTCAACTATCGGAAAATTCAAAGAAAATTAAAAAAAACTAGTCTAAAAGTTAGAAGCCTTTTTCAGCTGCAGCAAAAAGCTAGATGCAGGAATGTTGGGGCTCCCGCGGTGAATGCTTCCGGAACTATTCTCTTTGACACAATTGCCTATTGGCCCCGGGTTGGTATTTTTGTTTGGTAATTGTTAGTGTAGAACTTTGGAGTGCTATGCTCGGGCTGAATTATAAAACCACCCGCCAAATGTATACTCGTGGTAGGTCGCGTATACGGGAGGCCATCTGGGTGCTGCAGTAGTGCGCAAGCATTACTGTGTTCCGGTTTGAAAGGCATTGTAGCCAGTGAAATTACTGGGCATGTGCGACTTAATATCTGATGTCTCGGGGTGATGACCGCAATGCAGTGCTACGCAGTGCTTTTATGGTATTAAAAGTTCTGGCTGGCACTGAAATCGTTACGGGCAGGCGGGGCGCTTGCCATCAGGCAAACGACTTGCTCGGCTCCAATAGAAGAATTAATTTTTAGAAAAAAAAACCGACTTCAAGACTTAATTTACTTTTTTGGTATTTGGTTTTAAATTTTTTCAAAAAGTGCTGAATCTATTTCGATAAAATGTAAATGAGACCACCTAAAGTATGACCTACCAAAAAATCATCAAAATTAATTGATAATTGGCGGAGCAATCGCGTAACAAACATACAAAAAAACATACCGTCGAATTAAAAACCTCTTTCTTTTTTTGAATTGGGTTAAAAAGAATACAATCGAAATAATATTATTAAATTAACGAAACAATAGGGGATCGGACAACTTTTCAGACAGTGTTTTTAATTAACTACAGTGAATATATATAGCCATGAAAAGTACTATTTTAATTAAATAACGCTCTTAAAGTACCTAAATCTATGTTTAAATATTATGTTTCAAAATAAATATTGCCGCGCAAAAGGTCACCTCAAAACTTGTGACGTCATATGTAGTTAGAAGACGACAAACTCTTCGAAATAAAACTTGCAAAGAGATTCTAATACGTTTTGTGAAGTTTGGGGACTATATTGTAGTAATGGAACGAAAAATTAGCAAAAATATATTTTATGAAAATAAAAACGTAAAATAAACACAAGCTTGACTCACGGCATTTGCCTACAAATGACGTCATGCGCTAGGATTGTTGTTTCGTTTGAGATGAAGAACAGATTAAAAATGTCAGAATTATTTATTGATTTAAAAATATAAATCGTTATTATTTCACAAAA
This sequence comes from Petrophora chlorosata, assembly GCA_951640565.1. Lineage (NCBI taxonomy): Eukaryota > Metazoa > Arthropoda > Insecta > Lepidoptera > Geometridae > Petrophora > Petrophora chlorosata. The sequence continues at coordinate 15,739,642 of OX621202.1, read as the reverse complement.
ATATTGAACAATGATCTTTCTGGTTCGACAAACATTCGTTCTAACTACATTTTAGATTTTTTCTCGATTACTGTCCGATCCCCTGTTGTACCGTGTAATTGTAAATTTGCTTCAAATATTAAGCTTCAAAATGTCACGGTTGTAATATCATACACATAATATCCAATATTCAACCAAAAATCATAAAACTCGCTGACAAAAACAATAACACACCAATATTAGAAATAACCGACGCAGTTAGAAACCAAATACAAACGGGGAAATATTTTTTCATTTCAAAACACATCAACCCCGAAAACCGATACATTTTAATCATTCATGCCTCGTAACGAGAACTGTACGCAAAAACCTTTCGAACCAATATCTAGTGACGCCTCTGGGCCATTTACATTTCAATATACACCCATCATTACCAAAAACAACCTTATCTTCTTAGACACAGAGCGTAAAGTCGTAATCGACGTTTGATTTGAACTTCCTCAATTCGGCCAATGCAAAATTAGACTTAGAATTGAAAGATGTAACACTCGTTTTTGCTTGAAATCGGTTTAGCTGTGTTTGATTCCGACTTCTGATAATTCCATGAATGCGATTTGAATTTAGTATTGTTAGTAGTAAAATGCATTGTTGTTTGGAAAGTACTGGCTTTAAGAAATTACAGGAATCCATAATAAAAATTAAAAAAAATAGTTTAAAAAAGTATAAAAGTAAAAATAAGTAAGAAAAAATAAATAAAGTAAAAAGTAAGTAAAGTAAGGAAAAATAAGTAAAGTAAGTATAAAATAAAATAGTTTTTAATATTAAAATACTATTGTTTTCTTAAGTTACCTGAAATAAAGAAGTAATAATAATATTAATAATAGTAGTAGTGGTAGAATATTTTAAAAATATTTCGTTATTTTTATTTAGGTATTTTGAAAATTGATGTGACGCCGAGAAAGGCTTTCTAAAACGGATCCATGGAGGTATATGGAGATCAATAGTTAAAAAAAAATATTGTACAGGCAAAAAATGCACTTTTGAACGTCATATTCACATAACACAAATCAATTAAACTTTGTCCAGCTGTGGAATCAAACGGGTTAAAAGAATTAAAACAACAGAACCGGCCCGTATAACCGGGCTGCCAGCTGTCTTATGAGTCAACTTTGGTTTTAATAAGATTAAAATGAATATTCCTTTACAATACAATACAATAATACTTTATTGCACACCAAATAACATATACACAATTATAAAGTATACACAAAATACATCGTAGTTTTGACGTACAATGGGCGGTCTTATCGCTTAGAGGGATTTCTTCCAGACAAACTTTGGATAGATAGAACAGGTATAAGATCTAATGCGGTTTGGTGGTGTACATAATAAACAAATATAATAGTCACAAGTAACTTATATAAATAATATGTGCATACGAAAAAGAAACACACAAATAAAAATAAATATATATGTATGTGTATAATGCAGAGTTAAATAAAATATGTGTATATACAGTATAATATATATTATAAGGTATTAAATAAGTTATAAACATACCTACTTAAATAATACAATACATACATATTATAGAATTGACAGTTAGATAAATAGTATATATACCCTATTTTAAAAAATTTGAACAGATTTCGCTTGCCTAATAGTTACAGGCAGAGCATTCCTTCCTATACGTATACTGAAAAAGAAGAACTATGATTGAAACCCGCATAATGAATGCTCTATGATCACATACATAGGCCCTGGCCCCTAACTAGGATTCCCTGTATCTAGGGAACCAGGAACTATGAGGGTCATGGTCACAACATGCAGATACGAAACATTTGTCCCGTGCGTTGCGGAAATCGAACTAGCTAAGTGGTTCATGAGATTTGAGCTTACCTGCCCAACCACTGAACCACAGAGGCTGGCATGAGTTACTTTAAAAAAGCTTGTAAAAGTGGGTGACCTTATTGTAAAAATCGATTTTTCCTAGGCACTTGTAGATAGAGAGGAATTAGAAAGATAAGACATGGATCATGTATATATGAATAACTAAATATGATATTGAAGAATTCATAAACCAAAAATATGTGTTGAAACTATAATTCGTAATTTTTTAATTATTATTCCATGACATAAAAGGACAATTTAATTAATTCTATATTATTATTTATTTTTGTATACTGACATAGCTAACTGGTATATGCTTGTACAAATTTTAAAATTTATTAATTCTTATTTCTTAATTTTGACATGTAATTTTTATTATGAATAAATAACTATTGACTATGATTAAGGAGAGATAACATGTATTATAATTACGTTTAAAAACGGGATATTTACCATATTTTTTATGTACTTTGAGAAATTGATACTTCGGCAAGCGTGGTATGTATCCCGATTCTAATTCAGTGATAGTATATAATTAAGTAATTATAATATAGTAATAATAATATATTTAAATATGTGGGAATGATTGTGAACTCATGTAATGATGACGGATGACTGATTTATGAACGCAACTGAGTGTGAGTGAAAGGGAAGAGTATGTGAGAGAGAAGGAAGATCAGAGGCAGATTAGAACGGCCATCACCGGTGTACATTATTGCGATTTTGGAAGAAGTAAAAATAAAAGAAACTACAAGAAGATCTATCTTTTTATTGCTATAACCATCGATCCCACAAATATAATTCAATGACCATAATAGTTTGAAAGCTTTTTTTATATATAACTGAGTGATGAGATGAGCAAGTTGTTCGCCTAATGGTAAGCGCCACGCCTGCCCGTAACGATTGCAGTGCCACCCAGAACTTCTAATATCATAAAAAGCACTGCGTAGTATTGCATTTCGCTCATCACCCCGAGACATCAGGTATTAAGTCTCAATCATCAAATATTATATAGTCTTATATGTATTATATTTATGTATTATGTATTAATTGTTTGTGTCAGAGGTTATACAAATAGCAATGCCGTATGGCGTAGCTTGCATCTTGAAATGTCAACATCTACCTGTTATTTACTTACTTGCCTTTGACCAACGTCAGACAGGAGCAAACATAGCGATGTCTGATTCTAAATACGTTTATTTAATTAAATTACACTAATATTGTAAATGCGAAAGTTTCAGTCTAATTATACCAACGCATCGGAAAAAAGCACCACTACTCAGAAGATACAGCAAGAAAATGAAGGACATATTTGTTTAGAGGATTTGTTATTATTTTTTGGTTTTGCTACTTTGCAGAAGTTTTTGATTAAATAACTCTACAGATATAATTAACGGAACTACAGCAATACCTATAATGCGCATTCTTCGCTGATAATGCGGATATCAACTACTAAGAAAAATAAAAAGAAAATCATACCACGCCAACGCAAAGTAGCTGATTAAAATAGTTCGCCATAATGAATCCCGCATACGCACACAAGCATACTTATATGCACGTCGCGTCATATGAAACAAACCTGCATATAGATGTGTGCATGTCATTATTCACTGCTACATCCTGTTTCCGTAGCATATGTCGGCGTAGCACGCGAGCTACGAAGAGCGTAGACTGGCTACGAGTGGTTAATTTCGTAGACTAATTTGAATAAAAATATGATGAATCGATTTGTTTGACAGATTGTGTTGTGTATTTAAAAAAAAATAATCACTTATGATTATGGTTACATAATACATGGGCTCATAATGTAAAAAGTTTATTTTGTTACAGCTTACTTAGTGTAGGGCAGATTGGCTCAAATCTCATACACCACCGAGGTTGCGGGTTCCATTCCTAAAATGCTTGCGTTTTTTTTCTGTGCACAAACATTTTGTCTGGTCGTGGGAATCGAACCCGCAATCTTGGTAGCTTATTAGATTTGAGGCAAACTGCCCACCACTACACCACAGAGACTGATTTAAATTATAGGCAATAATAAATGTATTTTATTTTATTGCCGTTATGAATGACATATGTTATTTGTTTACCCTTTTTTAAAAACTCTGCAATCTACATCAATAATGGCTTTATTCTTCGTAGCTACTTGACTACGTTGGTTCGTAGCTCGTAGCTACTCCGGTAACGGTAACGGTTGTTGCCACGCAGCTACGCTTGTTGCTACGGATTTATTTCTATAAGAGCATTATGTTTTCTTGTCAATCATTCTTTTTGCTTTTTTCTATTCGTATTTCTTTGAATATAGTCCGTTTGATGCATGTAGTAAATGCCAATAAAAGCATGTACATTTGTTACTAAATAACGTCGTTAATGAACGGATTTGGATGCAATTTGAGTAAGAAATAGACTATGGTCTAATCTAGCACAAACGACACTTTAACATGAATATAATCCAATTTCTTCAGGAGTAGCTAAAATAATTTAAATTGAATTCTTTACGAACGAATCTGCATTAGTAAAAAAAATATATTTTAAATTATATTTTACTACAAGTAATAGAGATTAGTAAGAAAACTCTACATAAACGAGCAATCCTACTCTAAATCAGCCCGTCTTAGTCGGGTGTCACAGGTGACACCGGCACATATTGTGTAATTTCAAATCACTTTATAACCGACTTCAAAAAGGAGAAAGTTGTCTATTCGATTGTTTTTTTTTATGTTTGTAACCTCAAAACTCCGTCATTTATGAGGATTGGAAAATCGATTGGGAAAATTCTTCTTGCGTTGGGTTCTGTTTAGCTACGAAGTGGTCCTATATAAATTTCATCGATATTTGACCTTCCACTTCAAAGATACCTACCGTGAAGTCGGTTTTTTTGTTTGATAAAACGTATACTTGTAACTACTTTAAATAATTTTGAATACCTACCTACCTACTATAACTACGATAATAATACCGAACGGTACCACGGCATCAAGTGACTTAGTTGTGTTTGGATGATGTTCGGTAAACCATCAGGAAGCGGGTCTGAGTCGCCCAACTGTCCTTTCCCTTTAGATCTATGTGCCACATTTTCGGCCACAACGTCGCTTAACATCAGGCAAGATAGTAACCAAACCATAGAGTTTTACCTAGTTATATATACTCTAAGAACCAAACATATGTTTAGTTACTACGATAAAAATATTATTAAAATGTCTTTAAATATAATCACTATCACTACATAGTATAAAACAAAGATGCTTTCTCTGACACTATATCCCTATGTATGCTAAAATCTTTAAAACTACGCAACGGATGTTGATGCGGTTTTTTTAATAGATAGAGTGATTGAAGAGGAAGGTTTATATGTATAATAACCGTGCGAAGCCGGGGCGGGTCGCTAGTTCAATATAAAATGTTTCCTCCCATGTTCCTCCATTAGCAATTATTTCAAAGGTTTGATGTTTATGACAGGCCCTTTGTGTCCTGTAGTTATATATTTTCGTGCCCATTGGGGGGCCTTTGAATGAAGAAGATTTTTTGTCATAAGAGCTTTGATTGATGTCTATAACACTCATTAGGCCTAAAAGGTTAAGCCCGTTTTGATAATAGAGAAATTAGGATATTGGAAATTTTTGAAAAATCATTTTGCTTGGGCAGGGATCGAACCTGCGTCTTCGGAATACTATGCCGACGCATTAACCACCGGGCCACCGAGCCAACTGCTCGAGTAACCAAATTTCTTATCCTTTTACGAGTACGATTCTACGTCATGTGTCGTCATTGTTCCGTGTTTTTCTTCTACCAATTAATTAAAATTTTACGATTTTCGCCTAGCGTGCGCTAATGCATTCAATATCAAAAATAGAGTTATTATTGAAACACGACATCCTATTGACGTTTAAATAACATCTTGACATTTGGTCTAAACTTTCTTATATTATATTAAAATTCATTACTCTCATTATTAAAACATTGTACGTCTGTCATGGATAAATTGTTGACACCATAGCATAATGCAATTTTTACACCAATTCATACACATTTTCTGCAATAAATATTCATTTCATTTGATTTCATGTAAATTAATTGGTTAATTTTTTAATTTGCTGAAGCGGTTGCTGTTTGAGTCGCCATGCAAAGATACAAGTTGCTGAAGACGATGTTATGACGTTTTAGTCGTATTGAGCTTTTCTGTAACTTTTCCTGAAAAGATCATTTTAATCCCTGAAAATACATAAAGTAATACAAACTGAGACAACGCGATTACGGTAGTAGCCAGCGAAATTACATGGCATTATGAGACTTAAGAGCTAAGTGTCTCAAGATGACCAACGCAGTGCAGTGCCGCGCAGGATTTTACAAAACTTTGTCTTTGATAGTGCTGCAACTATAATAAAATAATAATAAATAACGCCCAACGATCACATACATAGATCTTGGCCCTAACCAGGAACTATGAGGACCATGATCCCAGAACACCCAGACACGAAACAAATGCTTGCGCTTTTTTTTCTGTGCACAAACATTTGTCCCGTCGCGGGAATCGCAACCTCAGTGATGTATGAGATTTGAGCCAACCTGCCCAACCACTACACCACAGAGGCTGTCAAAAAAACTGTTATTGGCTGGCGTGTTGCTTACCATCAAATGAACGACATGCTCGTCTCGTCACTCAATAAAAAAACTTTATTAATCATAGTTGTAATAGTACCAGGAAACCATTTTGTTACAATTTATAAATATAGAAAGAAAGAAAGATTATTTTGACAAAAAATGCACACGGTATAACAATAATCACAACACAATAAAACAAAAAAAACAATTAATAAATGAAATACTAGGTGCTTGTGTACGAGAATCAATGCCGTGCACAACATCAAATAAGGTTTGAACTCAGCATAATGCTGTGGATAAATCCACAACGCTAGTTTTCAGCTCAAACCTCTGGTGACGCACGTGAGAAACGTAAAGAAAAGGAAACAATTTATAAAGATACATACAGTAAAGAATAATAAATAAAAACAAACTTTGTAAAAAAATGTACGTGCAGTAAGGCCCTATCTTATAAATTTTTATATTGCATCCTTTAAGCGATGTCGACTGATTAAAGATTTAAGCTACCTATATTAAGACAGTGAAATGCAGATTTCCCACGGGAGAAAAACTGCGGAAGAATATCAAGTTAAAGGCTTAATATTTATGGGCACGTCCTCCATTTTTAACCGACTTCAAAAACATGAATACGTTCTCAATTTGATTGTTTTTATGTTTGTTACTTCAGAACTCCGTCATTTTTTTTTAGTTGCCAGTTGTCTTGCGTTTGACCACTATGTCACCTGGTGGTAAGCGACGACGCGGTCGACGATCTAGCACACTTACCAAGATAGTATCTGTCTGTGTAGTATTTATAAACAAATCGGTTTTTTTTTTATTTTTCTCATTGGTTTCAGTATAGCTTAGCCAAGATAGTCTTCGTCCTTGGACTACGAAGATTTATCAGAATTGAAGTCGGTTTTTTAAGATATGAAATAAACTACTGTACAACTTATTACTTCATTTCTTGTTTATTAAAATTTGTATTTTTCATTGAAAATTTAATTTTAATTTTATATCTCGAGGCTATTACTGCAAAAATACTAACCAAGTTAGCGAGTGTGGCGAAGCGGGAAAAATACGTTTTTATAAAATAAGAATCTGTTCTCTTGTAGTGTGCTAAGGCAGAGGTACAATAGGTACAACTCACCACTCTGTGGATGGGCATTTGAGACTTATAATCTTATGTGTCGAGGTGATGAGCGCAATGCAGTGCTACGAAGTACTGTGCTTGGTATAAAATATTCTCAGTGGTACTGCAATTATTATGTACGAGCGTGGCGTGTACCATCAGGCAAATGGCTTGCTCGTCCCATATTAATAAGATGAGTAAATAAAAAAAAAACCTTCCGCGATGTTAGCGAAATAGGGGCAACCCCGAAGAAGCGATCAAGAGAAAATGCAGTAAACGCATTTCTTTACTTTGTTACTCGCTTCCATCATTTGTGCCTTCTCTGTTTCTTTCCTTGATTCTGTTCTGATTTTAATTTTACTGCCTTTCTTCCTTCCTTTGTTTCTGTCAGGATCCTTGTGTGATGCTTTTTACTTTTATGTTAGGCTATAACCTGGACAGTGACTTCGTAGCTTGCTTCCGTCCTTCGTTCCTTCCTTGGTCTCTTCCTTCTATATATTCTTTATTGTCGGTATACTGTTATAATATAAACATCGGTGATTATAAACTACATGTACAAAGGCGAGCTTAATCCTAAAAAGAGTTTTCTTCTAGCAAACCCTTGAGGAAAGAGAACTGTCACATGAGCAAATAGGTTTCAGTGTCCTTGCTTCATTTTGTTCTATCTTTCTTTTGGTTCTATAAGAAACGAGCGATGCTTTCTACGTCTACTTTTGGGTTATAGCCTAGTTTGCGAATACTTCCACCGTTTAGTTTTTTTTTTTATCTGACCGGGTCAGCGTTTGACCATGATCTCACCTGATGGGAAGCGACGATGTGGGCGAAGATGTAGCACGCTTACCCAGTAAGTACTTGTTCACTCTTGATTTAAACACACCCAGATTGTATTTATGTGGAAACACAGACGACGGCAAGGCGTTCCACTCCTTCGACGTTCGCACCAAAAAGGATGATTCGAAACGTTAATACGGATAGGCGGAACGTCCACCATGTAGGGGTGACGTTGTGCCGATCGCCTGGTTGTCCGATGGTAAAATGGTGATGATCAAATTGTGCAGTTCTTGAGCACACACTCCGTAGTATATTCTGTAGAATACCGATAAGCTGGCGACTTCACGTCGATGAGCCAGGCTTTGGAGTTTGGATTCCACCACTTGTCATTGTCGTAGATTCTTACCTCATGGTATTATCAACTTTATTAATAAAACTGGAGGTGCATTTTAAAAATAAATAAAAAACTGTAACGTGTGTCGCCGCGGCCCGCACCGTGTGAGTTTTGTTCGTTTATTTGTCACTTTTGTCCTCCGACGCATTCTAGCTGAAAATGAATTCAGGAAATATGAAATATGCTCTTTCGTACGTAGTTATGATTATATTCATTTGAGCAAGAAGGTTCACGCGCCGGCTTTGCACGGGTGCAAACAAATTGCCTAAGTGATAATTAAAATTGATTACAAACATAAAGAAGTTTAGGAGTACTAAACATATACATTTTATTTAAAAACAAACCGACTTTAATGTATCTTTGAAGTCCAAAGTCAAATATCGATGAGTTATATGGGACCACTTCGTAGCTATACTGAACCCAACGCAAAAAGAATTTTCCAAATCGGTTCATAAATGACCGAGTTCTGAGGTAACAAACATAAACAAAATTAAAAAAGAAACAATCGAACAGAGAACCTTCTCACTTCACTTCGATAGATTATCATCTACCGAAAAATAATGCGATTGTTCACAATATTTTGACAGTTAACAATCTTGCGTATGATACATCTAGTCGTACGAATGGCCTAAGCATTAGCCAGTCAGTTTATTAAATGTTGTAACAGACGCTATAGTTGATATCATTCATGAAGCTAGTTGAACGGCGCTGTTTAGTAAAGAGGCTAGGCTGTTTATTGAACGGCTAGTTAAGCTAGTTAGTTGCGACATATATTATTATACTCCAAAGAAAATAAAGTCACCCATTTGAACGTACGCAGAAAACAATTCTCCAATTAAATTGCTGATAAAAAGCAACTTGCGCTTGTTTTTTAAGAAAACAAAATCACGCCTTATTATTTCATCACAACAGCTGTTATTTCTTTCCAAACGTTTACACAATCTAAAACAAAGCCATAACATTTATCGATTAACGGCCCGCTCGTAATAAATGTCTCGTTTGTCAGATTTTACTGCCGACCTCCTTGGAAATGAGGGGCGTACGCGCGGACGTGAAGACGCTGCGTTTGTGACGCCACCTTTCACGTTTCGTTCCCTTTCGCAACTCTTTACGTGAACATGTGCATTATAATATGTTTAGAGTAATTAATCATCATCATCAGCCCGTAGTCATCCACTGCTGGATATAGGCATCTCCTAATGAACGCCACCGAGCCCGGTCTTCGGCTCTTAAAGCTCTAAAGTAATCAATACTACATATATATTATATGATTTTATAATATTTTAAGGTGAACGATAACGTTTGTAGAATAATCCATTCGTTTAATTTGCTCTAAAATCTTTCTAATATGAAAGTCAGGTATTTGTTTATCTGTCATACATATACAAATTTATTTCGTAACTCACTATTCGTTTACTAGTTTATTGGTGTTGTTATGAGCTTTGAAATATGGTAATAATATGAAAATTAACAACGGATTGTTTAAATATTCAAATTAGTGAAGCGATGATGTGGCCTAAGATGGAGAACATAGATCTAGAAAGAGGCGGCAGTTGAGCGGCTGGTCAGACCCGTCTCCCCAATAGTTCACCGAACATCATCCCGAAACACGACTAGGTCGCTTGACGGCATGTCTTTGTTCGTTGGGTGGTATTACAACCACGGCCAGAGCCTACCTCTCCAAAGCGCGTAAGCCACATCATCGCTTCACATCAGGCGAGATAGTAGCCAAACATAGATCGATAAAGAGTAAAAAAAAAAAATTGTAGAAATACGTGTATGAATTAAAACACATTACGGCATGTTATTAGTTATACTAGATTAAAATAGTTCAGAGTTAACTAATATATTATATAATATAGGTTTTTTCAAAAATACAGTTCTCCAAAGCATTTATGAAGGCATGATCGAACAGCACAATATGCTATTTACCTTTAAATGTCTTCACTTCCATTGTATTATAATGGAAATTGGCGTCTCAGACGATCGTGTGGAATCGCATTAAAGGGCCAGTAGGACAGTAGTGGGTCACAATACTGATCCCGGGTTATTGATGTCCCGGGATTGCTCGCTGATTGATTTAGACCGTACGTAATACAGCAGTATTGTTGCGGCTTGATTGTGATAAATAATTTGAAATGTGTAATGTAATACTATGTATTGCTCCGTATATTAAAAAATAAAATAATGTCTTAAAGTAGAAAATTGCCCAACAGTATAATACGACGGCGCACGACGCTAGCTCGAAGCCAAAGAGGTAATGCAATGGTTTAAGTATAGGAGCCAGGGAAATTACAGGGCATGTGAGACTTAATATGTGATCTCTCGGGGTGATGAGCGCAGTACTTTGCATGGTATTGAAAGTTCTGGGTGGCACTACAATCATTGTGCTCATCATCAGGCGAACGACTTGTTTATCTCGTTTCTCAGTAACATAAAAACTACTACAATATGTTTTGAAAAAGTTAGAAATAATTACGGAGGGCTAAGCAGTGATTACATTTAGGTGGAACAGATACAGGAAACTGATTTAAATAATGAATTAATTGTTTTAACTATTGTACTAAAACTGCTTTTTGTTTTTTGTTTTTTTTTTAACTGTTTATAGGCTTGCGTTTGACCACTATCTCACCTGATGGTAAGCGACGATGTGGTCTAAGATGTAACACGCTTACCTAGAAGACACCTGTTCACTCTCGATTTGAAGACCCCCAGTTTGTAGTTGTCAGGAAACAGACGTTGGCAATGCGTTCCACTCCTTGGCTGTTCGTAGGATGAACGTGGCACCAAAACGCTTTATATTTTTATATTGTAAAAAGTCATGAGTAAAAGCTTTTTAAAACCTTATGGTCGTAAGCATGAGACGCCATCCTAATTTTACAAACATCAAGTTTTACATTTTATCACTGTATATTGTTTTATTTTATTTATAAAAATTTAAAAGAGTTGTAATAAAATGTTTTTTTTTATTTTTCAGGTAAGTCACCTGTGTTAATTCTTCGAAGATTTTCAGCTGATATTAGGTATGTTACGACGCCAAAAATATACAATTTTGTTTCGTTCCCTATGGCCACAGTCAGCTTCCACGTGTGGCTCCGTGGGTACATTTTCCGCCTCTCCAATCCACATGTGTAACAGACACATTCAGTAACAATGTGTTACAGTTCTTATAAAACTCTTCGATTTTACAAAACAAAGGTTTTTTAGGATCCAACATCGACACTAATTAGCCCTTTCTCGGATCCGATAGGGTTTTGTTACTTGCTGTATACGCAGTAATTCCAGCGTACGGACAAATATCGCTCGCCAATAAAAGTCTAGTAAAACATCTAAAACGAAATTCATCAGCAATTTTCCAACACGCGGAAGTCGAAAGCTTGTAAATAACAACAAGAATGAGAGAGAAGATGGGTAAATAACATAAAAAGGGGATGACGCATGCCCGGCTCCGTCCCGGAGAAACGTACGGAAAAATTACCGGTTGACAGAGGTACAGGACGGAAGCTGTGTTGTTATTTGGCGCAGTGGATGTGTGGGCAGTAGGTCAAATGACGAAATCGTCAAGTGTAGACGACGCGCCTCTTTACTCAGCTCTATTATTTTTTTTACTTTGAAGTTTTATGTTTTGATTTTTTCCTTTTTTCACCTGTGAAAAATGTTGGCTACGAGCGAATTAAATATTTTAATCTCCGTTTATATCGAGTCTTGTGATTTGGACCGACCCATAGCTTACATCAAGATAGCTTAGTTTTTTTACAGAGTCAAAACTATTTATAGTATATTTTAGATGTACGTTCATACACAAAAAACTTGTTAGAAGCAAGCTTTATAAAGCAAGATTTATAAAATCACGTAGTATCTTGTTGTGTTGTCAGTTTTGAAAATTATTTTCTGTGTCCGTGATGACACCGGGCCGCTTCTACGGAAGATCAGCGCTAGTTATTACAACCAACATTTTGCTGAGTGGAGGCTGTATTGTGACAATATGTGTGTTTTTTTTAATTTGTATATAATTATTTAGCTAAGCGCATAGTTTAGATTTAAAGTTATTGTAAGTTAGCGTATTTATTCATGTTCCTTTCTTTTTTTGCCACAATAAACCTATTTCTTTCTGTCTTTATATCTTGGCAGGAGCAAGGTAAAGTTAGTAGTTGAACACGGTGTTCTTACATTTTACTGGATTTCCTGACTTCGTTGTGACGTTAAAGTATTCGATTTTTGAACCCTTTTTTACGTTACTATAATGTAATCAAAACCAAGAAGATCCAAGAAAGTCGTCTTACTTCCTTTTATTCTGTGGCGGCACAAAAGATACGTCTCACTGGAGGCAAAAAAGGGTTTTGTTAATTCAAAAAAGGGCCCGCGAAAGTGGATGACTGCGCGGCAAAGAACCATAAATTACATTAAATGCCAAATTAATTAAAATATCAGCCGGGGCGAAACACCGAAGCCCTTTTTTGGCAAAAAGTGTAATATAAAATTCTTATTTTGATTTAGGAGCGCCTAGTTAAGTATCGGATGGAATGAAATATTGTTTTTGGGAAAGTAAAATCTGAAGGATTTTATGCGGTAGCTTAAAAATAACGGTTTAGCTGTTGCGGAGTTCAATATTTTTAAAGATTTTCTGATTTTCTTAAGCTAACATTTTTTTATTCGTTTAAACCAGTTGCTGCGTCCCGCGGTTTCATCCGTGGTTTCCCGGGATAAAAAGTCTAATAGACCTAATCGACCTACAAACCAAATTTAATTAAACTCCGTTCATTAATTTTCGCGTGATTGAGTAACAAACATCCATCCATCCATCCTCCCAACCTTTTGCATTTATAATATTAGTAGTAGGAATGTAGGAATATTAGTAGGAAGTATGATTAGAATAGAATATAAGAATCATTATACTTTTAGAGAAACCCTTTATTACATAGCGAGTATGGCTAAGTGGGAACTCGTGCGGCTTTCGATATGACGCATTGGTGATCGAATCCCGGTAAGGCTCTACCAATGACTATTTTATGTTATCTGCTAGGTAAAGCAACTTTCGCTACGGTCGTCACTTGGATGGATGACCGTTTGTGTGGTATTTACATCTGAGCGCTACCGCCGGAGGGCACTTAGGTTTTTTAAATAGAACTGAGTGATCAGACAAGCAAGTCGTTCGCCAGATGGTAAGCGCCACGCCTGCCCATAACAATTGCAGTGCCACCCAGAACATTTTATACCATTAAAAGCACTCCGTAGCACTGTATTACGCTCATCACCCCGAGATATCAGATTTTAAGTCTCATATAAATCCAGTAATTTCGCTGGCAACAACTCAGGATAACTTAGGATAGGATTACGATTGCGTCACTAATCCCAGGTTTTTTCCAAAATACCATTTTTGACTAAATTTCGTTTATCTACTGAATAAATCACATATTTTCTTTGAAATAATCTAATGTATTCTGCTTAGCCCTCTAGCCCTGAAAGTACAGCTATTGTGTCAAGATTCTTTCAAATTCAAAATCTTTTTATCCACTCGGGCCTTTAGAGGTCCTTATGAAAGTTAAGGATAACCGGTCCTTTTAGGGGTAGAATAATATCACGAGCCCTTCTTATGGGGTAAGTTAGGGGGAACTATTTGTTTCGGATTTTATGATATGGTCCTTTACTATTATAAAATTGTAACTTTGAATGCTTGTTACCTAAAGACTCGACCTGCTGAACGGATTTTGATTTGGTTTTCAGGGTTTGGTACCATAAGTCACAACTTAGAATATAGGGTATGCCAATCAATTCAAATAGTCACTTCCGTTTATTCATTAAATTAAACTTTAATAGAATAAGCTTATATAATCTTGCTGATATCAATACAGTTAGCCAACTGCTATTACTAATTAGCGAGTCAGCTGACGTGTGCCAGAACCGACAGAACAATTCTCCAATTAAATTGCTGATAAAAAGCAACTTGCGCTTGTTTTTTAAGAAAACAAAATCACGCCTTATTATTTCATCACAACAGCTGTTATTTCTTTCCAAACGTTTACACAATCTAAAACAAAGCCATAACATTTATCGATTAACGGCCCGCTCGTAATAAATGTCTCGTTTGTCAGATTTTACTGCCGACCTCCTTGGAAATGAGGGGCGTACGCGCGGACGTGAAGACGCTGCGTTTGTGACGCCACCTTTCACGTTTCGTTCCCTTTCGCAACTCTTTACGTGAACATGTGCATTATAATATGTTTAGAGTAATTAATCATCATCATCAGCCCGTAGTCATCCACTGCTGGATATAGGCATCTCCTAATGAACGCCACCGAGCCCGGTCTTCGGCTCTTAAAGCTCTAAAGTAATCAATACTACATATATATTATATGATTTTATAATATTTTAAGGTGAACGATAACGTTCGTAGAATAATCCATTCGTTTAATTTGCTCTAAAATCTTTCTAATATGAAAGTCAGGTATTTGTTTATCTGTCATACATATACAAATTTATTTCGTAACTCACTATTCGTTTACTAGTTTATTGGTGTTGTTTATGAGCTTTGAAATATGGTAATAATATGAAAATTAACAACGGATTGTTTAAATATTCAAATTAGTGAAGCGATGATGTGGCCTAAGATGGAGAACATAGATCTAGAAAGAGGCGGCAGTTGAGCGGCTGGTCAGACCCGTCTCCCCAATAGTTCACCGAACATCATCCCGAAACACGACTAGGTCGCTTGACGGCATGTCTTTGTTCGTTGGGTGGTATTACAACCACGGCCAGAGCCTACCTCTCCAAAGCGCGTAAGCCACATCATCGCTTCACATCAGGCGAGATAGTAGCCAAACATAGATCGATAAAGAGTAAAAAAAAAAAATTGTAGAAATACGTGTATGAATTAAAACACATTACGGCATGTTATTAGTTATACTAGATTAAAATAGTTCAGAGTTAACTAATATATTATATAATATAGGTTTTTTCAAAAATACAGTTCTCCAAAGCATTTATGAAGGCATGATCGAACAGCACAATATGCTATTTACCTTTAAATGTCTTCACTTCCATTGTATTATAATGGAAATTGGCGTCTCAGACGATCGTGTGGAATCGCATTAAAGGGCCAGTAGGACAGTAGTGGGTCACAATACTGATCCCGGGTTATTGATGTCCCGGGATTGCTCGCTGATTGATTTAGACCGTACGTAATACAGCAGTATTGTTGCGGCTTGATTGTGATAAATAATTTGAAATGTGTAATGTAATACTATGTATTGCTCCGTATATTAAAAAATAAAATAATGTCTTAAAGTAGAAAATTGCCCAACAGTATAATACGACGGCGCACGACGCTAGCTCGAAGCCAAAGAGGTAATGCAATGGTTTAAGTATAGGAGCCAGGGAAATTACAGGGCATGTGAGACTTAATATGTGATCTCTCGGGGTGATGAGCGCAGTACTTTGCATGGTATTGAAAGTTCTGGGTGGCACTACAATCATTGTGCTCATCATCAGGCGAACGACTTGTTTATCTCGTTTCTCAGTAACATAAAAACTACTACAATATGTTTTGAAAAAGTTAGAAATAATTACGGAGGGCTAAGCAGTGATTACATTTAGGTGGAACAGATACAGGAAACTGATTTAAATAATGAATTAATTGTTTTAACTATTGTACTAAAACTGCTTTTTGTTTTTTGTTTTTTTTTTAACTGTTTATAGGCTTGCGTTTGACCACTATCTCACCTGATGGTAAGCGACGATGTGGTCTAAGATGTAACACGCTTACCTAGAAGACACCTGTTCACTCTCGATTTGAAGACCCCCAGTTTGTAGTTGTCAGGAAACAGACGTTGGCAATGCGTTCCACTCCTTGGCTGTTCGTAGGATGAACGTGGCACCAAAACGCTTTATATTTTTATATTGTAAAAAGTCATGAGTAAAAGCTTTTTAAAACCTTATGGTCGTAAGCATGAGACGCCATCCTAATTTTACAAACATCAAGTTTTACATTTTATCACTGTATATTGTTTTATTTTATTTATAAAAATTTAAAAGAGTTGTAATAAAATGTTTTTTTTTATTTTTCAGGTAAGTCACCTGTGTTAATTCTTCGAAGATTTTCAGCTGATATTAGGTATGTTACGACGCCAAAAATATACAATTTTGTTTCGTTCCCTATGGCCACAGTCAGCTTCCACGTGTGGCTCCGTGGGTACATTTTCCGCCTCTCCAATCCACATGTGTAACAGACACATTCAGTAACAATGTGTTACAGTTCTTATAAAACTCTTCGATTTTACAAAACAAAGGTTTTTTAGGATCCAACATCGACACTAATTAGCCCTTTCTCGGATCCGATAGGGTTTTGTTACTTGCTGTATACGCAGTAATTCCAGCGTACGGACAAATATCGCTCGCCAATAAAAGTCTAGTAAAACATCTAAAACGAAATTCATCAGCAATTTTCCAACACGCGGAAGTCGAAAGCTTGTAAATAACAACAAGAATGAGAGAGAAGATGGGTAAATAACATAAAAAGGGGATGACGCATGCCCGGCTCCGTCCCGGAGAAACGTACGGAAAAATTACCGGTTGACAGAGGTACAGGACGGAAGCTGTGTTGTTATTTGGCGCAGTGGATGTGTGGGCAGTAGGTCAAATGACGAAATCGTCAAGTGTAGACGACGCGCCTCTTTACTCAGCTCTATTATTTTTTTTACTTTGAAGTTTTATGTTTTGATTTTTTCCTTTTTTCACCTGTGAAAAATGTTGGCTACGAGCGAATTAAATATTTTAATCTCCGTTTATATCGAGTCTTGTGATTTGGACCGACCCATAGCTTACATCAAGATAGCTTAGTTTTTTTACAGAGTCAAAACTATTTATAGTATATTTTAGATGTACGTTCATACACAAAAAACTTGTTAGAAGCAAGCTTTATAAAGCAAGATTTATAAAATCACGTAGTATCTTGTTGTGTTGTCAGTTTTGAAAATTATTTTCTGTGTCCGTGATGACACCGGGCCGCTTCTACGGAAGATCAGCGCTAGTTATTACAACCAACATTTTGCTGAGTGGAGGCTGTATTGTGACAATATGTGTGTTTTTTTTAATTTGTATATAATTATTTAGCTAAGCGCATAGTTTAGATTTAAAGTTATTGTAAGTTAGCGTATTTATTCATGTTCCTTTCTTTTTTTGCCACAATAAACCTATTTCTTTCTGTCTTTATATCTTGGCAGGAGCAAGGTAAAGTTAGTAGTTGAACACGGTGTTCTTACATTTTACTGGATTTCCTGACTTCGTTGTGACGTTAAAGTATTCGATTTTTGAACCCTTTTTTACGTTACTATAATGTAATCAAAACCAAGAAGATCCAAGAAAGTCGTCTTACTTCCTTTTATTCTGTGGCGGCACAAAAGATACGTCTCACTGGAGGCAAAAAAGGGTTTTGTTAATTCAAAAAAGGGCCCGCGAAAGTGGATGACTGCGCGGCAAAGAACCATAAATTACATTAAATGCCAAATTAATTAAAATATCAGCCGGGGCGAAACACCGAAGCCCTTTTTTGGCAAAAAGTGTAATATAAAATTCTTATTTTGATTTAGGAGCGCCTAGTTAAGTATCGGATGGAATGAAATATTGTTTTTGGGAAAGTAAAATCTGAAGGATTTTATGCGGTAGCTTAAAAATAACGGTTTAGCTGTTGCGGAGTTCAATATTTTTAAAGATTTTCTGATTTTCTTAAGCTAACATTTTTTTATTCGTTTAAACCAGTTGCTGCGTCCCGCGGTTTCATCCGTGGTTTCCCGGGATAAAAAGTCTAATAGACCTAATCGACCTACAAACCAAATTTAATTAAACTCCGTTCATTAATTTTCGCGTGATTGAGTAACAAACATCCATCCATCCATCCTCCCAACCTTTTGCATTTATAATATTAGTAGTAGGAATGTAGGAATATTAGTAGGAAGTATGATTAGAATAGAATATAAGAATCATTATACTTTTAGAGAAACCCTTTATTACATAGCGAGTATGGCTAAGTGGGAACTCGTGCGGCTTTCGATATGACGCATTGGTGATCGAATCCCGGTAAGGCTCTACCAATGACTATTTTATGTTATCTGCTAGGTAAAGCAACTTTCGCTACGGTCGTCACTTGGATGGATGACCGTTTGTGTGGTATTTACATCTGAGCGCTACCGCCGGAGGGCACTTAGGTTTTTTAAATAGAACTGAGTGATCAGACAAGCAAGTCGTTCGCCAGATGGTAAGCGCCACGCCTGCCCATAACAATTGCAGTGCCACCCAGAACATTTTATACCATTAAAAGCACTCCGTAGCACTGTATTACGCTCATCACCCCGAGATATCAGATTTTAAGTCTCATATAAATCCAGTAATTTCGCTGGCAACAACTCAGGATAACTTAGGATAGGATTACGATTGCGTCACTAATCCCAGGTTTTTTCCAAAATACCATTTTTGACTAAATTTCGTTTATCTACTGAATAAATCACATATTTTCTTTGAAATAATCTAATGTATTCTGCTTAGCCCTCTAGCCCTGAAAGTACAGCTATTGTGTCAAGATTCTTTCAAATTCAAAATCTTTTTATCCACTCGGGCCTTTAGAGGTCCTTATGAAAGTTAAGGATAACCGGTCCTTTTAGGGGTAGAATAATATCACGAGCCCTTCTTATGGGGTAAGTTAGGGGGAACTATTTGTTTCGGATTTTATGATATGGTCCTTTACTATTATAAAATTGTAACTTTGAATGCTTGTTACCTAAAGACTCGACCTGCTGAACGGATTTTGATTTGGTTTTCAGGGTTTGGTACCATAAGTCACAACTTAGAATATAGGGTATGCCAATCAATTCAAATAGTCACTTCCGTTTATTCATTAAATTAAACTTTAATAGAATAAGCTTATATAATCTTGCTGATATCAATACAGTTAGCCAACTGCTATTACTAATTAGCGAGTCAGCTGACGTGTGCCAGAACCGACAGAACCGAGACAATCGTAGATTAATACTAGTTGTTGTCCGCGACTTCTTGCGGGATTTGGTTATAACGTGATCCCTCGGAAACGACGTGTAAGTTCTTTTCTTTACTTATAAAAGGTCAGTTAAGAGGGTGTTGACATCTGGAGCGAATGGAGGACTCTAGACTACCAAAGGCAGCCTTCTTCTCAGAGCTGGCTCTGTGAAAACGCAAGTCTGGTGGACAGTTCCTCCGGTATATGGTCCTCAAGCGTCACCTTACTACGTGTGGCATTGCTCGGGATAGCTTGGAGAAGCTTGCTCATAAGAGATCCGTTTGGCGTTGCACAGTCGGCAAAACCATAACAACATACGAAAATACCCGTCTCCAAGATCTGGACGCAAAACGACAACTGAGAAAAACCCGACCCAAGCCATCCTATAATTACACCTACAATAGTTCTGGTCAGTTGTTCTGTGCACCCTGCAACCGGTGTTCAAGACCAAATTCGGCTTCGCGAGTCACCTGTGCTCGCATCCAAGTTGACAAGGCTCGCCGTCGACGGATACGTCGTGGAGGACATCATCATCATCTCTGTGCCAAATTTCATCAAGATCAGTTCAGCAGTTGTAAAAACTTGACAGCCTATGTAGCGAAGTGGTTAGGCAGGTTCAAATCACATTCATTAAGGTTGCGGTTTCGATTCCCGTGACGGGACATGTTTGCGCACAGAAAAAAACATAATAAGCGCAACTTTTGTTTCGTGTCTGGGTTTTGTGGGGCTCTAGTCCTCGTGGTTCCCTAGATATAGGGAATCCTAGTTAGGGCTAGGATCTATGTTAGGGATCGTTGAGCATTATTTTTAAGGGTAACTAACAG
Organism: Petrophora chlorosata; assembly: GCA_951640565.1. Lineage (NCBI taxonomy): Eukaryota > Metazoa > Arthropoda > Insecta > Lepidoptera > Geometridae > Petrophora > Petrophora chlorosata. Next base: position 15,719,051 of record OX621202.1, on the reverse strand, counting down.
ACAGAAAGAGTTACTTTCGCATTTATAATATTAGTGTGGACTATATAAGTGCAGACTACTGTGGATTAATAAAACGGTACCGTAATGGTAGTCGAGGTAACCGACCAGCTTTGACGGTAACTGTAAGATTAGCCTGCTTAGTCGTTGGGTGGATCTTCGCGCTTGTGCTATACTAGCTGCGCCCCGCGGCATCACCGCGTCGACATTTTATTTTAATGGATCTGAGTGACGAGCTTGTCATTCGCCTGATGGTAAGCGCCACGCCTGCCCATAACGATTTTACATTCATATTAAAAATTATAATAAATTGTTAGCAATACCCTGTACTGAATACAAATTGATAGACAAACTCTATCTCTAGTGCTTTTATTTTAATGAAGTAAAATAGTTTAAAGAGGGTGTATAAATTTTGCACGTAATTTAATGTGAGCTGAGACCTCGAACTTGAGCGTCGAATTGAAAGTGGCACATATCTTAGTTATTATCTTGTTTATGTAATTAAGTGAAGAGACGAGCAGATCGTCCACCTGATTGTAAGCAACACGCCTGCCCTTTCAGCCACACTTTTGTTGCGTTCGAACCTGTCCATACAACGCTCTGGTTGAAATACTATGTATTTTCAGACTTATTTTTCGTTCGATTAGTCAAAGATCAAAAAAACTTTCATCACGTTCTATTTTGAGTTTCCATCACAATTTTCTTTCTGTGATTGTCAGAGATCAAACGTGGCCCGATACCCAAACATTTTGTTCAACCTTACTTCAGAGCTTCTCAATATTATCAATAAAGCCTTCCGAAAACTTCACGTTCTCTTGTATTTGTTTGAGATATCTGAATGATAACCCCAAAGGATAAATACGTATCTTCGGCTGAAGGGGCTTACATAGTGAAAACAGGTAGCCTGATTATAGATCAGCTGACTTGCTTACAATTGTATGCCTATTTATAGGGTACTGACCCACAGGTTTATATTGGCCACACCGTGCGGTGTACCACTGTAAAAGGAAAGCCACTTCATAATCTTCGACTTGAATTTGCATACGTGAAAGAGCTCGATTTTGCATACGTGAATTTGAATGACATTTCGTTAACACGTTGCTAAACTGATTGGTGGTTATACATAGGAACTTAAGTACAGTCTAAAAAGATAATTTGATATTCATTACCTTACAATGAAACTTACAATGAAGTTGGGAGTACGTAAAAGTATCATCATCAATCATCATCATCATCAGTTTATTACGTTCCCACTGCTGGAACTCGGGCCTTCCCTCGTAGCGTAAGCGTAAAAGTATGATGATAGAGCAAAAGCAAAATGATGGCCATAGTCGTATTTGGCATTAACGTGCTTCAAAATATACACCATTGCTTAAACACTCCAGCCGGTTTTCACTATGCAAGCACCCAATGGTTAGGTACATTTCTCGAATGAGGGAAACAAAAAAGGAATATCGCGCGATACCCTACGGCGCGCATAACTTTCCTTAACGGTCGCTTCTCAAACAAAAAGCAAACGGTATCGCCACAGCGTAGGCTTCTTACTGAACGGGGTTCAGTAGGTAACGTGGTCACGCAAAAAAACATACATCGCTTTGGGTACATAGTAGAACATCCCTTTAGCGCCTGGCTCAAATCTTACACACTAACGTCACCCCTACGTGGTGGAAGTTCCGCTTATGCGTACTAAATGGTTTGAATTATCCCTTTTGGCCCGAACGTCTAAGAAGTGGAGCGCCTTCCTGTCGTCTGCGTTTTCTCATAAATACAATCTGGGTGTGTTCAAATCAATAGTGAACAAGTACTTACTGAGTATGCGTGCTACATCTTCGACCACATCGTCGCTTCCCATCAGGTGAGACCGCGGTAAAACGCTGACCAAGTCAGATAAAAAAAAAAACACCGTGAGTTAAGAATTCGATTCCCGCTACGGAACAAATATTTGTTCACAGAAAATAATACACGCTTTTCACTATTTTACATTTTTTTTCTAGGTCTTGTGGCACCTGGCCCTTGTAGTTCCTGGTTCCCTAATACAGAAAATCCTAGTTAGGGGCCAAGATTTACTTATGTGATTGTTGGGCATTATTCTTATTATAGCTGTTGAGATGACCACATTGCTATTAAATTTGTCGGAAGCCTGCTTGTTAGAAATTTTCTTCATAAAATAACATCTTGAAATTCTGTAACGATTTCAATGAAAATATTTTGCAGGTTATTTTTTTGCCTATCCATCATCTGGCTCGTTCTTAACGTAAAATGTTTTCCAATTAGCTTTCGCTTGCGTGATGGACGCAAAAACTAAACCACCTTTTGGGCTGAGTCTTCGTGAGGTATAGGCGTCCTCAAAGTGACCGTATGACTTTTCCCCTCTGCTCTAGCCACTCTGTGGTATCACGCCGGCAAATATGAGGTGGGCGCGAAATTAGATTTACGATACTACTTCGGGAATTTTCGGAACTCATCGGAACTCCCCGGATCAGTTTCGAACGCCATCCGAGTCTCGCATTATCATATAAATGCCGAGTTGACGGAAAAATATTGCCGAGGTGTGTAGGTGCCTCCACCTGTAGGCTCAGTAGAAAGCAGTTTTCAAATTTCGAACGAATTGATCGTATTGAGCCAGTGTGGCTCAGCGGGAACTCATGCGACTTTCAATCCGAAGCACCGGAGTTCCAATCTTGCTGACCCTGCACATGACTTTCTAAAGTTAAGTTAACACTCGCTCTCAAAATTGTGAAGAAAAACATAGTTGCGAAACCGGCATGTCCTGGAATTACAATTAAGGACATGTGACAGCAACCAACGAGCACAGGGCCTGCCTGATGCCTATACTCTCTATGAGAGATAGCTCGTGTCCCAGCAGTGGGAACCTAATAGGCTGATGTTGATAATGATGATAAGCCCATCACCTATGACGAAACTATCATAATAGTTAGTCTTAATAGAGTTAGTCACCACTTATAGGAGTGACCGTAAAGAACAAAAAGAAAACAGACTAGAAACAAGACTGTCAAATCAAATCAAATCAATTGTTTATTTGCAAGAATAAATACAATAAAGGTCTTAAAACTAATTATAACAATCAAGTATTCAGCCTGCAAGCAGGCGTGCAAATATTATGTCAAGACTCTAATGAATATAAAATGTATTTTAAATATATTTTTTTTACGCTTAATAGATCTATGTTTGGCCACTATCTCGCCTGATGTGAAGCGATGATGTGGCCTAAGATGGAGCACTCAGATCTAGAGAGAGACGGCAGTTGAGTGGCTGCTCAGACCCGTCCTCCCCGATGGTTCACCGAACATCATCCCGAAACACGACTAGGTCGCTTGACGGCATGGCTTTGTTCGGTGGGTGGTATTACAACCACGGCCAAAACCTACCACTCCGAAGCGCGTTAGCGGGTTTCATCACGATGTTTTCCTTCACCGTTTTAGAGCGAGCGTGTAAAATCTGCACTTATCTATAAGTCATTGGTGCAGGGCCGAGTCGAATTGTATTAATTTAATTACATTTTCGAATAAAATATTCGAAAATATAATGTCGACACAAGATACACCGGATAGTACTCAATTCAAATAAACCTGAAATACACTCAACAAATAGCGATATCTAAGATACTGGCCACACAAATACAGTGCGGCTGTATAGTGAGACGTGCGAAATACGTGAGCCAAATAATTTGGCGTAAAAAGTTCCTATAAAGATGTGGGTGGTGATTCTGCTTTTGCGGATCAATGCTTTTATTGTTTTGACGTTCGGCACTGGATAATGTTATCGGTCTACGCCTATTAAAGCTCACACGTGCTCTTTACGCGCTCTCTCACTCTCTTTCTTTATTTTTCTTTTTATTTATTTTTTATTTATTGCACAAAACAAAATACAATCGGTACAATACCATATAAAAACAATAATAAACAACTGGATTGCAACTCAAAGGCATGTGCAATCAGCAAACTTAAAAATAAATACATAAAGAGCAGACACTGTTCGAGGTTTGAGGTTTGAGATGCTCTTTCTCTATCGCTATCTCTATCTTTCTATGTCTGTCGTGTGGGTGTGTGGCCAATTCTGATGCCGGAGTTTCAAACCGGTCGAAGTCCTCTGACTGTTGTCTTAAGGCAATAACTGGGACCCCTGACCTTAAGTGCCCTCCGAAGCACGGTAGCGCTAAGATGTAAATAGCACACAAAAGATCACCCATCCAAGTGGTGACCGCAGCGAACTTTGCTTAACCTAGCAGATCTGTAAGGAATGGCTAAGTGAGCTACGGTACGACCGCTATAATGCCCAGTTACATGGATGACATTTTCAGTACGTGCTAATACAATGACGTTTTATCACAAAGTAAATATGTCAATAACTCACTGATTATATTATTACTTTATCTTCCTTACATATGTAGTATGTATGTATTATATCATATGGGTATGAGTATATAATATTTATATATGAATTTGTATTATATTAAATATTTAGTGTGTTATAGAATTTAAGGTATAATATAGGATATGATATTATTTATTACTATAGAATTTAATGATAGGATGTTAAACACATCATTTATTATGTGTGTAATAATGACGCGTAGTAACGGGGCCACTTTCAAAGTGGAGTTGGTGAATTCTAAATTTGTGATAAGCAATGATATTGTCGGATACGATTACTTCTACACACACGCACACACACTCACAGGTGCATGTATTTATCTACTATTATTATAATTTTTTGGAAATCTGGCAAAAGAACTGCAGCAAACGAGCAAGTTGCAATTTCAGACTAGTAAAACTACATGTTCCATGTCAATTTTTAGCTATCATAGATTTCCATGAACTACGAACGTCGCTACGAAACTAAGTTAAACCTAGGTTTAAGCTTATTTACTCCAGTAACTAAGTTTAAACATCAGGCTATAACAACGTTACATAGGAAACAATATTTCCAAATCCGCCGCGTCAACAGGCCGGTAAATTCTGCAACGAAATTAAACAGGAGCAGAGCGGTGAGAGCACGTACACCGCTAATCCCGCTTCCTGAACATTATAAATACTATTACTTAGAGATGAGCCGTGTAATCCTTTTGCCGGGTAAACTGAGGTAGTAGCCCCTACGTATAATCTAAATAATCTTTCAGTTAGATATATTTTAATTCATTTCATATTTCAGTTAGAATCTAAATAATCTTTCAGTTAGATAGATAGATGAACGCTTTATTGCAAACATTAAATTACAGACATAACATAAAAACAATTAAAGAAAGTGTTACAATGGGCGGCCCTATCGCTAAAAGCGATCTCTTCCAGGCAACCTTTGGATGGAGAGGAATTATCTTAAAGACGGGGATGTAAGGTCTACAATAATAACATAAACAACAACAGTTAAGTAGGTAAAAAATGGTAATGAACTTAAGCTGTTAGTATCCGGCGTTTCAACCGTGGTTCCCCATGACTGCCGTTGTGAGTGTGTTTAGGACTTGCGTAGATTGCAGGTTTGATTCTTGGTAATAACAAATATTTGTGTAGAAAGAAGAATATCTACTTTTCCGTCTCTAGTTGCTAGGGCGCTTTTTAGAGAACTCATCCTCACACATCCCACAAGTTTAACGTGGTATCAAGCCGGATAAAACTGTTGACTTACTTTATTAAGCGATTTTAAGCAATTCCTTGGGTTGGTTGGTCGCCGGATTATGGCCGGATTTGTCCACATCCCTATTAGGTATCCCTCCCTCCCCGCCCTTCGTCTGCAAAATCCCTCAGGGATCCTAGAACCCTCTCGCAATTTTCTCCAACCCAAAACTATCCCGCATTTAATCCCCCAACACAAGAAAGGTTTTTATTATCCTATGACGAAACAATTCGTACTAAAGTAGCCCTTTTTGGCTTTTATCGTCAGCGATTACAGAGAAAGTACATACAGGTTAAATTATTAAGGGTAGATAAAATTTTATATTGTTATGTTTAGTACTGTTCAAAATGAGCGAGATAAAGGAAGCCATATGAAATAACTATTTGATATGGGCTTCGGAAGGGTGAGCAAAATTCCATGGATTAGTCGGGTTTAGTCTAACCTAGTCTTTTTATGATTGAGGATGTCTTTTCTTACGGAATAGGGCATGGTATCGCTCCATTTAGTCTCACATTACAATGTGTTTTATGAGGTAACGAGACAGGATTTATTGCGTCAGAGTAAGCGCGACACCTGCTTAGAGGGTCTTCAGAAACATGGTAGTTCTTCACAAATACACACCATTTAGTACCACGCAGAACTAATAAGCTGCTTAAGTCTTGTGTGGAATTATAGTGAATCAATTTCCTAATATTAAAAATGCCTAAATAGATAGATAGATAAACTCTTTATTATTAACCTTAAACATAGAAATAAAGTACAAGTTAAATGTTTACAATGGGTGGTCGTATTGCTTAAAGTGATCTCTTCGAGACACCTTTTGGATGGATACGAATAACGAAACACGAACGGACGGTATAAAATAATACTGTCGGTAGTGTTATTCAAACCGGAACACAGTCATCTTTGCAATATGTTGCGGCACAATTATTAACAACATAAAATTGAATGCCTCTGTAAACTGTTAACCAATAGATATATATACATATATATGATATCTGTGAAAATATCATAGTCCTTGTAAATACAAACATTTGTATTGAAGACATATATGAAACGTCATAGCTCTTCAGTTTCCCAAGTTAACATCACGGTTTAATGCAAAAGCAATTATAAAAGTTCTCGTGACTTCATCGCTTACGTCTGCTGCACTACGCAGAAGCCCTATTTCTGTCGAAATTAAGTTTTCTAAGTTACGATTCAAACGGGACGGGAGAGCCATTTTGTAGAGCGAAGTTTAGCCACATACTCTATGATGCGGGGCCTGCTAGCGACGTGATTGCATGAAATGTTTGTCTGTTCAAAGGAACTTGATATTGAAATTTTAATAGGATTTTCTTTAACAGCGTCATGTAGAGTATTTACAAAACTACCGTCGTTACTAATAAAACGGTCTTCTATGGTTAGCTGGCTTGTGTTCAAAGCATATATCTATTTATCACTTGAAACAAAAAGCCTTTTTATTAAATGAACAAACACATTTTTTAACTAATGTATTTGCTTGTTTTACCACAATATCTTAAGGTTTGTCTTAATACGCATATAATGGAAATATTTATATAACTAAGCTAGATACATTTCAACAATCAACAAAATAAGTAATTTAATGTAAGCATGCCACGTAAACAATACTGAATATATCTTCATAAATAACTAGAAGACGTTTTTATAAACCAGTAGGTATTTCTACTGTAATTGTTGCATTGAAAATTTATTTTTTAATCAATAGTTATAACTTAGAAGCGTCGTTATTTAGCTAATGTACGAAATAATAGCAAATAACTCTTTTATCAAAGTCTCTACTAGTATCTATTTCGATGTGTTCCCTTTAGAACAACTATTAATCATAACGAGGCCTAAGGTCGAGTGGCTTATTGAATTACACCCTTATCCGAGTCTATTGTAGTAAGTTTTAATGAATGACCTCTACCGTTCTCTACCTTGCTCTACCGGCCCGAAACTTCTACATGCGGCCCACTTTATTATTAGAAGGGCTTAAAATACCCGGTAAATTGTGATTTAGTGCGTTTTTAATGCAAAAGTGTTGTAAGAAGGCTTTTTGGGATTATAAAGGTAAGGATTAGAGTCTATTGCTGCATAAGGGTATTTTAGTTGAATATGAAATTTATTTTGAATTAGTTCCTGTGTCGAAAGTTCGAGCAATCGTAATAAAATTTGTTTTCGAGCATTGCACGCAAACATATAATTTATTAATTTTTAGGTATACAGTTTCAATTTTGTACATATAATATATTTTTAATAGTCTTCGTTCTTTTCGTTGTCTTAATTTTCTTTACTCATAATTTAACACGGCTATAGTGGCAGGTATACTGGGGGATTATAATTTAACTAAAATTCTAAGCAACGTTTTTGTTTAAATGGTTGTTATGTTATGCTACAATTTCTGAAAAGCTATAAGTAATCAAGAGAAACAATATGTTACAACAAAAAGTATTTAGATGTAACAAAGCTGCAAAGCAAACTGAAACAAAAAAGCAAAAACATCTGTCAAACCAATTCCGTTGTGAACTCTAATTAATTTGCTTACGACTCCATTGCGAGGGCAATACCACATAAATTCGATGAAATTTCCCAATTTAATTAATACTAGAAACCACAAATTCCGACGCTCAATAAGTTATTTAACCGATAAATTCGTCGGATACTTACCTTAAGGCTAAAACCGCATTGTTACCAAAGTAATCAACAAACTAATTTAACTTCAGCAAAAGATAAACTTCAACTCGAAACCGTTTCTTCACATTATTCAACCTTTCGCAAGCATTCTGCCAAATTCCAGTAAAGCAAAATTTGTCACCTGGATTTTGAAATTACTGTGTGCATTTATTCTACCATCAATCAACCTGATGTTTTTGAAGTGGAAACCGCGGCGAATGATGAAAAAGGTGACAAGGGGTGTTTCCATCAAAATCTTTGTCGAGGCTTGAACTTTTTAGACGATATTGTGATCAGCTGCACAATTTTCCGACCCGGTGGATGATTAATTAAACTAACTTGGTCTCTGCCGCCTTTGTTACAACTCCAATCATATTTTGGCTTTAACAGAAAATAAATAAAGTCTGTTTTAGAATGTATCTAAATTATTGTTTTGAATAAAAAGAGAAGTGTTACGATTATCGATTTCACCTGACACAAGATCCTAACAAAACTCGACTCAATGATTCTTTTATGTTCACTGAAGCTTGCAAATAATATAAAATCAAAAGGAATATAGCGAAGTTTTAATAACCTGGCTGCTTTATTGCAAAACATCTACTCGTCCTTAATACTCATGTACACAATGTTATGAATGTCAGGAGAGTCAGTGATATGATATAAATATATATATATATATATATATATATATATATAATTATTTCATTACACATATAGTCCATCAATGTCAGCATATAGTCCATCAAACAGATGTCAATGTTTTCATATAATGTTGTAACTCAAATGAACCACAAAAACAATCGTGCTAGCGGAAACGTAATTCGCGTTAAAATATGCCATTCTACTTAAAAAAACGTGAGCACAAACAACATTAACTCCATAAACAATGACAGGGCGCGTCGGGAAAACAACAAGTGGGAAAAATTACACTCCGCCGCTGCAACCGCAAAGTTTGAAGTACCCCAGTTCAAATTCAGGTATTCACTCGTTGCGGAGTTATGTTTGCGGAAAGCATTAAAGATGTTTCTTTGCAAATACCTTAAGAGGCCTCTTGCGGTTCATAGTTAAAATTCTGCTTTAAATATTAAGGGCAATATTTCAAAAAACTACTGTATTTTGAAAATCTAAAGAATAACAACATTCTAAAAAAGGTGGAAAAATTTTAGTAATGAAGTTGAGTTCTTTTGTGTGGAAAATCACGCGTCTTTGAACCTGTGTAATGTCATATAATTTAAGGGGAAGTTGACCACCCACAGGCCCGGGTGTTAGTTTGTAGATAGCGTAGACATAATTTAATTTAGTTTGATTAACTAATATCGAAATAGGATCAACCTTCGTTTCTATAGAGCCTTAGCGGTCCGTAGCGAATGTGAAGCGAAAATAAATTCATTTTAAGTTTCGGATTCGGTGTATCAATAGGTTTAGACATTGCTGATTTGTTCTAAATATTTTTATTGATTTAATTTTAACTGGTTTTTACTTGAGATATTGAATCTTGTTCACCCAAATAAATAAATAAATTATCCTAGATCTAAAAATTTATTATTTCTCTATTAATTCACAAAAATATATAAATACATGAACGACCTACCTACATACATGTAGGTACCTACTGTAAATTAGTGTTCAAGTTCATAAGTAAATTAGGAAGAAAATGCTCAAAGCAGTTGTTACGACACCTACCAATTGATAGAATTTATTTATTACTCTCTATCATACTAGTTATAATACAAGTAGGTACTGTTGGAGTACTACATAAAAGCGTTCAAACGCCAACCTTTGAAATACATTCGTCAATTATTAAGTATGTGTCTATTTTTAAATGCTACATACTGCCGCTCTCTCGTCTATCTGTCTAGTCTATGACCCCTACAAATAGCGGAGCGGGTGTGAGGGGGAAGGGAGGGTACAGGGCGAGGGGAGTGGGGCTGTACCTGCGCCGGGCGAGCCGAACGTTGGCGGGGCGCGTCCGTATTGATTATTCTCAGGGCGTTCACTTTCGCCACTGTTTTAACACGAGCAATGAAAATGTTTTTATTGGCAACTTGGCAGCCTCGAACGTACTGAATAAACACAGGAATAAATGTACGTAAAACACTCGTAATGTCCGATTATTCATTTTATACGAACGCTTATTTGCCGATGAGGAATTACTCTGTTGTTTTTTCGAACGGAACCAACGGAACTCCGTCTTGGGTAATACACTGTTCGGTTTTTACACGGTTTAGATGTTAATTTCCCGTCGCTGTTTTTGTTTGTTTGCTCCCGATTATAACGTTAATGATTTCTTCCTGGAACAAATATTTGACTTCCGCATTGAAATTTGGACGGAATGTTTTGTGTAGTCAACGATCTTTAGACCTGTTGAACCCAATTTTCATTTCATTTAGCTGATCAGTAAAATATTTTACAGGTAACTGAATTTTTGCGAAAGCTTCTGGTTTTGATGCATTGCCAACTTTTCTGAAGTGTGGTTGAACGTTCAGAAGCGACGATAATACAATACGATAAAACGATAAAGACCGCTTACACCAAAACCCGATTTGCATGACTTCAAGCATCCACGTATTGCATGAGCTTTGACTTATACGTACTCTGTCAAAATACATACGAGCCTTCTACGAATATTATATTGTGTTGAACACAAACTATTTGTTTGACGGATCAGTGGGTGTCAAGCTTAGATAAGGTGTTTCAGCGTTAGTATATTTATTTATGAAGTGAGATACAAAGCACAGAGGTTACTTTGCACATGTGATTATAATCATAGTCATTTGTTTGTGAAAGAAAGATATTTGTTCCAATTTCTCAATGTAATGCTATTTAAATTGCTGTTCTTAGATATTTGAGGTATTCCTTAAATAATAATAACAATTTATACGTCGGAGAAAAAAGGATCTGACAAAAAATAAACGAAATACCTGTTTAAAATGAAATGTAATGTCCTCTTTCAAAATACCAAACACCTGAAAATGTAATATGATTTACTGATACAAGCTTACACGTCGATATCACATTCGACTTGACCAATTAGTACCTTGTTAAAATACGAAAACCGACGGCTGTTAAACACGCGTTATCTAGTGAGTACTGGTCGTGCATATTTGCTGTGACAAAGTGTTACGGTGGTACTATATTTTCGGATTCGGTACAATATAACGTCTCGAAATTTATCAAAAGGAAACATTAATTTCCGGTGATGTAACGAGATTGCTCTGAGTCCACGTTGGCTCTTTGTTGTAACGCTTTTATGTACGTTTACGGATTTTCAACGATTCTATGTGAACGATTCGGATGACTTTTATGTTACTCGATATTTTTAATGTTGAAAAAAAGTCGGCAAATCTAAGTAGCGCCTCTTATTATGACAATGCCTATTTTCATTGACATATCTTATCGATTTAAATATCTTCACGGAATTTTAGGATTTTTTTTACATTATAAAAGAAGTCAAGCGACCTAGTCGTGTTTCGGGATGATGTTCGGTGAACCATCGGGGAGACGGGTCTGAGCAGTCGCTCAACTGCCGTCTCTCTCTAGATCTATGTGCTCCATCTAAGGCCACATCATCGCTTCACATCAGGCGAGATAGTGGCGAAACAAAGATCTATTAAGCGTAAAAAAAAGTCTGTACGTTAAACTTAAGTTCAGTTCAGTTTCCTTAATTTTAAAAGTTTATGAAAATGACCTCAAGAGTGATGTTTGGCTTATTGCGTTTTTGTTCTTTAGTAAAATTCCTATCGTAAAGTCCCTGAGTCAGTGATCAAGTTCAAAAGTTCTTTATTCAGTTTCACTTGTGGTAGGTCTCTCGTATGCGGGAGGCCGTCTGGGTAGCTACCACAGCTTGTAGCCAGCGAAATTACTGGGTTTATGAGTCTTAATATCTGATGTCTCGGGGTGATGAGCGCAATGCAGCGTTACGCAGTAATTTTTATGATATTAAACGTTCTGGGTGGCACTACAATTGTTATATCAGGCGAACGACCTGCTCGTCTCATAACTCAATTCCATAAAAAAAAAAGTTTTGGTATCACCGACACACGGTAGAATCATTTTAATGATTGACGTTAATAAGTCAATTATTACAATGACTACCACCGCATTGGAAAAATAACCACTACTCAGAAGATACGGCAAGAAACTGAGGGGCATTTTTTTAGCACTTTTGTATCAATATGTTTATTTTTGACTACATTATGTTTCTTATGCGAAATCGCATCTAAAGACTTTTGTAAACCTTATTGCTATTTTATAATATAAGGCTTGAGAATATATCATAACTGAGTTAGGACATATATAGAAATGGTGAATAATAAAAAAGCTTGATCTATAGAACTATCTGATTAATTGCAGACCTATTGATCCATACTATTAGTAATTTAGTTAGTTTGCAGCAAACTTGTGAGCTAGAATTATTTTATTAATGTGTTAGTAAGTACCTATACAGTATGAGTTAAGTTTTATGTTTTTTAAGTTACAATGCTGCCGTCTAGTGTAATCCGAAGTTGATCGTTAAAGTTTTATCAAGGTCTTTGTAATCGTAAAAACTTTTCCATAATAAATTACAATTTATTCCACTTTTACGCCCGTCATAAACCCACAAACAAACCTTCAATGAATACTAGGAGAAGCTAAATGATGAATATAACTTTGGTTCCGAGATAAAATAGATATTCTATGTATGTACTATATAAATGTCTTAAAGTAGAACGTGTACAGGTACATACATAGCAGTAATGATGTTTTTTTTATTATGTTTTAAAGTTTTACACAAAATTACAGCATGGTTTGAGTACGTTTACGAAGCCGGCTTTTAAGTATTTATAACATTTTTGATAAGACAAACTCAGTAAGCAATGGTGTGTGAATTGAATTTTTTGCTATCTGCCTACACTCAGAAGGTTTGGCAGGATAACATAAGTAGAGGTAGCAAAACCAAGCATACATGACCTCAATGCTTTCAAAGGAAATTGCATGGAAATTGCTACAGAGCGACACGGATGGAAATGGCAAGAATGTTTGAACGAAAAGTAAGAGAACAGACACATGCACTGATGTTGTCAATGAGCTCATATCAAATGTACCATCAATCAATGCCCAGAACGAGAAAAACTTGCGCAATCTAATAAAATCCCATAATTGTACCATAAAAGGCCTCATTTTATTACTGGAACAGACAAAATGGGTTTTCGGGGTAATAATAAGTTAAAAAACCGCCTGCCATTCCGTCCTAATATTGTGCGGAGCGGGCTACTCAAAACGGGAGGGACGTGACCTGGGTCTTGATGGGAGCCTTTTATTTTATACAGTGCCTTACGTCAGGTGTAGTGGCAGATGTAGCGGCTAGCGGGTCTCTATGAGTCAGGAGTACAGATGTTGGTGCGGGCGATAAAGAAATGCCCTTCATTTTCTTGCCGTATCTTCGGAGTAGTGGTTCTTGTTCCGATACGGTGGTAGAGTCATTGTGATAATCTGACGTTCATAGATGCGTGTGTCTAATTCGAGTTAGATCATATTAAAAATCGTGGTGTCGCTACACCCGTGACTAGGTCTTTTTCTTCGTTCGGGTGTGTAAATCCTACCCCTGGTGATTGGTCAGCAAGGCTATTTCATAAGTCTAATATCGGTAAAAATGCAAGCGGTTGGCGAGATATAGGGAAATACCCGCAGCAGGTTTAAGAGCACCTTCGAATGTTTTATCTCACCAAGACATTACAAGATATTTTCCAAAACTGCCACAATATGTTTGCTGGACACTAACTGTCACTTCAGATTTGATGCTTTAATAATTATCATAACAAATCAAAGCTAAGGATGAAAATTGATTAATAAATCTTAGCTGTAACCTGTACATTTTTTGATTATACACTTGAGATTGGTGTAAGACTCAAATCTCTACTCGCTGACTTTCCCTACCCGCCCTATTATTTCATAGTCCACACAAGTTCTAAGGCTGCTTCCCATTCAGGGCTAGAATGAAGGTAGACGATTTAATGCTCTGAAGGGTTACTGTGGCTCTTCCTTTCATCAAACCAATTTATTTCTTGTACCGTCAAATATAACATAAAGCCTTATTTAACAACACAGCTAACTAGATTTGCTGTTAAAATTACATTTTGATTTGGAAATATCTGTTTCGGAAGCGAATGTTTCGGAAAGCTTATTTTTATCCTTAATTTGATCAGGATTTATTTAAGAACCGATCCTCTCTGAGTCCCGAGGATCGCTATTAAGCGCAACGGAATTAAATTTCACCGGCCAAGTTGGGTATTTTACATTATTTATTCCATCCCTGAAATTATTTACATTTTCAGCTGAGTCTTCCTTTACTATCTCGGGAACATCTATGTTCTAGTACATAGAGTTGAGTTTCTCTTATTTCTGTTTGTGTAGATTTAGCAGAGGTCAATGCTAGGTAATGAATCCGGTCCTTACAATTACTTCATTAAGTACCTTGCAATAATGTTTCCCAAGGCTTCTGGAGTTTTTTCGTGGAAAAAGCTTTTAGGCTTATATATTAAAAGCCTTTTTCTTAAATATCATGGACTCTCGCATCTTACTAAATCATTAATAGCCTGTTTTATTTTACTGCTAGACTAACTCAATATTTAAGAGTGAAATATGAAATTTCGAAACACAATACTACACTACGAACTAGACAAATTCCTATTATCCTTATAATTTCAAGTGTGACTAAAGATTTTAAAAAGTTTAATCACTGTCATTAGGGTTTCCTCTTATTACAGATCTGAGGTCCGTAAGCAAAATTCTTGCAATCCACCTAAGATGAAAGAAGTTAATAAATTTACAAGAAAATAATTCCAACAGAACCAATTCTTTTCGTCATAGCTCAGTAATCCTTAAACGAATGGAATGGAAACATTTTCCTAATTAAGAAAAATACCTGCAACGTCTTTGAATCCTCTTTTTCCTTTGCTTCAAATAAAGGTGAAATCAAAACCAATCATTACCTTAAACATCCAGCCTTAAGGGCCATTACAGATAAAAGGCCCATTGCTTCGGGACGTGGAATGTCCCCTTTGCGACAGGGGGCCCTTAAAGTGAGGACCCCCTATTGCTTCGGCCGTGACCCCACGGAGCCAGACGGTGTTTTATTTATACCTGCAAGTACAAGTACTTCAGCTATTAGAAATAGAAAAGCTAGTTGGAAATTTCAATCTCAATTTGAACCATTTATCGCATAATGTGTTATTATCATCATGTAAGAAACACGTCATGAAATTAAATTATTCATTTCATAGCCATGACAGTCTCTGTGGTGAAGTGGTTGGGCAGGTCGGCTCTAATCTCGTACACCACTGAGGTTGCGGGTTCGATTCCCGCGACGGGACAAATGATTGTGCACGGGAAAAAAGGCGCAAACATTTGTTTCGTGCCTGTCTTGTGGGACCATGGTCTTCGTAGTTCCTGGTTCCTTAGATATAGGGAATCCTAGGTATGTGATCGTTTGGCGTATTTGTTTATTTATTTTAAAAAAACTATACAGTAGAACTCATCTTCTAAATGCGTGCAAAGAAAAATTGTGAGACTTAAGCAATACAATATTACATAAACTTGTGATACATAATCAATAGGAGTACTTATTTCATTAACAAGTATTGCTATTTAAATTGAACAGGCGCTTATTATATTCAAAAGTTAAATAGAAACTACAATTTTAACAAGATTTAAAGTTAAACAACTCTATTTAAATTTTATCACGATCCAGCAGGTCAAGTTGTCGGTCAAAACTGAAGTTAACAAATTGCGAACTATCTTTAATTTTCAATAAGCCCTTGATTTCATCTCAATCCTCGTTCAAATAAAATTAGTTTGCTCTAAACTAAGCTGAGGGTTAAAATTTGACTACTGTTCATTTTAGTTATACATTTCGCTTGTATGTGCTTAGTTGCTTAATTAAATTTGAAGTTATTTATTAGTTCACTTAATTGGATTAAGATGATACTCAGTTGCTAGACAGTGTTTGCCTCGGGCTTACAATAATTATTTAGATCATATTCAGAATTAACGCTTGTTATATTAATGTTTACATGACTGTGAGTAATTTTGTGTTAATTAAACATAACATAATATATTTACTCGTGGTAGGTCTCTCGTTTGCGGGAGGCCGTCTGGGTAGGTACCACCGCTTTGCTTGTTATTCTACAGTAGTGTGGCAAAGGGCATTGTAATGGCATTGTAGCCAGCGAAATTACTGTGCATATGAGACTTAATATCTGATGTCTCGGGGTGATGAATGCAATGCAGCGCTACGCAGTACTTTTTATGGTATGGTTTTTATGGTATTATAAGTTCTGGGTGGCACTGCAATTATGGCAGGCGTGGCGCTTGCCATCAGGCAAACGACCTGCTCGCATCTCATCACTCAGTTCCATAAAAAAGACGTTACGAACGTAGGTATGTATTGCTTTATGAAAAATATTATGTTTACTATATATTTTAAACATAATAATCAGCTATGTAAACGAGTGCTCATGATCTAACGTCATTCGTCTATTAATAAAGACCTGCCAGTTTTAAATAAAGAAAATTATTCATAAAATAGGAAATCATGCAAATAACTGGTCTAATATCAAAATTAGGAGCGATATTTCCGGCTCTATGAACTCGTAATGGCTCTAAAAAACCCTCGGCCATTACGAACAATAACTCAGAACCCGAGGAACGGCAAAATCGCTGAGCATTTCGAAGAAAATCGGTTTTTATTAAATATCTCCCATCTCAATAGAAAGCGGGGCGGGAGCGCTAAATAACACGAATACCTTGCGATCATAAACGGGAATTTTCAAATAAACGATAATATAATATTTACGACATAAAATAATGGAAAATGTTGTGATGTTATAACTTTCTGATATAAAAAAGTCACTGAGAAAAATGTAGGGTCTGTATGAAAGCCCGTCCCGGAGGTGCTTACCTCTGATGTCTTTATATTTTAATACCTTTTTTTTTATGTAACTGAGTGACGAGACGAGCTGGTCGTTTGCCTGATGGTAAGCAATACGCCAGCCCATAACAATAACAGCACCACCCGGACTTTGTTTTGCAAAATCCAGCTCAGTAATTTTGCTGGCTACCATGCCCTTCAAACCGGAACACAGTAATGCTTGCGCACTACTGCTTGGCGGCTGAATAACTGGCACCTTTTGTATGTTATTAGTATTAACGATTACTTGAGTGTGTTTTTGTAAGATTTGGTGGTTTTTCTATACCTTGTTTATTTTTCCTGCAAATCTATTGAACTCGTAACTCGTATTTGTGTTGCGTTCATAATTTTTTACTTATTCACTTCTTGAAGTTTCTATTTTCAGTTTCTATAGTTTTTTTATGTTACTAAATAGCGAGACGAGCAAGTCGTTTGCCTGATGGTAAGCAACACGCAACAACCAGAACTTTCTTTTTCAAAATCCTGCGCGGCACTGCACTGCGCTCGTCATCCCGGGACAATTAGCTCTTGATGTTATAATTATTTGTATGTAGTCCATTGCGTAGATGAAGCTACTTTTATTCCTTTACCATATATTTTTGCTACAAAGCATTACATACCTAACGAGAATGACTACTATTGTAAAACGTACAAATATGGAAAAGCAATTACTGAAAACGCAAAAGGAAAAATCAATCGCAGATATAGAACAGAAAAATAATAGCGCAAATTACAATTGCGGAACAAATAAGCTACGCGAGACGACAATATTACAAAAGGAAGGTATAAAGGAGAGGTTTCAATAATAAATTATCAAAGGAGGGCCCAGGCGCCTTCCCTGTGGGACCCCGAGAGACCGACACCTCCCGGCGTCTTCCTTATTGTGTGTACTCTGCCTAACTGTTTGGTTTAAGTTATAAGATACCTACTTAAAGATTTAATCAAAAATAGAATTATTTTTCATAAGATTTTGTAATAACTTTTTAAAGAGCTAGTCTGTCTGAAGCAATTTCAACATCAAAAACTTTATGATTGAAAAAGAAAGAGCCAAAACTTTTTCACCGCAGACTACTTTTAAAGAGTTTTCGATAGTTGAGAAAAACTTTGAAAAGCTTAGCTTAGACGAATGCTAAAAGCAATCTCGAATGTGATTGGGCAGATAATAATTCATTTTATAACAAAAAAATCGACATCAATTCTAATGTATCCTCAAAGTCAAAGGTCAAATCGATGAAATTTATGTGGGACTATCTTGTAGTATTGTAGGAATAAGTTTTTAAATCGGTTTATACATGACGCAGTTCTAAGGTAATAAACATAAAAAAATATAATCGAATTGAGAACCTCCTCTTTTTTTCGAAGTCTAACCGACTTCGGAGGTTTCATGTTTTAAACATAAGCAATTATTTTCAGTTTCGAGAGCGAGTATGGCTCAGTGGGAGCATGTGCCACTTTCGATCTGACGCACCCGAGTTCGACTCCCGCTGGCCCCGCACCACTGACTTTCTCAAGTTATGTGCGGATTTAACACTCGCTCTCAAAACGGTGAAGGAAAACGGCGTAAGGAAACCGGCATGTCCAAGAATTATTTACAAAAATTCAAGGACATGTGACATCCGCCAACCCGCACTGGGACAGCGTGGTGGATTATGGCCCATACTTTCTCTATAAAAGAAGGCCCGTGTCCCAGCAGTGGGAACGTGATGGGCTGATGATGATGATGAATTATTTTCATGTCATGATTACTTGGTTAAAGTTTTGGTTTTGTTTTCGCCAGTGACGTAAACAAATAAATTATAACAAATGCTTTGTGTCTTGTTTGTTATTTGAGACATCACAAAGATGCTATTTCTAACTTTACACCATCCCTAATGACGCGTTCATGCAGAACATCGCTACAAATTAGCGTTAGAACTGAGACAAAGAAAATGGCCCGAGGTCCTCGTGATCATGTGGGCCCCGACGATGACTGATTGGACCCTGAGTTTGGGAGGTTTGAACAATATTAATGAACCTCGCGAACAAAGCGACAGATTGGAAAGTTGGATGTGACAAATTTTGACGTAGGAGACGATATTAATCAAAGTCATTTGAAACGTGATTTAGTAATAGGCATTGGAGAATTAGGTGCTTGGATAGAAGCGATTACTGTTTTAGCTCTCGTGATACAAGATACAAAAACTCTTCATTGTATACCAATAACATAAAAAACTGTTACAGATAAACCGTACCGAATAGGGTAGTACAACAGGTGGTCTTATCGCTTAGAGCGATCTCTTACAGACAACCTTTATGTGGACAGTATCGGAAGAAAAGGAGTAGACGGTAGTGTACAATACGATGCGGTGCGTGATGTACGAGTTCACTTATTCTCATTATGTTCTCCAAAACGTGTTACTTCTCTCTTTAAATCCCGAAGTCCACATAATCCAAAAGTTGTCAACGGTATAATAGTTGTCACATTTTATCATACTTAAAAGTGGTTTCACTCAAATTTATAGTGTCATTTCGGAAAAATGAACTGTCTAGTTATTAAAAGTAATGTGTTCAAATAAGCCCCGCAGTAGTCTGTAGGGTATTTAATTAAACTTTTTGCAAAATTTAAAGCCACTACGCGTCAGTAAATTCATGTAAACAAATAGCGAAACGAAGCAAACAAGGTGAAATTAATTTTGATTCGCAATGGAGCTCGTGAAAAATTTAATAAAAAGCATCACCTGTGAGCATTTTGGGGGGTTGAGTTTGGTGGGGGAAATAAAGGGGACGATTTCAGACGCTTCAGTGAACTATAGGTATAATAAGCAAGGTTGAGAAATTTTGTTTTTGATATATTATGGAGCTTCAGCAGGGATTTTTTTGTCAAACGGTGTTTTTAAATATGTACTTGGGTATTACAAATAAATAAATAATAATGAAAATAAGCAATAATAATAAATACGCCCAACGATCACAAACATACATAGATCCTGGCCCCTAATTAGGATTCCCTATGTCTAGGGAACCAGGACGAGGGCGAGGACCATGGTCCCACAACACCCAGACACGAAACAAATGCTTGCGTTTTCTTTTTTCTGTGCACAAACACTTGACCCGTCGCGGGAATCTAATTAAGTTGTCTAGTTTTAAGAACTTAATGGTTATTACGAGAATATAATTGACGTTGCCGTCATTGTTCATTCCATTCCAAGATAATATTTTATTTATGACTTCTCGTATAAGTGCTCTACATATCCACTGAATATGACAGTAATTTCTACCTACATCTGATCCTGTACAACTTTCTATGTAGATGGAAGCACCGAGACAGCAGGTTCGACGGTGAGGGGAGCCGACAATGTAGTTCGTTTGATAAATTGCGATATTGTTACTGAATCTCTTATGTAAAACAAACCAAGTTAAGAAGAGCCTCCCAACGCTTAACAATAGCAGCGAAGTTGTACAGGTGGAAGCCGAGGTGGGGGTTCAGGCTATATTGGATGTTGTCTGATTTTTTTTTGCTAGGAGTCAACGAATTCGGTAATTTGGAGTGCTCCATTGAATTGCATGAAGCTGCTGCTAGAGTAACTTTTAGTATAGTGTTGCGTTTAATGGAATTTAGTTCGGTAAACATGATGCTTTTCGAATCTGCTGGGGGAACGAACTTGGATTGCGTATTACGTTTGAGTTATCTATAGTCGATTATTAATTCTTATTTTGACTTATTGAATAGCAACAAAAATATTCAATTCAATTCATTTATTGACAAAATTATGATAATGTACGTTATATTAGGCATTTCATTATTATACAAAATTACTTAATTAATTGTAATCTACTTAAAACAAGAATTTTTAAATATATAGGATTAGAACGTTTATAAAAAATACTCGCTTTTTAATTAACATTTTGTATCTTTAAAATTTTTTTTTTTATCTTGGCCCTTAACTAGTATACCCTGTATCTAGGGAACCAGGAACTATGAGGACCATGGCCCCACAACACCCAGACACGAAACAAATGCTTACGCTGTTTTTTTTTCTGTTCACAAACATTTGTTTCGTCGCGGGAATCGAAACCGCAACCTCACCGCACCGAAAACCTCAGTGGTGTATGAGATTCCACTACACCACAGAGGCTGTCGATTTAAAAATTATTCTCAATTACGGACTTGACTTTCAACGATATAGATTTTACTAACGAAGGTTAGAAAATGAAGCATGGTGTCGAATTTTGACCTCGAGGGGATGGAAACAATGGAAAAGTAATGATGATATCATACCGTTCCTCACAGCTAAGTATAAACTTACTTAGCTATACACTTCCTACATGATGTCCTACTTAATGTTTGTATTTTTCAACCTTGAGCACTCCTAGGTTATTATCGACCGGGAAGCAAACACTGGTAACTACGGATCCGATCATACATAGAAAGAATTCATGTTTGTTTCGTGATTGTGTAAACACCCTTGTTTTGAGGAAGGTTCATTTTTACAAGCTTTTATTTAACTTGCAATGTTCGTTTGTTTGGGTTAAATCTTGCAAGCTGATTCAGAACCACTTCCTCTAGTCATACGGAGTTGAAATGTTGTATACTTGTCAAAGTCCGATGACGTTGCAATATGATGGTGATACCCAGCTGATCTGATGATGGAAACGGACAGTGGGAAATGGAACTCCTTGCTGGTTAGTGTTTGGGCTCATTTTAATCTGCTCGCGATTCCGATTACGATTTTGTTAAAAGCTTGTCTTGAAAAATATATTTTTCAACTAAAATCTTGTTTATCATAAAGCTACCTAAAATATAAACTTCTTAGTGAGAAAGTTTGTGTAGAAAGATATAAGGATGTAGAAGTAAAATTGACCCTAAAACCCAGTTCGTAGTTTCCCTCGTAACGTAGCTAGTCTAGCCATTTGTAAAATCTTTTTTTTTAATGAAATGAAAATATATTGCAGAAATTATGTATAAATTGGTGTTAAAATTGCATATCCGCTAGGTTAGTCAACGGTTGGTGCGGTCACTATTTGGATGAATGACCGTTTGTACATATGGTATTTACATATGCGCTACCGTGCTTCGGGGGCCACTGCCGTCGGTCCTGGTTGTTGTCTTAGGGCAACAGACATTAGGTAATGTCGGAGGCCTTTGGATGGTCTATAACCAAAACTACATAAAAAAATTGTGTGTGCTACAATCAACACTGTCGTGGTAGAAAAAACTAATAACAAAGGAAAACATAATTTACGAGTTTTTCAATACTGCCATGTGTCGCGTTTTACTACCGACGTAAAATATATTAATCAAACGTCCAATATGGTCCCTGCCCTTACAAATTAGTGGAATACTCCGTCCGAGCTAACGAGTACAAATGTACGTCAGACATTTGCAAGTCATCGGAGGGTCATTCACGGTAATGAGGAAATTAATAATACAGAAGACCGAAACGAGAGTGATGAAGATTAGGCTAAGGCTGAAATAGGTAAATCTGAAAAGCTGTTTCGCTAGTTTTTTTCCATATTTAATGGTTACCGGTTATATTTTCGATACGATGCATCTTTGTTGAATTGAGATTTTGGAATTGTAAACTACTTTCATAAGACCAACCAACAATTTATACACAAAAATGCGAAGCCAATTTTTTTTTAATTCAACTGAGTGATGATACGTGCAAGTCGTTCGCTTGATGGTAAGCGTCACGCCTGCCCATAACTACTGCAGTGCCACCAAGAACTTTCAATGCCATAAAAATCACTGCGTAGCACTGCATTGCGCTCATCACCCTAAAATATCTAATATAAGTCCAGTAAAAATATTTGTGTACTTAAATTGAACTTATGTTTGCAAAACACAAAGACATATTTAAGGTACCAGGTAAGTTTCTTAAAGACGATAACGTATGTACGACCAATTCTAATAGGCTAAAATGGGACTAGGTACGTTATGTCTCGGTTAATGGATGTCAGTCGGGTCTGACATCCATTACGACAGACAAACGTCCATAAAGCTTTATAATACTGCAGATACAGAATTGACAATCCTCTCACCGCGTTTCAACCGCCATTAACACCAAAATGGGCGAAATTGAAGCGATTCCCCCAAACTTGGCAATCAGCTATTCAATGGTAAATTATGGAACAATACAGTACCTAATGTCGAAACCGAGCCATAGATGTGTATGTAGGTATTAAAAATGTGTTATGATTTTTAAGAAGGTCATCAAACTGGATTTTTATTCTAGTTAGACATTGTGTTATGTTAATCGTAATTTATACCTCATTTTTTATGTAACTTAGTGACGAGACAACCTGGTCGTTTGCCCGATGGTAAGCAATACGCCAGCACATAATAATAACAGCACCACCCAGGACTTTGTTTTGCAAAATCCAGCACGGCACTGTACTGCGTTCGTCACCCAGACACAATTAGCTGTTAAGTCTTATAATGCATTTTAAAAGATTTAAAAAGAAGAGACATCTCCGCAGAGTTTCTTGGTGCTATCTTCTCTAGCGGGCGTATTTCCGAAGCACTGGTAGTGTCAGTTTTCGCATTTCTTTTCTGGTTCCGGACTTCAATTTGAGTATTTAGGAAAGAAATGGGTAGACATGCTTACCTTTTTTTTCAGTCATGATATTTTAAATTACAATTGTATTAACGTATTTTACTCGTAATTCATTTGTTTTATGTATATATGATGTTTAAAAGTGCATTTTTGTGCCTATTTAATAAATATCATTTGAATTTTGACTTTGATATTCTACTGATTATGATATTACTTTTGGAAGAAAAAAGGAAGCATTTATTTCGTGTTGCGTGATGTGAGACCATGGTTCTCGTAGTTCCTGGTCCTAGAATCAAGGAATCCTGACGAAGATCTATTTATGTTATCGTCTTTTTATTTATTTCCACAAAATGTCACACGTTACGAATATTTCCTTACGTGAACATATTTCCACGTTTCTTACTCTTCTGATCACTTTGACGACAATTCTCCGCCTGTTACCATAGTCGTAGATCGTGCTTTTTTTTTCTTGTACCATGAAATACCTCTAAACCAAAACGGATTTGAATATCATAAAGCGAAGCTGGAATATCGCTTAAAAAGAAAGGAGGCATTATTCTATGTATATCTACATATTCTTAGTGCACCTTGCTTTAAAGGGCACGTTAAGCTATCGGTCCCGGTTGTTGTCTCAGAACAACAGTCATTAGGCCATGTCGGAGGCCTTCAGGCGGAATAAAAGCTCTGACGCCAAGGTTGGCCCCACACCCACACGAGAGAAGAAGAAGTCCAAAATTCCATGTCGACATATAAGTCAGTGTGCGGGAATCAATTACGCTGCCAATTTGAATCGATGTGAAGCTTAGATACTGCATAAATTGTAATAACGGCAAACGATTATTTGAAGCGGAAACACGGGCAAAAGCGTTTTGTGTAACTCCCTATAGATATATAATTGTTGAAACTTATTAATCACAGAGTTTGATGGGTTAGTTGAGACAATGAGCGTTTCGCAACGTTTCGCTTTGTTAAAAAAGTTATTTGTTAATTTAATTACAGAAGTCTTTGTATTATGGTGCAGAGAGGCGTAACAAACACTGTCGAACATTTAACTTGGTTAGACTTTGTGGAGTAACAACTTCTGGAATATAAATGTGTTGTAACAAAACTGATTCTATTAGCAATTGTTAAAAAATTTCACCCTTGTATTTAATTTTACGTGTTAAAAAGTTACCTATTCCAGAGTCTAAAGTGCCCACTTATTTAAAATAAATTCATCATCATCAGCCCATCACGTTCCCACTGCTGGGACACGGGTCTTCTCTCATAGAGAGAGAGAGAGAAAAAAAAAATTCAAATAAATTACCACGTTTTTATTAAGTCACTTTCTTGTTTGTCTGACTGTCTGTTTGTCTGTTAGAATTTGATTTAGAACTTTAGAATGGTTGTGATCATAGTGCTTGCAACAGTGCCGAAATATCGAGAACTCAAAACAAAACAAGTACATGGTAAATATCCCGTTTCTTAATCAAATTCTAGTGTCAATGACCATGTCAGTTTAAAAACGTATGTCTATCTGTTGTTCCGGGTGGAATCTAGGAACTAAAACTTCGAGCACTTCCCGATTAGCTATCCGGCTGAAACTTTCAAGGTAGCTCGCAACTCGACGAAAATGCATTCTTAATCTATTTATTAGCATTAATGCCGACCTAACCTCAAAAAGCGCATAAAAACGTAGTTTTTATATTTATTTTTTAATCTGTCACTTTCTTATAATTAATTTGGTCTGTTGGTTTTGCATGATTGAGTAACATCAATGACATCATCAGGTTGACATCCCTCCTGCTAGCACCAGGCGCTTTGCTTCGACCTTCATAATGCGAACGGCCAAGGAGTGGAACTCTCTGCCGGCGTCTGTGTTTCCGGATAGCTATAATCTGGGTGTCTCTAAGGCAAGAGTGAACAGGTTTCTTCTAGGCGAGCGTGTTACATCTTCGACCGCATCGTCACTTAACAACAGGTGAGATAGCGGTCAAACGCAAGCCTATAAATAATATTAAAAAGAGTAACAAACATCCATCCTTTAACTTTGGCATTTATAATATTAATTACGATAGGCACAAAATAAAACTTTTGGCGCTCTGTAAACCGTTGATTAATTTTTTTAAGGTTTTCAACACTTCTTTTACAGAGCTTATTCTTACCTGAATTAACAGCAAAAGGTTTTCGCTAGAAATATCTTTGGGTTTGTTACAAACATTACCAGTTTAAAAATATTAAAAAGCCTACTCAAAACACAAATATCGGCCACAAACTGTCCCGCGAGCCGCTTAATTTCCTCCGAGTCTAAAACTCCGTGAAACTCCGTAGAACTCAGCGTAACTCCGCAACTCCAGCTACAAATTGGAGAGAAGTTTGTGCTCCTCATTTCCGGTTGGCGGGGTTGTCTTTTGAAGATCGCAGGACGGATCTTTTTGTACTGAATAAGCGTGTTTTGGTAGCCGAGAGGCTGGAATTTAGTTACATTGGATGACGGTATCAAATATCTTTTAGGTTCTCTAGGTTTTTTTACTTATGTGATTGAGTAGCAAGCGTGATTTTTAACCCCCGACGCAAAAAGGAGGGGTGTTATAAGTTTGACCACTTTGTGTGTCTGTATGTGGCACCGTAGTTTTTAAACGGGTGAACCGATTTGGATGTGGTTTTATTTATTTGAAAGCAGGTTTTAAATAGAATAGATGAGACGAGCAAGTAATTTACCTGATCGTAAGCAACACGCCTGCTCTTATCAGTAATTCCCAGTACTTTAGATGCCTACAATGCCCTTCAAACAGTGACACAGTAATGCATGCGCACAGTAGTGCGCATGCATTACTGTCTGTCTGTCACCAAGCAGTAGCTTGGTAACAGAATAACTGTCAAAGGATTTTTTGTTTTCAGGTATATCCCACTGCTGGGCAAAAACCTCTTTCCACTATCTTCTTCTTGGTGTAAAATTACTTAATGTGACTTTTAAAGTCAGGAAATCAATGAGACGAATTCATTATCGGGTGGTCATATTTAATACATTAGCATGTCCAAACAAACCCGGTGCGGGTTCGACACCCGACACGGAAGCCGGACGACCGCCGGACGACCGCCGGACCCAATTACACCGTTCACGGACCGTTTGCCGCGTTTATGTGTTAATTCCATTGGACCTGCATATCTAACTTGTGCCTAGAAACTGAGTATTTACACATCGGTAGGATTGGCCGTTGGGGAGGTTTAATATGTACAATCTCTACCTTTGTCTTTTTTATTCATTCTGCTTAGATTTTTATTTACAGATAGAGAGATATCTTATGAGAGAAAGGGAGGAAAGAGAGGGAGAGCGACAAAGAGCCGAGAGTGGTATTGTAATGGTTTGATGTACTATAATACTATAATATTGTATGTATGTGTGTATGTATATTAATTATGTATATAAGTTTATTTATATAGTCCTATATAAATTTAAGTAATTAGATTATATATTGTTTATCATATGTAAGCCCTTAGTATGTCTATTATATTTTCTATCACCACCATCTGTGTATGTTTCGTTATTCATCTCCATCCAAAGGTTGTCTGGAAGAGATCGCTTTAAGCGATAAGACCGCCCATTGTTACACCATTGTAAACATTTGACTTTTACTTTATCTCTATTTTTAAGGTGAATAATAGTGTTTATCTATCTATAATAATATAGGTTTCAATGTTACATTACCAATGACAGGAAATATAGGAACGACGAACTTCTTTTTAAACTTGACTTTTCCACTTTCGATAAAACTGTTTAATGATTTTTTTTTTGTTCGGTAACATTCAAATTTACACTCCGCGAATATAAATTTGGGCCAAAACTTGATAATTGAACCAGAAAAAAAAAGATTAAAAGGCATGATTTCGTCAAAAATAGATTATTCCAATACAAAGCTGCATACCTACCTAAAAAACTATTATCTCAGATTGTGAAAAAAACATAAAGTGGAATATTTAAGTTTTGAAAAGAACCTCCTCATATCATCTCTAAATAGTATAAAACAAAGTCTTTATCCCCGTCCTCATTTCTGTTTCTCCGCTTACTTCTTCTAAACCACGGATTTTGATATAATTTTCACTATCATTTAGAGTTTTTTTACGGAAGTTCAATGTGTACAATACGTTCTAATCAAGTTTTTGAATAGTAAAGAAATTTCAGTGTCATGTTATCAAGTCGTCAAAAGTTTACATAATAAATTGCATCCGTGCGAAGCCGGAGCAAGTCGCTAGTATTCCTATAAAAGGTCCACAAACACTTTTTTTTATAAACAAGACTTAAGTACCAATATTACCAATAGGTATAGATGAAACGATAGTTGATAGTATTGAATTTTAGAGAATCCCTATTCAATGCGACAAATCGATTTCGAAGCTTACTGGCTACGCTGTATTTAATAAAGCTAAAGCGCTGTATTCCAAACGAGGTATTCAGCTAAACGCGTTATTCAGTTAGTCGCTGTATTGAAGCGCTTTCAGCAAAGCGCGTACAATGCGATATACACAGGTAGGACTGTAGGACACAATTACTGGCGAATGCATTAGCGATTCCGTCGAAACGATGCGACGGTATCGATATGCGACAGACTTGTACAGACAACAAAACAATACCTATTTAAAATAAAAAGTTAAATAAAATAACAAAAGCCTATTAAAATGTAATATAATAGCCGGATTTATCGAGTACATTTTACATTATTAATGTCTTGACGTTTTCAATCCACTGCAGCGTTCTTGTACACAAAAATAATTATATTTTTTAAATTAGGTATAATAAAATAACACACCTACTTTAAATATGGATGCATTAGAAGAATATCCTTGTAAAAAATGAACGATATTGTAAATATTACGAATGTCAAATATTGTTCTAACAAGGTTTTTCGGAAAGAAAAAATACGGCCACTGGCTGGGACTTAAACCCGCAACCCAATCGTCCTTCAGCGCGGGAAGTGCTCTTCCAATTGAGCTACGGTGGTCACCAACTCGAGTGTCGAATTTTTTCTTGCGTTATATAACCGTCCTAAGGGGTATTTTTTCTTTCCGAAAATCTAGTTTGAAATTTTTGGTTGGAATTCGTTCATGCTTCATATGAATGTAATAAGAATCAAATATTGTTATCAGGTACTCTTTTTGAAAAAAAAAATTAAAGCCAAAATCTAAAATTTTATTCAAAACTAAAAAAGAGACATCAAATTCCAATAACATAATTATTGTCCATTGTCATTCGCGTGACGTATTTATAAGAGGAAGAGATTATTACCCGTTCTTAGAATAAACTATCAACATTTAAGTACAGTAAACTAAGCTATTGTTTGACCGCAGCTTAACCTAACGGGATTTCGCGTAGGTATATCACTTTTACTCGGTATTCCCTTATGCTTAGAGCGTTTTCCGGAACAAAATCGATGATAGGACGTTTGACGCTCTTATTTTTTTATGGATGACAAAGCAAATCTCTTACCACTTATATGCAACATGATAAGAACGGTTCCGCACCGCATCCGATTCGAATCCGTGAAAATACGCATCTAGAAAATTCGGTCCGTATATTGCTTACGCACAGGGACCTTACTTTAATATTTACAAACGATTTTTGTTCCGTCGGATAAAAGGGACATCGCTATGCAACAGGTATAAGAGTGTCTCTTTCAGTCCGCACGAACGAACCGAAAGCAACTTGGAGTAGGCCTCCTGATCTCTGATCCAAATCCGAGCGAGTAGCCATCTTAGGCATACGCAAAGTTCACACGCAAATTTTTAATGTCGCTGATTATGTCTTTTCAATTGGGGTCAACTTCTGGCACTGTTATTTATTATCTCGACGCAGACGAAGTCGCAAATTATTTTAATAATATTAGAAATTTAAAAAAGGTAAGTGATTTACATCTTATATTAATAATAATTAGCCCTTATTAATCTTTAACATAACAATTTACAGTAACATTCCAATTTTAAAATAATGAAATAAATTAAATAATTTTTGAGTAAATTAGTCATAGCATTTATATATATATAAAATTATTATTTGTGTAATTATATTTATATATATAGGTATGTTTGTTTGTTAGTTATTTTTTTCTTTTGTTATAGACCCCTCACTAGGTAAAGGCCTCCTCAAGCCCTTTCCACTTATCTCTGTCTTGTGCTATGTCCATCCTGTTAAAGTCATCTTTCCATCTCATTCTTGGTCTCTCTCTTTTCTTCTTTCTCGCTGATGGCCCCAGCCGTTTCGTACTTTATCACGTTATTATTTAAGTGTTTTCTTGCAATCAGTACATTCGATATCAGCAGCGTCCATCCATATTTGCGTCGGGAGCGACCGCGACTGCAATAAAATTGAAATTACGCGCGTAATCCGCGCTCAGACTGCATTTGACTGTACCGGAGGCATTATTGTAATGAAATAGATTAAGGTTTTAATTAGTAAAATGTCGTTCATTAAATTTTTTGTTTCATCCTGTTCGAATGCTGATAAAGAAAAGTAGTATGATGTAATCATACGTAAAAGAGTTTGAGGTATCTATTTTTTTATGGAACTATGTGACTGCGACGAGCGAGTCGTTCGCCTGATGGTAAGCGCCACGCCTGCCCGTAAGAATGGTAGTGCCACTCAGAACTTTTAAACACACAAAAACACTGCGTTGCACTGCATTGCGCTCATCACCCAGAGACATCAAATATTAAGTCTAATATGCCCAGTAATTTTGCTGGCTACAATTCCCTTCAAACAAGAACACAGGAACCGGATCAATTTTTGGGAAATCATCATTTTGGGATTTACAAAAAGTTTGACACCATAGGAATTCAACTTTATGGGATTTCAACATTGTTGACTTAAAGGAAATATAATGAATAATCTATCAAATCAATGGAGAACATGAATTTTTATTGGTTTCGATCTTTGCCAGGGCACACAGATAGGATAGACAGATAGATAGGATAGACACGTAGTTTTTTAGCTTCATGTTAAGCATCGATGATTCCGTGGAAATTATTTAAGGATATCTCACTCAGAGTGGTCTCGTTGAAACTGGACGTTGATAGTCATTATAATGATGAAATTAATTATTATGATGAAATTAATCATAGAGCGTAAACGCTCTGTTATATGAATATTGAATCGGCGCTGAAAAGAACGATTCGATGTCGAAAATGGTTTGGTTTTAGTGATTGAAAATTAAAATCGGTTTTTAATTTTGTGTTACTTGGAGAACCAGTTCCATAAAAACTTAATCATTATGATTTTGGAAGCGAATTACATTTAGTTACTTAATAAATTAAGTTTCAGCAAGTTTAGGATAGTATTTCAGCAAGTCCAAGATAGTGTTTCATCATTTTTCAAAAATCGACATCTAAGGTCATTTAATGGGAGCGCAAAATTTGTCTTATGGATTTTAAGTTGATGCTATAGTAATGAAACTTTATAAAAAGACTCCTTAAATATTGACCCATATTAATAATTTTCAAAAATCCACTCCTAAGGTCATTAAGTTCAATTGCAAAGTCTATATGGAGCGTATGGAACGGCATTTTTATTTGACGCTAAGCGTATGAAACTTAAAAGAATAATTAACCGATTTAAGGTTCTGTGCTTGAAAGGTAACAAAGGAACGCACTGAAACCGGACCGGACCCGCATCGAAGCCGGACCAACGCCGCGCCGCACCGTCTCGCCGAGAGTGAATTTTGGGTGGGTTCCCAACGAGTCACACCCAATCCAGTCACAGTGTTACTGGATGGGAATTTATTTTCCCATCCTGTTACACTGTTACTAGTTGCAACTTATTTCTACAAATGTGTTCCTAACGAGTCACACCGAGTGTAACAGTGTGGCTCGTTGGGAAGTAAACTTTTTCCTCTCCCAACCTGTCACACCTTATTTTTATATTAGTGAAAATTGATAACCTACTTTATTTCACCTAGAACTATTATAGGTATATTCGTGAGTAAATATACAAAAAAATTTTTACAAAATTTACAAAAATATATATAGCACAACTGTTACAAACTAACTTTAAAAATATCACAATGGGTGAATAATCTATAACAATATTATAAAGATAAAATATTGTTTTGTTTGTTTGTTTGTACCGAAAAGGCTCCGAAACTACTGGACCGATTTTAACCATTTTTTTCACCAATAGAATGCTAAATTATTAGGCTACAATTTATTTAAAAAATAAATAAAAGAGATCCTTAAGAAAATTGTAATAATGTAACCCAAATTATTTGACCTATTTATTATACTTGGTACCAGGCGATCATAAATTGCTAGGAGTAAACGTGATAGATAATAATTGGTACCAGGCAATCATAAACTTGTAGAAGTATACAATCATCAAACAAAAGCACTCATCATTTGACGATACTTAGTACCAGGCGATCATAATCTTATAGGAGTATACAATCATCAAACGCCCTTCTATTTTCAGGAATATACTTACTATACTTAGTAACAGGCGATCATAAATTTCTAGGAGTAATCGTTATATATACACGTGAAATATTGGGGTAGTCGAGAAATATATATCTCACATATTATTTTGAAAGATCGATTTCTAGAAGTTAACGCTCTGTAGTAGCAGAGAATCGTGCCAGTGTTACTGGATGGGATTTTTTTTCCCTTCGAGTCACACTGTTACTCATTGCAACTATTTTTTTTAGGTGAGTTCCCAACGAGTCACACCTAGTGTAACAGTGTGACTCGATGGGAAAAATATTCCCATCCAGTTACACTGTGACTCGATTGGGTGTGACTCGTTGGGAACCCACCGAATTTTGTGATTCCTGAACATATCGGTTTCCTCTTCATGTTTTTAGAAATTACTAGTAGTAAACTTTAGATGTTTGTATTGACAACTAGTTTGCCTGTGGTATACAATATTTTCGAAGCGATTATGGCTCAGGGAGCAAGTGTGGCTCATTGGGAGCACGTGCGACTTTCGATCCGAGGCACCCGAGTTCGAATCTTGCTAGCACCGCACCGCTGACTTTATTAAGTTTAATGCGGATTTAACACTCGCTCTAAAAATTATAAAGGAAAAAATCGTGAGGAAACCCGCCATGTCCACGAATTTATTACAAAAATTCAAGGACATGTGACATCAACCAACCCGCACTGGGCCAGCATGGTGGATTATGGCCCATACTCTCTACGAGGGGAGGCCTGAGTCCCAGCAGTGGGAACGTAATGGGCTGATGATGATGATACAATATTTTTACCCAAAGGCAGTTAGTCCTACGATTCATCGATAATAATAAAAATAACAGACATTACAAAAGTAGTTGATTTCATTAGCAAAACCAGTTATTAAAAGACAATGTACCCAGCCGAGCGTGACGACGATCACTTGGCACGTGCCGTGTGCGGCGAGCCTTACTTCCGGATGTTAGGTATACACAGGTGGCATGGCAGGCCTGCCCCCCGATTCGGAACCTCACAGTAACGAATTCCGAATCGATTCGACTGGATATCGATGTCGTGTCGTAGTTTCCTTTTCGGCATATTCCACCCCGAGAATTCGATACGGTTTTGGCTACATTATCGGTATCGATAACATGTTGCATTAACGGAATTTGTTTTGTGTGCAATATTTTAAATCGTACGTTATCAAAGCGAATCGATCAACAACGATTTATCGTGATGTTCTGAATCGACCAGCTGGCCAGAACTCAATAAGGGTTTTTTCGTGTGATGTACCTAGCCAATAACTAAAACCAACATGTCGACTTGTCTGTCTGTCTTGTACCCTTTTATGATTAAAACTTCCAAATAGAGAAATAATATTTAACACCAAGGTGAAATTTAGAACATTATATTTTTAAGCTATTGCATAGCTTCTATCGCGGGCCTTGAGCGTGGAGACCGAATCCAGAAATTCCGTAACGAAAATAACCTAACACCCCCCACTCCGAATGCTATGCAATAGCTTTACCGCGGCAGTCTCCGAGTGCCACACGTCTTTTTTTATTTAATAGTAGAAGTTTCGTAGTTGTTTTGTATTTTAATGCAAATTACCGAATTAGGTTGTTTAGTAAGTTAGGTAAGTAAAGTAAGTACACACAAAAGTGAGTTAATACTTTAACGAGCTTCGAACGAAATGGAGTATTTTATTTTTTAGCCCCGCAAAAAGGAGGCATGTTATAAGTTTGACCACTGTGTGTCTGTCTGTGGCACAGTAGCTCTTAAAGAGGTGAACCGATTTAGGTGCGGTTCTTTTTATTTTAAAGCAAGTCTTCTAGCGGTGGTTCTTAGACATGTTTTATCAACAATCGGTACAGCCATTTTTTACTATGTATAGGTTTTATGTGTTAGGTGTTTTTTTTTAATTTAGTTTACAGATATTCGCTTGTTAGTTCTGTATGAATTTTATTTTCAAAGATTTTGATATTGTACGAAACGTTCTTATGGTCCGAAATCGTTGATGTTTGAGAAAGCCGAATACGGCAGTCAAGCTTAAATTGTATAAGTTCCTCAGAAAAAAGTTACTTAATACTGTAATGTGACAAAACAATTTGACAGCCTTGTCCGGGTGCCGAAGCCTCGCCATGCTGGCGTGCATCGCACGTGCTTTGCGCGACGAACCTTATATCCGGTCTTATGTTATGTTTTAATGCGCTCGTATAAGCAAAGCGTATTCACACATTGACCATGTGTCTCTTATTACACTTAATTGCCGTGTGTGTTTTGTATTTTAAATGGATATGAACTTAAGCTAGATCCTAACACGAAGAAAACCAATTAGTATTTTTTAACGAGTTTTAAACATTTCTATTAGTTAATGGTTAATCTCGTATGCGGGAGGCCGTCTGGGTAGGTACCACAGCTTTTCCAGTCATTCTGCCGCCAAGCAGTATTGCGCAAGCATTACTGTGTTCGGGTTGGAAGGGAATTGTAGCTACCGATATTATATGATATTATATATATGAGACTTAATATCTGATGTCTCGGGGTGATGAGCGCAATGCAGTCTTATGCAGTGCTTTTTATGGTATTAAAAGTTCTGTATCCGTAGGACCGCATTGCACTCATCACCCCGAGACATCAGATATTAAGTCTCATAATATGCCCAGTAATTGCGCTGGCTACAATGCGCTTCAAACCGATACACAGTAATGCTCGCGCACTACTGCTCAGAGACGTAATAATTCGCAAAGCTGTGGTACCCACCCAGAAAGTCTCCCGCAAACGAGAGGCCTACCACAATGAAAAAATACTCAGTTTGTACCTCTGATGATGAATGAAAAAACAACTAAGGCTTTTTGTGTAGTATGTACAGTATGTATTAACTGGGGGATTCCTCGACGTAACGCAGTTTGCGGTCGCTAAATTGACTCATTTGCATTTGACCGCTTGTGCGCACGCGCCAGATCGGGGTTCTGTGGATACTGTAGTGTAATAATGGAACCATGCATATCTTTGAAACACAAAAAAATACAATTATAACTTAAAAACATTTCTTATATATTAATACACATGATATTGAATCAATATAATCTTATGTCATAATCAATATTATGTCTTTGATATCGATTGTATTAGCGCATGCTTGCAAAAAGAGTTGCATTTTCAGAAACAAGAATAATAAATTTGCTGAGACATTATATGTTTTATAATTTATTTTTATTTATTTTATTTTATCTTAGACCACATCATTGCTTGCCATCAGGTGAGATAATGGTCTCGCAATAATGCAAGCCTATAAACCAGTGTGTTTGATGAATGAATCAAAATGTTTTTGATTCATTGTTCTGTACAATGATTATTGTAGATTACTGTCAGTCTCTACGAGTAGCTGTCCAACAAAGCCGATTGGGATAGAGTAAACCGCAGCCAGAATAATAAAATTAATAAACTAGCTTAAAATAGTACGTACTATTTGCTCTGTGCTAGGTTTAGAGGCTTTGTCATCAACAAATCAATAACTTATTCATTAACCTAATGTGATCTCTAAACTGTTCAATAGATAAAATTTGCTTTTCACTGCATATCGTGTGTTATTTGACAGAGTGAATAGTGATGGATGATAGTTTTATTAACATTAGTGAAATATTAGTGATAGAATTGAATTGGTAACCATTTTATTGGTTAAATCAGGCCTAGCGCACTCCGCACTGTAGGTACGAAGCTTCAAGTACATAGCTGGACACCGGCGGCGGGTCGCGCTTCATTACACGTGCCGCGTCAGAAGAGATAAGAGCTATGCGACAGAAAGAGAGGCGCTCTATAGGTTAATATGACTGGTAGATATGCTTCTCATGGGGTAAGTTAGGGGGAACTATTTGTTTTGGATTTTATGATATGGTCCTTTACTATTATAAAATTGTAACTTTCAACGCTTATTTCCGAAATACTCGATCTGCTGAACTGATTTTGATTTGGTTTTCAAGGTTTGGTACCTACCATAAGTCACAACTAAGAATATAGGGTATGTCAATCAAATCATTTAGTCACTTTCGTTTGCTCATTAAATTAAACTTTAATCAGGCCTAGCCTGATCAAAGTCCGCACTCCGCACTGTAGGTACGAAGCTACAAGTAGGTACATAGCCGGACGCCGACGGCGGGTTGCGCGTCGTTACACGTGCCGTGTCAGAAGAGATGAGCTATGCGATAGAAAGAGAGGCGCTCTGTAGGTTAATATGACTGGTAAGTATGCAGCGCTACGCGAGCTGAATTGAATTTTATTGCGCCATAGCAAGAGTCGCTATTTGTTTAAATTTCTTTGCGGAGTGATGCTTCTGTCCCTTAGTATTCTGTGGTTAAACAAAACTGCGCCCTGTGGTTTCACCCGAGGATATCTGGGATATAAAGCAGCCTTTGTCCTTTTTCAGAACCTAAATACAAAATTTCATCTAAATACGTCTAGTAGTTTTTACGCTCGGGCATCTCGAGAGAATGGGCAGGATCGTGCTGTGAAATGCGTCTACTTGGGACAACCAATTGGTCGACGGCCGCTCGGTCGCCCCAAGTGCAGATGGAATGACAAGGTGGCGAAAGACCAACGGGAGCTACAAGTAAACAAGCCTGGCAGGAACTTGCATTTAGTATCGCCAGTATATTATAGATAGATAGTTTTTACGTGATAGAGTAAAAAACTTGCATCCATACATACATCCAGCCATCCATTTTCACAAACATTCACATTTATTACATTAAATAAGAAGTAGGGTTAAATACATTGGTTTTTAGATTCTCCATGAATTGTTTAAAGGTAAATCAATACGTACTTTTGTGTGCCTACTCACTACGTTTACACATATTTCATGCCCGGTATTCCGTTAGTGAGGTATCTAAAACTTCATCAATTAACATTCAAACCCCCTTAAAATTTTGTTTCAAAACACCTATATTACATAAACATGCTCATTTGTTTCTCAAAAGTTTATCTACATTATATCCATAGTTGTAATTTCGGTCTGCGGTTATACGGAACCCAAATATGAACGAAGCGCTCTCGCTTCGCCACTTTTCACTCTCTAATTTGCATTACAAAGATGCCGCCAAGCGTATAGGCATGTTGTATCAATTTTACCCACCGTGATCGCAATATATCGAGTGTCAGTAACTCAACTCTTGGAAAGTATGTAATCCTCACAAAATACTAGCAACTTGCCCTGGCTTTGCATGGTTACGATTTATGTTAAATACGATAATATACATTAAGTATACACCTTTACTAAAAATGTTTGTAAATTATGGTGGAAACCGCATCAAATACTATTAAATCATTTAGAAGCACTAAGCGAATAGACAGACAGACGCGGCTGAGCCACTTTGTTGTCCCGTCTATCAAATTGGAGAGGAGCGGAGCAGATTGGAGCTAGGTAAAGAAAGAAAGAAAGAATATACATTTTTCAATATTCCGGACATCACACAACATTACACTGAACATACTAAAACAAAAAAAAATAATTTAGTATTTTTAAGTAGAAAGGTAATTGAAATCAATTTAATTCCAAGCTTGCAAAAGGTCAATCTCCTATGCACCATTATTTGATCTTTTAACGTTATATATTATATATATATTATATATATATATATATGTATATATAATATATAACGTTAAAAGATCAAATAATGGTATTTAACGCCGATATATTTTATTGAATAAAATAATGATGATTTTATAAAAAAACATATTCATTCTCATCATCATCCGCCCATCATGTTCCCACTGCTGGGACACGGGCCTTCTCTCATAGTAAAAATCATATTAATAAAGCTTATTGACAAGGGTCTAAATGAACACGGCATTTGTCACCTACAAGTACCAAGTTGAGTTGCTCGTCATATCTGTATATAGTGCTGCGCCGTCGTGCCTTTTGCGGTTGGATTATCAACCGCTATAAATTTTATAATTGTATTCGGAAGGAAACGCGTGGTTTCGCAAATTCCGGTCCGGAATCGTCTTTGATCGTCGGATTTGTTTTTTAGGGCGGAAGTTTATTTTTAGGTTACTTTTGTGTTCACTGATGAATCTATCCGGCGAATCATACATATCTAACACCACGAATCCGGAATAATCCGGTTTGGGGATTCGTATGAAATTCATTGATTTCGTTCACTGGTTTTCTTAAAAGATTAAAAAATACGGACAAATATGAGAACCGGCGTCCTTTGGGTTCCAAGCCTTTCATAACGAAATCTAGCACTGCTATGCCTCTACCGAATCATCATCATCAGTCTATTACATGCCCACTATTAGGACACGTTCTTTCTCTCATAGAGATAGTATGGGCCATAATCCACTACGCTGATGGGCCAGTGCGGGTTGGTGGTTATCATGCTCTTGAATTTTTGTGAATTTTTGGACATACTAGTTCCTTCATAATGTTTAGCGCGAGTACCTCTATTTTTTTTTATCTCACTGTTTTCCTTCACCATTGTAAGGCAAGTGTTAAACTCCGCACATAACTTATGAAAGTCGTTAGTGCCGCCTAGCGAGATTCGAACTCCAGTGCATTGGATCGGAAAATGCACGCGTTTACGATGACCCACATTCTCTCCCTGTCACACTTGCCGCAACATAAGAGTAATACGATAAGGCCCTAAAAATGGTGCCATAGTAATGGTGATATTTTTTAAGATGAAATGGGCTTACTTTTGACAACAACTCACCTGGGCCCTAATTCACTATGACGACTTGGCGATTTCTTGCTTCAAGGAAACGTCGATTCCTTCATTAATAAACGACATCTGCGAAATGTATATTCTCTATGACGCGTCATATATAAATGCGTCATAGAGATGTCATTTATTAATGAAGGAATCGACGTGATTTCGAAGCAAGGAATCGCCAAGTTGTTATAGTGAATTAGGGCCCAGGTTGTAATTGGAAGGAAATAAGGATTCCGGTAGAGAATTTCACTCCTTAGCAGTACGTATAATGAAAGAGTCAGCGAAGCGTATGTAATAGAACATAATTGCACACATTTATAGAATAAATTTGTCCTTACGTTGCACGTCCTTACCAGTATATAAATGAGTCATGAACATGAGTCTTCTAACATCGTTGCGTCACAGCCTCGCAGCCGCATCTGCAATTAGACAACTATATATCTTCGCTAATTGCAGGAACTTTGTCGCAGTAAAAGTTTATTACAGAAGTTCATCTGTGGAAATCTGTATACGCTTGATTCACGCACACTAGCTCGAGGCTATACGGTCTGCAACTGTTATAAAAGATGCTGCATAAGTCTGTAATAATCTAGTAGACGCGGATTTGAATATATGACTATTATTATTAATTATTTTCTTAGTTTATTAAAAAATCCTGAATGTATTTTGTATATAATGAGTGTTGCATCATGTTTCTCACGGTAATTAGTTCTTCAGTAATAGTGATTTATAGGCAGTTACCAGGACCTAGGTAACTGTGTTATTGTTAAGTGTTAAATTTATTAAAATTATTTAATATTAACAGCAAATTGCCACTGTCCATAGCCTACGCGGTCAACATACCGCTAGACATGTGAGAGATTGAATTGGTTAGTTATAATTAATATGTCATAGGGAAACTGTATAGTTACGTTCTCTTTCTTTATTGTGTATTATTTTTTTTTTGCTTGAGTGATATTTATGGCGTTTACAGAAAAAAACGACCCACGTTTGTTTAAACATATAATAAATATGTACATATTAACTAACTTTTATATTATCAATGTTTTCAATCAATACCCTCTCGGGCAATGCTTGCTTGACTTGTAGATACATACCTTACTGCTCTTTTTATTTACTGTGGCCACAGGTAATTAGGACCGCGTTTTGCGAGAACAGCACGCGTAGCGGGTTTAGACACTTGCGTTCATGCGAAGTTGCCTCGTTATATTTAACGTATAAATTAATAATGCGATGGATATACGGATATTAATCAAATAAGGAAACACGGTAGTCATTTTAACATTATCAAACTCAAGTGTTTAAAAAACTGGGTAACCTTTACTGGTCTATCTGCTGGTTTATCTTTTATGATTCATTGATGTTGATTAAGTATTTTTATTAGTTTTACTCACTATTTTTTATTGTATTTATTTATAGAAAAAAAACCAGTTAGGTGAAATGACCTTTCTTCTAGATCTACGTGTTCTATCTTCGGCCACATCGTCGCTTAACATTAGGCGAGATGGTGGTCGAACTATCAAAAATTAAAATATTGGTTTAAAAAAGTTAAAATTAAGTGGGAGTGAACTAAGTGGGAGTTACAACTAGGTGGGAGTAAACTAAGTGAGAGGTCATGTCTCGTTCACAATGTTATGAGCGGATTTGACACATTTTTTGTGTAACTGAATGACGAGACGAGCTAGTCGTTTGCCTGATGGTAAGCAATACACCAGCCCATAACAATAACATTACCACCTAGAACCTTTGTTTTGCAAAATCCTGCGCGGCGTTGCACTGCTCTCGTCACCCTGAGACATTTAGCTGTTGAGTCTCATAATGCCCAGTAATTTTGCTGGTTACAATGCCCTTCAAACCGGAACACAGTAATGTTTGCGCACTACTGCTTGGCGGCTGAATAACTTGCCAAGCGGTGGTACCACCCAGACCGCCTCTCGCATTCGAGTAACCAGTGAAATTGTTCTAAAAATAGTGAAGTAATAAACTGAACATACCGAGTGTTCAAAAATCAGAAAGTTCTAGAATATGTGACATTCATCAACCCGCACTGTAGTAATATTATCATATAAGATACTCCTTCCTATATTCATAGGACATTATCTACTACAATGAGCTTGTTCAAAACCCAACTCCAATAACTCAGTAAAACCTTCAAACGTTAGTATCGTAGCCCATTTTTCTACCTCTCAGTGTACCGGTTAGTAAGATTTTTCCCTTATCTCACCGTGGTCCGTAACGAGGCAAAAGTTCCTCGTCTCCGTACCCTCGTTAAAGCTCCTTTGGACATTCGCTACTTTTTCTTTTAACGAATTTTCCTGGACATGTACACTTTTTCATGTCCGGTGGTGTAGTTTCATTGTAGTTAAAAAGATATATCCACCTTTTTTTGAAATCTTAATTCGAAAATTGGGAGGCTGAGCCATCATGCAAAAAGTACGATACCTTTTTTTTATGTCCGGTAGTGTACATCTAGAATAGTAGGTTTGTAGGTTGTCTTAATATCTGATGTCTCGGGGTGATGAGCGCAAATTAAAAGTAGTGGCACTGCGTTGTTATAGGCAGGCGTGGCTGAAAAAAGAATTGGAAAAAACTACATTTGGTTTATGATTTTTATTGTATTGTTCGAGTCATTATAAAAAACGCCCTAATAAACTTTTTCAATGTACGGCATTGTAGTTCCGGAATCGTAATCCTACTTCCTTTCTATTAATATTATAAATACGAAAGTTTGTGAGGATGAACGGAATATGATAAGGGGGTAAATGTATAATCCTACACTAAATTATATATAACCATCGATACGGTCCCGTTGTCCAAACATTTCTTATACGGCTTTTTTATTCCGCATTCGGAAGTGGAGCCGTATTACCATATCGTTTTGTTTTCCGTAACGTGGCCGTATCGGATGAGCCGGAAATATAACTATCAATAAGTTTTCCGGCCGTCTGGGTAACACATAAAACTTTGTACAACAACGCGATCTGATCGACTGCCGCAGAGTCTACCCGTTAGACGTATAACCTAATCATAAATGGAACAATTATAGTCACTAACCTTCTTCAAGCTTGATTTGTCATACTTTCTCGTACTTCCCTCTTTCTCACACTTTAGATTCAAGGGCATTTTAAAAATACGGGATGGAACCAGTTAAATAAAGTGCTGCAATAAATGTTACTTTGTATTTTCTTCGTATCCTGCACGTAAGTGAGGAGACGCTTTGGCGCAACGTGTACACGGCAAAGCAAGACACCAAAACGGTGTGTGTCACCCGACTGAATCTCCTGCAACACAGTTTACGCTTAGGTGTGGTCGGATCTTTAGTCTCCGACCGTCTGGATAGCGCATAATGCGATGATACTCGTGCAAAAGCACTCTCCTGGCCCTCTTGTACCTATAATGGGGCTCTATGGAATTCTCCCCAAATGATTTAAGGAGTATTTGTATTTATTAGCTATTGCCCACGACTTGGAAGTCGAGACTAGGCTTAAATAAATAAGGTAGATAGCGAGTGTGTCTCAACGAAAACAAGTGCTGCTTTTGATCTGACGTAGCAGAGTTTGAATCCCGATTGGGCCGGCACCAAGGACTTGTAAGTTATGTGCGGATTTAACATTCGATTTAAAAACGGTAAAGGAAAAAATCGTGAATAAACGGTCTAACAATGTTTAATCACAAAGTTCAAGAAAATATGACATCCACTAATCCTCACTAGGTCAGCGTGGTATATAACATACTTTTCTCTGTAAAGGGTTTTTATACTATATTCTATTTTTACTTTTTATTTATTATTTTAACATCTCCCTTTGCTCTTCAAATAGTTCAAAGGACGCAAACCCAGTCCGTACATAATCCTTTACCAGCGAACTAAAAAGGAACCGCAAACGGAATGAGAGCATCAGAAACATATGAAAGCGCCTTCCCACGGGTTCGTCGAACCGTATCCAAACTGCGGACGAGATCCGAACGAGAACTATCGGCAGGACTTTTGAAAACGCTAACGAGCGATCGCGGTGCGCGTTTCCACTGCTCACGATACGACGAAAAAGGGCTTCTTTTCGTCCGGCAAGAACACGAATTGTGTTGGACCTGCAAGTCAATCATGAAAACTGTTTCAGACGATGTAGTTGTACTGCTCGGGTCTTATCAGTTTTTAAAGCGTCATCGTTGACGTCATGTTAATTATTTATTAGAAATAATGAAAGAGTGACCACACAACAGCACTGAAGACACTGAAAGCGAAACAAAGAAGAATAGATTCTGTCTCTAGCTAGGGTATGTTTTGTGGATCTTAGAACACTTGTGACGTACTTGTGTTAATGCCACGTTATGTACCTTTGAGTTGATCATATTAGACACTCTTTAGATATAAAATTGCATTAATTTAAGTTTTGCAAAGCAATGGGTGATGCTGCAACTGTTATGGACAGGCATGTTGCTTTTCATAAAATGCTTCAAGAATACCGATAATAATAGTTAGTGAATAGAATAACTAATATTATTATGATATAGAAGATTTATGTCATGTTAGTAGAATCAAAATCAAAAATAAAATCCTTTAATCATTTTGGCATTACTTATGAACGTCAAATTATCACAATGACTCTATGAGCGTAGAAAAGTTGGATATAAAATAAATGATTTTTAAAATTAATAATAATATTGCCAATTTACGTAATAATGACGTGAAAATAGTATGTTATATTGTGTAAATATATTTTTTAATTATTATGAAATAATTTTATTAGTTCAGGCAATTTAACCAGGACGCATTTGCTTGGCGGTTTTAAGGTCGATATTTTTGTGGTTATCAAGGTAGCTTACTTACCTATGTAAGTATCGTTTGGTACCTAGAATACACATTTTAGTATTGGCATTGTAGTGAAATTACGGGGCATTATGAGACTTAAGACTTATTGTCTCAGGGTGACGAGCACAGTGCAGAGCGCAAGATTTTGCAAAACAAAGTTCTGGGTGGTGCCGCAATCGTATAAGCAGGCAGGGTGCTGATGGTAATCAGGTGAATGTCCTGCTCGTCTCGTCACTATAAATGGTATAAATGGTAACACATATATAAATGTTATA
The DNA here is from genome assembly GCA_951640565.1 of Petrophora chlorosata. Lineage (NCBI taxonomy): Eukaryota > Metazoa > Arthropoda > Insecta > Lepidoptera > Geometridae > Petrophora > Petrophora chlorosata. Next base: position 15,675,060 of record OX621202.1, on the reverse strand, counting down.
TTGCCAATGGAAATGCACCAGGATCGTGAGGCCACTCACGGAGCGCGCAATCGGGCGTGCGTTCACCCGGGAACGCTATCCAACAGTTAAAGTTTTACTATAATTGCTAATTGGCTGTCGAGACAACGACTCTTGTTTCTTTAACGGACAGATAGATAATGAGATTCTTGAATGATTGAATGAGGAAGGGATGAATTTCTACTCAATAGCGACACAAGGTGACAGTACGAACTTGCGACAGATACAAAGACAAACACAGAAGACAAGTGGCAAGCTTGTCGATTTTCTACAGACTACGATTCGGGGAGTGTGCACAAGACCTGTATCAGCGATTCCTTCATCCCCATTCCATCTTAGGACCACCAGGCGAGGTGAGTCACTTCACCCTTATGTTGTGTACATACCACCAGTCCGTACAAAGCGCTTCACTGACTCTTTCATTATACGTACCGCAAAGGAGTGGAATTCTCTACCAGAATACTCATTTCCTTCCAATTGCAACCTGGATCTCTTTATGACAAGAGTGAATAGGCACCTCATGGGCAAACGTGCTCCACCTTAGACCGCAACTACGCTTACCATCAGGTGAGTTGTTGTCAAACGTGAGCCCATTTAATAATAATAAAAAAAATACAACATAGGTACAAAAGTTCAAATCAAATTGCAAAATAATTGATATAGTAGTGTGTGAAAAATATTATGTACAATGCTCAATATCTAGCTTTACGGCAAGCAACTAAAAAGACGACAGCCGTCAATCAATTATAGGTGGACATCCTTCCTGTTTGTACCAATCCGTTCGCTTCAATCTTCCTAATAAAAATGGTCAAGAAGTGAACTCTCTGCCGACATCTCTGTGCTCCCGGATAGCTGCAATCTGTCTTTAAGACTAGAGTTAACTGGTTTTTTTTAAGCGAGCGCTCTACTTCTTTGACCACATCGTCATTTAACAACAGGAGGAATAGCAAACACAAGCAATGAAAAAATACAAATAAAATAAATTCATAGGTATGCTTGAAACATATGCCTCAAAATTTCATGAACGCAGGAATAGCTTTTACCAATTACTTTACGGTAGCCACTACGTTGGGTGCAAAAGAAGGAGACGAAAATTACTATTGTCACAAGTGCTACAATGTTCACGTATTTTATAAGGATGTTTGTGAAAAAAATAGTGCAACAGGAATCTAATCCTAGCCAAAAGTAGAATAGGGTAGGTTACTTATAATTTTTATCAATATTATTAGTTACAACAAGGAGTTTTAAACTAAACAGTTAAGATAATGAATAAGGATAATTTATTTGCAAGATTATATTTTATAATGGTACATTTGTTATTCATAGAATGGTCTTAAAAAGTACATTGGCCATTGTCATCAGCTTACATGCAGACGTGCAAATATTCACGTATTTTTGTCACTACAATTCACAAATTTGTTATCATCATAAAAACAAAAAAGCGCTATACATACACTATAGCTCATAATGCCAATATACCTACCTAATATTGAAACGAAGTCTGATCGCCGAGGCCGAAACCAGCCAGAATGAATATATGATTGTAAAAACAATGCAAAAGAAAACTATTTCGAAAAATTGTAGTGTTACATATCATCTTCATTCATTTTTCATGACTCATCAAACCTATTTCTTATTTATTTCTAATGGACCTACTTTTATTGCCCACTTTAGGCCCACTCACCGCCGTCGAACGTCCCCTGGATTGGGGACGTTCGACGGCGGTGAGTGGGCCTTTGTTCGGCCACCAACTTGTGATACCTCACAACAACGGAGCCACAAAAATAATATGATTTTCCACCTTTAACAAATCGTGAGAGAACCTTTCTCTCTCGAAGCTCAAGTTCCAGTCCCGGTTTTCCTCTTTTTTCCGTTCTCTGTCAGTTCATCAAATTTTGAATTCTGTTTTCTTTTTCCTCAAGGCAATAAAAGTAGGTCCATTAGAAATAAATAAGAAATAGGTTTGATGAGTCATGAAAAATGAATGAAGATGATATGTAACACTACATTATCCCCCCAACCAAGATAAAATTTTGAATTCTGTTTTCTTTTTCCTTAAGGCAATAAAAGTAGGTCCATTAGAAATAAATAAGAAATAGGTTTGATGACTCATGAAATATGAATGAAGATGATATGTAACACTACATTATCCCCCCAACCAAGATAAAATTTTGAATTCTGTTTTCTTTTTCCTTAAGGCAATAAAAGTAGGTCCATTAGAAATAAATAAGAAATAGGTTTGATGACTCATGACATATGAATGAAGATGATATGTAACACTACAAAATGTTCTCAGCAGTACCTAAGTTTTTTTTTCAAATTAAGGCTCTATCTTTTCTAGATCCAGTCACGTACAGACAGATTGACCATTACAGATAGTTTTGATACAAAAGCTAGACTTTTGTCCTTATATGGCTAACAAATACACCGCCACGTGTTTCACTTGAACGATTATATACTATCTAGCTTTTCCTGCGACTTCGCCCGCGTGGACAACAGAAATAGCAAATAGTTTTCTTTTTTCCATGACCGTTTTAGCAGGATCTCTTCAGTATATGACAGCGCGTACTACTGAGAGGTCAAGCTGTATCTTCTTTGTTGTAAGTTATTTTTGAGTTTTGAGGTAACAAATAACCAGACAAAAGAATCTAAATACCTACTAAATTTACGGGTATAGTGACCACAACCGGTTAGATTTGCTAATACATTTTCAATGGACAGTACAGAGTGGTTTCGTCCCAGTTTTTGGTATACTTACATTATTTACGTTAAGTAACCTTAAACTAATATTTTCCCAATGAATTATGGCTTATACTCTTTGTACAAGACACGTATAAGATAAGGCACATGTCCCAGCAGCAAGAATATAATGGACAGATGATGGTGTAGCCAATTTCGGCCACGGCACGACTGCATTCATCTGACGATGATGATGAAACTTTTTCAAAAAACTTTTTAAAAACTTTTTCGTTTCTGAGTGATGAGACGAGCAAGTCGTTCACCTGATGGTAAGCGCCACGACTGCCCATAACAATTGCAGTGCCACCCAGAATTTCTAATACCATAAAAAGCACTGCGTTACATTGGAATGCGCTCATCACCCCGAGACATCAAATATTAAGTCTCATATTCTCAGTAATTTCGCTAGCTACAATGCCTTTCAAAGCCGAACACAGTAATGCTTTCGCACTACTGCTTGGGGGCAGAATAATTGCCAAAGCTGTGGAACCTACCCAGGCAGCTTCCCGCATACGATTACTCTAAGGTACTTCTAGAATATGGGAACTTTGAAAGGCCCTCATAGAATCAGGGTCTCGTTACCGTAATACGCGTTCATCCTTTATCTACATTGCAAATCAGTGGCAGGATCGTACTCATCAAACGCAACTAATCAAAGTTTTGTAATAAAGCGACGGGGCACCACAGCTTCACTGCGAGTTACTACAACTCTTATTTAAACTGTGGTGATCCGGGTCGAGAACTGACCAGTCATCGTCAGGCGACAATGTTACAAGATTTATGTAAAACTAAGGTAGAAGGTTCATTAGTAAATAAATAAGTTTTTGAGCAAAAACATTTAATTTCGATCATAATTACAAAAATACTGTTTTACAATCATAACTTTACTATGACAAAGGTTTATTAGCGAATGGTATGGAAGTGAAAAAGAAATAAGAACTAGAATAAAATTACAAGTATTAACATGTTTTTATAACAGACTGACCGTTGTTTGACCGCGGTTTAATTACCTACGTTTTAAGAACAAACAAAACAAATACATGGTAAATATCCCGTTTCTAAATGAAATTCTAATGTTTTTAATAAGTTTAATTTAAGGAAATTCTAAAGTTTTTAAAAAAGATTGTATTACGATCATTGTTTTTGTATATGTGAATAGTTTACTATGAAGCGGCATCATAATTATGGGAGTGGAAAAATAAAAAAATAACTAATTTCATTTCCAATTATTAACATTTAAAGACCTTCTACGAATTCGTTTGGGCATTGCTTGGAGCAGAATTATACGTTATAATTCTGCGAATTGCAAAAGATGTTATTGTGGTTTTTAATCTTTTTTTATCATGAATGAAATGTGTTTCTTGAATTTTGCAATTTGGTACCGGATATGGACATATACAGTGTGTCGCGTCAAAGCGTAGCTCGCCTAGGCATTCGTGACTGGATGTTTGCTGCGGTCACCACTTGGATGGATGTAATGCCTCCCACCGAACAAAAGCATGACGTCAAGCGACCTAGTTGTGTTTTTGGATGGATGTTCAGTGAACCTTCAGGGAGCTGTGGGTCTTCAGAGTTAAGAGCAGTCGTTTAACTGCCATCATTTTCTAGATCTATGTGCTCCAACTGGCCAGACATGGATATAAAATCGGAAGTTCTGTTTATATGTTCAAAACTGTTTATTATCTCACTTATAGACTTAATATAGTAAATATATTTAATATATATTTACTTTATCATGATATGTACTTCTTTTTTGTACCTATGTACCTTAATATATTATAATTATAGTTACTTATATATTATTATTTTATACTGGTTATTTTTTATACACTACACCACCGTCCCTTACAGTTTCTTTGAGTCCTCTCCATCCAAAAGCTGTCTGGAATAGATAAGCGATAAGACCGCCCTTTGTAAACCTTAAGCTTTAAGTATTGTTATTATTTCTTGTTGTCATGTAACAATAAAGCGTTATCTAATCTAATCTATAAACGATGAAATAATGGTTGCCATTGATTTGTTGTTACAAACTTGAAAGTGACTCAGCTGGTCAAAAACCTCAGGCGGTTATAAAGCCTGCATATTGGAATGTTTACGAAAAGGTATATTGCCGTGAATAACGTGATTTTTATAATTATGGCAATGACTCATAGAGTTCAGTGAATCAGTACGTTTACAAATAAATAGTGGCCCCAACCACAGAATAGCACCCAACTATAAATATCATAAACAAAATCAATCCTATCACAAAAAGCAATAACCCGTTTTACGATGTTCTAGCAAAAAAGCAATAATAATTGATATTCTGTGTAGTTCTTCTAAGAAAACAATCAATTATTATTTTTCTTACTAAAATCTGTCTATCATCTCTCGAAGGCTCTAAGTTTATTACGGAAATATCCGATTGCGTGAATTATTAACATACTGGTTTTCTTAAACGTGCTCTGTAAGGCCAATTCTCAGCACGCAAAGTAACTGTCAAAAACCGTTCTCTTTCGTTAGTATTCTACGAAGTCACCTTTACTCGTGATGACGTATTAAATATTTGTTAATAGTTAACGCGTTGTGCGGTCCAGTAGTTCCAGTAGACCGGGGCAGAGTGCAGGTTGATGTTTGGTGGTGAAAGATATTTTGATTAGGATTTTAAGAGGATGGGTGATAAGTGATAACGTTATGTCAATTTAATTTATTATGATGACTATCCTTACTAATATTAAAACACGAAATTATTTATGTATGGATGGGTTTTTGTTACTCCTTCACGCAAAAACTACAAATCGATTTTGATGACATTTGGTATGTAGGTACTTTAGGACTTGGAATAGCACATAGGCTTCTTTTTATCCCGGGAGACTGCGGGTGGAACCGCGGGGCGCAGCTAATGACATAAATTAAAATTTTTCATCTTAATTACAATGTGGAAATTTATTCTAATAAATAAATGTATATGAACAAAAACGTAGTATTATTTGAAATAAATGAAATTGACTGGATGAAGAATGGAAGGAAGGTTGAACGAAAGAACGAAAAAATGGAACGAAGAAAAAAATGTTGGGAAAAGAAAGGAAGGATAGATAGATAAAAAAGTATTTATTGCACAAACATTTTTGTATAGCATTATCTTCCAGTTAACCTCGGTGTACTGTGGAGTTTTTATAACGATGGAAGTAATGAAGTAAAGATAGAAAAAAGGAGTAAGAAAAAATGGTGTTTTCTCTCGATTATTTTGCGTTTTCAATCAGATTTTCACTAGAGAAACGGTCATAGTAAAATAAAAAAGTTGCTTTAAACATTTTGAAAATACGGCATAATACGCTAATCGTTCGTAAGCATACAAACTAGACTGATTATAACTACTAACGCAATGCTCAAACCGCATCATCCGATCTAAATATATTGTATCCGCAATGACGGTTGTGGTTGCAGGAGTATGTACGTCATGCCACCCGTATCGGTAGTAAAAATATTATACTAAAGAACGTATTGCATAGCTACACTAGATTCTCCTTTCCTTAATTATGGAGAGCTATGGTTATAGAGAAAAATATTAACGTACATCGATAAAAAAATATAGATCCTGGTACCTAACTAGAATTTACTGTATTTAATGAACCAGCCCCCCTACCCATATGTCCCTCAAGCGCCAATCGTATATCGTGTTGAGCTCGAATTAAGGTATAGCGTCACTGCGACAAGATACGGTCTAATTAATGTCGATTCAGGCAATAAATCAAATTAATCTCATTAATTTATACCAAAATACGATAACTACGAGTTGAGATAAACTTAATGAGACAATAAATGGCATCATAAGACATTGTCGCAGTGAATCTACACCTTAATCTGAGCTCAACACGATATACGATTGACGCTTGAGGAACATATGGTTAGGGGGCAGGTACTATGAGGACCATAACACAACACCTGGACAAAAAACGAATATTTGCGCATTTTTTACTGAAAACACCTTGATGAAAAAGTAACACTTGTTCTTTTTTTACCTTTCTGTACGCAAACGTAATTTGTTCCATAGCAGGAATTCCGGCAACCTCAGTGGTGTATGAGATTTGGGCCAATATGTCCAACCAATACACCACGGAGGTTGTCAGTATTTTGGCTCCACTAAGAACTCCACATCACTCTAGTAAAGGTGACCTTTGCTATTTATATTCCGATATACATTCAGCATTGATAATACCTATACATTTAAGAACCATGTCATATTCACCAGTTTAGATAGATAAAAAATTCTTTATTGCACAAACAAATTTGTAAGTACATAGGCAAACCTAATGCTAGTGAGCATTATCTTCCAGTTGACCTCGGTGTACTGTGGAGATTTTAAAAGGTAGTGCAAACAAAATATAAAGTAATAGTGAACAAATTAAAAGGCCATACAAAAATAATAACAAGATATATACATACAAATCAGTAACAATATATATAAAAAAATTAAATATATATATATACTTGTAGATTGCATATATAGTATATAAAATAACAAGAAAACAATATATAAAAATAATAATAAAATATAAATAAAAATAAAACTAGAGAACTGTAATTATAGACATATACACTTATAAACTATGAACAGGTGCAGTTTACCATTTATTTCTTTGCTAAAAACCTAACTTAAATCATTATTGCGACATGATACTGACATATTATACGTACTTACTTATTATTAATAGCTAATCCAACCGGCAGCAGACGGAAGGTGTGCTATAACTAATGTCCGACGATGTCGGACATATACAAGTATACGTTTTATCAAACAAAAAAACCGACTTCAATGTATCTTTGAAGTCCAAGGTCAAATATCGATGAAATTTATACGGGACCACTTCGTAGGTATACTGAACACAACGCAAAAATTTCCAAATCGGTTCATGAATCACGGATTTCTGGGGAAACAAAGATAAAAAAATAAAAAAATAAAAAAATCGAATAGAGAACCTACTCCTTTTTGAGGTCGGTTAAAAAGATTAGAATCAACATTTGTTTTCAACTGTAATTGGGATTTGTTGTATGGACAAACATTTTATTTCATTTGGTACAACCATCATGGTCAAATGATGGTTGTACCGAATTGGGAATAATTGAAGTTATATATACAGATGATTACTGGCTAGGATTTGAGAAACCAACTTGTCGCTTCTTTCTGGACTATCTTAAAAACTGTCGTCTAACTTCAAGTACCCATTGTGTTAAGACCTTTTGTCCAACGGACAGGATGCATCCAACTAACGTGACTAGTTTCTGTCAATCTAATTAAGCCTGGCGACTTTATTGAAGGTACCCACGATGACGTTCTTCTATTGTTTACAGGGGAAATCGAAACGAGACCAATCGCTGGAGGAGCTACGACAGCACATTCACAAGTACTACATGCCTCTGAGCCGGCAGTTTATGGTGCTGTTCCCTGAGGGAGGATTCTTGCATAAGAGGAGAGAAATTAGCCAAAGGTAAGAGTTAACGACAGACGAGACAAGCAGATTCACTGATTATATAAGCAACACGCCTGCCCAAAACAGTGACAATTCCATCCGAAACTATGTGTCGCTAAATAAATTGTTCATAAGTCTTATAGGAAAACATCGTGAGGAAACCGGTTTCAAAAATTTATGGACATGTGACATCCATCAACCCGTACTGGGCCAGCATAGCGGATTATGGCCCATATTCTCTCTATGTGAGAAGGCCCGTGTCCCAGCAGTGGGAACGTGATGGGCTTGGAGTGGAAATAATGATGATGATGAAGTCTTATAATGCCCAGTTATTTTGCTTGAAGTGTTGCCCTTCAAACTAGGAAACACTTTGCGCACTACTACTTGGCAGTTGGATAATAATATCTGGCAAAATCTTAGTCTCTGATGTCATAGCGCAGTACGTTATAAAACTGACCCATCATTGTTATTATGTGAAATTCTACTTAAACGCCTTGTTCAACATCCTACAGATTCAGTTGCAACTAATGACCTCACAGTGTGACAGTGACGCGTCATTTATAGTCGTTCCTACTTTATTTTCCTATAGCTCATCCAATTAATAGGAGAAACAACTAATAGACTTCGTGTTACGTTGTATTTACCTAGAAAATTTGTCATAAGAGTCTTAGACGTCACACACAGCTAGTTGGTACATTTGATCAACCTGTAATTTCCGAGTTCATAGGGCATACTTATGTGAGTCACATCCAATATGAAAATTTAATTTCACGTGTTTTCTTACAGGTTTGCAGAGAAGAATAATCTTCCTAAACTGGAGTACGTGTCTCTTCCTCGCGCTGGTGCTTTAAAGGTTATAATGGAAGAGATAGGACCTCATAGGGACCAGGGAGCCAGCACTTCCAAGGATACTAAAAAAGGTACCTAATTCTTTTTCCAGAATTCGTCAGGTGTCTACATTGATGAGAGTTGAGTGTGTCGGAAAATAAAAGATCTACTCTCTTAAATTCGGGTCCAAATTAAGATTGTACAACAATATTCGTTTCTGCTCATGAAAAAAAACACACAAATATTTGTTAAATTTCTTTTAATTCTTTATTGGCTGCCAATGAGTTAAAGGCTGTTATCCACCAAACCAAAGCATCTAATAAATAATATAAAAATAGCTTAGCAACTAAATGGCACAACACAATATACACATCTATCACTTTGTGTATTTTCCTTTGATATGTCAATCAGGATAATTCATTATCCTTTATAAGTACGTCACAATAATTATATTTACAAAGTCCGTCTTATTTTAAATTCTATTTACACCTTTAATTATTTTATTCACTACAGTGAGGTTAATATACTTATGTATGTAACTGTTACAATAACTAAGCTAGATGCACCATCTTTGCTTGAAGCGCTAGATTCTGCGGAAGTTGTTATATGTTCTTTACTTGTAACATTATGTTTCGTTATATGATCTTCATTTGTGGCGTTATTTTCTGTTATTGATTTTATATGGTTGTCGTTGGTAGCGTTACTTTTGTTTGATGTTTTTAAATATTCTTGATTTGGAGTATTGTTTTCTGAGTTAAAATTGTCTTTGATTATAATGGTACGAAATTTTGGTTGATGTTGTAAATGATCTTCATTGGAAGGATTAATTTCCGTTTTAGTTATAATATCTTTAGGTGATAAGCTACGCAGTTTAGGTGTGGGCTTAGGCGTTTCTTCGTCTATACTATTTTCATGAGCTGCCACGATGAAGGACTGGGGTAAGAAGCGATCCTCAGAGTCAAACGCTGGTCCTGAAAGATAAAAACGTTATTAAACTTTAATTATAAATTAAAGCCAAATGAATTCATGGAAATCAATTCGCTTTTTGTCCTAGGTTACGTTAAAAGCTAGATTATTGTTTTTTTTTTACTTTTTTGTTTTATGGCTTTTATATTAGATATGATGGCTGTCTTGCCCTCATTTCTGTTAGGAACACCAAAATGTTTCGAAAGTTTTAAATAAATAAAATTTGACGAACCAGTATAATTCGTTTCTGGATAACTTTCTGTAGCTATCAAAGCATCAGGTGGTGGTGTGGTGGAGGTGGATGGTGGCAAACCGAAAAGTTTCTCGATCTCTGTAACCAAAAGTAGTAAATTTAGGCAATACGATTTTGCTTACTATACCTATGCACCTATATAATTTTATTGCTTGAGAACATGTAATGTCGGATGTTCCTGTGACGACTTTCTAACAGATGGGTTATTTACTCGTTTGCCGCTGTTTTAACTGACTTCAAACATAGTAGAAGGTTTTCAATTCGATTTTTTTTATGTCAGATTTCCGTCGTTTATAAACTGATTTGGAAAATTCTTTGCGTTTGGTTCAGTATAGCTTCAAGGTTCCATATACATTTCATCGAAATTTGAACGTGGACTTCGAAGTTATATCAGAATTGAAGTCAGTATTTTTGTTATAAAATATAATATAATATTTTTCATTTTAACTAGGAAAATTGCATTAAGCCACATTATTAAAAAAAAAGATATGGGACACATACAAAATGTTCACATTGCGGCAAAATAATGAACCATAGCGTTTCTTCTGTGCACGTTCATCGAATAAAAAATACAATTGAATTTAGAACCTCCTCTTTTTTAAGTCAGCTAAAAAGGAAATGTGTATGGCGCGTAACATAAATAATTTTCATGTTACAAACTTATTATTTAACAATATTTTTATGTGTGCAAAATATTTCGCCGCTGCCGAGGTTTGAATCTGGGACCTCTTTTCTTTTGGCAAACTATAGCCAAGCATGCGCTATCGCTTAGAAACAAAAAAAATATTACCTCTTTATTCAAAGTGAACAGCACAGATGTTTTTTCCTATGTATCAAAAATCGGAGATGGTGCTAGTGTCAAGCTTAAAACATACTGTCAAGCTACGTCGAGGATGAGGAGCTTGACAATAAATAACAATAAAAAAAACAATGGAATTTGTAACTTCTTATGTCAATCTTTATGTACTGACCTGCTTGAATTTCTGCGTGGAGTGTTTCGTTGGCTTCAAAGTTGATTGACCCATCAGACTTAGGGTCTGCCGGCGGCGGTAACGCGAAATCTGGCCAAATGTTTCTTATTGCATCTGTTTCTGCACCTGTAACAAAGAAGTTAAAATGTTATACACAATCTACTACTTAGTTTGCTAGTTTACTAGGTGGTAGGTTTCTGGTATGCGAGGAGTCATCTAAATTGGTAGTATTGGTACCAACGCTTTGCCAGTTATTCTGCCGCCAAACAGTAGTGAAAGAAAGAAAGAAAGAAAGAAAGAAGAATTATTTATTTGACGACCACACTCATACACTAACAAAATAAAGAAAGAAAAGAAAACATAATTACAAAAAGAAAAAATAAATATATAAACAGTAAGAAAGGACAAAAGGGGGTTCGCCTAGCACAAATGTCAGTATTTTGACACCCGATGCTGGTTTTCATCGTTTTTAGTGCGCATTACTATGTTCCGGTTTGAAGGGTATTGTATCCAGCAAAATTATCGTTCATTGAGCTAACTGTCTCAAGGTGACGAGCGCAGTGCAGTATCGCGCAGGATTTTGCAAAAAGTATCGCGCGACTTCGTCCGCGTGAACAAAGTAAAAAGTTTAAACGACAGATGAGCTTTTTTATTTTGTATTTATTTGTGATAATTCTACGTTTGACCACCATCTCGCCTGATGTTAAGCCAAGATGTGACTGAAGATGGAGCTCGTAGATTTAGAAGTTATCTATTCACTCTAGCCTTTAAGGTACCTACCCAAAGATTCTAGGAAGAGGTCAAGCTGCATCTTCGTTGTTACCCAATCGATTTTGCTGTGACACCCTATAATCTAAGTTGGGACTAATGCAACCAAACCCTGAAAACAGCATTTAAATCCGTTAAGCAGTTTCAGAGTCTATATATAACAAACAAACAAAAAGACAAAACCTCTAAAAACCGTGCATTCGTGTTCAATACCCCCTAAATCAACAGTCAACCCAGTCGTTCTTTAAAAAATATCTTCAAAGTACAGAATTGACTCAGTTCCACTTTAATAACAGTACCTATAAGTAGTAAATAGTAATAATAATATTATTATTATTATTAGCCTGGTTTGTCCCACTGCAGGGCAAAGGCCTCCCTGCCCTCTTTCCACTCCTCACGGTTTAAGGCTTTTTGTGTCCAGTCCTTCCAGTATGCGTCTAGTTCGTCGCCATCTACGTCTGGGCCTGCCGCAGCGTCGTTTAACGTAATAATAATAATAATATGAATAATCTAATATTACGACCGTATTATTATTATTTGACGTCATAGAACCATGTCAACATAATTTCACACGTATTGCATAAATAATGCAACTCAGTTAGTTTTCCTGTTACGGCCCTAGCAAATATAAATGTGACATAATATTTTTAGATATCTATAAAGATTCCGAGTTGTGATACATGGAGCTGACTGAGTTATGAGACGATCAAGATGTTCGCCTGACGGTAAGCGCCACGCCTGCTCACAACGAATGCAGTGCCACCCAGAACTTTTAATACCATAAAAAGCACTGCATTGCGCTCATCATCCGAGACATCAGATATTAAGTCTGATATGCGCAGTAATTTCGCACAAAAATATTATAGGTACATAAACTATGATGATAATATTTTATGATATTTTTGTTAATAAATTTGATACCAATTACAGTGAAAGCATTTTATACTGTTAGCAATTATATAGACGACAAAAGTTCATCAAACATTTTACTTCTGCCAAATAGCCAACTTACTGTCACATACTACTATTATTTTATATATACTTTTTTATTATTATTAGATACTATTATAACTTTACTTTGATCGTCATAAATGTGAAAGTTTGTGAGAATGGATGGATGAATGTCTGTTGCTAAAAACTACTGAAGGGATTATGGTAAAATTTGGTATGTAGCTTTTTTGTATGTAAGTGTGTTTGTTACTTGAACAAGGTTTTTCGGAAAGAAGAAATACGACCTCCGGCTGGGACTCGAACCCGCAACCCAATCTTCCCTCAGGACGCTCGCCTATTGAGCTAAGGTGGTCACCAACTCGAGTGTCGAGTGTTTGTTACTTCTTTATGCTGTAACAGCTTAACAGATTTAAGTGAAATTTGGAGTATAGATAGCTTGTAACCAGGATTAACACATAGGCTTTTTGTCCCGGGATAACGTGGATGAAACCGCGGGGCGCAGCTAGTTTAAAGGTATTAGTTATTATGACGATTAAAATGCTGGCGCAGACACAAAAAAATTACACTTATAAGTAATAGTTATATTATAGTTATGACTCATGGAAAAACTAAACAATTAAAATAATTAAAATATATTGTTTGAATATTATTATCTATTGTAAAGAATTACGACACAAGTTACTTCTCCGAAATTAATTATTATAAATAAATTAAATTATTTAAAATTACAAAGAATTGAGTCATGTCATAATAATATATTTCTCCTTCTGAGAACTCAAAGCATAATAAATGTTATTTTTTTTAGACAAATTAATAAACATTTTTAGTATGAAAGTTTTTGTGATTTTGATACATGCAAATTGGCTGACTCACATAGTTTGTCGAATTAGTCGACCTAGGTTTGACCGACCTTGTCGAGTTATGTTCGGTCGAAAGAATGATTTGCCGAACTATACGTTTTCGAAGTAAGTGTCTTGTCGAAATAAAGAACTGCCGAAGTTCAGAGCGACACCTAATTGGCTAAAGTTATGATTTTATAATAGTATTAAAAAATCTTTACTAAAAAATTTTATTGATGAATGTTTATCTCGGAGAAGTGAACAGTATCTAAGGGAATGGCTTGTTTTTTACGTCAATTTTTTTTTCGAATTGAATTATATACAGTATAAGCAATTTATATAAGAAATCAATGCGCAAAAACTTCTGAATGGATTTTCAAATATTTTTTTTACACTTAGACACTTTATGTCTTGGAAAAGGACATTATTTTTATTTCGTTTAGTGAAGTAAGTCACCGAGGGGTATCCGAGGCTTGGGCGAAGACTTCCGGGCAGACCATCGGCCAGATGGAAAGATAAAGTCAAAGTCAAAGTCAAAGATCATTTATTAAATAGGCACAAAAGTGCACTTTTAAAGGTCATAAAAACATGATACAGATAAAAAATGTTAAAAATTGTAACTTATGTTAACATGACTTTGAAAAAAAGGTAAGTATGTTTACCCATATATATAGCATCGTGATAGCATCGTGAAGCACGTCAGATTGCAATGGATGAGGCTGGCACAGGGGCCTTACTCTGAAAAAGTAATTACGATCTTCGTTCTGTCGAATGAAAGGGACAGCACTATGCAACAGGCATAACAGTGTCCCTTTTAGTCCGCACGAACGAAAGCAATTCGAAGTAGCCCCCCAGGACCGGAAAGAGTGGCGTGAACGAGAGGAGGCCTATACACAGCAGTGGGTGGATACGGGCTGATTAGTATAGTAGTAGTTAGTGAAGTGATACATTAACAAACGAAATCCTTTTCATTAAAAGTAATAACTAGTAGGTTAATTTGGTCGTTGATTTTTTCGAGTTTGCGCGGTTCGCTGCACCGCTCGCGACCAGCGAGGGCGGTTGTGTAGCGAAGGTGACCCGTGGTAGCAGTTGCTGGTCTTTGTATGAAAAATGCTTTGTATATATTTTATATAACATTAGATCAAGTCAAATCAAATCAAATCTCTTTATTCATTTTTGGCATCACAGAAGCACTTATGAACGTCAACTTATCGCGATGACTTTACCACCACGGCAAGAAACTGAGGAGCATTTTTTTAGAGATTTTGTAAAAAAATTTGGTTTTTTCTAATGTTATGTTTCTTGTGCCAGTTGGCTACTTTGCAAAAGTGAAATCTTCCAAGCATCGCTGTCTTCTAAGTATGTTTGTTCCAGTTTATTAGTACCTACACTTCGTACTTATTTCTGAACACTATCCCTACTAATATTATTAATGTGAATGTAAGTTTGTTTGTTACGCTTTCACGCGAAAACTACTTAACCGATCATCATGAAACTTAGTACACATATTTTTGTATCCTATGGTCCTTCTAATAAGAAGTAACATAGGATACACTTTATTAAAAAAAATATTATTTTTTACGAAAGATAAAAAACTCTAAATCTAGCTACTTCAACGCCATCTAGCATTCCAGTAATGAAGTTCCAACCCTGAGTACTGTAATACCGTTGCACTGTATTACCGACGGTCACGTCAATATCCAATCCAATTGACTATAGTTTCAGCTGTTTGGAATTTTTCAATTTTGTATGTGACTATGAAGGTACAGCTTGACCTTTTCGTAGTAGGCGCCCTCATATACTGAGAAGGTCTTGCTAAGATGGATTTGTAAGAAATACGAAAGTGGGCTTCTTCTGTCGTTCACGCGGACGAAGTCGCGGGAAAAAGCTAGTCATCTATAAAATATTGTCTCTCTATAGCATACAATTGTCTGAAAGAGATCGCTGCTTACCGATAACACCGCTTATTGTACTTACTTGTAAATGCATGGCCTGTATGCCCTAAGCTCCATGATGATAAAAATTAACACATAAGTGTGTGCATGATATTTATAATTTATTTCTTCTTGGATTGTACAGTGCTATGTAAGATGTCTAATTTAGTTAGTCATTCAAATAAAGCTATAAAAATTGTATCTGAGTTGGAAGTGACTTGCTTTTACAGTCATGCTCACTCAAATGTCTTTGCTTGCGGCGGCTCTGTGTGTCGGGTCACTCCAATACCCCTTCAATAATGGCCTTAAATAATGGCACTTCGCTCCAATATGGTTGAGGGGGGTGATGGCTGGTCCACAAGTCATACTCGTGAACGGGTGCTGCTTGCGGGGACTGGTCTGTTCTAGTCACTCCTACTGCTACTGTTATACCTACTTATATTTTATTTACACTTTTCTGTTACTGATACAATGACTATGGGACATCTCACTCGCATTTCTTGTTTGACTTTCTGTAAATTCTAATTTATACGTAATTGTTCATTGTTATTTCCGAGACATTTAAAAAGAGCTGAAAAAAAGACACCCTGCAGAGTTTCTTGGTGCTATCTTCTCTAGCGGGCGTATTTCCGAAGCACTGGTAGAGTCAGTTTTCGCATTTCTTTTCAGCACTCAGTCTTCAATTTGAGTATAGGAAAGAAATACTTTCCTTTTTTTCAAAGTCATGTTAACATAAGTAAACATTTTTAACATATTTTATTTGTATTATGTGTTTATGACCTTTAAAAGTGCACTTTTGTGCCTATTTAATAAATTATATTTGACTTTGACTTTACCATAAGAAAGTAGTTCAAGGTGTAATTCCTTCTTAAGTGCAATTAAGTGTTTCTATCTAGGTATCTGAAACGCAATTAAACGAACCTTGAGGTACTTGAGGATCCGCCTTTTCTGTGACGCTGATTTTTGTATCAGCATGACTTGTTACGTCTGAAGCGTGGTCTTCCGATCTTGACAATATCGGAGGTCCATATACTTCTCGTATTGTTTGTTCCAAATCTGAAACAACGAAATACACACATTGTAATCTGTATCATTTATAGTGCATCGAAGATTTGGAACAATATTCCACCACCAATGAGAGTCACTAACTATGAATGAGAATTTAGCTGTCGTTTAAATGTGCTTCTAAGTTATAAGTGTATCTATTCGTTAGTCTATCTATCTCACCCTCAAATATATGTTATTGCTGTTCTTGTAATGTGTTTTATGAAAAATAATTAATTTATTTATGTTGGTACCCGCATGTCTCAATATCGACGACCATTTCTTGAATAAAGGGGTACCTATTCTGAAAATCAGTCTAGCGTGAGCTGTTAGGCTTACGCAGCTCAGTGCTGAGCCTACTCCTATTGCTACTGTTTTTGTGCTGATAAATATTGTGACTGTAGTAAGTTCTGTGTATACAGTTTGGCAATAAATAATTTTCGTTATCTTTATCTTTATTTAATTATTTTATACGCCAAGTAGTAGTGCGCAAGTATTTGTTCCTGTTTAACGTGTTTCCTGTTCCTGTAGGCGTTGTAACCAGCGAAATTACTGGGCATTATAAAACTTAAGAGATATTGTCTCAGGGTTGCGAGCGCAGTCCAGTGCCGCGGAGTTTTGCATTACAATATTCTTGGTGCCGCTGCGCTGGAAAGGTCGTATGCAGGCGTGTTGATTACCATCAAGTAAATAACCTGCAGTCTTGTCACTCATCATCATCATCATCATCATCAGCCCATTACGTTCCCACTGCACTGATGGGACATGGGCCTTCTCTCATAGAGTATGGCCCATAATCCGCCCCACTGGCCCAGTACGGCTGGTGGATGTCACATGTCCATGAATTTTGTTGTAAATTCTTTGACATGCCGGTTTCCTCAGGATGTTTTCCTTCGCCGTTTTTAGAGCGAGTGTTAGATTCGCACACAACTTAAAATCAGCTGTGCGGGGCCAGCGGGATTCGAACTCGGGTGCGTCGGATCGAAAGTCGCACGTTCACCCAGTGAGCTACACTCGCTCTGTCATTCTATCAAATTATAATTATTTTTTATAAAAAAAAACAAAAACCGACTTCAATGTATCTTCAAAGTCCAAGATCACATATCAATGAAATTAATATGGGACCACTTCGTAGCTATACTGAACCCAACGCAAAAAGAATTTTCCAAATCGGTTCATAAATGACGGAGTTCTGAGGTAACAAACATAAAAAAAAAAAATTGAAATAAAAGGAATGGAAAACCTTCTTCTTTTCTCAAGTCGGTTAAAAATACATAAAATTGATAGTTATAATTATGCCAAGTAGTTTAACTTGTATAATATACATGTTTGAACAATACACGAGGGAAATAACATGAGCAATAAAGTGCAAGATGAGTTACCTTACGTCACTGCACTGTTCAAGGATTACCCACACGTGACTAGTATTAAAACTACTTCACAGAATACATAATACTACTACATACCACTTCTTGAATCTCTACATCGTAAAAAAGTAATCGGTCATTTGTTTCTGTGTATGCGCTCAGTACTTCTAAACTACTTTTTTTACGCTTAATAGATTTATGTTTGGCCACTATCTCGCCTGATTTGAATCGATGATGTGGCCTAAGATGGAGCACATATAGATCAAGAGAGAGACGGCAGTTGAGCGGCTGCTCAGACCCATCTCCCCGATGGTTCACCGAACATCGTCCCGAAACACGACTAGGTCGCTTGACGGCATGGCTTTGTTCGGTAGGTGGTATTACAACCACGGCCAGAGCCTACCACTCCAAAGCGCGTAAGCGGGTTTCATCACGATGTTTTCCTTCACCGTTTTTAGAGCAAGCGTGCAAAAACTGCACTTAACTATAAGTTATTAGTGCAGGGCCGAGTCGGAATTCGTATACAGGTGCGTCGGATCGAAAGGCGCACGAGTTCCCGCTGAGCCACACTCGCTCTGAATATGGGACCATCTATGAAGTATGACCTACCAAGCAAAAAAAGAATCATCAAAATCAATTAATAATTGGTGGAGCAACCGCGTAACAATCAGACCTCCTCCTTTTTTGAAGTCGTTTAAAAAAGAAACATCTGAACAAAGTTCCAAAAAAGTGAACACACTGACCGGTTTTACGTTCAGAGCGATCTTTTGCAGACAAATCAGAGGTAGACGAATAACAATAAAAATTTTAAGAGGCTGATACATATGACAAAATATTTAAATTATATACGTGATGTACCCGGATGCGCCACAGAATCACTTTTATCCTGTGCAAAGCGTCTTATTGTTAGCAAAACATAATTTTTATGTAACTTAATGACGCCACTTTAGTCTGTTTTGCGCCAACTCCTGCCATTCTTCGACCTGGGCCCCAATTCACTATGACAACTTGGCGATTCCATACTTCGAAATCACGTTTAAACAACGAATCTGCTAAATTTGTATTCTCTATGACGCGTCATAGAGACTACAAATTTCGCAGATGTAAGTAATCAACGTTAAAAGAAGGAATCGACGTGATTTCGAAGCAAGGAATCACTGACTTGTCATAGTGAATTAGGGCCCTGGAGCTCACGCAAGTCCTTTTTGCACTTCGTCTTTCAGTGGTACTTGGGACGGCCGACTGGTCGTCGGCCACTCGCTTGGTGACAGCATAACTGGCAAAGCGGTGGTACCCACCCAGACGGTCTGTCGCATACGAGAAAACTACATACCTCCACAAGGCCTATAGAAATCTTTAATCGTAGTTAGGTAAATCCGACTTGTGAAGCCGGATCTTGAGGTAATTCTTGGGATTCCCTCAAGCGAGACGAGTTGTTTCATAAAAAGGTATAACTATAAATTAATGATAAAGAATATTGTGCTTGTTGATATGCAAATGCTTTTAAACATTTATGTGGGCTTAGAGAGTAACTAATTTCGAAATTATTTGGCATTGTGAGATTTAACAGCTATTGTCTCAGGGTGACGAGAACAGTGCAGTGCCGCGAAAGATTTTGCAAAACAAAGTTCTGGTTAGTGCTGCAACTGTTAAGGGCAGGTGTGTTGCTAACAGTTATGATTAACAGACATTTGTATATATATACACTAGCTGACCCGGCAAACGTTGTTTTGCCATATAAATAAAAAAAAAATGTTAAGGGTGAACAACCCTTATCACTTAGGGGTATGAAAAATAGATAGTAGCCGATTCTCAGACCTACTGAATATGCATATAAAATTTGGTAAAAATCAGTAAAGCCGTTTCGGAGGTGTAAGGTAACTAACATTGTGACACGAGAATTTTATATATATATGATGATGATATACTGCCATTTAATTGGTCGATTCCGTCTTCGCAGACACGGTATTCTAAGTAGGCAACTGATGAGTCAAACATAATAACAGAGACCAGGTAGAAATGAAGAAATCATTGACTTCGTATCTATCTAAGAATAATACAATAAACTTATAGCCCAGCCTCTCTTCAACCATCTTCTCCCTCCCCACTTCTCCCTTAGAGGTTGGGCAATACATTTTCGCACTATAATTACATTCATAGATGCTGGGCAAGCATTACTGTGCTCCGGTTTGAAGAGCATTGTACCCGGTGAAATTACTGGGCATATGGAACTTAATATCTAATATCTCGGGGTGAGTGCAATGCAGCGCTACGCTTTTTATGGTATTAAAAGTTCTGCAATTGTTATAGGCAGGCGTGGCGCTTACCATCAGGCGAACGACCTGCTCGTGTCATCACTCAATACCATTAACTACCCGGGCCCTTCATTCCCGGGTGTTCATAAGGATACCCCCGTCTGCCAAAACAAAAAAAAAACTTTGGTGATAATACTTTTTGCAGATGTATAAGGCCACTGCTTTCCATAAAGCGGGCCTTGTGTTCGTTTGCATTAAGACTCGGAAAAACACACAAAATGTGATGTCACCGTTTCGAAACGGTAACATTGTTTATTATAACACACCAGCTAACGCCTGCGACTTCGTTCGCGTCGACACGATGAAATATAGGTCTATATTTCAGTTTCAGGAACTATATTCAGCTTTCTATCAGTGAAATAATTTTCGCAATTGGATCAGTAGTCCAGAATTTACCTCCTACAATCTAACATACTAACATAATTAAAAAAAAACAGACTTCAAGACTATCTCTACATTTTTGTTTTTGTTGATTATTTCAAAAAGCGCTGAATCAATTTCGATAAAAAAATTATATAGGACAACCGCTGAGGTATGCCTACCAAAAAAAACATTAAAAAATAATTCATAATTGGCGGAGTAATCGCGTAACAAACATAAAAAAACACAGTCGAATTGAGAACCTCCTTCTTTTTGAAGTAGGTTAATAAAACTTTACCTCTTTAGAATATTAGTATAGCTAAAGAAGAGTATTATTTTATATTATTTTCTTTAGTATTCCTCTATAACTATCATCATCATCATCATCATCATCATCATCATCATCGTCATCATCATCATCATCGTCATTATCATCATCGTCATTATCATCATCATCATCATAGCTAAAGACAGCAGTTTTCTACAGCTGATCAAAAGGTGAACAAGCAAAAACTTACTTGTGGCACACGTTTTAAGTATTCAATCATTCATATGTCATTAGTATAAAAATAAACATAATTAGTGTATACAAATAAAAATGTTATTAGATTAGGTAGATTTGTTAGAAAACAAGTTTTAATATTACAAAAACAGTTTATGATAATAATAGTATAATAATAGTTGTAAATAATAATACTATATCGCTAAAATAAAACTCAATAAACATTAACTATCAGCAAAGTACGTCGGAGTAGCTCACAGCTTTGCAAGTTATTCTGCCGCGAAGCAGTAGTGCGCAAGCATTACTGTGTTCCGGTTTGAAGGAAATGAAATATTTATTGTTACCAGATTGTAGCTTTGTTGGGTGTAACATAAATATAAATTAGTTCCTATACAATCTACCTACTCTATTTGGGTGTGCAACATTATTAATTTTATTATTTATTCTAGATTATAATATAACATGCAATCAACAATTTTGTTACCTATTCAGTCAATAAGACAAAATAATCATCATAAATAAAATGTCATACTTATTTCCTTCCAATTACAACCTGGGTATCTTTAAGACAAGAGTGAATAGGCACCTCATGGGCAAACGTGCTCCACCTTAGACCGCAACTAAGCTTACCATCAGGTGAGTTGTTGTCAAACATGAGCCCATTTAATCATAAAAAAAACAAAATGTCAATTTTATAAAAATATGAAATAAGAAAATGAAATTGAAATTGAAAATTGAAATTGCAAATTGAAATTAAAAATTGAAATTGAAAATTGAGATTGAAAAAAGGGCATTGTCGCCAGTGAAATTACTGGGCATATGAGACTTAATATCTGTTGTCTCGGGGTGATGAGCGCAATGCATTCCTTCGCAGTGCTTTTTGTGGTATTAAAAGTTCTGGGTGGCACTGCAATTGTTATATGTAAGCGTGGCGTTTGTCATCAGGCGAAACACTCGTCTCATCACTCAGTATCATAAAAAAGACACACAACATATGAAGTCACCGTTTCGAAACGTTAGCATTGGTTATTCTAGCATTGTAACTACAGCAACTTTCTACAGCTGACTAAAAGGTCAAAAACAAGCAAAAGCTTGTTTAAGGCACGTGTTTTTAAATATTCCATTTTTTCAATAGTATAAAAAACTTAACTTTTATAAGTCATATCATATGATATGACTAAGAATGTTATAAGATTAGGTAGATATGTTTTATGACAAACATAAAATATAATAAAACCATACTAATCAACCATTGTACTAATCAAGTTTTTAAATTATATTTTTATTTGTTCTTTATTATGTTTTTGGTGTACAATAAAGCGTTATCATAAAAAATCTACAAAAAATTACATTTAATATCTACAATTAATAAAAAATCTACAAAAATATGCCCCTGTTTCTTGCCGTATCTTCTGAGTAGTGGTTCTTTTTCCGATAAGGTGGTAGAGTTATTGCAATAATTGACGTTCATAAGTGCGTCTGTGATGCCAAAATTGAATAAAGAACTTTCGAACTTTGAACTTTGTTGAGGAATGGGTTTTAACATTATGGTAGTATATAGTCTAAAATAAATCTCAATAAATAAATTACAATCAGCAAAGTACCTCTTCTTGTTCTGTTCAGCACAAAGCTTCCAACATTCCCTATGACCGCGAGCACAACACAAATTAAAACACAATTCATTTTTAAATAAAACACAACTGCACTTCTCGACTGACTTGTGGATAATGAGATCATTCACAAGAGCGTGGTACAACGCAGCGGAACTTGTGACGTAACGGTCAGCGTCAAGGAAAACTGGCTTCTATAAATCCTATAGATTATCTGTTTTCCATATTAGGACTTAATATTAGAATTAGAGCGAGTGTGGCTCAGGGGCACGTGCGAGTTTCGATCCGACGAATTCGAGTTCGAATCCCGCTGGCCCCTTTTCTTAAATTATGTGTTTTCTTAAGTTATGTGCACTTGCTCTAAAAACAGTGAAGGAAAACATCGTGAGGAAACCGGCATGTCCAAGAATTTATAACAAAAATCAAGGACATGTGACATCCACCAACCCGCACTGGGCCAGCGTGGTGGATTATGGCCCATTCTAGGGATTCTAAGGGAGAAGACCCGAGTCCCAGCAGTGGGAACGTAATTGGCTGATGATGATGATTAGAGCTAAAACTAGCACATTATATAAGTTTATATGATTCTAAATATAGGTTTTAAATGTTGGCACCATCGGGCCACTTGCTGGTGAGATAGACTGTTGGATCGAAAGTGACGCAAAAAAATGTGATTCGAGAACTAGTTTTTATTAATGACATTTGTGGTACATGGCTAAGTATAGATATATTCTATAGCCGCCAAAACTTCAAAATATATAGAACTTTTTTTATTTGGTTTTTGTTTTATTTTATGGCAGTAACCTAAAGATTTTTTTTACAAAAAGCGGCAAAAATGTTTTTATTAATGTTAATCTCGTGAAGTGATTAAGGAGGTTCTTTTGCTCTGCACAAATATACATACATCCTCACAAACATTCGCATTTACAATAAAACTTATAGGAGGTTATAGGATGGAAAGTAGGATATAGGATGGATATTAGGATGTTCTTCTTCAATAATTAATAAGGAACTGAATGTGCCGCACACACCGCACAACCAATCCACCACAAAATTTAATGACAATGCATTTTCATTACATTTTCAGATAACAATTCCAACCAAAGCAGGAAGATGATTATGGACACCGGCGTCGGCGATAGCGTCGAGTGGATCCTGGACGTGACCATCGCTTACCCTGACAGGATCCCTCTCCATCTTCAGGACGTAGTCTGCGGGTTCAGACAGCCCTGCACCACGCATCTGCATTACAGGCTCTATCCTAGTAGTGAGGTAAGAGTGGTGTTCTAGATTTTTTTCTAAAGTATCAGGAGGGACTGTATGTAAATATAATTCCAAAATTTACGAATTAATAAAAAAATATAAATATTTACAAGTATTCATTTTATAACATAGAAAACCGACGTCAATTCTGATGTATCCTCGAAGTTCAAGGTCGAAATCGATTAAATGTATATGAAACCATCTTGTTGCTATATCGAACCCAACGCAAAAAGATTTTTCCTTATCGGTTCATAAAGAACGGAGTACTGAGGTAATAAACAAACAAAATACAATCGACTTAAAAGCTCCTGAAGTCTTAAAATAGGAAACCTATGGAATGATACTTGGCCACTTAATTGAAATTGTTTTTTAATTTTCTAGGTACCATCAGACACCGAGGGTATGACGCAATGGCTCTACGACCGTTTTGTGGAAAAGGACAATATGCTCGAAGAGTTCTATCGAACCGGGAAGTTTCCCTCAAAAGGTGACACTCCCCATGTGATTAGGAAGGTCAGGCAAGACACCCTGCGATACCTATTCCTACATGTGTTCTTCATTACGTCGACTCTCTTACAGTATACGATTTGGACCGAGCTTTCCAGCTACTTCTGGTAGTGTTATATTTGCCAAGGGAAAAGCCTGTGCTATTAAAACCTCAGGGTTGTCGGATGTGCGCTTTTCTCTTGACGATATGATTGGGTGCAAAGATTTCAAGCTGTTTCTTGTCTGTCGTCCCTAATGGGGTACATGAAGACGATGAGGAAGTTAATTCCTGACCCTATATAAGGACATAATTGGCGCCAAAGACTAAGGAGGATCAGGGTCCCTCATAAAACTTACTCAACAAAGATACCACATAAATCATCAAGAATGTGTTTAAAATAAAAGTGAAAATTGCGTGTACCGTCTGATTTCACCATCACTAAATACTTAAGAGTCTTCTTCTTTTAATTTATCTTTTTGAAAGTCAGTGAAATTGTTTAAAAAAATAGTTTCATCATAAAATATTTTTTAAACTTCTTTGCACTCAATTGACAAATTACGTATTTACTTATTTTGTTTTAGTACACTCGACGTCATATTAAATATACCTAAAAATTTAACCACGTCAATAAATGTATCCTGTTCGTTTTCAACACAATAAAGGGTATGACGCAATGGCTCTACGACCGTTTTGATTGCTCTATGAATGCACTGCTCTAATTAGATGAACTTAATATTAATATGTGAATCATAAATATGATTAAGGAAATGACATATGACGTCATATTGAGACAAAATAGTAAAACTTTAATAAAACTTTGTAGTATAATTCATTTCTGTACATAGTGGCCAGACGTGGACGTTTTATATTTCTTATGAGAATGTACTTGTGTGGTTTAATTGTTCGATATTTTATGGTCAGAAAACTTAAGTCAACTAAAGACGAAAATTAGTAACTTTTAATTGGAAAAATCCCCTAAAGTCTAAATACAAGTCTCAACGTTATGACGGTGATGATACTTATATAACACTAGCTTTTTCCCTCGACTTCGTCCGCGTGAACAACAGACGAATCCCGTATTCGTATTGTTTCCGAAACGACCTTAGCAAGACCTTTCTGGTATATGAGAGCGCGTACTACGAATAGGTCAAGCTGTATTTTCGTAGTCACGCAACCAATTTTGATATACCATACCCTATAATTTATGTTGGGAATAATGCTACCAAACACTGAAAACTGAATCAAAATCCGTTCAGCAGTTTCCGTGTCTAGACAACTAAAATACAAACAAACAAACATACAAACAAATTAACAACCAGACACAAATTCTTAAAACCGTGTTCAGTACCCTCTAAATAGTCGACCCCAGATGGGTTTTCAAAAAATATCTTCAATGTACAGAATTGGTTCAGTTCCATTTTTATAATAGTATAGATTCACATTCATAAAAACCTGTCGTGCTGGAGTTCAAATAGTATTTTCAAAAGTCAAAGACAGGATTAGTTCTTAACATCACATGGTATATAAGTGATCCCGTCAGTCCTAAAGGCTAAAGTTATGTTTAATGTAATTGTGTGACGTACCCTCTGACCATAAAGTATCTGTAGTAAGAATGACCCTTAACGACCTCAATACCACAGTATTTATTTACTTAATATGTTACGTAGGGCACAAAAGTAAGCTATTTCTATACAAGGGAACAAAACTTTTATCTTTAAACCGCAAGGAATGAGATTTATGAGATTATTTAAATGGTATTATCAAAAAGTATATTTCTTTATATAGCATTTTTTTTTGTAGAAGTAAGTAATGAGACGAGCAAGGCGCCGTCCCAGTGCCACCCAAACTTTTAATACCATGAAAAGTACTGTGTAGCACTCCATTGCGCTCATCACACCGAGACATCAGACATTAAGTCTCAAAATGATATGCCCAGTAATTTCGATGACTACAATGCCCTTCAAACCGTAAAACAGTAATGCTTGCGCACTACTATTTGGCGGCTGAATAACTGGCAAAGCGGTGGTATCCAGAGGGTCCCGTCCCGACATCACACGAGTAACATGCGAAAAAATTCAATCTACAAAAATTGGTCCAAACTGCTGATTATAAGACGAGCAAAACCGATTTTGTCGACAGTGGCATTTCTGCTTTCATTTTAATATATGAGCGTGTCCAATAACTACTAAACAAATTGTTCCTAACGTATTTTCAAATTTTGCGAAACATGTATTTATATATATTTTTACTGAATGACGAGACGAGCAAGTCGTTCGCCTGATGGTAAGCAACACGCCTGCCCAACAACAGCTGCAACACCACCCAGAACTTAGTTTTTAAATTCCTGCGCGGCACTGCACGGCGCTCGTCATCATAAGAAAATTAGCTCTTAAGTCTCTTAATGCCCAGTAATTACAGTGAATAAATGATGGTGGGATGACCTGGACTCTGGAAATTCTTGGCGACAATAGCTATAAATCGTGAAAGGTGGAAAAATGAAAGGGAGGACTTTGCCCAGCAGTGGGAGACTTTAGGCTAATAATAATAATAATAATAATTTGTCTTCGCATTTTTCGGGGGCTGTCTTTGATTGCATCTTCTTAATGGTGCACATAGAGACAGTCCCCGATAAGTGTTGCCCATTACATATCTAAATTGAATGCTTTAAGAGGCTTCTACGTGTTGGTCTCATGTCCCTGCGCAAGCCTTCCAAAGGATCGGGTGTATGAGAAAAAGTGACATGAAATTATAAAAATGAGATCCACCCACTAATTCAATTCATGTAAAAAAGAACTGTAAAATAAGTTTCTTGACAGTTTGTCGATCACCTGAATATCTGATCACTGAGCCGGGTTTATGATGAGATACTAGAAATGAAGAGAGCGAGTGTGGCTCAGTGGTAGCATGTGCGACTTTCGATCCGACGCACCCGAGTTCGAATCCCACTGGCCCCGCACCACTGACTTTTTTAAGTTATGTGCGGATTTAACACTCGCTCTAAAATCGGTGAAGGAAAACATCGTGAGGAAACCGGCATGTCCAAGAATTTATCACAAAAATTCAAAGACATGTGACATCCACCAACCCGCACTGGGCCAGCGTGGATTATGGCCCATACTCTCTGTATGAGAGAAGGCCTGAGTCCCAGCAGTGGGAACGTAATAGGCTGATGATGATGACTAGAAAAGCTTTTTTGAAAACAAATACATCTTTCTTTTTTTGAAATTATTAATCTCACCTTGCGGACACAAGTTGTGACCTTTATCCTAATGTTACATTATTTCTTGAAGTACATTATCTAGTTTAATAGTTCGATATCGATTAAGGCTTATTTTGTGAAGTCCACGTCTGGTCAGAATTTAAAGATTTATTCTTTGACGACGTGCAGTAAAAATTACTTTTGAATATTGATCACTTATAGGTACATCATAAATGTTTTTGTTTGTCATAGAAATGGGATCAAAATAGATTTTTAAGCCTTCTCGATACTTAAAAGTAATTTGCGCTCACTTAGAAGGTGCGTGGGAAAGTACATTTTCTTTTTTTAATGTAAGTCTTTAAGTGATAAGTTTTGTTACCCTTTATTTGACATATCGAGTGTGATTCTCGGTTATTTGTGCTAAAAGCACGATTTACTGTAAACGTGTAATATCTATATATCTATCTTTGTATCTTGTAGTGAGAATGTCCGGCATTTGTGTCCGGTTGGAGTTCCCATACTGATATACTGTATATGATAGAGCTGACAGTGTGTGCCGAGCCTAATTTCTATACGTGTTTATCAAATCGTGCTGTGACATACAAGTCAATATGTAAGTAAAAAATTCTTAGCATATAAGTATTCGCTTCATTCTCTGTACTAAAAATAAAAATAAATCCTTCATGACAATAAAAAGAATAGACAAGTCCGTATAATTCACTTTTATCACGATTCACCTCTACCTTATCAGATCCTCTCGCTTGGAACTGAATATCTAAAAATGTAATTTTACAGTACAGACGGTTCTCGGATTGGTCCGTGCCGGGAATCATGAAATAGAAATAAGTTAAATGTTAAAGAGTGACGTTCAAAAACTTAATCGAGTATTCTGAACGAGAAATTGCGAGGAAAAATTAGCGAGTTTCAGAAATTTGCGGTTAGTAAATTAAATAACTGGAGAAATTAGAGACCATCTACGTCGCTGACGTCAATTTGACGTTGAATTGGTGCGTCATAGAACGTCGTTTAAATTCTTGTCGCATTAAACAAAAGAGGATTCTGTAGCTTTATTTAAGTATATTTTCGACAAACACTTGAAAATATAAATGTAAACAATATTAAAAACAAAGAGTTTTTAAAAATATATTTAAATGTCGCTCTTTAACATTACATAAATCAGGTTAAAATAATCAATGTCTAAATTAGTAAGATAAATAATAAAACATTATTAAAATAAGGAATGTTTTTTAAGTCAAGTGTGGGGATTGTTCCTTTAGTTGCTAGCTGGTAAGATTAGGGCATTTTTGAAAATACCTGATAATTATATATACTTTTATATCGGCAAGTATTCGAGTTCCAACCATATTTTAACTGTTTTAAGATTCAATTTAACTCACAATTTTTTTTATAAATTAGATCCCCAATATATTATTATCAAAAATTTGCAAGACATCTGCTACTAATTTTGATCTTTATGAGGGTATTGAGAAAACAAATGTATTGTAGTTTGTGAATCTAAGAAACTAAAACTGCTAGACACTGTGACCCATAATAATTAAATAAGTACTTTTTTACCGTAATGTTATAATTCCTTTGTCAATAATAATTACTTGACGAGTATAAGTATTTTTATGTCAAATATCATATTCACAGAATTTGTTTGAAAGAACTTTAAAAAGAAGTGTGTAATATTTTTTTTTTGTGTAACTAATGTCATCACCTAAATTAAAAACTAAACAAACAAATTAGTTTATACTTTTTGTGAATAAAAAGTCGTTGAACTTTGTCTAAACGACATGAAGCGCCGATACGACTTTGCCGTAAGTGCCTAGGCTTAATATTAAAATTTGGTTTATTTTAAGAAATTAACACAAAAATGTTTCAATCCAAAATTTTCATGTAAATTTATGATTTTATTAGCCTAAAATCCATCCATATTATACTAAAATTGTAATTATATTCGTGTAAATTAATTACTTATTATACATTTCGCATATCCTTATCATAATAGTGCACATTGTAGGTCATATTAATAAATGCATTAATTTTTGTCTAACCGAAAATAAATGAATTGTATATTTGCAAGTTATATAATAAGTGCACTGATTTCACGACGACCAATCCTTATTAACTCACGCATGCTAAGTACACAAAAATGTAATGGACATAATAAAAAAACTAAAATATAATTATATTTATTTAAATAATTATATAATACTTTGTAAGTCTGTACTTGAACGTATTTGTGAAATCCTTAAGTCAGCCGCATGTTGATAAAGAGCCAAAACAACTACGACTTGGGGAATTTGGTAATAATGCAACAGGAAACTGAATGAACACGGTCAAAATTGGAACTAATCGTTTCCGTCAATATCATTGGTCAACATGTCGTGACGTCACCTAGACCTTCCATCGATATCATTGGCCAATGAGTCTTGACGTAACCTCGACGTTTCGTCAATATCAACAAGGTCAACAAGTCTTGAAATCTGAAACGCAATGAATATATATAGTATATCTTAGTATTCAGCGGAATTACACTAGATATTTTCACTGCGCTTCAGATTTGAGATGAATTTCCGCAACGTCACGCCTGATTCCAGTCTTGATTATTTCGTCTTTGACTGTCGGACTCCACTTGAATGTCATTACCCGGGTCCACACCAGCCGATCCACGTTCTGATCCACGATCGAACAATTGCTTCGTGTTTCGTCGTCACAGATTACTTACTAGTTACTGAGTAACGACTCGTTCTTTTGTCATTGGATCGGGCAAGAGGAGTCAACACGGACCGCGCGTTTGGATCATGATTCTGCCGCGCGCGTTGTATTGGACGTGGATCGACCGGTGAGGACCCGGCTATTTATGTGTTCTTTCAGATCCAAGTTGCACATACAAGAAAAATACATCAAGGCAGACCTAGCTTGAGTTTTAAGGCCGAAATTGTCTTCTATTTGAAAGATTGACCCGATAAAGCTATTAACAATTATAGTGAAACTATTTAGAAGAGGCTTCTGCCCTACAGCATACAGTGGAATTTATGAAATTTACCTTTTTTAAATCTAAATATGTATCCAGCATC
This sequence comes from Petrophora chlorosata, assembly GCA_951640565.1. NCBI lineage: Eukaryota > Metazoa > Arthropoda > Insecta > Lepidoptera > Geometridae > Petrophora > Petrophora chlorosata. The sequence continues at coordinate 15,644,113 of OX621202.1, read as the reverse complement.
AACAGTTGTTTGAAGCGAGAACCATATCTTATAACAAAAATGTATGACTTCATTTGTTTCTCTAAACTCGCAATTATAATTTTAGTAACGCGTGAGAAAATGTGATTAATTTTTAAGATAAAAAAATGTTGTTATTTTTTTTGTGTAATAATTGAGTTAAGTTTGTCGTTTTGTAGTTAAAAATAAGCGTATAACAATTTTTGTGATGCTTTCTACGTATTAGGATTTTTATTTTATTTTTGTGTATAGATACACTGTGACTCAATAGTCCCTACAGAGCCACCGTCTGTGCAGTGGCAGAATTTGGAACTACGAAAAATCTATATATTTTGGCGATTGCTTTTTCTTTACCAACAGCGCCTCCGCCAACTGCATAGATAAGTTGGTAGTTCTGTATGTGTGTGTCTTTGTTCTTGAAACGATTAGTAATTTTTATTCAGCAAATTACTTAAACATTTTATTTTAGTCAATAGATGGAGAAATAGATGAAAAGCGAATTTGAGATGCGTGTAATAAACATGAAGAGCGAATTTAATCATTGTATGTATTTAGAAAAAAAAGATAACGCATTCATTGCCATAAAGGAGAATATGAAAGTAAAAATGTAAATAGCTTTAGCTATTATATGAAATGTGTATGAAAATATTCTAAATATACGTGTGATGTGATTTTGGATGATAAATTCCCAATTATCGTTTAAGAGGGTAAAAGTTTACATTTTGAGCATTACTATTTTCATTTATCTGACATTTCCGGATAGAATTAAATTGGTAATAAATCGGTATTAGGAAAGCAAGATTTATGTACTTGTACTAGTAAGGGACAGAAGCATCACTCCGCAAAGAAATTTAAACAAATAGCGACTCTTGCTATGACGCAATAAAATTCAATTCAGCTCGCGTAGCGCTGCATACCTACCAGTCATATCAACCTACAGAGCGCCTCTTTTTCTATCGCATAGCTTTTATCTCTTCTAACGCGGCACGTGTAACGACGCGCGACCCGCCGTCGGTGTCCGGCTATGTACTTGTAGCTTCGTACCTACAGTGCGGAGTGCGCCAGGCCTGCTATTACCATGGTATTTTCTTTTTGCTATGGTAGAGTGACGTCGTATATCCTAACTACAATGTTTGTTTTGTACATATCTTTATTAATCTTTGAAATTACATAGTCATAAAATATTCCTAAAAATCTTCGTATCTAGTCTTATTGTACAACATACTAACAGTAAGGGGAAAATTTACGAGTGTCTATGTGACCTACGCACACTACTATATATGACTACGGAATCCTATTTATTGTAGAAATATGTGTATTATAACTTACAAATGTGAAGGTTATATAAACATTATACCAGTTGAAGATTAATAAAAATCCAATTCATAATCTATCCGGAAAATTAAATTTTGTGTGTAAATGTTATGTGGGTTTAATTTTGTTTTTTTATGTGCTCTAAATGTGCCGAATTATGTATTGTTGTTTTTATGTAGATATATGTGATTAAGGTTATTTTAACGAAATAGGCGATAGTGGGAAGAACTTTCTAGAGGCGTCATTTTTCACATGCGTTTGTGAGATAATAATTCCGGAAGACTTAAATAATTCTGTGATTTACTTAATATCTCATTATTATTTTTATTTTACGCTTTATAGATCTATGTTTGGCAACTATCTCGCCTGATGTGAAGCGACTATGTAGCCTAAGATGGAGCACATAGATCTAGAGAGAGACGGCAGTTCAGCGGCTGCTCTGACCCGTCTCCCCTATGGTTCACCAAACATCATCCCGAAACACGACTAAGTCGCTTGACGGCATGGCTTTGTTCGGTGGGTGGTATTACAACCACGGCCAGAGCCTACCACTCCAAAGTGCACATTATTTTTGAAGTGTCAACATAATATGTCCGTGAGAACGCTACTCCAAACTCAGTGCGTTAATACCCATACTGTTAAAACATCTGTACATCAAGTTAGATGTTGTATTCGCTTCCGCTATCGCTTATTTGAGAACTATGACCTACGATAGGCTATTCTCGATGAATAAGTGTCGAAACTTAATTTTTGTACTATTTGGAGAATAGCCCGTTTACTGACTCGCTTGTGTCGCTGTAACTAATTGCGGGCGATTTTCAAATGTTTTGTCATTAAAGCACGTTTGTGGCACTCAGTTTTTGTTTTATTTTACTTCTTCATCCTTCGAGTCGAGCCTTTGGCTCTATATTTTTATGAAACAGTAATCAGACATTATACTATACAGGTCCTCGAGCGTACAGGTGGCACGACACATAGGACAGGACAAATTTTGGATTCTATTTTATTTTACTTCAGAAAATAATTTTTGCATCATCTTCACCGCCGTATCAAAATAGCGCATTTTGGCAAAACGATCGTGGTATCAAAATCACTGATTGGCGTCTCAATGTCTGAAACGAACAGTTGCTGCATGTGGGACCATGGTCCTCATAGTTTTCTAGTTAGGAGTATGTGACCGTTGGGTGTATTTATTATTATTATAAGTTACATGCAGCAACTGAAAATGGTTTTAATCGCTAATCGCCGATGCTAAAAGTAGCATGTGTGGCTCTGCCCTAAAATTTCAACTGCATCTTCTTCCAAATAACCAAAAAATTTTACAGAAGCAAACGATCTTTCAGAGTAAGTGAGTAACATCCCATTATACTTGTAATCGAGTACTCGAACCCATTTAAACGTCCCAACTACCCGAGTTAATCCTCTTTTTACCGATGACAAGGGTGCGTGTGTCCTTGGCATGTCCTGGCCAGTGTAAAGTGAGCCCTCACTGTTTAAACAACGATTTGGTAAACACATAGGCTTTGGAAGATCTATGCTTCTGATATTTGTAAACTGTATCGGAGAGCGAGACAGAGATAGTACTATTCTGGTAGGTATAGGTGCTGAGATGGGACACAAAGGGCAGCTACTGAAATCGTTGCTTACTGTAAAATTTATTCAAAATCTGTAAATGTTGTTACCTTCTAAAAACTAAAGTCCCAACCGGTGGTCGCATGTTTTCTTTCCAAAAATCCTTGTTTAAGTTTTTCACTTTTTTATTTATATGATTAACGAATGCGTTAATCATATAAATAAAAAAGAATTAATATGGGTTCGAGTCATCACAGACCAAGTATTTAATTGCAACATTGATCTTGCTCGTTGAGAAAAAAGGCACAGGTTGTCAAATTGCTTCTCCTTGTAAGTAGTTAGTTTAGTTTAAGTAAGTAATTATAGTGTAGAATTGTTTTCAATATCTAATAAAAGCATTTGCCCGCTGAAAAAAAGAAAAGATAAAGGTTCACTCTTATCTCAATAGATAGATACGTACACGTCACCCTTAAAACGGTTAAATAACGGAACAAAGATTCGACACTCGACCGGCGACCACCGTAGCTAAATTGGGCAGAGCATTTCCCGCGCTGAGAGAAAATTGAGATGCAAGTAAGTTAATCATTATTTTTCAATTATACATATAATTATATATACAGATAATTTCATCGTCATACATAAGTACTAATGCTTATGTTTTAACCTCACTTGAAAGCTTCAGCTTTTTTTTATGTAACTGATTGACAAGACGAGCTGGTCGTTTGCCTGATGGTAAGCAATACGCCAGCGCATAACAATAACAGCACCACCCAACACTTTGATTTGCAAAATCCTGCGCGGCTCTGCACTGCGCTCGTCACTCTGAGACAATTAGCTGTACCAATGCCCTTCAAACCGGAACTCGGTAATGCTTGCGAACTACTGCTTGGCGGCTGAATAACTGACAAAGCGGTGGTACCCACCCAGACGGCCTCTTGCAAACGAGAAACCTACCACCAGTAAAGCCCTACATAATCACACTATAATATATTAAATGCGAAAGTTTGTTTGTTATTTATCCACGCTGTAACGGCTTAACGAATTTGAGTGAAGTTCGAAATAGGGTTAACTTATACCCTGGATTAACATGTAGGCTACTTTTTATCCCGGGAAACCGTGGGTTAAACCGCGGGGCGCAGCCATTCAACTGTAATGTCTACCTCGAGCTCTACCTACAAAGTTTAAAAGTAAGGACTGACAACCGGAAATTCGTCAGGTGCGCAATGGAGGAAGACAAACAGACTTTCATTTCCGGCGGGGTTGCCATCTCCACAGAGGCTGTGGCACTTCCGGTGAATTTGATGTAAAAGCTTGGAGATAAAAAAATATTTTGGTGAGTATTTTATGTAAAAGAACACAAGCGAAGAGGAACAGGTTCGATGTAGATTTGTGCAACATAGCGATCTGTGGACCGTTGTGACCGTTTTTTTTATAACTTTAACGCCCAACAAATAAATACATCCTGGCCCTAAACGAGGATTCCTTGTGTCTAGGGAACCAAGAACTAAAAGCATGGTCCCACAATACGCAGATACGAAACAAATACATGTGCTTTCTGTGCACATTTATTTGACCCGTCGCGCAGGAATCGAACCCGCAACCTCAGTAGTGCATGAGATTTGAGCCAACCTGCCCACCACAGAGGCTTTCAAATTTATTGAAGGCTGGAATTCGCATTTTTGCACTATGGACACGATGCACTTTGGTTCTAAATGGGGTTTTTAACTGGCATATGTAGGGACTTTTTTTTTGTTGTCTTTAAATGCACTTTTAAAATTCGTAATTCTTTTTTTGTATTGAACCATTTAATATTAGTACGAAACCATCTTCTAAAGCTTGGGGGTTCGCTGACTTGACATGTTTTTGGAATATGAATCTACCACAGTTCCTAGATACCAAATATAATATAACTTGATGTGAGTAAACACGATGGAAGGTGCCTTTACGAGTATGTTTCTTGCCACAGATTTTTCCAAACCAAAAAATTATATTATTACTACCCCTATCGTCAATGAGACGTGACAAGCGTGACGGTGCAGTGACGGCTCGCGTATGAAGCAAGGGCGGCGTACGGCTAATTGAATGTCGATGACGTGACGCGATGGTGCGTGACGGGGTCCCGTGGTTTGATGCGAAAACCTTTGATTTTGAAGCCGAGGCGGTTAAAAGAGGATTGAAAGCTTATGGACCGTATACTAGACACTATTGTCAAGTAGATAAGTACTCGTACGTTACATGTAAGGTAGTGCCTTAACTTTGGAGTCGTAGGCTCTGGCGGTTTTAATACCCCACCGAAGAAAGTAATACCGTCGACCGATCTAGTAGTCTAGTAGTGTTTCGGGATAACGTTCGGTGAATCATCAGGAAGAAGAGTCTGAGAAGATGCTCAACTGCCGTTTTTTCTTTAGATCTATGAAATGTATCTTTGACCACACACATTCGCTTGATGTATGCGAATCGTCAAGCGAATGCTTGATGTATGTAATAGAAATGAAGCTGATAAAAGTTACTTTTTTAGCCTTAAAAGATGTAGGCCTTACAAACATATACAGGTGTGGGAAAATTTTAGAATCCCAATGCCCAGGCTGAAACTCGCGGGGGCATCTACCTCCGGGGAACTGGCAGGACACCGTGGGCTTCTCCTATGCTCGGAGTGCCTCATCGGTGGCTCTGTGTGGGTCATCTTGCCCCTCCTGGGGCGTTCCGTCCACCGTTTTTTTGTACGTTCAAGGTACTTATACTTTGAACAAAATCAGAATCAGAATTTTATTGGCCACATAACAAAGTATATTAAACAAGGCAAGTCAAAAATACAATTCAAATTGTATAATCAGAAATAAAAATAAAAAATATAAAATAATGCATACAAAAATCATAAAAACAAAAAAAAGTCCTTTACTAACCATATATGGATATTAAATCTGAAATAAATGATTTTATTATTAAAGCAATTTATTTTCTTTCTTAAATTTAAATTATATACAGAATTTCTTAAAAAAAAATATTATAAAAAATCTAAACCTAAAGTGCCGCCGGCAGCGAGGCAGGGCCCAAACTACCGATGGTCGCAGAGTAAGGAACCTCTATATTGTAATAATACGTCAATCAAATAAAACAATAATAATACAGAAGTTATCTCGTTCGCCAGGAACTAAAATAACTAATCTATAAAAAATCATAATAAAATTAAAATTAAAATCGTAAAGCAAAATTAAATATTATGAATTAGCTGCGGAACCACCAGAAGCCAATCAATAAAATCTGTATAAAATGTATACCCCTACATAGCTAATAAGCTTTAATAACCCACTTTTCCCCGTCGCATGGTTAATGCGATTATGCAAGGGTATCCATATAGTGGAGTGAAAAGGGGGACACTGTTTGAACACTGCCAAGGTATGATTTATTTGACTTTAAAATTGTTTTAATACATCTACGTAGCGCTCGTGGAGCAGCTCGCCTAGTTCGTAACAGATCTACGAGGTTAAGCAACGTTTGCAGCGGTCGCAAGTTGGATGGGTGACCGATTGTGTGGTATTTACATCTGAGCACTACCGTGCTTCGAAAGGCACGTTAAGCTGTCGCCGTCGGTCCTGGTTGTTGTCTTAGGACAAGAGTCGGTAGACCATGTCGGAGCTCCGCCACCAACACGAGACAAGAAGAAAAAGGATACATCTGCGCTCGGTAAGAATATCAATCAAAAGAAGTAATAAAAGCTGATTTGCACGATGCAAGTTTCATGCGGGTTGCAAACTTGCACCGTCAAATTTTTTTTTTTATTGGTATATGGGCATACGTTTGACGACATCTCGCCTGATGGAAAGCGAAGATGCGGCCTAAGATGGAACGCGCTTGCCCATGAGATGCCTAGATATAGAGATATATAAAATAAAACACGGCTGAACCGATTTTGATAAAACATCGCTAGAAAACTTACTTTTAAATATAAAAAAACCGCATCTAAATCGGTTTACCTGTTTGGGAGCTACGGTGCCACAGACAGATACACGTAGTGGTCAAACTTATAACACCCCTCCTATTTGCGTCAAGGGTTAAAAATAAAATACCTTCGCCTACCAAAATGCTTTTGTCAGCTCCATGAGTAGATAAAAATAGTAGATAATTACATTTTAGAACATTTCTAGTAATAGGTATACCACCCAATAAATACGCTTCAAAGATAACCCAAAACACGAAGTCTCCTGTAACATCGATATACACCGAAGCGGCCAACAAATTAAAAAAGTTAGAAAGCTGATCAGGCCTATTCATTACGGGGTAGGAACTAATCGGGAAAAATTCGCCTTTGGCGAACTTTCCGAAAGTTGCCGAAGTTACCCGAAGTTGTAAAAGCCTTTGATATGCCACCGACTCTGCTTTGGTTAGTTTTCCAATGGAAATGTTGCGGGGCGCAAGTTTTAAGAAGTAGTAAGTACGAATTTTATATATTAGGTATATATGTATTGTCACTATGAATATATTCTTAAATATATTTTGTATATTATATTATTATGTTGATAAGAATGTTAAGTACAATATACCTATCCTATCCTACTTCTACTACCTATTAAACATGTAAAAGTTTGTGAAGATGGAAAGATGGATGTTTTTTGTTACTCAATCTAGTAAAAACTACGAAACGGATTTTGATGAAATTTGGTATGTAGTTACTTTAGGTTCTGGAAAAGGGCATTGGCATTTTATCCCCGGTGAAACCGCGAGGCGTAGATAGTCTTCAGTAAATTGCTACTGATCAGTTATAGTTAAAAATTATATTGTCGCTTGCACCACACTCCAAGAAACAGATCAAAGCGTGCCCACCGCGAGATCATTAAATGACGGTCACAAGAAAACTATTACGGGCCTTACCTTCACCCTTAATTCCCTACCCATAAGTACGAAGTTCCCATAAATATCACCAAACTATATTTGTCAAAAGAGCGTATGAGGTTTCCAACTACTGATTACATGAAACTCGCGCATACTATTTTGGACTCTATTCGTTAAACTTCGAAAGTTATAATAGTTTGTAGAGGGTTAGTAATTGAATTATTTTGATAATTGCTCAAGTCCACGTTTAATAGAACCCTTTGATCTGTTTGCAGACGGTAAATGGGATCGATGCGAAATTAAAATTAGTTTGTATACGTTATTATGAATTAGGTAGCGATAGTTTATTTATTCCTCAGTTTTCTTGCTCGTTTGTTTCTTTCATCTTCTTTCAAGTTAAAAAAGTCAAAAGATAGTTATTAAATACTGAGCCAACTTCGAGACATCGGCGCATTCAGTGTGTTCTATGAAACCTATAATGATTCCCCTTTATAGAAATACGGAATGTTCCCAGGAACTATTTGATCGCGTTCCTCTATCACGGTTTTATCACCGCACTGCCCGACGTCGTGCGAAACTCCATCCACATATCATAGATCTATGGAAATCGCATAAAGTCCGATTCTCCAGATTTTTTTTGCCGCACACCTGCAAGATATGGAATGAGCTACCGAGGTTTTCCCGCAGAGCTCTAACATGGGGCACTTTAAAAGAAGGGTGAAAAAGCTCCTTAAAGGTAGGCAACGCACCAGTACTGCCCCGAGTGTTGCAGGTGTCCATAGGCGACGGTAACCGCTTACCATCCAGGCGGGCCGTCTGCTGCTATATCTTTACTAATATTATAATGAGGAAAGGATTTGTATTTTTGCATGTTTGTAACGAATAAACTCAAAAACTACTGGACCAATTTCAAAATGTCTTACTTTAATAGAAAGCTACACTATTCTTCAGTCAAAAAGGCTATATTTATTATGTCGACGCGAACGAAGTCACGAGCGGTTGCTAGTATTATATTTTTAAAAAATCCTATACTATAGGGTATAGAGGGTAGTACCACAGAATACTAAGGGACAGAAGCATCACTCCGCAAAGAAATTTAAACAAATAGCGACTCTTGCTATGACGCAATAAAATACAATTCAGCTCGCGTAGCGCTGCATACCTACGAGTCATATTAACCTACAGAGCGCCTCTCTTTCTATCGCATAGCTCATATCTCTTCTGACGCGGCACGTGTAACGACGCGCGACCCGCCGTCGGTGTCCGGCTATGTACTTGTAGCTTCTTACTACAGTGCGGAGTGCACTAGGCCTGATAGTACTAATATTTATTCTATGGCAGAAGTGCACTAAGAAATAACCACAAAATTCCCAGGGAATAACTGGTAAACCGCGGGTGAAGTCGTGGGGCCGCCTAGCTAATAACTAAATAAAATTAAAATAGCCAACAAAAACTTAAGAAAAAGCCCCAATCTCAACGATCATCATTTTTGCATTAACTAGGCTCAAAAAACCTGTTCCACAAAGTTCGCACACGTTTGACCGTGAAAATCTACTGTTCATTTAATTCTCGACATAATAAAAATACCTTGTCTACCAGCGACGTGAAGGCTCCGAGACGGGACGCGGACGTGACACGAGAACTTGTTAACACTTGTTCATCATCTTCACGAAATTCGGCAATAAGCAGAGCTACGAGTTTTGGAAGTTTTTGACAAGTTACTTGAGTAAGTTATACCTGTATCTAAACCTGATAGGTATGATACAGGTATTCTCTGTAACTAAAACCCGTATTCATAAACAACACTTGTCGAAACACTTGGTACAGTAACCTTATTTAAAAAAAACCACACACAACAGCTTGCGTGCACATAATGTCCTCTTGTACAGATATTATAATATTATAAATGCGATAATTTGTGACGGTGGATGGATGTTTGTTACTTGTAAGTCAATCACGCAAAATGTACTGAACCAGTAAACGGAATGTTTCTTGAAATGAAATGACATGAAATTTATTTGCTTTGATGTGGTCATTACAAGATGGTACAGTATAAATAATTTGTCCTACACATCACCGTCATTGGCATGCAAATTTAATACTAAACCTTAAATAATTTCTTTTTAATCTTTATTTTTTTTTCTTTCCATTGACTATACTGAACGGATTTTGATTAAAGGTATATACGTAGGTACATGTGGGTTCTTTAATTCCTAGAAAAGAACAAAGACTACATCTTATGTCGGAAAACCGTGGAAAACCACTGGGAGAAACTAGTATATCTTAAACAAGCAACCGCCTGTGACTTCGTTCGCGTCGACATAATAAAATAAATATGTATGTTATACAGTTATGTATCAGTGAATGAATTTTCAAAATCGGCTCAGTAGTTCCAGAGATTACCTCCCACAAACATACTTACAATTTTACCTCTTTATGTATAGATTAATTAAAAAATAATACATTTCAGGCTTGAACGAATAAAAAGGAGGACGCCTCGTCGTCAAATTCAAAAGTGAAACACTTTAACTATGCCGGTCCGCTCGTTGGTACACAAGCATCACGCACACATTTACATCATGATATGCCGATCGGCCGTCACATCGGCTTGATATCGGCCCTCCACTCAAACAGACATAACTCCACTGCCATTGTTATGCTTCACTAGCTGCGCCCTGCGGTTTCACCCGCGGTTTCCCGGGATAAAAAGTAGCCTATGTGTTAATCCAGGGTATAAGCTATCTCCATGCCAAATTTCATCAAAATCTATTCGGTAGTTTTTGCGTGAAAGATTAACAAAGGTACATCCATACATCCATTCTTACAAACTTTCGCGTTTATAATATTAGTAGGATTTGTTTTTAGCGAGATTTCGCCTGACTTATTTATTAGTTTTGTATGAGTGAAAGAATTTTCGAATTCGGGTCAGTAGTTCCAGAAATTACCTTCTACAAACATACTTACAATTTCACCTCTTAATAATATTAAGTATAGATTGCAGAAAAGTACATTTCATTATAATCACTTGAATGGGCATTAAAATTTTCAATTTTCCGAAGTAATCCGCTTCACCTCGAGAGCTATTAAGGCGCATTTTAATATTGAAAAATAACGTTTATCGACGTCTACAGCAATACATCAAGTGAACCAATAAACTGTCTTATGGAAATTATAGGCAGTGACCGAACTCTAGTGAAATTGGTTTTTCTTAAACGTAAACCTTTTTAACAGACTTTAAAAAAAAGTAGGAGGTTCTCAGTACGATTGTCTTTTTTATTGTTTGTTACAGAACTCCGTCATTTATAAACTGATTTGGAAAATTATTTGCGTTGGGTTCAGTATAACTTCAACATGGTCCCATATAAATTTCACCGATATTCGATCTGGGACTTTGAAGATACATCAGAATTGACATCCCGTTTTGGTGGATATATCATTCCGTATTATGATAATGATTGTCCAAAAAACATCGCAAGAACGCTGCGAAGTGGCGACGTGTTCGCCGTAAGTGTGCGGCGTATTCGCTGCGTAAACGCGCGTAGGTATTGGATAAGGCTCTTTAAAGAAAAAAAATGTATTGTGTTTGAAGAGACAGAGAAATGTATGTTGTGTTATAGTCTACAGTATCAAGTTTACCAACTGTTTTGTCAGTACGATCAAAATCCAATAACTGAGGTGCTCGACTTTTATGAGCTTTTATTAGGCTAGGTTTTATTGGAGAGTTTTATTTTGGAAGTCTGGGAGGAAATTAAGCAACGTAACGCGGGGAAGCACGTTTGAAACAATCGCTTTGTTGTTGAAACGTGCTGCGTTTTGGTAAGGCTAGTTACGTAAACAGCTGGGTAAAGAATATAGACAGAAAGTAAAAGAACCTTGCAGGGAAACTGAACCGTAAACAGGTCTGTACATAAAATAGCTCTTGTCTATATCTTTGAATTTTGATCTCAATTAACTAATTGTTTAAAATTTCTTTCTACTCTCGTCTTTTTGGCTAAAATGACATAATATTAAAATTAAAATAGACGACTTATGTTTCAGTTGACGTTTTAGTTTATTAGTTTATTATATTAATATTTGATATTGCATTCGAAGTTCAGTTAAATTATCAGAAATTAGCTACAAATATCTATAACTGTCCATAAAATTATATCACATGCAACTTACTGTCCCGTTCCAATGCAGCACGTTTTGTTTGGAAGGTACTTTATCTCGTCTACTCAGGGCGTGTTGGCGTCACAAAGCCGTTCATACCTTCACAGTTTCATATTAAACTTAGAACTTGAGGAAAGTGGCGAACCAAAACTCTCCAAAATGAACAAAAGGGCATGTAAAATTTTACTATCGAAATGGGCCTGCCTACTGTCCGCCATTTTGAATTTTTTTTATAATTGCAGACATTGATCAAATCTCGATAAATCTATTAAGGGCTTCAAAACATACAAATGATGTGAATAATTTAGTATCATAAGTTGTCACGTTTCCATAATATTGGAGGTCAAAGTTCCATATAATCAAGACAAATGTATACGTGTACCTACTAAAATGAGTAGGTGATTCTGATCAGAAACCCATTACACTAATTTTATAAATGCGAGAGTTTGCATGTTAGGACCATAACGTTTATAAATGTTCACACATGTATGAACAATTATTTAGAAATATATATACAGTAATAAAAACTAAACTAATCTACAACAAAATTATTAAGTAAATTTAGAGATAAGAAAACAGAATTCAGGTCACCGTCTACGGGTAAGGTGCCCAAAAAGCTGGCGACGTTACCTCGTAGAATAACCAGACTAATTCGTTGGCCGAGGTAAGCGCCAGCTCTTTGGTCACCTGTTGTTTCTATAAAGCGTGTGGACAGCTCTTTAAACAGAAGCAGTCTTAAATTAAAATACAAGTTCAACATATCTAACCTATTGGCATGTGAACAGCAGGTATGTTTGGTAACATTAATATGAGTAACTTAGCATTCTAAATGTCAAGCGAACAGACCGAGTCCGAAACACTGAACTACGCTCCCGAACTCAGATCGCAGATGTAGATCTGAAAGCCGCTAAGCTGAAGTGAGATCCGGCTGGACACGTCTGTCGTATGCCACATGTGCTGTGGGCTAAGTTGACTACAGACTGGAGGCCAGACAACGCAAGAAGACGGCGCGGCAGACTGAGAAGGAGATGGCGGGACGAGCTCAACAATTTTTTTCCCGACTGGGCGCAACTGGAGCAAGACAGGGACGAGTGGAAAGAATGGGGGGAGGTCTTTGCCCAGGCGTGGGACACTAACGGCTTAAACAAGAATACTAATAATAAGCAACTGCCCGTCCAACATAAAGAACGTATGATACATTAACTGACGTGAAGTCGCAAGCCTATCGGTATTCTACTGAATACACCACGGAGAATGTGCTCAAGAACTGCACAATCTGATCCCCCCATCACCATTCTACAATCGAACAACTAGACGAACGGCACAACGGCACCCACACATGGTAGAAGTTCCGCCTGTTCGTACTAAACGTTTTGGGTCATCCTTTTTAGTGCGAAGTCAATAGAGTGGAATGCGTTGCCGTCGTCTGGATTTCCACATAAATACAATTTGTGTGTGTTCAAATCTAGAGTGAACAAGTATCTACTGGGTAAGCGTGCTACATCTTCGACCGCATCGTCACTTCCCATCAGGTGGGATTGTGGTCAAACGCAGACCCAGTACGTTGTAAAAACAAAAAAAAACTTTAACTTTAAGTACCTACCTATTTCTGTCGTATAAATGTTTCTCTTTATACGCTCAAAAAAAATCTATATTGTTTATATTGTAGACATCAATTGACAACTTAGATTATTTATTAATAAAAACCTTTCAGATTTACAAGTCAATCCCGAGAGGTCCCAGTTCATATATGAATATTGTAATTACACAAATCCCAAAATAAATACAACGTAGCAATTAAACAGGCAAAGATAAAGCCAAATAGGGTTTGTACCAAACTGGGCCCTTGTTGGTACAGCGCCACAGATTATTATTAAGTTACCATGACTTTAAGGTGACACTGTACCGATTGCTACGCTAAAGCTAAAATTGAAATAGACATAAAAAAGCTACCACAATTACGGGCTTTATATTTTTTTTGTGCTACTGAGTGATGAGACGAGCAAGTCCTCTGCCTGATGGTAAGCGCCACGCCTGTCCATAACAATTGCAGTGCCACCCAGAATTTTTGATACCATAAATAGCACTGCGTAGCACTGCATTGCGCTCATCACCCCTAGACATCTTTAAGTCTCATAATGCCCAGTAATTTCGCTGGCAACAATGCCCTTAAAACCGGAACATAGTAATGCTTGCGCACTACTGCTTGGCGACAGAATAACTGGCAAAGCTAACTTACCCAGACGGCCTACCGCATACGAGTGACGAGTATTTATGTCGTTCACCTGATGGTAAGCAACACGCCTGCCCATAATAGTAACAGCACCACCCATAACATTTTTGCTAAATCCTGCGCGGCACTGCACTGCGCTTGTCACTCTGAGACCCTCATGCGCTAAGTCTCTTAATGCTCAGTAATTTTGCTGGCTGCAAACTGTAACTCTTTAAACCGGAACACAGTAATGCTTGCGCACTACTCCTTGGCGGCATAATAATTGTAACGAGTGCAGTGCTGAGCAGCGCATTTTGCAAAACATGATGGTTTTGGGTATCGCTGTACCTGTTATAGACAGAATTGCTTAAATCAAGTGAACGGCCTGCACGTCTCACTACTTACTTACAAAACCAACTACAAGTAATACTAATTAATTAGAATTCTAATTGACAGCAAGTTCAAGTTCATAAGTCCTTTATTCAGTTTTCGCATCACAGACGCACTTATAAATGCCAATTATTACAATGACTCTACCACCGAACCGGAAAAAGAACCACTACTCAGAAGATACGACAAGAAACTGAGGGGTATTTTTATTTAGAACTTTTGTTCCAATATTGTATGTTTGTTTTTAACCGACTTTAAAAAAGGAAAAGGTTCTCTATTCGATTGTATTTTTTTTATGTTTGTACCTCAGAACTCCGCCATTCATGAACCGATTTGGGAAATTCTTGCGTTGGGTTCAGTATAGCTACGAAGTGGTCCCATATACATTTCATCGATGTTTGACCTTGGACTTCGAAGGTACATTGAAGTCGGTTTTTTGTTTGATAAAACGTATACTTGTTGATAATATTATGTTTATGTGCTAGTTGGCTACTTGGCAGAAGCGGAATGATCCAAGCACAGAAATCTAAATTATCATAATTTAATACTGCCCTCTTCAAGATTAAAAATACACAGTTCTGGCCCAAACATCATGGCTGTAAAAGTTAATAATAAAATTCCGGACACGATAAAAGCTCAAAAAAAGACAAAATATTTGAAGTTAAACTTAAAAACCTATTACTAAATAAGAACTTTTATACTTTAGACGAATTTTTTAAGGATACATTTTGACGGAAAAAGTAATAATATATCGGTCCGCTTCTACTCATATTGCTATGCCCTACATTGGGTACATATGTGACTCTATATTATAATGTTTAAGATCCCTGTAACATGTATGATGCAATAAATGATTGAATATGAATTTTTTTTTTTTTCTAATGAAGTTTCTTAATAAGACACCTCAAAAACATTACAATCTAGCCTAATAAGACTAATAAGTAATTTGAATTTAACTTAAGCTGCTAAGTAGAGTAAAACTAAGAATGTGTTCATTAACACTTTTCTTACAGTCTCTATTAAGGCGAAGACACTATGTTCTTGTGTTCTTTATGGGTAGCACTATTATACTACAATACACTGTCACTTCACTACACTAACTCAAAAGGTTTTGTCCGTTTGAGTCTTCTCACTATGTCTGTGCTGTCAAGGAGCTGGATAGCCTCGACGTTCACGTGGTGATGAAGTCTCCGTTCATGAGCTTCGGCGAACTTTTTTATTACACTAGTGACGAGGTCCACTTTTAAGTCCCGATGGAGGTCGTCATTTCGAATGTACCACGGAGCGCTAACAATACCCCTGAGTACTTTGTTTTGAAATCGTTGAATGATTGCTACGTTGCTTTGATTGGTACACCCCCACAGTTGGATACCATAAGTCCATATTGGCATGAGGACATGTTTGTATAATAGTATTTTATTGTGCACTGACAACGTAGAATGCCTCCCAAGTAGCATATGAATATGAATAAATAATTATTTAAACTTCTGGGGATCCAAGCATCTTTTTTATTTGTCTGTCTGTACAAAATCTGTGATAGTAAGCTTTTTCAATAGAATATAATACATTGATTTACAGTTACAAAATAGCCACAGCTTCTTGTCTCTTGGGACGCTTATATTTCTGTAAGTGGAATACCTCCCTAACCGCATAGATTTTGTTGATTCCATGTTTGTTTAGGCTCTAATCTAATTGGCGTTCAGGGTTTCTCTAATTGTGTGATTTTCGACCAAAGGGACGATTGTATTTGGCCAATCAGTGTTTGACAATTCGATTGTTCTGTTTGTCTTTTTGAGAGTTAGAATTGATATAGCCTTTGGAAATGTTAAATATTATTATAGAGTAGGTATATAACCTCATATATTCATAATCCTAATATATTTATATGTCTGCATTTGTTTCGAAAAACCACCGTCATTCCAATTTATGTTAGTCCTTTCTGTTCAAAGGTTGTCGAGAAGAGATCACTTTGAGCGATAATACCGCCTATTGTTACGCTGATTACTGTTCAATGTACTTGTTTTTCATGTACCTATTTTTAAAGTTTTAACAATAAAGTGTTTATCTATCTATATAAATATTGCTTAAATTTTCGAAAATATCATATAATATATACTGAATTTAACGGTTTTCTACAGCTTGCGTGCTATTTACGTTTATGTTTTTCAAATAAGCACTTTTCGTAGAATACTCCCAATGAACAAATTAGTTAAAAAATATACTTTTGAAAACGAACTTATTAATTAAAAATGTTTATATAAATTTACTCATTAATTAATCCAAACATACATATACACACACACGCCCTTTATAGCTGCGCTTACCATCAGGCGAACGACTTGCTCGTCTCATCACTCAAAAAAAGCTGCTTTTTGTTTACTTCGCTAAAGAACACTAAGGACAAAACTGTAATAATTAGGAAGATCTGTCATTGGCCTATATTGTGATAATTTAAGCCTGTAATTTATATTCCTGTGTATAAGCTGTAGATCATCTAATAAATAAAATAATAAAACTCTATATAAGCTAAATGTTAGAGCTAAACCGTTTTTGATGTTTGGAATGTTTTTTTTTATGTAACTGAATGTCGAGACGAGCTGGTCGTTTACCTGATGGTAAGCAATACGCCAGCCCATAACAATAACAGCACCACCTAGACTGCGCTCGTCACCCTGAGACAATTAGCTGTTGAGTCTCATAATGCCCAGTAATTTCGCTGGCTACAATGCCTTTAAACTAGAACAATGTTGTACGCATGTACGCAGGTACTTTAAGTCCTGAATTGCCAAGCGGGTGAAGCCGCGGGCGCAGCAAAGTTAATTCTTAAACAAGCTATGCATATTTAACTCAAATCTTTTTTCACTGCATTTTCTCTTAAAACGAAGGTACAAAATCCAAAGGTATTCTCTCAAGTGGTTAACACTCTCTCAAGGAGATGGAATATTCAAGGAGCCAGGGCCAGAGTGAAGGAGGGTCAGGGGGTGCAATGCAATCTATATGCAAATGTGCGTTCCATCCAATTAGAAATGACACTTATTTTAAATGCACTGGGTTAAGAAACGCAGCGTCTGTGAAGTCTGTACAGAAAAAAAAATTCAAGAATCGTATCTAGGAAATAGGAACGAGGACTTAAAACACACAAACGCTTTCGCCATTTTTTATGCGTAGAAAATATTATTTCTCCGTGTTAAAAGCTAAATTTCCTCTACACCACAAAAGTTATGAAAATACGAGTATACATTAAACCATATATTTTTTTTAGAAAAACACGTTACCCTCAACTCACACTCTGTATGGAAATGAAGGCATAATATATATCCATCCACAGGGGCACTGGTGACCTGTATTACAGGTTCTTCGAAATCCTACCTAAGGCACCAGGCTCTCACAAAGACCCAATTTTTTTAACTATATTGTTGTTTATATAAATAAGTAAACCTACCTCCTGATATCGTCTACCCAGCGCTGCGGTGGTCGGCCGCGGCCTCTAAGAGTCCGCCCTGAGTTTCCACTCAAGGACTCGTTTCGTCCATCGGCTCGCATCCATTATTGCAATGTGTCCTGCCCATGCCCACTTTTTCTTTGCTATTGTAGTCATTACGTCCTTCACTTTCGATTTACTCCTGATCCATTCATTTCGTTTGTGGTCACGCAGAGTAATACCGAGCATAGATCTCTCCATTCCCCTCTGCGACTCTGAACTTCTTGGCTGATTTCTTAGTGAGCGCCATGGTTTCTGTACCATATGTAAGCACGGGCATGACACATTGCTCGAAAATTTTTATTTTTACGTGGAGAGGTAGTTTGCCACGTAATTTTTGCTTGTTGGCACCGAATGCTGCCTATGCTTGTGCGATTCGTCGTTCCACTTCTGCGGTTTGGTTTTTAAAGCCCAGAGTAATTTTATGTCCTAGATATATGTAGTCCTTCACAATAGCCACAGGAAGCTGGTAATTATTGACTTCAGGAATATTGGTCATAATTTTTATTTTTGTTGTATTCATTTTAAGGCCTGCTTATAACCAAGTCATCTGCAAATCTTAGATTAGAGAGTCTTTCTCCATCAATCACCAGCCCTTTCTTAGTCCAGTTCATCTGCTGGAATAGATATTCAAGAGTCAGAGTAAACAGTTTTGGAGATATTGTGTCACCCTGCCTAACACCTTTTTCTTGATGGAATTTGTTAGTTTTCTTGTGCAGGGAGACGCCAGCGGTAGCGTTCTGGTGGAGGTGATTGAGACTACGGATGTATCTCTCGTCGATCCTACATTTGACTAAGACTTACTCTACAGCCCACCATTCCACTGAATCAAACGCTTTCTCATAGTCAACGAATGCGATGATAAGTGGCTTCCTATATTCGTTACACTTCTCGATTACAGACAGGCCAAGACTGGATGCACCGGGCTCAAGTCCGCTGGGAATGGAGATGGAGGGAAGAGGCCTATATCCTATAATGGATAAATAAAAGGCCCCATGATAATGATGATGATGATACCTACCTATTTGTGAGATAAATAAATGAATATTAAAAAAAAAAACAGTTGATCCAGCGTTTTCACTGCAGCGTTTCCAAACCCAGTGCGTACAAAATCTCTCCGAGTTCCCAGCGCGGCGCGATAGATTATTGCATCACCTTGTCATTTACATCTGTGATTGTGAACATTTGCGTCCCCCGGGGTTCTACGGTTCTATACTAACAATGTTATTTAAATTATGGGGTGATAATTGAGAAATTGTTCAAGTGTGTAGTTTGAGCAGCAGATGTGTGGATGTATTGTCTTGATAGCGTTTGTTCGCTAACATAGGTACTAGATACATAAAAGATAGATTGCATTAGGTAACTCATTAGTGTTACACCACCAGAAATCATAACCACAAAATAAAAGACTTTGGCGGGAAGTAAAAAGTGATACAGTTCGAATTTGTTTTATTTTCCAAACAAGTGTTATTTTGTGTGATCATGTTTAATATCGGTGGAATATTAACCATTATGTGTTCGTAAACGTGCACGAGTTTAGGCAAATGAAATAAAATATAGGAAACATTGCTTTTTATGTTCTCCCAAAAAGTCCATGGAAAGTTTGATAAAGTCCACCACTGTCCACCACTTTATTGAAGCACTAGGAAAGGGTCCGGCTTGTTGCTGTTGACTCTCATTCTCAACAAAAGTATAATAAATGGAATATTTAACTATCAGATAAAAACTACGTAAGACATGGCGGTATGGTCCTAGAAACTTTCTGCCCTAATGGGCGAACTTAAAAGAAAAAAAAACTGCGAAATAAAAAATAACAAACATAAAAACTAAAGTGTTACAATGGGCGGTCCAACCTTTGGATGGAGAGGACTTAAAGAAACTGTAAGAGACGGGGGTGTCAACATAAATGACATAGTTATGATATGTTCATATGTACAAAGAGTAAAAACTATAATATCATATACTACCTACTTACATATACATCTATACTAAATATATCAACTTGATTGATTCCAGTCCAAAAATATATGATGAATGCTGTTTTCAGACGTTTTCCTGACATCGATAATTTTTTTACATTATGTTTATCTGTGTGTATGTTTGCTTTTGGCGTAGATATTATGTGTATGTCATGAATAGGTAAGTATGATTTCTTATTCTTGTTCAATAACATTTTCCCGGTTTAATCCAGTTAAATCAATTATTATTGTAGACCTTACATCCCCGTCTTTAACATTTTGATGATTCCTCTCCATCGAAAGGTTGCCTGGAAGAGATCGTCTGAGCGATAAGGCCACCCATTGTTACACTTTCTTTGATTGTTTTTATGTAATGTCTTTAATTTAATGTTTGTAATAAAGCGTTCATCTATCTATCTATCTATCTATCTCAATAAGAAACAACATTTTCTAAACACAAAATCTCATAATGGCGGGTTTGTAACAAAACAGCTTATTTCTACCTCCCCGATCCTTTTCTTTTTTTATCCAATTGGCAAACCGCGTGAGCTGACACTAGGTGGAGAGCGAACGAGCGTAATCGCGAATGAGCGAGCGATCGAGCGAAGTGAGCGGGGAACGAACCGTGAAACAAAAGAGGAACGAAGATGTAGAGCGAAGGAGTGAAGTAGGTATTTTTTATGTACAGTCGGCGACAAAAGTTGTTGAACACGCCCAAAGTTTAAATTCAATATTCAATAAAATAATATCACCGTTCATAGAAAAGTCACTGATGTGCCATAGCAACGTAATTAAATCGACTTAAAAAATACTTGAACGTAAAAAGCAGAAAAAGTAGTATGTTTATTATTAAGAAAACTTTAATTGACAACTTTTTGATATGTATTATTCATTAGATTTTATTTATATTGTCGTCTTCCTCGTTAAAAATAAATAATTCCTTAAATTAACTATCGGTTCGCATCATAAAAAATATGTATGTATTGGTATTTAACATCCATATTGATTTCGGAATGGTCAGTTCAATGCAATGTTTGGCTCAAAAAGCGATTCAAAAAGCTTTATATGCAGTTTTTCATAATTTGACGGCAAAATTTCTATAAATAAATTTATCTAATCTATGATTTGAGATTTTTCCATACGATACGTTCTAACGAATTTCCTCTACATATGTTCACAGAAAGCGAAATCAAAGTCCAAGCAATAATTTGAAAATCCAAGGTGGCATTGGCACATCCAGCGTCGCTAAATCCTTGGCAAAGTCTTGAGGAGGATTGGAAATCACTTGGTCGACAGTTACGGCGACGAGAGGCCTGCACACATTTAGGCCTCATACACTGAAGATTCACCTAATGATGGAATATTCATCTCATGATGGAATATCTCCTCATGAGGAGGTAAAAGCATTTTCTGGGAAAGAAATAAATTTGATGTATTTTGTAGCAGATTGAGATGGAAATTTTAGAATTTATCTTATTTCGTGTTTTTTTTTAATCTTTGAAGGCATTATCTGTAATAATAATAAATTGTTTAAAACAAAGTCACTATCCGCGTATTCATTTTTGTTTCTTGGCTTACCGGATTTGGATACGGTTTTCATTGTCATGTAGATATTTTTTATCGGAAGGTTATAACTATTTATATATTATTTCTATTTTTTTTTGTTACTGACTTTATGACTATGGGACATCTCACTCGCACTTCTTGTTTGATTAGGTATGTTAATTTTAATTTATACCTAATTGTTCATTTTAATCAAATAATTGTTCATTGTTATATTTCGAGTCATTTTAAAAGAGTTGAAAAAGAGACATCCCAGTAGAGTTTCTTGGTGCTGTCTTCTCTAGCGGGCGTATTTTCGAAGCACTGGTGGAGTCAGTTTTCGCATTTCCTTTCTGCACCCGGACTTCAATTCGAATATAGGAAAGAAGAGTGGTAGGCTCTGGCCGTGGTTGTAATACCACCCACCGAACAAAACCATGCCGTCAAGCGACCTAGTCGTGTTTCCGGATGATGTTCGGTGAACCATCGGGGAGACGGGTCCGAGCAGCCGCTCAACTGCCGTCTCTCTCTAGATCATGTGCTTCATCTTAGGCCACATCATCGCTTCACATCTGGACAAACATAGATCTATTAAGAGTAAAAAAAAAAGAAATAGGTAAACGTACTTACCTATTTTTTTCAAAATCATGTTAACTGAATTTACAATTTTTAACATATTTTTTAAATTATTTGTATTGTCTTTATGACGTATAAAGTGCACTTTTATGCCTATTTGATAAATGATATTTGTTTTTTGTATAGTAGAGAAAATGTAATATTTGTAATCAAAATTGCATTCGTGCGAAGCCAGGGCGGGTCACTAGTTAAAAATAAAATGATGATGTAGTAAGGGCCCCGGATTGGATGGAATATCCAGATAGTTTTTTTTTTATTATATTAATAATATCGCCCAACGATCAGACATACAGATCGTGGCCCTAGTTAATATTCCTTGTATTATTTATTTAATTCTTTATTGCACTATTACAAGTAATGTACAACAGGAGAACTATTTAGTATCTAGGGAACCATGAACTATGAGGACCATGGTCCCACAACGCCCACACACACATCTTACGAAACAAACACTTGGGCTTTCTTTTTGTACACAGCATTTGTCCCGTAGCAGGAATCGAACCGCAACCTCCATAGTGTATGAGATATGAACCAACTTTCTCAACCACTGATCACAGACGCTAGCTATCTTTCGTTCACTTTGTAAGAAGCTAAGTTCGTGTTAGTATAAAAAAAACGTAAAATAGTAGGTGATGTCCGTTAAACAATAGAAAAACTCTACTAAAACTGGAAATTCGCGGGTGTTGAATTTTCCTATCTCATTTCATAAACGCCTTAAGGTGCCTTTCCCAAATGGAACTTGAGTTAGATAAATATACCTACTTTGTCAATATAGACAGATTCGAAGTTCGATATCTTACTACATTCATTACTGCGGATAACTTCTTAATTGGCTGCCTCCGACACCCGATATTAAATGCCTCTCCCAAAGCATTCAGTTCTAAACTGAAACATTTACCAAACAAACGGCCAATAAACGACTTTAGGCTATTTAAAATGTCCGTAATTAAAACCAAGGGAATCAATTAGGGAGGGGAACAAAGAAAAAGTTTACGAATTAAGAAGATATGGACGTTTCTAAGAATTTACGCTCAAGCTGATTGATTTGAATCAATTTAATTGCTGTGTAGGGGGTTTAAAGGGTTTGTAACAGTTCTGTATTGGAAATCTTTTATTTATTATTATTACGAGTGAATGGGTACTATCTTGTCAAGCGTGCTACATTGTCGACCACATCGTCACTTACCATCAGGTAAGATAGTGGTCAAACGCAAGCAATAATTAATTTGTAGAAAAAAAAACAAAAACCGACTTCATGTCAATGTATCTTCGAAGTCCAAGGTCAAATATCGATGAAATTTAAATGGGACCACTTCGTAGCTATACTGAACCCAACGCAAAAAGATTTTCCAAATCGCTTCATAAATTAGACCTTGGATATTTGACCTTGGACTTCGAAGATACATTGAAGTCGGTTCTTGCTTTTTTCTAAAAAATTGATTACTATTCTGCTGAAATAATTTTATATGTGAAATGAGTTTCGGCTGCATCACGCCACCTGTTTCTAAAATTGTATTGGTAAAATACTCCACGTAATATGTACATTCATAGTTTCATAGTTTTACATAAAGTAAAATGTTAAATCTAAGCGACGAAATTTCGCCTCAAACTGCAGCACTTAGCTGCTTTTAGGTGCAGTTTGGCGTACACCTATTGAGGCATTCTAAGGCGTCTCCTACACGAGCAACTATTACGGCACCATTACGGTTGAAAAAATTACAATATCTTTCTTTTAAATTTGCCTTAAAGTTTTCTAAATTTTAAAAGCTAACTAGACCAAATGACTAAACTTTCAAAAATAAATGAATGTTTCCTAAATAAAAAATGTTTTTTCCTTTTTTTTACTAGTTATAGGCTAGCATTTGACCACAATCTCTCCTACAGTCCTACAAAAACCCAGACACGAAACAAATACTTGGCGCTTTTTTCTGTGCACAAACATTTGGCCCGTCACGGACATCGAACCCACTAACTGTATGAAATTTGAGCCAACATACTCAACCAGTACACCACAAAGGCTGTCCGAAAAAATGAAAAATGTGTGGATGGAAATTAATATTATTTTGCAATTCAAAATTTAGCCGCTTCTGGATTAGGTTTTTGGGTCAGATTCATAATACACTCGAGAGCAATGAATCCGGGTCACTTAAAGAATGTTAAAAATCTCGGAAACTAAAAATGATAGGTTAATGCAATAAATTGTATTTAATAGACAATGTAATACTCCTTAAATGAAAGTAAAAAAAATATGAGTCACCATACATTTTATTAACACAAAATTACATAAAGAAAAAAACTGCTGATCTCTCCTTAAAACAAAAATAGGAAACATGAAATTTTTGAACTTTATTACGATTTTCTTGAATTTTAATACTTCGTATTGCCTCCTCGTGCTTCCATTACTGCGTTTACGCGGTTTGGCATGCTGTACACCAAGTTCCTTATACGATTTTGGGGAATATTCTCCCATTCCTCTGTGAGAGCAATTTTGAGCTCACGAAGCGTGATTGGGGGAGGGTTTCGTTGTTTTACGCATCTGCCTAGCTCGTCCCAAGCATGCTCGATCGGGTTGATATCCGGGCTGCGCGCTGGCCACTCCATACGAGTAATGTTCATCTCTTGAAGGTAGTCATTCACAATCCTACCTGTATGAGGTCGGGCATTGTCATGCATAAATATAGCATCCTCACCTAAATTGACCATAAATGGACCAACGTGATCATTGAGGATTTCTTCCACATATCTTACGCTAGTTAAAGAGCCGTTTTTTTATGATCACCAGCTCTGTGCGACTTTCAGAAGAAATTCCGGCCCACACAAGTACAGACCCACCACCGTAGGCTACTTTTTCTTCGATGCATGCTTGCTTGAATCTTTCCCCTGGTCTTCGATACACTCTGTGTCTTCCATCGTGCTTGTAGAGCATAAATTTTGATTCGTCGGAGAACATAACTTTTGACCAATCTTCAATACTCCAATTTACGTGGCTCTGGGCATATCTTAGTCTCGAAATACGATGCCCACGCTCCAGTTTAGGGCCGTTTGCAGGTCTAAGGGGTTTTAAGTTAGATTCAGCAAGCCGACGTCTTACTGTCCATGCACTTGGGTTACTTCCTCCGAGGCGTCGAAACTGATTGGTGAGTTCAGTTCCTGTGAGAAAGCGATTTCGAAGCATGGTGTTCACCAAGTATCGGTCTTCTCGTGCTGTGGTACACCTGGTTCTGCCCGTTCCTGGTCTGCGTAGGTTAGAACCAGTTTCTTCGTAACGTCGGAGAACTCTTTGTACTGTTGACAGCGACACACCGACAGTCCTGGCTGTATCGCGCTGACTCCGGCCGGTTTCCAGCATTGTAAGTATTCTGGTGCATTCTTCAGGCGTAAGCGACATAATTTCAGCTTGAATAATGAATATAGAGCACTATCAACATGGTTTATGTACCCACATAAATGACAGATTACAAACAAAAGCAAAACCAAATGCTGTAATTTCGTAGTTCCATCTTCGAAAGTGGCCCT
This sequence comes from Petrophora chlorosata, assembly GCA_951640565.1. NCBI lineage: Eukaryota > Metazoa > Arthropoda > Insecta > Lepidoptera > Geometridae > Petrophora > Petrophora chlorosata. The sequence goes on along the minus strand of OX621202.1, from coordinate 15,618,513 downwards.
TTTTCAAATTTGATTTTTTTATGATATAACTTTACAATAACTAAGAAGTTTTAATACCTTCATTTAAGGAGTATTACATTGTCTATTAAATACAATTTATTGCATTAACCTAGCATTTTTAGTTTCCGAGATTTTTAGGATTCTTTAAGTGACCCGGATTCATTGCTCTCGAGTGTATTAGTTTGTTGTTAGTTTAGTTGGCCTTTAGTTTGTTTTCGGCGTCGACATCGGTGTTGTATAGAGCGAGTGTGGCTCAGTAGGAGCATGTGCGTTTCTCGATCCGACGCACTTGATTTCAAATCCCACTGGCCCCGTACCACTGACTTTCTTAAGTTATGTGCGGATTTAAAACTCGCTCTAAAACGATGAAGGAAAACATCGTGAAGAAACCGGCAAGTCTAAAAATTAATCACAAAAATTCAAGCACAAGTTACATCCACCAACCCGCACTGAGACAGTGCAGTGGATTATGGCCCATACTCTCTCTATGAAAGAAAACTCGTGTCCCAGGAGTGGGAACGTGATGCGCTGATGATGATGACGATGATCGGTGGTGTTGGCGTTATTCATTTTTATTTAAGGCTACACACTGCGTTTTAGCGAGACAAGTTTTACCGCTCGTGAAGTCAGGGCCTTAAACGCTAACATTGTAGCAGGTACGTTACTACAGAGTTCCGTAAACTCGCTGTCACAGAGTAATATAATTAATAGAGTTTGTCTCATGCCTTCAGCTTCTCTGCGTGTCACTCTGACAGCCTGTTCTAGCTGGGACTCTAGTTCTTTGATTTTTTTTTCAACCAATGAAATGCTCAAATTAATCTTATATATATATCAGAAAGTAGATTCAAATTGCGTGTGAAAAATATTCTAATTAAATAATTAATTTTTACAAAAACCAAAAACCAACTTCAATGTATCTTCGAAGTCCAAGGTCAAATATATATATATTTATATATATATATATATATATATATATATATATATATATATATATATATATAAAGATGCACAATAGTGCATAGAGTAGTGTAGTGTAATAAAAGATTAAATATATATATATATATATATATTTATATATTTTTTATTTATGTTTGCATTTTAACGATATTATGGGGTTTTTATTTGTGCCTGCAATAAATGTGGCGACTTGACTAACATATATATATATATATATATATATATATATATATATATATATATATATATATGTATATCCCATAATATTGTGACACTTTAGATAAGAATAAAAAATACAGCGCAAAATCATTAATTTTGTTTCGATGTGGGTTGGTTCAGTAGTTTTTGCGTGCTTGAGTAACATCCATCCATCCATCCTCACAAAATTTCACATGTATTATATTAGTAGGATTATTAAACGTAACTGTGTTTTTGGTTGGAACGTTATTCTATAAAAAGAAAATTTACAATAGTACGTAAATACAATATACGTAATCTAGGTCATTTGAATTGCTCCTTAATAGTGAAAATTGTTATAAGGTTATTTTTTAAATATGGTTCATATGTTTCATTTGGGAGTGGAACCAAGTGGAACACCCCGGTCTCACGTGAAATGACAAACTCCCTAAAGTGTTAGCAAATAGGTATTTGTTGAGTATATTCGCGACATTTGCGACTAGTCGCACAGCTTGTCGTGCCACTAAAATAACTATAAAAAAATAGCCACTAAAAACGATTAGACATCACTATTAATTAAAGGTATTTTTGAAATACCTTTAATTAATATCTATAAGAAATGTAAATTCGGTCACCCCTCGAAGTGGTGACCGCGGCAAACGGTGCTTAACCTACACAGATCTGTTAGAAACGTCTAGTTGAGCTACGCTACGAGCGCTACTGTGAAGTCAAATTATGTAATCATCATCATCATCCCATCGCGTTCCCACTGCTGGGGCAAGGGCTTTCTTTCATAGAGAGAGTATGGGCCGTAATTCAACATGCTGGCCCAGTGCGGGTTGATGAATGTCACATGTGCTTGAATTTTTTGTGATTAATTCTTCGACATGCTGGTTTCCTCACGATGTTTTCCTTCACCGTTTTTAGAGCGAATCCGCACATAACTTAAGAAAGTTAGTGGTGCAGGGCAAGCGGGTTTCGAACCCGGGGGCGTCGGATCGAAAGCCGCACATGCTCCCACTGCGCCACACTCTCAATGTAATCTCTAAGTAATGTAATGCAAGGCAATAATTCCGATTAGTCTTGCGATTCGAGGAAATCGACATTGCAACGAAGCGCCACAAAATTTACTGCAAAATTGGAGTTTGCTCGGTGGATTTGCATGAGTGATTCGCAGACGATTCTGGGATAACATTGACGTAGTCAAGTGTCAGCACGGCCCAACCCAAAAGGTCACATGTCCACCCCAGAAAATGTTGCCTATTATTTACGAAGCATTTTCATTGTTGCCATTGGGCAATGAAGGTAAGTACGGTCAACAACAAAAGTTGCTGAACATTTGTGAATCTTTGATTGACTACAACAATATTGGCTTATATATTCTCTGAATGTTGCATTTAAAATGTCTGTTAACATCCTGTGCAAATAGGGAAATTTAAAAAAAATGTATGTGTTTTGTATGTTGTTGGTGTTATTGGCTATTGAAAGAACGTAAAAGTTCAGCTACTTATGTCGCGGGCTGTACAACCTCTACTCTAGAACTCCTACACGGGGTACATAAATTGCTGAAGTAGCATGTAGCTGGCAATCTTGCAGATTTGGATCAGCCCCTGTACTCTGAAAAAGTAATTACGATCTTCATTCTGTCGGATAAAAGGGACAGCGCTATGCAACAAGAATAAGAGAAGGAAAAAGAGTGTCTCTTTAAGACCGTATATACGAATGAACGAACGAAAGCAACTCGGAGTAGGCCCCTTGGACTCAAACTTTGGCTCCAGCATGTATTTACTCAGACCTGGACTTAGATTTGCGCCTGCACTTGGATTCAGAACCGGAACTGTACTCGGGCCCAGACTCGGATCTGACCCAGACCTCAGCTTTGACCAAAACTCGGACTAGAACTCGTCCTTGGCATCCTACCTACATGTACAATTTTTTTTTTACGCCCAACTATCACTTACGTAGATCCTAATCCCTAACTAGGATTCCCTTTTCCCTGTATCTACGGAACCAGGAACTATGGTCCCACAACACCCAGACCCAAAACAAATGCTTGCGCTTTTCTTCTGTGCACAAACATTTCTCCCGTTGCGGGAATCGAATGCGCAACCTCGGTGGTGTATAAGATTTGAGCCAACCCGCCCAACCACTACACCACAGAGGCTGTAATAATCTCTAAAACTACACGAGAAGATTCGAAGCGCAGATTATCGTCTACTTGTATTCTATTTGATCAATATTTAATACCTTCAACAATACAGTATGCCACAATAGCCTGCACATAATGTGATTCAATACGATGACGTCCAGTGACACAATATCAAAATCCTATTAGACTTCCCGGATGGACTTGGGTTATGGCGAGAAATGATAATGGAACGATATTTAAAAGTTCTCTCTGAGATAGCTCTCACAATTCTGTTAACTATTGACGTAAGGCGCTGGGACGGTATTCTGTAGATGTAAGTTCAAATTCTACCATAGCAATATAATTTTTCTTCTGTGTGAATATTTAAAATCGTATGATTTTTGTTAAACATGCACTAATGCATTCAAAAAGGGTCTTTCGGAAAGAAAAAATACGGCCACCGGCTGGGACTTGAACCCGTATCTCAATCTACCCTCAGCGCGGGAAGCGCTCTACCAATTGAGCTACGGTAGTCATGGCCACCTACTCGAGTGTTGAATTTTTTCTTCCGTTATTTAACCGTCTTAAGGGTGACGTGTACGTCATCTATTGAGATTAGAGTGAACCTTTTTCTCAACGAGCAAAATCAATGTTGCAATTAAACATTTTCTCTGTGATTATTATTATATTTATATGAAACGTTAACGAATTCCAAGCGAAAAAATTATAAAATATTTTTTCTTTCCGATAAACCTTGTTAACTCATGTTAACAGATTTACAGATTTAGTTAATTTTAGATAAACATAATTGATATTTTTTTTTAATTAATTTTAGTTTAGAGTGAATAGGCATCTTATGGCAAGCGTGTTCCATCATAGGCCGCATCTTCGCTTTCCATCATGTGAGATGTCGTCAAACGTATTTATCAACGTATGCCCATGTACCAATAAAAAAGACGTGTGGCACTCAGAGACTGCCGCGGTAAAGCTATTGCATAGAATTCGGAGTGGGGGGTGTTAGGTTATTTTCGTTACGGAATTCCTGGATTCGGTCTCCACGCTCAAGGCCCGCGATAGAAGCTATGCAATAGCTTAAAAACGTTTATATATTTTTTAAAGACTTCTCTCATTTCAATACGGTCTCATTTTTGTAGATAGCCGTTCTTTATCGTTAAAATATCATCTCTCAAAATACAATCGACACCTAATCTGACATTTACAGGGCGAAAACCGCCCCCAATCCGGGTGTGTGGACCTCAGAGGGGCGCATTCAGTGTGCTATAATAGACCCCCTGCCTGCGTCTAGACTGAAGTAATAAAGCCAGATTTTGAACAAGAATTCCATTATCAATTCTGTGTTACATTCAATAAGTGAAATTCACCAAACTATTAACAAATAATTAAATCAACAGATTCTAATTTATTTTTAACCGAGTTCAAATATAAAAAGATTCTATATTCGATTGTATTTTTTTTTCTTTTATTTATGTTTTTTACCTCAGAATTCCGACATTCATGAACCGATTTGGAAAATTATTTTTGCGTTGAGTTCAGTATAGCTACGAAGTGGTCCAACATACATATAATCGATATATGACTGTCACCTTTGAAGATACATTGAGGTTAGTTTTTTGTTTGAAAAGTATAATTGTTAAGAAAACGTTATGTTATAATTAATATGAAGAAAAAAATCAGTAAAAGTAGGCAGTAAAAAACAGTTTTACAGCCTTATCTTACTAATTCATCTCCGAAAAACAAATTAGTAAGGTAGGTACAAATTTTTCAATCAATTTACCATTAAACTTGAAACCACCGCGCACCGTCTCAAAGGGGGCTTCAATCAAACCAGGCGCCTATACAATTGCGGGCAAATCCTGTAATCTATTCGCTGTAGGCCGGCGTTAGAATGTGGGCTTAAGCGGCTCGCGAGCAGGGGGCCTTAATTGAAACTTAGTCGCGGGTAGAGTAACCATAAGTTTCGAGATTTTTGAGACACATGAGACTTAATATCTGATGTATCGTGATAAGCGCAATCCAGTGCTACGCAGTGCTTTTTATGGTATTAAAAGTACTGGGTGGCACTGCAATTGTTATGGGCAGGAGTAGCGCTTACTATCAGGCGAATGACTTGCTTGTCTCATCACTCGGTGTCATAAGTAAGTTTTTTGTTGAAAATATTTTTTTCAAGGTAAGCTCTTAACAAATTCGTAATCGGAAACTCAAGCAGATTAAAATGAGCCCAAACACTAGTAGCTTTTTTTAATTATTTTTTTAGTTAACGATTATCCGTCAAGATTTCCATTGCCCACTTTCTGTCTCCATCATCAGATCAGCGGGCTGTCACCATTATATTGCACAAAATTTCAACTCCGTAGGATAAGAGGAAGTGGCTGTAATTCAGCTTGCAAGTTTCCGCCCGGACAAACATACATATATTGCAAGTTAAATTAAAGCTTGTAAAAAAGAAATCGGAGTAACTGTTAGACATACTATACAATACAATACAATACAATACAAAACAATAATACTTTATTGAATAACAATAGTTAACGTAGTCAATACACAGTGGGTACATTGAGCGGCCTTATCGCTATGCGCCATATTTGTCCCATAGTTAAGCAAAGGCCTCACAAAAGTTTTATAGGCCTCTTCTAATAGTTAGAGTCCACCTCGGGCAACACCTTTGCCAAATATCCTGATGGTAAGCAACATGCTTGCCCATAAAAGTTGCAGTACTAACCAGATACTTGCGCGGCACTGTAATGCGCTCGTCACCCTCGAGACAATAGCTTTTAAGTTTCATAATGCTTATTAATTTCACTGGCTACATTATAATGCCCTTCGATCCGGAACACAGTATTGCGATCTACATTGACTAGATAGAAAAAGATAGAAAACACAGTATTGCACTAAGAAGGAATTATGTTATGAATAACTTTCTTATGATTAGTAAAGCAGGCGGTCTTATCGCTAAGCAGCTATCTCTACCAAACTTTAGCACGTATTTTTAAATAACCCGCCGTTCCCCGTGATAAAAAATAGCCTAGCATCCTTTTCCAGAGCCTAAAGAATAAGAATAAGAATTATTTATTTGCTAGATTATATATTGGACCTTACATACTCCTATGGAAGGCTCGTACGGAAGATCGGCGCTGGTTGCTTCAACCGGCATTATGCTGAGTAGAGGCCGTTTTGTGGCAATACCTTCTTAGTCATTAATGTACTCGTATATTTAAGTATTTGTTCGTTTTGCCACAAATAAACTCATTTACGTATGTAATGAAATTTCATCAAAATCCGTTTAGTAGTTTTTGCGTGATTGAGTAACAAACATCCATCCATCCTTTTTTTGATATTGAATGCATTAGCGCGTGCTAAGCGAAAATCTTAAGATTTTAAATAATTAGGAAGAAGAACAATGATGTTGTTTGGGCAGGGATCAAAGCCTGCGTCTTCGGAATACCGTCCCGACGCCTTAACCACTTGGCCACCAAGCCAACTGCTCGAGCAACCAAATTTCTTCTATCCTTATTATATCGCCTTACGGGGACGATTCTACGTCATCTGTCGTCAATTTCAAATAAATCCATCCATCCATTTATTCTGACAAACTTTCGCATTTGTAGAATAGTAGGACTTTTGAAAAAGCCAGAAGAAATCCGTCAAACACCCGGCATCATATCCACACTACACACATAGAGCGGTTGTGTCGACAAGTTATTTTGGGGATTAGCGTGCTTGTTCCTTTACGTGGAGGCTCTGTTTTTAGGACCCTCGGAGGTGCCTCCCTAGGAGGCCTCCCAGGCTTCGATAAGCCCGCCTGAGTTTTGTGATTTTGGGACGAATGTTTAGGATTAAACTTTATATTGGAAATATGCTTAGAACGGCATCTGACCTTTTGGTAATAATGGTCAGATCAAACTTGATGGAAATGAGATTATTTTAGGATATGTTGGCGGGTTTTTTTTATTAATTAAGATAGGCTAAGATATTTATTTTCAAAAAAACGAAAGTTACGTGTGTGTGTGTGTGTGAGGGTGTGCGTGTGTGAGGGTGTGTGTGTTTGTGTATGGTGTGTGCGCGCTCATGAGTAAATTAGTTTTTCTGTTTCATGATACGACTTTATTCGTCTTATAATATGAAAGTTTGTATGTTTGGTTATTTAATTGTTACACTTCATGTCGTAACTACTGAACGAATTCGGAAAAAATATTTATTTTTATTTTTTATAAAGAATTAGGTTGGCTTAAGGTCGACAATGCATTAACAACGCGTCTGTGGTGTTGAAGATGTCTCTACGCGACGCGACGGTGACTGTTTACCATCAGGCAAGTTGTATGCTGTTTTTTTTCGATTTTAGATTAGATTGGATTAGATTAGATTTTTTTATGTTTGTTACCTCAGTACTCCATCATTCATGAACCGATTCGAAAAATTCTATTTGCGTTGGGTTCAGTATAGCTGCGAAGTATACATTTCATCGATATTTGACCTTGGACTTCGAAGATACATTGAAGTCGGTTATTTGTTTAATAAAACGTATACTTGTTTACATATATGTATGAAAATATCACAGGGGTATATTGTAGTCTGACTTATAACAAAGGATACTTTCATACCGAAAAACTAAAAGTTACAAAACATGGAAATACAGGGTTTACAATTTTCCACGAGAAAGGAATTCGTACCTATGGATTTTGGTTACTGGGATCCGAACTCCAGTGCGTAAGATAGCAAGATCTATTTTAATGATTGTCGGCACTTCCTCTGTTACGCAGCATTTAAGTATAATTTTAAATCAAATCAAATCAATTGTTTATTTGCAAGAATACATACAATAAAGATCTTAAAACTAATTACAACAATCAAGTATTCAGCCTGCAAGCAAGCGTGCAAATATTATGTCAAGTCTCTAATTAGTTGGTATAAAATGGATTTTAAAATAATAATATGCATCACTCGGTGAGGGATACATATTTCTTCCGTTTGGGGTTGAAACTATGGGGCCTTGGGGGGCGAACGCGCGGCTTCTGTTTAAAGAACTGGCCAGACGCCTCATAGAAACAACTGGTGACCAAAGAGCTGGCGCTTACCTCGGCCAACGAATTACTCTGGCCATTCAACGAGGTAACGTCGCCAGCTTTTTGGGCACCCTGCCCGCGGACGGTGACCTAAATTCTGTGTTTTATATTTAATTTCATTTTTTAATTTTGTTGTAGGTTAGTTTAGTTTTTATCATTCTATATGTTTGTATATAATTGTTAACTGGTTCTGTAAATAATAATTGTATTTAATTAAAGTACTTATTTTCGTGGAAATGAAAACAAAATACTAAGTTATCCTAAAAACAATCCTTATTAGATTTCTTGAAAAACAATACGCTCAATTCAACTTTCCTTTTGCAAAACTCGGCGATATTTGATATCACTTTTGTTTTTGTTCTTTCACAATTGAATAGTGAAATGAATCGCCTGGGATTTAGTGTATTATGCTGTTGAAACCTGATCCTTTAATGTTTACTGTAAGGTTATTTGAATAAACATTATTTAAAATGACTTTGAGCGAGTGTGGCGCAGCGGGAACTCATGCGCCTTTTGATCTGACGCACCTAGGTTCGAATCCCGACTCGGCCCTGCACCACTAACTTATAGTTAAGTGCAGATTTTGCGCGCTCGCTCTAAAAACGGTGAAGGAAAACATCGTGATGAAACCCGCTTACGCGCTTTGGAGTGGTAGGCTTTGGCCGTGGTTGTAATACCACCCACCGAACAAAGCCATGCCGTCAAGCGACCTAGTCGTGTTTCGGGGTGATGTTCGGTGAACCATTGGGGAGACGGGTCTGAGCAGCCACTCAACTGCCGTCTCTCTCTTGATCTATGTGCTCCATCTTAGGCCACATCATTGCTGGCCTGTAGAAGTATACCTAGAATATCTACCGGGAAGGAGCGTAACTTTTGATCTCCTTTTATATTATATTTTTGTATGTATGTTAGTATGTGAGGTACATATAACAGAGGCCATATTTCCTGAAATAAAGGATTTAATAATAATTATATCGTATTATTTCTTTCAAGATGGTACGCCATCTGTTTCAAGTGACGGCAACCTGTTGACCTTCATAGTCGGAGGTTTCGTGTGCAATATTTAGCTACTTAAAATAGAACTTGGCTTGACATTAAAATTCCCCCAGGTCGACTTGCAGGTGTTCAAGAGTCAGTAAACAACTTGAGAGATCAGCGTTAGATCTACTGGCGTCACGCCAACACGCCGAGAGTATTCTGGAACCCTTTTTTTAACCAGCTGCAAAAAAAGAGGAGGTTCTCATTTAGCAATAATTTTTAGAAAAAAGAACCGACTCCAAGACTATACCTATATTATTTGTTTTGATGATTATTTGAAAAAGCGCTAAATCAATTTCGATACTATTTATTTGGGACCTTCTCTGAAGTATAACCTAAAAAACAGAAAAAACACAAAATCAATTCGTAATTGCTGGAGTAATCGCGTAACAAACATTAAAAAGAACCATACAGTAGAATTCAGAACCTCCTTCTTTTGATGTCAGTTAAAAAGGGTAAGTTTCACTAACCTCACTTTTTTTACTAGATAATTATCATAAATACATGATGGATTCTGTAGTTCAGTCAATCAGCATCTTGGGTGCGCTGCCAACTGGTATTAGGCTGGAGTATTTGGCGGCTTCTATCCGACGCACCCATGTTCGAATCCCGCTGACCCCGCACCACTGACATTCTTAAGTTATGTGCGGATTTAACACTTGCTCTAAAAACGGTGAAGGAAAACCTTGTGAGGAAACCGGCATGTCCAAGAATTAGTCACAAAAATTCAAGGACATGTGACATCCACTAACCCGCACTAGACCAGCGTTATGGATTATGGCCCGTACTCTTTCTATGAGAGAAGGCCCGTGTCCCAGTAGTGGGAACGTAATGGGCTGATGATGATGATGAAGATTTGGGCTGTCTATAGGCTTTTAATGGTCGATATATATGTTGTCGAATTGCGTGACCGTGTAAGTAGTTATGTCAGTTTCAGCACAGAATTATTAGTAATGTGTAAAGAGTGTTTAGAATTAGTTTATAAGTAGCACTTAAGTGTAACTATTAAAAGAATGCATATTTTATTTAGTGAAAATAAATCGCGATTATAAGTTCAAAGTTCTTTGTTCAGTTTTCGCATCACATACGCACTTGTGAACGTCAATTAGCACAATGACTGTAGAGTCATGCGCCGTAACGGAAAAAGAACCACTACTCAGAAGATACGGCAAGAAACTGAGGGGCTTTTTTTACTTTTGTTACAACATTTTACGTTTGTTTTTGACAATAATATGTCTCTTATGTTCCAGTTGGCTACTTGGCAGAAGTGGAATGTTCCATTTTTGTCTTCTATGTAATTAATAACTGTACAATATGCTCTTTTCATTAGAATATTTTTCAGACGCTATTTGAATCTACTTTCTGTGAGATCCGTTATATATTTCGAAATTTTATTGTATAAACGCAATTTCCTATACGAAATTATAATTTATGAACTTCATAGTTTTAAATCAGAAAGAGTGCAATAAGATTTTTTTTTATTGAATCAACAGAATGGCTGATCTAAATTTAGTTATTCAACCGCCAAGCAGTAGTGCGCAAGCATTACTGTGTTCCGGCTTGAAGGGCGTTGTAGCTAGCAAAATTACTGGGCATTATGAGACTCAACAGCTAATTGTCTCAGGGTGACGAGCGCAGTGCAGCGCCGCGCAGGATTTTGCAAAACAAAGTTCTGGGTGGTGCTGTTATTGTTATGGGCTGGCGTATTGCTTACCATCAGGCAAACGACCAGCTCGTCTCGACATTCAGTAACATAAAAACAAAAAAAAAGTTATCTAAGAGCATCTCATTATTTTTCGAATACTTCAACATTTTCTGCATTTCTCATAATTACGACCAAATTCGTAAATTCAATTTCATCCGATCGAAACATCATCGCCCTTAACTTTCAGAATAATCAGCCAGCCCATCCTGTGCGAACTTGTGTAATTTTCACAAGTTTAAAACTTGTCTCCTGGTGTCTCATTTTGGAACACGCCTCGAAATTAAACTCTTGATTTTGTTGACTTTAACTTATTAACATTTTACAAGACAAAGTTAGAAGTTTCCAAAAATTAGGGCAAAGGAATTATACAACTCGACTTGCTGATTCCGCTGTATTTGAAATATAGCTACCTACTTTTTTATCGCCTAAGTATATATCTATGTATGTTTGGCCACTGACATGCAAGCGATACTATGTAGCCAAAGCGCAAGTGCACAAAAGTGCACTTTTAAATGTCATAAAGACAATACAAATAAAATTAAAAACATGTTAAGAATGTTAACATTACTCTAATAAAAAGGTAAATATGTTTACCTATTTCTATCCTATATTCAAACTGAAAAGAAATGCGAAAACTGACTCTACCAGTGCTTCGGAAATACACCCGCTAGAGAAGATAGCACCAAGAAAATCTGCGGGGATGTCATTCACAGTACAATTCACAGAATGTCAAACAATAAGTGCGAGTGAGATGTCCCATAGTCATAGTATCAGTAACAAAAATAGGTATGACAGTAGCAGTTAGGAGTGACCAGACCAGACCAGTCCCTGCATGCAGCACCCGTTTTTCCCCAATCCAAGGTTTTTCAATTTAGGAAACGTTAAACTGCTTATCATGACAAGGTCTTGAAATACGTACTTATCAGAACTTCAAAAAAGATTGACATCGGAATCGACTGAAACCCATGAGTAGAGGCACTCCAACCCTCTTCACGCGAAGCCTCTTGGGGGTAGGCAGTGACACTTTAGATGTGGTGCTCGTACGAAAAAGAAGAAACTATTTTGCGTTTTTCTATAAGCAATTCCAGTTTCACAATTTCCTGATACGTTTATCTTGTTGAAATTGAAATTGTTTTGCTTTCGGTTAGAATCGAACCATGAAGCGAAAATTGAACCTATATGGCATATTGCCGCCAGCAGTGCCCAATTAGCGCGTGAGTTTTAGGTATATATTTAATCTTATTTTTATTTCTTTCGTTATATGTATATACATACATGTATGTTTAGATAAATATCCTTTTTTATTTATGAGACTTGGTTTCTTGAAATATATGTTATGTTATTTTATTTTTTATATCTTCTACAGCTTAATCTTGATCTTGAAAGTTGTTGGAAAGACATCTGTAATTCTATTTTTCTGATTCAAGAGACTGGACTGGAAAAATATGAAAATAATATCGCCCAACGATTGCATACATACCTGGTTCCTAAAGGGACTTAGAAAGTTCGAGGACCATGGTCCCACAACGCGCAGACTCCAGACAAATCTCTCATCTGTGGTGTAGCGGTTGGGCAGGTTGACTCAAATCACATACACCACTGAGGTTGCGGGTTTGATTCCACACAAATGTTTCTGCACAGAAAAACACGAATAATGACTACTTATTATTATTCGCGAGACTTTGTTTCGTGTCTGGGTGTTGTGGGACCATGGTCCTCATAGTTCTTGGTTCCCTTGATATAGGGAGTCCTAGTTAGGGGCCAGGATCTATGAATGTGATCGTTGGGCGTACCTCTAAAAAAGTCGCACTTTTGGATAGGATTTCAACCACTATACACTAGAGGCTATCATAATCATAATCATAATATTATTTAAATAATATCATAATCTGTTGGTTTCCTGGTAGATATCGCTGCTTAGTGATAAGACCAGACATTCATTTTTCATACTTCCGCCCAAGGGTAATAACACCAGTTTTTGACGGCGAATAATCACCCGTTTTCCCTCACGACAGATGGTGCCGACGGAACTCGTATTAATTTAGGTTCCGTAGGGTGACTGGACAAACAATTGACCCTTTCCTTTGTTATTGTTATTTTCCCTTCACGGTCCTTAAAGACGATTTAAGTGTTTATTACAAGGCGTGATTGTATCAGAAGGAATAATAAAAATATAATAGGTTTTATTCTGTTAGACCATTTTCAGTACGCTGTACCTACATTCTTAAATTACGCTGACAGATATATTTTTACATTGAGGGTTTCCTCATAGAAAATACCTACGGTTCAATAACTTTATTTATCTCTTAGGAATAACAATTATTCACTTACAGAGAAAATACAACATAAAACTTAACAAGATAAGTATAAAATATTGAGTGCTATGCACGAATTACATCTATGTTTTGTTAAATTAGGTAATTAAAACGTAAAGTACTTCTAAAAAATTAAGAAAAAAGTAGTTACCTACTTTTTTCTTAATTATATATAAAAGAAAATCGCGCATCAGAAGAGCAAGTGCATGGATACAACAAGTGGGTAGGTTGTCTACACCGCGCCGCTTACGTCGCATGCAGTAGTGGCATGTTGTAAAAGGTCTATTCCACAGTACGGAAGAAAAGGAAAGAGAATAAGGATAAGGAAAAGAAATAAGGACAGCAATACTAGATTTCTACTCCGCGGCTTTGTCCGTGGTTTCCCGAAGAATTAAATATTTGACTCTTTTCTGAAAAGAGTTTTAACAAGTTTCTATTGTTTTATTGATAAACTGATATTTTATTTCCATAAAATAATTTTGCTAAATGGCTCAAAACATTTTTAAATTGATAAACCGTGGATTCGTGTTCGGTTGTTCCCTCTTAATATAAACATGTATTTTTTTTATGTAACTGATTGACGAGACGAGCTGGTCGTTTGCCTGATGGTAAGCAATACGCCAGCCCATAACAATAGCAACACCACCCAGAACTTTGATTTGCAAAATCCTGCGCGGCACTACACTGCGCTCGTCACCCTGAGACAATCAGCTATTGAGTCTCATAATGCCCAGTAATTTCGCTGGCTACAATGCCCTTCAAACCGAACACAATAATGCTTGCGCACTACTGCTTGGCGGTTAAATAACTGGCAAAGCAGTGGTACCCACCCAGATGGCCTCTCGCATACGAGAAACCTACCACCAGTAAAAATTTACACTAGAATAAAAATTTACACTAGTATTTGTATATTCACACACACGGTGTCTGGAAGAGATAGCTTTTAGCGATAAGACCGCCAATTGTTACACTTCTGTTAAGTTGTTATTATTATGTTTCAATAAAGAGTTATTTCATTCGTTTTTTCATTTCATTTTCACACTAATACATACAGCAGGTATAATTTGAGGCATTTGTTAGAATTAAAACTTTTAGCTGTTATTCTTTTGAGTTTTACCAGGCCTAGCGCACTCTGCACTGTAGGTACGAAGCTACGAGTACATAGCCGGACACCGACGGCGGGTCGCGCGTCGCTACACGTGTCGCGTCAGAAGAAATAAGAGCTATGCGATAGAAAGAGAGGCGCTCTGTAGGTTAATATGACTGGTAGGTATGCAGCGCTACGCGAGCTGAATTGAACTTTATTGCATCGTAGCAAGAGTCGCTGTTTGTTTAAATTTCTTTGCGGAGTGATGCCTCTGTCCCTTAGTATTCTATGGTTTTAGTTAGGAACATATTAATAAGTCTATCTAAATCTAAGTATAGCATTAAATTGAAGACACTGGAAACCACGACCCAGGTTATCCTAGTCCAGGCTATCCTTACATTCTACGATGTATGTATAGTTGCCTAAAATAAAGAGATTTATATATTTATTATTCTCTCTACTCTCTCTACGAAGAAAGGCCTGAGTCCCAGTAGTGGGAACGTAATGGGCTGATGATGATATATTTATTATTATTATTTAGTTATAAACGTGCCGTATTTGTCAGCAGTCGCTATAACGGTGTCAATTCCCCGCAGTGCTGTCACACTTTGGGTCATGAGTACTCACGAGAGTGACAGGGGGGATTCTGCAAACTTTTTGATTAATTACATTTCGCTCGCCGTAGAAATATTGCCGCATACCGGCCAGGTAAAGTTATGCGGGAAGAGCTAAAAAGAATGCGACAGGGACGTCGTAACTTTTTTGGAAAATCTATTTTGGTCTGATGTTAAGCGACGATGTGGTCGCTGATGGAGCATAAAGAATGTAATGGAATCAAGCGTGACACTGCGGAAAGTTATCCTAAATCTGGTTATTTCGCTAAATATTATGTAGGTTGTTGTTGAATAATATAATATGTATGAGGGTAGATAGTAAATGTAAAATGAATGAAAAAATATAAACAATATATAAGTAAAGTTCCATTGGCATTTTCTTAATGGAGATATCAGTGAATGATGGAGCATATAGATCTAAAAGGAAATATCAGAGCGATTGTGCTGACTGTAACCCTGATGATGGTTCACCAATTATCTTCCCGAAATACGACTAGGTCTCTTGACGACATAGCTTTGGTCGGTATTAATCCGGCGGATCCTACCACTACAAATCATCGTAACGAGTTTTTCTACAACGAGGGAGCGCACAAAGAAAAATCGAATACTGGATTCAACTTTAACATTGGTATAGAACTGAGTCAAGATTCGAACTTGGGTGCATTGGATCTTAAGGTGCACATGTACCACTTTCGTTCTAAGCTCGCTTAACACAAGGTGTCACAATCACACACATGATTCAAACATAAAAATACCATTTTTATCGTTTCTGAAGTCCTATCTCG
Source organism: Petrophora chlorosata (assembly GCA_951640565.1). NCBI lineage: Eukaryota > Metazoa > Arthropoda > Insecta > Lepidoptera > Geometridae > Petrophora > Petrophora chlorosata. The sequence continues at coordinate 15,602,626 of OX621202.1, read as the reverse complement.
TTATTATTAAGTCTCAGCGGAAGGTGGAGAGCGACTTCAAGTTTATTACCCGACGTGTTTGAAATACCGCTTTTATTGTGGGAGGGGGTGAGGCAGGTGGAAGTGGGAGGGATGGTATTTTTTAAACATTTCGCGGAAATATAGGCAGCGCGCAGACTAGGACCGACTCGAAGGGGATTTTAAACGAGAAAAGGCGATAAATAAGCAAGTTCATTGACTCGTATTCTCCTTACACTTAGAATATCAAAAATAGTGCTAGTAAGTTTCTAAATGTTATTATTTTTTAATTTTACTATCTCGTCCCAATGGGCTGAGTCATTGAACTTTCCTGTTTATAGAAAACTAGCTGCGCCCTGCGGTTTCAGCCGCGGTTCCCCGAGATAAAAAGTAGTCTATGTGTTAATCCAGGGTATAAGCTATCTCCATACCAAATTTCAACAAAATCCATTAAGTAGTTTTTGCGTGAAAGAGTAACAAAGGTACATCCATACTTACAAACTTTCGCTTTAGTAGGATTAGAATAAAGCTTTAAAAAAAGTTAGCTTATTTAGACAATTTAAGTTTTTGTATTGATAAATTACTTAGTATTATAGGGTTCTTTAGATGTAGATCGAATAATAAAGCTTCTATTTGTTATTTTGACAACAATGAAAAACAGCGTTTACAGAGTCATAGATTTGTGGTCAGTGTTGCCACTAGATTTAAATTTAAATTTCCGGTTGCATAATGCAAAGTTTACATGAGCTTTGTACTTGTCACTCGTGCCTAACTTGTTTTCTAAACTGCTAAGTGAGAAGTAACCGTTTACACACTAGTTTAGGAAAGGGGGTAATGAAATAATTGAATGAAAAGACACTCGTAAGATGAGATACAATGACTGAAAATGAATATATAAAATAGCCAATATGAAATACACGACAGAAAGTTTGTGGTGCCAAAGTGGGTTATAACTCAGCACAAATATATAAAGCAGAGTTTCCATTTATCATTTACCATGTAACTTAAAATAATAAATAAATTATTATTAATTATTTGTAAAAAGTCAACCCTCGTTTTCAGCATACGCAAAATATCTACCTATTCAAAATAGACAAGAAATCAATTTCAATTTTGTCACTAAACACCTTCCTTGGCTATTCCACACGCTACACCACACACATACACACTAGTACTGTGAGAAACTGTCATGTCTTCCCGAGTGTTGCTAACAATACTTTTGTGTTGCCAGAATAAAGAAATAAGTGCATTTGGTAGGAAATGTGTGGGTGGTACGATATATCAACCGGTACAATATAGCCTACCCTCCCCTAATATATGTATATATAATGTATATATATAGCCATATAAATATGTAGATATTTTAATTAAATAAAGCCCTTAAAGTACCTAAAACTATGTTTAAATGTTATGTTTCAATTATTGCCGCGCAAAAGGTCACCTCAGAACGTGTGTGAAGGCAAATGAAACGACAAGCTCTACGAAAGCAAACTTGAGAAGTGATTTATTTATTTATTTATTTATTAGGAACTACAAACAGTACTAACAATATGGACTAATTATTATAAGTCATACAAAACACACTTATTTATTATAAGATAATGCTTAAGTTAACAAATGTTAGACCCACACCGTAGTTCACGAGTTAACAGATAGCGGTTAGTGTGTGCTGCTCGCTAAAGCAACTATCTAGAAAATTATCGTTACATACGTATTAAAGAATAATAATAATATAGTTTTACATTGCAGTTAATGTATAAGTTTCATTCCAACATTATCATATGAAATGAACCAAAAGAGAAAAACAATGGCAAAATAAATCTATCTATAATTTGCACTTGAGAGTGTCAATAACACTCAATTTATACGTTTTCGTGAAGTTTAAGGACTTTACGTCATGGAATGAAAAACATAACGTTTTGAAATAGATAAAAAGCTAAAATATAAAATTTGCGCATAGGTAAACATAAGCACGGTATTAATTTTCAAATGACGTCAAACATTGTGTTGGTGTTTCGTTTGATATAAAGGACAGATAAAAATGTCAGAATTATTAGATTTTATTTATTGATTTAAAAATATAAATCATTATTATTTTACAAAAATATTGATTGAATGATCTTTCGGATTCAACAAACATTCGTTCTAATTACATGTTTTTTTCGAAAACTCTAGACAGATTATTACAAATAATTCTATCTCTATTTAAAGTAGCTGCCATAGAGCTTCCTGTTCAAAAGTTCAAAAAACTTAACTTACCCTGTAGACTCATTTTACATATTTACTGATCCTTCCATCAAACATAGGCCAATTTCCCTGATGACAGTAACATACCCCTAATAACAGGATCGAAAGTCCCTATTAGCTGTCCCTGCAAGTGCAGGCTTCGATTGGCAGCGATCAAACGGAATAACTGCCACTTCTGTCACCCAGAACGTGGATGTTGGAAAATATGCAAAGGTTAATAGCTTAATATATCATAGTCAAATATAATATGTGTAGAAATACATTTTAGATGTAGATTCTCCTACCTGATGCCTAATTCTACTAAATACATCTATTCAAATTCTAATGCCGATCTAGTGTCGATCTCATAAATGTCAATAATCTTGTTCTTCTAATTTTAACTTTGCGACACAGAAAATTGAGAGACGTAGTCATTGACCATAAGAACTATAGAGGACGTCATTTAAAAAATAAGTGTTGAATAATTACATAAAATAATAGAAAATAGAGTAACATCCGGCCACCTTCTAGTACTTGCAATATCAACTGATGTTATCTTACACACTTCATTCTTTGTTGACGTTTAACCACAATACAAATATAAATATTAAATATTCACAAATTATTTATATAATTGCCAGAGAAGAATACTAAGAGCCGAAAATTGAACTGGAAATCGGTTCAGTCAACGTTACTCAAAATGGCCGAAAGCCGGAGCTACGCGACGTCATCACAAAAAAGTGGCCAATAAACGAAGTAAATTTTGCTACCTCTTTCTTTCATGCTTGTACCAATATGCAAAAAAGACAGACAGTATTTTGGTTTTTCAATGTCGAATCGCATCACATTTGTATAGACGCTTGTTATCACCTTTACTTCTTTTGATCTCTTTGGACGTATATAATAAGGATTTTGTATAATTTAAATAGTAGCAGAATACCCATTTTTCTTTCTAATTCACAATATAGTTTCGATTCGGCTAACTTTCATTTGAATTAAGCGGAATTGGCCTTCTGATGTATAGGTCACATCAATTGCAATGCCACTCAGAACTTTTCATGCCATAAAAATCACTGCGTTGTGCGTTCCGCTAGCTACAATATCCTGTACTTACAGAACCAAAAACTACGAGGATCATGGTCCCACAACACCCATATACGGAACAAATAGTTGTACTATTTTCAATCCTGTAGCAGGAATCGAACCTGCAAACTACGTTGTATATTAGATAGAGCTAGCCTGCCCAACCAACAAACTTGCCCGACTAACAAACGAGCCCAACCAAGAAAACTACACCATAGACGCTGTCAACACTAAAAATAATATACTTTTGTGTTTCAGATGCTCTTCCAAATATTCTACATCTTTTAGTACCAAAGGGCAAAGTTATTTCATTTATAATTAAATTAAAATCTAATTTGAGGGATGTCGGGCTACATGCCATGGATTTTAATTCAATTTCATCTTCGTTTATCCCGAAGAATGCGAATGAATACTACTAAAATTAAGATTGTATGTTTTTTTGTTTGTTACCTCAGAACTCCGCATTTATGAACCGATTTGGTGCTCCCATATAAATTTCATTCATTGATATTTGACCTTGAAGATACATTGAAGTCAGTTTTTTTGATAAAATGTATACCTACTTGTAATAAAATTTCAAAACGAAAGAAAAAATTCGACCACCGTAGCTCAATTGGATTGGCTGAGGGAAGATTGGTGGGCGTAATTTTTCTTTCCGAAAAACCTTGTTCTCAATTTACATACAAAGCATAATTGTTACATCTTATAAACTCACATAAGAAATTATACAAAAGGTACATTAATAGTACCATGTCTCACTAAGAATTTTAATAACAATTTACTTAAAAGAAGCAAACTGTCAAACTAGTGAGTATGACAAGGTTCTAAAATACATATACTTAAGACAAGACGAGTTCGCGTAATCTCTCGGATTGATGGCGGCGATTTAGCGCCGCTCTCTGCTCAGATTAAACGAAATCTCTCCGGGTACTGCCCCACTTACTTAGTTGGCTTTATCCTACTTTTATTTACTTTTATTCTAAAAAGTCGCAAATGTTCTGAAACGTAGTCTTTCATTCTTAATACTTAAAATGAGCTATATCTTTCTCTTTCTCTCGTGCGGGTGAGTAGCCAACCAGGTTTCGATAAGGCCAACGTGGTCTAACGACTGTAGTCTTAGGACAACAATCGCAGTTGTTGTACTGCGATTGCTGAGCGCTACCATGCAAAGAAGGAAATCCCAAATATATACGAGTATTTATTATTATCATCATCGTGGACGGCTTTCCGCACAAATTATCCAATTCTCAAAGAACTTCATATCAAAAATTGACTTTCGTGGACTGTACAGCTACGAATACTGAAGTTCTTTGGTCACATCTCCAGAAACGAAGATTCGATGGAGAGACTTGTGGTCCATGGTCAGGTGGCAGGAAAAAGAGCACGCGGCCGATCACCTACGCGTTGGACAGATCTTATTAAGACTGCAACTTAAGCCACCATAGGCCAGTGTACTCGCAATGCTACCAACCGCCAGAAATGGAGAAGCATTGCGATAGCAGTAACCCTCGCTAAGGAGAACCACGACACTGAAGAACCACCGCATACACCATCTTTTACACAAAGACCACTCTGACAAGAGTGCCCGGCTAGGAAGAAGATTATCATCATCAGCCCGTAGTCGTCCACTGCTGGACATAGGCCTCTCCCAATAAACGCCACTGAGCCCAGTCTTCGGTTCTTCTCATCCAATATACATTATTAATATCCCAAAAATCCCTAGATACAGGGCATCCTAGTTAGGGCCCAGGATGTATGTATGTAATGGTTGGGCGGAAAACAAAAGCATACAAACAATCACCCATCCAAGTGGAGACTGCAGTGAACGTTGCATAACCTAGTAAATATATTACGGCACTCCTCTGGGGCTCCGGTGCTTGTTTAGCATAACCTTTTTTACTCGTGGTGGGTCTCTTGTATGCGGGAGGCCGTCTGGATAGGTCCCACCACTTTGCCAGTTATTCTGCAGCCAAGCAGTAATGCGCAAGCATTACTTATGGGACTTAATATCTGATGTCTCGGGGTGATGAGCGCAATGCAGTGCTACGCAGTGCTTTTTTATACTATTAAATAAATAAATAGTTGTTCACCTGATGGTAAGCGCCACGCCTGCCCATAATAATTATTGCAGTGTGCCACCCGGAACTTTAATTACATAAAAAGTACTGCGTAGCACTGCATTGCGCTCAACACCCCGAAACATCAGATATTAAGTCTCATATGCCCAGTAATTTCATGTAGGAACTTATATCATTTTATTTTCTAAGTTCCATAGCAGACATCTCCAACTGTTCGCAAAAGCTGAAAATTCCTCGAAACGTGAGTCCATTTCATAGTGGCCATCAGTGCCTACCAACCCCAAAATAGAGGGTGGAACTCACCCCAAACACGTAAAGTTTTCCCCCGTGCGTTGTAAAACTACCCTTTCTTATTCAAGCCTGGGGATACAACCTAGAGCCTAGGGGAAGGCTGTCATAGAATAAAAGTAGTACAGAAGGACAAGTAGCTTTAGCAAATAATTCATTTTATATAAAAAACCGACCAAGTGCGAGTTGGACTCCCGCACGAAGGGTTCCGTACCATTGTCTATTAAAATGGCAAAAAAAATCACGTTTGTTGTATGGGAGCCCCCTTAAATATCAATCACGGTTTATGAGATACAGCCTGGTGACAGACGGACAGACAGACAGACAGTCAGACGGACGGACAGCGGAGTCTTAGTAATAGGGTCCCATTTTACCCTTTGGGGACGGAACTGTAAAAAGGTGACTTCAATTTTGATGTATCTTCGAAGTCCAAGGTCGAGGAAATGTACATATCCCATAAATACCACCTCGTAAGCCAATAATTGATTTTCAAAAAAAAAACAAATCAATTCATCATCATCAGGACGGAGTCCTGAGTTGAGGGAGTTCTGTAAAAAAAAAACGAACCTATGACTATATGACTATATGACTGAATGACGAGACGAGCATGTCGTTCGCCTGATGGTAAGCAATCCGCCAGCCCATAACAGTTGCAGCACCACCCAGAACTTCGTTTTGCAAAATCCTGCGCGAATCTTTTAGAGTCAAATTTATGATAATTCATTTACTCATTTATTCATTAATAAATAACTACGCCCCGTGGTTTCACCCGCGGCTTTCCGGGATAAAAAAGTAGCATTTGTCTTTTTCCAGGACATACAGAACTAACATACCAAATTTAATCGAAATCTGGTCGGTAGTATTTGTGTGATTGAGTAACAAACATCCATCCATTCATCCATCTATCCATGATACTAGAAGGATATCACATAAAAGGCGGGGCGGGCGCGGACCAGGGCTACGTCAGACAGTGCATATAGCATAGCCCCGGCTGGGGCTATGAAAGGTATGTAAAAAACGTTTAAATTATAGAGAAAAAAATTTAACTCAAGAAGGCACAAGGTAAGCTATTTTTTAAATGTAATGAACCAATAAAAATAACAAAAAAAATCAATAACAACTTTTTTTATTCGTTCAAGATGTAGGTAAAAAGAACTCCTAAATTCTTCAAAATCTACTTTTCAGAAAGTTCTTGCTCTAGGTTTTTATTCTTGTAATAAAATAAACTAAAATAAAAATGACAAAATTCAATGAAAAAATGTTTTATTGACAACCTTAAAATATTTTGCTCTATCTAAACTTCCCATTCTGTATCCAACCGTCGCACATCCGGCGTTCTTTACGGCCTATTCGCAATGAAGGAGTTTTACAATCGCCATGTATATCCGCTTATTTCCACTTATAGTCGGTTATATCCAGTTATGGCTGGGTATTGACCTATGTCCACGGCATCGATCACGTGTAATTCAAAGCTATGACCCTTTTGCTCTGTATCTTTGACTAGACCTCCGTATGATCGCCGTATTCAGAATATTTCAGGAAAAAGAGCATGTTTACTGGGTAAAGAGTTTTTCATACTAACAGACAGATTTAGTGATACGAAAAGAAAAAACCAGTAACAACAGGTTATATCCGGTTATAACCGGTTTATACCTGGCAATACAGAACATCTGCCTTCGCGATTAAGTGCGACACAATGAAATGTGTAAAAATATTTTTTCGTTTATTTCGCAATTTTTCGCGAAAACGTGTTTCGCTTGTCGTAATTCAGTCTCGATAATGGTAGAGTTGTCTACAGTTTTTCGTGTGAAAATGTTTTCCTGTTCCACTTTATTTGCAGAATGTTTCAGGGGAAGCTACGTAAGCACCTTTTGCGATATTTCTGCTACCTGAGATTTTTATGAGATGTACAGACTATTTTATCCAGACTTTTTATTTTTATTGCGTTGCTTCCAACTTGCGACAACCAACATTCGTTAGTTCGCAGCACTATCGACATCGTATCACATGCTTGACAAACTTTGTTATAAAACAATGCAGACACGATACAAAGCAATTACGGTACGCAACACGTAGGAGCAGAGTTCATTCATGCAAGAGCTTGTTAGACGCCCGTCTGCAAGAGCTAAGGGGAAGTTCCGCTGCTGCGATGTTTTACAATATATTTTTAAATGTTGGTAGGTCAGTACTTAAAGATTTAACAAAATAATATAAAGAAATAGCAAAAAGGTTAGTCGACATCACAGGAGACTGAAGAGCTGGCGGCTACTTCGGACAAAGAATTAGTCTAGCTATTCAAAATAGGAACGCTGCCAGTATCTTCGGAACCTTGCCTAAAAGAGTCCCTCTTTTTAATAATATATTTTAGTATTTTTTTTAAGGTTTTTAAAAGGTTAGTCGACATCACAGGAGACTGAAGAGCTGGCGGCTACTTCGGACAAAGAATTAGTCTAGCTATTCAAAATAGGAACGCTGCCAGTATCTTCGGAACCTTGCCTAAAAGAGTCCCTCTTTTTAATAATATATTTTAGTATTTTTTTTAAGGTTTTTAGTTTTAGTTTCATGTTACTTAATTACTTAAGGATGAAATATTGAGTGGCGTAAGTGTATTTTACAAAATAATATTATGTTAATTTATATTATTAATTATTGCTTATATAATATTTCTTAGAGGAAAAGCATTGTCATATATTGTAATAGTAAAAAATTCAACTTGCTGAATAATAAAATTGTTTCTAAAACACAGTGCGGTGCATTTTGACAATGATTAGGACTTATAAGAAAATATGTATGAAACATCGCTTATATTTGTACCCTTAGGAACCTTGTCCCCCACTCCACAGAATGCTTAATAATGTACGGTCGCTATGTCTCCGTAAACAATAAGTTACAATTTGTATCCGGTTCACGCCGCCGGCGCCGCGCCATTGACTCAGTTCGATAATAAATATTATATATTTTTTATGAATACTTTACACCAGTAGCTTTACTCGCAACGAGACATGTCGCGTTCAACAATGGTCAAAGAGAAAGAATCCTATTCATTTTGATCAATTGTAGGAGAAAGGGACTAGATAGAAGACTCTAATCATATACATACCGTATATATATCTTTATATATATATATATATATATATATATACATATATATATATTTTATAAAGCCAGCATAATGCTCCAAATTAATTGAGCTATCTGAACTGAAAGCAAACGTTAAAATTTAACATACCGATTTAAAAAAAAAATGTTAGAAGTCTCCGTTTCATAAATTATTATTTAGTGAACTTTGTATTGTGTTTATGTTTTACTTTCACAACACATCACGTTTTTACATGGAGGACTTAATGCTAGATAGCATTTTCTACCAGTCATCCAGGACGTGCAAGAAAAATGGTAGCGGTGCAGTAAAGTGCGTGATAAAATTCTTAATTATTGGCTAAAAAGTAACATACCTGTGGTATATAAAAATATATACTATTATTACTACATAAACTTAATATATACTTTAAATAGGCCTAATTATAAAATACATACTTAATTATTTGCAAATATAAAAAAGACGTGCGGCACTCGGAGACTGCCGCGGTAAAGCTATTGCATAGCATTCGGAGTGGGGGGTGTTAGGTTATTTTCGTTACGGAATTTCTGGATTCGGTCTCCACGCTCAAGGCCCGCGATAGAATCTATGCAATAGCTTAAAAAATGTATATATACCAGCAATAATAAATCACTAAGTCAATGAGTTCGTATCGTATCGGTCGATCGTATCAGTGAAACCTCACCTTAACCCGGAATATTTCAGGGGCGAGCACCTGCGCGGGGGGAGGCACCAGACGTCAGCTATCGATTATTTGAGAGCGGACTCAGCGGCCCTGGGAATGCGTTTCCTTAACGAACACCCAAAAAAACATTATCAACCTCATCTAGTAACGAATAGAGTCGGTATTCGCGTAACAAAACGAATAAATCACTCATACTCATCCATGTATCTGGAATGACGTGTCAATCTGTCAATTTTACAACTTAAATGCTTCATTTTAAAGTTCAAAATCGCGTACTATGTAGCTAAATCAATTTGCTTGTATATGAAAATTTTGAAAGGAAATGGTTTTCGAGAATATTTTAAGAGCGAATTAGGGGTCGTGACAGTTATTTTTGTTGTTTTTTTGAGCGAGTGTTTGCATTTTCCTTTGAGTGGGATGGGTGCTTAATTTTGTAGTCAAAGCGATGTCTGGGAAATGAAAAGCGGTGGGTACAATATTTCCGCCAAGGAGATTGATACATTCTGTTTCAATTTAATATGTACATACATATATTTAAATTAAGTTTGGATAAGTAACTACTCATAATTTTGTTAATACCGTAGTTTGGAAAATGTTAAATTTAAACGTGTACGAAAGTTCTTAATAGAACACCTCAGAGATTGAGTAGGTATGTACAATGCATGCACTGAAGTATTCTTAGGACGTTCTTAGTGCAAGTTTGTATTTAGTTTACGTATTTTTTTAATAATAATAATAATTTGTTTATTCATTTAGAAATGTTGGTACAAAAAAACTTAATATTAGAGCACTCGGAAACTTATTGTAAGTTTTACAAATAGGGTAGAAATAATAATTAAGTTATTTAAGGTCCACTAGTTCCCACACTAGGATTCCCTGTGTCGTGGGACACTAGTCTCTTCCGTAAAACGTTTTAATTAGTCTATAGGGATCTATATTCGTAGTTAGGAACATAACTAAATAAATAAATGTGAGCTAAAACAATAGGTAGGTTCAGATATGTCTTTCAACTTAGAAGTAGCTATTTAAGTTTTTTGGTTGTCCTGGTCCCTAGAACTATTACTAGGTGCGTATAATACGAGTATCATATCTACATAACTACCTTGTTCTATGCGTCCAAATTCGAACTCAAAAAATAAAAAAATAAGCTCGGCAAACATCCCGACACGTACAACAGCAGTGGTAGGTAGGTATTTAAAATGTGTTAGTATGTATGGTGTATATTCTATGGGCCTCCGTAAATTTTACTTTGTTGTACTTTAATATTGCCATTGAACATTTTAGGTTCGATTTTTTTCGAAGGAGTTCGATGGTTGGAATATATTTTTTTATTTCAGGCAATATTAAAGTACAACGTAAAATTAACAGAGGCCCATAGAAATACCTGACAGATTAACCCATATACAAAAATATAATTCAAAATTTAATGACCATCCACACTACTTAACAGGTTTCGAAAATGTTGCTTCCTCGAGGAAGCAAAATGGCTGCAATGGAATCAGGCGTGACGTTGCGGAAATTCATCTCAAAACTGAAACGCAATGAAAATATTTAGTGTAATCCCGCTGAATATTATGTAGGTTGTTGTTAGTTCCTAACAACAACAATCCTTGTACGACACGTGTTCTGGTCTGTACTACAGGCCAGAAGTCAGACTTCAGGAACAGTTCCTTATGCACTTATGTTATATATGGAGTAATAATATATGTACATCATCATCATCCGCCTATTGTGTTTCCTCAGCTGGGACAAGAGTTTTCTTTGAGTGTGACTCAGTGGAAGCACGTGCGACTTTCGATCCAACGCACCCAAGTTTGAATCCCGCTGGGCCCGCACCACTGACTTTCTCTCTAAAAACGGTGAAGGACAGCAGTATATACATAGTTTTCTACAAAACTACTTTTCAGTAGGTCAAACAAAGCATCATCTATTACCGTAGGTTTATTGTTATATCGATATATATATTTTGATTTTCCGCATTAGAAAAAAGGGAAAATTTTCGAACAACGACTTTTCCTGAAGGCAATTTAAAACTATTTCACCAAGAAAATAAATAAATCAGTGAGCAATAAAACATCTAATATAAGACCCCAGACGGAGGGACTAAGCCGCCAGCAACTTAATGAAGCCACCTATTACAGAGGGCTCAGGAGGGATTAGTGTAATTTCACCATGAGCCCTGAGCTCTCAGCCCTTCCTGAGACTCAGCCGCTTATGTAATGTGCCACTGTTATTCGGCGTGAGCGAAAAATGGGAGTAATGTGAGCGAAAACTTAAATACGCTTTAGTTTTGTCTTGCTTCTATCTACTTAAGTATTCTGTGCTAGTATTCAAAATAAAAAAAACACTGGTTTTGCTTATTGAATACCTAACAAAAAATGTGTGAATTTTAAGCCCTTCCTCAGATCCAGCCGTTTAAGTAATACAATACAATAAAATAATGCTTTATTGAATACCAAAAACACAGGAAAAACAATAGTTAGCAAAGATATTAAACAGTAGGTGCAATAGGAGGCCTTGTCGCTATGCGCAATTTCTTACAGGCAAGTAATATGTTGCTGTTCATGAAAACATCGAAAATAGTAAAGTAAGCGAAAACTTAACTACTAAATTTAAGTTTTCGCTTGCATATATATGTAATTAGGATTACTATTATACTACACTATTAAGGTTTGGAAACTATGGTGAGTGGAAATATTCATTATAAATATAAACGGCTACAACGGTTGATATTTAATATCCGTGTCGTTCCTGCTGTGGGCTGATATTGTTATGCTCGCTTCGCTCATGCTCATCTCCGCTTTTTAATTAAAGTAGATAACATATACATAACATATGGAATTGTAAACAATAGCCCAGAAACGTGAGGAGTGGAATGAAGGTAGGGAGGCCTTTGCCCAGCAGTGGGACATACCAGGCTGAAAATAAATAAAAGTAAATAAAAATGCGTATTGTTTCTTTCGTTAATGTTATTTGATGAGGGTGTCTGGCACAGTGGGAGTACGTGAGACTTTAAATACAACACACCCGAGTTCGAATCCCGCTGGCTCCGCACCACTGACTTTCTTAAGTTATGTGCGGATTAAACACTCGCTCTAAAAACGGTGAAGGAAAATATGGTAAGGAAATCACAAAAATTCAAGGGCATGTGACAGCCACCAACCCGCACACTGGGCCAGCGTGGTGGATTATGGCCCATACACTCTCCATGAGAGAAGACCAGCGTCTCAGCTGTGGGAACGTGATGGGATGATGATGATGATGAGTCCGTTGAATTTTTGAGAAATGTTCACATACTATCTAATATCATAAATATGAAAAAATGTAGGTATGTTTCTTTATTCATATTTTTTCTTTTGGCATCTCGTAAGAATTAACAATTTTTGGAGTACCTAAACTACTTAAGTATCCACCGCACTATCATTATCAGCCCATCACGTTCCCACTGCTGGGACATGGGCCTTCTCTCATAGAGAGAGCACCGCACTATACCTATTCTTAATTATCTACGCAGAAAAAGCCGCGGGTGTAAGCTAGTTTATTGATATTGTAAAGTGGAATGTCTCATATAATTTACACCCAACGATTTAGATACTAAATAAGGTGTTGTCTACACCTGCGACCCGTCTAGGGTACCAATCCATGGAATAAATAGTTAGACACAGTATAGACGCGAGCAGTATGGGCACGTCTCATCATCATCATCATCAGCCCATCACGTTTCCACTGCTGGGACACGGGCCTTCTCTCATAGAGAGAGTATTGGCCATAATCCACCACGCTGGCCCAGTGCGGGTTAGTGGATGTGATGTCCTTGAATTTTTGTGATAAACAATGTAATATTATGGTGATAACCAGCTGATCTGATGATGGAGACGGAAGGTGGCCAATGGCACTCCTTCACGGATAATTGTAAACTACTAGTGTTTGGGCTCATTTTAATCTGCTCGCGATTCCAATTACGAATTTGTTAAAAGCTTGTCTTGAAAAATATATTTTTCAACAAAAATAATATTGTTCCAAACGTAAAAGCTTATATGCCAAATATCAAAGTTTGACACTGAATATGACCTATGCGAGCGCCTATGAGAGCGAGTTTGGCTCAGTGGGAGAACGTGCGACTTTCGATCCGACGCACCCGAGTTCGAATCCCGCTGGCCCCGCACCACTGACTTTCTTAAGTTATGTGCGGATTTAACACTAGCTCTAAAAACGGTGAAGGAAAACATCGTGAGGAAACCGACATATCCAAGAATTTATCACAAAAATTCAAGGACATGTGACATCCACCAACCCGCACTGGGCCAGCGTGGTGGGTTATGGCCCATACTCTCTCTATGAGAGAAGGCCCGTGTCCCAGCAGTGGGAACGTGATGGGCTGATGATGATGATGATGATGATGACCTATGCTAAGTCTAGGTACATACTAATAAGTGAGACCGCATTATTCACGAGAACAGTAATAAATTCATTGAGTTAGGTATACCTATTACAAATAATTCATTTTAAACAAAAAACCGACTTCAATTCTGATGTATTTTCGAAGTCCAAGTTCGAATGTCGATGAAATTTATATGGGACCACCTTGAAGCTATACTGAACCAAAAATAATTTTCCAATTCATATTACAAAGACATATGTACATATAAAAAAATTCTGGAGGCCGTCTGGGTAGGTACCACCGCTTTGCCAGTTATTCTGCCGCCAAGCAGTAGTGCGCAAGCATTACTGTGTTCCGGTTTGAATGGCATTGTAGCCGAAATTATTGGGCATATGAGACTTAATATCTGATGTCTCGGGGTGATGAGCACAATGCAGTGCTACGCATATTGTGCTGCTCGATTGTGGTGCTTCCCGATATTACGGTATTAAAAGTTTTGGGTGGCACTGCAATTGTTTAAGGGCAGGCGTGGCACCTACCATCAGGCGAATGACTTGCTCGTCTTATCACTTATTTCCATTTGCGTATTTGTATATGAGAGTCATGACAAACCATAGGTAGGGCGAGTATTAAAATAAATGTCCTTACTCTTTATACATTTTACTGAAGCCTAGAAGTAAAGCATTTTAAACCTAAAGGTTGGAAAACTCATTTAATTTACATCGAGACGGGATGAATTGCTAAAATTCTCAATGGAAGTCTTAAGTGAATTAATTTTTTTCTTCCATTGTCTTCTTTAATTTGTATTAAAATATTTATTAAATTAGAAAACTTTAAATTAATTTCAAGTGAACAATAAACTTAACTTTTATATTGAAATAGATTTTCAATTTACACTGTAGATGTTGAAACATCCCACTATATTATAAAAGCGAAAGTTTGTGAGGATGGATCGATGGATGTTTATTACTCAATCACGCAAAAACTACTGAACGGTTTTTGATGAAATTTGGTATGTAGATTATTCAAGTGCTGATAAAGGACAAAGGCTGCGTTTTATACCGAAAAACCGTGTGCGGGTGATTCTGCGGGGCGCAGCTAGTAATGTTTAAATCACGGTAAAGTTTTGACGTAATTGCAAAAAAATCCGCTGAACGAAGCAAGTACTGTTGAGTCTCCTAATGCCCAGTAATTTCGCTGGCTACAATGCCCTCCAAACCGGAACACAGTAACGCTTGCGCACTACTGCTTGGCGGTTGAATACCTGGCAAAGCGGTGGTACCCACCCAGACGGCCTCTCGCATACGAAAAACCTACCACCAGTAAAACAAGTAGGTATTGTTAATGTAGGAAGGCATCAAATCACAAGTACTTTACTAGGTGGTAGGTCTCTCGTAGGTACCACCGCTTTGCAAGTTATTTTGCCGCCAAACAGTGGTGCGCAAGCATTATGATGTTCCCGTTTGAATAGCATTGTAGCCAGTGAAATTACTGGGCATATTAGACTTAATATCTGACGTCTCAGGACGATGAGCGCAAAGCAGTGCTACGCAGTGCTTTTTATATTAAAAGATCTGGGTGGCCCTGCAATTGTTTTGGGCAGGCGCTTATCATCAGGCAAACGACTTGCTCGTCTCATACCTACTTAATTATACTTATTATTGAAGCAAACTTCAAACAAAACTTGACGTGAGGAACTAATTGGACTGACTCTTTTCATTTTTCATTTCCTTTGAAAGTGTTTTTTCCAAAAGGTAGAAAGCAAAAAACAATGGGTGTGATAATGTCGCATTCAAAGTGGGTGCTTCTGTCACATTCAGAAAGGTTATATTATTATGAAAAATCGGGAAAAAGCATTCATGTAGAAGTTAGAGATAAAACATTGAGTAAAAACTCAGAGAGATGGAGGGAGGAAGGTGCTGGGGAATAACTTCTTATATGGATGAGGTTGAAAATGATTAATGATTTCCTTTTAAAGGGGTTTGCGGTTTGTCTTCACTACAAACGTTTATTAGAAAATAATAAAAATAAAATTCATTTAATTCAAACTTTGTCCATATACTGTTAGAAACAAAGATCTTAAAAACTAGGTTAGTAGAACATTTCAATTATTATTATAACAGCTAATTGTCTCAGAGTGACGAGCGCAGAGCAGTGCCGCGCAGGATTTTGCAAAATATAGTTCTGGGTGGTGCTGTTAATGTTATGGGCTGGCGTATTGCTTACCATCAGGCAAACGACTAGCTCGTCTCGTCACTCGGCTACATAAAAAAAAGCTATAAAAACCTAAACCTAGAGTGCCGCCGGCAGCGGGGCAGGGCTCAAACTACCGGTGGTTAGGGCTGCAGAGTGAAAAACCTCCTGCCACTTAAAGGCAGGAGGTTTCTCCGTGTCCGTGAAAAGAAATAGTGCCTTCTGCATTTGAATTTTGATCCTTGATTATTATTAGATACTTCTAAAATAATGGAAATCTCTGTATAAGCAGAGTACCTAAGTATTATTATCTTGGCCCGTAACTGGGATTCCCTGTATCTAGGCAAACAAATACTGCGTAGACCATGGTTCCACAAGACATGAAACGAAATGTTTGCCCTTTTTTGTCACATTTGTCCATTATCAGAACCTGTAACCTTCATGGTGATTTGAAATTTGAGTTGCCTAACCACAGCACCGCAGAGGCTGTCAAACTTAACATCAACAAATGTTTACAACAACCGATTTCAATACTTTATACGTATTATTTTACGTTTAGTGCAGGGATGTAAGTCTAAAACACAGACACTAGACAAAAACGAGAAAAATAAAACAAAAGATGAGAAGAATAAGAGAAAGACTTTACATATTTTTAATAACTATGAGTAGATAAGTAGGTACACCCATATAGCACGTTAGCCTGCTGCAAGTTTATTTTACCTTTGATATTGATTTGATACATCATGACTTTGTCGCGGTAATGGAATGCAAGCTTGCTGCAATTTTGGTTTTCTTTTATATTGATTTGATACGTCTTTGTCGCGGTAATCAAATGTAAGTTTGCTGCAAGTTTTATTTTATATTGATTTGATACGTCAAATTTGTCGCGGCAATGGAACGTAAGTTTGCAGCAACTTTGATACTTCAAACTTGTTGCAAGTCTGAAACAAGTTTATATTGTTATCTGGATAGGTACTACTCATAAGTAGGTGTACCTTCGTAACTAAAGTTATTTATACTATGATCACAGTATACTAAGCTATTATTCCAAAGTATTTTATAAAGTTTCTTCTGGTAAGTCTATTTTAAACCTTTTTCTTTCATTTGCTCGTCTTTCCAATTGTTTTTAACGCAAAAGAATTTCAATAGCCAACTACGCGCTATGCCAAAAATTTAGACAAGCATTTTTTACTTTCCCAATAAGAGTAAACTTCCAAAGAATTCTTCAAAAAAGGATTGATGAAAAAATATCGGGATAACTTCTGAAAAATGCAATTAAGTATGGGTTGATCTGAAATTAATGGGTTCAGTTAGGGTGGACCCGTGGAACAATGTTTTTTTTGTACCTACTCAAATATGTAGGTACCTATTAGAATTGAGTCCAAATGCCTAGCGGTATAACATTTTAGACCTGACACCAGATGTGAATATCACAATAAGTAGGTAAGTATTAGGTAATGTATCATTTTGACTAAACTCGTAACCACGAGCCATGTAACTTCATCCAACGATCGAGCTTACAATTTGTCAAAATATTAGGTAGGTATGCCCGCGAAGACTCGATTATGAAAATATTTGATGTATTGTATATTTTAGTCAGTTATGAGCACTAAGTGTATCTCACTTGGAACCGACAAGTGTGAGAGATTTTTAGCATGAACTTCGGTTGATTTGATATTTTCTCTTCTTTTATCTTTTAGTTTGTAAGAAATACATCTATCGAATACTTTATCATTTAACCGTCTCAATGAAAAAACGATCACTTTTTTTATATTAAAAGTTTAATATGGGCGCCAAGTAACAAACACAAGTTAACACAAACTTTTAAACGTTCAATTAAATTACAAACAAGACAAATCTTATTTTGTTTAGTTATTTTGGTAGCGCGCAGGCGTGCGTCTCTGTCGCTTGTTTTTAGTCCCGCTAGTGGCCGGAGTGGCGCCACCGTCCATACACTCCGGACGGGTAGAAGGCGGCGACGTTGCATGGCCACGGTTACGCGCGCAGTTCAAATTATTAGGTGTTATAGACTCCCCCTCCAGGTCGGAAATACGTCCCGAATCCGACCTGGGACTTACGTTATCTACCTCAACATTTTTCGACTGTCGTGGTCTACCCCGGCGTCGCTTGGGCATAACGGGTGTAACGGTTTGATGGGAATCTTGAGGCTGAATGAACGGCATGAGATCTGTACTATGGTACTTGCCTATTATTACGGAATCCTGAGACAAATCGGCGAGTAAAAATGTAGTTGGGCTAACAACTTTCCTAATACGGTAAGGGCCATCCCGTCTAGGCATAAATTTACGAGTCACCCCTTTTGACGCGCAGCTCAAATTGTGTGTTTTGACGAGTACCAAATCCCCTACTCTATACTTCGGCTCCTTTTGACGAGAAGAATCTGCTACGTCCTTGCGAATGTCCTGACATTTCTCTACTCGGTCCCTAATATCAGATAGGGAGGAAATGAACGATCGCAAATAAGGTGTGACCTGAGGGACAAAGTTCACTTTGTCTAAGATACTGCGTAAATCATGATGCACATCAAACGGTGTACGCAGTTCGCGAGCGAAAGTTAGAAAGGCAGGCGTCTTACCGGTAGTCGAACAAAGTGCACTGTTCATCGCAAAGCGGACGTGCGCCAGGAACTTGGGCCAATCAGTGTGAGATGTCTTCACTAGCATGGAGAGCTGAACCTTAAGGTCTCGATTTTTTCGCTCGGCAGGGTTGGCCTCTGGATGATACAAAGGTATAAGTTCCTGTTTTACACCCATAAGATGCATACATTGCTGCATAACTGCGGACACGAATTGCGAGCCGTTATCCGACACAATCCGGCGCGGCAGTCCATATCGAAGAAAATATTTCTCCAGGAGGACGCGAGAACAATTTTCGGCGGTAGCATCTACAAGAGCGAAAAGTTCTACCCATCTCGTGGCTACATCCTCAATCAAGAAAATCCACCGCTCCCCTTGGTCTCCTTCTGGTAGCGGACCGAACAAATCAATAGCCAGGACTTCTCCTCGCTGTTGCAGTATTGGAGTTTGTAACAATCCAGCAGGTTTTTGGTTAGATGGTTTATATCGCAGGCAATTCATACACTTCCTGAGATATTCAGTTACATACCTACGCATACCTGGAAAATAATAACGCTCTCTCAATCGTTGTAAGGTCCTTTCTACCCCCTGGTGACCAGCAGTGGGCGAATCATGGAGTTCCTTAAGAACATCTTCTCTCATAGAAATAGGTATTACCAGTTGAGCCTCTTCAGAATCAGCGTCCGGGTCGTACCGGTACAATACACCTTGTGACATAATGTATCCGCGGTCCAGCCATCGACTTGAGGTAAGTTCGTCTAAATTTTCCAGATCTTGGATTATCTTCTTTACATCAGCATCTTCTAACTGCGTTGCTCGCAGGTTTGAAGCAGTTACCTGAGGAAAATCGACGGCGACGGAGCAGACGTTGCAGTCAGCGTTTTCATCGCAGGTAGGTCGACTTAAATAATCCGCCAAAACATTAACCTTACCTGGTGCGTATTCGATACGCAAGTCGAAGGACTGGAGTTTGAGGGCCCATCTCACTAAACGCCCACTGGGTGTTTTAATAGTAAAGAGCCATTTAAGCGGCTGGTGATCGCTTTTTACGACGCAAGGGTGCCCATCTATGTAGCCTCTGAACTTTTCTACTGCCCATACAGCTGCTAGAGCCTCGCGCTCGGTGGTGGAGTAGTTTTTCTCTGCAGAGGTTAAGAGACGGCTGGCATATTCGATGGGTCTTTCCTGGTTACCCTCTCCTTGCAACAGCACTCCACCTATGGCGTAATTACTGGCGTCAGTTCGCAGAAGAAAAGGTTTGTTATAGTCGGCTTGAACCAATATGGGTGACTGACACAACTTACGTTTCAGAACATCGAAGGCGCGCTGCTGCTCTTCGTGCCATCTCCATGCTTCCGTTTTTCGAGTAAGCCTGGTGAGAGGTTCAGCAATCTTCGAGAAGTCTTGAATGAATTTGCGGAACCAGGAGCAGGTTTGTAAGAAAGATTTTAAATGTTTAACATTACCCGGTTCTTTCATTTTCAGGATGGCGTCGACCTTCGAAGAATCTGGTCGGATACCGTGAGGTGTGATCACGTGGCCAAGGTAAGTTACCTCCTGACGAGCGAAGAAACATTTGTCTCGATTCGCACGAAGACCAAAGTGACGTAAGCGATCGAATACCTTCTGAAGGTCCCGTATATGATCCTGGAAGCTCCCCTGCGTGATAATCATCAGGTCATCAAGGTATGCTAGTAAGGTCACATCCTGCAAGGAAGAACCAGAACGGAACCGATCGATCAGCCGTTGAAATGTGGACGGCGCGTTTTTAAGTCCGAACGGCATGCGTTTAAACCGAAAAGTTCCGAACGGGGTGACAAAGGCAGTTTTGTCCTGATCCTCTGGAGCCACCCTCACCTGCCAGTACCCAGCTTTCAGGTCTAACGTAGACATGAAGCAATCTCGTTTGGTTGATTGAAGCAAATCATCAATGAGAGGAATAGGATAACAGTCAGTTTTAGTACATGCATTTAAGCGCCGGTAATCTACACAGAACCTTACCCCTCCATCTTTTTTCGGGACAAGAACAGCGGGCGAGGTCCAGGCGGATTCGCACTCCTCAACTATACCATCATTAATCATCTTATCTAACTCTACCTTCATGAGTTCCCTCTTGGCGGGTGTGAGTCGGTATGGTGGTATCGAAATCGGCGGTTGATCACCTGTATCGATACGATGCTCTGCGTACGGGGTCGGGGCTCCCCCTGCTTCAAAGAGGTCCCGGTTCTGGGCCAGCAGGTCCGTAAGCAGCTGTCGATTTTCAGGGCACAGCATTCGCCCTTCATCCTCGCGCAGACAATCAGTGGTTGCATAAGCTGACATGTTAGAGCTAAAAGTTTCATACATAAGTGTGTTAGTATGCTCACCACCTGAGAATTTCCATGTAGAAGTTGCAAAATCAAGCACGAGACCTGCAGCAGATATAAAGTCTACACCCAGCAAGGTCTCATTCCCTTGAGCATCTGGAAATATTAAAAATTCTAAAATAACTGACCGGTCACCGATACCTACTTTGAGGTCAGTCAGTAATACCTGTCTTGTCCGAGAAGAGCCATCAGCTAATTTCACAAGTTTAGTTGTTTCGGTACATGGGTGGTTCTTCTCGCATAGAAGTTTATATAGAGAGAAGCCTGCTACACTGGATTTCGCACCAGTATCCAGTAAAGCTCTTTGCTGTACACCCAGAATGTTGATGTCCAAAGTTGGCCTACGGTGACTATGACTAGGTAGCATTTGGTCATGTTCAGTACCTACTGCAGACAGTAAAAAGTCTGGTGACATGGTCACCCTATGTGTTATGGTCACCCTACTGTTACCTACGTCTAGGTTGCCTAGGTCACACTCACATTGTTTTTCACCAAGACCTTCTTTGGTAAATAATGAATTTCCAGCCGACATCATGGTCACCCTACTATCTCCCCCTACACTACTACATTCGAGAGATTTGTTTTCGGTCAAAACACACTGATTTGACATGAAATCGGTAGGCAACACTTTAACAAAGTCGCTAGGCATAAAGAAATAATCGCTTACGCCCGATTTACGTGTTTTAGTCACTTTAGGTTTCCTACAAGACCTAGACGCATTATCAATAGTATCTGAATACTCGATTGGCTTTGACGTTTTGAAATCAGTTGGTATACATTCACGTTTTTCTGATTTTGCCCAAAACAACGCCGGGATAGCCGCCTTGAAGTCGGTAGGTACGTAAGGGACGTTATCGCGTGATTCCCGTGTTTCGTTTATAAGTTTTTGTTTACAACACTGATAAGGTACGTCGTTCGTCGGGAACGAACTTTCGTTAGAGAGAGAGTGTATACATGTTTGAGCAACACTATTATTATTGTGTTGGTAAGGTAAATATTTAAAAGGACTCACCTGTTTGTTAGTTATACCTTGTTGTGAGCTAGAGGTCAATGAACTCGTTTGTACCAATGCAACGTCGTCGCCGTGATCTACTGATAAGAATTCGCGACTACATTTTGGGCATTGCGACCGAGTGTACCCTTTTTCCCCACATTCGTAGCACGATGGCACTACAGGTCCTAAGTTAGTGTTTATGTTCATGTTACTAGAGTTTTTCGTGGCTAGCTTACGGCACTGGTCACGGGAATGACCCTTAACGCGGCAATAAACGCAATATAAAGAAGCGGAGCTCGATGAGGGTCGTTTCGTAGGCTCGGAGTTGGCGTGCGTGGACCGAAGACTCGTTGAACCGGCGGCGGCCGCGGCGCGTGGCGTCAGCGGCGGCGGCGGCGAGTACGCGCTCGCGCGCGGTTGCGGCGCGGCGGCGCCGGCCCCGGCGGCGGCGGGCGGTTGAGGCGCGCGCGGCCTCGTCGGTGCGGCGCGCGATTGTGATGCCGAAGGTCGATGAGTAGGACGCTCGTCATCATCAAAGGCATCTTCGATGTCCCGTACTTTTTTCAACAATCCGTCAAATGTGCGGAAGTCATCGCGTCGCAGACGATTTTTAATACGTCGATGTAGGAGGCCGAAAATCATATCTAATTCGACGCGCTCGGCGATGTCTCCTCGAGGAAGTCTAGATAGCAGGGCTCTGGCCTTAGATATAAATATTTCCGTTTTCTCGCCCTCCTGCTGCGGATTGTCGAACAATTGGCGGTATATTTTGTGTGGTGGACGTGAATCGCCAAACGCATTGCGAAGTGCCTGCAGCGCTTCGTCCCAGGAACAGATGGTCGTCCTTACTCCTTGCCACCAGGTTGCCGCATCACCAGTTAACATCATCGAAAGGCCGCGCAATGCGTTGGCGTCGTTGATGTTGCTGCACTCCTTGTATGCCTCGACAGCATCGATGAAAGTATCGACGGACTCGCCCGGCGCTCCGCCGAAGCGCGATGAGCACGCGGCGAAGTTGCCAGAGGGCGAGGGCTGGTGAGAGGTAGGCGAAGAGTTTGATGCTAAGTCCGGCGGTGAGTTCGGACGGGGCCCGAGCATACGATTGATCAGATGCTCGAGGGCCTCAGTCTGAGAGCGTTGGAGGGACGCCATCATGGCGGCCATGTCGCTGATAGGTACTGATGCTGAGTTTGAAGCGGACGTTGTCGCCGGCGAGGATTCCGCGTCCTCGGCGTTAAAGTCCGACTGTCGCCGTGATGTACGGCGTGTTCGCGTCATTATTCACACTTGTATATGTCCACAGAAAGTTTACGCACGATTGTTTGCCCCCAAGTTGGGAAGCCACTTTTAACCGTCTCAATGAAAAAACGATCACTTTTTTTATATTAAAAGTTTAATATGGGCGCCAAGTAACAAACACAAGTTAACACAAACTTTTAAACGTTCAATTAAATTACAAACAAGACAAATCTTATTTTGTTTAGTTATTTTGGTAGCGCGCAGGCGTGCGTCTCTGTCGCTTGTTTTTAGTCCCGCTAGTGGCCGGAGTGGCGCCACCGTCCATACACTCCGGACGGGTAGAAGGCGGCGACGTTGCATGGCCACGGTTACGCGCGCAGTTCAAATTATTAGGTGTTATAATCATAATTATTTTTATTTTAAAAGTGACCTCTATGACAAATACTTCATACTACTTACACAACCACTTTCTACCAACTACACACCTGTAAAAAAAGTTTTGCCACTTGCCGATAGATGACGCTAACACCAATTTCAATATTCCTTCTTTGCTATTCATTTAGAATAAATATTTACATAGGCCAGCTTTTCCTTATTGATAATTAATAATGAATTACACAATTCACTTTATATTCTTAAATCCATTATTCCTACAAGGATTTATTCACCTGGCAAACACATAGTTTTCGTGAAAGTAAAAAACGAATACGAAATTGCGAAAGCAGCTTCCTTAATATTCAAAGTACGTTGCACAAGGAAATGCTTAGGGTACCACGTGGGAGTTATTTTAGCCTGATAGGAATAGAGGACGGTTGATTCATATAGATAAATCGAAAGTAGACTTAGTTTCAGATATTTTTTTCTTGTGCCTAAGCAATACGCCAGCCCATAACAATAACAGCACCACCCAGAACTTTGTTTTGCAAAATCTTGCGCGGCGCTGCTCTGCACTCGTCACTCTGAGACAATTAGCTTTTGTGTCTCATAATGCCCAGTACTTTCGCTGGTTACAATGTCCTTCAAACCGGAACACAGTAATGCTTGCGCACTACTGCTTGGCGGCTGAATAACTGGCAAAGCGGTGGTATCCACCCAGACGGCTTCTCGCATACGAGAAACCTACCACCAGTAAAAATACATAATTAATAAAAATACATAATTATCTGAAGTAGGTAAGTAGGTACCTATCTATCTATAAACCAACAAAGTTACTTAAATTGAAAGATAATGTTATTATTATTGATCATTTAATTCATACCTAATTAGTACGTTTCAAATTAAAGTTTATTTAGGTACCTATAACAGTAAACAAATTTTCAGCCTTAGGTCTTTAGATAAGGGAAGTATATGGGTAGTTAGGGTAATCCCAATACAGTGACAAATTACCAATGCGTAGATTTAAATCATTTAAAATCATTTAAAGATTAACACATAAGTGTGTGCATGATATTTATATATTATTTCTTCTTGGATTGTACAATGCTATGTGAGATGTCTAATTTAGTTAGTCATTCAAATAAAGCTATAAAAATTGTATTTGAGTTGGAAGTGACTAAGATTTACAGTCATGCTCACTCAAATATCTTTGCTTGCGGCGGCTTTGTGTGCCCTTTCCTCCAATATGATTGTGGGGGGTGATGGCTGGTCCACAAGTCATACTCGTGAACGGGTGCTGCTTGCGGGGACTGGTCTGTTCTAGTCACTCCTACTGCTACTGTCATACCTACTTATATGTATTTTATTTACACTTTTCTGTTACTGATATTATGACTATGGGACATCTCACTCGCATTTCTTGTTTGACATTCTGTTAATTCTAAATTATACGTAATTGTGCTGAAAAAAAGACATCCCCGCAGAGTTTTTTGATGCTATCTTCTCTAGCGGGCGTATTTCCGAAGCACTGGTAGAGTCTCAGACTTCAATGTGAGTATAGGAAAGAAATGGGTAAACATACTTACCTTTTTTTTAGTCATGTTAACATAAGTTACAATTTTTAACATAAAATATTTTATTTGTATCATGTGTTTATGACCTTTAAAAGTGCACTTTTGTGCCTATTTAATAAATGATATTTGACTTTGACTTTGAGTATTACCTAATTATAACAATATTTTATAAAGATATAATAAGTATAGTTTAATATATATAGTAATGATGGTATAATAATATATCAAGCCTTGATTTATGGTTACACAATATATATAAACCAACTTTAAATAAATATAAACAGGACAAAATGTATATTAGTGTAATATCTGCTACAGTATCATCTTAACAATCTAATCTGTGGGAGAAATTCATAAACAACTCTAAAGTGCCTGGGAAAATATAAATTGAAACCGCAATGTTTTTAACCGCTCACTTGCCCCATATATTTACAATAATAATATATGTGTACCTATGTGTATATATGTGTATAGATAAGTAGCAGATTCAAATAATTTTTATATCGACCTAAATATTTAGAGGCAAAATTAAACAAACTAATTAAGAATTAAAGTTTGGAAATTATCATGAGTCGAAATATTCTTTATAAACATAAATGGCTACACTCACGTTATGATTGTGTCGGAATAACTCCGACCAGGTTTCGGACAATTAGGAAGTTCTTCTTCCGGGAGTTTACGCTTTGGATTCGCGGCGCAGACTAACAACAACATACCGTGGGTGTAGCCGTTTATATTTAGAATGAACTAATTAATAGTTTGTACTTGGTCAAAATATAAACTTATAAAGTTAAAACTAAACATATATAATATACGTAAGTAATAGTATTCTTTGATAATAGCGTAGGTATTCTTCACGCCTACTTTTGCTCTTCTACTTTATAAACGACAATGGATGACACGCCATGCATTTTCCCATGAGAGGTCCCAAGCCATTGTAAGACGACCGACTAACCTATGTGCAAAACTTAGACATGACATCAGGCTGATCTGAGAATGGTCCAATGTGGCCCACATCTGCAAAGTAGCCAACAAAATAAGAAACATGACATTGTAGAAAACTAAAAACTTGTAACAAAATCTCTAAAAATGCCCCTCAGTTTCTTGCCGTATTGCCGTGTTGCTGAGTAGTGGCACAGAATTATAAGGGACAGAAGCATCACTCCGCAAAGAAATTTAAACAAATAGCCAATCTTGCTATGGCGCAATAAAATTCAATTCAGCTCTCGTAGAGCTGCATACCTACCAGTCATATTAACCTACAGAGCGCCTCTCTTTCTATCGCATAGCTCTTATCTCTTCTGACGCGGCACGTGTAACGTCGCCGTCGGTGTCCGGCTATGTACTTGTAGCTTCGTACCTACAGTGCGGAGTGCGCCAGGCCTGGTAGTGGTTCTTTTTCAGGTGCGGTGGTAGAGTCATGGTGATAATTTGACGTTCATACATAAGTGCGTCTGTGATGCCAAAACTGAATAAAGAGATTTTGATTTGATTAGATAAGGTATTTGACATTTTTATTTTATGTTATTGAGTGATGAGACGAGCAGATCGTTCATTTGGTGGTAAACAACACGCCAGACCATAACCAGTCGCAGCACCTTTGAAAACTCTTGATTAGTGTTTAGATAACCAAATCTTAAAGTAAATAATTTAGATGCTTAATAACAGTGTTTTTCCGGAGAAAATAAAAATAAAATAATATTAATAATCCGCTGCAGTGTACGACGCTCGTCATCCTGAGACAATAGCTCCTAAGACTCGTAATGCCTAGTAATTACGCTGGCTACAATGCACTTCAACCGAAACAGTATCCTTGCGCACTACTGCTTAGCGGCAGAAAACTCAGATAAAGAGGACAGTTAATATCTTCCGATTTCAAAGCAAACGTAGAGAATCGAGCAATATGGCAGTAAAACTATAGAACTTTTGTCCAGCTAGTCCAAAGTTTCAATATGCCAGTTTTAAAACTTACTTCCAAATATTTTTCAGTCGATTGAAATCGATTTAGAATAATCAAACCAAAATATTGAAGAAGTTTGACCGCGAAGATCGATCGGTTCCATGCCACTACGAATCGATATGAACAAGCGATGATCGATGTCAGCGATCAATTTCAACCATTCTTAATTTTGATGGATGAAAAGCCAAAATCATAAAAAAATACGCTTTTTATGTTTTTGATATTGTTTTAATAATAAAAAACGGGATAGGAAAAAAACAGCTGCAAACTAAAATTCACTAAACTACTTATTTAGAGGCAAAGTACACTACAAAAAAGAAAGAAAGAAATAAAGAAAGAAAAACCATTTATTCGGCACACGACAAACAAATAATACAAAAAAGCACACAACACATAAAGAAGGCAACAAGTGATCCTGAAAAACGGCTCTCGCAATAAAAATTGAGGAGAGTCAATTTAATGCGAGTGTGGCTCAGTGGGATATGATGATAATTTAATTAGAAAAATTAATCAGAATATTTTTATTTCTCTTTTTATATTACAATATAATAATGATATATTTCTTTATTCGCCACAAAATAAGAGAAAAAAAAATTAAAACAACGTACTGGCCTCATACAGACACAACAGTGACACCATCAGTGGTTGAGCCTCAGATGCCTAAGCTACAGACATATATAGGGGTCTGCGGTTCTCCATGAACTTAAACAATATTTATAATGTTTGTATCATAGAAAATTCTTTAAACCTTCCATAACAATATTTTAATTTTAATTGACTGTTTATTAATTAGTTTCTATTTGTTTTTTTTTGTAACTGAGTGACAAGACGAGCTGGTCGTTTGTCTGATGGTAAGCAATACGCCAACCCATAACAATAATAGCACCACCCAGAAATTTGTTTTGCAAAATCCTGCGCGGCGGCGCTCGTCACCCTGAGACAATTAGCTGTTGAGTCTCATAATATCCAGTAATTTTGCTGGCTACAATGCGCTTCAAACCGGAACACAGTAATGCTTGCGCACTACTGCTTGGCGGCTGAATAACTGGCAAAGCGGTGGTACCTACCCAGACGGCCTCTCGCATACGAGAAACCTACCACCAGTAGTAGTAATAACGTATTGATTTAATTTATTTTATTTAAGCTTGTGATTTTGTATTTTGAATCATGGCTAAATTTATAATGTAATTTTTTTATATTTTAATTCAGTACCTACCTGATAATAAATGAATTTAATAATTTTAATAAATTTCGTTAAGCCAAGGCCTGTAAAATCAACGTAACTATTGTCGCAAAAAATTATTTTTCAAAAAAAACTAAACCGACTTCAAAACCACAAATGGCACTCAAAAGTAAAAAATAAATTAATATAATTATCATAAGCGCTACCCACTCATATATTTGAAGTCGGTGCCAGCCAAGTCTAATAGGTAGTAGATAAATACTATGTATATAGTAAGTACTACTTGTAGGTAGTATTTATCTACTACCTTTTAGACTTGGCTGGCACCGACTTCAAATATATGAGTGGGTAGCGCTTATGATAATTATATTAATTTATTTTTTACTTTTGAGTGCCATTTGTGGTTTTGAAGTCGGTTTAGTTTTTTTTGAAAAATAATTTATTTTAACCTTTTTAGTGAAAAACAAGTTTTAATTAAATTAATTCAAAAAGTTTTTAAAGACAAGCTTTTATGATCTAGAAGCCACATCATGACGAAGTTTAAAACGGGCTATCACAATTAAATGCATGTACAAAAAAAAATCATGTCTGTCTTATTCTCTGTTGAGGAGTTCCCTCGCCGGAAGTCAATCCTGGGTGTATCTGCCATGTCATGATGGAATTTAGAACAGGCTAATATGGTTAAATCCATTTACGAAATGTTGTGTCTGTACTATTCACCGTTGAGGAGTTCCCTCACCGGAAGTCAACCCTGGGTGAAGCAGGTGAAGCAGTCGAATACAAACCTCCACCTTTAGAAAGTTGGTTACGAAAAAAACAAGAACCGACTTGAAGATTAAACTTATATTTTTTTGTTTTTGCTATTTTTTTCAAAAACTACTGAATGAATTTCGATAAAATTTATATGGGACCACCTTTGAAGTATTACCTACCAATCAAAAAAAAAATCATCGAAATCAATGCATAATTGGCGGAGTACTCGCGTAACAAACACACAAAAAAAAAAAAATAAAAAAAAAAAAACATACCGTCGAATTGTAAACCTCCTCCTTTTTGAAGTCGGTTAAAAAATAACAAATCAAAGTTTTTCGTCACTTTTACTAAGCATAAACCACGTCTGTTCCTATAAAGCGATATTGAACCGTAACTTCAACGTGGTACTGTTCACTTTTAGTCGTAGAATACAACATAGGGTACAAGTCTTTGACTGACTGACGTTCAGAGCATTGCTCTACCAAGAATCAAGCAGAGCAGTCGTTACTTGAATTTTGTGACAGTTTTTTTGTGATTTTTCCGTGCAACTTGAATTTTGCACAGGATCATCTTACTTGATTGGTGTGATTTTTGTGATAGTGGGATTTCATCGTAAGTAAAATATTTAATTTTTTAATTTTATTTAACACTTTGTAGCTTACGTTTTTTTCATGCAAACTTTACTCGTAGTTGGTCTCTTGTATGTGGTAGGGGGCTGTTGGGGGCTTTGCCAGTTATTCCGCCGCCAAGCAGTAGTGCGCAAGCATTAGGTACTGTGTTTCGGTTCGAAGGGGATTGTAGCCACCGAAATTTCTTACATATGAGACTAAATATCTGATGTCTCGGGGTGATGAGCACAATGCAATGCTACGCATTACTTTTATGGTATTCAAAGTTCTGGATGGCACTGCAATTGTTATGGGCAGGCGTGGCGTTTACAATCAGGCAAACGACTTGCTAGTATCATCACTCGTTTCCTAAAAAAAAAACAAAGCACCTATTAAGTATCTGATTGGTAGGTAATCCAATTTAATTGATTTAAAATTAACTTCAATATCGAGCCCGTAATTTTTGACACTACACTGCATTGGTTATTATTGTAAAACACTTTTTTTTTTATGAATAGTGAATTGTTAAGTTTATTTTTTTTACTTCAAAAACAACTAACTGTTGAGGATTTTTAAAATAAGTTGTCATAAACTAAATTTAAAAAGTCATAACTCTATATTTCCACAATATAAACTATAATTAATTTTTAGAAAAAAATACAAACACCGACTTCAATGTATCTTCGAAGTCCAAGGTCACATATCGATGAAATTTATATGGGACCACTTCGTAGCTATTGAACCCAACGCAAAAATAATTTTCCAAATCGGTTCATAAATGACGGAGTTCTGAGGTAACAAACAAAAAAAACGATATATAAAAAAAATAAAGAAAAAATACAATCAAACAGAGAACCTCATCCTTTTTTTAAGTCGGTTAAAAATAAACCTCAACAAGGGTAAGCCAATGTAAACCGGGACGGTAAACTGGCACGGTAATTGTTTACTTCAAATTGCTGCTATTACAAGATTACGATCAAAACCACTCGCATGAAACAAGTGACAAACCAGCTCTAAAATATAATATTTTCTAGGACACTTATCTTTTAAAATGTAAGAGAAACTATCTAATTTTTAATATACTTTAACGCCCTATGATCACGTACCTACGTTGATTCTGGCCATTGACCAGGATTCTCTGTTTCTAGGGGAACCAGGGGGCTTACCACCACCTCTTAAAACAGTATTATCATAACCTTACTTCCATTTTTCGTACCACGAAGTAATTAAAGTAAGCTTACTTTGATTTGGTTTTGCTTAGAAGTTTTGGTGCTTTGTTATTTGTGTTTGTATATGAAAATAGAGCGCTGTCTTGTTATCACAATGTGTAATGTGTCACAATGTTAGTTACCTTACTCCTCCGAAACAGCTTTACTGATTTTTACCAAATTTTATATGCATATTCAGTAGGTCTGAGAATCGGCTACTATCTGTTTTTCATACCCCTAAGTGATAGTTCACCCTCAACATTTTTTTTTAATTTATATGGCAAAACAACGTTTGCCGAATGAGCTAGTTTCTTAATAAAATCATATTGTTTTTGGAAAGTCGTTTTTCGAATTCGGGTAATATGATTGTAAGCTTGAAATAAAACGCTCCTGAAACGTGATTGTTTTGTAAAAGTTGGTAGTAGACCAGCAGGACTAAGAGGACCAGGATCACACAACACCCAGACATGAAACAAATATACCCCCACGCAAACTCTTTTCATTGTCCTGAAAAAACTGATTAGAATATTAGCGAAAATACAACAAACATCAATCCATCCAGTTAATCTTCCACCTTCCTCTAGGAGGATGGTAGGGGTAGGTCTCGGGTGGGTCCCCTCTACCCAGGCGTAAACGCACGGGGGCTTATACCCCCGGGGAACTGGCAGGACACTGGTGGCTGCTCAACTTGTCGGTGCAGCACTCAGCGGCTCTGTGTTGGACTTCTTTTTTTTATTTGGTGGTCGCTGTCTCTATTGCCCTGGCAACAATTTAACATACAACAAACAGATAGTTGCAAACACTATTTTAAATATTACTAAATAGGTACCTTACAATCTAAGCATAGCCATACAAGATTTTTTAAAATTTATACTAAATAAACACGAATCGAGTAGATAACTAGGAACACAAACCACAGGCCTACAGTCTTTACCCCAAACGGCACAAAAAGGAAACCCCTATGGAGACCTGAATATATTCAGGTCTCCATAGAGACCTGAATATTTGCGCCGTTTGAGGGATTCTACCGCTCTGTAGCGGCGCCACCAACCCGTAGTGACGTCGCCAATGGGCGCCAATGTGTGACAATACGTCACAAAAACTGGCTAGTGGTGTCTTCTTTCCAATTTAAATTAAGTTCGATAGGTACCTATGGTATCTCCGTAAAAATATATAATCAACTTCCACAACCCACTAGAAACGAAAAGGATGATAAAAAAATTATAAAACAACTATTGATAAATAAAAGTTACTTCACGCTTAATATCATATTTGATATTTAAATGATAAATACAAAATATACATTGACGATAATAATATTTATAGAATTACAAATTGTAAAAATGCTATACGAAAATAAAATAATCAAAGGCATTTTTATATAATCACTATTAATATCATTATTATAATGTTCAAAAAGTATACCACCGCCTACGAGTTGTAGTGGCTATGTATGTTAATGGCTAGAAATTTATTATTAAGACACTATTTTGTATGTTATCTTTTTTAACTTACTTTATTACTATCTGTGGAGACTTGTAATTGGCTCTTTGTTAGCTACTTGTACTCATGTTTTTGTAATTGATAGCTGTAAGTCCCCCAAATAAAATAAAATAAAATAAATAAAATAAAATTATTCTTATTAAATTGATAATTTTGCTGTATAATTTAATACTTAGAAGCAGTCTTCCTCTCTTCGAAACAGGGTCCTTAATGGACCATTTACAACTTGACAATTTATTGCACCTACCTACATTTTTAAGGAATGCAATAAACGAATGAATTGAATTGAATTGCTTGCGCTTTCTTTTGTGATGTTTGTCCCGTCGCAAGAATCGAACCCACAACCTCAGTGGTGTATGGGGTTTGAGCCAACCTGCCCAACCACTACACCACAGAGGCTGCCGATATGATGTGTACCTGCCTCTTTGTTTTCTTTGGCATAAGACGTGATAATACGATTTGGGTTGCTATAAGTATGGTTACTCGTCCCATTGCAAATAGAATTTCACTGTCTCATTCCAATGGCATGCGCTTTTAAAATTGGACCCTGAACCCTTCAAATTGTAAATGGGCCGGTTGGTTCAGAACGCAAATTAAAACATTGTAGGACTTTTTCACCAACTTATCAATAACTGTTTCTGTTCTATTTCGTAGGTAGAATTTGCTGACAGGTGTCAAAAGTGTTTATAGACAGGTGAACAAAGGTTTAGATATTAATAAGATAAATTATTATTAAGAAGAGCAAGTGTGACTCAGTGCGACTATCGATCCGACGCACCCGAGTTCGACCCCGCTGGCCTCGCACCACTGACTTTCTTAAGTTATGTGTGGATTTAACATTCGCTCTAAAACCGTGAAGGAAAACATAGTGGAGAAACTGGCATGTCCAAGAATTAATCACAAAAATTCAAGGACAAGTGACGTCCACCAACCAGCACTGAGCCAGCGTGGTGGATTATGGCCCATACTCTATGGAGAAGGCCCATGTGTAATATTTTGTCTACGGTAAATAAACATAAGGTAAGTCATCAAATGGGAATAAAATTGGGTGCAAGTGGCGTAAATAGTGATAAAATGGCTAAACTGACATGAGTTTACGCTCAGTGACAGGCAATAATAAAATAATTTAGATGACAAAAACTGGAAAAAGTAGAGCAATAAAATTTTCGGAAAAACCTTTGTGCTGATCTTTTAAGTCTCATAATGCTTAGTAATTTCACTGGCTACTGGATGCCCTTGAAACCAGAACAATAATGCTTGCGCACTACTGCTTGATGGTAGAATAACTGGCAAAGCAGTGATACTAGGTCATCTCTTATGCTAGGTCATCGTGGCTTTAAGATCCTAGTGCGTTTTGAGTCTAGTTTGTGTTAGATCACCTGATATCGTTAAAATAATAAACCAGTGATTATGATTTCTCTGATATTAATTTCTCCTCCGATATGGTAGAAAATACACCAAGACTGTTATTAAGTAGTTCTAAAAAATTATATCGTCTAACCAACTGTGTAGATGATATGCAGATTTTTAATATGAACTGTTCCGTTCTGGATAAAAAAGAAAATTTTAGATTTGTGTCGATTATTATTTGCGATGGGTGGATTAGTCCATTCTCTTTATGAGAAAAGCTTGGGTTAGCGCTGGGAACGTGAGTGATGAAGATGGTTTCTACAACAAAGCAAAGCGCACTCCGCACTGTAGGTACGAAGCTACAAGTACATAGCCGGACACCGACAGCGGGTCGCGCGTCGTTACACGTGCCGCGTCAGAAGAGATAAGAACTATACGATAGAAAGAGAGGCGCTTTGTAGGTTAATATGACTGGTAGGTATGCAGCGCTACGCGAGCTGAATTGAATTTAATTGCGTCATAGCAAGAGTCGCTATTTGTTTAAATTTCTTTACGGAGTGATGCTTCTGTTCCTTAGTATTCTGTGATTATACTAAAACCATGGCTTTTAATGAAGTTACGCGCGTGACCATACATCTTGTTATTTTATGAAATCCTATAGCAACTTCACTTATTCGGAATCCTATTAATATTATAAATGTGAAAGTTTGTGAGGATCAATGGATGGATGGATGAATGGATGTTTGTTTCACACAAAATCTACTAACCAAATTTGATTACAATTGGCATGTAAGTCCTGGAAAGGAAACAGGATTCTTATTCCGGGCAAAACTGCGAGGTGTTTGGTCCTATAGCGTAAGCGTACAATAAATAGAATGGATTTAATTTGTAACCCACTGTAATAATTGCTACGTTTCAGTCATAACTCTGATTTATTTGTCTACCTGATAGATATTGACTCTAATACAAATTGGCGATATATTGTAAGCTGTTGTTAAGTATTTTAAAAACGCTTAAAAAAATTTAATCGCATTCATATATGGCTTCGACTTACGTTTCTTTTTTATTCTTCCAGTTTAGTACGAGATTGTAAACAACAATTTACTTGGCAGGCAAATGTATTTGTGTATACTCAATTAAGTGCTTTGTGTCATGCAAACTGATCGCAGTTATACCTGCTGAGGTTAGTAAAAGTGAAGTCAGCAAACTAACAAATTATGCATCGACATAATATCATAATTTACCTGCACTACAGCCCATTGTATCCTTAGAAAGTTGCCCATTTCTAGGCCACTGCATTGCCTGCACCGTGCATAAATTCTGTTGAATTAGCTTACCCTACTTTTTGAAGGTACCTGTGCTATCTGTGCCCACCAAGTGCTCACAATAGAAATCGTCAAATGAAATAATTTTGTGTGATCCAAACTCGGTCGTGTCGCTATTTTCTTATCTAGTGAATGTCGGGTAATCTGCATAATAAGAAAATTTAATCGTTTAAGAGCTCCAAAAATAATTACAAATTATAATTTTCCAGTCAATGAAGCACTTGTATCAAACAACCGCCACAGCTACCTAACCTCTATGTACTCAAACAAGATCCCAATACGTAAACAGCTCGTTAAGACTTAAACAATCAGAATGTCTTTTCTCCATTCATCAAGTTTTTACTCACCTTTTGGCAAATATACTTTCTTCGTTGTATTTAAAAACGTCTCATGTTACAATTGCGCATACATTGAGGACATTCTACGCACGACTGGCGTAGAATCCAGGTTGTAGATAATCATTTAAGAAATCAAAAGTGAGCCGAGACAGTCACGATACCGGGGCTCGGATGTTTGGAAACATTGATAGGAAGAATTGATACTTTAGATTTGTGATAAGACTCGTGATTGAATTCGCTTTGGCGTTTTGGCAAAGACCATTGTTAAACCGGAGAGTTCCATTGCTGGAAAATTTATCAAATATTTCAATTACTTACTGTTCTTTTTTCTTGCCTTTGTTTGGGCAATCCCTTTAATTAAAGCGTTAATTGTGTTCTACTTAATACTAATTACGGCCTATTTTGTAATATAGACGATTATTTCGTCCTTCTTTTTGGCTTATTGTGTTGTCACACTTGAGACAAGTTTCAATGAAAGCCAGAAGCTATAAACTGTGATCCGCTGAATATTTACATTCTGACAGACATTGTTCTATCAGCTAAACAAAGTATCATTGATTTTCTTTTTTAGATGACTCCTCATCTATCATTTGAGATTGAAGTTCAGATAACAACCAAAGCTTTCGCAACAAATAATCTATTGCTGTTTAACTTCCAAACGATGCATTGTTTCACATCGATGAATTCACATATTTTGCCGACAGTGCCAGCTTCGACGCCTTCAACACATTTATTACCTGCAGTAACAAAATACGTTTCTCACGTTTACTAAGAAAAGAATGACAGAAAGTAAAATTGCTCTACACACGTTTTTCTCGCTATCGTTAATCTTTATTTATGTGGTTATAAAAACAAGCTTGATTATTTTTAATATGTTTGCCAATTTGTATTTCGTAAAACAACAGGTTAGGTTTTCTCTTCACACGAAGTTATAACTGCATAATTGGAGGAAATCAAATCATTATTGCCAATCGAGTACCTTTAACTTTTATGTAATCTTGGCTTTACTTTGAAAAGGGTTATTATCACTTTATTTACGTTACGAATAACGATGCAAACGATAATGGAACTTAACCACTAAAATTAAAAAATACATTCTTATATTTGTCCAGAGGTAAATAGACTTAAACTTGAAGAGCAAGCTCCATTATAATAAAATATAGATTAATCAAAGAATTTCTCATATTATAGTTATGTTACTACAGCAATTCTCATTTACGTCTTACCTTAACGATCTAGGTACTAATTCTAGTAATCAGATTAATCTTTCAATAAACGCTATCTTAAGTGCGAATCTACTTTTAATACAATTCATAAAACTATGTTTACTTTCTCTAATATCCCACAAAGATCACGACATATTACACAAGAAAGTAAAGCTGACTAATCATATGCATTTTTTTTATTTCCAGCTCTTAGCACACTGGCGCGGCGGTCGTTAGCAGCTGAAACAAAAACGAAAGAGCTCCGTAGGAAATGACAGGACATTGGCATTTAATTTTGTCGCCTTTCTAGATACACTGGATCTTGAAAATTATGTAATTGATATCAATATCAGATATACACAAGTCAATTAAAATTTTCAAAGAAACAGATAGACGTCACATTCATGTTATGATTGCAACGAGAAATTGAAATCGAGATGACAGTACAGATAAAATTGAATGTACTTAATGAAGGTTATGTAACTTAAGAACATAATTTAAACGATGTAAGAAACTAGCGAATTGATTACAGTTTTGAAGAAGACAGTGCTTTTCAACAACTGTCAAATTAAATTAAATTATAGGCTTAAGAAAGCACCTACAATTTCCAGTCGACTGATATATAAAATTTGGATCAATAATATGTGAAATATAGAGAACAACACAATTTTAATGATTCTTTATATTTCGTATCAAAACGAGCAAAGTTTGCGAAATCGACGCATTATTTTAAATATCATTAAAACAAAGATATTGATGTGCTCCTTTTTGATTTAACAAGTAGCATCAGACAGTAATAATGCAATCTTCATAAAGAAATGTTGAGTAATAGAGCAGCAAATGGCTATTGGCTGTAATCATCTCGATGCTATATGGTCGTTGGGAAGAAAGCAAAAGTCATTCTTGATGAAGCTACAGTAACATTTACTGATGATCACAAACTTATATCTACAGGCAAAGAAGTTTAAACAACTCATTTTGATACCAATCGTAAAGACAGTAAGGTTGAGATTGAAACCGTGATTGGTAGAATACATTTTGTATCAATGTAACCTTTGCAAAGGTTAGACAAAAAATGATTCGGTAATGGAGACATTATAATTTGATAAGGAAAAAATGCTTTTACCAAAGCAATGGTTGTTTCCATAACAGAATAAGTTACGGCATAAAGGAAAGTGGTGCGAATGCAGATGGACTGGAATAGACGGACGGGGCATATTCTGAAAATGACGAGTGGAAGGCGAGACAAATGAAGATTTCTGGTAAGTGTTCACTTTTTATTGCTGCTTATATAAACTTTTTTCCTGGATTTCCTAAATTAGACATTATAGAAAGAATATCTCAGCTAAAAAAAAGATTAATATATTCCGTGAAAAGGAAAAGGAAGGTAGGTCTTTGCCCTGCAGGAGAATGATATGGGCTGAATATAATAACAATAATTTAATAAACTCTGCTATGTCTTGTCCCTCTAGTTATAATCTCAAGTATATAGAGCGAATGTGGCTCAGTGGGAGCTGGTGCAACTTTCCGACGCCTCCAAGTTCGAATCACGTTGGCCTCGTACTACTGACTTTCTTAAGTTATGTGTAGATTTCAACACTCGCTCTAAAATCGGTGAAGAAAAACATCGTATGGAAACTGGCATGTCCAAGAATTTATCACAAAAATTCAAGGACATGTGACATCCATCAACACGCCTTGGTCAAGCTTGGTGGATTATGATCCATACTCTCTCTACGAGGGAAGGCCCGTGTCCCAGCATTGGAAATGTAATGGTCTCAAGTATCTCTTTGCTAAAATCAAGTAAAATAAATATACTTTCGCATAATAATTATGATTTTTGTGTAAATTTTAGCATTATGTGGACAAGTCTTTTAGCACTTAGTCATAGTGGGTAGTTGCGAATTATAGCAAAAATGGCGTGGATTCTGAAACAAAAACTCCATAAATTTACAAAACATAGTCACGATCATGATCATGTAACATTTTGCTTGTTTTAAGACGTGATCGCTTTCGTCTGACGCTTTCATCGATTCCTTCTTTTTTTATAAATAAAAAAACTGTCAATTTTTGATGAAAAAGGGCTGTTACGTCAATGAAGCAAAAAATGAAGCCCATCTCGTTGGGCTTTTTTTCATTTAAAAATGTCATAATTAGCGCCTAAATAACAATGAATCCTAATAGTAAAAACAAACTACATTCATACATACATATATGACGATGACGATTCATCTCAAAGAGCTTGTCTTAGTTTTTTTTATGTAACTGAGTGATGAAACGAACAAGTTTTTGGCCTGATGGTAAGCGCCACGCTTGCCCATAACACTTGCTATGACATCCAGAACTTAGAACAACATAAATATAATGCGTAGCACTGCATCCATAAATTGCAGTGCCACCCAGAATTAAAAGCACTGCGTGGCACTGCATTGCGCTCATCACCTCGAGACATCAGATATTAATAAGTTTCATATATGCCCAGTAATTTCGCTAGCTATAATAGGTATGAGGCGCCACGCCGCGGCGGCGCGTTGCCGACTCCGCCGCCGCCGTAGAAATGGCCATTGGCGCTCATATCTAGGCTACAATGCCTTACAAACCGAAACCAAAGAAAACTAAATATTACTACCGGAACACAGTAAAACTTGCGGACTCCTGCTTGGCGGCAGAACAACTGGCAAAGCGGTGGTGGTGCCTACCCAGATGGCCTCTAGCATACGCGATACCTACCACGAGTGAGTCTTTATTTTATTTGGTGCGCAATAAAGTTTGATTGTATGTATCCTGCTAGACCAACTTTTCCTCGTTTTGATCCACATACACTATCTTCATCACATAATTTTCTGTCTAAACACATAGTTCGAGAAACATAAGCTTACTTGGGTCTTAAATAACTTAAAGCTTTATGTGAAAGAAATAGAGTTTCTTATCAATTTGTAGTTGAGCTGATCGTGGAATTTGATAGGCTTTGTCACGATTCATGCTAGTCTATCGCTTAGCAATCGTCGAGAAAGGGAGCGCTTGCGCTGTTGTGTGGAATCAAAATAAGCTTCGTACGTGCGGATTCAGAATAGGCTTTTTTTGATAAAAATAATATACTGATTATTTTATTTTATTTTGTTGGGCTAACAGCTGTTGTTACAAAACGTTTGACAAATTAATATAAGAAAAGCCAATTAAAAGCCTCTGCACATAACAATTAAATAGGAATGAAGAATTTATACAATTAAATGAAAAAAGAAATAAGAAGTGCGAGATGGCACCATGCAATGCCATTTACAAATTAGAACGATTAGGTAGTGATGACGTTAGGGCTGTATTCTCCGCAGCCAGACTGCTTGTGAATAGATCGATATTGGAATGCTCAAACTTCGAAAGCTTATTAAATGCTACAGAAGAACGTAAAACATATTTTTATTTATTTGTATTTGACATATTGTGCGTGTGAATAATTAATGAATTTGATGTTTAATGGTTATGTATTTTTTTAAATTAATCTTTGACATTTTCTGTACTAATTATATGCATGGGAGATTTTATTTCAATCAATTTAAATAATGTAATATTATGAAAATGTGTATTCCAGAAATGGTAAGACACGCAGAACTCTAAAAACATTTGTAAACCTTATTATGACCGTGTTTCCTACAAATAAATATCATTTCATTTCATTTCGTTTCGATTCGTTTCGATTCGTTTCATTTTGTTTCGTTTCGTTTCGTTTCGTTACGTTTTATTTCATTTCATTTCATTTCATAAGAGTTTCTCCGGTAGGTAGTGCGGGCGAAGGGTAAATGCAATAAGTTTTTAGGTCTGGAGTATCGAGGTGGAACATTCAAAGATATTTTAGCAATAAGGTCAAAAAAAGCTAATTATAATTGAAAAGTAGTTAATTAGTATTGTACATATTATTAACGGGATATTTACTATATTTACTATTTGTTTTGAGTTTTCGATAATTTCGGCAAAGTTACAAGCGCCATGATCACAAATTAACTGAAGTATTTGCGGGTGGATGGTTTTTTTCTAAGGGCAAACAAAACGTTCTACCCTCTTTCAGACTCGTTTATTATATAGACACGAAACAAAATGCTTGCGTTTTTTTTCTGTACACAAATGTTTGTCCTGTCACGGGTATCGAACCCGCGACTTAATATGAACTAAATATAATATGACTAATATAAACTGAATATGAGAATATTATAAATTAGATACCATATCTACCTGAGGTTCAGTTCATTTATACCTACCAGGTTCATTAGGAATATGAATGAACTAAATGATCTTTACAGATATATCGAGGAGTCACGTGTTAGTTCTAAAGGGCAAAAGCTTTTCGACTTTCGAAGGAAATCTCGTTTTGTCCATAATATCCTATGTCATAGTCATCATCATCATCAGTCCATTACGTTCCCACTGCTGGGACTCCTGTCCTCTCTCGAAGAGAAAGTAAGAGCCATAATCCACCACGCTGGCCCAGTGCGGGTTGGTGGATGTCACATATCCTTGAATTTCTGTCACGAATTGTTGGATATGCCAAAAATGATAAATATATATTTATCTGAATGATGAGACGAGCTGGTCATTTGCCTGATGGTAAGCAATATGCCAGCCCATAACAATAACAACACCACCCGGAACTTAAAATTCTGCGCGGCGCTGCACTGCGCTCGTCACTCTGAGACAATTAGCTGTTGAGTCTCATAATGCCCAGTAATATATACTAAAATAATACCTAGGTACCAAACTAAAAATATTTTATAGGATTCTTACGCATTGAGTTTATGTACCTACCTATGTAAGTTCCCAAGCATGTATGTACAGCTGGGCATCTCTCTTTATTAGTTTATTTTGGGTAGGTACTTACTTTCGCACATACGTACTAACCTACTTACGTAGGTGCATATATTAATTGGTTGGTAGGTATGTACGTATATGTGGGTAAGTATCAATATGTCATAAGTATACGTACTAACATTACCTATATGTAATTATAGGTACCTAAGTATCAACGTTCGACACGTCTATGACTCTGACAGAGAAAACTTCACAGAAAAATCTTTGTTACGAGAAAAATCGAATCGTAATGTTTGTAATCCAATCAAATCTGTTTTATTGCTAAGGAAAGTCACTATTGGATTTTATTCGCTTTCTTTGTAATTTACTTTTATTTCTGATACACATTTATAACGTACGACATTATAATTAACTTCTGTAAGTATGTCCGTAAAATTATAAGAAGCTTTTTACGTTATGAAACAATAATTATTAATTACTTGCTTAGCAAGTAAGTATTGAAATCTTTGCAACTAACGGGTTTATGTTTAACATATTAATACTTAATTTTTAATTAATTCTTACGAATACACATAGTGCAAAATAAATAAATACTTAATATTACAATTTTGCCATAGTCTTATAAACCACTACACAATAATTCAGAATAACGCCATCTATTGCGCTTTTAAAGAAACTTTGTTGCTAGCGTCATCTATCAACGAGTAGCTAAAGCTGGTAAATGGCATGCATTCTAAATGCTAAGAGAAAGTGTTTTCAGTCATTCTTAATAGATGACGCTATAGGAGCTACGCCATTTAAATTTGTTTGTGAACGTAAGTACTACAACTTAGTAGGATATTATTATAGGTAGGTACTTCGTTTGTAGTGAGGAAGTTTCGTTCTTAGGAAATGTCGGGTGCATTATTGAGAAAATAAAAACGGCATATTTGGATTTTTGGAAAAAGTACAGTCTGGCAGTAAAAGTAATTTCTTAAAAAACATAGACATTCGACTCTATTTTTTTTTTTTACACTTAATAGAAATATGTTTGGCCACTATCTCGCCTGATGTGAAGCGATGATGTGGCCTAAGATAGAGCACATAGATCTAGAGAGAGACAGCAGTTGAGCGGCTGCTCAGACCCGTCTCCACGTTTCCCACCGGAATGATTCCCCCAAAGTAAAGCCTTTACCATGCAAACTGCTAAGGAGTGGAACGCTCTGCCGGCCGCGTCTTTGTTCCCAAACAGCTACAACATTGGTCTCTTTAAGTCTAGAGTGAATAGGCACCTCATGGGCAAGCGTGCTCCACCTTAGGCCGTATCTTCGCTTTCCATCAGGCGAGATGTCGTCAAACGTATGCCCATTTACCAATAAAAAAAACCGCATCAAATCGAAAATTCGAAAATTTTGTTCCTACATTTTTAACTGATGCTGATATCGTTCTGCCAGTTAGACATTATGAAAAACTGTGATAATACGTAAATAAATAATTTGGATTTTAGAACAAATTGTAATTTGATAATTAATTTTTAGAAAAAAACAAAAACCGACTTCAATGTATCTTCGAAGTCCAAGGTCACATATCGATGAAATTTATATGGGACCACTTTGTAGCTATACTGAACCCAACGCAAAAAGAATTTTCCAAATCGGTTCATGAATGACGAAGTTCTGAGGGAACAAACATAAAAAAAATACATCCGGATAGAGAACCTCCTCTTTTGTTGAGGTCGGTTAAAAATGTACTTCACTACACATGTGAGACAAAATAATTTGTTCAACATACGAAAGGTGCCGTGGCGATGGCGGGCCGAACCTCATACCAGAGCACTTTCGAAGCTATACTTGAAAACTGCTGAACGGATTTTAATGTGGGGTCAGATCTTGGTAGCATTAGTCCCAATTTAGTTTATAGGAGTATGTTATAAGGTTGGGTGACGAAGAAACAGCTTGACCTTCTTAGTAGTGCCAAAGAAAACTAAATATTACTACGTAAAGAAGC
Source organism: Petrophora chlorosata (assembly GCA_951640565.1). NCBI lineage: Eukaryota > Metazoa > Arthropoda > Insecta > Lepidoptera > Geometridae > Petrophora > Petrophora chlorosata. Next base: position 15,559,237 of record OX621202.1, on the reverse strand, counting down.
GACACTCCCCCCCCCCCCAATTTGTCGTCACCCGCAACAAACCGATGAAAAAATGGGCAATGCCGTGCTTGCGTCACTTGGTTGTCACCGCTCGCTACAAATGACTAATGAGTGAGATTCAAATGTTTATTTAATATGTGCAATCAATAGATGTTATTTGAGGATGTTATGACCTTTTTGGATGACGACGACGACTTGCTTTACAGACGTAAAGCAGGCCGGCTGACTATTTGACTTTGACATATAGACGAAACATATTGAGAAAAAGACGGAGAACGGCTGAAGACGGTAGAGCTGACGGTGGAGGTGACCAGGACCTGACCTGACTAACGGAGGTCTGCCTATCTCTTCTAAAATGATTCGTTATTGTTCTGTGTATGGATGCAAAGATACCACTTACACAAATAAGAATCAAAGATTTTTTGGTTTTTCGCGTCTCCCAGCCAAGCGATAGTGGGTATGAAAGAGAAACATTTAGGTTGCTTACGTATAGCGTTGTTCTTGTTGCACTCGATTCGTATTAGCTCATCCCTAAAATAATTACGCACACACACAAAACGTGTGCGGACAGGCCGGTGCGCCAGTAGTAGTACTAGACAGTTAGCTCGGCGAATTTGTATGGAGTGTCGGGGGTCTGGTAGTACGTGCTCTCATATAGGTAGGTACTGGAGAGGTTTTGCAATATTGGTCTTGGAAAAAATAATACAACGGGCTTCTGTCGTCCACGTGTAGGAAATCGCATGAAAAAGCTAGTTGAGATTATGAATGTAAAAATCGCAAAGTCTTAAGAGGGAACGGCACGCTGAAATTTTCATACAAAAAGAGAAAATTTTCATACAAAAAGTTTTTCTACCCATAAACATCAACCAAATTGGATGGAATTTGGACATGTAAGAGATGTTATCATTATTGAGGTTTGTAGGTTTTTATTTTTTCGATAATTCCTATAGAATTTGAAAAAATGGATCCAAAATCACGATATTTACCTACTCGAAATTTTTTTTTGAAGTTTGGTAGCTGTTAACTTTAAAAATAGACATAAACTTAGAAAAAGGAAAACCTACAAAGCTAGTTCATTCTCCATTTAAGAAATTGAGACCAAAATTTACAAATTTGGTTGAGATTTAGTGTGGTAGAAACGTTTTCTCCCGAAACGCTAATTTTAACAATAATCTGAAGTTGATACGAACTTAGTTAAATAATAATAATTATTATTATTATTTAATTAATTTATTTCATTTAATTTACGCATTTTCTGTGAGACCGTAAACCATTATTCAAATACCTAGTGCTCGCTGGCCGCGGCTGTGACATATCCTCTTACAGCGAATAAGATTTTTATTTGCATAAGTAGTTTAAAGGTAATTTTTGAATCCATTGTCTCCCGTACTAGTTGAAACTATGTTTCGAGTGCCAACGGTGTTTAGGTGTTAACATAGACATAATATGCAACATTACAGATTTAACTTACATTTTTATCGTTACAAATGGGTATTATGCAATTTAAAAAGTGACAGTGATTAAGTCTTAAATATTTTGTAATAGTATATGATATATAACCAAAATATACAACAGTAAACACTAAACATTATAGAATTTCAAAATGCATACATTTATTTCATAAAGCTATGGCTGGTTAACTTTCCTTGCCCCACAAGATCCTGAATTCTTTATATTAAAATTCACCTGTTTTTCTCTAAACAAAGTCTATACACTATGTCAGTTCGCGTGCGTAAGTCGAAGAGATTCACACTGTTCCAGTGACTGGAGAGAAATAGTTTAATCTATCTAGTTCATAATTGATATAAAACGGCTAAGACTCACGGTAAACGTCGAAATTACTCCGACTAGGTTTCGGACATTTTAGAAGTCCTTCTTCTGGGAGTTATGAGATCAAGCCGTGGCGTAGGTCGCGAGCGCTCGCACGTAACTGGCGGCGCGTGCGCGGCTCTGCACGAAGAACTCCCAGAAGAAGGACTTCTAAAATGTCCAAAACCTGGTCGGAGTAATTTGGACATTTACAGTGAGTCTTAGCCGTTTTATATCAATTATGAACTAGAATAACACTCACGAAACTTTTCAAAATCTATCTAGTTGACTGACTGCATAAGTATCTGGAAGAATCACCTCATAGCGATAAGAGCGACTATATTTTAAATGCAAACATAAATTGTTGTATAAGGCAAATTGAAAGTTGTGTGAGCGAATTGTGTCCTTTTATACTTATACAATATGTACAAGAGATATTATATTATAGAGATACTTAATTATCTCCTGATACCTATTTTAATAATTATCTAGTCCTAGCATAGTGTTTTAAAAAATAATATGAATTCGTTTAGATTCAACAACTTGAAAATGAATTCCATTTGTGCGATCAGCGTGACCGAGCTAAACCATAATTATGAAATTTGGAAAGGTAAAGTGCAATACAGTATTCCTTTAAATAAAATTTGAAATAATTATTAAAAGGCTAGATTTTACACAGGCGCAGGAGTTTTCATACTAAGAAAACTCATATGCCTGTGCATAAGTATATGTACATAGACACTTGTAGTTGTAATAGACCGGTTAGTTAGGCGGCGGTGCGTTCCCTAAAATATATTCGCTGCGCCAATAAGGCCAAACTCGATTTTGAAAATCTCCTCAATTAATAAGTTATTGAACTTAAAAATGAAATAGCACTTAAACTTTTTTGGCAATCTGAAAGAAAGGAATGAGTTTATTCCCTACACAAATTCACACATATTTACTTAGTTTAAAAATTTAAAAAATGACAATAAGAATAATTTCAGCGTTGTTCTGTTTTCTGTTTATAGTACTGAGTGATGAGACGAACAAGTAGGTCGACTGATTTATTATCAGCACTGATTTATTTATTATAAGCACCACGCCTGCCCATAACAATTGCAGTGCTACCCAGAACTATAAATACCATAAAAGCGCTGCGTAGCACTACTCACCACTACACACACTATTCAGCGTACCCCTTTGTTCAAACTCAGATAGTAGTTGAAAAATAATGTTTCAGCGGATTTTAAGAGGTACACATAAAAGAACAGCTTGAAAAAAATAATTGTAACAAACAAATACATGAGCATTTGGGTGTTGTAATACCTGGGCCCTAATTCACTATGACAACTTGGCGATTCCTTGCTTCGAAATCACGTCGATTTCTTCATTAATAAACGACATCTCTATGACGCATTCATATATTCATACAGGTATATGAAGCGTCATAGAGAATACAAATTTTGCAGATGTCGTTTATTAATGAAGCAATCGACGTTTTCTCGAAGCAAGGAATCGCCAAGTTGTCATAGTGAATTAGGGCCCTGTTCTAAAGAATTCTAAGGATAAGGATATACGTAATCTTTGTGCTCGGAAACCAAAGCCATTCTAGTAACTGGTTCCAGCCACTATTCCACTGTCACTCGACCTAGCCCATACACAGTTAGGGAAGTAGCACGCAGCACCGTTACCGTGGCAGCTCGTCAGTCGGTCGGTACGTCTTGGTGAGATCGTGCGTACGTATCTCAAACGCGTAGTGGTTGTTTTTTTAGTTAACGGTAAGTTGTTTTTTTATGCGTATTTTTTAAGTCAGGTTTAAATGGTAGATGATTATTGGGTGGTCTGATACTTTCATAGCGATCAATGTTTGCAGGGGTAGTTTTTGAAAATGCCGCATAATTAATTACCTGTAATATGAATTTAATGAATAACACTTGAAAATTCTTTTATGTGTTACAAATGGTTGTTATTGTTAAATCCCCCAATTTACCAAATTACTAAGAAAAAGCAAAGGAAGGCAACCATGCATACTAATAAAATCTAGAACCACCCTGTATTATCCTGGTAATGTGTGGATGATTATAGAACGAATACTTACTTTGTCACTATGTTACTATGTGTACTTACTTTTCCTCTCCATCCAAAGGTTGCCTGGAAGAGATCGCTTTTAGCGATAAGGCCGCCCATTGTAACACTTTCTTTAATTGTTTTTTATGTAATGTCTGTAATTTAATGTTTGCAACAAAGCGTTCATCTATCTATCTAGCTAACTATGTTTAGTTTCTAGAAATACTTGATAACTACTACTATCTTAAAATAAATAAATCTTAGACATGCATTCCGCAAAATTGTACAACATCCGATATTTCGGCACTTTGTATGCTTCATGAAGTGTGTCAAAAGAAAATAGAGGACACACGAGTTGTCAGTAAAGTTGAAATATAAGGAACGAAGACGGACTAAACTAAACTTAAAGACAAAACAAAGAAAAATCATATGTGTGGACAAAATTTTAAAAAACCTATTTTTAATACTGGTACAGAAGAAATAGGTGAAATTAAGAATGTTATAAATAAAATGTATAAACTAAAAAACACAATTACAAAACAAAGTAATAAAATAATGATTCGTATTTATTAATCTTTCTGAGAACAATAGATAAAGTTTAAACTTAGAGGCACCGTTTGAACGATGGTTAACATAAGAAAATGTATGATGCCTTTTTATCGTATGCTGAAACTCTGTATTCTCCGATTTTTTCGTATGTTTTCCTCATATATTCATTATTTAAGTAAAAGTTATCACATGTCTGCAGAATTGTACGTGTTCCTCGTTCGTTCTACACGCCACCTGAGAAATTCTTGACATTGCACGAGAGAAAGGGTAGAATCTGAATGTAGAGCTGTGAATCATTTCTCATAGGTCCATAGTCCTTAAATTTTCTGAATATTTCTGTCTCTCTCTTACTCTTTCTTTTGTTTAGATAATATTATTATCGTAAATCATTTTTATATCTGTTTCACAATTGATTATAATCACCTTGGTTTAAACATCTTGGAAGTATATAATTGTAACCTCAAAATAGTAAAATTCTAAATAATAAAACTGTTCCACTATTAGAATTTAATGTGGCACTTCAGAAATTAAGATTAAGAAATTTCTGAGATTGTACAGCTAATTGTCTCAGGGTGAAGAGCGCAGGGCAGCGCCGCGCAAGGTTTTGCAAAACAAAGTTCTGGGTGGTACTGTTACTATAATGTGCAGGTCTATTGCTTACCAATAGGTGAACGACCAGCTCGTCTCGTCATTCAGTTACATAAAAAAAGAAACGTATTCTTAATTTTGTAATTGCCAAAATTGGACACATTACCCATATTAAAGCACACACAAAAGTCCACTGATTAGAATGTAGAATTCATCGCCGTAGTCGAAATCTGCATGGATGACATTATTATTATAGTTGAATTCAAGTTCAATGATTTCGTAGATATATGCTGCTCTATTGAGAGTCAGTCCGTTAGCCTTATTTGGCACATGTGAAGGATCTTTACGTCGACTTGCAAATCAAATTTTCATGAACGTGCGCAAAGTTACTGTAAAATACTACAAATACCGTTGTGTTAACGAAAGTGGAAGAAAGGAAAACGTTTAAAAATATTACAGTTAACTCTTCATAAATTATCAGGAGTTGTATAGCCTTCCTAAATTCTATTATACAGCGCTTATTTTATAAAGTAAATAATATTATAGGAGGACGTTGGCATGGCAAATCTTAGTTTAGGTACCAACTACTCTCTTTGGTTTGATAATTAAGCTTATTATTAAAAACACTAATCGTTTATACCTAAGCTTGAGTTTGTAAGGATCATAATAAATTTCATTTCATTTCAGTATGATTCATTATATCTAATTTGCGAGATATATTTAAAAATTGCAAGCGCAGTATTTGATACTACGAACATTTACAGATTGAATTATATTTACTTATGTGAACTTGTTTATCGATGGGTTGGTCCCTGCCACTTCAAATCTCAGCCTGCTATGTAAATCGAGTGAAAAGGTTCGAACCTTTTCTGTGTCATCAGACTCATCAGTACCGTTTTAATTTTAAATCATGTATCCACATCCATAACTCTGGTCATTATCACATTAATAACAGCATATTTAAACAAAACAGACTGGTTTATATGTTCTACAGTTGTGAAAGCGCCCTCTGCAGTTCTGTAGTCAGTGGGCAGTGTTGTGTTTCAAGTATTAAGGTTACTTTCGCTGGGTTGGGATCGTTAGCACTAAACTTTAAGGGCACTTTCGTTGGCACTTTAAGGTTCTGCAAATCAGGACTTTCTGTAATCTCAAGCATGAGAAAGTTTGATTTTATGTTTGATATGGTCTTAACTCTCGGTTGTAAATAAATAATTAGAATAGTTTTATTGGGATGTTAAGTTGTAGGCATTGGTTTAAGTGTAATGTTGATTATTTTTATATATTGCCTTTTGAAGTTTCTATGTCTTCATAAATACCTGTTTGTCTTCTTCTATATATTTTGGATAAGCAATAATACAAATAAAGCGAGGAAGTTCTAATCTTTATTGTTAATTTATAATATTATCCTCACTTTTGTTTTCTTATAAGAATGAAAGGAACATTAACACGGATCATCGCAAAAAATATTAAAAGAAAAGCTCAAAAACATAAACATTGAAATTTCATTATCAAAAACTGTACTAGATTTCCAAAACAAGGAACTGGACTCATCACTAAGGCCTTTCGAATGGTAACTCGGTTATTGAACAAAAGTCTTCGTTTAAGGCCAACGGTGCCAATTGCGAGCAGAATACACTACAACGGTACTTTAATGGTTCTAGACAATAACATGGCATAGATTTGATTTAATCTTTGAGCACATTTTCGAGTGAATCAGACGCTTTCGTGATAGTAATTTTGTTGATATACTTTAGGTAAACTGAGCGAATCAGTCTGTTCGAATTTTAGCCTAATGGATGGGATAATACTAGTTTCCTTATATATTAGTCTCTAAGAGTATAAAAACTAAAAAATAATGGATGGGATAATACTAGTTTCCTTATATCTCTTAGTCTCTAAGAGTATAAAAACTAAAAAAAATGATTTTTCGTGCAATATACTCTATAAATTAGATTTTTATGACTAAAATGAAAGACGTAATACCTAGCTGTAATATAAAATAAATGTCGTTGTCTATGTCGAAAGTAATTGTAACAGATTTGATTATTTACAATGCGTAACAAGTAAAGGATACAGCTCAACCCATTAATTTGTCAAATGGTACCAGAAGTGGTGTAACAACACTAACACCACAATTTAGGAGTTTTACCCTTAATTGTTTTCTTCAATTGTAGGCCTTAGCACTGGTGTTATACGTATGATAGTTGCATCAAAAAAATCGAGGGATGTCAAGCATAAAGTGACATAAAGTGGAAAGTGTTTCCGTCTGCGATGAACCAACGGTATTGCACACAAATTGTCATGTGTTCGAAGCTGACTATTACGGTGTCTAATGTCTTGCTTATGGTTCTCTTTCATGGTAAGGAATGTACATATGATTCCTTATTGCATTAAGTTGTTAGGTTCATAATTTGTATTATTGCTCATTTCTTTTATTTTAAAGTTGTTGGTTGGTTACTTTATGTAAGGTGCGAGTTTAAATAAATTAAGGGAAAGATTGACGTTGAGCATTTGATTGATTATACACTTTTTAATGAACATTATTATCATGATGGAAGAAGGAAACGCCAAATTATACTCTGCCTTGTGTATGTTTGATACTTTTTTCTATTGCAAGTGCAATAAATTGACAGATTAGTTAATGATGAGAAGTTAAATTAGGAAAAGGGGGTTGCACAAGGAAGTGTTTTAGGTCCTTATTGTATTTTAAGTAAACAATACCATTTTAAAACTTTTTATTATTTCATGCATTTGATATTACTTTGTTGAACGGTATTATTTTTGAATAAAACGAAACTCACTTTGATTTCAATATTAAAGGTTTTCCTTAAGCCCCTACGATCAAGTTGGAAAGTCGCGATCCCAGGTTCCAACAAAAACAAGAACATGGGTAGAAATGGGAACGAATGCCGACGCGCACGCGCTTGCAGTTATATCATTAACATAATAATCGTGCAGTGAGTCCGGTAGCTCGTGTCACAGGCTGAAGCGAAATTAACAAAATTTAGCGATATTAGCAAATATTCTGTCCATCAATCGTGAACCTATATCGTGGCTTCACTATCATGAAACTACGTAGATAATGCTTATGATGTGCCATTAACAATTTTTATCATCGTTTGCTCTTCGATCGCCTGCGTTGGTGGTGGTAGGGTTTGGGCCTTGGTGTGGTCCCTATTGCTCATGTGGAAACGCACGGGGACATCTACCACCGGGGAACAGGCTCGTTTTTGTAGGTTAAATATAGCACACACATTTCAGTAAAGTTGCAATGCTCACAATTGCCATAATGTAAAACAACGTCTTAAACTGCTTAAATATGATAAAGTAAAAATATATCATAAAAATCCTTAAAATGATGTCTCTCTTGGTACAATTGTCATAGGAACTAATAAACTGCTTCACTAGTGCAAAAAAAAGCTTACTCTAAAAGCTTCTCTCTTAGACACGGTGTCAACGCACCTTCTAAGTAGTGATTAAGTAGTTGAATGTTACGGTCATGTTAAACTTAATATGCACTTGCGTATCAGGAAACGATAAACTAGTCTTCTCTTAGGATGAGAACAAGTGGAAATAATAACGAAAAAATGAGCCGCAAATATTCTGTACGACTTTCATAAAGATCTTCTTGTTTCAAAGAAAAACTATATTAGTGGGTAGTTCTTAATTTTTCGTAGTTAATTTGTACGTATACTATCGAAATCTGGATCAAACTAAGCGGTGGAGCTAGTATGTTTAAGGGATGAACCTGTAAATAAGTATTATGTAATTTTCATTATATTTTGACCAAATAAGTGCATAAGATAGACCTTGAACCTAGAAAAGGTTTAAGTGACGGATTAAGACAAATTATAATATAACCAGAATCAAAATCATGACAACAGATTAATTATCATACCAGTAACTATAATTATTATTAAAGTAAACTGGAACTTTAGCGAACACAGCAAAATAATAATAGGTACGCTGCTAGTAGTACATCCGTAGTCAAGAAACAAGTGACCATTAATGTATAAATACATTAATGATCCGTTATTCACTATTTACAAAACTCCTGCCAACGGAGAACTCATCATTCTTGCATTTACCTACTTTTAAACTTGATTACAATATCGACGGAAGAAATTCGGTCAGTAGCTGCACTGATGCATATTTTATTAATGAATGGGTTCGACCAACGTTGCTGTAGCCATTAATTAAACTAATTAGAGGTTTACTTTCCTACGAAAATGAAGTGTTTCAGAACAGCATGCTGAATAATATTTACTTGAAAAATAGTTGACAGGACATTTTACTTGTGACATAAAGAAAAGATTCGGCTCTTGTTTTTCAATTTGATTGCATCATTTACGGATGAATCTTACTTCATCATTCATCATGGAGTAAAAAAAATGTATCGTGTTTAGATTATCTCCACGATAGAACGTATTCACCAAAATCTGTCACAATTGAAAATACAACCACCTTAACCTTGTTCCAAAATAAATCTTTTTTACAATCATTTCATCTTCCAGGAAAAAGATAACCTCAAAATACTTAAGGACATAAGGACATCCAAAAAGAAAGTTCGAGCAACTTCTTCAGAACTGTTTACTGACATAATGATTCCTACATATCATCCCAAAAATAAGCAGTTGTAACGGAACCTAAAAACCCAAAAAACCGGTTCGAAACCGGGTCAGTAATGCCACACATAAGTAAAAAATACCAGTTGGCGGTCATGGCCGCTCGGTCATTCACCTTCATCCGCTCTCTGTTGATAACTTCGCGTAAACATTGAACATCGACGGTAATGCTTGGAAAAACCAACCGCAAGTAATATGAAGTCATCAATGTATACAAAACTTTCTTTTTGTCGGAATAATTGGATTTATTGAGACAGGATGAGGATTCGAAAGTGCTCCTTAAATTGAGGACATAAGGATATAAACTTCATAATTAACAGTTTTCTGTTTTTACAGTTCAAGAAATCTACTTAGTGAACAAGAAAATAAACTATATAAAAATTTTATAACAAAAAAAAACTTCAATTCTGATAATTATACCTTCGCAGTCCAAGGTGTGATTATCGATGAAATTTATATGGAACCATGTACTATACTGAACCGCAAAATAATTTTCTTGATTAGTTTATAAATGAAGGAGTTCCTAAGTAACACACATAAAAAATATATACAATAGAATTAAGAATCTCCTCCTTTTAGTAAAGTTAAAAATATACGTCAAGTTATTATATAGATGTATGAACAATTGTAGGTAGTCTTATACTGCAATGAATACTAAACACATTTAAATAAATAATTTATTCGCTGGAATTATGCGTAGCCATAAAAAGTTAATACAAAACTTGTAAAGAGAAAGTTTGGTGGTGTTTAACGCATGATTCATCAAAACAAACAATTTAAACAAAGGATTAAAAGCGGAAACCGCAAAACCACTAATAAAGTATTCACCACGTTTTTGTGACGAAGCACAATTTTTAATTTTTCATACGTATTATTATTTTAGAGATACCATAGTATAAAAACAATTCATCATTATCAGCCCATCACATTTCCACTGCGATGAGAGAGAGAGTAAGGGCCACAATCCACCACGCTGGCCCAGTGCGGATGGGTGGATGTCACATGTCCTTTAATTGTTGTGATCATTGCTTGGCCATGCCGGTTTCCTCACGATTTTTCCTTTACTGTTTTTAGAGCGAGTGTTAAATCCGCATATAACTTACGAAAGTTAGTGATGCGGTGCCGCAGGATTCAAACTCGGGTGCGTCAGATCGAAGTAGCATGTGTCAGAAAACTGACCCACACTCGCTCTTGCAAGCAATTACATTCTTGATCATGCTAATTATTCCTTTAACATGTGCAGTAGAATAAATAAAGGTGATACGACATCACATAGATACATTTTACAGGATTCTTAGTTCTGTCATATGCGTTTCTTGTTTTTCAGATAAAAATACAAGATTCGCAAGAATTTTTTTTTAAATATAAACCTTTCATAATTAATTATTGTGATAAATTTACCTGAGTAACGGGTTTCCTCTCAAGTCAGGTTAACGATTATTTAACGGGAAATACATTTCCATCTCCTACCGTTTTAATAATTATATATTTACCTTTTATGATGTGAATTAATAAATGTTTTTCTCTTTTACAGGTACATACAGCGTTCAAAATGACGAGGAGAAAAAGTGCAAGTTTAAAATGGACTTTAGTTGTATTAGTAGTTATAGTTTGTCCGTGTGTTCTTTCGCGACCTCAAGACACAGCTACAAGTAGTATCAAAACAGAAACCACAACAGAAAACTTGATAAGGTATAGATATATTAATGATAGGTTAAGGAATAGCAGTACTAAGTTACCTATAGTCATTAGTTCTTCTGAAACTGCGAGGTTCATAAATCTTGAACTACTTACTAAAAATAAAAGCAAAATTACTAATAATTGGGACCAATATGATCCAACACATACTTCTAATATAAAAGGTATAAATCGAACCAGTCGTCTAATCAAAGGTGTAGTTATAAAAGATATGTCTAAAAATAAAATCAAAAACAATAATAATATACGAAAACCCAAACCAAATCTAAAACCAGCAAACGAAATAATAGTTCCGCAAATCAACTATGAAAAACGAAAACCCGCTATTAGGAAAGTATTGACCAAATGGAAAGACGAAACAAGATATGAAGATTTAAGCTTCACATACGAGACATCTACTTCAGATGAAACTGATCCTACTAGTTTTGATAATTTGGATGATCCTAACAAGTTTTCAAGTACAGAAAGTACGAAAGACCTGACCATTTCGAAAAAACGGCATCCTTCAAAATACTATACTTCTGTATACAAACCAGTTAACGAATATTCTGAAGAAGCTCACGTCTATTCTACAAATGTCCAAATAGTAGATAAATATCCATCGCAATCTACATATATGTACACGAACCGCCCAAGTCCAACACCAGAAATCACAAATGTAGGCTACCCAAGACCTTGGCAGCAAAATCCCCATGTTTATAGAAAACCTACGACTCAAAGACCGGTGCAAGTGACCAGGCCGATAAATTACAACTATCATAATCCAGTAACATCCCACCCCAGTGATTATGAGGTCACGACTTTTCAACCTACGTCAGCGTATACAGAGAAAATAGTTATACGACCGGAAGAGTATAGCGGTTCAAATGACGACTGCCCAACCATATACTTAACTTTAAACAACACCTTTCAAGGTCAAGCTAAAGAAGCGTGTCCTGATTTAAACATAGCTGTCAACACTAATGTTATAAATAAAAATAATGTTATAGAATCAGATGAGGATGATGATTCTGATAGTTTATTCCCCAACGCATTTGGTTTGCCACTAGGTGATGATTCCAGTCCTGACGACTCTGCTGCAAATGACTATTTTGACTCCAATGAAAACCAGGGTCAAGGCGAAAGTGCTTCTGTTGAAGGTACTGAACTGGCAAACTATAATGCAGCTAATGCTATACAGAGTGAAAGTGCTGAACCAGGAAGTTCGTTTTCCCCGTCGTCACCAATATCAGCCCTTACTAAACCTGGTCGTCCTCACAAAGATGATGACGATATTTTCAGTTTTTCTTCTCTAGTTAATTTTTTCCGGCCCGCAATAAAAGCCTTAGGTTGGCTGACAAGTATAAATCCATTTGCCGTCGGTCTTTTCCCGATATTTTTAGCCCCAATTGCTTTCTTGTTTGCTGGTTCAGGAATAGCAGCGCTGTTTTCGCCGTGGTTTTTACCACTAGGTAGAGAGGCTCCAAAGATAGTTCACGTGTACCGCCCGTACTGGCATTGGGATGATACAATCAAAACGTGGTATTTGCACTCTTTCCATGACAGAAGATGGCAGTCCCCGACCAGAAATAGCAAAGAGGAAAGAGAAAAAGGTTTAGTGACACCAACATTGTTCGGGCAATTAAAGAACTGGATCTTAGGCACAATAAAAAAATTAACAGACAGGATGCAAAATAAAACGACTGTTACAGGAAATAATAGAAAAAACAAAAGAAAGAAAAGAGAAATCTGGACAATACGTGTGAAATAGTGTGAATAGATTTTTTTAAATGAATAATTTTCTACTTTAGAACTGGGAACGTAGGTGAATCAAATAATGAAAACGCCTGATAACTAATCATAAATGTACTTCGAAAGCTAAAGTTACTTTATTTTCTCAGTGAACCGACTTTAAATGCCCTTTTTTAGTATTTTTAACCGACTTCAAAAAGGAGGAGGTTTACAATTCGACGGTATGTTTTTTTTTTGTGTGTTTGTTACGCGATATCTCCGCCAATTATGAATTGATTTCGATGATTCTTTTTTTTATTGGTAGGTCATGCTTCAGAGGTGGTCCCATATACAATTTTATCGAAATTCATTCAGTACTTTTTGAAAAAAATAGCAAAAACAAAAAATATAAGTTTAATCTTCAAGTCGGTTCTTTTTTTTTTTGTAACCGACTTTCTAAAGGTGGAGGTTTGTATTCGACTGCTTCACCTAAGGTTGACTTCCGGCGAGGGAACTCCTTAACGGTGAATAGTACAGACACAACATTTTTTAAATGGATTTAACCATAATAGCTTGTTCTTAATTCCATCATGACATGGCTGATACACCCAGAATTGACTTCCGGCGAGGGAACTCCTCAACAGAGAATAGGATAGACATGATTTTTTTTTGGAAATGCATTTAATTGTGATAGCCTGTTTTAAACATCGTCATGATGTGGCTGCTAGATCATAAAAGCTTGTCTTTTTAAGTTAATAAACTTTTTAAAACTTTTTAAGTTAATTTAATTAAAACTTGTTTTGCACTAAAAAGGGAAAAATAAATTATTTTTCAAAAAAAACTAAACCGACTTCAAAACCACAAATAGGCACTCAAAAGTGAAAAATAAATTAATATAATTATCATAAGCGCTACCCACTCATATATTTGAAGTCGGTGCCAGCCAAGTCTAAGAGGTAATAGATAGATACTACCTACAAGTAGTACTTACTATATACATAGTATTTATCTGCTACCTATTAGACTTTAATGGCACCGACTTCAAATATACGAGTGGGTAGCGCTTATGATAATTATATTAATTTATTTTTCACTTTTGAGTGCCTATTTGTGGTTTTGAAGTCGGTTTAGTTTTTTTTGAAAAATAATTTATCTCTTACACTTTCTTGGTACCGACGGTATTGGTACAGCCCACCTAAATAAAATAAAACGTCCCACGTCCTGGATGGCTGGTAGAAAATGCTACCTGACATTAAGTCCTCTATGTACACTGCTTTGCGCTAAGTAAAGTAAAGTATAAGTAAATAAATAGTAAGAATATTACTTAAATATAGTGCGGCGTTAGGGTAGTAATCCCACTGCCCGCAGGTAGTAGTCTTTAGGGGTGAGTGAAAGACAAAGCTTAGTACCACATCTTTACTGTCCATAAGGTCACATAGCCGCACAATATCTGTATCCACAATGGTGATAACGGTGGTAGCACTGAGCACTGGCCTGAACACTCGCAAGCGGGTACGTCGAGGCAGCTGCTATCCATCCGTTAGGTGTTGAGGTGTGGCGCAGCGGTGGCGGTTCGATTCCGCGGCAGGTACTCGCGCGGCAGCGTATGAATTCAGCTCCAGTGTTCAAGTAGTAGCAGTAGTTATAGTCCAGTAGAAGAATCCTGGAACGGAGGATAGCATTAGGGCTGACCCCTTACATCAGCTGTCTGCCAAGCTACGGTAACCGCCGCGAAGCTCAAGGCTCAGTGACAGTGCTGCGAGTGAATAGTTCGCTATTTAAAATAACGTTAGCAGTCAGCGTAGAAAGGCAGAACAGCGTTTAAAAACAGGAATACATTGCTACAAGCGCTAATATAGGTAGACGGTAGGTATTGGCATTATGGTAACTCACCCTAGAGGGATTCCAGACACTATATAGTTCGTGACGATTATTTTTATTTAATTTAAATCACTGCAGTACATCCGTGCTTCGAGGCTGCAAAATGCGTTCTGTCGAAGCGCCGGCTCGACTGAGCTCCTCGCGAGTGCCACAGAGTAGTGCGAAGTAACTAACCGGTCTTAGCTGTCCAAGCGTTCCGTATCGCGCGTTGAAAACCTTTTAGAGCGTATGTAGTAAATATTATTGATATTATTTTTTTATAAAATGTAGTTTTGATTATTTTCTGAGGTTAAATTATTAAAATTTTAAGTAAAACTAAGGCTTCAGCTAGTTTTGGCGCAATAAGGTAACGGCGCTAGACGCAACGTTACAATAGTAAAAATTGGTGAAAACCTTTAGATGTACATCAGAATCTTTAAGCTTAACTTTAAACATTTAAATAACAATAATATAAATAAAACCAGTAGGTAAACATTACTAAGTTAATTTTTACATACATTTAGAAATTTAGTTAAGGATATTGCAAATTTTAAAAAGAACTAATGGCTATAAGTTACTAATTTATTTATGTAGATACTTAAATAGAAAATGAACTATTTATAATTTATGTAAAAGTATCCGATTTGAAGGTAATAACTATTTTTTTACATTTTGCGTCTTAAATATTTAACGTCAGATTTGATGATTTCACTAACTTTCGAACCTGTTCTAATATTTAAAACAGTATTAACCGTGTGTATTGTAGGCCTTATTTCATTTTGTATAATATCTTTCTCAATTCTGTAAGTTACTTTATTTTAAATGTTTAAATGGTAAGGGCATTACTAAATTTTAAATAAATGTTAAAAAATGTAACATTGTTTAATTGGTTAGTAAAATTTTCTTTAATGTAAATAAAATGCTAAAATTATAACATAATTATTTGTAATTAAATTAAAATATTTCACTAATTGTTTCTTTTAATATTTACTAAGATTATACACTTCCATAGTTTATTGTGAGAATAATGAAAATAAAATGTATTATCAATTACATTAATTTATATTTATTTATAAGGTACCTAATGAAACCATATACATAATGAAATATAATTGTTTTATGAGTATTACGGTTATCAAAAGTTTTGCAAAATTACTGACTATTTGGCATGTACTAAGTAAGAACATACATTTTGGTTTATGATGCGCGTATGTTCTTGTAAGTCATAAGTACATCCAACTTGTAAAGTGCTGAAAATAGCGTGATACATTAAAAGCCCGACAACCTGTGACTATTAATAAGACGTAAGGTCACAAACAACAAGCGTAGGTGTGCTCACATTCCTGGTGGTAGGTTTCTCGTACGTGAGAGGTCGTCTGGGTGGGTACCACCGCTTTACCAGTTATTCAGCCGCCAAGCAGTAGTACACAAGCATTACTGTGTTCCGGTTTGAAGGGCATTGTAGCCAGCGAAATTACTGGGCATTATGAGACTCAACAGCTAATTGTCTCAGGGCGAGCGCAGTACAGCGCCGCGCAGGATTTTGCAAAACAAGGTTCTAGGTGGTGCTGTTATTGTTATGGGCTGGCGTATTGCTTACCATCAGGCACACGACAACCTCGTTTCGCCACTCAGTTACATAAAAAAAAAACGAGGGTCTTCACAAAGAATATTGGCTATGAAAGTTACATGCGAGCACACGAACAATAACAATCATAGAGATGAATGCCACCGTCGCCGTTGCCAAAATCGGTTGGAAGTACATACAACATCATCATCATCATCATCATCATTTAGATTTATCGTTACACGAGTAATTTCTAAAATTTAATAAAATTCCTTTTGTGAGATGTTGAGTTGATACAAAAGGCATAATTTCATTAGAAATAACTCCATTACTTTTTTCCATATTATCAACCACTATTTAGATACACAGACAAAAATAACAAAAAAGACATTTCATTTATTTGATTTAACCTAGATTGTCTTTCATTTTCAGCTCGAGTACGAGTCAAAATACTGAAAAAGCCTCAGAACAAACCAAGCAAACTGCATCATTGACAGCCGCGCCTGAAGTATCAAGAGAAGTCAAAACTAAAGTTCCAATCCGAGAATCCATTAAACTTGTCGCCAGTCAACTTCTTGACAAACCTAACGTGACAGGTGAGAATACTGTCGTTTTGGATACCAGAGTACCACCAAAAGTCAGAACTCAAACGAAACAAAATATCAAGACAAGAAACGAAGATGGAGTGGAAACATTTGAAAACACACATGTAGGTGAAGCAGTTCCAGTAACGATGGAAGAATTGGAAACCGAAAACAATATTTCAGAGAATGAATCAACAACGTCCAATGAAGGCATCTCTACTTGGGTACTAGTAAGCAGTCCTGTTAATAAAGACAATACTACAGTTTCTACTGAACCCACTAAGACGGATGATACAAAGAAACAAAAACCGTCAGCACCTAAGAATAAGAATAAAAAACCACAAAACAACAAAACACAGAAACGACCAGTTATTGGTAGTACAAATAAATCAGATTTAATAGCTGGAGGTTCAGCTATTAATGATAATGTTTACAATAAAATAAAGGATACTGTTCTATCTAATGTTCAGAAAAACAAAAATCCATCAACTCAACGACCTACCAAAGTCACGAGTACAACCTCTGCACCAACAACTGAGGCAACTACAAAAGTTGAAGTCAGTAAAGCTCCAGCTAAAGCAAGCGCTTCCACTGTAGCCAAAGGAACAACGAAAACTAAGAAAAAGAATAAGAATAAACAAAAAGTAAGCACTACTACTGAAGAATCAGTTTTTATTGACTCGGCATTACTTCCTACAGAGGCTAAAGAACAAGAAATTGAATTAGAAGTTAGTACACCACCTATAACTACCAAGAAACCAAAACGCACTTCAACTAAAAAGAAGAATAAGACTAAAAAACGCAAAACCACTAAGCCCAAACCCGAAAATGAAACAAGCATTTCTGACGTCAAAACAGGTAACAAAACTAAGACTGCCAAACCTGGAAAAAAACCACAACCTGTTCAGGGTGCTATTACTTCGCAGTTATATAACTACTTTTCCAGAGAAGTGATGCCTTCTGTTGGTGTAGGAGTCTTAGGATTGGCAAGCATAGTAGGAATTGCAAGTTACTTTTTTTATCCGTTCGCAACTCCAGTTCGGAGAACTTTTGAAGTAGACAAAAGGGACGATATATATAAAAATAACGCAGAAGATTATGCAAATGATGGCAATGGACAAGCGGAAGAAGACATGCTTGGAACAGTGTTAGCTGGGATGCCCACACATGCTAAAAATAAGCTTAACCCTTATGCTGGGCAAACTGCCTACATAAATAGGTATCCTGTGAAGAAAGAACAAGACTTAAGATACCGCCACGTTGCCACTAAGTACGAACCAAATTACAATGCTCGCTACCCTCAGCAAAAGACTGGTTTAGCACATGGAGCCGTTTATTCCAATCCTGTAAACCCTCATTATGAAACTAGACATGCTTACACAACTGAGGGTAAATTCAATTTCGATAAACTACCAACGTCTTATGCTCCATATTCAGCGATAGAGCCGATATACGCTGCTCCTCAAACAGGTCCTTCCTCTTCTACAGGTATTTCGTCGTATGGTAATGAAGCTTCGAATTCTGTAGTGTACGGCGTGAAGCCATCCTCGGAATCCGATTTTAAACCAGTTTACCCTTTTGAAGGTCAGTTTTATAGAGAAACAACGAACAGTCCAGTCACTTATGCTCCTACGTCATTATATCTTGGATCAAATGATGATAGTCAGCAACCAGAAGAAAAATATGTAGAGACGTCAAGTGAGAATAATGAATTTGATGAAAGCAAGTTTGTTGTTGGGAATGTGCCTAAAGAGTTAGCAGAAAGTGCTACGCCCGCAGTTGTACCTGAACATGGCCCTAGGAAACTTAAAAGGAGAAAACGCAGTGCTTTAAGTAAACGTAGTATTTCAAGTTCTTTAGAAGAAATCTTAAGAATGGAAAAAGAAAACAAAGACATTTTTATTAGTAATGAAATTGATGATTCTTTTGCTGTTCCATTAAGAAAACTCGCACCCTTTACTGAAACTATCCCGATTAATGAAGACCTACCAACTCCCGCAAAAACGGAAGAAGTAATCACTGTTTATGCTTCATCTTTAGATCCTACTCAATTCGCTGATGAATCTACGACTATCAAAAATGAAATCATTGAGAGCGTTTCAACTGTCCCGATTAACGATGAAAGAAAAGCACCTACAACAGAAACAGAAATCACAAATGAAGCAGATGTCACAACTAAAACTTTTAAGGTGTACGAAGTGTTTTCAACGCCAGATGTGACTTCAAGTCCAATTGTTAAAGATATAACGGCAATACCTGAAACGACCACTCAGTTTAAAAACATGATGACTGAAACAACTACTGAATTGAAATCGGAGACAACATCTACGATGCCTCCTTCTCCATCGCCTTTTTCAGAGCCACAGGATCCGCTGCCTTCGACTTTAAGGCCTACTCCGATATTACCTGATGTAGTCACTTATCCACCGTTAAATGAGCCCAGTGGCATCTTTTCCTTCTTGAAGAGAATGCTGGAGTTTAAAGTAAAACTTGGCATGAGCATTGTCCAGAATGTCGGTGAATCTGTTGATAAGTTCTTAAAAAGTTTTGACACAAAAGCTACAGCACAAAGATTTGCTAAAGCTTCTCAGAATGTATAAAAACAGTATAAAATAACTTTTTTCAAAGTAATTTTAACATGTTCTGATACTCACCGAGATTTTATACTGATGTTGCATTTCTTTATGATAATTTCTTAAAATCACGTTGATATTTTAAAATTATTTAAATGTATGAAAAATCTCATTTATTGTTAAGTTAAGACTTATTTTAAGTACAGGGATATTATTATATAAAATAATTTTGATTTGGTAAAATATATAATTATATTTTCAGAATGTTGTCCTCGGATTTGGAAGTAAATTTGAGGGAAGCCTACTGAATTTATATTGTGATAGTGAAACTTTTATTACGTATTTAAGTCGTATACAATCATTATATTGTTTATAATTGACATGTAATTCCGATCCTTACGTATGTATAAAGTATGTTTCATACAAATACTATTTTTATAAATTAAATTTATATAAATGAAGAAACACTATTATTTTCAAGTTAAAAGAGTAAAGTAGAATTTCAATTAGGTGCTTAAATTTTGTACGTGAAATACTATTTGTAAATATAAAATAAAACATATTTTCGTAGTAGTTGATTTCATTTTACATTAAAACATATAAGGTAATATTGGCATCTTTATATATAAGTGCGCCCACAAAGAGTAGACAAATATTGAATGCACCTGACTGTAAGGGATTGTCCTACCTCCATGAAGGCACCACAGGTACCTAACTGATC
This sequence comes from Petrophora chlorosata, assembly GCA_951640565.1. NCBI lineage: Eukaryota > Metazoa > Arthropoda > Insecta > Lepidoptera > Geometridae > Petrophora > Petrophora chlorosata. The sequence goes on along the minus strand of OX621202.1, from coordinate 15,538,904 downwards.
AGCCCCCGTACCCATATGTCCCTCAAGCGCCAATCGTATATCGTGTTGAGCTCAAATTAAGGTATAGCTTCACTTCGACTAATGAGATACCGACTAATTATTATCGATGCAGGCAAGAAATCGAATTAATCTCATTGATTTATACCAAAATATGATAACTAAAAGCTGAGATAAACTTAATGGGACAATAAATGGCATCATAAAATATTGTTGCAGTAAATCTATACCTACCCTAAACTGAACTCGATACGATATACGATTGGCGATTAAATAAATTTAATTTAAAAGTTTTTTTTAATAAAATATAGATATAATATTAATCTTTAAGGAATTAAAATACTATAGACTTTATTAGTTATAACTATTTTTATACTTACAATTGATACAAAGTTTAAATTGTACAAAAGCGCCATCTACGTGTTATGTTTCAAACAACTGAGATTGCCAGTACTGTGTAATTTTGTGTTAGTAATTGAAGGTTTACTGCACATTCTTATGGTTCCAGTAATCACCAATAGGTGGCAGTTTTATACAATTAATAAATTATTATTATTTCGAGCCTAAAATGTCCCACTGCATGGCAAAGGCCTCCCTTTCATTCTTCCACGTTTCAATAAATTATGGTCTTTCTGTAATTAGGAATGTTATGTATGAATAAACAGTGATAATAAGTGTTATAGATATTAATGTTCAAAACCTGGCTAGAATTAAAATATCTAAAATATAAATATTTCTAATGGACTCAATATACACAATTTTTCAAAGACGTAAATTTACTTAGAAAAATAAAATTGTGATATAAGAACGAATTTTTATCAAGTTATAATAGCTACAGGTATCTTAATATTCTACCATCGCAAACATAATATATTGCTAGGAACTTCCATGTTGTAGCGCGCCGTCCCTCGTCGAGCTTTAAATCGCCCGCGCCTGCACATACGAGTCCAAGAAGCGTCGCCGCATCCCACGTTTCGGGTGTAACTAGCGCCCTCACGCGGAAAAAGAGAGAAGTACGGCCCCCCGCGCACTACCGCGACTGAGCGACACACGCTTGTTTTGTGATTAATTAACTTTTCGGTGGATTATTAACCTATTAACTGACTTAAGTGTTACTTTTATCAATACAATTGTGTTATTGTGTACGTGTCGTATTTCATTTATTTTGCTCCACACACCGTCAAGCCAGCCGGGCATCACTAAAATGTTTATTATTTACGCCATATATTCTAGTTCCAAAGATGGGGGCAACGTCTCTATTCTAGTTCTAGAATTTAAATTTAACTCTATTTATTAAGGTATCTATTTATTCTTACTAATATTAATACCAATAAAATTAACGAGTTTACGCTGCGAGATCGCGGCGACCACTAAACTCGCCCCTGATGAAGAGCATCGGACATGCTCGAAATCTATGTCGACTAATTCGACAAACTACGTGAGTCCTAGCCGTTTTATTAAATATTTATAATGAATCAAATTCACGAAAACTTTCATACTAAGACATATTATACATGTATGTAGCTATAGTTACGGTAAGCTACAATATATCTATTAGTTTAAAGTCCAGTACACGGAGTGGATAATTAAAAGCAAAGGTTTTGATTAAAATTTAACCAATAGATTAAATTATAAACCAGCTGAAACTCGAAGAAAAATTGTTTAAAAAGCCCAAAACTTTTCGGCCTTTAGCTTTATAGCTGTTTCTGAAACTCTCGACATATTTACGCAGTTAATTTATTTAGAAAATATATTAAAAGCTAAAGAATATTTATGACCAGAGTTTAGGATAAAATAAGGTTAATTTTTGTAAATTAATTTTGAAATTTTTATAGTTAATATTTGTATCTGCTTTGGAAAGAAAAAACTAGAAAATTATTCTGCACCGATGATGATACAGCATTTTTATTATGCTATACTAGCTGTTGCCCGCGACTTCGTTTGCGTGGGCTATAGTTTAACGTTGACGTAGAGACTTATTTGTGAGATTATTTATATACAACATACATACAGATACATGTTTCCTACTTCGTTCACTTAGACCAATGACAATTTATTAACCACGCTTGGACTATAATTTAACGCTGATCTTTTAAAACTTTTTGCAGAATTCGCCATGGCGCTTCAGAGGTACATACCAACCATTTACTCGTAGGTAGGTCTCTCGTATGTGGGAGGCCGTCTGGGTGGGTATCATCGCTAACACCGCTTTGGCAATTATTTTCTCCCAAACAGTAGTGTGCTGTATTCCAGTTTAAAGGGCATTATAACCAGCGAAACTACTGGGCATATGAGACGATCTGAGATGATCGCAATGCAGTGCTATGCAGTACTTTTTATGGTATAAGGTTATGGGTGGCACTGCAATTGTTATGGCGGCTGATCGCAAGCGTAGCGCTTAGGACCAGGCGAACGACCAGGTTGTTTTCTAAGACTTACTAAAAACGCTGAAATAATAGTATATGTTAACGTAAATAAAATTTTTTATGAATGTATTTCATCCGTTTTCATAATCTTTAGATTATATGGCGATTTTTTTAAACTGGACATTTTACACAATTAAAAGGGTTTTTTTTATGATGAAATGGGCTCACGTTTGACAACAACTCACCTGATGGTAAGCGTGGTTGCGATCTAAGGTGGAGTACGTTTGCCCTTGAGGTGCCTATTCACCTGGTGTCTAGGTTAATAATAATGACTTAATGCAGCGCAAAGCAGTGCTACGCGGTGCTTTTTATGGTATTAAAAGTTCTAGGTGGCACTGCAGTTAAAGACTGGCGTGACGCTTACCATCAGGCGAACGACTTGCTCGTCTCAACACTCAGCTCCATTAAAAAAGGATATCTAAATATTTTTCTAGAAAATTGCATTTTCGTTTGTTACCGTAGTAGTGTAGGCAGTAGGTTGTAGTTTGAATCGTTATCAGTAGGTACATAGCGTTATCTACCACAGTTTAGTAGGTTTCCTAGAGAGGCATAAAGTGCGACAAATAATGTGATGTTTTTTGTATAAATCACAGTAGGTACAGAATTTTTGAAACTCGTAGAATTAAAGTAGTTAGTTTCTATGATTGGAATTATGGTCTGAGAGATTTCCGATATTTCAAAAATGACCTTATATAATTACACTTTTATATTTTATTGGTTATCAAAGTTTTAGTAATTTATTGTGTATTTTATATAAGTAGTACGAAAATACTGGGCATTATGAGACTCAACAGCTAATTTTTTCAGGGTGACGGGCGCAGTACAGCGCCGCGCAGGATTTTGCAAAACAAAGTTCTGGGTGGTGCTGTTATTGTTATGGGCTGGCGTATTCCTTACCATCAGGCAAACGACCAGCTCGTCTCGTCAATCAGTTACATAAATAAAAGTTTACAGGTGTTTTTTCCCTCGCCTTTTAATTTATAACCCAAACTGTTATAGCTATGAGAAAATGGTTTAGAAAACTAGGGCTCGACTTGATGAAGAAATTGGCTCTTTTTCCGATCTTTAACTGATTTCAAAAAAGGAGGAGGTAATCAATTCAATTAAGTATAATGTAAAACGGCTGGTGGAATCCACACGTGACCAAAATGCTGGCGTGTATTTTGGCCAAAGAATCAGCCTCGCAATTCAGCGAGGCAACGCCGCCAGCATTTTGGGCACGTTGCCGGACGACGGGTATCGGTTGAATTATCTGTAGGCCATTCAGTTGGCTCAACCGATACCCGGCATGTACATAGTATTTAATATCTTTTAGTTTAGTTTTATTTAGTTTTTAAATTATTAAGCCTTTTTATATTATATTATAATTATTATATTAATGCAATAAATAAAGATATCATCAGTAAAAAAAATATTGGTATAATAACATATAAATTTTTTTTTTTTTTTATGTAACTGAATGACGAGACGAGCTGGTCGTTTGCCTGATGGTAAGCTATACGCCAGCCCATAACAATTACAGCACCACCCAGAATTTTGTTTTGCAAAATCCTGCGCGGCACTGCACTGCGCTCGTCACCCTGAGACAATTAGCTGTTGAGTCTCATAATGCCCAGTAATTTCGCTGGCTACAATGGCCTTCAAACTGGAACACAGTAATGCTTGCGCACTACTGCTTGGCGGCTGAATAACTGGCAAAGCGGTGGTACCCACCCAGACGGCCTCTTTCATACGAGAAACCTACCACCAGTAAAAATAATATATAATATAGTTCAATTTTTTTTTGTTGCTTGCTCATAAATGCTTTTATAACTTAAATGATGTAGTTCAATTAAATATATATAAATATAACCGATAAACCGATTTCGAAAATTATTTTTGATTCAGTATAGCTACAATGTGGTCCCTTATAAATTTCATCGATTTTCGACTTTGAACTTTGAAGATAAATCAGGATTGAAGTCGGTTTTCTTTTGTTATAAATTGAATTACACCTCACCTCAGACAGGGCAATAGCTGAAAATCAGAGTTTGCTCCAAGCAATGTTATTCGCTGAGCTATGGCCCATTTGTCATAACTGCAACACACACGTACTTGTAGTTTATAGTACCGTGCCTATTTTATTTTATGTGACATTTATATTGTGAATGTGAATTTGTGTATAAATACCTAAAGTTGAGTGGACTCGCTAGGCATAAAGGTACGCTCCGTCTAGGCATAGTAAGGATTAAGTGTCTTACAATTTGTTATTTAATACAATACACACAATACACAATACTTTATTGTACACTAAAATAATCAGTAAGTACCTACATGAAAACAACTAAAGAACTAAAGTACAATGGGCGGACTTATCGCTAGAAGCGATCTCTTCCAGTCAGCCTTTGGATGGAGTTAAATAGCGGAGTGAGAGTGGTTGGCGGTATAAATAAAATAATAATAATTATGTGGTCCTATCCTAAATTAAAGTACAAATACATAAATAATATCATATTTATACCTAAACTACTATACCTAACACATAATATAAATATCATAAATATTAGAGATAATACAAATACATATATCAAAATATATATTGAATGTACATGTTTGTGTGTTGTATTGGCCAATAAACGTTTTATCCATCCATCCAATTATGAAAAAAAAAAACGTGGCGTTTTTAAACCAATGGTAGCAACCTAGACGGCCTCCCGAATAAGAGAGATTAACCACTTAGTAGATGCGTTTTTTCAAACTAAAAGCACTGGCAACCATACGAACTCTTTCATTCTACGCCTCTCTTGCGCACTCTTATTTCATTCAACTCGTGTCGCTTACAATCCATTTCCACGTAAGAAAAGGTAGTTAGCATACTACTAAACCATAACCATCAGCGTTTGCGTTACGTTTACGTCCACATAGCGATAACCATTGGGATGAATGTGTGTCCAAGCGATTACAAATGAGGGTACTCATAGAGGCATCTCACAAATGCCCATATTTGGCCACTGAATCAAACTGTTACTGGGTTTTCGACTTCTAATCAGAAATGTAGTTAAGGTGAGTGAAACTATTTTTTTAACCGACTTCAGAAAAGGGGAGGGAGGAGGGTTCTCAATTCGATAGTACTTTTTTGGTTTTTATGGTTTTTATGGTTGTTACCTCAGAACTCCGTCATTATAAACCGATTTGGAAAAATCATTTTGCGTTGGGTTTAGTATAACTACAACGTGGTCCCTTATTAATTCATAATATTATCAATATTCGACTATGAACTTCGAAGATACATCAGAATTGAAGTTGTTATTTTTTGTTATAAAATGAATTATTGACTAGCTCCCTAGGATAAAAAGTGCCCTATGTCTTTTTCCTGGACCTCCATACCAAAATTAATCAAAATCTGTTCAGTAGTTTTGCGTGACTGAGTAACAAACATCCATTCATCCATCCATTCACCTATGTATCCATCCTCACAAACTTTCGCATTTATAATATTACCTAGTAGGGAGGGTTTATGTAACATTTAGCGTTAAGGGTGTAGGTGGCAGAAGAGGTAAACAATGACCTTTCAGAACTTTATACGCTAAATTGAATACTCCCTTGTAATATCTAATGAGAAAAAGTAGACTTGGCTTGCAAGACTAGGGCTCACAAACTGAACTCCGACACATTGCTATTACATTAAACGCAATCACGACCTAACTGAACTTAGATATTGCTCTATTCCGGCAATACTTTAGGCTGACATTACTCTAAGACACCATGTTATTTAAAATACATTTCACTCGTCGACGGATCCCCAGAAGTTTGAAGTAGGCTCCACCCCCACTCATCTCCCCTTCATTTTGCTTCACCGCTCCGCTGCGGAGGCACAGAATAAATAATAGTAATACGGTGGAGATCGCGGGCTCGCTTCGCTCACGACCTCCTTTTCACCTCCACTCACATGATTCATCCTGCTTCACAAGCTTCTGTAACATACTGGTAACTGGCGAACTAGAATGTTATTCTAAATAGTGTGATGTCTTAATTAAGTCATGTTGACTTAAACTATTATCGGAGTGGAGTAACATCGGAGTTCGATTAGGTTGTGATAGCGCTTAGTCTAAAAACAGTGTGTCGGAATACAGCTGTTGACCGGTTCAGGAAGCATGCAAAAGGACAGCGGAAAATGGCTCTTTTAAAAATCGATGACAGAAACATAACAGCCTGAGGACGGTACGCGGCTAAAAGCAATCAGCTGATTTAATGTCCAGCGTCCTCATGTAAGTATGGAATCACCGAACTGAACAGTGATACTAAGGAACTGTTCCACAAAATAATTATATAATTATTACGAAAAACGAAATTACTGTGCACATGAGACTTAATATCTGATGTCTCGGGGTGATGAGCGAGGTGCTTTTTATGCTACTAAAACTTCTGGGTGGCACTGCAATTGTTATGGGCAGGCGTGGCGCTTACCATCACGCGAACGACTTGCTCGTCTAACTCTCAGTACAATTAAACAATACCTTTATATATTATTTATGTAGTAGGTGTTATTATTTTTGTAGTCGAAGTCTGGAAGTCATGCGGATGCTTTTGCCCAAAACGAGGACGACGCAGGCTAATCGGAACAGTAAGTATTTTTGTAGTTTGTGTATTTAGGATATGCTTCAAGTAGTGTAAAGCGGCTACATGCCGGACTATACATAATACATACAGTACAGGGGCCCCCCGGGTATCAAGGATACACATCCTATGGCTACATGCCGGACTATACAGCATACGGGCCCTCCGGGTATCTAGGATACACATCCTATGGCTACATGCCAGAGTATACAGTATATGGGCCCCCGGGTATCTAGGATACACATCCTATGGATATCCGGGTATCCAGGATACACATCTTATGGCTACATGCCGAGCTATACAGTATACGGGCCCTCTGGGTATCTAGGATACACATCCTATGCATTTCTTCGGAGAACATGAAAAGCAACGTTGCTCTATTTTGTTTAATTTGTCAACATTCGTGCACTTAAACGAAGACTTAGTGGTTAATTCCACCTTTTTTTTACAACTCATAAAAACATTTCTTTTGGAAAATATCTTCACTTTTCATCGTATTGACAAACTAGTCTTCTTCTCTTCTTTTTGTGGGTGTGTGACCAACCCTGGTGTCGGAGCTTTTAGACCCCCCACGGCCTCCGACATGGCCTAACGACTGTGGGTAGGTACCACCACTTTGCCAGTTATTCAACTGCCAAGCAGTAGTGCTCCAGCATTACTGTGTTCCGGTTTGAAGGGCATTGTAGCCAGCGAAATTACTGGGCATTATGAGACTCAACAGCTAATGGTCTCAGGGTGACGAGCGCAGTGCAGCGTCGCGCAGGATTTTGCAAAACAAAATTCTGGGTGCTGTTATTGTTATGGGCTGGCGTATTGCTTACCATCAGGCAAACAACCAGCTAGTCTTGTAATTCAGTTACATAAAAAGGCGAAGATTCTTCAAAGAATCAAAGATAACTTGACAAGCGCACACTCAGAACTTTTTTCTGAAACTAAGCAATGAGACGAGCATGTCGTTTGCCTGATATCCAGTATCATGTGCTGTACCAAGAACCGTCCAAACATAGTTCTTTTTCGAGTTTGGTACGAGATTTTAAAGTACGACCAATCTGTTGGTAAGTAGGTAGGTACCAGCAACCAAAGAAGACCCTTCTCTCAGTTGACATGTCCTTAAGTAGACCCTTATATTGCTCTGTTGGGAGTCGACCGATCACGAGCCAGTGTCAACTTGGTTATAGGCATTGCGATTGTATTTGCTAGTTCGTTGGTTGTGTGTGTTTTCGTCTAATTTATACTTTGGCATGTGAACATATTGCTAGCCTCATTTTAGAAGGCGCTGGTTGATGATTGGTAGCAAGTTTATAAATACACTAGCTGCGCTCCGCGGTTCTACCCGCGATTTCCCGGGATAAAAAGACTATTAGTAGCCTATGTGCTATTCCAAGTCTTAATGTACCTAAATACCAAATTTTATCAAAATCGGTTCGTAGTTTTTGCGTGAAAGAGTATAAAAAGTAGCCTATGTGCTATTCCAAGTCCTAAAGTACCTACATACCAAATTTCATCAAAATCGGTGCAGTAGTTTTTGCGTGAAAGAGTAACAAAATCCATACATCCATACATACAAACTTTCGCGCTTATATCTAACTAGCTGCGCTCTGCGGTTTCACCCGCGGTTTCCCGGGATAAAAAGTAGCCTATGTGTTATTCTGATGTATAAGCTATAATATTGTAAAGTTTCATCAAAATCCATTCAGTAGTTTTTGCGTGAAAGAGTAACAAAGGTACATCCATACATCCATATTTACAAACTTTCGCGTTTATAATACACTCGAGAGCAATGAATCCGGGTCACTTAAAGAATCCTAAAAATCTCGGAAACTAAAAATGCTAGGTTAATGCAATAAATTGTATTTAATAGACAATGTAATACTCCTTAAATGAAGGTATTAAAACTTCTTAGTTATTGTAAAGTTATATCATAAAAAAATCAAATTTGAAAAAGGGCCACTTTCGAAGATGGAACTACGAAATTACAGCATTTGGTTTTGCTTTTGTTTGTAATCTGTCATTTATGTGGGTACATAAACCATGTTGATAGTGCTCTATATTCATTATTCAAGCTGAAATTATGTCGCTTACGCCTGAAGAATGCACCAGAATACTTACAATGCTGGAAACCGGCCGGAGTCAGCGCGATACAGCCAGGACTGTCGGTGTGTCGCTGTCAACAGTACAAAGAGTTCTCCGACGTTACGAAGAAACTGGTTCTAACCTACGCAGACCAGGAACGGGCAGAACCAGGTGTACCACAGCACGAGAAGACCGATACTTGGTGAACACCATGCTTCGAAATCGCTTTCTCACAGGAACTGAACTCACCAATCAGTTTCGACGCCTCGGAGGAAGTAACCCAAGTGCATGGACAGTAAGACGTCGGCTTGCTGAATCTAACTTAAAACCCCTTAGACCTGCAAACGGCCCTAAACTGGAGCGTGGGCATCGTATTTCGAGACTAAGATATGCCCAGAGCCACGTAAATTGGAGTATTGAAGATTGGTCAAAAGTTATGTTCTCCGACGAATCAAAATTTATGCTCTACAAGCACGATGGAAGACACAGAGTGTATCGAAGACCAGGGGAAAGATTCAAGCAAGCATGCATCGAAGAAAAAGTAGCCTACGGTGGTGGGTCTGTACTTGTGTGGGCCGGAATTTCTTCTGAAAGTCGCACAGAGCTGGTGATCATAGAAAACGGCTCTTTAACTAGCGTAAGATATGTGGAAGAAATCCTCAATGATCACGTTGGTCCATTTATGGTCAATTTAGGTGAGGATGCTATATTTATGCATGACAATGCCCGACCTCATACAGGTAGGATTGTGAATGACTACCTTCAAGAGATGAACATTACTCGTATGGAGTGGCCAGCGCGCAGCCCGGATATCAACCCGATCGAGCATGCTTGGGACGAGCTAGGCAGATGCGTAAAACAACGAAACCCTCCCCCAATCACGCTTCGTGAGCTCAAAATTGCTCTCACAGAGGAATGGGAGAATATTCCCCAAAATCGTATAAGGAACTTGGTGTACAGCATGCCAAACCGCGTAAACGCAGTAATGGAAGCACGAGGAGGCAATACGAAGTATTAAAATTCAAGAAAATCGTAATAAAGTTCAAAAATTTCATGTTTCCTATTTTTGTTTTAAGGAGAGATCAGCAGTTTTTTTCTTTATGTAATTTTGTGTTAATAAAATGTATGGTGACTCATATTTTTTTTACTTTCATTTAAGGAGTATTACATTGTCTATTAAATACAATTTATTGCATTAACCTATCATTTTTAGTTTCCGAGATTTTTAACATTCTTTAAGTGACCCGGATTCATTGCTCTCGAGTGTATTAGTAAGATATAAGTAAGGATTGTGACGTGAATTCGATGAACCTTTTTTTTCGTACCAGAGGTCATTCCAGAAAAATTGTGACATAAAGACATGTAATTTTGAAAGCTTTATATTCCTTAAGTTCAAAAGTCACGAAAATGATAGTTATGTCGTCGTGAAGTTCAATCTGACGAAGCCCCCTTCCACCCCCACGATGACGTCATATACCACGGGAGTGAGCAAGCGAGTAAAATCAGTAAACTAAAATTTAAAATCCCTCGACACAAAAAACCTATAAAAAGTAAAAAATTACTGAATCGATTTTGATAAAACACTACCGCTAGAAAAACTGCTTTTAAATAAAAAAAACCGCATCCAAATCGGTTCACCCGTTTAAGAGCAACGGTGCCACAGACACACAGACAGAAACACAGTGGTCGAACTTATAACACCCACCCTTTTTACAACTTAGTATTCTTTGGTACAACGCGCTAGCATCAAACAATGTGAAACTGTCATTGGCATCAAATCTTTTTGTTGGATTTTAACGAAATATACTGTATTCGTATTTGGAAATGAGCGAAGAAAAAAAATTTGCATCAAAAATAGCATACAAAAATAGCATCCATTTTAACCACCTCGATTATTTTATAGTATTGCCTTTTTTATGTAACTGAATGACGAGACGATCTGGTCGTTTGCCTAATGGTAAGCAATACGCCAGCCCATAACAATAACAGCACCACCCAGAACTTTGTTTTGCATAATCCTGCGCGGCGCTGTACTGCGCTCGTCACCCTGAGACAATTAGCTGTTGAGTCTCATAATGCCCAGTAATTTCGCCGGCTACAATGCCCTTCAAGCCATTACACATTACAATGCCCTTCATGCCTAATTCTCTTTGAGCGCTAAACTCCTCTCTGAGTGCTTAAAACATGAATCGATTAACTTGCAATTTTCGTAAAACAGTTTATTATTGATTGATGCTTGTTAATACCAGTTTCATTGATCTATATTAGTTATTTAATTCCGCAGGATAAATCAAAAGAAGAACTAGAATTCTACTAATATTATAAACGCGAAAGTTTGTAAGAATGGATGTATGGATGTATGGATTTACCTTTGTTACTCTTTCACGCAAAAACTACTGAATGGATTTTGATGAAATTTGGTATAGAGATAGCTTATACCCTCGATTAACACATAGGCTATTTTTTATCCCGGGAAACCGCGGGTGAAACCGCAGGGCGCAGCTAGTAGTATAGGTTTTTAATAATAACTAAGGTACCTTCACTTTAGCACAGAATGCTAAGGGACAGAAGCATCACTCCGCAAAGAAATTTGAACAAATAGCGACTCTTGTTATGACGCAATACAATTCAATTCAGCGCGCGTAGCGCTGCATACCTACCAGTCATATTAACCTACAGAGCGCCTCTCTTTCTATCGCATAGCTCTTATCTCTTCTGACGCGGCACGTGTAACGACGCGCGACCCGCCGTCGGTGTCCGGCTATGTACTTGTAGCTTCGTACCTACAGTGCGGAGTGCGCTAGGCCTGACTTTAGGTAGATAATCTTGTTTCATAAAATTATTTCAAAGTGCGTGTATCATAAGGAGTCTTTAAATACCGTAGGCTGGAGTTAGTTAAAATAAAGTCCAAAAATATATTGAGCGAACCTGTCCTTCCCTCACAATTTGAATCCTAGTCAATTAGCCAGAGATTGACGATTATGTGTACAGTACGTCTCCCTTATCGCTGCTACTCCCGGCTCGACATAAATATATCAGCCTAATCAGCGAATTTTGGAGTCAAATCGTACCTCGTAAAAAGCCAGTCGTAGGAAGAATACTAATATCCCCGAATGTCATCGGAGATCGGATATTGATGATTTGTACGTGGGGCGATAGGGCAGGCTTGTTTTGAAGGGTGCTCATGACAAAATGGCAGACAAAGAGAGCGAGTGTGGCTCAGCGGTAACTCATGCGCCTTTCGATCAGACGCACCTGGGTTCGAATCCCATCTCGGCCCTGCACCAATGACTTATAGTTAAGTGAAGATTTTGCACGCGCGCTCTAAAACGGTGAAGGAAAACATCGTGATGAAACTCGCTTACGCGCTTTGGAGTGGTAGGCTCTGGCCGTGGTTGTAATACCACCCACCGAACAAAGCCATGCCGTCAAGCGACCTAGTCGTGTTTCGGGATGATGTTCGGTGAACCATAGGGGAGACGGGTCTGAGGAGCCGCTCAACTGCCGTCTCTCTCTAGATCTATGTGCTCCATCTTAGGCCACATCATCGCTTCACATCAGGCGAGATAGTGGCCAAACATAGATCTATTAAGCGTAAAAAAAAAGACATGGGAAAGGATGAAGCAAAAAAGAAGATAAAACGATGGGATAAACACTTTTAGAACATGTTCGGATATAAGACATTTGAGTCCTCATTAGCCCATCACGTTCCTACTGCTGATGGGACATGGGCCTTCTCTCATAGAGAGAGTACCGCTGGCCCAGTGCGGGTTGGTGGATGTCACATGACCTTGAATTTTTGTGATTAATTGTTTCCTCACGATATTTTCCTTCACTGTTTTTAGAGCAAGTGTTAAATCCGCACATAATGTGGTGCGAGGCGAGCGAGATTCAAACTCGGGTGCGTCGGAGTCAAAGTCACACATGCACCCACTGAGCCACATCGAATATGTCGGGTACCTACTCAAAATACTAAAATATATCACGAGCCCTTGAACTGGGTGTTATTTGTCGGCTTGCTATCAACATGCTATTGAACTATTTTGACTTAATTGGTATTCTGTTAACAATCGTGATCCGATAGCGTTGCTATGGCAACACCTGAAAGATTTTCGGAAACCGTACAACTGTAACACGTGCGATACTATTGTGGTACGTACAACTTGATTTAACAGAATACCAATTTCGAAATCAATTACAGGTGAATCATAGAAGTATCATAAAAGAATGGTGTTATGTCAGTAGTTAAGAGAATTTAGGCCCTAATTGCTCTGACAGAAACGCTATGGGGCCGTTAGTCAGGCTTTAATTAGGCTATATTGTCGAAAATCTAACTAGACTAGTAGCCATTAAGTTGCTGGCCGTTAGTGTCCAGACTTATAGTCAGCCTTATAGTGAGGCTGTAAAGCCGAAAATCTAACTAGTAGCCCTTAAGTTGCCGGCCGTTAGTCAGGCTTTAGTTAGGCTATATTGTCGAAAATCTATCAAGACTAGTGGCCATTAAGTTGCCGGCCGTTAGTCAGGCTTTAGTGAGGCAATATTGTTAAAAATTTAACTAGACTAATATCCATTAACTTGCCGGCCGTTTGAGGCTATATTGACGAAAATGTAGCTATACTAGTATCCATTAACTTACCGGCCGTTGTAAGGCTATATTGTCGAAAATCTAACTAGACTAGTATCCATTAACTTGCCGGCCGTTAGTCAGGCTATAGTAAGGCTATATTGTCGAAAATCTAACTAGACTAGTATCCATTAACTTGCCGGCCGTTAGTCAGGCTATAGTAAGGCTTTATTGTCGAAAATCTAACTAGACTAGTATCCATTAACTTGCCGGCCGTTAGTCAGGCTATAGTAAGGCTATATTGTCGAAAATCTAACTAGACTAGTATCCATTAACTTGCCGGCCGTTAGTCAGGCTATAGTAAGGCTATATTGTCGAAAATCTAACTAGACTAGTATCCATTAACTTGCCGGCCGTTAGTCAGGCTATAGTAAGGCTTTATTGTCGAAAATCTAACTAGACTAGTATCCATTAACTTGCCGGCCGTTAGTCAGGCTATAGTAAGGCTTTATTGTCGAAAATCTAACTAGACTAGTATCCATTAACTTGCCGGCCGTTAGTCAGGCTATAGTAAGGCTATATTGTCGAAAATCTAACTAGACTAGTATCCATTAACTTGCCGGCCGTTAGTCAGGCTATAGTAAGGCTATATTGTCGAAACTATAACTAGACTAGTATCCATTAACTTGCCGGCCGTTAGTCAGGCTATAGTAAGGCTTTATTGTCGAAAATCTAACTAGACTAGTATCCATTAACTTGCCGGCCGTTAGTCAGGCTATAGTAAGGCTTTATTGTCGAAAATCTAACTAGACTAGTATCCATTAACTTGCCGGCCGTTAGTCAGGCTATAGTAAGGCTATATTGTCGAAACTATAACTAGACTAGTATCCATTAACTTGCCGGCCGTTAGTCAGGCTATAGTAAAGCTATATTGTCGAAAATCTAACTAGACTAGTAACTAATGTCTCTCTATGACAACGTAAACCTCATTATGAATCGCATTTATAATTTTTAGTTTCAATGTGTAAATAATAATATAGACTTAAAGAAATACCCTAAACAACAACTATTGACTGGTATACTGGTCTAGATTTGGTATAGTGAAAATAAAGGAATACTAACATGCTAGTTTTAAAATTTAAAATTATCTGAGGATGTCTTCCTTGACGTGTCCGTCAAAGGCGAACCTAGTCAACTCCGGGAATGGTCGATGCAAAACGCCTGCTCAAAAAGATCTGTCCTAAGCCCTTTTACACCTATACCTACAATTCTAAAATAATTTTAATTAGTTGAAAATTTCATAGAAACCAGGTAGCACGCATAGATAATACAGGTGTTACTATCTATCCTCTTCAATAAAAGTTGCTTAATAACGAATTTTAGTTAATTAAAATTTTAAAACCCCCTGACTAAAAAAAGTAAAAACCGACTGAACCGATTTTGATAAAAAATCACCACCGCCAGAAAACCTGCATTCAAATATTAAAAAAACGAATATAGAGCTACGATACCGTTTAAGAGCTATGATGCCACAAACAGACACACATAGTGGTCAAATTTATAACACCTTTTTGCGTCGTGGGTTAAAATATAGCGTTATCAGAGGCAACTGTGTGAAAGGTTTCGTCAAATTTACGGAAATTGAAGGTATTCCCACGGGGCAAAATGAAGATAATTCCATAGATAAAGATAACCAAACACTCCTCCTGACCTATTAACCTTGACTCGTCATCCGATAATATTCCCATTTGGTTTTATTAACCCTCCACCTTCCGGTCCAATGGGCATCCCCATGGGGGGGTTAAACGACTTTTGACACATAATTCGCTGATTAAATGAACTGTACAGTCGCAAATACAACCAACGTGGTTATTATTAGGGTGACCTGAATACTAGCACTTAATTGGTCTGGAATGGATAGTTTGGCCAAACGGTTAATTGTGCAACTTTTGATCAGACGCACTGCAGCTCGAATATCAGCGATGTGTAGAGGAAACTATTATAATAGTACATTATGGTACTAGTGAGTAATGTTGGTGATTACCGCTGAGGCGCCATTGAGACCAGCCGTTAGGTGAGGGTCTTAAGAGAGCCGAGGACGGTAATCATCAATACACACATGTATCATACGACGTTTTTCAACACAGTTGTGAATAAAATAACAATAAAAACTCATTTTCAACAGTGAAAACGAGTTGTGAAAAATGATTCGCTATGGCAGGAAAAATTAATCAGTTTTCCTATGCGCGTGCATTGCGATCAGCCACAGACTAAAGGGATGAGGTTTTTTTTTTATTTTCCGCGCATAGGGTTTGCGCCTATTTTGCGAACTTTTTTGCCACGTACAAAATGGGGAATTTAAAGTTTTCTTTTATTACAGAGAAAACAAAATTTATATTTGAGTGAAAGTTTTATTTATTTAACACGTACGAGGTAAAATTATCTATTTAAATAAAAAGTTGCATGAAATGAGCAAGCAATAGGAACATTAATTTATTTATTCTATTAAATACAATCTTTTTTGAATAAATACTTTTTTAAGAACAAAGCACCTCAACCAATAAAAAAAAAAAAACTATAACTCACTATTGAGTTATAGCAATGAAAAAGTTTGATTATGGGTGTCATTCTGTGCCTAATTGAGGTGACCATAGAGCCACTTTATGAGCAAGTGTGTTAAAAAGATTTTAATCAGATACGGCGATTTATATATTTATAAACTGTAGCGCCAACTGCTGCACTGTAACAGAATATAAATAAATGAAATCGCCCAACGATCACATACGAGGTACATAATCCTGGTCCTTAACAAAGTTTCTTAGTATCTAAGGAACCAGGATTTACGAGGGCCATGGTCCCATAACACCCAGACACGAACGAAATGCTTGCGCTTTCTTTTTCTGTGCACAAACATTTATCCTGTCGCGGGAATCAAACCCGCAATCTGATTGGTGTATTATGAGATTTGAGCCAGCCTGCCCAACCATTACAGAAACTGACGAATGAGTGAAATCATATTGAAAATGTACTTGGAAATCAATCCTAAAAATTGATAGCAAGCAATAGTGCGCAAGCGTTATTGTGTTCCGGGTGGTTCCGGTTTGAAGGACATTGTAGCCAGTATAATTACTAGGCATATGAGACTTAAAATCTGATGTTTCGGGGTGATGAGCGCAATGCAGTGCTACGCAGTGCTTTTTATGGTTTTAAAAGATCTGGATGGCACTGCAATTGTTATGGACAGGCGTGGCGCTTACCATCAGGCAAACGACTTGCTCGTCTCATCTCTCAGTTAAAAAAAAAATACATACAAGTATATATTTTACCAAAAAAAAGCTGACTTCAATGTATCTTCGAAGTCCAAGGTCAATGAAATTTATATGGGACCACTTCGTAGCTAAACTGAACCGAACGCAGAAAGAATTTTCCAAATCGGTTCCTAAATGACGGAGTTCTGAGTTAACAAACATAAAAAAAATACAGTCGAATCTTTTTTTTTCAACAGACTTCAAAAAAGGAGGAGGTTCTCAATTCGACAGTATGTTTTTTTTTGTATGTTTGTTACGCGATTACTCTGCCAATTAAGAATTGATTTTGATGATTCTTTTTTTGTTTTGTAGGTCATACTTCAGAGGTGGTCCCATATAAATTTTATCGAAATTGATGTAGCACTTTTTGACAAAATAACAAATACAAAAAATATATGTTTAGTCTTGAAGTCGATTCTTGTTTTTTTTGAAAAAAAAAATTATTCTTTAATCAAAAATAGAAAACCCCCTCATTTTTTGAAGTCGTTTAAAAATACATTTAAATCTGTTTATTGCGTGACGATGAAAGTACCAAGGTTACAACATTTTTTCCGCACACTTTTACAAATATCATGTTTGTCGATGAAATTTGTAGTCGTTTTACCTTCGTATATGGTAATCCACATCGCTTCTAGTTTGAGACAGACGTCCTCTGCTGGGAAGTATTGGGATGTGGGTTAGTAATGTCATTTCTTTTTGTTTGGTTTACTTTTGGGCCATTGAGTCTGACAGCATTATTTAGAGACATTTTGAGGTTGAATGCAATGGGGTGCGGTTTGTTTGAGATAAATGGTATTGAAAGAGAGTTATGTAAGAATATGGTAGAGTCATTGTAATAATTAACGTTCATAAGTGCGTCTGTGACGACAAAATTGAAATAAAGAACTTTTGAATTGAAATTGAATTAAATTTTGAATTGAATGTGTATCCTTTTTTGTGGAAATGAGTGATGGTACGAGCATGTCGTCCACCTTATGGTAAGCGCCACGCCTGCCCAGTGGGATCGTAAATGGTTGATGATGTGATGTAGATAATTTTAATTCTTACATAGCTAACAAATGGTTTGATTACTTCGTTAAGGACATTAAATAACAAGTATACGTTTTATTAAACAAAAAAACCGACTTCAATGTATCTTCGAAGTACAAGGTCAAATATCGATGAAATTTATATGGGACCACCTCTGAAGTATGACTTACAAAACAAAAAAGAATCATCAAAATCAATTCTTAATTGGCAGAGTAGCTATATTGAACCCAACGCAAAAAAAAATTCCAAATCGGTTCATGAATGACGGAGTTCTGAGGTAACAAACATAAAAAATAAATAAAAAAAAATACAATCGAATAGATAACCTTTTCCTTTTTTGGGAGTCTGTTAATAAACGTCACCCTCAAATCTTTACAAAAATCAATACAAGCATATTTCCTTTACTATCTCCATTAGCACAGAATAAATAATAGTAGCTACTGTACCAATAAACACGAGTTAAAATAAATAAATCGTAAATATATAATGCTCAATAAAAAGTTTTTTATTTTATTTTAATTTTTCATAAAACTGAAAGGCGAGCAAGTCGGTCGCCTAATGGTAAGTGCCAACCCTGCCCAAAACAATTGCAGTGCCACCCAGAACTTTAAATACCATAAAAAGTACTGATTAGCGCTCATCACCCCATCGGATATTAAATCTCATATATGCCCAGTAATTTCGCTGGGTATATAATGCCCTTTAAAGCGGAACATAGTAGTGCACTACTGCTTGGCGGCAGAAGTCTCATAAATATCATAAAAAGCCGATTTCGAGCAGTATAAATAAGAAAATCTTCCGAGTATCTTCTGAGTAGTGGTTCTTTTTCCGATACGGTGGTAGAGTCATTGTAATAATTGACGTTCATAAGTGCGTCTGTAACGACAAAAGTGAAATAAAGAATTTTTGACTTTTGAATTTTTTTGAAAATAAAATTTAACAGAAGACCCGACAAAGCAAAGACAACGCTGTGAAAAAAATCTTAATATAAAAATTTTATAACTTAAACAAGATTTTAATTTTTATTATAATTAATTTTTAGAATAAAACAAGAACCGTCTTCAAGATTAAACTTATATTTTGCGTTTTTGTAATTTTTTTCTAAAAGTGCTGAATCAATTTCGATATGATATGGGACCAACTCTGAAGTATGTAGTACCTACCAAACAAAAAATAATCATCAAAATCAATTCATAATTGGCGGAGTACTCGCGTACACAACATAAAAACAACAATCGTTGAATTGAGAACCTCTTTCTTTTTGAAGTCGGTTGAAAATAGATTAGGCATTTCAAAACAAAGACCCTGTATTTAAATCCTACCAAAATCATTCTCTAGTTAGAACAATAGGCCTGTAATTTATACAGCGGGTTAATTTCGTATACAATTTTGTTAACGTAGCTGCAAAACTCATCGGTATTTGTATCTATCGTACAGTACCTAAGCTTGCACGTTTTGTCAAAGCAGAATCAAGAATAGGAAATAATCCTGTTATTTTACTATAATATAACTAGCTATTTCCTGCCTGCGACTTCGTCCGCGTGAGCAAAGTTCAAAGTTAAAAGTTCAAACGATAGAGGATTTATATTTTTTCATGACCATCTTAGTAAGACCTCTCCAGCATATGAGAGCGAGTACTACAAAGAGGTCAGGCTGCGTCTTCATATTCACCTAACTGATTTTTATGTAACATTCCCATGTCCCATACCCATACAATCTGGGACTAATGCTACCAAACCCTAATAACCATTCTTTAATTTCAGTCTCAGACAAAAATCTATAAACAGTTTGTTTTGTTGTTGTGTTGTTGTACCCTCTAAATAGTCGAAACCAGTTGGTTTTTCAAAAATATCTTAAATGTACAGAATTCCATTTTTATACTAATATATTAAAGCAATCGCAGTTGAAGCGCTTCAATTACGAATGCGATTCGCAGTTGAATCGCGTAGCATGCGCGCAACCCGTCCATGATGTTCGCGTTGCATTGCATGATGCAAATAGTCTGTGCACGGCTTTATGTAGGTTTCGGTGTGTATATGTTACGGCTAAAAGCCGAAATGCGGCTACACCTAGTTTTAGCCGGCTACAACTAGGTGCAGCCGGCCACATGCGGTTAAACTTAGATCTATCCAACTTATCTTCGATTAGAACTAGGTTTAGCCTTCATCATAGCGGCTAGAACTAGGTGCAGCCGCACACCAATCAAACGTATAAGGGGCAGCCCTCGGTAGGTTAGGGTGAGGCGGGGGTGGCCCTTGGGCCACCCCAACGCCACAAACATGTATATTAGATTTAATATAATGTAGATTATCATCTATCACTTCGATAGATTATAATCTACCGAAAAATAAAGCAACGGTTCACAATCTTTCGACAGTTTACAATCTCGCATAAGATACATCTAAGTTTAACCGCATGTAGCCGGCTGCTTCTAGTTGTAG
Source organism: Petrophora chlorosata (assembly GCA_951640565.1). Lineage (NCBI taxonomy): Eukaryota > Metazoa > Arthropoda > Insecta > Lepidoptera > Geometridae > Petrophora > Petrophora chlorosata. The sequence continues at coordinate 15,518,470 of OX621202.1, read as the reverse complement.
CCGGCTAAAACTAGGTGTAGCCGCACTTCGGCTATCAGCCGTAACATATACATACCACATTAATATTATAAAGTTATTAAAAAGTTTGTATGTAGTGTGTAAGTGTGATTGTTACTTCTTCACGCTGTAACGGTTCAACGGATTTGATTGACATTCGGAATGGAGATAGCTTATATGGATTAACACATAGGCTACTTTTTATCCCGGAAAACCGTCGGTGAAACCGCAATGCGCAGCTAGTATTAAGATTTATAAGTAATAAAAAAAAAGATTCATACGTTGGTGTGCGTAAGAAAAATTTATATAAAGGTAATTTCAATAAAGTTTTATTACTGCTTTCCTCCTTACATTGCCACAGGCCTGTGGTTTGGTAAGAGAATTTGATAAGTGACGAGCTTTACATAGTTGTCAGTCGGAAGTTGATAAATGCTAGATAAAATAAATTAACCGCGAATACCTAATGCTAAATATTCACTAAGGAAGTGTCGTTAGTGGCTGTACTAGAACACTCTGTGTTACAACTACTGCGATTCCTCCCTATCTATGGACTACTGGCAAATAATGTTGAATTCCTGACGTCAGATTTCTAATTAAACGTGAACGGATAAGAAAAAAATAATTAATTTTTAGAAAAAAATAAAAACCGACTTCAATGTATCTTCAAAGTCCAAGGTCACATGACGATGAAATTTATATGGTACCACTTCGTAGCTATACTGAACCCGACGCAAAAAGAATTTTTCAAATCGGTTCATAAATGACGGAGTTCCGAGGTAACAAACATAAAAAAAAAATACAATCGAACAGAGAACCTCCTCCTTTTTAAGTCGGTTAAAAATTAGAACTTACAAATATAAAATGTCATAATCACTACCCTTCTACAACTTTTGACATAATTTGGTTTTCTCAATATAATGCGGCTTCCTTATTTAAACAACCTCCTTTCCTTATTTATCTGTTGAAACCCGGTATCTTTGGGTACGCAGACGACAGCACTGTTGTTGAGTGGTGCCCAGCCCCCGTACCCATATCTCCCTCAAGCGCCAATCGTATATCGTGTTGAGATCAGATTAAGGTGTAGACTCTCTACGACAATATTTTATGATGCCATATATTGTCCCATTAAGTTTGTCTCAACTTGTAGTTATCGTATTTTGGTTTAAATGAATGAGATTAATACGATTTCTTGCTTGAATCGACAATAATTAGACCGTATCTTATTAGTCGCAGCTATACCTTAATTTGAACTCAACACGATACACGATTGGCGCTTGAGGGACATATGGGTTGGGGGGCTGATGCAGTCTCCGGGAGGCCATGGTTGAACGCATGAACTGCGGCCCTGAAGGCTGTCTTCGATTGAGGCGATACCAACTTGGTCAAGTTTCAATTCAATTCAAATTAATTTATTGCGAATATATTAATAAATAGAGGTTACATAATTATTAAGTTCAACCATATTCTACCAGGAGGCATGCAAATATTATGAAAGTTACGTCAAACAATTCTAATCATTATTATAAGTATAGTACACATAAAATTCAAAAATAATTATAAGAGATTATTTATCAATTATTATGTCAAACCATATTAAAATTCAAATAAAAATATCACTAGGTAATAAAAGTTTAATGCCGCTATGACCCAGGCTTTCTTTTCTCCGCCAAACGGAGTCACTTCGATCTGACTCCTATTTTCCGAAACGTATCCGTACCGATTACCAACCACCTTGAGCTTCTTGGCGTTACACTACGTTTTTGCTAAACTTTGGCACCTACATCGAGTCAAGGCTCAGCTAGCTGCCAAAAGCTGGGTATCCTATCAAATATGAAGAGTTACTTCACACAGAAACAGCTGCTAAATCTCTACCAAGCACAAGTCCGGTCGTGTATAGAGTACTGCTCTCACCTTTGGGATGGATCAGCAAAGTACCAGCTTGAAGCACACGCTATTCAAATCAAGACTCCAAAGTCTTGAACATCGACGCAAAGTAGCCGGTCTATCGGTCTTTTATCGGATACATTTCAGCGAGTGTGCATCGAAATTGCACCAACTAAATCCCCCGTCCCTTTTTCATCATCGGACTACTATACGTACGTCAACGCGGCACCGTTGTTCTTATGCTTCGCTTCCACTTTTATTACGCGCACCGTAAGTGGAACAAGTGGAAACAAGTGGAACTTCCTGCCAGAGTCAGTCTTTCTCGATAGATACAATCCAAGAGTTTTTAAGTCACGAGTGAATGGGTACTATCTTGGTAAGCTTGCTACATCGTCGACCACATCGTCGCTTACCATCAGGTGAGATAGTGGTCGAACTCAAGTCAAATAAGTAAAAAAAACAAAGATGTTTAGGACGATAGACCGATTTATTGTGGTAGTAGTGGTCAGTGAGAATGGTAGACATTTTTACAGTATCGAAAAGCCGGAAATTGGATTCAGATATAAATCTTAAGCAGATTGTCAACACTTCGACCGCCAACGGCGGCTATACAAGACAAATATTTTTTTTTGTTGAAAAATATTTTTTCTAGACTAGCCAACGATATTCGATAAGAACGACTTGCCTGTTTCGTCACTCAGCTGTATAAAAGTGTACGTACCTAAAATCAACAAAAAAATAACCTACAAAAATGCGTAGACCATAATTTTAAACATTTTCGACGCAGACTCAATAACAGTAGGAACACAAAACAAGGACGCGTTAAAATCGCAGCGGCCGTCAGTCCATAAATTTCAATATACATCTGTACATACGCACAATTCTCGTTATTAATTAAGGCCGACTGTATTCCGTGGGTAATGTAGTGTGGCCACACGATCACAAAAGGACATAAATGCGCTCGCTCAGCCGTGACACGCGTTTTTGGATAAATATTAATGGTTCAACAGTAGCGACGTGTGAACAGTAACTCAGATTGTAACAAACTTAAATATACAAAAAAAAAAAACGATGTTTATATTTTATTTTTTATTTTTCATGTTTTTAACCCCCGATGCAAAAAGGAGGGGTGTTATATGTTTGACCACTATGTGTGTCTGTCTGTGGCGTCTAAGGGTGAACAAATTTGGATGCGGTTTTTTTATTTGTAAGCAGGTTTTCTAGCAGTGCTTTTGACATGTTTTATCAAAATCGGTTCAGCAGTACTTTTTTTTTTTAGGTTTTTTGTGTCGTACACCGTCCATGATGTTCGCGTTGCATTGCATGTTGCAAATAGTCTGTGCACGGCTTTACGAAGGTTTCGGTGTGTATACCACACTAATATTATAAATGGGCGCTTTTTAAATTTTAGTTTACTGAAATGCGTTTGTTTACAAATTATTGTCTTAGGTTGACGAGCGCGTTGCCGTGCTGCGAAGGATTTTGCACATGCTGCATTTGTTATAGGTAGGAGTGTTGCTTACCGTCAGGTGAACGAACGCCATCGTATGTCTCGCCATCCAAATAAAAAAAAAGTGTTAACCCATTGTGATTGGCTGACACAGAACATATAGATTGTCCTTTTGGGACTTTAATTGTTGAGGTAAGTTAAGATATACTGTAAAATTGTTTTAATGAATAAAAAAATAGGTATAGCATTCTAACAATTCCCAGGGATATGTATGAACATGTATCAGGGGTGCTACTTTGGCAGGTTTTAAATAGCGTAGATTAGGGCTATAGCTATCTCACCTTTTTTATGTAGCTGAATGACGAGACAAGCTGGTCGTTTGCCTGATGGTAAGCAATACGCCAGCCCATAACAATAACAGCACCACCCAGAACTTTATTATGCAAAATCCTGCGCGGCGCTGTATTGCGCTCGTCACCCTGAGACAATTAGCTGTTGAGTCTCATAATGCCCAATAATTTCGCTGGCTACAATGCCCTTCAAGCCGGAACACAGTAATGCTTGCGCATTACTGCTTGGTGGCTGAATAACTTGCAAAGCGGTGGTACCCACCCAGACGGCCTCTCGCATACGAGAAACCTACCACCACCCACCTGCTAATCATAAGATTAGCTGTGATAGCGTTCGTTCCGATTTTAACCGTGTTCATCAATAACCTTGTTACGCTATAATTTGAAATGTCCTGACTATACTATTTTGTGTCAAGTATTATCTGACTCTACTTTTTATTTTCTTAAATAAGTTTCTTATTTATGGTATCGACTCTAGAGTTGATTTTGCCAATTTCTAAAGTTGAGTTACTGTATGTTTAAATACATTTAGTGGATACTTTAGGGGTGTCTGTTAAACATTTTTTAATAGGTAGAGTTTGATAGAGCTCCACCGATTCGTTAGTGTTTAAATTGTATGGAGTTATATGATTGGATGGTGAGTAATTTTTGTGTTAAATGAACTACCAAGCAATCCGCAAAATAAAATATAGGTACATTTTCAATTTTTTTTTACAAAATATTTTAAAATTGTGTACACCTTCAAAAAATTTATTCGAAAATGTTTTGATTAAATGAATTGTGGTTTTCTTTATCATATTTGACTCAAATTTTTGATTACTAATAATTTCTATCTGACATTTAAATTAATATTTGCTGGAAATATTTGTAATGCCTTGTTTTATGAAACTCAACATTAATATTAATTGTAATATGAAATTTTAATTTCACTTATTCTTATTGTTACTATTGCATTTGAATATATTTGCTCACCATTGTTATGGTCTAAAGTACTGATATTATTTTAATGATTACCATCTGCTATGAACTAATATAATACAGGAGTTATAGGTATTCACAGCTTTGCCAGTTCTGCAAGCAGTAGTGCGCAAGCATCACTGTGTTCCGGTTTGAAGGGAATTGTAGCTAGCGAAATTACTCAGCATATATCTGATGTCTCGAAGTGATGAGCGCAATGCAGTGCTACGCAGTGCTATTTATGGTATTAACAGTTCTGGATGGCACTGCACTTGCTGGGATACGGGTCTTTTGTCCTGAGGGTATGGGACATACTACACCACGCTAGTAAAGCGCAGTTTAGTGGATGTCACATGTCCTTGTATTTCTGTGATTTATTCTTGGACATGCCAGATTCCTCATGATGTTTTCCTTCACCGTTTTCAAAGCGAGTGTTGAATCCGCAAATAACTTAAAAATGTCAGTGGTGATAGTGGGCAAAACCTCACACGATTAATTATAATTTTTTGCTTAATAGATCTATGTTTGGCCACTATCTCGCCTGATGTGAAGCGATGATGTGGCCTAAGATGGAGCACATAGATCTAGAGAGAGACGGCAGTTGACCGGCTGCTCAGACCTGTCTTCCCGACGGTTCACCGAACAAAAAAAAATTACCTAATTCTTAATTTTATGAAAACGGCATTATGAGCCCATTCCATTACTTTGTACGTAAATGCACTTAATTCGATCCAGATTCCTACCAGCAATATGACATGACAATGTAACTATTATGATAAAATAGCAGTCAGAAATGAAAATGTAGTCAGCAACATTTGTCAGAAAACACCCCAATCTATTTGAAACCAATAAAAACCCGCGGCGACAACACACACTAATATTCATCATCATCATCATCATCATCAGCCGGAAGACGTCCACTACTGAACATATGCCTCCCTTATTGATCGCCACAACGAGCGGTTGCTCGCTGTATGCATCCAGCGGCTCCCCGCGACTCTTACCAGGTCGTCGTTCCACCTTGTCGGCCGTCCTACACTCCGCCTTCCGGTCCGTGGTCACCACTCGAGAACCTTTTTACCCCAACGGTTATCGGTTCTACGAGCTATATGGCTGGCCCATTGCCACTTCAACTTGCTAATTTTGAGAGCTATGTCAATTTGAGAGGTATGCACTTATATTACCGGAACCCAAATTTGACCTGTTTAGAAGGGGCCCACAATACATGTCAATAAAATTTAACAACTATTTTTTTTTTATTTAAAATTTTACATTTTTTTTTATTTATTTTTTAAATAAAATTCCGAAACTGATTAAAATGAAACGAATGATAAAACCTTTCAATGCAAACCAGAAAATTCCTTATACAAAAATGCTACTACACGGTACATGATTTTTAAATTGATTGAACGTAATAATTTCACGAGATGCACTTGACTATAATTAAATAAAATTAGCACTTAACAGGTTCCTTCTAGTATTTTAAGCATAATTTTTATGTAATTGTAAAAGAAAAATGTTATAGATATAAATTTATTGCTAAACCCTAATGCCACAGGGTCCGGGTCGATAGTTATATTTCAATTTCAATTTCAATTTATATATAACTAATGTACACTGTGTTGCATTATTAAAACATAAATAAATAAATATAATTTACCGAAAACAGTTTAATTCCACCGTAGTAATTATTTCCCAGAATGCTTTATACGTTACATCAAAGTTCATCAATCCCGAATTTCTGAAAACAGCCCCAACAAAGACAATAAACGCTTATAGAGCTGTCCCTTTAATAAACATTCGTTCAGGACTGCCCCTTCATAATAAACCTTTAATCTCGAGCCACGAAATGTCACTGCAGGGAAAGCCAAAGGGTTTCATGCCTATGACGAAATAATGGAAGATATCTCTTGTAAGCACAAAACGGCTAATTAATTTCAAGCTTAAAGTCGTTTATTCCTTCGAACTTTAGGAGGGCCGCCGATTGACCACATCATTGAAAATAATAATTAAATGTCTGTTCAAAGACACTGCGACCTTTATCTTCGTGAAATAAAAACACGGAAATGTTCTGGAATACTTTTATATTTAATTTTGAATCGCGAGTACAATTGCGTAGCCTGTGGCGCTGCTATTTTCGAAGAAAGAAAATAAAGCATTACCGTAGGTAGTTCGGAAAAAAATATAGTAGTAGGTAGGCAGTTTCTTATGCATAAATTAAGACACTCGTCAAATACTCGTATTGCTATTATGAAATACTAGGCGACGCGCCGGTTTAACGACACCAGCTGGCCGATTCAGAACCTCACGACAACTCATTTGTCGATCGATTCGGTTTGATATCGTACGATTCAAAATATTTTAAATTCACAATATTCGAATCGACGTTCAAATTGTCGTAGTCGATTACCAATCGTAACCGTACGATAAACGCATATTTATCGACCGAGAACGTTATTCACAATGCAGATATCGAAGCAAAGTCTTCGAACGTCCGATTAATTTCCACGACAACTTATCGAGTACAACATATCACTCGAAAGCATTAGATTTGACCGTCAATACCGAGTATATTCCGTGTGTTGTTAAATAAACTACATCATCTACTACAAATAAAATAAAACTCACAGTAAGATTCAACATAAACTAATTCTATGTAATAAAGTCTAGTATTTATTTATAGGTTAAGTTCGCTTTGATTGTTTTAGAACTACTTACCTACTACTATAAGATTACTTAATAAGATGCATAAATCTACCGAAATAAAATCACTGTACCTATATAATTATTATAAAGTACTCTGTGATACTATGTAATTGTAATTTTGGTATTTACTTAACATTTCTAACGAATCTTGATGAGGCTCGTCTTCTCGCTCGATCTTCTTTTAATAATTTCAAAACATGATAAAGTAAACAATTTGCGATAGACATTTAAATTTGGCGGTTTGTCAATGTCTAAAGCATAGATTAAACATTAATGTCAAGTGGATATCAGCAGGTGGGTGTTTACGAAGCTCTTGTTTTTTTATATTTCTACCAATATCTGGCGCTTATAATTGTTGATTGTATTTTAATTCGTGATAAACGTTGTTATAATAAATTTTGATAACTTGAAAACATTTTTATATCGTCTGGATAATAATACAATTTTCTGCGAGTATTGCACACAAAACGAACTCCGTAAATGCAACACGTTGTCGTATCGATTTCGATATCGTAACCGAAACCGTGTCGAATCCTCGGGGCAGATGTTCTGAATAGCTCGAGAAGAAACCTACGACACGAGATCGTTATCCAATCGAATCGATTCGGTATGTTGTCGTGGGGTTCTGAATCGGCCAGCAGGAGTCGGCCGCGACATCAAATAAATACGCCCAACGATCACATACATAGATTCCCCTTACTAGGATTCCCTGTATCTAGAGAACCAGGAACTATGAGGAGCATGGTCCTACAACACTCAGACAGGATACAAATGTTTGCGCTTTTTTTTAATTTCCTCAAAAATTTCCCGCCCCGTCGTGGGAATCGAACCCGCAACGTCAGTGGTGTATGAGATTTAAGCCAGCCCACTAAACCACTACACCACAGAGGCTGTTTTAATTATGTCTTTCAAACCTACATAGATTATTTCATAGACCCTGGAGCCGCAACAATAGTCAATTACAATATTTTTTAAGCAATGAAATAATTAATCACAACAGTCATCAAGAAATCTGACTGGTAGTTATGACGTCTTCAAAATAAGGCAACACCGCCAATTTGTTTCTTATTAAACTGAATTGAATAGCAACGGTTGAAAAATGAGTCCGTTGGACTCTGTTCGAATGCCTTGTATGGCAGTATACGTCTACTCTTAATGTATCAAAGGTTAATACTAAACCTCCCTGACAGCTATAAAGATGTTGGTTTCGCAAAGAAAATACAGGGTCAGGGGTCAACGGTGATGCAATTCGGTTTTACGATAGGGTTACCAGTTCGGTCTGAGATTTTGATGTCATGATATTATTCCGTTAGTCATTTCATCTGAAGCCCTAACTAAGTCGCCAGATGAGGTCATTTCGAGATATGTACAATTTAAAACGTGATCATTCTTAATTGTGCATTGAAACTGCTGTTTCTGTGCCTTTGTCATGAGTCAATTCTATGTAATTTTTAATTAATCCCTTTATTAGTTCATAGAATTCAATTCAATAATTTATTGATAATATAATTGTACAAGTCAATATGTAGGTATATAATATATTTATGTATATATTATATGTTTATCTAGGGCAGACACTCCAACTAGGTAAAAACAACCTTGAGAGGGAAGCCAACAAAAGAATTCAGCTGGGCTGGGCAACACTTAGGAAAATTCGTCGGGTCTTTACCCCAGTGGGTATCGGCGACGAAAAGACCATCCGTCTTTAGGCACTGGCCTTAAGACGAAAGTCTTTAATCAGTGCGTCCTACCTGTTACGACATGGTACGACTAGTCCACAAAATGAAAGTTGCTCAGCGAGCTATGGAAAGAGCTATGCTCGTTATTACCACAGAATACTAAGGGACAGAAGCATCACTCTGCAAAGAAATTTAAACAAATAGCGACTCTTGCTATGAACAAATAAAATTCAATTCAGCTCGAGTAGCGCTGCCAGTCATATTAACCTACAGAGCGCTTCTCTTTCTATCGCATAGCTCTTATCTCTTCTGACGCGGCACGTGTAACGACGCGTGACCCGCCTTCGGTGTCCGGCTATGTACTTGTAGCTTAGTACCTACAGTGTGGAGTGCGCTAGGCCTGGTATTATTCTAACTAAGGGATCGAATCTGGAACGAAATTATTCGCCAGAGAACTAAAGTTACGACATAGCTCAGCGGATTAGCAAGCTTAAGTGGGCTGGTCATATTTGCCGATAACCGTTGGGGTAGACGTGTTCTAGAGTGGAGACCGCGAATCGGTAAACGTAGTGTAGGACGTCCTGCGACTAGATGGAGCGACGACATACGTAGGGTTGCTGGTAACGACTGGAGAAAGAAAGCCGAAAATCGGGCTCAGTGGCGTGCTATGGGAGAAGCATATGTCCAGCATTGGGCTGATGTGGGCTGATGATGATGGTGTTGATGTATATATTATTTTCTAAATTATAATTACTTAACATTTATTATATATTTAGTTTATGTTAAAAATTAGTAGAAATTGTAAAATATTTTTTTTAAATTACTAAATAAAATGTTTTAAAATTAATAAACTTTTTAGCAAAGTATTGTCATAAATATTCTGTCATATGTAGGTACTCAATACATAAATGAAAAAATGCGTGTTAATGAGCAACTTTTATATCTGCAAAGAACTCGTCTAGAATGTGGCATACAAGCGGACATTCCGCCTGAAACCGTACGATCGCTTTACGGCATCTACAACAAGAGTACTGTTCCCTGACTACTAACGCTCAACCTTTCTAAACTCCTCCCTTTCTCTGGATTATATTTTGTCCTGCATTGTGAGGGATTGAGCTGATGATGATGAGTCACATGTTCGGCGGCGGCGGCGCTTTGACAGACTTTTGAAAATATGATGAGCTCCTGGTCCTCATGGATCGAGTTTTAACACCAAATGGCTCAATTATGCGAGAGTACCTACATAGGTTATTAGGTACATCGAGTAAGAGATAGCTGATAAGGGAAACGCCACATAGGAAGTGGCTAATATTAAATACAAAACCGTGAGAACTCAAATCAAAACTTTTTCATAGATAGCATTGTCATATAAATGCAAATGGCAGTATGTTTTATATTCAGTTGTTGTAGTGGTCACAACACTGAGTAGTTCTTCTATTTTATTTTATTCTATTACATTACGGTAGCCTATTTCCAGCAAAATTTATCTGCGTCTTTTTTTTCAGTGAGTGCTTATTTTTAGTTTGGAATAACTTTATAATACTTTAATTTAAAAAGTTGCTTACCTTCACCTCTCTCTTTATTTGTTTAATACATCTTAACTACTTTACGTATTTTATAAAAATCACGAGCATAAGGAATTTCTTGAAGGAAGGTTCAAATTTCAATAACATTAAAATCGCACCTGTGCTCAGCCAGGGCGGGTCGTCACATTTTTCCTTGGGCTAAGCATTTAAGTTGCTTTTATTTTGCGCTTTTAAGACATAATTATTTTGAGTTTAATGGCGATGCAGAATAAAGTGCTATTTTTTCTTCTTTGGAGTTAATTTAGTTTTACTGAGGTGGCGATGTAAAGGAACAGCAAACAAACAAACAAACTGCCTTCTTCTTCTTGGAGAAGTGATTACTTTTGTTCATCGACATTTGCAACAACAGATGGATTGCCGGTGTGTCACCGACCGTGTAAGGTCGCTTTTATGGTTAATGATTCCATTATGGAGATCCGCGAAATAGACCAGCTGGCCAATTCAGAACCCCACGACAACATACCGAATCGATTCGATTGGATAACGATCTCGTGTCGTAGGTTTCTTTTCGAGCTATTCAGAAAATCCGCCCCGAGGATTCGACACGGTTTCGGTTACGATATCGAAATCGATACGACAACGTGTTGCATTTACGAAGTTCGTTTTGTGTGCAATACTCGCACAAAATTTTATTATTATCTAGACGATATAAAAATGTTTTCAAGTTATCAAAATTTATTATAACAACGTTTATAACGAATTAAATTATAATTAACAATTATAAGCGCCAGATATTGGTAGAAATATAAAAAAAACAAGAGCTTCGTAAACACCCACCTGCTGATATCCACTTGACATTAATGTTTAATCTATGCTTTAGACATTGACAAACCGCCAAATTTAAATGTCTATCGCAAATTGTTTACTTTATCATGTTTTGAAATTATTAAAAGAAGATCGAGCGAGAAGACGAGCCTCATCAAGATTCGTTAGAAATGTTAAGTAAATACCAAAATTACTATTACATAGTATCACAGAGTACTTTATAATAATAATTATATAGGTACAGTGATTTTATTTCGGTAGATTTATGCACCTTATTAAGTAATCTTATAGTAGTAAGTAAATAGTTCTAAAACAATCAAAGCGAACTTAACCTACAAATAAATACTAGACTTGGTAGGTACTTTATTACATAGAATTAGTTTATGTTGAATCTTACTGTGAGTTTTATTTTATTTGTAGTAGAAAATGTAGTTTATTTAACAACACACGGAATATACTCGGTATTAATGGTCAAATCTAATGCTTTCGAGTGATATGTTGCACTCGATAAGTTGTCGTGGAAATTAATCGGACGTTCGAAAACTTTGCTTCGATATCTGCATTGTGAATAACGTTCTCGGTCGATAAATACGCGTTTATCGTACGGTTACGATTGGTTATCGACTACGACAATTTGAACGTCGATTCGACTATTGTGAATTTAAAATATTTTGAATCGTACGATATCAAACCAAATCGATCGACAAATGAGTTGTCGTGAGGTTCTGAATCGGTCAGCAGGGTCGATAATTTTTAAAACCAAAAAAAAAAAAGTAGGATGAAACTCATTAGAAAAGGAGGGAATATTATAAAAATGAAAAGAAAAATAATTTACGGGCGATCTGAGGTCGGGAACCCCTTCCCGACCTCAGATGGGGGTGAGTTTTTAAGGGTAAAAAACGGTTTTTCTCGATTTCCGGCATAACTAAAAGTCCTATGGAAAAAAGTCAAACGGCAAAGTTGTAGGTAATAAAAAGATATAAAACTTTTGTATATACACTTTTTTCACATAACCTCAAAATTTATGTGAAAAATTAAAAAAACCAAGGTTTTGGTTTTTTTTTTTATCTTTTACAAAAATTCTTTTTTTTTCACGAAATTTGGTGAAAACTTTCCTTTTTATGTCCCAAATACGCTGTAATTTATTTGATTAGAAACATTTATTTTTTCACCTTATTTTGAATTAATAACGAAAAAGCACCCTAATTTTCAATCGAAAATTCACCCGTCAAAATATCAGCTTTTTTCAAAAAGTTGGTATGTTTTCTGTTCGCTAAAATCTCTACTTTCCGATGGTGAAAAAAAAAAAAATATGTTACTATAGTAAATCTTCTCAGAAAATGCAAAAAATCGAAAAAAAACTTGAATTCGAAATTATTTTTTTTAATCATTTTATATAATTTTCTTCACAATTTTATCGTGAGTATACATGAAAAAAAAAATGACAAAATGTATAAAAAATATATTTTAAATATATTAAAATCTATAAAAAATGTATAAATATATAAAAAAATATGTATAGTAAATATATTTTAATATTAACTTTTGGCCGACTGACTAAAATACTAATAATAATGTTGTTAATATTTGTATCCTACTTTTATAAAATTCAGAAATGACGGAATCTGGTCACGGTGCGCAAGTTCTGAAGTTAACGGATACCCACTCGTACGAGCTGGATGAAGAAGTCCTCGGACAGATTCTGCTGCACGAGGATATTATGGACCTTCCCGTTGTGGTGGTGAGCGTGTCCGGCGCCTACCGCGGCGGCAAGTCCTTCCTACTCAACTTCTTCCTCAAATACCTCACGTCTCCGGTAAGTTATTGATATATTTCGCGGTCTCTTAAGTGAATATTGCGCCCTACCGACTCACCGTAGTCATCTTTACCAAAAACTGCGAAAGCTCTGCCTACCTAAGGTTGTAGTCCTGTTGAAGATGTATAACTTTCCTTACCATAATTGATATCTGTGTCTTCTTCTTTAGCTTTTGTCATACCAGTTGAGTATTAGTCTCCTTTCTAGACACCCTTTTCAATCCTGTGTTTTTATTCACCAGGGCTTACGAAAGCCCCTGCCTTATCATTATTGATTTAAGTGAACAAGCCTTAAGCATTAGCGAAATAGGTAAAGTCTTCGTGTCTAAACAAGTTTCTCCGTCTGTATCAGTTGTAAAATATATCGTATTTTATAGAATTTAATTACATCTCTTATTTCATATAGTTATGAATCTATGTAGAAAGTAGGTACGTACGGTTATTTGAGAGACTGGGGAGAGATCTTGTAGTACCAGGATTTTTTGCTTCAGTTTACAAATGATAAAACAGATGACTTTGATATTACAGCCACCATACCGTCTAGATGGTTCGTGGCTGGACGACAGCAAACAACTGGCTGGATTCGCATGGCGGGGTGGTATCCAGGCGGTCACTATGGGCATCAACATGTGGTCAGAACCCTTAATTACCACGCTATCTTCTGGAGAAAAGGTATCGTAGCTAACAATTTGATTTTCTTGCATAATAGTATTCCTTTACAAATGCATGCACAAATCCGGCCTTTTGAAAACATATTAGGTTAATATTATTATAAAGGAACTTTGTCTTTTAGAAGAAATATATATCAGTTTATGAAATACTTACTTAGTAGGTACATATGATAATTTTATTTATTATAATACACCTATCTTTGTATGGGTTTTATTAATTTGTTACCTATTACATGTGTGTGCGTGTGTATCACTGATCAGTCAAGAGTAAGTAGTTCTTGTGTGATTGAGTAACAAACCATCCATCCTCACAAACTTTCGTATATATAATATTATTAGGATATCCTTGATTTATTTAAAAATGTACTAGTATGTGAATAAACTGATGGTTGGCGCAGGTGGCTGTGCTCCTGATGGACACGCAAGGTACCTTCGACAGCAGAAGCACCGTCCGCGACTGCTCTACAATCTTCGCGCTCTCCACTCTCCTATCCTCGGTTCAGATTTACAATCTATCCCAGAATATTCAGGAGGACGACCTGCAACATCTTCAAGTAAGTTTTTACAAGCTTTTAATTAACTTGCAATTTATGTTTGTTTGGGTGAAATCTTGCAAGCTGAAACAGAACCATTTCCTCTTGTCCTACGAGGTTGAAATTTTGCATTCTTGTAAAAGTCCGCTGACAATGCAATATTATGGTAACAGCGGAAACAAACGGATACAACTTGTGTCTCTTTAAGTCTAGAGTGAATAGGATCTCATGGACAAGCGTGTTCCATCTTAGGCCGAATCTTCGCTTTCCATCAGGCGAGATGTCGTCAAAAGTATGCCCATTTACCAATAAAAAAAAAACAGCCAGCTGATCTGACGATGGAGACGAAAGGTGGGCAATGGAACTCCTTGACGGATAATTGTTACTAGTGTTTGGGCTTAATTTAATCTGCTCGCGGTTCCGATTACGGATTAGTTAAAAGCTTGTCTTGAATAATATATTTTTGAACAAAAACATTATTTAAAATTAGTCATCTAATCTGTAATGCACAAACTTGGCATATTTGTTGATTTCACCAAAAAATATTAACTAATCCAATGAGACTCTAAACTGCAATGGAGAAATATACTAGATTTTGGTCAACAAAGAGAGACGTCTATATATGAATATAATTAAGATTGATGATTCCTTCTAGCTGTTTGCGAAATATGGCACAATGGTAAGAAATGAAGAATTGCAAAAGGCATTCCAAGTACTGGAGATCCTTGTAAGGGACTGGCAATATCCGTTTAACTATCCCTACGGTGCAGTTGGAGGAGAGGAATTGTTGGAAGACAGGTTAAAGGTCAGTATACCACTGTGACACCTTGGAGCCGGTACGAAATCGCAAAGCGTAGATGTCATCTACAATGATTGTACAGCAAGCATAATTGAACACAACTCACACGTGCGACAATAAGAAACCGACCGACCACACCTGTGAAGGATGTCGGCGATCACCAGCGAATTAAAACAACGAACTCTTTGAAAACTTGTATTTTTATAAACACACACATACACAGAAGGAAAGAAAATTGTTACGAAGTCACATGCTTTAGCTTTCCTTGCCCGAACCCGACTGGCCAGCAAGGTTAGGTGGGGGTGCGCAGGCCCATATTTACAATCAAACAATACAACTAGGTACATATAGGCTATTCTACATATAACATAAATAAAAGGTACAATATATTTTTGTTATCGCGTCGCTAACAACACCTGAAAGATAGAAAAAAAATCTATAACGGATTTACTTTAAAGATACACATAAGAACGTTTTGAGTTCCTGCATCTTTCCAATTCCCGTTCCCTTCGTTCCTCTGACACTCTTCAGTTGAAAACCCCTGTTTACTCATCCTCATTTTATGAAAACTCCTTCACAGCTCAGGCTGTCCGTCTATGGAACGCGTTGCCCGTGGATATACGACAGGCGAAATCTATCGCAATCTTTAAAAATTTTGTTAAGAAGCACTACTTGTCCAACAACTGCTAAATTATATATGGTAATATATGTATCTGTTAATCATATCATGTATGTTTGATATAATATAATTATATATAATATTTATCGTATTTTATATATATGTATTATTTTGTTTGTATGTATTATTTTGTTTGTATGTATTATTATGTCTATACTATTATATTTTTGAAGTTTTGTATTTACTAAATTATATATTTTATATTAGATAATTACTTTATACACCAACTGACCGCAAAATTTTACCATTTTATTCCTGTCCATCCAAAGGTTGCCTGTAAGAAATTGCACATAGCGATAAGGCCGCCTATTGTTCTACCACTATTATTTGTAACTATAAACTTCTGTTTCCTGTTTTGGTGATCAATAAAGTATTATTGTATTGTATTGTATTGTATAACATAACATCACCGAAACCTATTTGCTGAAGTGACAGTTCTCTTTCCTTAAGGGTTTGCTGGAAGAAAACTCTTTTTAGGATTAACCTCGCCTTTGTACATGTAGTTTGTATCAAATGTTCTGGCAATGTACAGTAAAGAATAATATAAGAAATAAGAACATGACATTCAATTCAATTCAAATTCACAAGTTCTTTATTTCAATTTTGTCGCCACAGACGCACTTATGAACGTCAATTATTACAATGACTCTACGACCGTATCGGAAAAAGAACCACTACTCAGAAGATACGGCAAGAAACTGAGGGGCATATTTTTTTAGAACTTTTGTTACAATATTTTTATGTTTGTTTTTGACAATATTATTTTTCTTATGTGCTAGTTGGCTACTTGGCCGAAGCGGAATGTTCCATGCATCTTTGTCTTCCATGTAATTACTAACTGTATAGTATGCTTTATTCATTAGAATATTTTTCACACTCAATTTGGAAACACATCTACAAATACGACAAATCTACTTTCTGTGAGCTCCGTTATATACCATCAAATGGGGTGTATTGGCATAAAATTGACTCTTTAATAAACATTTGATGATATGGAAACTTGATGACGGCAATAAGATTTATAAGAGAAATATGTGTTTTAATTTATAACTTAATACCAATCGACATTAAAATTGTAAGTACATGAAATTTAAGAAAACCTGTGACTGGCTTTTAAGCAACTGTTTTTATAGTGTTAGGGAATTATTCGATTTTTGTCATAGTAATAATATTAAATGCTTAATATTTGCACGTCTGCTTGCAGGCTGAATACTAATGCTTATAAATTAACCTAAGGCCTGTATGTAATAATTATTTTGTATTCTAGCAAATAAATGATTGATTTTGAAAATAAAAATTAAAAATGAACTATATAAAGCTTGCAATTCCTCATAACCCTAAATTGTAAGTTGTCCTCATTTAAATGTAATATGGGGTTTTAGAGACGAACAGCGAGGTAATAAGAAAATAATAAAAACTCATAAAAATAATGATTTGAAAAAAAAATGTAATACCTATTGTAACTCAATAATTATGAATGGCTTGCTTTGATGCTAGAACTAAAAAGAAGTTCTATTGTAGATTATGGGCTTAACAAATCATGACAGTAGAGGTTAAAATAAATTATTGAAAGAATTTCACTCTAGTTCTTTTCTATTCACCCCATTTGACGGTCTCTATTAAAATTATAACAGGCAAAACTAGTATTACTAAAAGCACTATGGCAAAAAGGTTATATTGTGTAATGTCTGAAAAAGCGTGACGACTGTTCGCAATTAATAGAAAGTCAAAATAAATTAGTTATATAGATAAAAATGCATACGTCATATACATATAATAAAAATCTATTAAAAACGTTAAAAACTGTAACTAAAGTATTAATGACTTTGGAAAAAAAGGTAAGCATATAAAAAGGTAGCAGTAGTGGTGGTAGGTTTCTACTGGTGATAGGTTTCTCGTATGCGAGAGGCCGTCTGGGTGGGTACCACCGCTTTGCCAGTTATTCAGCCGCCAAGCAGTAGTGCGAAAGCATTACTGTGTTCCGGTTTGAAGGGCATTGTAGCCAGCGAAATTACTGGGCATTATGAGACTCAATAGCTAATTGTCTCAGGGTGACGAGTACAGTGCAGCACCATGCAGGATTTTGCAAAACAAAGTTCTGGGTGGTGCTGTTATTGTTATGGGCTGGCGTATCGCTTACCATCAGGCAAACGACCAGCTTGTCTCGACATTCAGTTACATAAAAAAAGCTTGTCTACTCAAATTGAAGTACGAGCCCACAAAAGAAATGCGAAAACTGACTCAACCAGTGCTTCGGAAATACGCCCGCTAGAGAAGATAGCACCAAGAAACTCTACAGGGATGTGTCTTTATTCAACTCTTTTAACAAATATAATATTGAGCAGTGAAGTATACATTAAAATAACAGAATGTCAAACAAGAAGTGCAAGTGAAATGTGCCATAGTCATAGCTGACCCCCTACACTCCATATAAATTCGCTGAGCTAACTGTCTAGTACTACTACTGACGCACCGGCCTGTCCGCACACGTTTTGTATGTGTGCGTAATTAATGTAGGGATGAGCTTACACGAATCGAGCGCGACAAGGACAACGCTATACGTAAGCAACCTAATTGTTTCTCTTTCACACCCACTATCGCTTGGCTGGGAGACACGAAAAACAAAAAAAATCTTCGATTCTTATTTGTGTAAGTGGTTTCTTTGCATCCATATACAGAACAATAACGAACCATTTTAAAAGAGATAGGCAGACATCTGTCAGTTAGGTCAGGTCCTGGTCAGCTCCACCGTCTTCAGCCGTTCTTCGTCTTTTTCTCAATATGTTTCGTCTATATGTCAAATTCAAATAGTCAGCCGGCCTGCTCTACCTCTGTAAAGCAGGTCGTCATCGTCATCCAAAAAGGTCATAACAACCTCAAATAACATAATTGATCGCACATATAAAATAAACATTTGAATCTCACTCATCAGTCATTCGCAGCGAGCGGTGACAACCGAGTGACGCAAGCACGGCATTGTCGATTTTTTCATCGTTTTGTTGCGGGTGACAACAAATTAGCGGGGGGGGGGGGCAGTGTCGCTTCTTTACGTAGTAATATTTAGTTTTCTTTGGTCATAGTATCAGTAACAGAAAAATATGAATAATACATGAATAAGTATGTAGATACAGTAGGAGTTAGAGTGATTAGATCAGACCAGTCCCTACAAGCAACACCCGTTCACGAGTATGACTTGTGCATCAACCATCTCCCTCCTCAACTATGATGGAGGGAATTGACCCAATACACAGGGCCACCGCAAGCATGACTAACGATATGAGACATTTCACATATCACTGTATATTCTAGAATTGCTAGTAAATTTTTATAATTTACTAGCAATTCTAGGCTTATAATTAAAAATTATTATAACTATGCACAACACTTAAGTACGTGAACTGTTATCATCATGGAGCTTAGGGCATACAGTCTTTACGGCATACGGCATTTTAATCATTGACATAGTAATTTATTGAGTTATATGCTTTTGTCATAAGATTTGATTTAATGAAATATTTGAAATTAAACCTGATCTGAATGTTTTAGATTACTGATGACCTCCCCCAGGAGTTAAAAGACTTGCGAACTGATATACGATCCAGCTTTGAAAAAGTCTCCTGTTTCTTGATGCCTCATCCTGGGTTTGAAGTACTAAAATCGTCGTTTAAAGCAATATTTCTGGTAAGACATTCTAGTTTTTGGTCATAAACACAATACAAAATTAATAAAAACATACAATACTATGTCCGTTTGAAAGGTACTGCTTACTGCTATAAATTACTGCTTACTGCTATTAATACATTTTCAATAAGAGGATATGGCACAGCCGCAGCCAGTGAGCACTAGGTATTTGAATAATGGTTTACGGTCTCGCAGAAAATGCGTAAATTAAATTAAATAAATTAACCAAACAATAATAATAACTTAACTAAATTCGTATTAACTTCAGATTTTTGTTAAAATTAGCGTTTCGGGAGAAAACGTTTCTATCAAACTAAATCTCAACCAAATTTGGTAATTTTGGTCTCAATTTCTTAAATGGAAAATAAACTACGTTTGTAGGCTTTCTTTTTTGTAAGTTTAGGTCTATTTTTAAAGTTAACAGCTTCCAAATTTAAAAAAAAAAATTCGAGTAAATATCGAGTTTTTTGGGTCCCTTTATTCAAATTTATAGGAATTATTATCAAAAAAATAAAAACCTACAAACCTCAATAATGATAACATCTCTTACATGTCCAAATTTCATCGAATTTGGTTAGTGTTTAGGGGTAGAAAAACGTTTTCACTTTTTGTATGAAAATTTCAGCGTGCCGTTCCCTCTTACATTGTCCCAGGTTGACGAGTGCAATGCAATGCCACGCAAGATTTAATGTCCATGCAAGTTTAACAACAAAATGAATCTATATTTCTCAATAAATTATTATTATTTCACTTGAATATCTAAATAAACATTATTTCAGATATAGATATTAAGTTCAGGACTCACCTTAAAGCTCTGGTATCGTCCTTGTTCGGACCAGCGAAACTGATGCCTAAGACTGTGAACGGAGAGCGAATCAGGGCAAAAGACTTGTTCAGTTATTTCAAAACCTACGCTGCTTTATTCAACAGTGGCACTCTTCCGAGTCCCATGACCATTATGCAGGTAACATTCAGACTGTGCAACACGTAGATGCAATTACATGTAATTGCATCTACGTGTTTCGGCACTGGTGCTGGTCTACTCCTATTTTTCTCTCTCTAAACTCTTTTCTTTAAGGTTGGTAGAACATAATGCTTTTGGTGCTGTAGATATCCGTAGATGATGATGACAGCTTTCAATTGTCATGTACAATCGTGAGCTGTTGTAGCAATTTTCATGTAGTTGTTCTGGCAAGTTCATCTCTGAAGTGGCCAGAACCGCTACACAGGCCAACTTCCACCACCATGTCTAATATCGTATTTGTTGTCCTCACACTTTCTGCCAGCGGTAATAAAGCTTTGATGGAAATGTCATTGTTATTAGTGGCAGCAAAAGACACGTTTTCAGCAATAAGCTTTCTCTTTAGTGAATTTAAGATTATATTCTTTTCAAAAGACCTAATATAATACGGGAATATAACGTTACCAATAAATTAAACATTTCCATCAATCAACACATTACGCGTTAAATAAACTTAATATATATTTATCAGGCAACGGTTGAAGCAGGCCTACTTTCCACTTTCAACGAAGCCCGTGAGATTTATGTTAAGGGGATGGACTCTGAGGCTGGACCTAAGCAGCTCAGCGTACCTGCTGTTGACCTGAAGAATTTGCACATCAAATACTCGGCTGACGCGCAAGCAGCTTTTACGAGTAAGAAAAGAATGGGCTCTCAGGAAGAAACCGACAAGTATCTCGAGAAACTCATTACGGTACTACATTCTAAGGCACTTTTCCAACGCTGACATTAAAAGTACAATTTGAATTTTATAAGCAGAGGATCGCTCAGTAAAAGCAAAAGTATATGCTGTCAAAAGTTTATGGTGTATGTAGTGTGTGTTGTCTTGATTATGCTTTTCAAAAGATTTAAACTATTTCTTTGATAACACTTATTGTGACTAACAGTGTTTAAAGACATAGAAGACAGCAAAGTTAACGGTTGATATTTTACAGAATTTGGAGGAAATTCTGCCCCTTTATATTAACAGTAATGTTGGTAAGATTCAAGCTGCTATTAACGAAGCCAATGAATCATATGAACAAGTAATATTAAATATCAGTAAAGACCAGCCGCTGTGTGTGCATCCCCTGGATCTCGCTAAAATTCACAAGACGGGACTGGATGCTGCTGTTGAGATTTTCGATAAAGCTAGAAAGAGAGTCACAGACCAAAAGGACGACGAACGAACCCAATTCATACAAGTACGTATTCTATTTAAATTATTAACAAATAAATAAACATCTAAAAAGTATAATGTATCTATAGTTTTAGTTTTGTAAAGTAATTTGTGTGAAATTTCATTAAAAAAGGGCTCACATGTTTCGTATTTGACAAAAAAATAGGTACTATTTAGAGACTAATAGAATTACAAAATGCAAGAAATACTTCGAAGAGACAAATTTTCATTTAAAAGTACGTAAACCGCTTTATTTCGCCAATAATTTAGTTCTTGTGATAGAATCCAATTTAATAAAAAACATGCTATTTTGTGGTTTCTATAATCGCGGATTAAGCATCGCTCTAAAACGGTGAAGGAAAACATCGTCACGAAACCAACATGTCTATAAATTACAAAGCTTAAGAAGATATTACGTCATCTACCAATATTTATACCAATTTGCACTGAATCTGAGTGGTATAATAACTCCTAATGATTGTGTACATTTCAGAATTTCGAAAAGCGTTATGACTTGCTGCGACTATCCAACCAGCAGAATAATAAGTTGGCGGTAGATATACTAGCCATGGAGTACTGGCAGTACATGCAGGCTAATGCCATGGAAGAGCCACCACTTACAGCCGAAGAATTTCAGCACGATCACGAGATTGCGCTTAAACATGCGCTCGAAGACTTCGAGTTTATGAGAAATCTTCACAATAGTTACAGTGAAGACGTCTTTAAATACAACTTGACTAGGGTAATATTAAAAATACTTAAAGTACTTAAATCCGATAATGACGTGACAAGGATATTGCCAAAATTGGAACTTACGCTGTTATCTTTTAACGATAGCTCTAATTTTTGCCTAATATCATTGATAATATTTATAAGCAAAGTCCTTGATCCATGATCATGCAGTTTGTGTCACTATTAATATTTCAGAAAGCCTTTTAGCCCTAAGCACAGAAGACAAAATAATACTACGGCCTAAGCTTAGGCTTCTATAAATCTTCAGCCATTTGTAAAACCTATCTAAGCCTATATATTTTTAAAGGCTTTTTGAAGTTTTTAGTCTTATTTAAGCCCTAAAAGCCAAAACTCTAGAATAGAACTAGGCTAGAGGGTGAGAGGGCTATAGAGCTATATTGGTTTTTAGCCTTATAGACGTCTAGAAACGCTAGCCTTAAAAAAGGGATAAATAGCTTGAGTCTTTTGCAACACTAGGCATTATATAATATAGATAATATTGACAGTCGTTTTTATATCCTTGTTAGCTTTATTTTCTGAAGTAAGAATAAATTTCTCGACTAGTAAAGAAAACTCATTTAAGCTACGTTTTACGAAGATATTTTTATTTCAGATTATTAGTGACGCCTTCGTCCAATTGAAAGCGATTAAGAAAAGCACGAGTAGATTGGCTATGATAACAGCGTTGAATGCGTACGACAGTTATATGAAAACAGTTGTGGATATTAGAAAAAGACAGTGCTTACATTCGTCAGACCTTGAACGTGAGAATGAAAGGGCTAGGTGTCGGGCATTGGAAATGTTCCGGCCACAGAAGCGTTGCTCTGATGGATTTGACAGCGATGACGAAGATGAGAACACATTCCAGGATGTATGTTACATTTTCTTAGCAGTAGTAGGTTTTAGCCATTGTACCACCCACTGAACAAAGTCATGCCGTCAAGCAACCTAGTCGTTTTGTGATGTTATTTGATGACCTATTTAAGAGAAGAGTCGCTCAACTGCTGTCGTTCATTAGATCGGCCACATCGTCGCTTATCATCATTTATCATCATCACTTGAGATAATGGCCATTCAAATAAAAAGAATCATAATGTAAACAATACCGTATTTCAGTTTGACACTTTACTAGATCAGCGATATGACTTAGCGGTGGGTGCAATATTTTAATAATCTTTTATTTAACTTGCAATGTTTGTTTATTGGGTCAAATCTTACAAGTTCAATCAAAATCACTTTCTTTTATCCTACGGGGTTGAAATTTTGCATACTTGCCAAAGTCCAATGACAATGCAATATTAGGGTGACAGTCAGCTGATCTGATGATGGAAACGGAAGGTGGGCAATGGAACTCCATGACGGATAATCGTAAACTACTAGTGGACTCATTTTAATCTGTATGCGGTTCCGATTACGAATTTGTTAAAAGCTTGTCTTGAAATATATTTTTCATCAAGAATCTTGTTCTAGTGTTATATTTACTGGAATTATTGCAGATTCTAAGAAATCGCTACAGAGAGTATAAAAGCCTGAACGACTCCGCTAATGAAACTGCCGTGCGTGAAGCCTTCAACGTATTCATGTCTACGATCGATGAGAAGTGCAGACCTTCGCTTTGGTGGTTGGTTTATGCCGCTATGGGTAGTCTGGATCCAATTATCAGCAATCTGACCAAAAGAAATGATTACTTTGTGGAGTCCAAAAACAAAGCAATTCAAGTCTTTTACAGCAGACGACGTACCGGAGGTTTTCCCGAAGACATTTATAAAGAAAAGCTCGATGAGGTGAGCTTATGAACGACTAACAACCGCTCGCGACTTTGTTCGCGTCGACGCAATAAAATATAGCTGACGTAACTCGGGAATAGTGTGGCTTTCTATCGGTGAAATATTTTCGTACAAACAAAATACATTTTTCCTCTTTAGAATATTACTATAGTAATAGTTTTAAATAATATTACTATAGATGCACAGACATGTAATACAATGTCTGTGGTATAGATATTACAGACTGAAGTCAATCTAACTTCCTACTAGTATTATAAATATGAATGTTTGTGAGGATGGATGGATGGATGGATTTGTTACTCAATCATGCAATAACTACTGAAAGAAAAATCGTGATTATCGTTTTGTTTACCATGAGAAAAATATTTTATTAGGTAGTAAAGTTATATTTATTTTCAGATGATGGCCGAATACTTCAGTACCAAACATAACCCGCCTATCCTAGAAACCATTGGTAAATTTGTGCAGAATCTACCTGCTATATTGAGTTCAGCGGAAACAATCTCATCATTGGTGAAATAATTTATTATATTACACAGTGGTGCTACAGGAATCTGAATTAACATGGATGACTGTCATAAAGAGTTACAACTTTGAGGTGACGATGAGTTCGACATTTGTGGATTTATTTTCTTCTTGCATGGGTTTTTTTTTTATATTACTAATAGGCAAACAAGCAGACGGCCCGCCTGGATGGTAAGCGGTTACCGTTGCCTATGGACACCTGCAACACTCGGGGCATTACTAGTGCGTTGCCTACCTTTAAGGACCCTTTTCACCCTTCTTTGGATGTCGCCAAACCTTGTTTTCGGAGTTTATAAACCATCCCACATGGGCTGACCTCTGTTTTAACAGAACCGGGACCGACGAAAACGTGCCCTCAGAAGTGCGGTGGCGCGCAAATGTCAATACCACCAAACAGTCACCCATTCTAGTAAACCACGGCGAACGCTAATAGCGCGAGATTTATGGTAACCAATAATATTGACTTAAATGCTTATTTTCATCTGAGACCGTATATTTTATATACAATAATTTCCAGCAATATCATTGGTCAACAAGTCTCTACGTGAAAGTGACGCCGTGAGTAATTGTCATCCATGTCGATGCAGACTTTCTCCTTTAGATTTTGAAAAGTTTCGTGAGTGTTATTATTCATAATTGATATAAAACGGCTAAGACTCACTGTAAACGTCGAAATCAGACATAAGTAGCGACAGTGATGATTCACCCACCATCGAACTTACGAACATCGCCGAGCGGGCGCGAACTCCACCGACGCCGCCCGCCGCGTCTGCAGAGCCGCGCACGCGCCGCCAGTTACGTGCGAGCGCTCGCGACCTACGCCGCGGCTTGATCTCATAACTCCCAGAAGAAGGACTTCTAAAATGTCTGAAACCTGGTCGGAGTAATTTTCGACGTTTACAGTGAGTCTTAGCCGTTTTATATCAATTATGGACTTTCTTCTTTTTAACAAATTGATGAGAGTTAATTTATATTTAAATATACATATTATTAAAAATAAATAGTATTTATCTTTTTGTCTTTTAATTTTCGAATAATTTTACCTTATCTTTAAATGTAACCAAGTAATAAGTTAAACAAGATAATTAAATTTTAGAAAAAAACAAAAACCGCCTCCAATGTATCTTCGAAGTCCAAAGTCAAATATCGATGAAATTTATATGGGACCATTTCGTAGCTATACTGAACCCAACGCAAAAATAATTTTCCAAATCGGTTCATAAATGACAGAATTCTGAGGTAACAAACATAAAAAAAAATACAATCGAACAGAGAACCTCCTCCTTTTAAAGTCGGTTAAAAATGCCGTAAGGGATTTACATTTAAACTATTAGCAATTAGGTATAATAGATGACATCACCGAACTTGAATTATATTATACTTACCTAATTTTTTTTTTATTAGCTGATAGGCTAGCATTATACCACAGTCTCACCTGATGGAAAGTGACGACGCGGTCGACGATGGATCATGCTTGCCTAGAAGATACCGATTCACTCGGGACTTGGACTCTGGAATTGTAAAGTTAAACAATCAATTATTATACTTTTGTAAGAAATGTAGAACCTGCCTTAAAACTGCAATGACTTCAAGTTAGTGCAAGTGAGTAGACTTTTACGAAACTCTTTCTAAGTAGTAGTAGATCTCTTGTATGTGAGAAGCCGAAAAATACTTAAAACTTCGATTTGAAAACAAAAGCGAACCATACACGAGTATAGTCATCATAATATATTTCTTTTATGGAACTTAGTAATGAGGCAAGCATATTTTATAAATATAATATAGCGAAGTATAAAGAGACGTTCCTGGCTCATGAGTTTTGGCCCGAAGGCATAGTATTCCGGCGCTACAGGGAGGCGAAGCCGAAGTTAATTCCCTAATCGTAGCTTTAGTGTTATTAAATTGTATATATGCTTGTGACGAGCACCGCCAGCCGCAGCTGCGCATACGACCGGCAGCGGCGCCCGCCACGGAGCGACTAACGCACACAGGCGTACCGTTCCCCCCCGCAGCTCCCCGCTGCAGTCCGCCGCGCGCATCAAGACACGCACGCACACCACCGCGCCGCGCGACTCAGCTTCGACTCAGCTTCGACTTCAGCTCCAAAGCTGAAAGGTTCTCTTGCGCTGCCCCATGGTTCTCCCTGGTCGTGCATTGAATCTGGATAGCAAACCGAGCGCTCCCGCGTTGTGTCACTGCCCAACCCCCGGTGTTCGACGGCCTGGTTTCCTTCGGGTCGCAGGCGCCTGGTTAGGGCAAGGGGTTCGTGCGGCCTTTTGTTTCTCCCTGGCTGATAGTTTGGACGATTGAGCGGGTGGGTAGGCTCATCCTAGTTCCTACTCGTTCTTCGTTCTGCCGAGTACACCTCCGCGGTCTCATGGTTTGGACCTGATCGTGATAGGTGTTCTCCCGAGTAGCTAGTATTCGAGATCGCTCGCGATCCCGAACGCGCCGTAATTTACCGTCCCGTACCGTAGTCGCGTCCGCGCCGCAAGAGGCGACCCGGCCGCGCAGTAGTAATAAGCCGTGTAGTGGTAATAGTAGTAATTAGTTAAGCACGTCATATAATGTTGTATAACTATTGATAATAAACAACCATGTATGTTGACATTAAGAGTCTCATTTACACGAGTCCCCCCTTCCCGTAGGTTCGATCCCAAATATCAACTGAATGCCGTGGCACTTCAGGCAGCCCCAGGCACTCCGTTATATGCTAGTCTGTAAGGTATATATTTTATGGGCCTCTGGTACTTTTAATTTATACTGTATTATTGCCTGAAATAAATGAATTTATTATTATTATTTCGCTCTTTCTCACGGGTTATACATCCGGTCCTTTGGAAGGCGCGGGGACATGAGTCCAACGCGTAGAGGCCTCTTAGAGCATTTAATTTAGATATGTAATGGGCAACACTTATCGAGGACTGTCTCTAAATGCATCATTAAGAAGATGCAATCAAAGACAGCCCCCAATAAGTGCGAGGACTATTATTGAAGATATGAAATTATTTCTTATTTGAATTTTTGATTGATGAGAGCCAGTCTATGATATGAGACCTCGGCACCTGCTAGTTCCGCCTTATAAGGAAATATTTTGGCAGGTGGTGACTCACCACCCACTTAACGCGCCCCCTGTAAGGGCCGCCGTTCATTGGCGACGAGAGCGGCAACGTAGGTGTGGGTGGCTAAAGGGTGTCGAGAGGTGTGCTGCAGTTTCACTTAAACACTACTCCCGGCGTTATGACCTTTAACACTTCCACCCTTGGAGCTTAGTTCTTAGCTCTTGCATCTCCACCCCCGGACGGCCAGTTAAGGCAAGCCGGGTGTCAGGGGTCTCATTTAGCCCCAGGGAGAATCAGGTCAGGCTCAGTGTCGCCACGCACCGTCGACTCGCCACAAAGTCGACCCTGGCCTTTAAAAATTATTATTATTATTATATCGTATGCCTGATGGTAAGCCTGCTCATAACAATTGCAGTGCCACCCAGAAATTTTAATACCATTAAAACAGTGTTTTTTGGACTAGCGCATAGGACTGCATTGCTCTCATCACCCCATGACATTAGATATTAAATCTCATAAATGCCCAGTTATTTCGCTGGCTACAATGCCCTTCAAACTGGAACACAGTAATGCTTGCGCACTACTGCTTGGCGACAGAATAATTGGCAAAGCTGTGGTACCTACCCAGAGGGCCTCTCGCATACGAGATAGGTACCTACCACGAGATAAAATTGTGACAACCTAAAGAATGTAGGCTTGTCTTTTTTACGCAGAACATGATAATGCCAAAAATACTTCCTGCCCATTTCGGCTCATTACCTTGTGGGGAAAAATGCCTCGTTACTCCGGAACGAGGCTCCGCTTTGCAGAGCATAATAATTTATTCAAAATTTTAATACAACAGCCGCAATGGACCGATGGGAGGGCAATAACAGCAACCAATAGCAATTCCGTGATGCTGTTCAGTGGAATGGACGGAGAGTAGTAAGGGGAAACGTCGATGATTTCAATTGAAACGTCGAGGTTTTAACGGGGGTGCCGTAGGGATCTGTAGCCTCAGAGTCCAAAAGACGTCCTTATGCTGTCGCTCAATGTGTTGTTCTATCAAATTGTACTATTAATTATTCTGTGGTCCTAAGAACCAAAAACCATAGCACCAGCGTCTCTGTTTCCCCTCCCCATTTCTATAATTTAGGTGTCTTCAAGACCCGAGTGAATCGGTATCTTCTAGGCAAGCATGATCCATCGTCAACCGCGTCGTCACTTTCCATCGGGTGAGACTGCGGTGAAATAGGTAATAAAAATAAGTAATAAATTTTTAGAAAAAAACAAAAACCGACTTCAATGTATCTTCGAAGTTCAAAGTCACATATCGGTGAAATTTATATGGGACCACTTCGTAGCTATGCTATGCTGAACCCAACGCAAAATTTTCCAAATCGGTTCATAAATGATGGAGTTCTGAGGTAACAAACATAAAAAATACAATCGAACAGAGAACCCCCTCTTTTTTTGAAGTCGGTTAAAAATCTATCTATTTTGTACTATATTAGAGCTAAGGCAAGTGGTCGGAGATTGTTTTATGGAATTAAGTGATGAGACTAGCTTGTCGTAAGCAATAAAGTATGATATAGAAATAAATTTCGCAAGAAAATATTTATAATATTACATTGTCATCGGACTTTGACAAGTATACAATATTTAGCTGAAATATTGTATACTTGTCAAAGTCCGATGACAATGTAGGATAAGAGGAAGTGGTTCTGATTCAATTTGCAACATTTGACCCAAACAAACAAACATTGCAAGTTAAATAAAAGCTTATAAAAATTAGCCATCATGCTGCAGCTTGCAACTTTTAGTAAGCATTTCTATGTACTTGGCGTTTTTGCGATTGAGTATCACATCACACGTTATAGCGATCGCGTCCGCGATCGGCCTTTCTTTTAATCGTGATCTTGACAACTAAATCGCTTGTTTGGGCGTTCGAGTGTACACAGTGAAGCATATATTCACTGCGAAAAGCGAAAAGCGATCGCCCATCGCTGGTGTTAGGTGTAGCAATCAATTAAGTGCGCGACTGTGATTCTCAATCGCCTAGTCAAGATTCACCATCAAAAGTCAAAGTAAACGTTTTAAAGATATTAAGTTACACATCTCTTTTATGGAATTGAGTAATGAGACGAGTAAGTCGTTCGTCTGATGGTAAGCGCCACGCCTGCTCATAACAATTCCAGTGTCATCCAGAACTTTTAATACTATAAACGTACTGTGTAGCACTGCATTGCGCTCATCACCCCAAGACATAAGATATTAAGTCTTATATATCCAGTAATTTTGCTGGCTACAATACCCTTTAAACCGGAAAACAGAAATACTTGCGCACTACTGCTTGGTGACCGAATAACTGGCTCAGCGGTGGTACCTACCCTCGTCGCCTCCCGCATACGAGAGACGTACCACGAGTATACTTATCTACCTACTATTGGAAACTAACAAAAATATGTGGTTTCAATTTGAACGATTTATCTGTAGATAACATCCGTTCTGGTATCGTCGGGTTATTCCGTTGATACGGTTGCGTTTTACCACTGCCTTTGTCTTATCACCAGACGCCGTACCTTCTCACTGCTGGGTCATAGGCGTTCTACGTGGGAGAATGGGCCACCTTAGTTAAATACCACCAGTCTAGCGTGGTTTGATTGATAAAAAAAAAGAATGCAAAGTGAATAGCGTCCAACGATCACATACATAGATGACATAGATCCTTCGTCTTATCACAGTTCCATAAAAAAGAAACTTTTTAGCATGACGTAATGACAACTTATCGGTTAGACCTCGACAAGAATGGCAAAGAACAGGAACGAATGAGGTGGCTTATACCGTGCAGTGGGTGGGATTTAGCTGGTGAAGAGCTAAACACCACTTCTTTTGGTCACATGTTCGGCGGCAACGGGTCTCTGATAGACTTTGGAAAATACGATGAGCTCCCGGTCCTCACGGATCCAGCTTCAACACCAAATGGCTGAATTATTCGAGAGCACCTACATAGGTTATTAGGTACAACAAGTAAGAGATAGCTGATGTGGGAAACGCCACATAGGAAGTGGCTAATATAGTTACAAACCGTGAGAACTCAAACCACAACTTTTTCATAGATAGCATTGGCATATAAATACAAATGGCAGTATGTTTTATATTCACTTGTAGTAGTGGTCACAACACTTAGGGTTCTTCTACATTACGGTAGCCTATATCCAGCAAAGTTTGTCTGCGTTATATTTTTCAGTGAGTGCTTATTTTTAGTTTAGAATAACTTTAATTTAAAAAGTTGCTTAACTTCACCTCTCTATTTATTTGTTTAGTACATCTTAACTAATTTACGTATTTTATAATAATCACCAGCATAAGGAATTTCTTGAAGGAAGGTTCAAATTTTAATAACATTAATATCGGACCTGTGCTCAGCCAGGGCGGGTCGTCACATTTTTCTTTGGGTAAAGCATTTAAGTTTATTTTGCGCTTTTAGCATAAGACATACATTTTTTTGAGTTTAATGGCGATGCAGAATATAGTGCAATTTTTTTCTTCTTTGGAGTTAAGTTGGTTTTACTGAAGTGGCGATGTAAAAGAACGGCGAACAAACAAACAAACTGCCTTATGGGAAGCTATCACTTCTTCTTCTTCTTGGAGAAGTGATTACTTTTGCTCATCGACATCTGCAACAACAGATGGATTGCCGGTGTGTCGCCGATCGTGTAAGGTCGCTTTTATGATTAATGATTCCATTATGGAGATCCGCGAAAGAACATTACAACAATAAACATCATACCTATCCAAAGAATATATACTAATAATAATGTTGTTAATATTTGTGTCCTACTTTTATAAAATTCAGAAATGACGGAATCTGGTCACGGTGTGCAAGTTCTGAAGTTAACGGATACCCACTCGTACGAGCTGGATGAAGAAGTCCTTGGACAGATTCTGCTGCACGAGGATATTAAGGACCTTCCCGTTGTGGTAGTGAGCGTGTCCGGCGCCTACCGCGGCGGCAAGTCCTTCCTGCTTAACTTCTTCCTCAAATACCTCACGTCTCCGGTAAGTTCTTGATATATTTCGCACTCTCTTAAGTGAACTCGATATTGCACTCTACTGACTCACCGTAGTCATCTTTACCAAAAATTTCGAAAGCTCTGCCTGCCTAAGGTCGCAGTCCGGTTGAAGATGTATAACTTTCTTTACTATAATTGATATATTTGTCTTCTTTCTTCGCTTTTGTCCTGAGTCTCCTTTCTAGACACCCTTTTCAGGTTTGTGTTTTTATCCACCAGGGCTTACCAAAGCCCCTGCTTTGTCACTATTGATTTAAGTGAACAAGCCAATTTAGTGGAATAGATAACTTTAGGTATGCTTTCATACTTTACGTGTCAACTAGTTTCTCCGTCTGTATCAGTTGTAAAATATATCGTATTTTATAGAATTTAATTAAATCTCATATTTCATATAGTAATGAATCTATGTAGAAAGTAGGTACATACGGTTATTTGAAAGACTGGGGAGAAATCTTGCAGTACCAGGAATTCTTGCTTCAGTTTACAAATGCTAAAACAGATGACTTTAAATTACAGCCACCATACCGTCTAGATGGCTCGTGGCTGGAGGACAGCGAACCACTGGCTGGATTCACATGGCGGAGTGGTATCAAGGCGGTCACTATGGGCATCAGCATGTGGTCAGAACCCTTAATTACCACGCTACCGTCTGGAGAAAAGGTACCGTAGCTTACAATTTTATTTTCTAGCAGAATAGTGTTCCTTTCAAAATATATGCACAAACCCGGTCTTTTGAAAACATATTAGGTTAATATTATTATAATGGAGCTTTGTCTTTTAGAAGAAATTTGTATCAGTTTATAAAACACTTACTTAGCAGGTACATATGACAATTTTATTTATTATAATATACCTATCTTTGTATTGTGTGATTGAGTAACAAACATCCATTCATCCATCCTCACAAACTTTCGCGTTTATAATACTATCCTTGATTTATTTAAAATGTACTAGTATGTGAATAAACTGATGGTTGGCGCAGGTGGCTGTGCTCCTGATGGACACGCAAGGTACCTTCGACAGCAGAAGCACCGTCCGCGACTGCTCTACAATCTTCGCGCTCTCCACTCTCCTATCCTCGGTTCAGATTTACAATCTATCCCAGAATATTCAGGAAGACGACCTGCAATATCTTCAGGTAAATTTTTCAAGCTTTTATTTAACTTGCGAAGTATGTAATATCTTTCGAAGTTGAAATTTTGCATACTTACAATATTATGGTGAAAACCAGCTGATCTGATGATGGAGACGGAAGGTGAGCCATTGAACTCCTCGACGGTTATTGTAACTAGTGTTTGGGCTCAATTTAATCTGTTCGCGGTTCCGATTACGAATTACTTAAAAGCTTGCCTTGAAAAATATATTATTGAACAAAAACATTATTTAAAATTAGTGATCTAATCTGTAATGCACAAACTTGGAATATTTGATGATTTCGCCCAAAAAATATTAACTGATCCAATGAGACTCTAAATGAAATGGAAAAATATACTAGATTTAGTCTTAAAAGAGAAACGTCTATAATTATGAATTTAATTAATAATGTTTGATCTTTACTTCTAGCTATTTGCAAAATATGGCACAATGGTAAGAAAAGAAGGAACGACAAAGGCATTTCAAGTACTGGAAATCCTTGTAAGAGACTGGCAATATCCGTATAACTATCCCTACGGTGCAGTTGGAGGAGAGGAATTGTTGGAAGACAAGTTCGAGGTCAGTATACCTCTGTGATACCTTGCAGTCGGTACGAAATCGCAATGCGTAGATATCATCCGCAACGTTTGTATAGCAAGCATAGTTGAACGCAACTAACACGTGTGACAATAATAAACCGACAGACCACACCTGAAAGATAGAAAAAATAATACCATAACGCATTTATTTCTGATAACAAAGGCATTACGTATTTCTCCTGCCTACCCTACCTACATAAAATATTGATACTTTAATACTTTTATTTAAAATGTTTGGAAGTTTAGTTAACCTACTTGATTTCATTTTGTTAAATTCCTTTTCTAGATTATTATTCCGGCGTATTATAATTATACACAGGTTATGTAAGTACAATTACCTAAAATATTATACACTATACAAGGTAAATAGTTACCTAGGTACTGACCATGGTACCTACTCAGAAAGACTTGTAACTCCCTTACACCAATTGCAGTCTATAGTTTATTTTTATTATTATTGTCCAGAAAGGAATCTTAGTAGCCGTAACACAGGAAATCCTAGTACGGCTGCTAACGAAATACGTAAGATGATGAGTGTAATCAATAGTTTCTATAGATACCTCCCGATTTAAATTACCTATTACGAATACTGTTTTTAATTATATCTTTAATTAATCATTAATTATGATACTTACAATTATTGTATTATATCTGAGTTTAATCAAGACACTTATGTATTATGTTATACAGGATCGATTTTTTTTACCGCACAGGAAAGTACTCTAAATACTGGAGATAGCGAATTTTACTCAAAGAAAGCATATCTTTATTTTTAAAAAGAAACAAATTAGCATTGCTTGCCACACTCGAGAATCGAACCGGCTAAAATCTGAAAAAAATACACCTGTACTTTTATAGCATCAATCGATGGGTCAATCATAAGGATCAAATCTCTCTACCATGGTAAATTAAATGAAAGGAAATCTATGAAATCTAAACTAAGATATAGAACTATTGAGCTAAGAAGATTTCCAAAACAAATATTTAAACAAACGGCACAATCAGATGGCCTTCGAGATTAATAGACCTCACCCCTTTAGTTTTTCTTATGGGTATATGTAAAACATCAAATTAATTTACCTAAAATCCTATGCAACTGTAAACTAGTTAAGAACTGAGGTTCACAATACGATTTAGAAAATAAATTATTTTTCAAAAAAAACTAAACCGACTTCAAAACCACAAATGGCCCTCAAAAGTTAAAAATAAAATTAATATAATTATCATAAGCGCTACCCACTCATATATTTGAAGTCGGTGCCAGCCAAGTCTAAAAGGTAGATCGAAATCAATGCATAATTGGCGGAGTAATCGCGTAACAAATACACAAAAAAAAAAAAAAAAAAACATACCGTCGAATTGTAAACCTCCTTCTTTTTGAAGTCGGTTAATTAATTACAACTCACTATTAAAAGATATTGGAAATATATAGAAAAAACGTGTGTATCCAACAAAATGGAGCTTGTTTTGAGCAATCAATTAAGAAGTTAGTGTACACTTTCTTTTAGTTCAATTTAAATGATTTAAAATTCATGGATTTCCTTTCCTTTAATTTACCGTATTTGTTAGAGATTTGATCCTTATAATTGACGACATAAAAGTATAGGTGTTATTTTTTTGGATTTTAGCCGGTCCGATTGCGAAGTGTGGCAACCGAGTTGCAAAATTGTTTCTTTTTTAAAAATAAAGAAGTGTTTCCTTCGAGTAAAATTTGTAACTCCAGTATTCAGAGTAGTTTCCCTCCGGGTGCGGTTAAAAAGTTCCACCCTATATACCATCAAATGGGTAGAATCGACATGAAATTGACTCTAAACATTTCTTTTATGTAATGACTTGACTCAAATAAAGACCTGCCATATTAAATTACAGTCTAGCCTAATTAGAATAATAAGTAATTTAAATTTTTACTGCTAAGTACTGTACCTAATAAACATTTATTGATGTAGAAACTGTGAACAAGTATCTACTGGGTAAGCGTGCTACATCTTTGACCGCATCGTCACTTCCCATCAGGTGAGATTGTGGTCAAACGCAGACCCAGTCTGTTGTAAAAAAAAAAACTTAATGACGATATTACGATAAAACTTTAAAATTAACCATATAAAGATTGGACCCTGGGGACCGGGTTCACATAGAACTTTCAAAGACACTGCAAAAATCCTGGTCGAAGTAACACGTGACCAAAATACTGGCCAAAATTTTGGCCAAAGGTTTTTTTTTAAATATCTTTATTTAATTTAGGGACTTTTGTCCATCATGTTAAGTCAGTCCCATCGTAACCTAAGCTATTTCCTATCTAAAACATAAAATATTTTTGGCCAAAGGATAAGCATTGCCATTCAACGTGACAATGCTGCCAGCATTTTGGGAACGTTGCCCTCTGGTACTGGTTTATTTGATTAGATTAGGTTAGATACATTAGATAACCTGAATAAACAATAGTTACCACATAAAGCTTACTATTACATTCTTCACATATCTCTAAACTGTAGGTCGTCCTTATTTAAACGCAATAAAGAGTCTGTCACATTTGAGCATTACTTTAAAACCTAGCCAATTCTTAATAGGTAACAAAGGTAATTAATATATATACCAAAATTCACGGCTTTAATTGATTGATTAACAATATGAGACATTTCACATAGCACTGTACTTGAATTGCTAGTAAATAATTATAATCATGCACAACACTTAAGTTCATTAACTGTTACATCATGGAGCTTAGGACATACTGGCTATGCATTTAAGTCATTAACATATTCATTTATTGAGCAATTTGCTTTTGTCATAAGATTTATTTAATAAAAGATTTGAAATTACATCTAATCTGAATGTTTTAGATTACTGATGACCTCCCCCAGGAGTTAAAAGACTTGCGAACTGAAATACGATCCAGCTTTGAAAAAGTCTCTTGTTTCTTGATGCCTCACCCTGGGTTTAAAGTACTAAAATCGTCGTTTAAAGGCAATATTTCTGGTAAGAAATTCTAGTTTTTGGTCATAAACACAATAAAAAATAAATAAAAACATACAATACAGTGTCCGTTTGAATGGCACTGCTACTGCTATAAATTACTGGGCATTTTCAAGACTGCCATTGTCGTCACAGGTTGACGAGTGCAATGCAATGCCGCGCAAGATTTAATGTCCATGCAAGTTTAAAAGCAAAATGAACCTATTTCTCAATAAATTATAATTACTTCACTTGAATATCTAAATAAACATTATTTCAGATATAGACATTGAGTTTAGGACTCACCTTAAAGCTCTGGTATCCTCCTTGTTTGGACCAGCGAAACTGATGCCTAAGACTGTTAACGGAGAGCGAATCAGGGCCAAAGACTTGTTCAGTTATTTCAAAACCTACGCTGCTTTATTCAACAGTGGCACTCTTCCGAGTCCCATGACCATTATGCAGGTAACGTTCAGACTGTTCAACATGTAATTGCATCTACGTGTTTCGGCACTGGTGCTGGTCTACTCCTATTTCTCTCTCTCTAAACTCTTTTCATTAAGGTTGGTAGAACACAATGCTTTTGGTGCTGTAGTTATCCGTAGACGATGATGACAGCTTTCAATTATCATGTACAATCGTGAGCTGTTGTAGTAATTTTCATGTAGTTGTTCAGGCAAGTTCAACTCTGAAGTTGGCAGAACAGCTACACGTGCCAACGGGCCAACTTCCACCGTCTAATATCGTATTTGTGGTCCTCACTTTTCCTGCCAACGGTAATAAAGCTTTGCTGAAAATGTTATTGTTTTTAGTGGCAGCAAAAGATACGGTTTTAGCAATAAGCTTTCTCTGTAGTGAAGTTAAGCTTATTTTCTTTTCAAAAGACCTAATATAATACGAGACTATAACGTTACCATTAAATTAACATTTCCATCAATCAACACACTACCCGAAATAAACTTAATATATACTTATCAGGCAACGGTTGAAGCAGGCCTACTTTCAACTTTCATCAAAGCCCGTGAGATATATGTAAAGGGGATGGACTCTGAGGCTGGACCTAAGCAGCTCAGCGTACCTGCTGTTGACCTGAAGAATTTGCACATCAAATACTCGGCTGACGCGCAGGCAGTTTTTACAAGTAAGAAAAAAATGGGCTCTCAGGAAGAAACCGACAAGTATCTCGAGAAACTCATTAAGGTAAGACATTCTAAACTATTTCTTTGATAACACTTATTGTAACTAACAGTGTTTAATTCAATTCAATTAATTTATTAATTTTTAGATAGTTACAATCCATTTTGTTAGTATCAACTTACAGAATATGTTAGTGACTTTATCTTTATATATTTAATATAAATAAAAATTTAAAGAAAAAGAAAATAGTAAAGTTAACGGTTGATTTTTACAGAATTTAGAGGAACTTCTGCCCCTTTATATCAACAGTAATGTTGGTAAGATTCAAGCTGCCATTAACGAAGCCAATGAATCATATGAACAAGTTATATCAAATATCAGTAAAGACCAGCCGCTGTGTGTGCATCCACTGGATCTCGCGAAAATTCACAAGACGGGACTTGATGCTGCTGTCGAGATTTTCGATAAAGCTAGAAAGAGGGTCACAGACCAAAAGGACGACGAACGAACCCAATTCATACAAGTACGCATTCTATTTAAATTACAAATAAATAAACATTAAAAAAGTATTATGTAACTATATCTATTACTTTAGTTTTTAAAAAGTGATTTATGTGAAATTTCATTAAAAAAAGGCTAACATGTTTCGCATTTGAAAAAATACTATTTAGAGACTAAGAAAATTACAATATGCAAGAAATAGTCCAAAGAGACAATTTTTCATTGAAAAGTACGTAAACCGCTGTATTTCGCTAATAATGTAGTACTTGTGAATGAATCCATTTTAATAAAAAATGCTTTTTCTGTGGTTTTTTATTCGCGGATTGACATAGCATCGCTCTAAAACGACGATGGAAAATATTGTCACAAAACCAAAATGTCTAAGAATCACAAAGTTCAAGAAGATATTACGTCATCTACCAATTTGCACTGGGCCTGCGTGGTATATTATCTCCTATACTCTCTCTATGAGGCTCATGTCCCAACAGTGGGAGCATAAGCAGCTAATGATGATTGTGTACATTTCAGAATTTTGAAAAGCGTTATGACTTGCTGCGACTATCCAACCAGCAGAATAATAAGTTGGCGGTAGATATACTAGCCATGGAGTACTGGCAGTACATGCAGGCTAATGCCATGGAAGAACCACCACTTTCAGCCGAAGAATTTCAGCACGATCACGAGATTGCGCTTAAACATGCGCTAGAAGACTTCGAGTTTATGAGAAATCTTCACAATAGTTACAGTGAAGACGTCTTCAAGTACAACTTGACTAGGGTAATCATATTTTAAAAGTACTTAAATCCGATAATGACGTGACAAGGATATTGCCAGAATTGGAACTTACGCTGTCACCTTTAAACGATAGCCCTAATTTTTGCCACTGCACTTTAGGTCACTATTATTATTTCAAAAAGCCTTTTAGCCCTAAGCACAGAATACAAAATAATACTACGGCCTAAGCTTAGGTTTCTATAAATCTTCAGCCATTTGTAAAACCTATATATATATGCCTATATATTATATATTTTTTTATGTAACTGAATGACGAGACGAGCCGGTCGCTTGCCTGATGGCAAGCAATACGCCAGCCCATAACAATAACAGCACCACCCAGAACTTTGCTCTGCAAAATCCCGCGCGGCGCTGTACTGCGCTCGTCACTCTGAGACAATTAGCTGTTGAGTCTCATAATGCCCAGTAATTTCGCTGGCTACAATGCCCTTCAAGCCGGAACACAGTAATCCTTGCGCACCACCGCTTGGCGGCTGAATAACTGGCAAATATATAGCCTTTTTGAAGTTTATAGTCTTATTTAAGCCTTAAAAGCCAAAACTCTAGAATAGAACTAGGCTAGAGGATAAGAGGGCTATAGAGTTATATAGGTTTTTAGCCTTATCTAAAAACACTAGCCTTAAAAAAGGGATAAATAGCTTGAGTCTTTTGCAACATGTCCTTGTTAGCTTTATTTTCTGAAGTAAGAATAAATTTCTCGACTAGTAAAGAAAACTCATTTAAGCAACGTTTTACGAAGATATTTTTATTTCAGATTATTAGTGACGCCTTCGTCCAATTGAAAGCGATTAAGAAAAGCACGAGTAGATTGGCTATGATAACAGCGTTGAATGCGTACGACAGTTATATGAAAACAGTTGTGGATTTGAGAAAAAGACAGTGCTTACATCCGTCAGACCTTGAACGTGAGAATGAAAGGGCTAGGTGTCGCGCATTGGAAATGTTCCGGCCACAGAAGCGTTGTTCTGATGGATTTGACAGCGATGACGAAGATGAGAACACATTGCAGGATGTATGTTATATTTTCGTAGCAGAAGTAGGCTTCAGCCATTGTACTCACCCACCCACTGAACTAAGTCATGCCGTCAAGCAACCTAGTCGTTTTGTGATGATATGTGTTGACCCATTTAGAAGACGAGTCGCTCAACTGCTGTCGTTCATTAAATCGGCCACGTCGTCGCTTAACATCACTTGAGATAATGGCCATGCAAATAAAAAGAATCAGAATATAGATAATGTTTTTATCTTTAATATAACTAATAGCTTACCACTTTCATATTGAAACTAACTTTTTCCCGCGACGTCGTCCGCGTGAACGGCAGAAGAAGCCCATATTCGTATTTTTACCAAAACCATCTTAACAAGACCTTACATAGAAAGAATATAGATAAATTAGCTTTAGAATCGATTTTAGATCGTTTTCACATGGACTAAGATCTTGCTGTCACATAATAATTTGCATATTATTTGACAAGATAACTGGCGATATTTTTTTATGTTGTTGAGTGAATAGATGAACAGGTCGTTCTTCTGATGGTAAGCAAAAAGCCTGTCAATAACAGTTGCAGCACCACCCAAAACTTTGTTTTGCAAAATCCTGCGCGGCACTGCACTACACTCGTCACCCTGAGACAATTACCACAGATTTTTTTATTTTTGATATTAAATGCATTAGTGCATGCTTGGTGAAAATGTAAAGATTTTAAAAAATAAGGAAGAAGAGAAATGGTATTGTTTGGGCAGGGAGCAATATCAATTTTCCCTGCCCAGAAATATAATTTTTCTTCGTAATTATTTAAAATTACCACAGATATCTGGATAGACCTATATAATATAGATAGGTCTATCTATATCTGTAATTGTTACTCTACCGTATTTAAGTTTGAAACTACCAGCTCAGCAAAATTACTTAGCAATACCGGGTGCAATATTTTTATAAGCTTTTATTTAACTTGCAATGTTTGTTTGTTTGGGTCAAATCTTGCAAGTTGAATCAAAACCACTTCCTCTTATCCTACGGAGTTGTTTGCATATTTATCAAAGTCCGATGATAATGCAACATTATGATGACAGCCAGCTGATCTGAAGATGGAGACGGAAAGTGGGCAATGGAACTCATACTTCAGATAATCGTAAACTACCAGTGTTTGCGCCTATTTTAATCTGCTCGCGGTTCCAATTGCAAATTTGTTAAAAGCTTGTTTGTATTGAAACATATTTTTCAACAAGAATCTTGTTCTAGTGTTATATTTACTGGATTTATTGCAGATTCTAAGAAATCGCTACCGAGAGTATAAAAGCCTGAACGACTCAGCTAACGAAACTGCCGTGCGTGAAGCGTTCAGCGTATTCATGTCTACGATCGATGAGAAGTGCAGACCTTCGCTTTGGTGGATAGTTTATGCAGCTATGGGCAGCCTGGATCCAATGATCAGCAATCTGACCAAAAGAAATGATTACTTTGTGGAGGCCAAAAACAAAGCAACTCGAGCCTTTTATAACAGACGACGTACCGGAGGTTGTCCCGAAGACATATATAAAGAAAAACTTGATGAGGTGAGACTAGAACTTTGTTTTGCAAAATCCTGCGCGGCGTTGCACTGCGCTCGTCACTCTGAGACAATTAACTGTTGAGTCTCATAATTCCCAGTATTTTTACTGGCTACAATGCCCTTCAAGCCGGAACACAGTAATGCTTGCACACCACTGCTTGGCGGTTGAATAACTGGTAAAGCGGTGGTACCCACCCAGACGGCCTCTCGCATACGAGAAACCTACCACCAGTAAAACCTTCCTACTAATATTATAAATATGAAAGTTTGTGAGGATGGATGGATGGATGGATTTGTTACCCAATCACGCAATAACTACTGGACGGATTTTGATGAAATTTTAATCATTCATTCAAAAATCGTGATTTTCGTGAGAAAAATATTTTGTTGGGTAGTAAAGTTATGTTTATTTTCAGATGATGACTGAATACTTCAGTACCAAACATAACCCGCCAATCCTTCAAACCATTGGTAAATTTGTGCAGAAACTACCTGCTATATTGAGTTCGGCGGAATCAATCTCATCATTGGTGAAATAATTTATTTTATTACACAGTGGTGCTACAGGACTCTGAATTAACATGGATAGATGACTGTCATAAAGAGTTACTGGCAACTTTGAGGTGGCGATGAAGTCGAAATTCGTGGTTTTCTTTTTCTCGCATGAGTGTTGCCAAACCTTGTTTTTGCAGTTTATAGACCATCTCACATGGCTGACGACTGTTGTTTTAATACAACCGGGACCGACGAAAACGTGCCCTCCGAAGCGCGGTGGCGTGCAATTGTCAATACCACACAAACAGTCACCCATTCTAGTAAACCACGGCGAACGCTACTAGCGCGAGATTTGTGGTAACCAATAATAATGACGGAAATTTCCAGCAATGTCATTGGTCAACAAGTCTCTACGTGAAAGTGACGCCGTCATCAAATGTCATCCATGTTGATGCAGATTTTCTCCTTTTTAATTAATTGATACACACATATATATATATTAATTAAAATATAATATTATCTCTTTGACTTTTCATTTTCGAATAATTTTACCAAATTTTTTTAAAAGAACAAATCTGTTTGGTTTTGTGTAGTGTCTAGTGATAGTGAATTTGTGTAATGTAATACAAGTGCTTTCCATACAGAACACAAGAACAAAGTGTCTTCGCCTTAATAGAGATAATAAAAAAAGTCTTAATGAACACATTCTTCATCATCAGCCTGTATTCGTCCACTGTTGGACATAGGCCTCTCCCAATGAACGCCACTGAGCCCGGCTCTTCTCATCCAGTTTCTTCCGACCGCCTTTCGCAGGTCGTCGCTCCTCCTAGCTGGTGGGCGTCGTTTGCCGATTCACGGTCTCCTTTCAAGGACACGTCTACTCCGTCCGTCCTTCAAGAGATGTGACCAGCCTATTGCAACTTCAGATTTTTTTTTAATTTATTTATGGATCACAGACAGTACACAACAGATATGATTACATAGGTATAATAAATGATTACATAGTTAGTGTACCAGCATCGTTGACCACAGGTTACAGTTTGCTAATTCGATGGGCTAAGTCGGTTACTTTGGTTCTCTGTCGGATTACCACATTACAGATCTTATCTTTCAGAGAAACTCTGAGCATAGCCCTCTCCATAGCTCACTGAGCGACTTTGAACTTATGGATCAGTCTCATTGTGAGTGTCCACGTCTCGGCTCCGTAGGTCATTACTGGTAAGTAAGTCGTTTGCCTGATGATAAGCTCCACTCATAAAAATTGCAGTGCCACCCAGAACTTCATACCTTAAAAACACTGCGTAGGACTGCATTGCGCTCATCACTCCAAGACATCAGATATTAAGTCTCATATATGCCTAGTAATTTTGTTAGCTACAATGCCCTTCAAAACGGGTCACCGTAATGCTTGCGCACTACTGCTTGGCTTCAGAATAACTGGCAAAGCTGTGGTAACTACCCATACCACGAGATAAAAATACCTGGTATATTACGGGTATGTCATACTATGCCAACCTAAAGAATGTAGGCTTGTCTTTTTTACGTAGAACATGATAATGCCAAAAATCCTTCCTGCCCATTTCGGCTCATTAGCTTGTGGGGAAAAATGCCTCGTTACTCCGGAACGAGGCTCCGCTTTGCAGAGCACAATAATTTATTCAAAATTTTAATACAACAGCCGCAATGGACCGATGGGAGGGCAATAACAGCAACCAATAGCAATTCCGTGATGCTGTTGAATGGAATGGACGGAGAGTAGTAAGGGGAAACTTCGATGATTTCAATTGAAACATTGGGGGCACTGATTTAAAAGGATCTGCAGCCACAGGGTAAAAAAGAAGTCCTAATTCTGTCGCTTAATGTGTTGTTCTATCATATTGTACTATCAATTATTCTGTGATCATAGGAACCAAAAAGCATGAGCCGTAGTCTTTTGTTCACAGACTGCGAATATTTGATCCAAAATACAAGAAATACCAAGAGTATTCTCTAAATCTATACATAATAGTTATATCACAAATTAAAAAAATAATGTTAATGTTATTGACAAAGTCACTTCATGTCGTTTGTATGCTTAGATCTTTTCAACTATACAACGGATTTTAAAGCGGTTTACATCAATAGACAGTGACCCAAGAGATATGTATAATATATGCATATAAACCTTCCTCTTCTTCCGTGTGGCCTGAAAAGAAGCCGGTGCGGTAAACCGGGGCGAACGCTAGTATTTTTATAAAGAGATTTTTCGAGATCGACAACAAAACGGTTACAGTAAGGTAATAGACATTTGGGTCGATATCCACAGTAGAAATGCCTCCATTTAACAAGAAAGGTCTTCCAACTGAACTAGATATTGTTGGTCCAGGGACAGCTGTTCAACAGAGCCTATTTGGAAGTCATAAAAGTTCTTATCCGTGGTGCGAACT
The DNA here is from genome assembly GCA_951640565.1 of Petrophora chlorosata. Lineage (NCBI taxonomy): Eukaryota > Metazoa > Arthropoda > Insecta > Lepidoptera > Geometridae > Petrophora > Petrophora chlorosata. The sequence continues at coordinate 15,473,986 of OX621202.1, read as the reverse complement.
TAGTTTGCGCAATGCAACAATGTATGGAATTTCTCGTCTTTGTATGGTCGTTTACGCTAGTTTGTATCAGCGCCATCTGTGAGCACTGGTACACGGTAAGTTTTGGTTACCTGAAATCATCGACATCATCCCATCACTATACCCATGAACACGTAACCACCCCAGTATTAGGCACCTAGTTACACGCTATTACCGTTTCGACTAAGATATATGTTAATGATGTTCATTTAATGCCTTGTAACATCGTCAGACCAGATATAACGTACCGATTACAAGCCGTCTATAGCTTTGGGCTAACACCCAACTTGAACTTTGCCTCCTTCATAGTTCAAGGCAAAATGAAATAGATACCTTTGATTCCCAAATTGAATGGAGAACTTTTGCACTTGAATATGACGTCATCACTATAAGACGAGATAGAAGCCAAACCACGATAAATTAAAAAAAAAAATCTCTTGTAAGATTAGATGAAAGATGCTTGGAAAATTCTATTTCTGCAAAGTAGCCAACTGGTACATATTTTAATGAAAAAAGAGATAGGCAGACCTCCGTCAGTCAGGTCAGATCCTGGTCAGCTCCACCGTCTTCAGCCGTTCTCCGTATTTTTCTCAATATGTTTCGTCCATATGTCAAAGTCAAATAGTCAGCCGGCCTGCTCTACCTCTGTGAAGCAGGTCGTCGTCGTCATCCACAAAGGTCATAACAACCTCAAATAACATCAATTGATCACACATATAAAATAAACATTTGAATCTCACTCATTAGTTATTCGCAGCAAGCGGTGACAACCGAGTGACGCAAGCACGGCATTGCCCATTTGTTCATAGATGCATTGCGGGTGACGACAAATTGGCGGGGGGGTGAGAGTGTCGCTTCATTACGTAGTAATATTTAGTTTTCTTTGCTAATAGGCTTATAGGGAGGTACCCAAGGAAAATTCCCTTATAGTTTAGCCTGTACGTTGTTTGTCAGTCAGTGTGTCATGTACGTAATTATTTCTATACATCGAAACAACTGAGAGCGAGGGTGGATCAGTAGAAGCGCGTGCGACTTTCTATCCGATAGACCCGAGTTCGAATCCTGCTGGCCCTATACCACTGACTTTGTTAAATTATGTGTGGATTAAACACTCGCTCTAAACACGGTAAAGAAAAACATCGTGAGGAAACCGGTATCTCCAGGGATTTATCACAAAAATTCAAGGACGTGTGACATCCACCAACCCGCACTGGGCCAGCATGGTGGATTATGGCCTACACTCTCTCTATGAGGGACGGCCCGAGTCCAAGCAGTGGGAATGTAATGGGCAGATGATGATGATGATGATCTAAACAATTTAATCAAAGTCGAGGGTAGGAGAAAATTGAAAAATTCTGACAATAACTACGAGCCTATTAAAAATTGATAGATTTCGATGACAGTTTTAAATTAATAAGTTATTAATAACAAGAATCATTCACAATGCATAGGCAGGGAGACCAAAACAGCTTGATCTCTGAGGTTTCTCCTGTCTCTATGACAAGTTTGACGAGGGGGATGTCTTTGTAAAATGGGCGTTTTGAAAAACGTTGAATTATTTCAATGGCCATTATTTGCCGCAATACCTAACTGATTTTCTTTTTTTTATACATATATTTATATTATAAAAATGGAACTGAGCTAATTCTGTACATTGGAAATAATATTTATGATATCTAATAAAACGGGACTTAATCGTGCTAAAAACATTTGTTTTATTTACCTCGACGTTTGACCAAGTTGCATTAGCCGTGATCACGAGAAGACTATTATTTTCGTGACCACGGCCGATGAAACTGTGAGTTGAAAAATTGTGTGGCCAACCCTAGTGTCGGAGTTTATAGACCGCCCGAAGGCCTCCGACACGGCCTAATGACTGTTGCCTTAAGGCAATAACCGGGACTGACAACTAGCGCTTCGATATAAATACCACACATACAGTCCCCCATCCAAGTTGTGACCCCTGCGAACGTTGCTTAACCTAAAGATCTGTTACGAACGGCTAGACAAGCTACGCTACGAGCGCTAGATTCTGTAGTAAATGTGCCTCTTTTGATTAATTCCTTTCGTCTCGGTCCTATGCCAAAAGAACTCACCTCCATTGGCTAAGGTCACTGACCTTAGATTACTTTTCTTCACTACGATGTTCTTTGTGTATGTAATAATTCTAAATGTCCATAGTAAGTACGTAGGTTGTTTTGTCTGGAGTTGATGATTTTTCTTTCTCTGTATTTTTTCTTTCTTCTTCAATTTTTACAAGCTTTTATTTATCATTCATAATTCATTTATTGCGTTCATTGTAAATTCATTACATTTAGGTTAAATTAAAGCAGAGGTCTTCACATATGGTATTTTAGTAGGTATGTTGATTGACCCTGTAAGGGTGTTTGCAATGTATTTTTTTATTTAACTTGCAATGTTTGTCCGGGTGAAATCTTGCAAGCTGAATTTCTTGCCTTTCTCTAATCATACGGAGTTGAAATTATGCATACTTGTCAACGTCCGATGACAATGCAATATTATGCTGACAGCCAGCTGATCTGATAATGGAGACGGAAGGTGGGCAATGGAACTTCTTGACGGACAATCGTAAACTAGTGTTTGGGCTCATTTTAATCTGCTTGCGGTACCGATTACGAATTTGTTAAAAGCTTGTCTTGAAAAAAATATTTTTCAACAAAAATCTTATTTATTTTCTTATCATCAACATGCAAACAGTTTAGAGATAGGTGTCAGGATTTTTGTAAGAATTATTTTACCCATCACGCGGATTCAGTGCGGCTTTAAGGATGTGATTTTTGGGCATGCCAGCTTTATTTCGTGAATCTGCGAACAACCTATCAAAAGTTACTGATGCGTGGTACTGGCGTTTCAACTTCAATGCGTTGGATCAGAATCCAATCGAGTTACCGCTCCGTCGTACTTGCTCGATTTACTATTTCTCAAAAATCACATGCAAGATTGTATTACAAGGGAGCAAAATTATATTTTATGGAAAGGGCCCTTTTTAACTGATTTCAAAATTAGGAGGAGGATCTCAATTCGATTGTATTTATTTGTTTTTTACCTCATAACACCGTCATTTTTACCTCATAACTCCGTCATTTTTAAACCGATTTGGAAAATTCATTTTGTGTTGGGCCCAGTATAGCTGCGAAGTGGTCCCATATAAATTTCATCGATATTTGATGAAAGGTAACGGGATATGAGGGGTCGGTTCCGAGTTAGGCGGTAACGGGATATAATGGATGTGATCTGGATAGGAGCGGGATGAAAGCAGGAGAGAGACAGTAAAGGGATATGACGGGGACGGGATCGGGATAGGAGCGGAGCGGGAGCAGGAACGGGATTACGGGGGATGTAAAATTGTCGGGAACAGGTTATATGTATATGATCCTAAGTTGGTCTAATACGAATTTGAATTTGAAATTCAAATTTATTGCCAAATAAAAACACCATTAAATAACTTTTCAATTTAACATTCGGACCCTTAACAGAGATCCGTATGTCTCTGAAATAAAACCGTCCTCGGAACCTTGGGTCCCGCATAATTTTCGTGTATTCTTTGTAAATTTACTGGTACATTTGCAAGTCTGATTTCGACACTAGCCACGGTGACATCTTCCACACAAATTGGGGACAGATTCGTTAAATCCAAGAATATTTTCGTTTTATTGGGAATAGATTTGCTTAAAAAATTGCTTACGTTTGCTTGAATAAACTTGGGACCGGAAGTTTATTTAACAAAGAATAACGGATGAAGATTATTTTATGAGTTATTAGCTTTTTGCTTTCCTGGTTCACTTCTATTTTTATACAACGTTTTTATTAAGTCACTTTCTTGTTTGTCTATCTGTCGTTCCGGGTGGAATCTTGCAACTTAAATTTCGAGCACTTACGGATTAGCTATCCGGCTGAAACTTTCAGGGTTGCTAACAACTTAATGACAATGAATTCTAAATCCATTTATTGTCCTGCAATGCTGACCTTACCGCAAAAGGCGCATAAAAACGTGGATTTTAGATTAATTTTTATTTTAATTCTATTATCTGTAAATTTTTAAATAAATTTTTTTTCGTAGCAGACAATCAAATCAGTGATCCACAAACTCTTATGCAAAAGCTGCACCTATAACACACTGGAAACTTTACTTATAACTTTAAACCAAAATGTGTGGTATAATTACTTAGTTAAATAGTTTTTGACGACATAGTTTTGTTTGGTGGTATACAACCACGGCCTACCCTCCCCAAAGCAAGTAAACGGGTTTTCTCATGATGTTTTCCCTCCCTGTTCTTTAAACTGAGCGACTGAGCGCGAAAACTTAAGCACTTTACAACTATAAAGCCAGCTTTACAGCTTTGTCTGTTCGTCTTCCGCCAAGCAGTAGTGCGCAAGCATTACTGTGTTCTGGTTCGAAGGGCATTGTAGCCAGCGAAATTACTGGACATATATGAGAGTTAATATCTAGTATCTCGGGGTGATGCAGTGATGCAGATATTAAGCGCAATGCAGTCCCATACGCAGTGCTTTTTATGGTATTAAAAGTTCTGGGTGGCACTGCAATCGTTATGGGCAGGCGTGGCGCTTACCATCAGGGGAACGACTTTTGTTTCTTTTGTAATTTTTTAATATTATTTTTTACACATATACATACTTGCCTCATCACTCAGATCCATAAGAAAAAATGCGTGCGTACAAGCCATTTATTGTTGTGTCCTTTATTCTTACTACATTACAAGACGAGCAAACTCGGCCTATCTCTAATAGAGAAGACAAATCGACGTCATCTATTCCCGGATGTTTCGACGTATATTTGTGTAGTTTGATGTGATCTTCCTGATATCATTCATTTCCGTACCCGCGATGAAATTGTGTTGATCTGGTAGGAGAACAATAAGTGTTATCCACATTATAATTAGCCACCCGCCCGCTTCGCACGGATGAAATTTACAAATGTGCCGTAATTTTTTGACGATTTGATTATAAAAAATTAAATTTTCTCAACTATCATCATCAGCCCACATCAGTCCACTGCTGGACATAGGCCTCTCCCATAGCACGCCACTGAGCCCGATCTTCGGCTTTCCTTCTCCAGTCGCTACCAGCAACCCTACGTATATCGTCGCTCCATCTAGTCGCAGGGCGTCCTACACTACGTTTGCCGATTCGCGGTCTCCACTCTAGAACACGTCTACCCCAACGGTTATCGGTTCTGCGGCAAATATGACCAGCCCACTGCCACTTCAGCTTGCTGCCACTTCTTTCTCAACTATATAAAAAATTAATTAGAATGTTTTGTACGTAGGTATTAAACCTTCCATAAAAAATCTCTAAATGACAGTGCAGTCGTATCAAAATCCGTCGCGTGGTTGACTGAAATAAGGACGCGGATAGCAACTTTGTTGCATACTACTTAGAGATGTGAGATTCTGCGTTAGATGACATTCCACAATAGACCAGTATACAAGCTTACTCTATATATAAAATAAAAAAAACTTCGATAGAAAAAACCTATACAAAGTAAAAAACGGCTGAACTGATTTTGATAAAAAAAACCGCATGCAAATCGATTCACTCGTTTAAAAGCTAAGACAGACAGACACACATAGTGGTCAACTCGCGCGGTCACAACTTATACCACCTCCTTTCCCTCCTTCTTGCATCGAGGATTAAAAATACTGTTAATTTAAGACTGTTTTATATTACTGCAATATTGTTCAGTGATTGTGACCTTACGGACTTTGCGGCATAGAAGGTGCATCTTATTCTTATTATTATTCTGTATGGGGGGATAAGATCTGTACTAACGTCTCGCATGGAGACGTTAGTGCATTTTCTCGTCATGCATTTTCCCGGAGGTCATCCGAGCTCCTTTATATAACAGATTGCGGCTTTGTCCTTGTAACAGTTTATAACAGGGAATAGAACATATTGAGATATATCCAATCACTTTATGTCTACAATAGTCATAATACCTGCGCCATTTTTATGGAAAAAGCACTGTACCCGATGTAATGAATAAATTTTTAATTTTTTTTACTTATTTTGGATCGCTTTTTCTTCTTCTCTCCTGTGTGGCCAAGCCTGGTGTCGGAGTTTTTAGATCGCCCACAGGCTTCCGACATGGCCTAACGACTGTTGTTCTTACACAACAACTGACGGTTTCACGTACTCGTACTCTCCGAAGCACGGTAGTGGATGTAAATACCACACAAACAGGTCACCCATCCTAGTTGACCGCTACGAACGTTGCTTAACCTTGAAGATCTGTTACGAACGGCTAGGCGAGCTACGCTACGAGCATTACATAGATTTGGATGGCTGGCATAGCTGCTTCAATGGCATTGCTGATTATTATGATGAAGTGAAGTCCAGTGAAAATATATTTATGAAATAGGCACAAAAAATGCACAATGCATATAAATATAATAAAAATCAATTTAAATATATTAAAAACTATAACATAAGATATCTTAACTTCGAAAAAAAGGTATACATGACTTTTTTCCCATACTTAAAATGAAGTCCGGGCCCAGAAAAAAATATGCGAAAACCGGCTCTTCCAGTGCTTCGAAAATGCGCCCGCAGAAACTCTGCGGGTATGTCTCTTTGATCAATTTTTTTAAATGTCTCAAAATATAACAATAAACAATAAATTAATTAAAATTAATAAAATGGGAAACAAGAAGTGCGAGTGAGATGTCCCATAGGCATAGCAAAGAATACTAACTAGTCATAGTAGATGAGATGAAGATGAAATGCGTCCAATTTTAGATATTCATAGGTTGATTTTTTTGTTGATTGTAGTCTCATTGCAATCATCGAGAACCGCATGTTAGATAAACCTAACCTAGTTTTTAAAACATTAATAACCATACACGTTGAATGTTTGTTTTGATAAAAACAAAAGAATTTAGCTATAGCCGTTTACAAACCCTTAGAACTTTGTTTTCATAATTATAGGTAAGACATTTTTCTATTCAAAGCGGCCCATTAATTAAGAGTGAAAGAGTGAATATTAAAGGTACGTGAAAAATCAGCGACGGCCAAGTTCCATCATTACGTATTTTGTGAAACGGCACATTTTCGTTGAATACGTTTTTATATAAATAAGCCCTCAACAGCTAAGGACCCATGTCATACCCATGTGACATTTTCATTAAATCTAGAACTGGTTCCAACTATGTCTCAAATACATTGATAATATCGATATTTAGGGGATAAATCATCATCATCAGTCCATTACGTTCTCACTGCTGGGACTTAGGCCTTCCCTCGTAGAGACAGTATGGGCCATAATCCACCACTCTGGCCCAGCGCGGGTTAGTGTATATCACATGTCTTTGAATTTTTGTGATAAATTCTTGATCATACCGGTTTTCTCACGATGTTTTCCTTCACCGTTTTTTGAGCGAGTGTTAAATCTGCACATAACTTAAAAAAGACAGTGGTGCGGGGCCAGTTGAATTCGAACTCGGGAGCATCGGATCGAAAGTCGCACGTGCTCCCACTGAGCCACACTCGCTCTGTGGGGGTAAATAAATTTTGTAAATAATAAAACAAAGTTGCACATGCATGTCTTATTGTTCAATAGTTATTAATCGTCTACTAAAATTATTTATTACGTAATAACTTTGTATCTCAAATATCTCTATCTAGTCTACACTGTAACCTTTTGCAAATCTATACTTGGCCGCGGATGGAGCCGTTTGTCTTCCTTTCTTATCTTTCTCCTTCACGATGTGACTTCAAGCTTGAATTCACCAAAATTCCAATGCCTAATCTTGAACCTTATTGAAATAAACAGTAAGGTCAAATTACAATTCTCGGACTTCAGTTGCAACTTGGGCTGTCTACAACCAATCAGATAAGTTCTCGAGAACTTTGCTTCTGATGATATACGGGCGGTTTTCCATTGTGCTAATGGTAATTTAAAATTGTTGGTGGGACTGGTCGCTTGTTGACAGATGACGACACTCCGAAGCTCTTACTCGCCTTGTTTTCTTGGACCCTTAACTCGATTTAGGTAAATGAAAGCCGTGACTCAAGCCATCTGTTTTGGGAAAGAGATGGGAAGATAAGACTGGGGGTGTTTTATATGAGACAAGGCTTTGCTTTGCAGCTTTACCTCCTTAAAGGGCCTTCACGCGCCTAAGGACCGGTGTGTTTTACAACTCGAACAATTTATTTTGATTTGTTATCTTGACCATATAAGTTCACGGTTATTGATAACTGAGCTATGTCTGTTTGGACACTACCTTGCGTGATTTTAAGCGACGATGTAGTTGAAGATGAACCAAAAAGATTTAAGGAAAGATGAGACTTGAGCGACTGCTCAAACATCTACTTGATGGTTTACCAAAGATCATTCCGAATTGAATTTGAAATTGGATTTTCATTCATATTAGTATGTAGGTACTTTATTTAGGTTCAGAAATAGGGCATAGGACACTTTAATCGCGAAAAAATAAACACTTCCAATGAATAATTATGATTCGAATTCTTCGCGGAAGGAGTCGTGGGTCCTACAAGGCCTACTAATATTATAAATGCGAAAGTTTGTGAGGATGGATAGATATATAGATGGATAAATAGATGGATGGATGTATCTTACTCAATCACGCAAGAACTTCTTTGGAATTCAGGTACTTTAGGTCCTGGAAAAAGACAGGCTGATTTTTATGCCGGGAAATCGCGGGTGAAACCACGGGGCGCAGCTATTTCGTTATGATTTTCCCAGTCTATCCATGATTACCCTAATTATCGGATTTTAATTATTACCCTTACTGTTTCTTTAACGTGCCAAAAGTGCTGAAATTTACCAAATTATTAAATGAAATATTTCAAATTCCTTCCGAAACGGTATCAATATTAAATCTGTATACTTGAATAAACCTCCAAAGCGGATCCTCTCACATTTTCGTAAGAAATTTAATATATTTCCGTCATACGAAATAGATTTACTGTAAAATTGACGTGGCGAATATTGCTTTAGGGAGTGAAGAATAAATTTATTTGCGTTGACACTGTCACATTGCAACCTTTGATTTGATTGATTTGCTTTGAACTTTGAAGATAATTTTGTGAGGATACGACTTGGAGTTACATAAGTTATGAGACTACCTATGACAGCGAATGAGGCTCAGTGGCAGCTCGTGAGAATTTTGATCTGACGCACTAGAGTTCGAATCCTTCTGGCTCCGTACCACTAACTTTCTTATGTTATGTGCGGATTTAACACTCGTTCTAAAAATGGCGAAAAAAAACATCGTGAGGAAACCGACATGTTTTTTTTTTACAAAATATAGGCCTACGTTTGACCACCATCTCGTCTGATATTAAGCGACAATGTGGCCGAAGATGGAGCACGTAGATCTAGAAGATACCTATTCACTCTGGCCTTGAAGATACCCAGATTGTAGTTATCAGGAAACAGAGAAGACGGCAATGAGTTCCATTCCTTAGCAGTATGCACTATAAATGTGGAACCAAAATGCTTTGTACGAATTGGCGGAATGTCTACTAAATAAGAGTGATATTTGGCCGATCTTCTACTCGTCCTGTGATGGAAGGGGGAGGATGGAATTAGGTCATGAAGTTCCTGTGCACATTCACCGAAATGTATCCTATAAAAGATTGAAAGACATGCTACCTTACGCCGATGCTCAAGACTATGCAGCTTTGTAGCAGCCTCCAATGCTTCTAGCTGGTATTACATAATTACAAGAATTACATAATTGTGACATTCACTGACCTACATTGAATCAGCGTGGTGCATGAATTGTGGTCCATACTCTGTTTATGAGAGAAGGCCCAACATATAAATAAATGAATAAATAAAAAGCCTTTCTTTTCTTTTTCCATAAGTACATTTAAATTATGTAAGTTTAGCTTATTATCAAGTTTATTTTATTATTATCAAGTTGTTAATTTGGTTAGTTTACTAATGGTTTGTGGATATGGACCCCGCATTGGATGAAGGCCTCCTCCAACTCTTATCATAGCTCTCGTTCTTGGCCTAAGGTAAGCCAATCTTTTCCTGCTTGGTTAATTATATCATCCAGCTTACCGTCTATTTGGTCTACCGACGTTCCTACTTCCTTCTGGTCCCTTAAATTTTGTAGCTTGTAATGTTCACCTGTTATCTGCGAGGCGTAACCTGCCCATTACCACTTTAATTTCAGGGCTTGCTGGAGTGCATCAGTCATCTTTGTTTTTGTTTTATTATTTTGTTGTTTAGTTTCTGTACATTTTGCTTTTTATTTTTCCCTAGGTTATCCCTAGGCGAAGTTCAACTTCAATAAAACATCGCCTAGAGGAAACACATTTTATTTTCAAATATTTTTAGACGGACTATACTGAGGAATTAGCATCCTTACCCAAGATTCAGTAATATCGTCGTTTAGTATGTTACTGCTTGAAATCATGCCTTCTCTCAGGGTTGATATAATAGGTTGTCTACGACGAACCATAAAGCCTAAAAAAGCTTCAGCCTTTAGCCCCAGTAGATAAACTCAAAATTTGACTGTTTTTAGGCCTGTTAATACTAATAACGGCCTCTTCCATACAAGTGTCCGAGAGTTATACATATAATCTTCCACTTTCACTATAAGTATTTCATCATCATCAGCCCATTACGTTCCCACGTCTGGGACATGGGCCTTCTCTCCTTAGTTTCTATTACATTACTGTTTACATCAAAAGTAAGATTACGTAAGTATGTCCAATCAGCGTTCTATCGGTAAATCTGCTATAAATATCTGATTTTATGCGATTGCAAGAATAACATTTATCTATCGGTCGTTTTAACTGGAGTTCACATTACATGTTGTAAACGAGGCCATTCTACAAACACAGGATTATTCTGATTATTCATTATCATAATGTCTAATAAATTCAATGTTTAGTCTAGACCCAATTCTGCACGATTTCGAGTAGAAATCTTTGATATTCCAAACCGCTTTCATTAAGTAGGAGCTCCTTAATCAATACTAATACTGCCTATTCAGCGGTTAGTTTATGCTGACTAAAATAGAAAACGTTTGAAATTCAAAGTGATTTTGGGTAGATACTCTTGTAACCCACGACGCGACTTGTCGAGGTACTCGTATTATTGCGACCGACTTCAATTTTCATATACGAGTATATCTTCGAAGTCCAAGGTCGAATATCGATGAAATTCATATGGTATACCTTGAAGCTATACTGGAACCAACGCAAAAACTGTCTTTATCACTAAAACTTTCCAGTTCCAAGGTAACAAATGTTAGGGTTTGTAAATTTGTGGCTGTTAATCGATATTAAATTGATATTACAATTTGTATCGATTAATCGACTCGATCATTCTAGCACTCATTGTTATTTTACTCTGGCAACTATTTTAATAAAACTTAAGTCTCGGCTCTCATTTTTGTCTATGGAGGCAACCAATCACAGAGCAGAGCTTTCCCGCCAGAAAAATGGCGGGAGATGACTCTGCAGGTGATTGGTTGAGGTGATGGACCAATGGCAGTTTGAGCTGTGAGAGGACTTTTGGAAATGTAACGTTGGTCGGTGGCACAGTCTCTCGGCGTTTTCGGTGCAAGAAGCATTAGTGATTATGAGATTGTGTGTTGAGTGTTAATAAAGTTAATAAGTTGTTATTTTAACGTTCTATTCTTTAACTCCACGGAACCCGGAGCAGTGTCGATTTTACACAAATATAAACAAAAATAACAAAAAATTCAATCGAATTGAGAACCTCCTCCTTTTTGTGAAGTCGAAACACAGTAATGCTTGCGCACTTAAAGACCACGCCGAGCTTGGCGTGGTCCTTAATATATTCATATTGCTATCACCCGCATGGACAAGCCAATTTTCTGGAACAAAAAAGGTTATAATTTTAAGTTTAGTAGTTTTCACGTGATTACGTTACGAATATCTACTCTATCATACTTTCGCATATATACAATGTTAATTAAAGGTGAAATAGAAGGGTTATTTGCGAAGTCTGAACGCGTTTAGGAACACTGCGTATCACGTGAAAGGTTAACGTAATAATAGTATGTATGGAAATACGTGATCTCTTCTTGCCACTTGTCGTGCGACTTGACGCGCTTCGATAGGAAGCTTTAATTATAATTTCAACCCCCGTCTTTGCAATTTAAATCTAGACCTTTAGGTTTATGTACTTGTTAGTAGTGTAAGGTTTTGTAAATTTGTGTCGGTTAATCGATATTAAATTGATATTACAATTTGTATCGATTAATCGACTCGATCATTCTAGCACTCATTGTTATTTTACTCTGGCAACTATTTTAATAAAACTTAAGTCTCGGCTGTCATTTTTGTCTATGGCGGCAACTAATCACAGAGCAGAGCTTTTCCGCTAGAAAAATGGCGGAAGATGACTCTGCGGGTGATCGGTTGAGGTGATGGATCAATGGCAGCTTAAGCTGTGAGGACTTTTGAAAATGTAACGTTGGTCGGTGACACAGTCTCTCGGCGTTTTCGGTGCAAGAAGCATAAGTGATTATGAGATTGTGTGTTGAGTGTTAATAAAGTAAATAAGTTGTTATTTTAACGTTCTATTCTTTAACTCCACGGAACCCGGAGCAGTGTCGATTTTACAGTAGTAAGCAAAATAAATCATGGTCTGCCTAGTTAATATTCTACAGCCTCTAAAGAGGTTGTTTAGGGTAGAAAAAAAATATCTAAGGCTTATTATACACATCCAATCCTACCTAATATTGTTAATATTTGTATTTTTTGTGATTGTATCTTTTTATGTTTGTTACCTCAGAACTCAGTAATTTATAAAATGATTTGGAAAAATATTTTTTGCGTTCAGGGTAGTTTGAACATATACCTATATATGTCGCAGCCAACTAGCTTAATTCGCCGTTCAATTAACAGACTAGCCTAAGCCTTAACTAAGCAGCGCCGTTCAACTAGCGGCCTGAATGTTATTCAACCATTTGATCAAACAGCTAGGCAAATGACTTGGATCGATGACGTTTAATTACTTGCCTAGCCTGTTCATGTATAAAGCCTGTTTTCCAAAATTTTATGAAAAATAGTACAAAGGAAGGGTGTAGTGACAATGTAAATGGAAATTTAGCTGCAGTCCTCGGTAAGATAGGGTGCGGTGGGGGTGGTCTTTGGGCCACCCCAACGCCGCAAACATTTATATTAGATATAATATAAATGAAATGAAATAAGTTTATTGTAACAAAAACATACTTAAGTAAACATTAATACTAGGTATTGCCATAAAATACAATAAATAAATAAATATAATGTAAGTAGATTATAATCTTTCACTTTGATAGATCTACCGAAAAATAATGCGACGGTTCACAATCTTTCGACAGTTTGCAGATACATCTAAATTTAACCGCATGCCTAAGCATTAGCCAGCCAGTTTATTAAATGTTGTAATAGACGCTACGGCTGAATATCATTCAGGCCGCTAATTGAACGGCGCTGTTTAGTAAAGAGGCTAGGCTGTTGATTGAACGGCGAATTAAGCTAGTTGGCTGCGACATATATACGACCTTGGACTTCGAAGATACATTAGAAAAAAATGTAAGTCCGTTTTTTGTGTTATAAAATGTATTATTATTTTAATTCCGAAAAGAGACTTTCCACGGCGTTATTTCACTATTATCTATTCTGTGGCTTCGGTTGATTAGGATGATTCTATGCGTGCTACTAGATACTATCTATCTATCTCTTACTTCTTCACCTTCAACATTGATAAGCTGGTTCTCGTCTATGCACATAACATTTGGTCATTTGTTTTCCAAACAGTTACATTTTAGCCGTTAAATATCTAATTTCAGTTAACTTACAATTGGCATTACATTAGAACCCTGAATTGCTGATTCATTTTAACCTGTATTCCTTTCAGTATAGGGTGCGCTTTATGATTGAAATGGACAGTTGTTTAGATCAATGCGAGTGCATCAAACAGAATATCTAGTGAAGATAAACAGAAAACAATAATACGGGTTTGAGTAGACAAATATTTGTAATGTAAAACCAATGTTTGTGTAGAGTGTTTGTGAGTCTTTGATGTCATAACCAAATAAACGTCAGAGTTGGATTTTAGGTAGGACTTGTCGTAGGTCTCTCATTTGCGGGGGGCCGTTTGGGTAGGTACCACAGCTTTGCCAGTTATTCTGCCACCAAGCAGTAGTTCTCAAGCATTATTGTGTTCAGGTTTAAAGGGCATTGTAGCCAGCGAAATAACTGGTCATCTGAGACTTAGTATCTGATGTCTGGGGGTGATGAGGTGCAATGCAGTCCTACGCAGTGCTTTTTATGGTATTAAAAGTTCTGGGTGGCACTGCAATTGTTATAAGCAGGCGTGGCGCTTATCATAAGGCGAGCAACTTGCTCGAGTTATCCATAAAAAAGAGTGTTTGTGAAAAGATTCTTTGATGTCATAACCAAATATACGCTAGAGTTTAGGCACTTAGGTAGGACTTTGGAGCACTTGGAGAACCACACCTATGCCAGATACTCAACCGACAAGTAGGTAGTGCGCAAACTTTTCTAAAATCACACTAATATCATTATCATCATCATCATCATCCCATTACGTTCCCACTGCTGGGACTCGGGCCTTTTGTGCGACTTTCGATCCGACGCGCCCGCCTTGGAATCCCGCTGGCCTCGCACCATTGACTTTCTTTAGTTATGTGCGCATTTAACACTCGCTTTCAAAAACCGTGAAGAAAAACATCGTGAGGAAATGGCATCGTGAGGGCATGTCTACGAGTACCTAATCACAAAAATTCAAGGACATGTGACATCCACCAACCCGCACTGGACCAGCGTGGTGGATTATGGCCCATACTCTCTCTATGAGAGAAGACCTGTGTCCCAGCAGTGGAAACGTGATGGGCTAACGATCAACCACCAGTGAGACCAGTGAGACGGGACTAAGCAGTCTTTATTTTTCTCGCTTTTTAGATCTATGTTTGGCCACTATCTCGCCTGATGTGAAGCGATGATGTGGCCTAAGATGGAGCACATAGATCTAGAGAGAGACGGCAGTTGAGCGGCTGCTCAGACCCGTGTCTCCCCGATGGTTCACCGATCATCATCCCGAAACACGACTAGGTCGCTTGAAGGTATGGCTTTGTTCGGTAGGTGGTATTACAACCACAGCCAGGCCCTACCACTCCAAAGCGCGTAAGCGGGTTCCAACACGATGTTTTCCTTCACCGTTTTAGAGCGAGCGTGCAAAATCTGCACTTAACTATAAGTCAGTGGTGCAAGGCCGATTTGGGATTCGAACCTAGGCGCATCTGATCGAAAGGCGCACGAGTTCCCGCTGAGCCACACTCGCTCTTGATCGTCGCTCAACTGTGACTTTCTCTAGATCTATGTGCTCAATTTTCGGAAGAACCGTTTCATAAATAAAATGCTATTTTGAAGTATTAAGACATTTTACACCAAGAACATGTAAACATGACACATAATCACATTGTCACATATTAGATTACTTGAAAAGTTGTACTCTGAGCAAACAAATAACTTCTAACAGGGCGCATTGTCAGTCGAATTTCGACTCTGACGTAATTGAATTAAGGGACAAATCTTGGTGATTCGATCGCAATTGTAAGCTGGTGCGACTAATTCTACAACCAAGATATCTTTGCTTTTAAGAACGCTCTAGCCAATCCATTTTGGACTTTATTTTAAAAGCCGTAAGAATTCGGAAGAGTTTAAAGAAAAGTGTTTGTTATTTTTGCGTTAGTATTAACTCTATGAGCGTTTGGTTAGATCGGTTCGGAAACCCAATTTGCATGTAAATTCATCGAAGTCAGTCCGGATTAACTTTAGAATAGGAATCATTCAATAATCAAAGACTTCTGTAGACGTGGGAAACGCACAAGTACCAAGCCTAGAGCACTCCACACTGTAGGTACGAAGCTACAAGTACATAGCCGGACACCGACGGCGGGTCGTTACGCGTGCCGCGTCAGAAGAGATAAGAGGTATGCGATAGAAAGAGAGGCGCTCTGTAGGTTAATATGACTGGTAGGTATGCAGTACTACGCGAGCTGAATTGAATTTTATTGCGTTATAGCAAGAGCCGCTATTTGTTTAAATTTCTTTGCGGAGTGATGTTTCTGTCCCTTAGTATTCTGTGCAAGTACCTACAGTACTTTATCCGTCTACAACGTTTTAATTGCTCGGGTAGGGCTCGAACATGCGTCTTCAAAATACCGTCCCGACGCCTCAGCCAACTTTGCTATCAAGGCATGTGCTTGAGCAACTAAATTTCTATCATTTTAACAGACTTCAAAGAAAGGAGGAGGTTCTCAATTCGATTGTATTTTTTTGTTTGTTGCACCAGAACTCCGTCATTTACCTATAAACTTATTTAGAAAATCATTAACTTGCGTTGGGTTCAGTACAGCTTCAACATAGTCCCATATACATTTCATCGCTTTTGGACCTTGGACTAACACGACGGTACGTAGATACATCCAAATTTGAAGTCGGTTTTTTTGTTATAAAATGGATTAGGTATATTAAGATGCACTTTAAGATAACCTTAAAGTGCTTATGGGGATGAGCAATATAAAGTCCTTATTTTTTTCCAAAACTCTACAATTTCTTAGACCGGCCAGGAGTTAAGTAGGATTTGAACTGTGGTGCGTCAAATCGAAAGTCTCCCAAGTTATCACTAAGCCACAACCGCTCCTTCTATACTTTGAGCTATATATACCGGTGCAAATCCTAATATCTCACAGTAATGAAACATACCCTAATATTATCTCATACTTATGAAATAAGGATAAAGAATTACGTAAAGGTATACCTTAATACATAATAATACGGATAATATATAGCATAATAGGGTTTGGTGAGTTAGGAAGGTCGGGGCTTTATTTTTTTCTCGAATATTCTACTCCCTTGTTAAGGCGATGTCCATTTTTTTGCGGCCATTGACAAAGTACGGCTGTAAAAATATATTGAATTTAAATTCTTTGGTCGGGCTGAACTGTACTTTAATAAAAAAAAATTATACCTAGGCTTAATTCTTTTGATAAGAAAACATAGCTTTAAGACCAACATAAAATATGCCATTTTGTTATTTTTTTTAAATTTATAATCATGGTTTTACGATTAGATTGTAGATTAAACAATTATACACATTTATAAACTCTGTATTTCTAACTCAATGTTTTTACAAGCTTTTCTTTAACTTGCAATATTTAGGTCAAATATTGCAAGTTGAATCAG
Source organism: Petrophora chlorosata (assembly GCA_951640565.1). Classification (NCBI taxonomy): domain Eukaryota; kingdom Metazoa; phylum Arthropoda; class Insecta; order Lepidoptera; family Geometridae; genus Petrophora; species Petrophora chlorosata. Next base: position 15,456,721 of record OX621202.1, on the reverse strand, counting down.
AACCACTTCCTCTTATCCTACAGAGTTGAAATTTTGCATACTTATCAAAGACCAATGACAATGCAATATTACATTATGGTGACAGCCAGCTGATCTGATGATGGAGACGGAAGGTGGGTGCGAATGGAACTCCTTGACGGATAATTGTAAACTACTAGTGTTTGGGCACATTTTAATCTGTTTGCGGTTCCGATTACGTATATGTTAAAAGCTTGCTCTAAAAAATATATTTTTCAACAAAAATCTCGTTTCTTTGTTACTTCCTCTTAACAAAATCCCTTTATGAGAAGACCCTTCCAGATATTATTTGTTAGGTGTTACTGCATATTGAATAACCTATTCTATTGACACGCCTCTGGCCCCCTCCCTTGCGGCATGGGGTGATAATATTTTTATTATTGTTTATCCCGATTCAATAGATCATAATGAAATGGGTCTTTTGTAGTTGGTCAAGTGCATTTGTTCATAGTATTATTATTTCGACTTTTTATACAACACTAGCAACCACCCACGACTTTGTTCACGTCGACGTAATAAATAAATAAATAACGCCCAATGAAATGAAATAAATTTATTTGTCTGAAACATGGGTACAGATAAAGATGTTGAGATTTGTTAAGTATAGGTTCCATCATGTTCTACCTTTCGGTGTACAAATATTTATGATAATGAATTTATACATAATTTAATTTAACACATGTGATTATTTATTGTCAGTACCTTAATAATGTCATAATAAAATAAAATATACAGTTATGTCATGATCATGATACAATAATAATTATTAATAATACATTTAATATACCTTCACTTTACATTTAAAGAACTCATCAAGAGAGATCACATACATAGATCCTGGCCCCTAACTAGGATTCCCTGTATCTAAGGAACCAGGAACTATGAGGACCCACACAACACCCAGATACGAAACAAATGCTTGCCGCTTTTTTTTTCTGTGCACAAACATTTGTCCCGTCGCGGGAATCGAACCCGCAACCTTAGTGATGTATAAGATTTGAGCCAACCTGCCCAACCACTACACCACAGAAACTGTCATGTCAATAAAATATAGCCTTTGTTACTCAGCAATGTAGCATTCTAATGGTGAAACAATTTTTGAAATTGGTCCAGTAGTGTTTGAGTTAATTCGTTACAAACATACAAAAATACAAATCTTTCCTCTTTATAATAATATTATAATTAAAAGTGTAGATGATTTATTAAAACTATTTAAAATATTTTGTAGATTTATCATAACTACAATCGTCACTTTTTGAGTGATAAAGCTTTTACACCTCTAATGCTAGTAACATGCGTAGCACACTGTGCACATCATAAGCCCATTACGTTCCCACTGTTGGGACTTGGGCTTTCCTTCGTAGGGAGAGTATGAGCCATAATCTACCCCACTGGTCCAGTGCGGGTTGGTGGATGTCACATGTCCTTGAAATTTTGTGATAAATTCCTGGATGTGACAGTTTCCTCACGATGTTTTCCTTGGCCGTTTTTAGAGCGAGTGTTAAATCCACACATAACTTAAGAAAGTCAGTGGTGCGAGGCCAGTGCGATTCGAACTCAGGTGCGTCGGGTTGAAAGTTGCATGTGCTCAAACGCTGCACACAAGCGTCAGTAAAGGTGTGGTTTAAAGTAGCACTTTTAAGCTCCAAGGTTCATTGTTGAACGATGAAAATTGTTTTCAACCACATTTTTGTAAATAAAAGTGAAAAGAAAAATTTAATGGCCCCATATAAAATATTCATAAATCGTGGCATAATAATGAACCATAGGATTTGTTGACAAGTATTTGAATAAATTTGGCAAATGTTTTTAATGGCACCATGAAAGAGTACTTTAATCGTCGAGAATTGTGGCAACCAATCATTTTACAAGCTTCTATTTAACTTGCAATGTTTGTTTGATTGGGTCAAATCTTGGAAGTTGAATCAGAACCACTTCGTCTTATTACGGAGTTGAAATTTTGCATACTTGTCAAAGTCCGATAACAATGCAATATTATGGTGACAGCCAGCTGATCTGATGATAAAGATGGAAGGTGGGCAATGGAACTCCTTGGCGGATAATCATAAACTACTTAGTGTTTAGGCTCATTTTAATCTGCTTTCGGTTCCGATTACGAGTTTGTTAAAAGCTTGTCGCAAAAATATATTTTTCAACAATACTTGTACTTTTTTGGGCGCAAATATTTGTCCCGCCACGGGAATCAAACCCGTAACCTCGGTGATGTAGAAGATTTGAGCCTCTTTGTTGTTCAACTACTACAACACAGAAGCTGTCTTTTACTAAAAATAATACAAATTTCTTACTAACTTAGGTTATTTATTTATTTATTTATTTAATAGTTTTGCACAAAAATGGTACAAGGAATGACTTAATGCTATTTAGCATTATCTACCAGTCTTTCAGGTCGTGAAAGAAATATAATGGGTGTGCAGCTACGTTTTGAGCAAAAGTACGTTGAGATATACTAAATAAATGACATCAAAATAAATATAATTATATAGTATAACAATATATAAATATATATATATATATATATATATATATATATATATATATACATATATATAATTATGAAGTGATAGGATCACATGTAGGTTTAGGTATATGTAGGTAAGAAAAAGCGAATTGAACTTTTCAAAACAGCAGTATTGAAGATAATGTTAGTCATTAGGGTAAACTTGCTTAATAAAATGTTCATGGACGAGACGCTTAAAAATGTCTTTACTATTACTTTTTTGGATATTACCTGGCAACGCATTCAGCAGGTTAGTTATTTACAAGTTAAAAAAATTAACCCATCTCTAAATGCTCCAGCGTCCTAGGCACCCAAGATGGTGGCAGCATTGCCCCGTTGGATTGCAATACTGCTATGTTGAACCAAATCAAAACATAAATTATGTTGTTGACAATGAATACCTACATATTTCTAATTATGTATATTTGGTAGCAATAAACCTTGCTGTCGTCTGAGTTTCAAGTCAATGTTTGTTTAACTTCACCACCGAAGGCACCCAAGCTAGCTAGACTACAGACAGAAACAAATACATCGCATCGATAACTTCACATGTTTTAAAATAAAATTATACCCACACTGCAACGAAAATAGGTTTATTTAATTAAAATAATACCTACACATTATATAACAAAAAACAACCGAATTCAATTCTGATGTATCTTTGAAGTCCAAGGACGATCGATGAAATTTATATGATACCACCCTGACGCTATACTGAGGCAACGCAATGAATTTTCCAAATCAGTTTATGAATGGCGGAGTTCTGAGGTAACAAACATAAAAACCAATCGAATTGAGAACCTCCTTCTCTTTTAAGTCGGTTATTAATATAGAAATAAAAGGCACCTTTTTGATAGAACCGAGTATATAAAAACAGAATAAACAGCTTTTAATTTGGCTTACGCACAATTTCATAATTCACGCTCAAATAACTTTCTAAGTTTACGCCGAGAAACATCCACCTGAACACAATTTCAACGGAATTACTCTTTCAAGGCACCATGAAAAAGTTTTGCCGGTGGATAAATGACGTAATAAGTTTTACAATAGACGCACTTTAAATATCTTTTTCTTTACAACGAGGAAACTGAGATCGTTCACCTCACGCTAACCATGAACTTTAAATTCCCAAGTCATGTGTGATACATGTAATGCTTTTGTCGTCATTGTACGTTACATTGTAAATACTCTCCTTAAAAGGACGTTAATAAAGTACGACAAGAATTAAAATGAACGACATTGACTTGAGGATGAAAATCTGGCAACATCAAGATGATTTTGAGACTTAACACATAACCGAGAAGCTCGAGTGGCACAAAATTTGCGTCGCTACCACCCGCTACCTAGTTCAAGATACTCTAATACGTAAGTAATAGTTAGTATTATTTGCTAATACGCTCATTTTAATAGCGGTGACATAATATTTGAGCCATTTGGGGGTTGAAACTTTGAGTCCATGGGGACTGGGAGCTCATGATTTCTAAAGGTTGCCAGACTGCCTGGTCGATGCGAGGCGTGACCAAAATGCTGGGATCTATTATTATTTTGCTCAACGTATCCGTATTGCAATGGAACAGTGCAAAACTGCACATATAAGGCTTAATATCTGTTATCTCGGTTTAATGAGTACAATAAATACGCAGTACCTTGCATGGTATAAAAGTTCTGGGTGACATTGTAATTGCTATGGGCAAGCGTGGCGCTTACCATCATGAAAACAACTAGCTCGTCTAATTGCTCAAATCAAATCAAATCTAATTCTCTTTATTAATTTTTGGCATCACAGATGCACTTATAAACGTCAAATTATCACCATGACTACCACCGTATCGGAAAAAGAACCACTACTCAGAAGATACGGCAAGAAACTGAGGGGCATTTTTTTAGAGATTTTATTACAGTGCCAGCTACTTTGCAGAAGTGTAATCTTCCAAGCATCTTTGTCTTCTATACTATTACGAACAGTATAGTATGCTTTTCTCATTAGAACAGTCTTTACGGGTAATTTGAATTTACTTTCTTTAAGCTCCATTATACATTTTGGATTTTTTTTATAAAAACTCAGTTTCATAAAAAAAGCTGAGAACGTGGGAAGAGTTCATCAGTACATTGTTTTTAGCTTATTTTATTCTTGTACATGTACACAGAGCTAAAATACACCAAAATCAGCGATGTCATCTGATTAGAGGGTTTCGTTTGACGTCCTAACTAAACAAGGCTGACAGGCGGACAAACTATCGGTTTGGGCCCGGGACTACAATATATAATAACTATAAGCTACGTTTTTTGTGCTTGTTTAGTCGCTTTTAGCTGACGTTAGAAGGAGTTGTGTTGTTTGTAAATTTGCGTTAGCATTTTTATTTTTAACCTATACTTCAACTTTAATTTCAAGTCTTTGGATGGAAGAAAAATAGCTAAAGGAGCGAGTGTGGCACAGTGGGAGAAAGTGCGACTTTTGATCCGACGCACCTGGGTTCGAATCCCGACTATGCCCTGCGCCAATGACTTATATTAGTACTAGAAGACTTATATTAGACTTATATTTATATTAGTTAAGTGCAGATTTTGCACGCTCGCTCTAAAACGGTGAAGGAAAAATTCGTGATGAAACCCGCTTACGTACTTTGGAGTGGTAGGCTCATTAGTTTAGTAAAGCCATGCCGTCAAGCGACCTAGTCGTGTTTCGGGATGATGTTCGGTGAACCATCGGGGAGACGGGTCTGAGCAGCCGCTCAACTGCCGTCTCTCTCTAGATCTATGTGCTCCATCTTAGGCCACATCATCGCTTCACATCAGGCGAGATAGTGGCCAAACATGTATTAATTAAGTGTAAAAAAAAAACTTACTTTCTTAAGTTATGTGCGGATCTACCACTCGCTCTAACAACATGAAGGAAACCGGCATGTCCAAGAATTAATCACAATAGTTCAAGGGTGTGTGACATCCACCAACCCGCACTGGGCCGGCGTGGCCGATTATTATATCCTTATACTTTTTTCTATGAGAGAAGGCCCATGTCCCAGCATTGGGAACGTAATGGGCTGATGATGAGCTAAAAGTAATAATTAAGACCTTATCAGTAAGGCCAGACTTCAAGATATTGACATCGCCTGGACTCGGTTACGATTACGTAAAGACATGACAACAGAACTCAGATACATTTTTATATTGGTAATATTCCGATATAACGATAAAACCTTATTAAACTAGATATATCTGAAAATTGAGACAGTTCTGTAAATCGATGGAAACATGTACCTATCGAAATAAAAACTCAATACGGGCGAAACACCATTTCGCAAATAACACTCGAAATAGATTCCACTTACAGGGTAAAATCTCATAAAAACCCTATAAAACATTGTTCAATTCAGACACTATTGCTGCGAGTGCTGTGTACAATTGTGTCAGTAATGAAACTCTTTACAAAATTGTCCAAAGACAAAAAACAAAAGATATTTATTAAATTGGCACAAAAAAGTCACTTATAACGTAATATACACATAACACAAATCATTCAAATTCGTTAAAAATTGTTACTTAAAATATCATGACTGAAAAAAGGTACCTAAGCTTGTCCCACCGTGTACCCATTCCTTTACCATACTCAAAAACGAAGAAGCTGCTTTGAATACTCACAATCAAGAATTATTATTCCGTTCTAGATCAGACTCAGTCTTGATAAAAAAAAATGTCAATATTTAACATTTTTATTTAACTTCTATAATTTTGTTAATGAATGTGCGCACGCTAAGCGAAAATTCAAGATTCATAGAGCACATGATTTGATGACCCAGTGGTTAAGTCGTCGCGTCAGTACTGTGTGAGAAGATGCTGGTTCAAATCCAGCCCAAGCAATTTAAGTTTTCTTCTCTCTGAATATTTAAAATTTTATATAGAAAAAAAAGTTAAATTGTATATTTTAAATTTTATTTTATTTTTATAATTTTATATATTTTTTATTTTTATATATTGGGTACGCGAAAAAAATCGCAAAATATTTCAATCGACCGAAATTTTTCAACAGCACAAGTTCTGGTACTGACATTTTATATACAGTGTTGTATGTAGGAACGAGTGAAACGATTCGGAAAAATAATTTCCTTTCTAAGAACAGAGATGTTCAAACGCCAGATGTCAACTGAACAACCAAAAATCAACTTTAAGCTGACTCCATACAGTTTATTGTGACTTATGAAAAATATATTTTTACGCTTCTAGCGTTTGGGTAAAGATTCAAGGACTGTGTTTTAAGATTTTGTAATTATGTATTATAATTTTATTTTAACATGAGTAGCTGTTTCTATATCGATTATTTGGCACTCCATTGTTCTCATTATATATGTATACAATGTACAGTTAAACTTGGTTAAGTGAGACATCAAGAGACCTGCAAATTTGTCTCACTTATAAAGGTATTCCACTTACCCAGTGTCTCAGACATCCAGGTTTCAGTGTCAAAGCCATGCCATCAAGCGACCTAGTCGTGTTTCGGGATGATGTTCGGTGAACCATCGGGGAGACGGGTCTGAGCAGCCGCTCAACTGCCGTCTCTCTCTAGATCTATGTGCGCCATCTTAGGCCACGTCATCGCTTCACATCAGGCGAGATAGTGGCCAAACATAGATCTATTAAGCGAAAAAAAAAGGTATAAATAAATATCTGTCTCATTTACAGAGGGTTCCATTAATAGAGGTCAGAATACAGGTTATTTCAGTTATAGAGGTGCGATTATTAAATAAAATAACGTATTATGTAAACATTATACGTGAGTTTTAATCTTTATTGGGAATCAAAAAAAGATAATAAAGGTAATAAATGTAATAAACAAAAATATTCAAGCAATTTTTTTTTATAAATAGTACATATTAAGATTTAATTCTATCCATCTAAATAATGCAGCCGCAACTTTACTGTTATTGGCAGGCGTATTGATTAATATCATCAGCAATTTGCTAGTATTGTCACTTAGCCGCAACAAAATTAAGTTTTTTGTTGAAAATATTTTTTCAAGACAAGTTTCTCGTAATCGGAACCGCGAGCAGATTAAAATGAGCCTAAACACTAGTAGTTTACAATTATCCGTCAAGGAGTTCCATTCCCACCCACCTTCCGTCTCCATCATCAGATCAGCTGGCTGTCACCATAATGTAATATTGCATTGTCATCGAACTTTGACAAGTATGAAAAATTTCAACGCGGTAGGATAAGAGGAAGTGGTTCTGATTTAACTTGCAAGATTCAAATCTTACCACCAGACATTGCAAGTTAAAAGCTTGTAAACACATTTCTAATCCACTTCTGGGTATGTAGATGTGGGCCATACATGCCTCTCCTACTTAGCGGTCATTTACCAGCCTCATCTATTGCTCTGTGGTGTATCTTACAATATCATCCGACCATCGCGTCTCGATAAGCAAACTTGATCGGTCTGGGCGAGGACTTCGATCTTTGCCCATTTCTTGGATATCCCTCGGCGATGGCCTTGGTCAATTATTTTATTAAACAAGCCAAAACAGAGAAAATATTTGGTTATTTAATCGGGCGTCAAATTATTGATTAGCGGAATCGACTAAATATTAATGATTTTTTATAGAGGCTTGGGAACCCGTCTCTGATTACACAGGTATGGCATGCAACAACAATATTTGTGAAAATATATAATTTTTAAACAAATGGTGTGAGGGAGAGGAGGCATATACCCAGCAGTGGTTGGACACGGGCTGAAATGATGACGATGATGATGAATTCATTTTACAACAAAAAAAAATGATTATCGCTAAATGTTATATGGGACCACCTTGTAGATATACCTACTGAACCCAACGCAAATCACTTTCCAAATCAGTTTATAAGTGACGGAGTACTGAGGTAACAAACATAAAAAAATAAAAGACGTGTGGCACTCGGAGACTGCCGCGGTAAAGCTATTGCATAGCATTCGAAGTGGGGGGTGTTAGGTTATTTTCGTTACGGAATTTCTGGATTCGGTCGCCACGCTCAAGGCCCGCGATAAAAGCTATGCAATAGCTTAAAAACAAAAAACACATCGAATTAATAACCTTCTTTCGTTAAAAAACAAAAACTCAACGTAGGTAATTCTATGTATATAAGAGGTAGTTTGTTACTTTCTAGGTTCGATATCTTCCAGTTTGGTTCCTAAGAAAATAACAGTAAACTACACTAACAGAAAACGATTTCATTCTACATATCACTTTTTACAGCAAAATAGTACTTAGAAACGCTGTGAAAACCTAACCGTAACTTTAACTTTTTTGAGCTCTACTGTGAATGACACAAGGGCGAATTTCGTTTGAGAATCAGGTGAAATTGGTTACTTTTGAAAAGGGCGAGTGCCATTTCGATGAGATTGACGTTTCGAAAGTTCAGACTGGGTTATGGGCCTGGAAGATTCGATCGAGGAAATTATTTAGGCAATGTGACAACGATCCGATAGGTCAGGTGCCAGGGTTCTGTATAAATTGCCACCCAAGAAAGCTGAGATTGTCAGGTTTTCTTGATGACCGCCAAAGCATGTAAAAACTGTGGTTCCTGGTCTACACTGCACCTGTTAATAGTTTATATATGTGAATATATGTCTATAACGACAGTCTCTTTTTTTATTTTGTTAGTATATAGTTATATATTTTTTTTTGCATGTTACTATTTATATTATTATATATGTAATTTTCGAGTATATATCTTATGTATTTATATATATATATATATATATATATATATATATATATATATATATATATATATATATATATATATAAGTATATATAGATATATATGATTTGAATGTAAGTACATGTATTTTTTTATTATTATTAAGTAATTTTTCTTTTTGAGACTTTACCTATATTATTTTTGTATGACCTTTCACTTTTTCCAAATTTACTTTAATATTTTATATTTGCACTACCTTATTAAAGAATATGGGCCCGATGATTGTCAATAAGTTATTCGGAACATTTATGAACAGTTACGTAGCGCTCATAGTAGCTTGCCTAGCCGTTCGTAACTCATCAGCTAGGTTAAGCGACATTCGCCGCAGCCATCTTGGATGGGTGACCGTTTGTGAGGTATTTACATCTGAGCGCTACAATGAAGGGCACGTTAAGCCGTCGGCCCTGGTTGTTGTCTTAGGACAACAGTCGTTAGGCTATGACGGAGGCCTTCGGGTGGTCTATAAACTCCGACATCAGGGTTCTCCACACGCCCACACGGTAAAGATAGAAAATAAACAAAAAAATGTTCCACTGCACCTAACACGGATCCCCAAATGAAACAACACACCGCTCCCACTCGCTAAACAGTTAAGTTGGATGGTTTTTAACGTCGAGATTATGAGCCTTCCGAAGAATTCGTTTTAAGACTTTAATAAAAATTGACTTTGAACGACATGCGACGCTCCGACCCGAAGCTCCGTCGCATAATGTCAGGAACTTGAATCGGGCAAAGTTGTTTAATTTGGCCACGATTTTATAAGGCTTTGGGTATAATTCCGTCGTTTTAGAAAATAATGGTAATTGTGGCTTCATTTATAACATTGCTACTTGCGTTGAGCTAAGGCGCAATGCAGACTGAGGCCGCTAAAGTATGACGTGATCACGTGATACATTTAAATTGTGACATGACAGCCTCTGTGGTGTAGTGGTTAAGCATGTTGACTCAAATCTCATACGCCACCGAGGTTGCGGGTTCGATTCCCGCGACGGGACAAATGTTTGTGAGAAAAAAGCGCTAGCATTTGTTTCGTATCTGGGTGTCCTCGCTCATTTCATTCATTAGATACAGGGAATCCTAGTTACGGGCCAGGATCTATGTTATGATCGTTGGGCGTATGTATTTATTATTTTAATTGCGTTATGAATTAACGATTGTCTTTTTTAGATCGGACAACCTCTGTGGTATAGTGGTTGGGTAGGTCAGTTCGAATTTCATACATCGCAAAGGTTGCGGGTTCGATTCCCGCTACGAGACACCCTGGTTTGACACATAGGCTACTTTTCATCCCAGGAAACCACGAGTGAAATCACGGGGCGCAGCTAATCGACCATAAAAGTAAAAAAATCTACAATTATAGCATATAGTATAAATATATGAGGAGTTCTATTAGCACATTTCACGCTTTATGGCATAGCTACTTACATAGGAGTTAGACAAAGGTGAAACTGACCAAGCCACAATAACCGCCAAGCAGGCAGCACCAATACATTTCATAATCAGTTCAATTGATCGATTTAAATCTATGATCTTTTCTAAGATAGCCGCCTCTCCATTTGTACGCCTATAAACGTGTCGTAAACATGTCGTACTAACACTTTTTTAAGATCTACATGCTCTGTATCACACATGTTTTACAAATAAATTTTCTTTATTTTTATCTTCAAGTTCAAAGGTTCTTTATTCAATGTTGGCATCACAGACGCACTTATAAACGTCAATTATTACAATCACTAGCACCGTTTCGAAAAAAGAACCACTACTCAGAAGATATGGCAAGAAAATGAGGGGCATTTTAGAACTTTTGTTACAATATTAAAGTTTGTGTTTTTTTTTGATAATATTACGTTTACAGCGAGTGTGGCTCAGCGGGAACTCGTGCGACTTACGATCCGACGCACCGGAGTTCGAATCCCGCTGGCCCCGCACCAATAACTTTCTTAATTTTGTGCGAATTTAACACTTGCTCTCAAAACGGTGAAGAAAAACATCGTGAGGAAACCGGCTTGTCCAAGAATTAATCATAAAAATCACTTTATGAGAGAAAGCTCGTGTCTTAGCAGTGGGATCTTAAGGGCTTATGATGTTTCTTATGTGCCAGTTGTAGTATACATTTGGTGATGTTGCTTTGGTGAGTTTAATAACAAGGTACAGCAGATGCCAATTGTCTAACTAGACATTACGACATGGTTGGACGTACCTCTGCAAATGGTAGGTAGCTCTAGTGAAACAGACATTTCTAGAACATCAACATTGTGCGCCTCAAGCTTGTTTGCATTGGCTCTGAGATGTCAATGGTAGAACATCTCGTCATGCCTACTGCACAGTTTGATTTCAAGGCTTCAGATTGAGCGTCTGAACACTCAAATATTAATCTAGATAACTGTAACGTATGGCGTAGAATGAAATGGGTTGATGACGGAATATATTTCGTATCTTGATTTTGAGGAGTTACAGACAGCGTCAATAATATGTACAAATTTCAGTACCAAGTCTTAATCACTATTTTAAATTTTGCTTCTCTTAAATATGTTAGGAATTCGCTCTCGCGATGCTGATGGGTTAATGTCCGGCTTATAGTGCGAAAAGATATTGATGAACACGGTCAAAAGCGGAACTAACGTTGTCTCTTTGTAATAATAAGCCCAATGTATTCCTGAAGCAAAAGCAGCGCCCCCAATTTGTGTTTACACAGGCACTTATTTGTGTATCTAAACTTCTTGACAATGCGTTCTGGAACTGAGTGTGCGTCAGTTGCAGTAATACGGACTACTAATGTACTTTCAATTACCATGTCACACTAATTATTTCAAACAAGAAACATACTTAGTGAAAGCACGTATCGATCTAGTTATTATGACATGGCGCTAAATTGAGTACTTATTTTACACTAGGATGACAGGATGTCCACCATTCCAGGTTAATTAAATGATGTTTATGGTGTCCAATTTGGATTTCATTTAAATTGAGATGAAAATCCAATAACAAACTCTGGCCCGGTTTTGATTCTAGAACAATCAATGGTTTAGTTTAAACATACGGTGCAATATTTCGAACGTAGCTTTGGCCAGCGGCTGTTTTAACAAAACAATTTAATCGCAGGCCATTCAAAAACTCACTTCTATAATGTCAATCTGTGTTGGCTATTTACTTTATGTTGTAGATGCGATGCGATGTTATAAAACGCGACTTCAGAATTTGACTAGATCAGGGCGTTTAAATTTTCACACTAGTTACGATACTGTAGGCGACTCGTCAACTGCGTGCACCAACGTGAGGAGGCCACCGGCGAGCATTGGTCGTCATCATCATCATCATCATCATCAGCCTATACGAGTCCACTGCTGGACATAGGCCTCTCCCAATGCACGTCACTGAGCCCGATCCTCGGCTCTTCGCATGTAATTACTGCCAGCCACTTTACGCAGATCGTCGCTCCATCTGGCCGGAGGGCGTGCTATCAAAGAAAACTTACTATTACGTCCTACACTACGTTTGCTTAAACGTGGTCTCCACTCTAGAACTCGTTTACTCCATCGGTTATCGGTTCTTCGACATATGTGACCGGCCCGTCGTTGTTTGGTCGTATGCGTTACAAACGTCAAAACAATGAGACGTTACGTAGTAATCAGTAAGTATTCTGTGAACACAAACACGAAGCAAATGTTCGATCGTAGATTGGAACGTGGATCAGTCGATGTTGATGCGGCTGTTAGTTTTAGCGTCAGGGAACGAGTAAAATTAGTTGCGTCAAAAAACGCACGTTTTATACAGAACGTTTGTACGTGTGTTTACACAAGCCCTGGGGCGATGCTTGTGTCCTCTTTCATGTGCCATCGAGTGGAAAAATGAATTATTCTTCCAATTTATCGAATAGCCTCCGATGACGCAACCCTGTTTAGTTTATTTCGTTTTTCGCCGTAGGCACACTGTTCAACGGTGCCGTACAGTAGCAGATTGGCTGTGAATTCCCTTTAGTTTATTTTGTATTTGTTTATTCAAGTCATAAAGTGAATTCGGTCGAACTGCTCGTCCCTCTCTCGATGTGTATTTAGTAGTCTGAAAACAAAAGAAAACATCGGAGGAAAGCAAAGATCAGGATTTGTCCACACAATATTACGCACTGTGGGCGTAAAACGCGCAGTCTCTTTTAACTAAGTAAAAAGACGAGTAGGTCATTCACCTGATGGTAAGCTACACGCCTGCCCATAGCAGTTGTAGCGCCAATCAAAACGCTTTGCAAAATCTTTGCGCACTGCACTGTGCTTGTCATTTTGAGACAATGGCTCTCACGTCTTATAATGCCCAGTAACAGAATCTGCCCTTTTGTGTCCACACTACTTCTTGGCAGTTAAATATCTGGCAATGCTGTGGTACTTCCTAAGGCGGACTCGGCAGAAGTGGTCTCCTGTCCATTAAATCTAATATTACGTCTCATACTATCTCTCTCACTGAGTTACTGCCACTAAGCAGTAGTGCGCAAGCATTACAGTGTTTCTGTTTGAAAGGCATTGTAGCCAGCAAAATTACTGGGCTTGTAATTCTTATCTGATGTCTCGGAGTGATAAGCACAATGCAGTGCTACGCAGTGCTTTTTATGGTATTAAAAGTTCTGGGTGGTACTACAATTGTTATGGGCAAGCGTGGCGCTTAGCATCTAGCGAACGACGTGCTCGTCTTATTCAGTTTCATAAAAAAGCCAAGATGAGAGGAAAAAGGGGTAAAAAGCCTTGGTATTGAAAACGTATTTTAACATAAAACAAGCTAGTATAAAGATGCAAATAAATTGGATTAGTTTCTAAAAGTTATTATGAAAAATAAATTCACAAAAGACGTTGCTTTTATTTCACGAAACGAGGTGATGTCGTGGAAAGATCAAGGTTACTTGTCTAGACATACCTGGGTTACCAGAATACTTAATAGTATAAAGAATGATGGGTCCGTGGAATTTGACCCCAGTTATTTTTGCTCCTTGACTTATTGCCCCTGATTCCATGTACAGTTAGCCACAAAAATGTTTAAGCATTTGTTTAAATTTGACTATGAAATTCAGCTAAACAACTATAATAATAAGGAATATGCGTACGTCATGACACTAAAACTGTTATTATTATTAGGCCATAGTTTTTCCGCGGTAAACAGATAGATGGATGATTGTTTTATTGAAAACATTAAATTAAAGAAATTATATAAAAACATTTAAAGAAAGTGTTACAATGGGCGGCCTTATTGGTAGCTGCGGTAGAGAGTGTTTTTAAATATATTTTATTAGCAGAATAAAAGGATATAATTACTGAAAAATATGTCTGTATCTGTTATTTATCTGACAATATTTTATATATTTATTATGAACAATAAAAAACACATCTGTGTCAGACGGTACTTTAACCAAAAAATAAAATTTAATTTAAAAAAAAACAGCGTCGGAGGCAAAGAGCCCGGGAGCAAAAGAAACCGGGGGCATAAACCACGGACCCAGAATGATACGTATTAGTGCTACGTATATGTGGATAGATAGCTATATTAATTCAAGCTTCACAAAAGCTCCGTAACGTTAGGGATGAATGATATCCTGAGTGGTTTTATTGTTTCCAGCGGAATAGGAGATGAATATATATATATATAATATTAGGTATTATTAATTAAAACAAGATTTTTGTTGAAAAATATATTTTTCAAAACAAGCTTTTAACAAGTTCGTAATCGAAACCGCAAGCAGATTAAAATGAGCCCAAACACTAGTGGCATACGATTATTCGTCAAATCTTGTAAGTTGAATCAGAACCACTTCCTCTTATCCTACGGAGGTGAAAATTTTCAAACTGTCAAAGTTCGATGACAAACCACACTTACACACTTTTACATTCTTGAAAAAAATTCTTTTATTGGGTTCAGTATAGCTAAAGTGGATATGGTGACATAGCATATGGCTAGTGTAGCCAATTTTGGCTTTGATTGTGCGTGAACATTGCGTACACGTTAGGATCATCATCATCATCATCAGCCCATCACGTTTCCACTGCTGGGACACGGGCCTACTCTCATAGAGAGAGGATGGGCCATAATCCACCACGCTGGCCCAGTGCGGGTTGGTGGATGTCACACGTCCTTGACTTTTTGTGAAAAAATCTTGGACATGCCGGTTTCCTCACGATGTTTTCCTTCACCGTTTCTAGAGCGAGTGTTAAATCCGTACATAACTTAAGAAAGTCAGTGGTGCGGGGCCAGCGGGATTCGAACTCGGGTGCGTTGGATCGAAAGTCGCACTTGCTCCCACTGAGCCACACTCGCTCACTAGATTACACACATTTATAATAATATTAGTGTTATGCGATGTGAAGTATTTGCGTTTGACCACTATCTCACCTGATGGTAAGTGACGATGTGGTCGACGATGTCCCACGCCATTGTTCATTCTTGCTGATTATTCGTGATGCCATGGACAGGGTTCCGAATGAAAATTAGTGCTAAGGTACTTGAAAATACCTTAGCGTTTGCTGAGTCGGAACCTTTTCCTGACATCGCGCAACATTTCACTGTGTTGTATTTTGTTTTGTTGTATTTAAAGTAAACCTTCCAACATAGTTTATAATTACGCGAACGGTGTCCTCACATGTAGCACATGTAATCGTACGTTTACAGCTAAAATTGGATACGTCGGTCATGTGAGGATGCACCAAACACGTACAGTAACTTAACCTAAGTCGGTCGCCGTGACCGAAAACGGCTAGGAATGCATCATCATCGTAATCATCATTTATTGTTTTTTCTAAGTTTAGTATGTTTTTTTTTTACGCTCAATAGATCCATGTTTGGCCACTATCTCGCCTGATGTGAAGCGATGATGTGGCCTAAGATGAAGCAGATCTAGAGAGAGACGGCAGTTGAGCGGCTGCTCAGACCCGTCTCCCTGATGGTTCACCGAACATTATCCCGAAACACGACTAGGTCGCTTGATATTCAGTGTAATATTGTGTGATGTCCTGAATAAATGTATTTTATTTCTTTCTTTCCTTTTCCAGGTAAAGCTACCAAATGATTAGAGTAGTTCAGTTCCATCCAAGTTCATACTTATTATTTTTTAAGCATTAACGAATGCCAAACCAACAAATTCAAACAAGGTTTTTCGGGAAGAAAAAATTCGACCACCGGCTGAGACTCGAACCCGCAACCCAATCTTCCCTCAGTGCGGGACGCTCTACCAATTGAGCTACGGTGGACACCAACTCGAGTGTCGAATTTCTTCATCCGTTATTTTATCGTCTTAAGGGTGACGTGTTCGCCATCTATTGAGATTGGAGTGAACCTTTTTCATCCAAGTTTAGTTACAGAATACTTAATAGCGTTACCGTTTTCTGAGTAACGTTAAATCTAAATTAAATGTTACGCATAAAAGTTATACGACAAAGGGCTTTGCCCAGTAGTAAAATGGAGACACTCTATCCCTCGAATAAATCGCTGACAATATTAAAAATTCATCACTCTCACTTCCTTTGTGTCTGTTCAAGTTACGTTCTTTAACGTTGCCGCTTATTGAATTAATTTTATTCTGTTGATTGTAAATTGAAAATGGTCAAATCAGAATTGCAAATTCCGGCGGCCGTATTCCGGAGAAGAGCCGAGTCCGGAACGTTAATGCGTTTTCCGGACGTTCGGCTTTCGTATGATTACTGACTGTCCGCGTGCTTAACGATGTTTCCAACGGAATTCATGTTATTACATTGTCATGGTGTATTGAGTAATGTTGCCAGGTTAAGGATTTCCCCCGAAATGTGCGATTTTAGAGAACATAGGAGAAGCGTGTTTGGTAAGCAAGGAAGGACATTAAAATTTCCCGTATAATCTTGTTTTATAGTGATTTTCACAAACCATTATAAAATAATATTTAAAATAGCTAAATTTTTTATTTATATTAATCTTACACATTGTACTCGTATTAAAATTAAAGATGAAGTTTGGTATTTATTATAACTCAGATATATTAATTCTTGCTTCCGTAGGTCATCAGAAATCCTCTAGCTAAAAACACCTGTACACGGTCGTTTGCAGTTCAAACTGTATGTCTGAGGAATGAGCTTCCGATTACAATCAGGAAAGCACAGACGCTAGGTAGTTTAAATCAAGTTAAAAACCTATACTTTTCCTTACCTTGACCAAGAGTTGCTCTGAACCTCAATGATATAAGCGGCGATAACCGCATTCCAGCACGCGGTTTGCTTGCTGGTTCAGAGTGAGTAGAGTTCGTCGTTCGTGAGACACGATACCAAACTTCATCTTTAATATTTGGTTAGACATTCGATTAAAAAGGATGATTTAAAAAGCCAACTGGCAGCCCCGTTGTTCAACGTTATTGATTGATGAAGCTGTATATTCCATTGTATTTGCGACTTTTGTGACCGTAAATGGACAAAGGCCTCACGATGTGAGGCCGCGTTCCCACTTTGTCGTGACGACAGATAATCGTGTAGTTTTAAGTGTCGTGGCCTATATATTTAAATGGAGGTGTTCACATAAAGGACGATACGATTACCTGTCGTATACGACTTTTTTTGCGGTGACGACAGATTGTCATGACAGTGGGAACGGCTAGCACGACATTCGTAAAACGATAATATATCGTCACGATTAAATCGTGACGGCAAATCGTCGTCAAAATGTCGTTGTCGCGACTATATCTCGTGGCCACTAAATAAACGTACTATTAATCTCCAAGAGAACGTAGAAGTGACTGTAGAGTTGTAGTATGCTACTAATGTGCAAACGACAAAACGACTGCCGTGAAACGATAAAATGTCGTCGCGATCCAATGAGAGCAGCTAGATACAATAGTCACTAAACGATAACAAAATTGTGACGACTAACAGTTGTTATAATGGGAACAGCTAGAGACGATAGTCGTCCAACGATAAATTAACCGTTACGACATAGTGGAAACGCGCCCTGAGAGTGCGTTACAGCGTTTACAGCAACCAACAATTTTGTTAATGTTTTTTGCCCACGACGTGATGGAACAGAGAAGGTTTGGGATAAAAAGTAGTTTGTATATGAATGCGCATGTACGTAGCCGTATATATTCGGCGGTTGCGATGACACTATCGTGGCATGTACATTATAAAATTTATATATTTGATTAATATTATTTGATTTGATTTCTTGTAAATGGGCCGGACGGCCTATAGCCAGCAAAATTACTGGGCATATGAGACTTAATATCTGATATCTCGGAGTGATGAGTACAATGCAGTGCTAGGCAGTGCTTTTTATGCTATTAAAAGTTCTGGGTGGTACTGCAATTTTTATGTGCAATCGGGGCGCTTACCGTCAAGCGAACGACTTGCTCGTCTCAACCCTCAGTTCCATGAAAATAAAGGTTAGATGAAAGGGAAAAGGGGTAAAAAGCCTTGGCAGTTAAAACGTATTTTAACAAAAAACAAACTATTAAAAAGATGCAAATAAATTGGAATATTCAACAAAATTTATTATGCAAAAATAAATTCAGAGAGATTGCTTTTAGATCTATGATTGGCCATCTACTCCGATGTTAACCTTTTAAGCGTCAGTTTACAGACAAAATAAAATAAACTATTATATTATTTGTCCATCCAAATGCGGCCGAAGATGGAGCACATAGATCTACAGGAAAACGTCAGTTGAACGACTGCTCACATCTATTTCCCTGATTTTTCACCGAACATCACGAAACAAACTGATTTGCCCGAAATATTCTTGGATAAACGTAGAATTACTCATCAAAGTTTGTTGACTTAATTCAAATTTTCCTGTAGGCCGTTGAGCATTCTACATTCAAAGTCTATCTTTATTCATTGTATTCATAATTGGTGTACCGAAAAGATAGTAAATCTTTATAGGCTATGTACAGCTATTTTATTGTGTAGTTGTGTAAAAGTAGCGTTTGATTACTGTAGATTAAAGTTTTTATGGCTTTTGTGTGCTTCATGTTTATGTTTCAGGATTAGTTTATGTATTAGGTTTATGAATTATTATTTTTCTTTTTTGTTGAATGTCGAGACGAGCTGGTCGTTTGGTTGTTTGATGGAACGCAATACGCCAGCCCATAACAATAACAACACTACCCAGAACTTTGTTTTTCAAAATCCTGTGCGGCGCTGCACTGCGCTTGTCACCCTGAGACAATTAGCTGTTGAGTCTCATAATGCCTAGTAATTTCGCTGGCTCAATGTCCTTCAAGCCGGAACACAGTAATGCTTGCGTACTTCTGTTTGGCGGCTGGATAATTGGCAAAGCGGTGGTACCCACCCAGACGGCCTCTCGCTTACGAGAAACCTACCACCAGTAGATTATTTATACCAGCACTATATCTTCAAAATGTATATATACAGAAACTTTATTGGCATTGGTGAAAGATATTTCAAAGCTCACATACTTATTTCATCACATTATCTATCTATCATTCACATACTTATCACATACTTATTAAACATAGGATTATATAATATACAGCCGCTTGATGCAATTGATACAGATGCCTCATGATAGGTATATAATTAAATATGATACGGTATTACATTTTTAAATTTTATAGACTGTATTCATGTATTATGTACTTCGTTGTCCATCTGTGGCAACTTTCATAAGCTATCAACCTGTCCATACATTTATACCTACATTATACTAAGTTTAGCTGTAGTTTTCCTAAAAGAATAAATAAATAAATAGATTATAATTGTAAATATCGTTTCATATATACGTATGTTTAGTTATTCTGACGCCAAGCAGTAGTGCGCAAGCATTACTGTCTTCCAGTTTGAAACAAGGACTATGGTAAGGTGTTCCGCTCCTTAGCTGTTCACATTATAAAGATCGAAGCAAAACGCTTTGATCGGGCAGGAGGAATGTCAACCATGTACGGATGCCGACTTTCCGTGCGTCTTGTTGTCCGATGGTAGAAAGGAGATGGAGGAATTATAATTCCATCGCACACTCACCGTAGCCTTCTCACATCACAGAACTCTTCAGGTAAATACATACAGTTAAAGCATTTCATCATCATCAGACTATTACGTTCCCATTTTCGGGCTTTCTCCCACAAAGAGAGTATGGGTCACTTTGACTCAGTGTGGGTTGGTGAATGTCATACTTGTAGTAATGTCATTGAGCATTGTGATTCTTAGACATAACAATTTCTGTAAGATGTTTTCCTTTACCATTTATTTATTTATACAACACATGCAACTTACAGACATGTTACAATGCAAAACTAAGGTAAGCAAGAAGTTCGTTTCTGAACCTGCCTACCCTATCATTAAATCTATCTAGATCTTTATCGGATCGAAAGTCACATCAGTACCAGCCGAGCCACCCTCCCTCGCTCGCAGCTGTCTAATTATCTGTTCAGCAATCTCCTGCCAAATTTGAACTTCGTCTCTTGCGCCATTTATACAATGAAAAATTCTTTTCTTGTATGTTTGCCTAAAACATTTATCTGTTTACTCAAATGTAGTTGTGAGCCAACACAAACTACAACTCAATTTGATACTAGATAATTGTGCGATTTCCAGTAGTACATACCTACATACGTACTTCAGCAAACAAATAGGAACGCAGATGTCGTCCGGCCAGTTTCCAGCATTTACCTACTTATATTATCCGCCAAATTACGAAAGGTTTTGTTCTTTACCAACCACCAACCACGTCGTCACACTTATATTCAGCTTTTTAACACGATTAGTTATAAGAACCTACGAGTATATTGAGTTGCTCACCAATAGCTGAGAATTGTGATCGGCAACGAATTATCTATTTGAAGTCCCTTTTTGACTGCAGTTGGCAATCGATACAAATTGCCAGTCCAGCGGGTATCTCATTATTTTGTTTTGGACTTCAAATAGTTCCAAAAGCTCTGAGCAGCATTTATGACCTATAAAAAGTTGATTACCAACATAGTACCCGGCAATCCGGCCAAACACACCGGTACAATTCTACACATCGTATCTACTTAGCTGATTAAACAGCCGCCACTGTTTCAGAATTAATTGTCTTGTTTTCTTTGTCTGTGTATTTGCAATTCAAACTTGCGTCGGCAGGCTTTGTCCAAAGCAATGATCGTTTTTGGTTAAATAATACCGGTATACCACTCCTAAAATTATCTGCATAATTATATTATATGTATTAATATTTTGCAACAAACTGTTCTGGGTGGCGCTGCAAATGCTATGGGCAAACGTGTTGGTTACAATCAGTTAAACGACCTGCTCGTCCCTTCACAAGGTAGTAAAAATATATTAATCAGTCCATTTGATTATGATCAATCAATTAATCAACCAAAATCTCTTTATTCAGATTTGGCATCACAGACTCACTCATGAACGTCAAATTACATATTACCATGACTCTACCTCGATTCGTATCTATGATTCATAGATTAGGCTCATGAAGGCATAAAGACGAAATTTTTTTAAAGGAAATCACTACATCGTTATGATGTTGCTGCGCTGCATCATTTGAGCTTAATGCTAACTATAACAACATTATTAATTGACGATTTGTTGCTATTATATAAACACACTAAATAATTTTCTAACTGTAAAGAGTTATATGTACCGCTACTTATTAAAGATCATACCGTAGTTATTGTTATTATACCGAAATGTAAAATGTATGCAGTCCTTGATCAAAGTACTCCGTGACGGATTCGTCTGGTGTTTGCTTTTATGTCCGGGATACCGGATCAAAGGAGATAGAGGGTTGGATGATGGAAATGAGTTACATTTTTATTACAAAGTAGCCTCTCGACCTGTTGTGGTGTAACCGGTAGTTTCCTTTTCCGAACAAACTTTCGAACGAAGTTTGGGATGTGTTTGTTCTTGGTCCAAGAAAAACGAAAACAAACGCCGATTTCTGAACGTATTGTCATGTAATCATGGAGAAATGACTAAATGATGATTACTCCTTGATTGAATAATACATTTTAAAACTGCTAACAAGTTCTTGACTGAGTGAAGCAAGAAGCAATTTTAGATCGGCTAGCCTTGTTGTTAGAAGCAAGGTCTTAGTGACAACTAGCCTAGTTTAGGCGTCTCGTCTTTTTTATGTTTGTATAATTGATTAACGATATCATTCAAATATTTAGGTACAAATAATCCAAAATGAAAACTATGAGGTTTGATTTAAACCTAAACTAATAATGAAAAATATGGCAAAGACACAACCTTTGTTAAAAAAAAACTTACTGATCAATGAAAGCGTCATGTCGATTAATATTGAATTGCATAATATATGTTTAATAATATAATATAAAAATAATTATAATAATGATAATATAATGGCATTTAATATTATTTTTAAACTAGCTGCGCCCCGCGGTTTCCCGGGATAAAAAGTAGCCTATGTGTTATTCCAAGTCCTAAGTACCTATATACCAAATTTCATCAAAATCGGATTGGTAGTTTTTGCGTGAAAGAGTAACAAACATCCATACATACAAACTTACGCGTTTATAATATTAGTAAGGATAAAATGTCGTTGAAACTAAGAAGTGCTTTTGAAAAATGGCTCTTATATTAAACGCTACAAAGTTTTGTGCAACACTTTAAAATTCAAAAAGCGTGTCCGAAATACTTCAAAGGTGTCATTCGAATGTAAAACTTTTCTCGTATCTGTTTAAATGTAATAGTTTCTAGAGTGTTCTCTAGTATGCAAGGGCTTTGAGGGGTCGACTACAATAAGGAGTAAGTCAGTGATGCTTAGAGCTGCCAAAGTATCGATACCTACATACGTATGTGTAACGATTACCAGTATTACTTATTTTTACCTAGGATTACCATGTTCGAAACTTAACTTATTTATGGAGACTATTGTCTTTATGTTTATTTTTTCTTCCTAATATTAAATAGATCTACACTAACACAACACAAGACAAGACGGGCGGAGACGACGTGGCCGGCCTCGGAAAAGGTGGCGTGACGATCTCGAAACCTACCGACCCGGATGGATGGAAGTGGCTGTGGACAGAGATGTTTGGAGGGAGATGGGGGAGAACTTTGCCCAGCAGTGGGACACAATAGGTTGATATAATAATAATAATAACACCAACACGTGCAAAATAAAAGCTATTTATAAAAAAAAAACTGCGATTTCGTTTCGTCTAATTCAATGTGCTATTGGTTAAGGTTGTAAATATTTGATGTTATGTATTCAATTTTGTGATAAGACCGGCGAAGCGTATAATGGCATCATAATATTATTATTTCTACTGAATTTTACATATATATCGTTTTGTAGTGTACTACAAACCAGAACGCACTACTGCTTAGCGGCAGAATAACTGGCAAAGCGGTGGTACCCACCCAAACGGCCTCTCGCATTCGAGAAAATTATGAGTTACAACTCATAATTCATATTTATCAATACTACTGGTGTACTGGCCGTTTGGGTGGGTACCACCACTTTGCCAGTTATTCAGCCGCCAAGTAGTAGTGCGCATGCATTACTGTGTTCCGGTTTGAAGAGCATTGTAGCCAACGAAATTACTGGGCATTATGAGACTCAACAGCTAATTGTCTTAGGGTGACAAGCGCAGTGCAGCGCCGCGCAGGATTTTGCAAAACAAAGTTCTGGGTGGTGCTGTTATTGTTATGGGCTGGCGTATTGCTTACCATCAGGCAAACGACCAGCTCGTCTCGTCACTCAGTTACATAAAAAAAACACATTGAATGTTAAGATTGCACATATCAATTTTCACCTTCATACTTAATGTTATTAGATAATTATGTTACCTATATCGATGTAGACCATTAATACAAATCTTATTGGTTAAGAATGCCATGCTTAACTTGTTATATAAACTTTTCTGTTAAATGATAAATAAGTTAAAAAAAAACATTTTTATTGTTTTTTTTTTTAATTTAAAAAAACATTAAATAAATACAACTTTGACACCAATGCCAGCCTAGTCGTAGATGTACATATATCAGTAGAATAGCATTTGTCAATACGTAACAGACTTGGCCCCATTGGCTTATATCCCATTCTTGCCACCGCCAAGCCACTTGACTGACTTGTCGATAAACATTTTCCCATTCCTAGCGATATTTCTGCTAACTTTCGGCTTTCGGTCCGAACGTTGAATGTTACGACACGAATAATGCGCCTGAACGTTTTACACGGAGCAGAGCGAGTGTTAGAAGCCATTTCCATATGCATCTAGTTGGTGTAGTAAAATATATAAAAATATTTTTGCTTATTCAGTGCCAGCCACGGCGCTATTTATACTTACATATTTATAGCCTTCTTTACAATCTACTTATGAATAATCATCTCCGGTTTTCTGGAAAAATTGCTTTGAGAGATAATGCTGCGCTTTTTATTTACTAAAATAAGTTTAATTATGTATATAATAATAACTTTCTTTTTAAGTTTTGGTGTAATAAATATACTTACAAAGTTTATCTATTTGTATACGTATGTAATCTGTATAGGGAATGGTAAAATTTTGGGACCTCCAGGGTAGGCACCTTTTTAACCGACTTCAGAAAGGAAGAGGTTCTCGCTTGTATGTTTTTTTTGTGTTTGTTACGTGATTACTCCGCCAATTAAAAATTGATTTAGATGAATCTTTTTTGTTTGGTAGGTCATATTTCAGACCCTCTGAAGTGGAGGGGGGGGGCATGATTCAGCACTTCTTGAAAAAAAATAATTCTAAAAATTTATTATCTTTTTTGTTTCTCCAAAATGTGACCTATGTTTCCTAAGAACAAAACTTCGTGACTGCAAAGGAAAAGTACTCTGAAAGTCTCAAAATTTTGTCTCACCTATTTACTTCATATATTTAGGTATGTTCGCGCCGTACTAACTAATGTCAACTCCACACACATATAACACACAAACAAAGACTCCTCACACGCACGCACACATACAAAGCGCGCACCACATACGTCACACTATTATAAATATATAAAAAGCTAATAAATCTAATTTTGAAAGCGAAAATACTACTCTTTTTTTTTCGTTTGCGAACAGGTATTTGTAAATAATTTTGCGGACATTTCCTACTCAAACTCAAGATTAAGTTTAAATAAACTGCTTAAGTGTGATTTGAATCTAGCGCAATTAGGGTACCCTACTTCAAAGATCTCATTTAGCAAACATCTACGAACATATTTACTTGAGCCCGGCGATTCATTTACCTAACTCAAATTAAATTTCGTAAAGGCCAAAAAGGTTAAATTCATATATGAATGACTAACATTCGATTAATAGCCATAACGTTGAGGATACTCAAGGACCTTATAGGAATATTTAATAATATTTAAGAACAGTTCTTATAAATATTTAATAAAACGGCTAGGACTCACGTGGTTTGTCGAATTAGTCGACCTAGGTTTCGAGCATATCCGATGCTCTTCTTCAGGGGCGAATTTACGCTGCGAGATCGCGGCGGCGGTGGTGGTAAGCAACACGCCTGCCAAAAATAATTGCAGACTAAACCTTGTTTTGCAAGGTGCTTTGCGGCACTGCACTCGTTACCCTGAGACAATAGTTCTTAAGTCTCATAATATCCAGTTATTTACTTGAAACAATTCTCTTCAAACTGGAATACAGTAATGTTTGCACACTACTGCTTCGCGGTTGAATATCTAGCAAAGTTGATCTAGTAAGCTTGAACCGATGCCTTTGAGAGGACGAAATCATGCAATGGTATTGCAATAGTGACACATCTCGGTCGTTAGACCTTTCATCAGACAGTAGTCTGGCTGTAGTTTTTTTTTATATATGTAACTGAATGACGAGAAGAGCTGGTCGTTTGCCTGATGGTAAGAAATACGCCAGCCCATAACAATAACAGCAGCACCCAGAACTTTGTTTTTCAAAATCCTGCGCGGCGCTGCACTGCGCTCGTCACCCTGAGACAATTAGCTGTTGAGTCTCATAATGCCAAGTAATTTCGCTGGCTACAATGCCCTTCAAACCGGAACACAGCAATGCTTGCGCACTACTGCTAGGTGGCTGAATAACTGGCAAAGTAGTGGTACCCACCCAGACGGCCTCTCGCATACGGGAAACCTACCACCAGTTAAGTGTCGTGTGGCAGTTACCGCATCTGATGAGTGTGAAATAGGCGAAACAGCTATACTCTCCCAAAATTAAGATGCGCATGGGCGTTGAAACTATTGGCACTTGAACATCTACTTACCTAGATCTTAAATAATTAGGAAGAAAAAAATGAAATAGCTCGGGCAGGGATCGAACCTCCGTCTTCGGAATACTGTCCCGACTTAACCACCTAGCATGCGCTAATGCATTCAAAATCAGAAATACTCACCTAGAGTTCGAATATCTAATTTGAGATTTTTCAGTTGTTTCGTTGTCATCTTACTAATATTATAAATGCAAAAGTTTTTGAGGATGGATGGATGAATGTATGTTTGTTAATCAATTACGCAAATACGTACTGAACAGATTTTGATGAAATTTGATATGTAGGTCCAGGAAAAGGACTTAGGCAAATTTTTATCCCGGGAAAGTGTGGGTGAAACAGCGGGGTGCAGCTAGATCTAATCTAAAGGTGTGGTACGAGTACTTCCCAAGGCACAGGTTTAAAATAAGTTTGTTTAATGACCTGCCAAAAGCTTACAACGATTTAATATTATAATATAAAAATCTCAGAATCATCAATCAGCGATCAGGTTTATTCAATCATGAACTGAACATCTTGGGTAGGGATTTTTTATGCCCATCAAATACTGTGTAATTTTCGTACACAAAAACGTTAAAAGGTAAGTCTCTAGAGGATTTTTTTGGTAAATTCGTACGAAGCAATACTGGATTGGTGATCAACAGCAAAAACTTAAAGATGGTCGTACACATTTTCAGAAATATTCAGTAACTTTTTTTTTTTTTGTGATAAATCTACGTTTGACCACCATCTCGCCTGATGATAAGCGACGATGTGGCCGAAGTTGGAGCACGTAGATTTAGAAGATACCTATTCACTCTAGCCTTGAAGACGCCCAAATTATAGTTTACAGGAAACAGAGAAGACGGCAAGGAGTTCCATTCCTTAGCAGTACGCACTATAAACGTGGAACCAAAACGCTTCGCACTTCACAAAAACTTGGCAAAAAATGCACTTTTACACGTCAATAAATAAAAACAATACTTAAAAATTATAATTAAAATATGATACAAATTTTTTGGAGCATTTGGGCTATCTATAGGCCTTTAATGGTCAATTGGTTGTCCAATTGCTTCTCCTTGTAAGTATTTAGTTTAGTTTTAGTAAGTAGAGTAGAGTTGTTTAAAGTAATAAAGGCATTTGCACATAAAAAAAAAAATTATGGGTCTGAGTGATGAGTCGAGTAAGTCGTTTGCCTGATGGTAAGCGCCACGCCTGCTCATAGCAATTGCAGTGCCGCCCAGAACATTTAATACCATAAAAGGCACTGCGTATGTGTAGCACTGCATTGCGCTCATCACCCCGAGACATCAGATTAAGTCTCACATGCCCAGTAATTTCGCTGGCATTTACTGGATTTACCCTCGGACCGATGTAGCTCATCTTAAAACTTTTAAATTCTACTTATTGTAATATTCTTTATTGTTTACTGTCAAAACATTTACATCATGGATTATAAAGTACATACATGTACATGTACAAAGGCGAGTTTAACCGTACGAAAAGGTTTCTTCCTGCAAACCCTTGAGGAAAGAGAACTGTCAATTGGTAACTGTTAAAGGTTTCAGTGGGAGCTCGTGCGACTTTCGATCCGACGCACCCGAGTTCGAATCCCGCTGTCCCCGCACCACTGACTTTCTTAAGCTATGTGCGGACTTAACACTCGCTCTAAAACGGTGAAGGAAAACATCGTGAGGAAACCGGTATGTCCAAGAATTTTTCACAAAAAGTCAAGGACATGTGACATTCACCAACCCGCACTGGGCCAGCGTGGTAGATTATGGCCCATACTTTCTCTATGAGAGAAGGCCCGTGTCCCAGCAGTGGGAACGTGATGGGCTGATGATGATGATGATGAAAGGTTTCAGTATACAGTTACGGTTAGAATACAAAAATCAGCAACAGTAGGCATAAATAAATACACCAAAATAAATATCAAAAACTTAATATATAAAACTACATACTAAATATTTCTGTATAATACATAAATATAGGAATAATACATACGTATTAAGAACTTATTGTATTTTTGTGCCAAATTGCATTAAGAAAACTATTCGAAAGATATCGTCGATGAAACATAGATACCTACATATAAATGCCGAGACACCTTAGATAGCACTTAGTCATATGAGATTACTTTTAAGAGTCAAAGTCAATCATAGGAGTACCTTTTGGCTCAGTCAATAAAAAAGTTAATTCCTCATCCTGCAATTTGATATTCTGCGATCTACTTAAAATGGATGCTTGAATAGCGGCTTTTTAAAATGAACGCAATGATTTACTGAGCAATTGTAACGAGAGTCTATTTAGGAGATCTTGAAATTTTGGTTTGTTTACTTTTAAGAAGCGGGATTTGACCTTGAACAAATAAAAAATTCTGGACAGTATCTTAGTAAGCAACAACTGTAGCATAGCAATGGCGGTGGCGTTATGTTTGTTTTAGTGGACGAAGGACCGATTACAAGCCGATCGGCATAGCATGATGTAAATGAATGCGTGTGGCTTACGAACGAGCGGACCGGCATAGCTTGAGTGCTTCACTTTTGAATTTGGCGAGGCGGCGTCCGCCTTTTTTATTCGTTCACAGATTTGGCTATATTTTTTAAATGGAATATCATAAAACAATTGCCTGTCTGGCGCGGCGTAGCAATCTAGTACGAAGTACGTAGTAATATTTAGTTTTATTTGATAGTACTATTATTTATTCTATGGTCTTCGATATCTTATTGATGTATCCAAACGCAACTAACGCACACAAAGACATGCACAACGCATACATACAGATTTCCTCCCCCAACCCCGCTTCCTAGAAATTATCACTAGGCAAAACAACGCGCGCTCGCAGATTACTCTTCTCGCAAGTAACTTAAGAGCTCACTTCGCCATCATAGTGATCAGTAGGTTATGTTCTCGAAGATACTTAAAAAGATCTGGCATGTATAAAGCAGTCGAGAACCAACGACCTGTAAATCCCTTCCCTTTTCTACACAACGTTAAAGACCGTAGTTCCGGCGATTTGATTAAATTTTTGAGATTTAAAAATATTTCTCTCGCGGATTACCTATGGTCTTTTCTTCAGCACAATAAGCCCTCTAACCCACTTAGCTACCTTATTACTTACTTTAGTTGACGTAATAGTAGTACTATTCGGTATTCTGTGGTAATAGTGTATTACCACAGAGTAGTATTACGCCAAAGCGCTTGTCTACCGTCCCTGTCAATGTGCCGTCACCGAGAAATGAGACTTTAGTTCGATCTGTTTTTACGGATGACGGACGTGCGGTGGCCGGGCTTAAGTAAATGTATTTATATCGCTACTTCGGCAAAGTCATCGTTATCTCGTTCTCAGTGACAGTGGCGGTAGACAAGCATACTTAAGAAAATGTTTAATACGATTTTACCAGACGACGGGATGAAACTTTTATTAGAGCTGAGTAGATAAATATAACGCAAAATTTTCCATAAACATGTCATATTACTAACAAACAAAATACAGCAATATAATTGGTAAAACAGCTATATAAAGTCTCAACATCAACGCAGCCACAGGTAAAATTACTACGTTAATTATGTAGGCTACAGGTAGGAGGATGCAATATAAAACCCAAAAGCAGGTTTAAATCATATAATTAGATTTAAAAAATACAAAATTATTCCTATGTGCAGCGTCAGCGCAGCGCCTCGTGACTCGCTCCTGCGGGCAGTTGGTATGCACCACGACGTCATACGTAACACGTTCTCTACGACGTTAAGAGTGGCACCGTCAGCAAACGTCACCCAGGTCCACATTCTCGTGTTACCATATGTATTTTGTATAAATAGGTATATAAATGACGCTCAACAATCACACACTATAGATCTTGGCCATTAACTAGGATTCCCTGTATCTAGGAAACCAGGAACTCTAAGAACCATGCTCTCATTACACCCAGACACGAAACAAATGCTTGCTTTTTTTCCTGGGCACAAACATTTTGTCCCGTCGCGGGAATCGAACCCGCAACCTTAGTATATGTATGAGATTTGAGCCAATCTGCCCAACCACTACACTACAGAGGCTGTATATGTATATTCTTCAGGTAACAGACTCAGTCTTTGCTATTCGGGCCAGTTTACGTGGTTTCACTGGCCCGCAGACCAATTTCCGTCTAATTATTTTAATTAACTTTTTCTGCTAGCTGTAGCTTTATCAAACAGTATTAAAAACTTTTTTGACTGTTGAAATAGCGTTTTCAAATACTTGATTAAACATGTGTAGGAAATGTGTGTAGATTGAGCAATTACTAAATGAAAGCTTATTCAAACAACCTGTCAGTATCAGGCCTAATGACGATGCCATTGACGATTTTTCTCCCCAATTTTCAATAAATTGCATAAGATTGTAGCCAGCGAAATAACTGGGCATATGAGACTTAATATTGATGACTCGGAGTGATGAGCGCAATGCAGTGCTATGCAGTGCTTTTTATATCAAAAGTTTGGGGTCGCACTGCAATTGTTGTGACGCTTACCATCAGGCAAACAAGTTGCCCGTTCCATCAAATAGTTCCATTAAAAAATAGACATAAAAATATGTATATGATTAGCTGAAAGAACAAAATATCTCTGCTACGAGAAAACGATTCGTAGAAGCAGTCAGTACGGATACGTAACCTACGTCATAGCACCGTGGCGTCGTAGCACCGTAGCATCGTAGTGAGTTAATTTTACTCAGGCAAGCGAAATGTGACCGCCGTGAAATGTTCTTACTTACGATTTACATATACTAATTAAGCTTTGCGTATATAACATATAAATGTACATTTTTTTTTACATTTAATAGATCTATGTATGGCCACTATCTCGCCTGATGTGTAGCGATGATATGGCCTAAGATGGAGCACATAGATCTAGAGAGAGACGGCAGTTGAGCGGATGCTCAGACTTGTCTTCCCGATGGTTCACCGAACATCATCCTGAAACACGACTAGGTCGCTTGACGGCATGGCTTTGTTCGGTGGGTGGTATTACAACCACGGCCAGAGCCTACCACTCCAAAGCGCGTAAGCGGGTTTCATCACGATGTTTTTCTTCACCGTTTTAGAGCAAGCGTACAAAATCTGCACTTAACTATAAGTCATTACATACAAACATTACAACGTTACGTTACATAGAAAGGTTTAAAAAAATGTAAAAACTACGAACCTCATGGCAAAATATTTAATTTTATGCTAACTATGTTGTGCTACATTACATACATTTTTTTTGCGACGAATAGGTTAACTAATGACTTGAGTATGATGTTAAGCTCCAAGCCTAACAACAATACCAGTACAACTAAAAACTATAAATTAAAATGTCCTGCAAGGCGTTTCCGTGCTCGTCACTCTGAGACGTTGTTCATATCTAAAAACCTAGTAACTTCGCTAACAAACTATTACAAAAATGTAACAAACTGTCATTAAAATCACACAAACTCTGCCACCCCATGCGAGCTTAGAAGTGAACTTGCCAAGAACTTTTAATGGGGCCCTATTAAAGAACGTCAAGACGCGAAAAAATAATTGTCGCAATTCCGCGAACTTTTCATGGGAAAATATTACGTGAAAAAAGTGAGCAGCGATCCTGACGACGCGCTGGAAGATCGAGTGACAGCCAAAAAGTTTCCGTGAGCCCATTTAGGTGAATATATCAGGGGAGCTGTTATTTGGTACTTCAATACTAGTCGCTCTATGTGTTGATATATGTGAGCCCGCAGAGGCGGGCGGAGACTTTTAGTAAAGCGCTTAGCGCTGCGTAGATGCGTAGAAAAGTTTGCATCAGAATCGGCAGTGCTTCTGATATTGCAGTGGCTCTCAGCGGTTCCACTTGCAGTTTTGCAGGATAAAAAGAATCCTATATACTTTTATGGGATACATACAAAATTTCATTAAAATCCGTTTTGTAGTTTTTGTGTCATTGAGTCACAAAGATGCATCCATCTATCCATCTTGACAAACAAGGTTTTTCGGGTAGAAAAAATTCGACCACCGGCTGGGACTTGAACCCGCAACCCAGTCTTCCCTTTGCGCGGGACGCTCTACCAATTGAGCTACGGTGGGCACCAGCTCGAGTGTCAAACTTCTTCTTCCGATATTTAACCGTTTTAAGGGTGAAGTGTACGCCATCTATTGAGAGTGGAGTGAACCTTTTTCTCAAAGAGTAAGATCAAT
This sequence comes from Petrophora chlorosata, assembly GCA_951640565.1. Taxonomy (NCBI): domain Eukaryota; kingdom Metazoa; phylum Arthropoda; class Insecta; order Lepidoptera; family Geometridae; genus Petrophora; species Petrophora chlorosata. Next base: position 15,424,104 of record OX621202.1, on the reverse strand, counting down.
GTTGCAATTGAATACTTGCTCTGTGATGACGCGAACCCATTTAATTTCTTATTATATTTTTAAGCATTAAGGAATGCCAAGCGAAAAACTAAAACAAGGTTTTTCGGGATGAAAAAATTCGACCGCCGGCTGGGACTCGAACCCGCAACCCAATCTTCCATTCTTTATTTTCTTTTTCTTCCCGAAAAACAATATAAACATTACATACAAACAAGTGAACGACAATCCTTCATTATAACATGAAAGAGGATCCATATATTTGTAAGTGTATCTATACGCTTATTTTGCTATTTTTATTATCGATATGTCTAGCCTTTGTTAGTGTCAGCTAAGTTTCAGTATGTCAATATCGTAATAATGCCGATTCTCTTCCAAATAATCATACGATGCCGCCCTTTTACTCAATTTACGACCTTAACATTTAGTTCTACGAATGATAATTGCATGTGTTGCTTATAAAAGGTTCACAAAAAGTCCGTATCCCTTATTTATCAGGATTGACCGAAGAATTAATTAATGAGGCATCCGCAAAGGTCATTAGACGGGTCCTCAGGATCTCCTCAGACCCTTTGAAGGCAGGAATTTTACCCTTGAGGCCGATAAAAGCGATATAGGCTTCTTTAAGTGCGTTTTTAAGTAATTGACTATAAAGGCGTAGTATAAAGTTTTTTATGACGTCTAATTTGTTTTATAATTTATTATGTCCTGGGGGAATAATAATGATGTTTTTATAATACAGCAAAATATTTGTGAAATTATTAAAGGAAATAGAGAAAAAGGCATTTCAAACCTTTGTAGTGTTGGGTAGTATTCCTTTAGATAGTATTGGGAAACACGAAAGCAACCTTTTAGCAGTTTTTTTTCGTAGATTGCATATGCAATCTATGAAAAGATTTTTTCTTTGAACATGAGGGTGGGGAAAGAAAGAAAGCGCGCTTGTGATTAGGTGGTAAAAAGATTACTGATTTCACATTAGTATTAAAATTTGATGAAAGTTCCGTTTTTAAGCAAAAGTTGTTGTAGAACTGCAAAAATTGCTCGATACAAAAAAAAGTAAGACGTAAAAGAATGTCAGAAACAAGGTCAGTAACTACTTGAAAAAGAAAATGACATTTTTTAACAATTAAACGGAAAAATGTTTATCCGCCAGGTTTTTTGTGATTTGTTTGGGCTATTGCCAACATTTATACTTTTTCCGCGCCAGCCAGCGAACTGAACTAGGAGACTAGTGCTATTAATTAATTATTCCCTGCTCAGTCCGTTTTTCAATACATCATTACAAAAATATAGCGTATTTTTCTTAGAGTATGGAAAACGAAAAATTTTATTTGGTTACTGTTGTAAGCATTGTAAGAAAGAATTCGAGCCCTGCCTATAAGAAAATGCTGTTTTTTCTTTTTTAATTAAAATATTTTTAATTTTTGGAACATATTGCTAGAGTGAACGCAAGCCGTTGGACTAGAAGAATCATGAAGTGGAGACCCAGACAACACACGAGAGTAAAGCAGACCACCGCAACGCTGGGTAGACAATATTAGACGACACGGAGGCCATGAATGGATGAATCGGGCACAAGACCGCTAAGAGTGGAGGAAAAGGGAAGAGGTCTATATCCAAAAATGGACGACAAAAAGGCCCGCATGATGATGGTGATGACATTTTTACCATACTCGAATGGAATCAAAATCAAATCCATCGAACTCATGCAGCTAGGCAAGTAACTTTTTTGTAGTTGTAGATTTCATTTGCAAGAGGCCGCCTTGGAAAGTACTTTGCCACTCTTTGCCAGATAGTAAACCACCACAATCAGTAGTGTGCAAACATCAACTGAGTGACAACTTTTTAAATAAGTACATCGATTCTACATAATAACATAATTGTCGCTTCTTTCCAGTGTAATCAGAATGAGTACAGATATATTAAAATTAATGAGTCAAAAGTAATTTAACATTAAGTATACATTTTAGATCAGCTTATTGTAACTACGAACATCGTCAGCTCATCACGTTCCCACTACTGGGAGACGGGCCTTCTCTCATAGAGATAGTATGGGCCACAATCCACCACCCTGACCCAGTGCGGGTTGGTGGATGTCACATGTCCTTGAATTTTTGTGATTAATTCTTGGACATGCCGGTTTCCTCAGGATTTTCCTTCAACGTTTTAAGAGCGAGTGTTAAATCCGCACATAACTTAAGAAAGTCATTGGTGCGAGGCCTGTGAGATTCGAATTCGGGTGCGTCGGATCGAAAGTCGCACGTACTCCCACTGAGCCACACTCGCTCGATAGTCTTCTTAAAACCGAATAAATAAATAAATTTAATAAATATTATTGTGTTTCAATTTGAAGAACACTGTTTCAAACGAGATTACTGAGCATTATGACACTTAAAGGTTGTTGTCTCAGGGTGACGAGTGCAGAGCTGTGCCGAACTGTAAAACAAGGGTCTGGGTGGCGCTACAACTGTCATGGACAGGCGTGCTGCTTACCATTATGTGACTTATTACCCGGCTCCGCCAAATACCAGCTCGAAGCCTTGGAGACCATTGAAAGAAGAGCCAAAAAGCTCATTGGTGACGATGCGCTGGGTAAAACTATGCTTCAGAGTCTTGAACATCGGCGCAAAGTTGCCAGTTTATCGGTCTTTTACCGGATACATTTCAGAGAGTGTGCGACGGAATTACATGAACTTATTCCGCCATCCCCATTCTATCACCGGACGACCAGACGTACGGCAAGTCGTCATCAATATATGGTTGACATCCCTCCTGCTCGCACCAAGCGCTTTGCTTCGATCTTCATAATGCGAACGGCCAAGGAGTGGAACTCTCTGCCGGCATCTGTGTTTCCGGATAGCTATAATCTGGGTGTCTTTAAGACAAGAGTGAACAGGTTTCTTCTAGGCGAGCGTGCTACATCTTTGACCGCATCGTCACTTAACAACAGGTGAGATAGCGGTCAAACGCAAGCTTATAAATAATAATAATAACAAAAAGAGAACGACCTGCACGTCTATTTAATAGTTCAAACAGATCTACAAGCAACAAAAAAGAAATGAGCAATCACACTTTTTTCAAAATTAATAATTGAGTGTTACAAATATTTTTTTCGAATTAACCTTAAAAACTTTTGTTAACGCATTTCTCAGTGGTAAGCTTGTACCGTCCCGCTGGTCCACGGGTCACTTTCATCTTAATCCTAATTCAGGAATTCATCTCAATTCTAATCCAAATTGTCAAGGTAAGCCCAAAATAATTTAAATAGCTACATCTATAGTTTATGTTGCGAGTGTGTGCAAATGGATGTATCAGGTAATACATTATTTAAGAGATGTCCAAAAGAGTTAGCAGGCAAGGAGAATAGAATATAATATAATAGAATGAGGAGTTACTACGAGTGTACTTCTGAAATCGTAATCAGGTCAAGCAATCTAAACTGTTCATACAGCTGCAATACTTTAGCGTATCGCAAATGCAGTGATATACAACGTTAAGGTGTTAAATGTGGGAGTGAGAGGGCCCGGTCTACTCCAAGGATTTATAAGTTTAGCGTTTGTTAAGCATTGCAAACACCATCACGTCTGAGACAAACAGGTGCCAAGTACTTCGAGTTGAGCCGGGCACGTCCGGTTTACTTTCAAGATCCATAAATCTCTACCATTATGCCTAAAGCCCTACAAAACCCAAATCGTTTCCCCAATACAAAATTCCGCAACAAAAAACTTTTTAATTAGACATCTGAACATCCAGGCAACGTCCGCGTCGTTCCAAATTCAAAATTTCCTATCAAACAAAACTTTTTAAAGCTTTTCTTGTGTACTTAATGCGCAAGTTTACTGCCGTCAGATGGCGGTACTGTGGGGAAGAGGGGGCATACACACGGTGTTTTCATTAGCAATTTCCTTTTTGTGTTTTTGGTTAAAATAACATTTTTAGGCATATTAATATAGCTCTATAATTAAACCGAGATTTGTCGGACAAAAAGTTATTATTTTTTATTTTTTTACTCCTTATAGATCTATGTTTGGCCACTATCTCGCCTGATGTGAAGCGATGATGTGGCCTAAGATGGAGCACATACATCTAGAGAGAGAGGGCAGTTGAGCGGCTGCTCAGACCCATCTCCCCGATGGTTCACCGAACATCATCCCGAAACACGACTAGGTCGCTTGACGGCATGGCTTTGTTCGGTGGGTGGTATTACAACCACGGCCAGAGCCTACCTAGCCTATTATGTGATGAAATATAAAACAAATTATGATAATAATTTGAAAAAGTATATATGTATATCATGTAATTCTCTCAGAGGTAAAGTTGTGGTCATTTGTTGTAGATATAACGTTACAAGGAATAAAAATATTTCCATACAAACTTTATCACCCTGTTTTACCCCTTGGGGGTTGTTTTTTTAAAAAATAGCATAGCATACATGTGAAATTAATACTTCAACTATCTACATTCCAAATTTCATCAAATCGGTTTAGTAGTTACGGTGATACATGGTGACAAACATCACACACACAAACATTCGCATATATAATATTATATTAGGATAAGTTTCATTAGTTATAGAATTACGAACTATAATGGACGCCCATATATGCCTGTGATTCGGTTAACCAGAACGAATAAAAAAGGACTTAGTTTAAAACTTGATATGTATATTAAATTACCTCTTGATGTTACTAAATTACCTCTTGATGTTACTAAATTACCTACCCTATATAGAATTCAAAACAACAATAAAAGCGATTTTTTAAAAACACATCCTTTTTACACAATAAACGAATTTATGACGAAAAGTGTGACATTATGTGTCAAGGGATGGGTGGGGGCTTAGTTTCGCGACGTCACATTTCAAAATCTAATACCTACATTTAAGTTTTAATATCAATGACAGTTTCTACCTCTGTTTGAAACTGTCATTTTTTAAAATGCCAAATTTGAACAATAGTTCAAATTAATAAACGAACAATTTTTAATCTCAATAACCTATATTCAAAAAATCTTATTTAAAGTGGATTATAATTATTTAAGTAATTGTATAATAATGACATGCCGAGTATAAGGTACATTGTTATAATTTGGTCAATAAATGAATATAATAACAAAAACAAAGAGAAATTTTATATTCTGCAAAAATATAAAATATCTGTTTTTTTGTTATTCTTGAAACTCGCATAAGTTCTCTAAAGAGTATAGTTATAATGCTGAATACCGGCTGTAAAGAAAAAAGCCTCGACGTTCTTCGTTTGTTTTTCTTGACCGCCCAAAAACGCGTAGCTTTTCTACGTAACTATATTTCATCCCACGCGTTTACTTTAGATATAGATATGACGATTATTATACGCGATTAGTTTTGATGTAACCGTGCGACGAATCCATGTCGTCTGTTCTTCACAGAGATCGCTCTCCTGCTTCAGTCACACAATAGTCGCGGTGAGGGGAGGTCGTGTCGCAGCGACGCCTAGCGGAGATACGCGCGTGTTTGTGAATGACTTTTTGTATTTTTTTTCTTGTGACTGGTGTGTGTTTTGGACTGTGTGGTGTTTTACCGGTAAGTTTTAATCGTTATTTTTCAATTAAATTAATTTATAAACTTAGGTATTTAGGATTAAAAATATTTTAGGATACACTTGTATGTTAGGACTTTCACTATAAATTTAAAGGTTTAGGCATTCATATGTATTTTAAATAAATAAGAATTTGTGGTTGATATAAAATATTATAATAATTGCAAAAAAAAGAAGCCCAATTAAAAACAACCGACCAACAGTCACAACCAATCATATCCTATTCTAATTACTACTAATATCATAAATGCGAAAGTAGGTGAGGATGGATGGATGTTACTGAATCATGTCAAATTTACTAAACAGATTTTGATGAAAATATTTATGTAGGGACTTGAGGACATAGGAAGTATCCTATGTCCACTTCCAAGGCCTTAAGTTTATTTCAAACTGGTTGCTCTTTACTGTTTTCCAGGGTAAATAGTAATTTACCCTGGAAAACAGTAAAGAGCAACCAGTTTGAAATAAACTTATATCGTATTAAAAAAAATAGTATTTAAAGTCAGCCGAGTCGACCTTTCACCCGCGCAACGGCAAGATTCGATCTCAAATATTAAAGTTTTAATGTTACATTTCACTTATGCATGTTGAAGGTAAAATTATATAATTTTTAGCGAGCAGGCTAACTTCATAATTTATGTAACACTTTTCTCTGTATTTTCTAGGCTGTTTTCATAAATCATGTAACCTTTTTTCTATATTTTGTTTTTTTCTAGCAATAATGTCTACTCTTTTCATGACATAAGCATTAAACAAGAAAGTGATAGATCGAAAAATATATCTAAAGAACACGTTTTTATGCCTTTTGTTGTAAAGTAGGCATTGCATGGTAATGTATGGATTTAGAATACATTGTCATCAAGTTTTGAGCTACCCTGAAAGTTTGAACTACATAGCTAATCGGGAAGTGCTCGAAATTTGAGTTGCAAGATTCCATCTGAAACGACAGACAGACAAACAAGAAAGTGATTTAATAAAAACGTGGTAATAATAAAAATAGCTTTTCATATGCTAGCTACTTGCTAATTGCTAATCTCTAACATTACAACGTTTGCGCTATTAATAAAGTGAAGGAATAAATAAACGACATAGGGGGAATATTGGTTTACGCCAACTATTTTAAGTAATTACTCACACTCAACACCCAAAACCACTCACCCTCACACCCTCATACCTTCACACACAAATTTTCAAACACTCACTCACACTTAGCATGTTTTTTGTTTTCTTAATTTTCTTTTTGTTTATTTTAACTATGTATTCAGATTTAGCATTTTTATGTATCCAAATTGGGAGAAGGAGCTAGTCCTTGAAACACAGCGTCAAGCTACGTCGAAGGCTAGAAACTTCTATAATCAAATTGTAACACTGTCAATAAATAAATTTTTATTTATATAAAAAATTAATACATAAACCAGTCTCTCCGCATTTGTAAGTTATATTCGTTTAGTACTTATTAATTGCGTTTTAAATTTTGATGTAGTTTTCTCCATCATTTAGCTTAATTTCTTGATTTTTGCACATAGTATATGTAAAGTTTTTCGTTCTCTGAAAAATTTGGTGTTTCACGAAAATAGTTAAGTCTTGTAGCTAAAGCTACAAGTTAACAGCTTAGACTTTTCTGTTATGAATTTCAACATCGGCATTTGTGAATATCAACCTATAATTGTTCTATAATCACGTATAATTTTTAATATTATTTACGTCTAACGTTAATGGCAGGCAAAACTTAATTTATAAAAATCTACCCAGCCACCCCGTGGTTTAACCAAATAAAACTAACTATTACTTAGTCTGAAAAATACGAGGGCGTATTTTCCATTTTCAATTATATGTTAACTCGTGGTGAAATTTTGTATATTATCTTTTCAGGGAGTTATATAATATTTTTCAGTAAGTTACGTAATACGTTTAAGAGTATTTAAAATTACGTTATTTTATTTTCGTATGTAATTGCTATATACTGATAAACTGATATGTCAAGTACAATCCAATCCAACAAATAACTTTGTAATTTAGATGTCTGATTGCTGTTATTTTAAAACTTAAGTTCTAATTTTAAAACGGTTTCGTTCTGGACAACATTATTGAGACTGATGACGGAATAACGTTACAAAGTCCCAATTTCCCAGTAATTTTGCACTGATACTATATCTTTTGCATTCTACTGATTAGCGGTAGAACTTCTGATGATGTGGGAGCACATACGACCAACTCTTGCAAAAGCGCCAGACCGATCACGGCCCTAATTCACTATGACAACTTGGGGATTCCTTGCATCAAGGAAACGTCGATTCCTTCATTAATAAACAACGAATCTGCGATTTTTTTAATTCTTTATAACGCGTCATAGACAATACAAATTTCGCAGACGTAAGTAATCAACGTGAAATCAAGGAATCGACGTGATTTCGAAGCAAGGATTCGCCAAGTGGTTATAGTGAATTGGGGCCCTGGTGCTGACTTAATTAAGCTGTTTGTGCACTGCATCTGATCCGAATGCGTGAAAAGACGGTCCGATAGAACCGTGGCACTCATTTTTAAAGTTGATAGGTCCAGGGCATGATCCGAGCTTCGTCATTTGAAGTCCACGAGACAAACAGCTTGTTCGCCAGCTGGTAAGCAACACGCCTTCTCATAACAGTTGCACTCAAACGTTTATTGTGCGGAACTGCACTGTGCTCGTCACCCTTACAAAATAACTCTCAAAATGTCCAATATGTTCAGTGCCCTACAAACCGGATTGCGATAATGCTTGCAGGCATAATAATTGCTTTGCGATTGATCTAGCATAGATGTGGTACCTATTTCCTAAGGCAGATTCATGCAGTAGAGGCCTCTATAACTACAAAAACTTTTATTTGAGCTCCGTCATTGAAAGTCCAAATATCTACAATAGACACGACCAATGTGATAGCTGTACAAATTCTACAATTTCTATTAACACTTTTCGGATTTATTTATTTATTTTATTTAATAGTTTTGCACAAAAATGGTACAAGGACTGACTTAATGCTATTTAGCATTATCTACCAGTCTTCCAGGTCGTGAAAGAAATATAGTGGGTGTGCAGCTACGTTTTAGCTACGGATTCGTATCAAGCACAGTGTGCGATCCGAATTGTTTTTTCTAAATTCAGGAGGTCTACATTGTTTATTCAATCTGGAGGCAGTGGTGCACAAATAATATCTGACGTCCAAGATTGGACTTAATTTTCACGGTCCGTATTTTTTCGTATTCGGACCAGAGCAGTGCACAAGCACTCTTATTATGATGTACGCAAGCGTCGCTGCATGCCTGCAGTGCGCTAGCGTGACTATCGCAGGATTGGAAGATTTGTATGTGCCAATGTGCCACTCGTAGTGAAATTATTCAGTGTTCCATGGCAGTAACTGCTGACGTATCGCCGCAATATGTTTGCTATGAGGCCTGCAGTATGTAGCTATATTCTGTCCATTGTCAACTGTCTATTTTCTTTGTGTATTTTATTATTATGACGCCCGTGATTTCATCGTGTGTTATAACTATATTCTTGAAGGAAATTGTACTAGACGAAAATTTACATGACTGTTCTTTAAAATGTAATGGTATCAGGCGTGACGTTGCGGAAATTCATCTTAAAACTGAAACGCAATAAATATATGTAGTGTAATTCTGCTGAATATTATGTGGGTTGTTGTTAGAATATTATAATATGTATGGAGGTAGATAGCAAATGTAAAATGAATTACCAAACGCTACTCTCAATCTCGTTCTAGCGTTCGGCGAGTCGACACCTGATGATGCGTCGTGTAGACGGCGAAACACGTGTCGTACAAGGAGGGTAGTTGTTAGGGCTTTCTTTATTTAACATAATTTATTATTTACTAAAATAATACATTATATACTTTATTTTTATATACAATATCAAACTCATTAACATATTTATTATTATTACTTTTTCTATATACCCCCATGTATATTATTTTATTCTAACAACAACCTACATAATGTTCAGCGGAATTAATTTCAATTTCAATCATTTATTGCATTCCATACTATTATTACATTGTTTTTGTCAATAAATAACAATTAGAAGAGAGGAAGAACACTAGTTAAAATAATAATTATTGAAGTGTTATTATTATAAAAATTTTGTTATTATTAAATTACTATTATCATACACAAAGTTACAAAATTACAAATTAGTATTTCATTAAATTAATGTCATATTATGAGTCATGTACGTAATGAAAATTATAATATTTTGTCATTTCAAATACACTAAATTTTTCATTTCGTTTCAGTTTTGACTGTCCTTTACCTATTCAGGGAGTGTTTGTTAGTTATAACGTATACAATGTTTTTAAATAATGATGTGCAAGGACCGGGTGGAAATTTCTATACGGTAAACAAGTAGGACTCCGCTCCGCACAGCACCTATTTGGGTGGGTGAAATTAAAAATACCTCTAAAACATAACCCTGTTCAGCCGTGCAGTCGGGTAAAAAGATGAGCTATGGCATAATTACGTAAATTCTTTTAATGAAGGAAACGTCTCATTAAGGATGCTTCGTTGGTTCGGGGACGTACAATGAATAACTGATTAATTAATTACTATTAAAAGATAGTAAAACGCGTCAGAATTTCTAAAATTCAACACTTAATATAGGACTTAGAGCATATTTTAGATCACTGCATATTTTATAGACTTTTAATGTCTGAGGTACAGTCTGGCTAAATTGTTTTGTCGCAGACTGGACTTTTACATAAAATTAAAAAAAAGTATAAAAAAAGGTCAAAAAGTTTAAAGTTCTTTGACATAAGTAATTAATGTAGTCTTTGAGTCTGTGTAACTCTTACGGACCACAGGCTGGTATATTAGTTTCTAGATTTACATTTCACATATACGTTTTATAGAGACATTGGTACTGTTTATAATGAAAGTATAAATATAAAACGTATAAATATTTCCCTATTTGTTCCTTCTGTTCTATTTGTTCCCCTATTTGTTATTCTCTAGCGGGTAGAGTCAGTTTTCGCGTTTCCGATCTGGGCCCGGACTTCAATTTGAGTATGGGAAAGAAATGGGTGGCCATGCTTACCTTTTTTTTCAAAGTCATGATATTTTAAGTTACACTTTTTAACGTATTTTAATTGATTTGTATTAAGTATATATATGGCGTTTAAAAGTGCATTAGTGTGCTTTATTTAATTAATATCTTTTGATTTTTGACTTTTAGGCAAAACTTCAAATAAAGGGTTAATAAAAAAAAGTTTTTCTAAGTCATATTATCTTTTTAAAATTAATTGTCGCAAAGATAATTATTATTGTGTTATTTGAATTGGAAATAACTTTACTTTAATTTAACCATTTGAATTGGAAATAACTTTACTTTAATTTAACCATTTGAATTGGAAATAACTTTACTTTAATTTAACCATGATCAGTCTTCAACTATATATTCTGTAAGGTATAGGATAGAAAACGAAATCGGAAATAGCTTATGGACGGAAGATTGGCCTCCTGGACCAGTACAACAGAAAAAAGGCAAAGCAAGTAGATTGTTAACTGACGTTTAATATTAACAGATTGGTGGAAAGACGGCGCGGTCGAAGCAGTAGGTACTCAGATTGAGTTGTAACTTTATTTATATCCTTTTCAATGAAACATCAACACTTAAATTTGAGTTAGATCTTTTTATCTCGTAATAATAAAGAGATCCTTCAAAAATTAGACCCAACCTGACCATGCCTTTCACTAAACATTTCCTCTACAAAGCCTTTTAACCCTGAATTGGCACAAAAAACGTTTCCGATTGAAAACTCTTTTCATTCGGACCCTGCCAAACAAAGGGCCTAATTTGTCCATACGGACAAAAGAGTTGGCAAAAACTTATTATTCTCATACCTAAAACCTTTCTTAAAAACAAAAAATCTTTTTTATTTTACTTTGACGTTGTAAGAGGTAATAAATGTTCTAAAATGGTAGACGGGTATCTTGAACCTCTTCTAGGTTCAAAGTGGGTATTTGGCAATGCGGGTATTCAATTTTAGAATAGGGCTTTAGTAGCTCAAGTGGCACGCCTTCTTCACAGGGAGAAAGTTTTGGTTATATCCATCACATGAACTTGTGTTAGGTCTCTCGTATGCGGGAGGCTGTCTGGGTAAGTACTACAGCTTTGCCAGTTATTTTTGAAGGGTGTTGTAGCCAGCGAAACTAGTGGGCATATTAGACTTAATATCTGATGTCTCGGGGTGATGAGCGCAATCCAGTGCTATGAAGTTTTATTTATGGTATTAAAAGTTCTGGGTGGCACTGCTATTGTTATGGGCAGGCGTGGCGCTACTATCACGCGAACGACTTGCTCTTCTCATCACTCAACTTCGTAAGAAGGTAGGAAGGTCGAGTAGGTACTCTTTCCTTCTCGATATTTCGGCGTTCTTGCAAGCGCCATGATCAAAGCTTAAACTGCATATTCTGACGTAAGAGACAATGATAGTTGTAATAACTAATATCACGCTTGGCTTTTTTGAGTGGGTCCTGCTTGACTTGGTGGATGACATGAGTAAAGATCTACATTCTTGTGATTCTTGAGTTTGCGTTTCTTCGTTATGTTTCTCTCTATGGAAGTCTTTTTATCGATTATAAATCTGTTTCGCCACCATTTCACCTGATGTCAAGCGACGGTGTGGCGGTCTCCTTGATGGTACACTGAACATCTCGAAATATGACTAGGTCACATGGCTTTGTTCAGGTAGGTATGTGATTGAGTATTGACGCATGATCATGAAAAGTCACTATTGCAGGGATTCAAACTCTAGTGCATCAGATGTTAAGTCGCAAGAACTATTACCTCGCCTTACTTACGGTCATATGTAACTTACTTCTATCGTAACTAGAAATAAAAGACAAGTATACGTTTTATCAAACAAAAAACCGACTTCAATGTATCTTCGAAGTCCAAGGTCAAATATCGATGAAATTTATATGGGACCATTTCGTCGCTAAACTGAACCCAACGCAAAAATAATTTTCCAAATCGGTTCATGAATGACGGAGTTGCGAGGTAACAAGCATAAAATCTAAACCTAAACCTCCAACTGCTCCTAGTGGATGCGAGACACACAATATGTCGAATATTCGCATCCGTCAGAAGGAAGTTCGCAAAACGTTGCGCGATCTTGACGTGAATAAAGCAAGTGGTCCTGATGGTATTCCAGCCATAGTTCTGAGAACTTGTGCGCCTGAATTGTGTCCAGTATTGACACGCCTCTTTCGTCTCTCTTTTGAGATTGGTCAAGTGCCAAAGTCCTGGAAGCTGGCTAACGTGCAACCTGTGCCCAAAAAAGGTAGTCGTGCCGACCCTTCAAATTATAGGCCAATCTCAGTAACGTCCATACTCTGCAAGAGCATGGAACGTGTACTGAACAACAGGCTCCTGGCATACCTCGAAGCGAATGAACTTCTCAGTGACCGACAATATGGCTTTCGCCGTAACCGGTCAACTGGGGACCTTCTTGCGTATGCCACTCACATTTGGAGCGAGGCCATTGAGAAGCAAGGAGAAGCACTTGCGGTTTCTCTAGATGTCTCGAAGGCCTTTGATAGGGTATGGCATGATGGCCTCATTAGCAAGCTTCCAGCATATGGCCTACCTACTGGCTTATGTGTATGGATATCGGACTTCCTGAGGGACCGATCTATTCGAGTAGCCGTTGAAGGCTGCTCGTCTGATCAATTGGCAATTAATGCCGGGGTTCCTCAGGGGTCGGTTCTTTCTGCGACTCTTTTCCTGCTGCATATTAACGATCTGCTAAAACCCGGTATCTTTGGGTATGCAGACGACAGCACAGTCGTAGAGAGAGATATATCCGATTCGCGGACCAGTGGAGAGCAGATCCTTTCTCAAAGAGAGGCCATGGTTGATCGCATGAACTTGGCATTGAAGGTCGTATCCGATTGGGGTGATGCTAACCTTGTCAAGTTCAATGCAGCAAAAACCCAGGCGTGTCTTTTCTCCGCAAAGAACAGTCAATTCCATCTGACTCCCACTTTCCGAAATGTATCTGTACCGATAACAAATCACCTCGAGCTATTAGGTGTCACCCTGTCATCTAACCTAAACTTTGGCAGCTTCATAGAGTCCAAGGCTAAAGTAAGAGCAAAAAAGCTGGGTATATTGGCCAAGGTGAGACGGTATTTCACACCGGGACAGCTTCTAACTCTGTATCAAGCACAAGTCCGGTCGTGTATGGAGTACTGTTCTCACCTGTGGGATGGCTCCGCCAAATACCAGCTCGAAGCCTTGGAGACCATTGAAAGAAGAGCCAAAAAGCTCATTGGTGACGATGCGCTGGTTAAAACTAAGCTTCAGAGTCTTGAACATCGGCGCAAAGTTGCCAGTTTATCGGTCTTTTACCGGATACATTTCGGAGAGTGTGCGACGGAATTACATGAACTTATTCCGCCATCTCCATTCTATCACCGGACGACCAGGCGTACGGCAAGCCGTCATCAATATATGGTTGACATCCCTCCTGCTCGCACCAAGCGCTTTGCTTCGACCTTCATAATGCGAACGGCCAAGGAGTGGAACTCTCTGCCGGCATCTGTGTTTCCGGATAGCTATAATCTGGGTGTCTTTAAGACAAGAGTGAACAGGTTTCTTCTAGGCGAGCGTGCTACATCTTCGACCGCATCGTCACTTAACAACAGGTGAGATAGCGGTCAAACGCAAGCCTATAAATAATAAAAAAAAAAAAAAAAAAAAAAAAATACAATCGACTAGAGAACCTTCTCTTTTTTTTTAAGTATGTTAAATATAAAGAAAAACCATTTATTTGGCACATAAAAACCGACAAACAAAAAATAAATAATAAATATAAGTAGGTATGTGCCGAATGGGCTCAGCTCAGCATAACATGCTGAGAGTTCTAGACAACTCGGCGCTGATTTTCAGGTGATACCAGTTTTGCTATAGAAACTGAAAAATTGACTGTACCTATCCACCATAAAAATATATACTTAAACGAGTAAATTTAAAATAATAATATCCTACAAATAATGATAATCCACAACATTTAATAAACATACATATATGTATAATATGAAAAAATAAAAAGTGAGTAAAATTTACATACATAAATAATAATAATAGTATTAAATATACAGATTTTTTTTACTATCACTAGTGTTCTCATAACATGTGTTGTATATAATCTCATAAAAAGTCTCTACATCAACGTTAAACTATAGTCCACGCGAACGAAATCGCGGGCAGCAGCTAGTAGGTACACAAATAATAATAATAATAGTAATATATAAATATATATATAAATACCTACATAAGAGTGAGTGTGACTCAGAGAGTGAGTGTGCCTCAGTGGGAGAACGTGCAACTTTCGATCCGACGCACCCGAGTTAGAATTCCGCTGGCCCCGCACCACTGATTTCTTAAGTTCTGCGAAATTAAAACACTAGCTCTAAAAACGGTGAAGAAAAATATCGTTAGGAAACCGGCATGTCCAAGAATTAATCACAAAAAATTCAAGGACAAGTGACATCCACCAACCGTACCGCACTGGGCCAGCGTGGTGGATTATAGCCCATACTTTCATGAGAGAAGGCCCGTGGCCCAGCAGTGGGAACGTGATGGGCTGATGATGATGATGATGACTTCCATAAACATATAAAGCAAAAAACAAAAAGGACTCGGTGTAACTGTGCTACATTTGGCTGAAAACCTAGACTACATAAAATAAAGATAAAACAAGATATATATTGAAACTAAATTGTGTAAATTCAACAAGTAATTGGTGTTACACTCGCTTCCACGCCATAACGTCTTACGGCAAATGGCGCGAAATTATTGCCTAAATTTTAAACTCTTCGAGTAAAAATGTGTTTTTCGCGCGGTTGAATCTTAATTAGAAACCTCGGCTAATTCATCGTTTAAATTCCCGCAGTCTATGTTAATGTTACGACAAGTTAAAGTGGATATATTTAAGATTAGACCTTAACTTCCTCGTATAAAGCTTATCAGGTTTTCTTTCGAGAGCTTAATACTTTTAACGTTCGTGAGAAATATTACCGGCACGTAAGTACTTTAGAGCGAGTGTGGCTCAGCGGGAACTCGTGCGCCTTTCGATCCGACGCACCTGGGTTCGAATCCTGACTCGGCCATGCACCAATGACTTATAGTTAAGTGCAGATTTTGTACGCTCGCTCTTAAACGGTGAAGCACACGATTGCGCACTACTGCTTGGCGGCAGAATAACTGGCAAAGGTGTGGTAACTACCCAAACGGCCTCCCACATACGAGAGACTTATTATCACGAGTATGCACGCATGCTTTATTCCAATGTTCCACTTGCCTGCGATCTTCTAACATGGAGAATTTTGTTCTCGTTTTTCATAACTGACCAAAGTTTGCTAATTTTCTTTATGGTGTTAATAAGCTACCTCACTAAATCTACTTTGTCATCCCGTGACTTCCGAGCTGCCAACGTTATTATTTATACAAACTAACAAGACGCGTCGCTACGCCAAGATTTATGGTTTTTAATTTCTTTTTCAGAGAAAACTTCTTCTCCGCGGAGACACAAGACTGACGGTATTCAATTTATTGCGAAAATTAACTTTCTGGTACTTGATGAGATAAAAGTTGGTTTGCCGCAGTTTAGGATGTTCCCAAACTAGCTGCGCCCCACGGTTTCACCCGCAGTTTCCCGGGATAAAAAGTAGCCTATGTCCTTTTACAGGACCTGAAGTAGCTACATACCAAATTTCACCAAAATCAGTTAATCACTTTTTGCATGATTGCGTAACTAATATATATATATTATAATTAAGGTATCTTCAAGTCCCGAGTGAATCGGTATCTTCTAGGCAAGCATGATTCATCGTCGACCGCGTCGTCACTTTCCATCAGGTAAGACTGCGGTCAGAGGCTTGCCTATCTGTTAATAAAAATAACCATTCATCCATCCTCACAAACTTTCGCATTTATTTCGCATTATTTAAGTAGAGTACGTCATTATGTAAAAATAAATTCGCCTTTCTAAGTAGGATTAGTAAGGATGGAAATATTTAGTGTAATTTCGCAAATTTAAAAAGCAGAATTATAATAGACATTTCTTAATTTTTTCACAAGCGTTTATATAACTATGTATGTAACTATGTTTGATCGGGTAGAATCTTGCAAGTTGAATTAGAACCACTTCCTCTTATCCTACGGAGTTGAAATGTTGTATACTTGTCAAAGTCCGATGACAATGCAATATTATGCTGACAGTCAGCTGATCTGATGATGGAGGCGGAAAGTAGGCAATAGAACTCCTTGACGCATAATCGTAAACCACTAGTGTTTGGGTTCATTTTAAACTGCTTGCGGTTCCGATTAAGAATTTGTTAAAAGCTTGTATTGAAAAAACATATTTTTCGACAAAAAACTAATTATCATCTGATTTGACAATAAAATTGCGTCCATCTATCCATCCATCCTCACAAACTTTCGCATTTGTAATACTAGTAGGGTTTGACAGCAACTCAATTATCTAATATATAAAATTCTCGTGTCACAGTTTTCGTTGCCATACTCCTCCGAAACGGCTTGACCGATTTTGATGAAATTTTTTGTGCTTATCCGGTATCTATGAGATTCGGCCAACATCTATTTTTCATCCCCCTAAATGTTAGGGGTAGTCCACCCCTAAATTTTTTTTTTATTTATATGGCAAAACAACGTTTGCCGGGTCAGCTAGTAATTCATAATATTCATTAATTCATGTACATTTATTTGTCATATATAGGCAGGTATTAAATAATATGTTAGGCTGGTACATGGGCCCTGTAAGGGCGTTTGCAATTTAGTGCGGGAAGTACATTTAGTCATTTTAATTTATATTTTTTTTTATCTTTTATTAAAGTCATTTTAGTTTCAATCATTTCAGTACATTGTCAGTGTCACGGAATTGAGTCGTTTTTTTGCACATGCTCGTCAGTTTTGAATTCATCTACGGAATAATAACATTTTTTAATTAGATCATCAATAGTAAAGAGACATCTTATTAAAAATTGTAATTTTAAAATATCATGACTTTGAAAAAAAGAAGGTAAGAATGTCTATCCATTTCTTTCCCATACTCAAATTGAAGTCCGGGCACAGAAAAGAAATTCGCAAACTGACTCTACCAGTGCTTCGGAAATACGTCCGCTAGAGTCTTTTCTACCTTGAAAACACTTACCTTACTTAGCACCTTGAAATTCTGCGAGGTTATCTCTTTTTTTAACTGTTAATATGTCTAAATATATAATACTAAACAATGAGGCATAAATTATGATTAACATAAGACAATTCAAACTACAAGCAGGCCTAGCGCACTCCGAACTGTAGGTACAAAGCTACAAGTACATAGCCGGACACCGACGGCGGGTCGCGCGTCGTTACATGTGCCGCGTCAGAAGATCTCTGTAGGTTAATATGACTGGTAGGTATGCAGCGCTACGCGAGCTGAATTGAATTTTATTGCTTCATAGCAAGAGTCGCTATTTGTCTAATTTTTTTTTGCGGAGTGATGCTTCTGTCCCTTAGTATTCTGTGCTAGAAGTGCGAGTGAGATAAAAATAGACAAATAAAATAAACATAGTAAAATAGACATTTCAGTTAATTGTCAATTTCTCTTTGGTCCTTTATTTTTATTTTTTTATTTAAAGCAGTAGATTTATTTTAATGCATGGAATGAGTACATACGTTTCGGAGAAATATCGAATTCAATTCCACCGTTTATACTCATAATTATGTATCTAGCTGTTGCCCGCGACTTCGTACGTGTAGTGAAGTAATCTAATCTCATCCCGACAAATTTCCCACTCTGATCCCGCACCGGTGCTATCCCGATTCCGTCCCTATCCTATCTTTTCACTGTCCCGCTCCTGTTTTCGTCCCGCTCCTATCCAGATCACGTCCTTTTCCTATACCAATATTCTTTCCCCTTTAGTATATAATCAATACTTTAATCATGTAGCACATCATTTTTATGTCTCATCAATAGTTTTCTCAGCGCACGCCAAATAATGAATTTTCATACATATTATATATATTTTTCTATAAATATATATTATAATACTCTGACAATACTTTCATAACACTATATAACATAATAGCCACTGCAGTACGATATAGTTACTTTTAACCAGAGCTTCAGCAAGGTTTCCCGCCAATATTACTTTTGACCGCAGCCTTATCAAGTTATCTCATTATACCCGTTATGTGAAATAATGTCACAGTATGGTGACACCAGAATATGGACAATGAGGTAATATAACGGCAGGTTAACTACCGCTGCGGTAGAACTTTTTAACGAGCTTCAACGAAGTTTATTTCGCCAATACCGCAGCTTGTGTCACCATAAGGTGACAACATTCTTCCAAACATAACCTGCCGTACAAAAGTGGAACGATTTCAAAAAAAAATATTTCCACTAAAATACTATAAACGTGGAGTGAGTGATGGTTATCGTATTACTTTTATTTCTTTCTTTAGTTGGTATTTTGTGCATAGTTTTCATGAAATTTGAGGCCAAAGTCGTTTTTTAAAGGAGTTAAAAACATACACGGCGTTAAGATGTGATTCACGATGATTGTATGAATTATTATTTATTTATTTATTACAAAATCCTTAGTTCTTAATCTATTTTACCATAAAACTTATGATATACAAAACATTAAAAAAATTGTCTCACTAATCAGTCAGGCCGTTCAACGAAGTAACATCGCCAGCTTTTTGGGCACCTTACCCGCAGACGGTGACCTAAATTCTGTATTTTATTTTTTATTTTATTGTACGTTAGTTAACTCTTAATAACTGTATATAGATATTTGTAAATAATAAATGTTTGAAAAAACCAGTCGTAAAATTGCAAACTGAAAGTTAAAAAACTAAAAGTTATAACATAACATATTTTATCTACGTACTGCTTTATAATATATAGATAGATAGATAGATAGATAGATGAACGCTTTATTGCAAACATTAAATTACAGACATTACATAAAAACAATTAAAGAAAGTGTTACAATGGGCGGCCTTATCGCTAAAAGCGATATAATACATACCTATATATAATATAATACGTACCTATAAAATATAAAAATTAAGGTAAACTTTGTTTCATATAACGTGCCTTTTCTATGCGATCTCATACGATTTCTTATTCATGACATCAAATGTAAGCAAGGGTTTAACTAGATTTTTCTGACCCAAAAGGGTGGCAAACATGTAAATATAGGGGCAAGTCCATCCCTTATTTTGTAAACCCTTCTTAACAAGATTTTCTCTCGATTTTCAAAGAAAAACGGCCTTGACCGTAATTAAGAAATTAAAAAAACTGTTGACAATTTAGCAAATAAAAAATAATGTAAGGACATCAATTTTATATTATTAGGGAATGTTTTTTGAACATTGTAAGATAATTAATTAGTTCGTTGGAAGTCCTGCTATCATTATGGTAACAAGTAATTAAGAAGGAATGAATATCAAAGTCATAGCTTGCAGATAAGTTGATGTCAAACCTTGCAAGACTTCCTACATGTATTCTTATTGCAAGCTTTTATTTAACTTGCAATGTTTGGGTTGAGTAATATTACAAGTTGAATCAGAACTACATCCTCTTATCTTACAGAGTTGAAATTTTGCATACTTATCAAAGTCCGATGACAATGTAATAATATGGTGACAGCTGATCTGATGATGGAGACGGAAGCTGGGCAATAGAACTCATAGACTTTTTACTTGAATAAAATAGTAAACCTAAAAGCCAGTTTTTTTTAAAAAACTATTCACAATTCTATCCAAGATTTAAATGAAATCTAATAAGTGTATCCCCTAAATACTCACCCTCCTCGTTCATAAAATAAAAGGGATTTTAGGGAAAGTCACCCCCGAGATTCTTTATAAGGGACAGATTAGCAAAGCGTGAGTTCTTGACATCTTGTGTGTGAATTTCCTTTTCATAGGGCCTTTTTCGAGGGGTCCATTCGTTCGGAAATTTCCAATTTGTCTGACAAATGCAGTTCACGATATTTAATTGACTTCGTTTGGACTTTTGTGCGGAGAGAAACTACAGTTCTGTGCTTTTAATGTTGGAATAAATGCGTTTCGATTGAGTGGAAAGTGTGTTTGGAATGGGCAGCGATTTTTAGTAATGTTGTTCTTTTACCAGGTTTTTCTCGTGGCTTCGACCCGTGGTTATAGCAAGTGGAAAGGCACATTTTAATTATTTCTTTTAAATAAAAATTTGTTTAGAGCTTGTTTGCTTATATTGCTTGCTCTTGTTTGATAATAGCATATTTTTATTGCGTTATTCCAGTATTGATATTTTTGCCATCAATTATTTTCCGATAATATTATGTATGTATTAACAATAATATTATGTCAAGTAATCATGACAGCTTCTGTAGTGTAGTGGTTGGGCAGATCAGTTTGAATATCATTATATCAGTTTAGGGAGATTGCGGATTCGACTCCTGAACAATACGAAGTTCAGCAAAATGAGCAGATAATATTGTCGCGAGATAGTCAGTGCTTAGAAAAGAGAATGAATAAATTAAACAAGTCACAGAAATAATTTACTTGAATATGTGTATTCGTATTTTATATTGTTTAATGACAAATGAGTTATAGTTAGTTGCTTTTAAAATTTAAAATATCGTTTCATCAACTGAGTGTATGTTATATGACTCTATTTTCCTCTATCTGTGGTCTTTTTCAAAGGTATTTTTCAATGAAACACCTATACGCATTATAAACCTTATTTAGGTGTACATAGGAACATCTATTTATTAATAGAATTTTTTTATCTACTTACAAATAAAAATGTACTGGTGTAAATAATCTTAATATTGGCCAATGACAGATTTTTTTTAGTAGAGCTTGCATTTTTGTTTTCAGAATATGTTGAAAGCTAAAATTGGAATCATAAAAGAAAATTTAAACTTTTTTGCAACTAAGCAGGTTTTCTTGCAGCATTGTCTTTTTACCAGCGTTCTCTCACTAAGAAATCCGACGAGTCTACGATACGACCAATCCTGAGTAAACCGATTTTTAATTAAAACAACCGCTCCAGTAGAACCTAGATAAAAGATCGCGTAGGAAACTTTTTAAATACAAAGAAATAAGTTTTATTCGCTTCTTAGTTCTTAGTTGATGACGTCCAATCGTGACACTCTTTGTTTTAAAAATTGCAAGCGATCTGCTTTTATTTGTCGTTTTATTTTTGTTGTTGTCTTTGTTCTGATTAGCAATGAAAAAAAAAAGATTGTATTTTAGACATTTTATTGTACGAAAAGTTTTGTTAAAATTTTAAAGCTGTCATAGGTTTTATCTATACTATACTACTATAATATACTACTATACTGTACTACTATACTATGCTACTATACTATACTACTATACTATACTACTATACTATACTACTATACTATACTACTATACTATTATAAATATGGAACTCAGCCAATTCTCTACATTGAAGATATTTTTGAAAAAAACCAACTGGGGTACGGAAAACAAATCCATGGCTTTTAGATTTTTTTTCTTTTTGTTCGTTTGTAGTCAATAGACTCGGAAACTGCTGGATAGATTTTGATGTGCTTTTCAGGATTTGGTAGCATTAGTCGCAACTAAAATTATAGGATACGTTTATATCAAAATGGGTTGGGTGACTACGAAGACACAGCTTGACCGCTTCGTAGTACACGCTCTCATATACCAGGGAGGTGTTGCTAAGATGATTTAAAAATAAATTCGAATATGGGCTTCCTCTGTCCTTCATGCGGACGAAGTCGCGGGAAATAGCTAGTTAAAAAATAATTGTATGAAAACGGTAAATTTTCGAAGCTGACAAAATATTATGTATTTTGTGACACTGACACTTGCTGTAGGTATTATCCTAATAAATATATACCTATATATTGTAATTATATATGCTAAAAAGGCAAATTTAGTATGGAAACCCTTGTGTATGAGTATGGAAGCTTTTATAAGCCGTAATTTTTATAAATAAACGCATTATGAAGTTAATTTGAAATATTGTCACGTCCAGGAATATAACGAGTAACGACGAGGTTAGGTTTCCTAGCAACAAACAAATCAAATAACGTATCCAAATCGTGATAATCATATAAAGGTCGCTGTTTTTATTATATATTAGCTTTTTCCCGCGACTTCGTCCGCGTGGATGATAGAGGAAGCCCCTCTATCTTATCGTTGAAGTATAAAATGAAATGAAATAACTCTATATTGATATATTGTTTAATTATCATCATAAAAACTGTATTGTATAGCAAGTATTGTAATTTAATTTAATAATTAAGTAGGTATTTATTTATTTATACTTTAGCATAAAACAGTTTGTACATGGAGGACTTAATGCTAGATAGCATTTTCTACCAGTCATCCAGGACGTGCAAGAAAAAATGGTAGCGGTGCAGTAAAGTGTGTTATAGGAAATATTAAACCACATAAACTTAATATATACATAATAAGTATAGGCATATTATGCAAGCCTAATTATAATATATATACTTAAATATACACATAATAAATATATACTTAAGTCATTACGTAAATAAAAAGACACATACCAGCAATAATGAATGACTATGACAATGGGTTAGGATAGGTTTATAGATCTAGTAGCAAGGAGGAGAAGAGGAACTGAAAGAACTAAACGTTTTAGGGGTTGCAATCTATCTGGTACACCTTTTTGATGAAATGTTCACGAGTTTGTCGCTTGAATGCTTCTTTAGAGGTCGCTTTTTTGATACTCTAGGTACTGTCACTGTAGTTCTTAAGTTACTGTAAATCGGCCAGAGCCACCCGCGATACAGGCTTGCCCTAATGCAGGGTCTACTGTTAATTCCCTAATATGTTTATATTCTTCTTTTGGCAAATAAATGAATTTGTATTGAAACACACACATATAAAATTATTATCAATAAAAACAACAAAAGTGTAACAATTAGTGGTCTTATTGCTTAAAGCGACCTCTTGTAGACAACCGTGCAGGGAGATAAATTATGCCAAAATAATGGACGGTGATGAGGTGGTAATTATCTAGATTTTGAGATTTTTTGACAAAAATTATTTTATCTTTCGTAAAAAATATGTTTTTAATAAATAGTATTCTATGTTACTTCTAATACCTCCAAAAATATGTGTACAAAGTTTCATGATGATCGGTTAAGTAGTTTTCGCGTGAAAGCGTAACAAACAAACTTACATTCACATTAATAATAATAGTAGAGATTATTGTTTTGTTGCAAGTTTTTGATATTTTACAATATTATGTTTCATATCCAGTTTGCCTATCAAATTAGTAATAGACTGGGATAATTAATATGATAATTATTAAAAAAATATATTTCGTAATTAACTACAATTTTCTACGACTGGTTCATAGAGGAATAATGATCCCAAACACTACAGCGAGTTTAGATGGGTATGAAACATAATAATTACTTTAAGCCGGACAATACTCAAGATTCGTATCTACAATAAGATAAGATAAGCAGCCAAATAATTTATTACGCTACCCTCTGATGCGACATACCCTAAGCTATCTTATACACAGTACACTGCTAAACCAGTAGGTTGTATTTGAACAAACTCTACGAAATCCTCCAAAATGCAAACGCTTCTTAAAATTTGATATTTGGGAACAAAATTGGGAACATGTGTATATAACCAAAATCCTATAAAAATGCTTGTTTTGAAATATAAAAATACTGTTCTCATAGTTTATAGGCTACCAATTTCATGTTATCGTGTCTAATTTCCTAATAGCGATTTTGCTCAGGCAGTTTTGCCATGCCCGATATCATAAAATGTATGTCTACAATATGCTCTGATCAATTATTACAGCTTTCATTTGAAATATTCAAAACAGAAACCGCCGAGTTTTCCTAATTTGGATTAATAACCGGCTACACTCACGGGTATTAGTCGAACCACTAGACTGGTATAGACGCTCATCTTCACGGAGCACGTGCGGTCGCAGCGAGCGCTTGGCACGAACTGCGGGCCGGTGCTTGGGTCGGCCGCTACGAAGGAGGCGGCGCTGGCGGTGAACATCGCTTTGCTCAGTTGTCAGAGTAGACGCACCGTCATAGATCCTTTGCGTCGGTTGCACCGACCTTTCCTTACTGTTCTTAAACTGTATTGCACAAAGGTTCTTGTATATTACGGCAAAACCGCATCAGGATTACGGCGAAGTCAGTAGTTGTTGCTCCCCTTAAATTGATATTATCACGAAAGGTAGGGTTGTACCCATTAAATTAATTAAGTAAGGCACTAGCAGTAAAAGGGCCCTACTGTGTATTTATTTAGTTGGGGACGTAAAACGTTAGGGCCACCTTGGCTACCTTTACGGCCTAGGCGACGTCGATGGGACCATAAACTTTGGTCAAGCTCTAAATTCAGTTTTATGGCCGGAGGTTAATTATAATGAAGGGGGACGGGGCTTTATCAAATTAAAACTGTCCAGTGTTCGAGTTTATTAGATTAAAGGTGTCTGCTTACTGAAACCCTTGGCAATGAGCCGCATCGGTCATAATGTAGGTAAACCCAGCGTGAAAATCGACTTGTCTACCTTTTGACATTGATACAAAATTAAATTTAATAATATACTCGTACTCGTACTGTATTATACCAATTGAGAGAGTATTGTGACGGACTGCGTTTCAGAAAGAACGGACAACTGAAGGAAATAAAAAAAGATGGCGACATCGGAGAAGTTGTAACTTTGCTTGATAGTTTGCTTTGTTTACTTATGTTGTGCACATACCACCAGTCCGCACAAAGCGCTTCGCTAACTCTTTCATTGTACGTACTGCTAAGAAGTGGAATTCTTTACCACAATACTTGTTTCCTTCCAATTACAACCTGGGTCTCTAAGACAAGAGTGAATAGGCACCTCATGGGCAAACGTGCTCCACCTTAGACCGCAACTACGCTTACCATCAGGTGAGTTGTTGTCAAACGTGAGCCCATTTAATCATAAAAAAACCTGACAAAAGCTGGAAAATTACAAACGTACTAGTCTAAGGTTTACAGCTATCAAAGATTTTAATATAGAGAGACTGGCTCATGACCATTATTGATTCGGGTGACATGCATCCTAGCCAAGCCAATGTTCTATTTCCGAAATTGTTTTGTTAAATTCTGTATGTTTAAGCACCACACACGCAGGCTTATTCTAATAAAATGTAGATTAGATTACATCAGAAATCATAACAACAAAATGAAAAATAACAAACTGAAAACCAAAGTGTTACAATGGGCAGTTTTATCAAAGCGATCTCTTCCAGACAACCTTTGGATGGAGAGGACTTAAAGAAACTGTAGGAGCCGGGGTCGTCAATATAAATGACACAATTATGAAACGTATGTACAAAGAGTTGGTACAAAACTATGATATCATACTATACTACCTACTTTCATGTACATCTATACTAAATATATAACAATATATACTAATTACATATGGAAAATGTATCTCGTACTTTGATGTTATTGTTATTAAGGCGCTAAGTGTACAATGAATTCGAATGATTACAGCGTAAAATCTTCCATCTAACTCCCATTCCAATCGTGTCTTAAACCTTGACCCCGGATTCTCGTAAAACGGGACGTAAGGGCATGCCCCAAATACCACAATATCATTAATGACCCTTACAAAGGATCCCGTGTCATTCGAATAGTTCGCGGCTTGAATGTTGTACATTTTGAACCTGGGTGGGTATGTGTGAAACCCATCTTATCTTCGAAACTTTTATTGTTATTTTTATGTAAAGGAGTGGCAAACAAGCAAAAAGCCCGCCTGATGGATAGCGGTCTATTCTTATTTTAGTCGTCTTCTACGACAACTTGGTATGAGAGGGTGCTGCTGTTACAAGATACGTTACGGAAAAAAGTTCTGTTGGAACAAATTCAAGTTGAACTGTAAACTTATATTTGGTTTAAATAAATATATTAGGATACGATAATATTATATATACTTACATACTTACATACATATTATATTACTAGTTATAGGCTTGCGTTTGGCCATTGTCTCACCTGATGGTAAGCGATGATGTGGTCTAAGATGTAACACACTCGCCTGGAAGATAACTGTTCACTAGCAATTTGAAGACTCTTAGGTTGTAGTTGTCAGGAAACATAGACGTTGGCAATGCGTTCCACTCTTTCGCTTTTCATAAATAAACGTGGAAGCAAAATGTTTTGTTCGTACAGGAGGGATGTCTACCATGTATGGATGTCGCATAGCCTAGCGTCTGGCTGTCTTATGACATATAATATATGTAATAGTACGATCTGTCCACTACGCGCTGATTGATCGCTGTGACCGCTTGTTGTTTAACAACAGTGATTGAAACCTGCAAAAAACCAATTTGGGAAACCGTACAACTGAAACCACGATAGTGGTTATTGCGGAACGGACAACTTGATAGCATTCGAATTGTAGAAAATCACTACTATATATATATATATATATATATATATATAATAACAGACTGGCCCCCGTAACCAAGTGGTTAGAATGGCGCCGAAACTATATATTTATGTATTTAAACATGTGACACGGTCCTTTTAGTTACTAACACATATCTAATTGAATTGAATTTGAATTTGAATTGAATTGAATTGGTCCATTTTGTTAGTAACACTTATCTTATGTTAGTAAAATAACAAAAAAAAAAATTAACACTGACATTACTGAGACACACACATTGACATCTTGTAAGCCACCGGCACCGTCTAGTGTCTCAGGAAGTGCGAATTCACACACTCAGCAAAGATGTTCAGAAAACTGTTGGTACTGCCCCACACGCAGCGCATCAGGGTAGAGCTTCTTTTACGCATAATGGCGTATGAATCGTCTCTGCGTTCTTCAGCGAACATCTTTGATGCACTGCAAAATCGTGGCAGTCCCAACAGCATCCTAAACCCATTATTATACTCGCATAGAAATCTTATAGGACTCGCAAGGCATTGTCGGATTTTTGAGTGTACTTGACCCATAGGCTAGGCTGCACGTGTAAAATTATTGACAATATGCATTAAAAAGCGTAATTTTAACTAGCCAAGTACTATTCGCATACCTACGCTATATAATCCAGAATATTATATTACTTACGGAGATAGATATAGCTCTACTACGAATTTAATCTTTTTTTTTATGTAACTGAATGACGAGACGAGCTGGTCGTTTGCCTGATGGTAAGCAATACGCCAGCACATAACAATAACAGTACCACCCAGAATCCTGCGCGGCGCTGCACAGCGCTCGTCACCCTGAGACAATTAGCTGTTTAGTCTCATAATGTCCAGTAATTTCACTGGCTACAATGCCCTTCAAACCAGAACACAGTAATGCTTGCGCACTACTGCTTGGCGGCTGGATAACTGGCAAAGAGGTGGAGGTGGTGGCACTTACGGGAAATTAGATGTGATAATGTGACGGCACTGTTCAAATAAACAAACAACTTGGGTTGTAACACGGTATCCAATTTAACGTAACGGGATACGTCAAATGACTTATTCTATCCACGCGTTACTCCCTAAAAGTCACATTAAATTATATGCGTAAGCCCAGAAACATACAAAATAGGTTTTTCCCCAAGATAAGCTGTAGAACCAATTTCCTTGGCGAGAGAGGCGAATGTGTTTCTACTACACATTTAATAGAATGTCACAGTATAGGATCGAATTTGCGTTTCTCGTCGTCTGATAACAAGATTTTTGGAATGTTCTTTTTTTATCCGTCATAGGAAGAAGGCCAAATACCATTTGCTCTTCACATGTCGTGTTTATTGACATCCTATATCCTTGTCACATAGATCCTTCTTAAATATGTGATAAGATTGAAAGCTGAGAATGGCGACGATGACAACCTTGTTACGTTTATTCATGACATCAGTAGCAACCAAAGATGTTAAGTTAGGTAGCAACATATACATAGGTTTTTGTTTTATTCAATTCCCAAGTATTTATTTCGTGTCTACGTGTTGTAGAATGGTTCTCATAGATATCTCCCGATACAGATAATTAATTTTTAGAAACAAACAAAAACCGACTTCAATGTATCTTCGAAGTCTAAGGTCAGATATTGATGAAATTTATATGGGACCACTTTGTAGCTATACTGAACCCAACGCAAATAATTTTCCAATTCGGTTCATAAATGGCGGAGTTCTGAGGTAACACACATTAAAAAAATAGAAAAATAAAATAAAAAAAGATAAAAAATACAATTGAACACAATCTCCTTCTTTTTTGAAGTCGGTTAAAATATTAGACAGGGTCAGGATCTAATGTAAGTGATCGTTGGGCATTTTATATCAGTTTATTGAAAATTTCGGGCGAACAAAGCCCAGTCTACGCCATTCATGCGCATTTTTTTTATATCCTTCTCAAACCCTTATACATATTTAAAAATCTACCCGCCAATATCACGTCATAAGTGAAATGATGTCTTCAGAAAATGCAAAAACCGTGTAACACCTTAAGTGGCACTTACGATGTTTTACCTCGGTGTCGATATCCGATTGCGTTTATATAATCGTATATACTCGTACTTCAAGAGTTCCATTTAAGCAGTCGTAGGCGTTAAGATATTGTGGAATAAAATAAATCAATAAGGCTTGTTAGAGTACGAATATATCGCTTACGTAGAAAAAGGAATTAAGATTTCGAGTTCTCATATACACATATCATTGTTTGGCATCGCAATTTTATTGTTTTTTTTATGGAACTGACTGACGAGACGAGCTGGTCGTTTGCCTGATGGTAAGCAATACGCCAGCCCATAACAATAATAGCACTACCCAGAACTTTGTTTTGCAAAATCCTGCGCGGCGCTGCATTGCGCTCGTCACCCTGAGACAATTAGCTGTTGAGTCTCATAATGCCCACTTATTTTGCTAGCTACAATGCCTTTCAAACCAGGACACAGTAATGCATGCGCACTACTGCTACTTGTTGCGGATAAACCTAGCAAATCAAGTGATGAAAAGTTATGGAAATGTCTGGTGTAATTCTGGTATCCAAAATTGCGGTATTACACCAAATATTTCCATCCTATTAATCCTTCCTTTTAAAATCCTACTTATGCGAAATAAATGAGAAAGTTTGTGAGTATGGATGTATTGATGGATGGATGAATAGATAGATGGGTGGATTGTTGTGTGTGTGGGTGGGTTTGTTAATCAATCATGCAAAAACTACTGAACAGACGTTGATAACATTTGGTATGTCTTGAAAAATATGTTTAATTATGCGTGATTGTGTGACAAACATCCGTCCATCCATCCTCACAAAAATGCGCATTTAAAATAGTAGTAGGACATGACAGGATTATTTATCATCGACCAACGTTTCTCAACACACGTTTCGTCGAATGAGATCCTAATGTACGGATATGAACAAAATAATTTTCCTCATGTTACAAGTACAATACAAAGCGAATGCTTCATATAAGGGGTTTTCTTCTCATAAACCATTTGAATTTTCCCCCGTGACATGTCAAAAGCGCACATTTGCTTAATAGAATAAACAAAACACTCGCTGAGCCAATTTCTCCGCGAAACCACACCATATGAAGGTAGGCAGAATTTGATTACGGAAGAGGAAAAAGAGGTTTCAAGGTCCACTAAGAAACTCTTTTTTATGGAAATGTGTGATGAATCAAATCATTCGCCTGATGGAAGCACCACGCTTGCCCATAACAATTGCAATGCCACCCAGAGCCCCAATTCACTATGACAACTTGGCGATTCCTTGCTTTGAAATCACGTCCATTCCTTCTTCTCATGCATCGACATGAGTTCGAAGCAAGGAATCGCCAAGTTATCATAGTGAATTGGGGCGCTTGGGGATCTTTTAATACCATAAAAATCGCTGCGTAGTCCTGCATTGCGCTCATCACCCTGAGAAATATTAACCCCGAGAGATATTAAGTCTCATACGCCCAGTAACCTCTGCCCTAGCTTTAATTTCGGGTGATATATGATTATTTAGTTTTAAAATTCCATGTTCTAAAGGGTCAAATAGAGATCGCTTATCTGTTTGTCCGTCTGTCAAAAATCCAGCTAGATAATCATATTGTAACAACTGTACCTTATTACAATACACAATAATTTATTGTACACCAAACAAAAATAATTAGTAGGTACATGAAAACAACTTAAAAAATAAAGTACAATGGGCGGACTTATCGTATTTATTATAAATTTAGCGGAACCCTAAATGCTCGAAATAGAACTTACATGTGACCGATTTTTCAATATATTACGGGGGGCTTGCACCCCCAACCCCTGCCCTCCTTACACCCATACCACACCAAGAGCGAGGTGATTAATACAATTACTGAATGCGAAGAAAGAATTCAGAGTCACATTGTGGCAGGTCTAATCGAATGAACATTTCCCCTCGGGTCCAATAGGGCTGCCATAAAAATATATTGGTACTTTTTATTCTTCAGCCTATGCCTCATCAGCACCTAACGCTCCTTCTGCTGGCACAGGCTTTCTCTCAAATAATAAAACTACAATAAAACAATGTTTTATATATAATTCAGACATAACTTTCATTACGCAAGGTATTATTTTTTATTGCTAATTGGCTTGCGTTTGACCACTATGTCACCTGATGGTAAGCGACGATGCAGTCGACGATCTAGCACGCTTACTAAGATAGTACCTGTTCACTCGAGACTTGAAGATTCCTAGATTGTAGCTCAAGTTCAAGTTCAAAAGTTCTTTATTCATGTTTGGCATCACAGACGCACTTATGAACGTCAATTATTACAATGACTCTACCACCGTATCGGAAAAAGAACCACTACTCAGAAGGTACGGCAAGAAACTAAGGGGCATTTTTTTAGAACTTTTGTTACAATATTTTATGCTATCGGGAAAGACTGACTCTGGCTCTATTACAGAATGTTTTCGCCGAACCAAATATTTCAATAAAAGCCTATAAAACAGTAATGAATTCGGGTTTTCATAATCCCACAGCCCTAATCCTGAAACTTTCAGAAAGAATGAACGAAAATCCTTCCGCTTGAGCGGTCGTTGTTTTCTCGTCGATTTCCATTCACTCCTTACTGAACGTGAGATTTGGATTTGTGCACAGTTGTATAACCGATTCCGTGGAATTTTAAAGTTGCTCCAGTTTCTTTGAAAATCCTACTTCGAATTTTCTTTGGGTATTCTTTGCGGAGGTGTAGAATGTAAATGTTTGGATTTCTGCTCAGAGTCATAGTGTCGTCTAGGTTAAAAAAAGTTTGTTTTTATCTGAGTAGATAAGCCTTTTTAAAGCAGCCTCAAGATGGAGCGTGAAGAGAAGAGTGGCCGTAACAACCTAGATAAGATAAAAAGAAATGAAGAGATTGATTTTATTACTGAGTCCGATGGCCAAGTGGTTAAGGTGTTGGAATGGTATTCGAAATCTCGATTGACTTTATTAATCTTAAATTTATGCCTATATACATTTATATCCAACCTTGATAGACTTGTAATACGTACCGTCTTTTTACCCGACTACGGTATAAGGTTTATGTTTTTACCAGTTTATGTATATGTATGTTTGTACTTACGTACATTTTTCTATTTTAAATTTAAGCCAAATATCCGCACGCCATGGGGTTTAGCTGAAAACGAGCGTCGGGTGTCAAAATACTGACACTTGACTTTGTGCGGAGCGAAAACCTTTTGGCACCACATATGTAGTAGGTAGTCATTTAAGCTTAATTATCTCTTCATACTGTTTATATATTTATTTTTATTGTTTTGTAATTTTTTTTCTTTTCTTTCTTTATTTTGTAAGTGTGGTCGTCAAATAAATGATTTTTCTTTCTTTACGTGTGTTCCACAGTATTGCCTAAACTACACATCCGATTTTAATAAAG
Source organism: Petrophora chlorosata (assembly GCA_951640565.1). Taxonomy (NCBI): domain Eukaryota; kingdom Metazoa; phylum Arthropoda; class Insecta; order Lepidoptera; family Geometridae; genus Petrophora; species Petrophora chlorosata. Next base: position 15,391,577 of record OX621202.1, on the reverse strand, counting down.
GACCGTCTGTGGGGACCGGGAGCTCATCGTATTTTCAAAAGTCTGTTAGAGCGCCTGATCGATGCGACGCGTGACCAAAATGCTGGGCCTTATTTGGCTCAACGTATCAGTATTGCAATCCAACGGGGCAATACAGCCAGCATCTTGGGTACACTGCCAACTGGTAGTGGGTTGGAGCATTTGAGCTATCTATAGGCCTTTTTATGGTCTATGGGTTGTCCAATTGCTTCCCCTTGTATGTAGTTAGTTTAGTTTTAGTAAATAGAGTGTAGTTTGTTTTCAGATATAATGGCATTAGCCCGTTAAAAAAAATTTAATGAATGAGGTGTCGTTATTATGATCCGGGTAACAGGCCAATTATGACTTCGTTAAATTCCTGGTGAGAAGTCAGGTTTTAGTATATATATTTCATCATCATCATCAGCCCATCACGTTCCCACTGCTGGGACACGGGCCTTCTCTCATAGAGAGAGAGAGAGAGAGAGAGAGAGAGAGTTAAGATATATATTTACTTGTTACAACTTTAAAACAAAAATCCGTAATGGATTAAAAAATAATCGAAAAACCACGTATTTATGGATTTAGAATGCATTGCCATCGAGTTGTGAGCTACCCTGAAAGTTTTACCTGGATAGCTAATCGGGAAGTGCTCAAATTTGAGTTGCACGATTTTACTCGGAACGACAGACAGACAGACAAATAAGAAATGACTTAATAAAAATGTGGTAATAAAAGAATTGTTTATCACGTTTTTTATTCCTGGCACTTGCCCAGTTGTGGGGTACAACAATTAGAAATGGAAATGGAGATTTAAATTCTAGGGATTTTACAACACTACTTTTTGGGTACATTAGTTTAAATAGGTACTGAATAAAAAACACCCTTCAACACGGTGATTCCATTTATATTGAACGTGAAGTTGTAATCGTACACGTGTACTACAATAACAAGAAATCACTCACAAAACAAAAACTCAAAAGTTGTTTGTACCCAAATAAAAAACTTAATTCCTCCGGCACAATACAGTTCCCAAACAACATTATTGTGAGAACAAAGATATTCGCAGAAACGTCTGTTCGCCCACCTTCCGTTTCCTGAAGGAAACACCGCTATTGTTGCCGCCAGACTTTACCAGGGCCTTTTTATTACATCAGCGTCAATGATAAGTATACACTTTAGAACCATATCGCAATCATGATTTCATCAACAAGGTACTAGAAAGAAGAAAATGTCTATCTAGTCATTATGATATGGTACTTTATCTTTTTTTTACATCTGACTAAGCCAACGTTCATAAATGTTTACTTATAATAATTGATGATGATTATACAAATGTATTTATAAATATAACCTTATTCGATTTTCGCTTTTATTTGCGCTTTATAAAGACTTAAGGCAGACAAATTATTCAAAGCAGGTTAAAAAACAAGCAAAGTTCATTAGTTTTAATCATCATCATCAAGTCACATTTAAAACAAATTTAATATGGATTAAGCATTACTATATCATTTCGATAAAAGCGTCTGCAATTTCAAGTGATACGAGCGAGTAAATAAATAAAAATAAAGTTATTTAATTCGGACCATGAAAGAGATCCGTAGCGTAGTAATATTTAGTTTTCTTTGTCCGTAGGTAACAAAAGATAGGCTAATTATAAATATTTAATAAAACGGCTATGACTCACGCAGTTTGTCGAATTAGTCGACCTAGGTTTCGAGCATGTCCGATGCTCTCATCCGAAACTCACGAAAACTTTCATACTAAAATAGTTTAATTAATTATTATTATAAATAGGCAAGCCACGCCGAATCAGAGACTTCCAGACGGAGAGGTGAGCGTGTCTGCTACCGTCATCAGGATGCTATTGGCACTGTCCTGCACTCTGTGGATCAGGAATGCACATTTTTTGCGGATGATTGTGTGATAGCCTTCAGAGCAAAATTGCGCAAACATCCCTGACGACGCACTATAGAAACGGTAAAGAAGCTGCGTTTTTAATCAGGTAGAAACTGGCCAGTAAGTAAAATTTCATTAGAAAACTTGCCTCTAAATCAAACATCTATCGCAATATAATTTAATAAAGTCTTAGTTACTGTCAGGTAAAGTATGATTTATTCTACATTACTTGACAATAACTAAGATTTAGAGTATAATGATCAGCGACCTAGTCGTGTTTGGGGATGATGTTCGGTGAACCTTTGGGGAGACGGGTCTGAGCAGCCGCTCAACTGCCGTCTCTCTCTAGATCTATGTGCTCCATTTTAGGCCACATCATAGCTTAACATCAGGCGAGATAGTGGCCAAACATAGACCTAAAAAAAAAACATTCCGAAGGCTCGCGGAAACGTAATACTAATGATTATTTGTTTAACCTATTTGATCCCACAGCTGGACAAAGGTCTCCCTCTCCATTGCGATCTCAGGCCAGTCACTCCGGAAAGCGTCCAAATCATCCCGCCAACGCTTTCTGGGCCTTCCTAGGTGTTGACATCCGTCTTTAGGCACCCATTTGCATAGCTATTTTGGCCCACCTTTCCGGGTGCATTCGACAGATGTGGCCCACCCATTCCCACTTCAGCTTGGCACTTTTATTGCCTACGTCAGCGACGCCTATTTTCGAACGCAGTTTGGTGTTACGCACTCGGTCCATTCTTTTCACGCCGAGTACACTGCGTTCCATCGCTCTCTGACAAACCTTGATTTTGGACTTTTGAGACTCAGTTAATGACCAAGTTTGAGCACCGTAGGTTAGGACTGGCAGAAAACACATGTCGATGAGTTAGCGCTTCAGTGACAGAGGAAGGTCGCCCTTCATCAGCTGCTTCATGGACCAGTAGCTCTTCCAGGCATTTTCGATGCGGCGATTGATTTCTTTATCCTGCCTGTTTTGGAACGAGACTAACTGGCCCAAGGATATGTACTCATCGACATAATATATTTCCTGCCCATCAACCTCAACCCTACGTTTCGTGCTATTGGTCATAACTTGTGTCTTAGACCAATTCATCATCAGTCGAACTTCAAGGCTTGCAGTGCTCAGTTGTTGAAGCATTTTTTGTAGTTTCTGTGCTGAAGGGGCAAAAAGAACAATATCGTCGGCAAAACGCAAATTTGTTAATCTACGCTCGCCCACGACTATGCCCTTCTCCGCCTAAGAGATTGCTCGATTTTTAAAGACCTCTTCAAGGGTGCTGGTAAAGAGCTTGGGAGAGAGCGGGTCGCTAAAGATATTACACTAAAGAAAACTATTATACAACAGATATTTATTTATTTTAATGCATTATATTTAAAAGTATTGTATGTATTGAGATTATTTACTATATTATGAGTGTGTATTTTATGTAATTGGTTTATGTAAATGTATTGAGATATTGAAACCACAGTCCATTTATTTTTGAGTTATTCCTCTCCCTGCATGGTTGGCTGGAAGAGATCGCTTTTAGCGATAAGACCGCCAATTGTTACACTACTAACAAGCTTCTATTATTAGTTTTTTAATTATTTGTGTGTGTTTCAATAGAAAGAAAGGACCTTCAAATAGTAGCAGGAACTATTTCCCGATTTCCTCTAGTCTAGGATGCGCTATGTTAAGTTTAAATTTACTTTGTTTCCAGTATCTATTGCAAAGTTTCGTCTGTTGCATTCAGTAAGAACCAAGGGCGGGATGAAAAAGTTTACTTGTGTGACTTGTATCTCAGTCGCTAGTTACTTTGTGAGCGAATCGTTTGTTGCAAATTCTGCTTTGGTTTTTGTAAAATAGATAAAGATTTTCTTGCGGGACTAAAAACTTTTAAGAAATAATTAATTTTAATTATTTCTTAGTATTACTATTTTTTATGTAAATGAATGACGAGACGAGCTGGCCGTTTGCCTGATGGTAAGCGATACGCCAGCCCATAACAATAACAGCAACACCCAGAGTTTTGTTTTGCAAAATCCTGCGCGGCCCTGCACTGCGCTCGTCACCCTGAGACATTTTTTTATGTAACTTGATGACGAAACGAGCTGGTCGTTTGCCTGATGGTAAGCAATACGCCAACCCATAACAATCGCAGCACCATCCAGAACTTTGTTTTGCAAAATCGTGCAATTAGTCATTTCATGCATCAGTAATTTCGTTGTAATAAATAGTAATTTTAAATACATGTCCTTCATCGTCTGGTATATTAGTTAAATGATATTTTTTTTATGAGCCTGTTCCATCCCACTGCTGGGCAAAGGCCACCCTTCCCTCTTTCCAAGACCCTTTGTCCATTGCTGTTAAGGGGCAAAAATATACGAATGTTAATTCTGAAACGCAATAAAAATATGTAGAGTAATTCTGCTGAATTTGATGTAACTAGGTTAAAAAAGCGGAGGGTTTTGTATTTATACATATATTTTCAATTTAAATAATTTTACATTTGCTATCTACTCCCACACATATTATATTATTCTAACAACAATCTACATCATATCACACTACATATTTTCATTGAGTTTCAGATTTGAGATGATTTTCCGCAACGTCACGCCTGATTCTATTAGATTACGAATGTTAATTATTTTTACTTACCGAACTCGTTACCTATGAAAGCCATATATGATTAGTGCGTCTGAGACGTGGATCTACCTGACGTAATTAACCATATTAATTATGAATAACGCTACTATCCAGGAGACATGTCCTCTCGTGCTAATTATAAAGCTACACATACATACATACATCGTACATATTTATTTACAATCAAAATCTAAACTAAAATTAATTAAATAACTTAAATTTATTTACACAATAACTTAAATATATATATACAAAATAACTGAAATATATATACAAAATATAATAAAATTATTTTAAAGACCTATGGTGGAGGGGAAAGTGCCTAGAACGCTGGCCGCATTGTCACGCTGAATGGCAATGCTGATTTTTTGACCCAAATATGAGCCAGCATTCTGGTCACATATTGTGTACATATGTTGTGTACATATTGTAATAATACTATCTGTGCCCTGTGGTTTCACCCGCGGTTTCCCGGGATGGTATAAGCTATCTCCCAATCCCTTTAGCCGTTGCAGCGTGAAAGAGTAACAAACATACATAGTTATACATCTTACAAACTTTCCCGTTTATAATATTAATAGAATAGTTTTTCTTCACGTCGGCCCATATAACCCCACTGCACAAGTTCAAGGTGAATAGTGACCACCACAACATAAAAACTAGAAATAAGGATAGAATTGCAGTACCTAGGTTTAGACTGAGTAAAACGAATAAGTCCTTCATGGGCAATTGTGTACGTTATTACAATAAAATTCCAAAATGTAACGGAGCTCACAGAAAGTAGATTCAAATTGAGTGTGAAATATATTCTAATGAAAAAAGCATACTATGCAGTTAATAATTACATAGAAGACAGATGCATGGAACATTCCGCTTCTGCCAAGTAGCCAACTGGCACATAAGAAAAATAATATTGTCAAAAACAAACATAAAATATTGTAACAAAAGTTCTAAAAATATGCCCCTCAGTTTCTTGCCGTATCTTCTGAGTAGTGGTTCTTTTTCCGATACGGTGGTAATAATTGACGTTCATAAGTGCGTCTGTGATGACAAAATTGAATAAAGAACTTTTGATTTGATTTGATTTGATTCAGTAAATTATTTTGACGTCATTCAATATAAAAATTAAAAAATAATTAATATATGCCTAACACATACATAGATCCTTGCATCTTACTAGGATTTCCTGTATCTAGGGAACTAGGAACTAGGAGGACAATGATCCCACAACAGCCAAACATGAAATAAATGCTTACGCTTTTTTTTTATTTTATCCTCGCACAAACATTTGTCTCGTCGCGAGAATCGAACCTGCCACCTCGGTGGTGTATGATATTTGAGCCAATCTGCCCAACCACTACACCCCAGAGGCTTTTTTTTTGCCTTTGGCTAAAGCTTAGCGGCATTTTACTATCAAAGAAAATGCAGCTGATAAACTCCATTTTGTCGGAAGAAATAAGCCCATGCTGAATTATCTACCTATGGACTAGTTTGGATGGCTTATAAACTACCTGAGGACAAATTATAAGCTGTAGTTTTTTTTATTTGATACACAGACAAACAAGCAGACAGCTCGCCTAAATGGTAAGCTAACGTCGCGTAAGTTAACGTCGCCTATGGACACCTGCAACACTCGGGGCATTGCTGGTGCGTTGTCTGCCTTTAAGGACCCTTTTCACCCTTCTTTTATGTTTTCTTATTTAAGCTTTAGTTTATATTATATCTATCTTTTTGACTATTCCAATCAACTTTTCTGTGTAAATATATTTTGAATGCAAATACCAAAGTGATTTTCAGAAGCTTTTTTGTATAGTTCAATATTTTTATCCATTAATTGGTTTGAAAACTTTTAACGATATTTTCGGTTGAGTGGTTAAAGTTAAAATCGGATTTTACGCACAATTTGTAGAGTTTTACCAATTTTGCCTTCTACAATAGAGATGAAGATATAACTTTTTTCATCTCTACTAATTTAAAAATCTAAATCTAGTTGCTAAGTATTCTAAAGTCACCTGGCACACCACTGAAAGTAATTGTTACTTGTTTGTTGAAAGTTAAATTTAGATAAGTTAGTAATGTTAATGTAGTATATTGTTTACAAGCAAATTCATGTAATTGGGTAATTTTTTTTTTCTAATACCACGTCTTTATGAGGATTCAGAATGCATTGTCATCAAGTTGAGAGCTGCCCTGAAAGTGTCAGCCGGACAGCTAATAGGGAAGTGCCCGAAATTTGAGTTTCAAGATTCTAACCGAAATGACAGACAGACAGACATACAAACAAGTAAGTGACTTAATATAAACGTGGTAAAAAGAAAAAAAAGTCGTCACATAAAGATCGACTCAATCCTTAACTAATCAACTTTAGTGAACTCTTGATATTGAATGCATTAGCACCTGCTAGACGAAAATCTTAAGATTTTAACCCCGTAATCGTCCCCGTAAGACGATATAGGAAGGATAGAAGAAATTTGGTTGCCCGAGCAGTTGGCTCGGTGGTTCAGTGGTTAAGGCGTCGGGACGGTATTCCGAAGACGCAGTATCGATCCCTGCCCGAACCTTATTATTTTTCTTCTTCCTAATTATTAAAAATTTAGTAAGCTTTTGAAACTTGGGAAAGAATCAAAATAAAATAAACTAAAACCAACCAGGATTAATACGTGCTATATATTTAGATTTTAAATAATTTATATGTAAAAATATTTAACTCGTACTAAACCAAAAATTAAAGAATAATCTATACTTATATTATAAACAGGTAAAATTGTACTTATGTATGCTAGGAGGTAATCTTTGAAACTACTGATCCGATTCTTAAAATTATTTCAGTGATAGAAAGCTATACTATCGCCGAGTGATAAATAAATAGCCTATATTTGGCGAACGAAGTCGCGGGAATTAGTTAATAAAAAACATTAATCGTCATCATCATCAGCCTGTATTCGTCCAATGAACGCCACTGAGCCCGGTCTTCGGCTCTTCTCATCCAGTTTCTTCCGGCCGCCTTTCGCAGGTCGTCGCTCCACCTGGCCAATGGGCGTCTTACACTACGCTTGCCAAATCACGGTCTCCACTCAAGGACACGTCTATTCCAACGGTTGTTCGTCCTTCGAGAGATGTGACCAGCCCATGTCACTTCAACTTGCTAATTAAAAAAAAAAGTTAACTAAATTGAAATTATTATAATACCAGGTACTCCATGATGTCAAAGTTTTACTACGAATTTTCTCAACACTCCATAAAAAATAAAAAGAATCCCATTCCTACACCTAATGGCAGTTCTACACTCCACGATTTTCTTTTAATGCTCCTTGACGCGCGTTTAACACTCTTTATGTAAATACCTCTTAAAATTTACGATATGAAGTGAAAATCACGGAATGCTTTCGGAAGTTAGTCGCCGGGCCTTTTTTTTTCACTCAGTTTTTTGATTAATGACTCTTTTGAGACTTTGAGACTTTATGTTCCATGTTTTTCGGGAACGTGGCGAATATTTTTTTATTTACCCGTGACTTTATCCGGCTTATAAATAGCTAATGTCACTGTACGGCCTTCCAACTATCTCTGTGCCAAAAATCACGTTGATTATTTGCTCTGTTTCGACGTGGAAGAAGGACAAACAAACAAACATACTTTCGCAATTTTGCTACGGTTGTGTCCCAGCTTAGATGATGGTTTTCATTTTTATCCGTGGGACTTTCAGAAAATAGATTCCTAGCGAACAAGTAGGAGTGAAGCCAAAAAGAACATACATGTCAAATGATTATGCGTCACAAGTTAAAAGATATTTATTAGAAGGCACAAAAAAATGCACTTTGAAACGTCATATGCATGATACAAATCAATAAAATTAAATATTGTAACTAAAAATACAACTTTTGACTGACTTGACTTTGATGTGACTTTTATATAAAAAGGTAAGCATGTCAACCCATTTCTTTACATACTCAATTTGAAGTCCGGGCCCAGAGAAGATATGTGAAAACTGACTCTACCAGTGCTTCGGAAATACACCCGCTAGAGAAGATAGAATCAAGAAACTCTACGGGGATGCCTCTTTTTGTTAAATCTACTGGTGTAGGTTTACTGGTGGTAGGTTTCTCGTCGTCGGCCGTCTGGGTGGGTACCACCGCTTTGCCAGTTATTCAACCGCCAAGCAGTAGTGCGCAAGCATTACTGTGTTCCGGCTTGAAGGGCATTGTAGCTAGCGAAATTACTGGGCATTATGAGACTCAACAGCTAATTGTCTCAGGGTGACGAGCGCAGTGCAGTGCAGCGCAGGATTTTGCAAAACAAAGTTCTGGGTGGTGCTGTTATTGTTATGGGCTGGCGTATTGCTTACCATCAGGCAAACGACCAGCTCGTCTCGTAATTCAGTTACATAAAAAAAAAGACGTGTAGCACTCGGAGACTGCCGCGGTAAAGCTATTGCATAGCATTCGGAGTGGGGGGTGTTAGGTTATTATCGTTACGGAATTTCTGGATTCGGTCTCCACGCTCAAGGCCCGCGATAGAAGCTATGCAATAGCTTAAAAAAACCTTTAAAATGTCTAAAAATATAACACTAAAGTCAGTTAGTTAAAGTTTGGAAACTATCGTGAGTCGAAATATTCATTATAAATATAAACTAAACAGTCAGGTATAAATTAAGATGCATATAACATAATGTCAAACTAAAAGTGCGAATGAGATGTCCCATAGTCATAGTATCGGTAACATGAAAATATGAGTAATATGTATATGGAATACAGTAGCGTAACCACACAAGTGTCAAAACTGGCTGACGGCTAAAAGGAAATGAGAGTACCTTTTTACCGTTACTGTATCAGCCTGTGTTGTCCTAGTTTTAGGCAACACAGGCTTTCAATCTAGGCCTTGTCCATGACATCCAGCTTTTGCAATCTTGGACTTTTTCTGACCAGTAGTCACTAAAGCCACTGTACCTATCAAGCAGTAAAAAATAAATTAAAACATAACTATTTTAATATTTATTTTATACTTTGCCAAGCTTGTTATTAAACAGCAAAGACGCCATATCTGTTGAAAAATTTTCAACTAAGTGGGATCAACTATTTTGAGGTCATTAAACACAAATATATATTTTTTTATTTGCTTACAGATTAAAGTGTAAATAAATAAATAAATATAAATTACGCCCAACGATCACATACATAGATCCTGGCCCCTAACTAGGATTCCCTGTAAACCAGGAACTATGGTCCTACAACACCCAGACACGAAACAAATGCTTGCGCTTTTTTTTCTGTGCACAAACATTTGTCCCGACGCGGGAATCGAACCCGCAACCGCGGAAAAGGCAGGTTGGCTCAAATTTCATACATTACTAAGATGTATGAAATTTGAGCCAACCTGCTCAACCACTATGCCACAGAGGAAGTTAAAGTTAAAAGCATTAAAGTTGGTTTTTTATTCTGCATTTGTTTTTCCTTATTGCTGTAATACGTCGATGCAACCTACCGTTTGACACACCGTACTAACGCTATACAAAACCCTGTCTCCGACAAACACCGGGGCTTTATTTACGCAGAGCCAATTCGTTTATTGAAGATAGGAGGCAAGAAGCCAACGATAATTGGTTTTTCCACCGGCTTTTTGTGCCGCGGCAACATTTACCTGACGTCAAATCAATTCAGTTGGGTAAATTTATTTATTAGCATATAGAGAGAGTTTTCAATGCCGCCGCCACCTGGATTGTTATTTTTAACGAATCAGATAGAGCTGTATGTTTATGTTTTGTGTATTTCAACTGTACATATTCTAGATTCTAAACAATAGCGCTTTTTCAAAAAAGAAAAAGATAATAACAGTCTTAAAAAAGTTAAACGAGTGTTAAACACGCGACTAAAAAACAAAACGCATGCTTAATAGAATACTGACTTAACTCAAAAAAGACGTTAACGCAAAGGAAGATCTTGCAATGACGATTGCATGATCTTCATTGACGTCTTTTTTTGAGTTAAGTCAGTATTCCATTAAGCATGCGAAAAGACGACCTACCTATATAGAGATTTTAGGTGGTAGGTCTCTTGTATATGAGAGGCCAGCTTGTATGGGTAGGTACCATAATTTTGTCAATAAGCAGTAGTGCGCAAGCATTTCGGTTCAAAGGGCATTGTAACCAGCGAAATTACTGAGAATATGAGACTTCATATCTGATAGCTCGGGGTGATGAGCGCAATGCAGTGTTTCGCAGTACATATCATGGTATTGAAAAACCTGGTAAGCGTGGCGCTTAATATCAGGCGAACGACATGCTCGCCTCGTCATTTAATTTCATAAAAAAAAACAATTATTTAAATCTATGATTAATTTGATTGCATGCGGATGACATCTTCTCCAACATTGAGTGACTTGTACACGTGTTATCAAAGCTAATTTTATCGACGCATAGCAGCCGGCGAGATAGTGATTTGTGTGTCAACACACATATATCGTTGTGTTGTATTTAGCCTGAACTGTGCCACTGCTGGGCAAAGGCCTCACCTCTACTTCTCCACTGCTCTCGATGTTGGGCTGTACATTGCCAGTCTCTGTCAAAGACGTCAAGATCGTCACACCTTCTCTTTCGGGGCCTGCCACGACGCCGTCTGTCTGTGCTGGGACACCACGTTGTGGTTCCTTAAGCCCAGAGATCCTCTGGCATGCGACTAACGTAACCGGCCCAGCCCAGTCAGAGCTTTATCGGCGATTTGTGTTTCTCGAACGCAACTCGGTATTTCGAACACGGTCTGTTAGTTAAGCACCAAGTATGCTGATCTATTCGATGAAAAAATTAAATAAGGATAACAAATTTTAATGGACCGTCTACAAAGACTATAAAACCAAAGAAAACTAACTATTACGATAAAACTATACGCGTGGGCGTATATAAGGGAAAGGTAATGAAAAAAGGAAGGACGTTCATAAAATATGCCAATAAATAGATACAAGACCAAAAAGGCGGACCAGCGTTTTTCATGAACTTTGGCTGAGTAATAACTCACTTATACCTGATTGAAAAACTTTTAAAAGGTCAGACGACAAAAACGAGAGTCTTAAAAGGGATTCCAGTTTAAAGAGTCTTCGTAGAGTTTATTCTAAGCATGGAATTTTCCCGTCTTTAGAGTCCGTCTGTTTTAAGTCTTTTATTTCCGAGCGTTCCTCGTAAGAAGAATTTAGACACACGTTTCAAAAGGAATTTAGAAGCATTGCTGTGTTTGTGTGGCCTGAGAGCGAATTTGGCCTAGGTAGTAGTAAACGCGAGTACTAATTATTGCAATCCATTTTTTAGCTCTGTGACGAAAGGGCAGGTCTTTCACCTTTTTTTTTTACTTTAGTATGGTTTCATAAATATTATGGTCCCCATTTATATTACAATCTAGCCAATTTATTAGGCTAATGAGTAATTTGCATTTAACTTAAACTGACAGGTAGGCTAAAACTAAGAATAAGTCCATTAACACTTTTCTTATTGTCTCTATTAAGGTGAAGACACACTGTTCTTGTTCTTTATATAGGTAGCACTTGTAGTACATATTATCACTAATTCAGTAATCACTAGACACTACACTAACGGTTTTGTTCTTTTAAGTCTTCTCACTATATTCGTGTGGTCGAGGAGCTGGATTGCCTTGACGTTCACATAATGATGAAGCCTATGTTCGTGGGCTTCAGCTTATTTAGAACTCTACTTTGAGATCCCGATGGAGATTGTCGTTTCTTATGTACCAGGGTGCGTTTACAATTTCCCTTAATACTTTATTTTGAAATCGTCTTAGGTCTTTCACCTGATAGTAAGCAATACGCCTGCTCATAGCAGTTATATAACCACTCAGGCCTTTGTTTTGCACAAACTTGTTCGGCACTGCACTCGTCATCCTGCTCTTAAGTCTCATAGTACCTCGGCTATCGTCTGAAATAACGCCTTTTATTACGAGTCTTCTTCTTCTCTCGTGTGGGTGTGTGGCCAACCTTGGTGTCGAAGTTTTTAGACCGCCGTAATGTATGCACACTATTTTTTGACGGTTTAATATTTAGAAAATTTGTGGGTATTGTGTCCCGCGGTGTCAACTGCAGTTTCCCGAAATAAAAAATAGTCTATGTCCTTTACGAGGACCTAAAGAACCTAATACGAAATTTCATTAAAATCCGTTTAGTAGTTTTTACGTGATTAAGTAACAAACATCCATCCATCCACCTTCAAAAACGTTCGCATTTATAAAGTTAGTAGGATTGGATAATGTTGAATCCGAGCCGTGCGCAATATTGCAAGGAATTCGTTCCCGCGATGCTGATGGGTGAAGTAACCTGAAATAAAGAAATTATTTTTATTATTTTGTTTACTTTAACGATTTCGGACCATATTTTCGTATGTTATTTATAGAAAATCGGAGCAATTTTTGGATCATCTTACTTATTATTTAATTAAATATTAAATTTGTTAAAAGGAAGCAACAGAAGCAATAAGCAATATATTTAAGCAGCCACAAAAGAAAATAGGTAATTTCTTTGTGTTCTGTACATGTACTAAAAAATATACAATGCTTTTGCTTAAATCATTTAAAGAGCTTAATACTATGACAATGTATATAAAAAAAAAGTATTATTTGAGTATTCAATTACATAGCCGGACACCGACGGCGGGTCGCGTCGTTACACGTGCCGCGTCAGAAGAGATAAGAGCTATGCGATGGAAAGAGAAATGTCGTCAAACGTATGCCCATTTATCAATAAATAAAAAAAAAAAAAAAAAAAAAGATAGGCACTCTGTAGGTTAATATGACTGGTAGGTATGCAGCGCTACGCGAGCTGAATTGAATTTTATTGAGTCATAGCAAGAGTCGCTATTTGTTTAAATTTCTTTGCGGAGTGATGCTTCTGTCCCTTAGTATTCTTTACCTAAAATTAAAAATGTAGCTCTATTGAATACTATTAAGAGGTCCGGATTTTTGGTTAAACCATTACCGTCACTTTAATCTTATCGCCGTCTCCAGAATCGTATGAAAATACGTGGAATTGGCGAATAACTCACCGTGGATTTACCTCAATCCGTTCTCCGCAATTTTCATTGCCTATTGATTTTATATACCTACCGCTGAAATATTTTCGAAACTGAAAAGGTTGAATATTTGGGATTTCTGGAATGAATTTAAATTGAGTGTTTAATTTATTTAACGAATGTCATTGTTTTGCTATTGTTAATTGATGTGTGTTCCGGTTTGCAGGACATTGTAGCATAGGCACATATTTTTTTTTTATACAAAGGCAATAAAGAAAAGGCATATGAGACCTAATTTCTGATGTCTCGGAGTGATGAGCGCAATGCAGTGCTACGCAGTGCTTTTAGTGTGTTAAAAGTTCTGGGTGGCGCTGAAATAGCTATCAGCAGGCGTGGCGCTTACCATTAGGCGAGCGACTTGCTCATCTCATCACTCAAGTCCGTAAACAAAATTTAGATTATATTTAAATGTGTGCCTAATAATTGAAAAAGTTCTAATTTAAGACTAATAAAAAGTTATTACTTTTTATTTAAGACGTATTTTATATAGATTAAATAGATACCTTTACCTTGAGGTAATTTTAGTAAATTTAACATATTTGCTATATACTTCATTGTAAAATTAACATGGAAACAAAAGTTAATAATAAATATTTACTGCAAATTTAATAACATATCTGCAAAATGAATATAGGTTTGTTAATGGTTACTGAAGAGTGACACTCACGTAGTTGGAGTAGTCAAACTAATAGTTCAGGTTTATGCTATTCATGATCATTATCATCATTATCATCATCATCAGCGCGCCGTCCGCGCTAGCACGTATCCCAAGAGACAACTCAGCGAGGCCCTATTTCAAGTCGCTCAAGATACTTACGCTGCCCTCCACTGTACTGTACCAAGTAGTAGCTGTATATGTGCATGATAATTTAAATTTATTTAAGAAAAACGGAGACTACCATTCCTACAATACCAGGCGTACAGGAAAGCTAGCGACGTTGTCTCGAACACTAAGCAAGTCTGGCAAGCTTACTCATGTCATGGGTCCGTCCGTGTATAAGAGACTGCCAACGAACATCACTGAAGCGCCTAATATCAAGTGTTTCAAAATCAGGTTGAAACGATGGCTTATCGACCAAACCTTTTATAGGTTTGATGAATTATTTTTATGAATTTTACTCGTATATCATTATGAATATTGTATTAATTTATTTTACTATACCAATTCATATTATCTAATTGGAATTTAATATAACTATTTTTTTTTTATAATTTGACATTGGTGAACTAATCAGTAATGATATGATTTTATTATATAATTTTTGACGTATATTTTATTATGAATAAATGACTATTGACTATTACTAATTTATAGTTCAAAGTCAAAGTCAAAGTCAAATATCATTTATTAAATAGGCACAAAAGTGCACTTTTAAAGGTCATAAACACATGATACAAATAAAAAATGTTAAAAATTGTAACTTATGTTAACATGACTTTGAAAAAAAGGTAAGTATGTTTACCCATTTCTTTCCTATACTCAAATTGAGTTAAATCAATTGTCATTAATATTGTATCCGAACCACATTCATTTTCATATTGAAATACAGGATGGTTCCCACGGTAGGTCAAATAAATGATATTTTTAGATAAAGTTTCATAACTTCATAAACACCTCATACGGTGATGGTGGTTGTGAAGTTAATAGAGACGTAATATTAGAGAATTAAATAGGTAAAACTTACACTTGATAAGACCTTGATGCTGTATTATCAAGGGCTGAGTTCGCGAACTTTGCGAAGCCATAAAAAGATGAGATTGTCGGCAGTTTGTTTTGGAACAGAGGAGGTATAGACTCAAAATATGTAGAAACAAACTCGTATATATTAAAAATTGATCTGAAATCCTCGTTTTATGGATTTAGAATGTATTGTCATCGAGTTGTGAGCTACCTAATGTGTCAGTTAATAATAATTTTATACGAGTACTAGCTGACCCGGCAAACGTTGTTTTGCCATATAAATTAAAAAAAATGTTAAGTGTGGACAACCCTTATCACTTAGGGGTATGAAAAATAGATAATAGCCGATTTTCAGACCTACTAAATATGCATATAAAATTTGGTAAAAATCAGTAAAGCCGTTTCGGAGGAGTAAGGTAACTAACATTGTGACACGAGAAATTTATATATATGATGATGATGATGATAACATCTGTATTGTTCTCACATTCACTCATTCATTTCTTGACAGCCTCTGTGGTGTAGTGGTAGGGCAGGTTGGCTCAAATCTCATACATCACTGAGGTTGCGGGTTCGAATCCCGCGGCGGGACCAAGGTTTGTGCACAGAAAAAAAAAAGACGTGTGGCACTCGGAGACTGCCGCGGTAAAGCTATTGCATAGCATTCGGAGTGGGGGGTGTTAGGTTATTTTCGTTACGGAATTTCTGGATTCGGTCTCCACGCTCAAGGCCCGCGATAGAAGCTATGCAATAGCTTAAAAAGCGCAAGAATTTGTTTCGTGTCTGGGTGTTGTGGGACCATAGTCATAATAGTTCCTGGTTCCCTAGATACAGGGAATCCTAGTTAGGGGCCAGGATCTATATATGTGATCGTTGGGCGTTATTTATTTATTTTTATAAAAGCAAATAAAGTATATTCTATTCTTTCTATTCTACCCTGAAAGTTTCAGCCGAATAGCTAATCGGGAAGTGCTTGAAATTTGAGCTGCAAGATTCCATTCGGAACGATAGACGGACAGACAAACAAGAAAGTGACTTAAAAAAAACGTGGTTTTAAGAAACGTGATAAAATAGTCATCTTATATTAGAGATAACTGTGGCAGTTCTTCCAATGTTCAAAGATGTCCCAATAATCAATAAGTTAAAACTGTTTAGTTAAATACGAATATTGATAGTTTACTTAATTTTTGATTGCATTACTTGGTCGGTGAATGGGTGTTAGCAAATTCTTAAATAGAGATGCTGTATGTAATCCGTCTTATTAAAATAAAATATGATTGTTTAAAAAGCCGACATGGTGTGTCATAGTTATAGTATTGTTTAAATGTTTTAGAGCTTATGAGCTTTATAAAGCTCTAAATCATTTAAACAATACTATAACTGCGTTATTATATACTATTTGTGCCCCGCGGTTTCACCTGCAGTTTTCCGGGATATTAAGTAGACTATTTCCTTTTACAGGATCTAAAGTACATACGAGCCAAATCTCATCAAAATCCGTTCAGTAATTTTTGCGCCATTGAGTAACAAACATCCATCCATCCATCCACTGATCCTCAAAATCTTTTGAGTTTATAATAAAAGTAGGATTAAATTTCTGTTATTTATTACTTTAGTTAAAACAAAACTTAAAAAGCAATGTTATACAAAACAAGATGGATTGACACAGGAGAGTATTATATGGTAATGATGAAAACCACATAAAAATTCATCAAGCCATTTAAAAGGCAAATAAAAAGCAAACGCGGATGAGTGACTTCGTTCAACATTTTTAGTAACAAGATCTATAAAATGAAACCTAAACTACGCAGCAAAAGCATCAGTTATTATCTAAAGATGCAATCTTATGCCTCAAATTGACCGGACCTTATCCGGCTAAGCCCCAAGTCCCAACCTTCTTCATCTCTACATAACTATGTAATATTACTAATTCCGAGCGCACACTTCCGGTTGTTTAACTGTACTCTCTGTTAGCAACCAGGCGCGTAACTTAATTACGAACTTTGCTACGCTCTTCATAGTCATCCAGTGATTTAGTAACACATGTATTACGTTTGTGTCTGAAAACCGCGAGTGCTTTTAGATGAGACAAATTGATGCGGATTTCGCTAAAAGAGTTTTGTGTTGAGCTTTTTATGGTGAGCAGAGCCCATTCGTTGTGTATATTTATTATTTAAGTTTATTTTTTAATTTTTTTGTTTGTCATTTTTGTGCCGAATAAATGGTTTTTCTTTCTTTCTTCTTTCTTTACGTTTTTTAGGTAATAGGCCCGGCCGCGCTTGGCAATGTTGGTGGCTGATTATGCTGGAAATCGAGAAGAATGTTCGAATGAGAAAAGCAGACTATACTGTTTGTAATTATATAGAAGACGAAGATGTTTGGAACATTCCACTTCTGCAAAGTAGCCAACTGGTACATAAAAAAATAAAACATAAACAAAAAAGAAAGTTCTTCAGTCGCCAAGCATTACTGTATTTCGCGCAGAATTTTGCAAAACAAAGTTCTGAGTGGTGCTGTTATTGTTATGGGCTGGCGTATTGCTTACCATCAGGCAAACGACCAGCTCGTCTCGTCATTCAATTACATAAAAAAAATGGTCGAAAGGCCATGTTACAGGCCTTCAAGCATACTATAACTCCGAAAGCATCATCCCACACGAGGAAAAACGGTACGGGCTGCCAAGGCACAGGTTTAGATTAGTTTGAGTCCCACAGCTAATGTAGTTATATCGGGGTAACTTAGTATGTGTATAGTTGTCGTGAACTTTAAATCATCTTCAAAAAAAAGGTAGAGGTTCTCAATTCGATTTTTAATACTCAGAAGAGTTAACAAACATTAAAAATGACGGAGTTCTCTAAGTCATTTATAAACCGATTTAAAAATTATTCTTGCATTGCATTCAATATAGCTACAAGGTGGTCCCATATATTTCATCTTATTTGACTTTGGACTTCGAAGATATATCAGAATTGAAGTTGGTTGTTTTTTGCCTTAAAATGAATAAATTATTTTGGAAAATAATTTTTTTCTTTACTTTTCTATTATAAATTGCTTCAACTAGATGGTATCACGGCACGAA
Source organism: Petrophora chlorosata (assembly GCA_951640565.1). Classification (NCBI taxonomy): domain Eukaryota; kingdom Metazoa; phylum Arthropoda; class Insecta; order Lepidoptera; family Geometridae; genus Petrophora; species Petrophora chlorosata. The sequence goes on along the minus strand of OX621202.1, from coordinate 15,373,216 downwards.
CGCGATATAATACTGGGTCGCTACACATACATACCTACTTAATGTTTCAGTGCCGTTGCATTTATTTGTACAGACAAAAATAATAGCGTGACACCCGCCGGGCCGTTTGCCAAGTAAGTACAGTAACGGTTCATATATTTTGCTTTTACAAATTTCATACAAAAAGATAAAACCGCAGGACATGCCCCCAAATGGGTTCTTTGATGATTTAACTTTTACACTTATTATTTTCAGCTTTTGGGTTTGAATTAATGGATGCTCCGTTATGTACAAAGCTAATTAACTTATTACTAGAGCGAGTGTGGCTCAGCGGGAACTCGTGCGCCTTTCGATCCGACGCACCTGGGTTCGAATCTCGACTCGGCCCTGCGCCAATGACTTATAGTTAAGTGCAGACTTTGCACGCTCCCTCTAAAACGGTGAAGGAAAACATCGTAATGAAACCCGCTTACGCGCTTTGGAGTGGTAGGCTCTGGCCATGGTTGTAATACCACCCACCGAACAAAGCCATGCCGTCAAGCGACCTAGTCGTGTTTCGGGATGATGTTCGGTGAACCATTGGGGAGACGGGTCTGAGCAGCCGCTCAACTGCCGCCTCTCTCTAGATCTATGTGCTCCATCTTAGGCCACATCATCGCTTCACATCAGGCGAGATAGTAGCCAAACATAGATCAATAAAGTGTAAAAAATTAAAATTAGTACTAGAATTTGATTTAGAAATGAGATATTTACCGTGTATTTCTTTTGTTTTGAGTTCTCGATGTTTCGGCACTGTTACAAGCACCATGATCACGACGATACTAAAGTTTTTGCGGGTGGATTTTTAACGTTATAACGGGCAGACATATCTATCTACCCGCATCCTCACTCGTTTTTTGCGCGCGTCACAATTACTGGTTTATTACACGTAGCCTCCGCTGGCACGGGTGTGATTGTATAAATACCTTCAGGTACTTCTCGAAATATTATCTAATTGGTAGTGAAACGATAACAAAATCCATTTAGTATTTTCAAAGTTTAATTATATAAACAGACAGAAAGATGTAAATGAGTTTTTTTTTGTTTAGTGATGAGACGAGCAAGTCGTTTGCCTGATGGTAAGCGCCACGCCTTTCCATAACAATTGCAGTGCCATGCAGAACATTAAATATCATAAAAAGCACTACATAGCACTGCACTGTGCTCATTACCCTAAGACATCAGATATTAAGTCTCATAATATGCTCAGTAATTTCGCTGGCTATAATGCTCTTAACACCGGAACACAGTAACGCTTTTTGAAAAACCAACTGGGATCGACCATTTAGAGGAAACTGAACATGAATCCACGTTTTTTTCAAATGTTTGTTTGTTGGTATGTTTGTTATGTATAGACTCCAAAACTACTGAACGGATTTAGATGTGGTTTGCAGGTTTTGATAGCAAAGTCCCACTTTATATTATAGGGTAAGTACACTAAAATCGGTTGGGTGTCTATGAAGATACAGCTTGACCTCTTCATAGTACGCGCTCTCATATACTAAGGAGGTCTTGTTGAAATGGACTTATAAAATGCGACTACGGGCTTCCACGCGGACGAAGTCGCGAAAAAACATAGTTTTCAATAATAGAGCAAAAGCGGATTTAAATCCTTTTGATCATTTGATACAGTAATAAAAATGGCGTAAATGGGCATTGGACGTACTATACGTGTATACTGATACTGATGTTTGTTTCGATGAAAAGCTTTTTTAACGTGTTTACATACTCAATAAATTATGTATAATGCTTGTCTACTCAAAATGGCATTTGCACAGTTCAAATAAATGCGAAACATTAAATGGTGAACACATGTTGTTAGCCGCACGCACGCCATATCTGTTGGTAAGAACCGCTCTAGGTAATTCATGATTGAATAAATGAATGAATATACTCTTTATTGGTAACACTATAATACAGACAAAGTAACAGTTAGAGACAAGGTTAATCAGCATGATTGAATTTTAAAATGAATATATAATTTTTCCTACTTGTGTGGGGATAGGGCAAGTGCGATAGGCGGGTTACATTAGCCGTAGCAGCCCGATCGCTGGACAAAGGTCACAGCACAATGTGTGCCTGAAAATGGACGACCACGCTGAGGCCAGTCCAGACGGAGATGGAGAAACGATCCAGATGCATAACGAGAGGGCTGGAGCGAAGCGGCGTAGGACAGATAGAACTGAAGATAAATTGGGGAAGACTTTTGCCAAGGAGTGGGACAGCATAGGTTAGGAAAAAACTTGAATTATTCGACTTAGGTCTTACGTATATCTGATTAAAAAAGTTAACATTGATAAAAAGTGATTGTGATAAAAAGTGATTGAAAGCTATGTCACAACATCATATCCTTATCAACACATACAGACATTCAAAATGTAATTTAGTATTTTTGTAGAACTAACTTAACCTTATAAATTTTAGCAAAACTTGTACGAGTATGTAGACACCAACGACACAAAAATAATTATTATTCTTAGTGTAGGTTCTGCGAGTCAAGAACATAGTTTCTACGGGCTACTGCACATTAAGTTGTTTTGTAAGTAGTAAATGTTACTATGAAATGTTACTATTTTAACCGACTTGAAAAAAGGAGGAGGTTCTCTGTTCGATGGTTTTTTTTTATGTTTGTTACCTCACAACTCCATCATTTATAAACCGATTTGAAAAATTCTTTTTGCGTCGGGTTCAGTATAGCTACGAAGTGGTCCCATATAAATTTCATCGATATGTGACCTTGGACTTTGAAGATACATTGAAGTCGGTTTTTGTTTTTTTTCTAAAAATTAATTATTATTGGATTTTTTTTTTTTTTTGTAACTGAGTTATGATACGAGCATGTCAACTAATGAAACAAATGCAGTGCCACCCAGAACTTTTAATACCATAAAAAGCGTTGCGTAGCACTGCATTGCGCTCATTACCTAGAGACATTATCATTAGATATTAAGTAATTTCGCTGACAAGAATGCCCTTCAAACTGGAACACAGTAATATAAATTTCATATTATCCTAATAAACGGCGCGTGGTGTCTTTTGTACTCAAATAAACTTTGAGCAAAACAGTATCCCTTCGACCCTTGTTATTGATACACGACAAACATTTGATTGCCCTATTTTTATAGTGGACTTCAAAGGTCCCCTTGTTATACAAACATCAACCATATACAAAAATATACGGCCCATTAAAAATAATGAGTAGTTATTCTTAAATTGTCTATTTTGTTTTTTTATATGGCTAATAGGCAAACAAGCAGACGGCCCGCCTAGATGGTAAGCGGTTAGCGTTGCCTATGGACACCTGCAACACTCGGGGCATTACTGGTGCGTTGCCTACCTTTAAGGACCCTTTTCACCCTTCTTTTAAAGTACCCTAAGAAGTCTATTATATTTTATTCATCATTATGAGTAATAAATATTTTTAAAAATATATATTATTAGTACATATATTATTTATTTATTTACTTAATGTCCCAAAACCTAGATAAATTTTGCACCACCATACATATGAGTATTTCTTGTCTAGACATATGTATGGTCCTGATATAATGGATACAACTATTGAACTAATTTATAGTGAATATAACTTATATAAAGGTCTGAGAAATAAATCAGTTCCATTAAGTTGAATTGAAGAACTTAGAAACCCTGAAGCTTTTAGGGAAATGTTAAATACACAGATATTTTTTAAAGTAGGTGTATTTCTTCTAATCATTGGGCTATTACCACTACAAAATTGTTATGCTGAATCTCGAATATCCGTATAATTATTTTAATTTTGTTTTTTCTTGTTTGGGTGTGTGGCCGACGTTGTCGGAGCTATACCGCCCGACGGCCTTTGACATGGCCTAACGACTGTTGTCCTAAGACTATAACCTGGACCGACGGCACGGTGGTGAGCTACGCGACGAGCGCTACCGAGCTGCGCAACGAGCGCTACCGATATACGCCGCGAACGCTACCGGGTACGCGACGAGCGCTGCAGAGCTACGCGACGAGCGCTACCAAACTGCGTGACGAGTGCTGCAGAGATACGCGACGAGCGCTACCGAGCTGCGCGACGAGCGCTACCGAGATACGCGACGAGCGTTACCGGATACGCGACGAGCGCTACAGAGCTACGCGACGAGCGCTACCGCGATACGTGACGAACGCTACTAAGTTACGTTACGAGTGTTACCGGGTACAAAGAGATTAGCAATTAGCCAACCAAACCCTTGCAAAAAAATCACAGCAAACCTGCAAATAAAAATATGCGATTTTTTTTGTCTTCAGATAAGTGACCGTCCTTTTGTTATTCGCACACATTGACTATTTAGAGGGCACCCTTTGGCGAAGGTAATTTATTAGCTCCTTCGTTACCAAAAACATGTTTTTGTCACTCTTTCTGTTGAAATATATACCTTCACGCACGGAAATAGGTCCATCGAATATTTAAATAACCTAGGCGATATGTTGTGGAAAAAATGGTAACATAAACATGCTCAATGACACAGAATGTAATTTCGGAGCCCAGAACGTAATGTTAGGCCATGTCAGGCGGTCTACGACATCGACACTGTTTAGCCACACACCCAAATAAGAAGAAGATCGAATAGGTACCTGTTAACGGCCGCAACGTACTGTACTGTCTGAAATGGGTTTAAATACGATAGTTTCTAAATGTGTACATGCACTGTTGCCAGTTATTTAGCCATCAAGCAGTAGTGCGCAAGCATTACTGTGTTTCGGTTCGAAGGGCATTGTAGCCAACGAAATTACTGGGCTTTATGAGACTCAACAGCTAATTGTCTCAGGGTTACGAGCGCAGTGCAGCGCCGCGCAGGATTTTGCAAAACAAAGTTCTGGGTGGTGCTGTTTTTGTTATAGGTATCCAGTTCCATCAGGCAAACAACCAGCTCGATCGTCAGTCAGTTACATAAAAATGTGTTTGTTCCTTCTTCAACCCGCAACAGCTAAACGGATTAGTAAAACAGCAAGACTCAGCTATTCAAGTTATAAATTAAGAATGAAGTAGACCATTTAACGGAAGCTTACAAAAAATATTTGGTTCTCTCAAGTAGAAGACATTCCTTCCTAAACGGGGAAACCTTTTTGGGTTCCTATGTAAATTAAACTTTTTTATATAGTATGATTCGAGTTAGACAGTTACAACGACTATGAAGTTCGGATAAGGGGACTGTTTGTGGCACAAATGATAGATAGCAGACCTTTGGCCTTTTCGGGAACCCTTGTTGAAGTATTCAATATTTGCATTTTCGTAAAAGCTGTTCTAGTAAATGTCGGTAGTTTTAACAGTTGACACTTAAACACATAGAGACCTGTATCTAAGTATGTACTTGTGCGCTGTTTTGAGTTTGAGTTTGAATAAAATAGGCTTACTTGACAAAAACTTACCTGTATGTAATAAGTTAATTTGTGGTCTATGCTAGACAACTCGGAGGTATTATTCACTTTAAACTTTTCTTATTTTTTTAATTTTACTGAGTAAATATGAGACAAGCAATTCGTTCGCCTGATGGAAAACGCCACGCCAAACAACTGCAGTGCCACCCAGAACTCTTAAAACTATAAAAAGCACTTCGTAGCACTGAATTGCCCTCATCACCCCGAGACATCAGATATTAAATCTCATATGTCCAGTAATTTCGCTGGCTACAATGCCCTTTAAACCGGAACACAGTAATGCTTGCGCACTACTGTTATTTAAATATTATTAATTGATGATGATTTATGACATATAGGTATAACTTTTCGAAATGACAATAATTTAGTTAGAAACTCGGCCAAGGCAAAATAGGATAATAAATCACTTACAAAATAAATTATTGGACTTAATTGACCCAAACAAAACTTGTCTGACTTCAACGCCTGAGCTTTTAGCGGGAACCATTTGCTTATTAAGAAGTTGTTATAGAATTACCCTTGACCCGCAGAAGTGAGGTTTTAGGAGGTCTCGCGGGAACTTTTTGCCACTAGAAATTACTGTCGGGTAAATTTGTTAGCACGTTGACAACACCATATTCTAATGTTTTCTTTTGAAAAGCTTTTTGGGAAAGAGCGATTATAAATAAACTAGCTGACCCGGCAAACGTTGTTTTGCCATATAAATTAAAAAAAAATGTTAAGGGTGAACAACCTTTATCACTAAGTTGTATGAAAAATAGATAGTAGCCGATTCTCAGACCTACTGAATATGCATATAAAATTTGGTAAAAATCAGTTAAGCCGTTTCGGAGGAGTTGTAGACTGTTGTAGAGAGTTACATATCCGATGCCCGAGCCAGTAGTGCCACGATCCAGAGTCTTCGGGAGGCGATGGTTGAGCGCATGACCGTGGCTTTGAAGGCAGTCTCCGATTGGGGCGACTCCAACTTGGTCAAGTTCAATGCCAAAAAGACCCAAGCGTGTCTATTCTCCGCTAAACGGAGTCCATTTGATCTCACTCCAACTTTTCGAGATGTATCCGTACCAATTACCAACCACCTAGAACTTCTTGGCGTTACACTCACGTCTTCCCTCAATTTTGGGACCTACATTGAGTCAAAGGCTCAGTTGGCTGCCAAAAAGCTGGGCATCCTAGCAAAGGTGAAGAGTTACTTCACACCGGAACAGCTGCTGAATCTATACCAAGCGCAAGTCCGGTCGTGTATAGAGTACTGCTCTCACCTTTGGGATGGTTCAGCTAAATATCAACTTGAGGCACTTGAATCAATCGAGAGGCGAGCCAAGAGACTCATTGGTGATGACGCGCTATTCGAGTCAAGACTACACAGTCTTGAACATCGACGCAGAATTGCCAGGCTATCAGTTTTTTATCGGATACATTTCGGTGAGTGTGCGTCGGAATTGCACCAACTAATTCCCCCAACCCCATTTTATCATCGGACTACAAGACGTACGGCAATACGCCACCGTTTTATGGTGGACATTCCTCCCGCGCGTACTAAGCGCTTCGCTTCCACTTTTATTATGCGTACTGCTAACGAGTGGAACTCCCTGCCAGAGTCAGTCTTTCCCGATAGCTATAATCTGGGAATCTTCAAGTCTCGAGTGAACGGGTACTATCTTGGTAAGCGTGCTAGATCGTCGACCGCATCGTCGCTTACCATCAGGTGACATAGTGGTCAAACGCAAGCCAATTAACAGATAAAAAAAAAAAAAAAAAAAAAAGAGTAAGGTAACTAACATTGTGATACGAAAATTTTATATATATGATGTATATGTAAGTATGTAGGTATATGTATATAACTAGCTGAGTCAAAGTCAAAATCTCTTTATTCATGTTTGGCATCACAGACGCACTTATGAACGTCAAATTATCACAAGACTCTACAACCGTATCGAAAAAAGAACTACTACTCAGAAGATACGGCAAAAAACTGAGGGGCATTTTTATAGAGATTTTGTTACAATTTGCTGAGTCGACAGACATAGACGTGGTAATGTCCAAATTAAACAAAAGTAAAAAAGCAGAGACGATCTAGACGCCAAGAAAATTGTTATGAGGTGGCGCAGGAGCGACACAGGTAGTAGGAATTGGAGGAGGCATTTGCCCAGCAGTGGAACTATAATAGGCTAGGAAAAAAAAAGAAGCAAAGAGGTTTAATCAGTTTATTTTTTGTTTCAATTTAAATTGAAATGTCGACTGTCAATTAAATATTAAATAGCATAGAAAAAAGGACGTTCAGATTTTTTCGAATTTGAAAATTTTTCGGTTTCCAATTTTTCTTACCGTAAAAACCTAATTTAAAATGTTTGTAATAGTCCATACCATTACAAACATTTTAAAACTAAACATAGCTAAATCGGTCCAGCCGTTCTCAAATGATGCGCTTACCAACGAACAGAATTTTTATTTATATAGATATACAATACATAATACCTAACAAAAACCCTGTCAAGAAACTAATAAGTATCGATGTTGGATATTTCATATACATGAAAATTAACAAAACTCGGCCTTAAAAAGTTTGGCACAGAATTTTGTCATTCATACTTCGTTGACAGCTCAAGCAGGCGAAAGACCTACTCGTCTCGTCATTTACAACCATAAAAAACGCAATGAATTCATCCACACATGACGAAGAGATCTCATAAAAGTTATTGCCTTATATTTATTAGCATTTTTGAACTCGTTTATGATGTGCGACTGCGACGTCTGTGACGTCGTTTAATGGAATCGTATTTTTGCATTTCACCATGCGTCATAAAAGTCATTAGAATGTCAAAAGAATTTATATTGAAATTGGAATGCATTCGTTTTTCGTGTGTTTTGTCTAATTGACTATTTTACACACGTAAATAAAAAATGGTTACGGTGAGCTTGAACGAATAACAAGTATACACTTTACAAAAAAAACCGACTTCTATGTATCTTCTTAAGTCCAAGGTAGTAGCTTATTAGTTAAATTAGTTTTAGGGTATGATGGGGCTGGCATGCCATGCGGCAAAAGTCCCTAATAAAAGAAGAATAAAAAAAAAGTCCAAGGTGTTAATGAAATTTATATGAGACCACTTCGTAGTACTGTCCACACTATACTGAATTGAATGCAAAATTAAAATCGGTCAACACTTGGTTAAGAAATCGGTGGACATCTATAAAAAAAATGAACAGTGGAACATCCTCATCAACCTCCTCCTTTAAATAAGGCGGACGGAATTTTGCTAAGCAACAACTGAAGCATAGCAATGGCGGTGGCTTTATGATTGTTTGAGTAGACGGAGGGCCAATGTAAAGCCGATGTGACGGCCGATTGGCATGGCATGATGTAAATGTGTGCGTGAGGCTTATGAACAAACGAGCGGACTGGCATAGCTTGAATACTTAATTTTCGAATTTGGCGACGCGGCGTCTGCCTTTTTTCATTCGTTCAAGACGGTGAGTTATATTCAATTTATAATATTTAATAACTTTTATAATGATTTTATATATTATACTATATACAATACCAAAGCGTATATTTTTCATACCTGTTCTATGCATACAAAAGTTCTCTGGAAGAAACAGTTCTAAGCGATAAGGTCACCCATTGTACCTTAAATCTAAGACGTATGCATTTTTTTGTATTGGCTTTATTTTATTTTATGTGCAGTGTAATAAAGTGTTAAATGAAATAATAATAATAATAATAATAATAATAACGTTTTATTGAAAAAATACTTAGTTAACAAATACATAGTCCATTGGTCCCCAAACTAGGTAAACCTGTATCTTGGGGGCCTCCTTCCTAAATGATACATATTCTTTAATGACAAAAAGAAAAACGTCATTTTCTAATATGTTATAAAATATAAAATAACTTAACTTAAGAGGCAAAACATAGGTGACATAAGTTTGTTTGAGTGAGAGGGTATGCCTCTAGTGTGACAGGTGTAGTTCATGACTGTGCGTGAGTGGGGGGAGGGAGGGAGAGGTGAGAGGGTGTGTGTGTGCGTATGTGTGAATGTGAGGGTGTGAGAGGGTGTGTGAGTGTGTGGCTGCTTGTGTGTGCATGTGTGGAGTATGTATGCGCAAATGTAATAAAAATAGGTGTGCGTATTTCAACTCTCAAGTTAAAAATTATAACTTTAAATTTAGGAACGCAAGATTACAAATTCTTCCGTTTTTTCATAATCCATTGTCAAAAGCCACTTGTATATTGTAAATTTACATTCTGAGAGCATTAATTCATGAATATATTTAGTTTTATTTATTTTATTGTACATAAAGTTTGACATATAGGTGGTTTGACGTTGCAGGTAATTTGTACGGGGTGAGATATTGACGCAAATTTTGTTTCTCCTTTTGGTAGATCGAGTTTTCTGATAAGGCGTAGTTTTGTGTTTTCTTAGTAAAGTATGTAGTATGTAGGTCTGTCTTACGGTGAGTAATTTACTTTCATTATACAATTTTGTGGTGGAGTATCTAAATGGTCTAAAGAACATGACTTTCAGAATAGACCTTTGAGCTCTTTCTAGTTGCAAAAGGTGGGTTTTATGCGTACCTCCCCATATGGATATACAGTATTGTACAATTGATTGGCAGATAGCCTTATAAACTATGACAATAAGGTCATTATTTGCAACACGTCTCAGTTTTTTTAAAAACCCACGATAACTTACGAACTCTGCTAGTAATGAGGTCAATATGAAGATCCCATTTGCAAAGGTCGTCAATAATCACACCTAGGTATCTAATTTCTCTAGTTCTTTTTATCTCCATACATTGGCATGCATGAGTAGAGGGATGGTCACAGTTGTGAACTTTAATTTTGAAGTCATCAGTGGGTTGCGAGGAATTTGTGATGGTAAATGTCATAAATTTTGTTTTATTTAAGTTTAATGTGAGAAGATTATGATTTAGCCAATTATATACGTCCTTAAGACCTTGTTCCGCGAATGAGCGTGCCTTTGTCCAAGTATCTCCGTGAAAGATAAGAGCGGTATCATCAGCAAAGCTGAAGACAGAACCATTACGTAGTGCCATGTTGCATAGGTCATTTATGTAGATTAGGAAGAGACTTGGGCCGAGCACGCTTCCTTGTGGGACTCCGAAGGTCATAGGAGAGTCAGTACTGATATAGTCGTTAATTTTAACACACTGGTATCTATCCTGGAGATAACTTTTATAAAGTTGAAGCGGAATCCCACGTATACCATACCTCTCCATTTTTTCAAGTAGGGTAGGAACAGACACAGTGTCAAAAGCTTTTTTTAGATCTAGGAACACTCCTATTACTTTTTGTTTTTTATCAACTAAACTTGTGACATGGTTGACTAAATGGTTAACTGCGTCTTCTGTGCTTTTACCCTTTCGAAAACCAAACTGGGACACTGATAGAAGTTCATTTTTCTCCAGAAAGTTTATCAGTTGTTTGTTAATGATTTTTTCTAAAATTTTTGAAAGAACCGGTAGTACTGAGATGGGCCGATAATTGTTAACCGCACTTCTATCACCATCTTTGAAAATTGGGTGGATAAGGGATTTTTTAAAAACGTTAGGGAAAACACCTTTTTCAATACATAAATTGCAAATCTTTGTGAAGTAAGGTATGATTACATGTCTAGCTTTTTTTATAAATATAGTTGGTATTTCATCGAAACCACAGGCACTACTAGATTTTAAGCTTAAGATTATAGATTCAATTTCTGCTTCATTTGGATCAAGCAAAACCAGGGAATTTAGATTAAATGGCGGTAAATTTGCATATATGTGACTATTAGAGTCTAAGTCATTAGAGCTAGTGATATCCTGGGCCAGGTCCTTCCCAACTGATGCGAAATATTCATTAATTTTATCTACAGAGTCATTTGGATCAGTCTCCATAGATAATAGTTCAATTGGAGAGGTTTTTAACTGTTTTGTATTTGTTATATCTTTAATTTTATTCCACATTAATTTGCTATTATTACTGGCTTTTTCTAATTCGGACTTTTCATAAGCAATTTTTAAATTTCTTAAAGTATTGTTACAATAATTCCTGTATCTTGTGTAGGTAATTTTTAGTACATCGTTATCGGGACATTTTTTGAGTTTTAGGTGCATACGATCTCTATTACGAATACATCTCAAAATACCAATAGTAATCCATGGTTTAATAATTTTTTGAGTTCTTGGTATAGTTAAAATTCTTGAATTAATTTTTATGGAGTTCATTATAGCATATGTTAAGGTATCAGCAGCAAGATTAGGGTCAGATGTTTCAAAAATAATGTTAAGATCAGTATTTTGCAAGTGATTGATAGCATTATCGTAGTTAACCTTTTTAAAAATTCGCTTAGGTTTAGTTTTTGGAATATCATTAATGTTAAGAAGGACCACTTTATGATCAGTGATGAATGTGTTAAGAACAAGGCATGTGCCTGTGCAGTTAGATTTAATAAAAATATGATCAAGGCAGTTCTTGTCCCTAGTAGGTAGTGTGTGTGCAGGTAAAAATCCTAAACCATAAAGAAGATCAAGATATGTTGGACTATTAGAATCATTGTTTCTAGGTTTAATATCTATATTAATGTCTCCGACTATAAATACATTTTTGTAACAATTGAGTTTATTTATCACTTGTTCCAAAGAATTAAGAAAGTTATTAATTACTCTTACTGAGGGTGATCTATAGATTGAAATTATAGCAGAGTCTTTATATTTAATCAATAGGCAAGTCGCGTCGCTAAAAACTGGTTCCTCTATAGTACATTCCACATGATCACTTACATAGGTTACTATACCGTCATTTTGATTTTTTGAGTTTGTAGTGAAGAAAATCTTATAGTTAGGCATGCTCGGGGGTGTTTTGTGGGATTCTAACCAGCACTCAGTCAGAATAATAAATTGAGGTTCCAATTTACACCTACATAATAGTAGTTGAAACTGATCTAGATTTTTATAAATACTTCGTATATAATAATAAGCTTGCATAAAAAGCGTTTTATTGCTGGAATAATTTTGGATGTTAGATTTTAACTCAAGTTTCAGTTTTTAATTAAAAACTTCAATGTAGAAAATGATTAAAATTCTTTTAGAATATTTAACTTCAACTTTTTCTGATCATGGGCTAATTGAAAGGTTTCGTTTAGTTTTTACTTCGTACAACGAGATATCTATCCATGCACTTGCAACGTATTAACAGTTCTATGTAGTAATATTAAACTACCGACATTTTAGTTTTTAAAATTACTTTTTAGGTATTTTTTAAGTCTTCGCATTTTATAAAGTACGCTTAGCCCAAAATTGTTTAACATTATGTATTGTTTTCATTATGTAGTAAATTCATTCTTTTGAGAATTAAAGTACACTTGTGGTAATTACTTATGGTAGGTCTCTCGTATGCGGGAGGCCGTCTGGGTAGGTACCATAGCTTTGCCAGTTCTTCTGCTGCCAAGCAGTTGTGAGCAAGAATTGCTGTGTTCCAGTTTGAAGGGCATTGTAGCCAGTAACATTACTGGGTGAGACTTAATATCTGATGTCTCGTGGTGATGAGCGCAATGCAGTGCTACGAAGTACTATTTATGGTATTAAAAGTTCATGTTCATGGGTGGCATTGCAATTGTTATGGGCAGGCGTGACGCTTACCATCAGGCGAACGACATGCTCGTCTCATCACTCAGTTCCATAAAAAAAACTATGAGATATGTTTGTCTCATTGATCATCAGTTGTATAAAAAGATTTTTGTCGTGTTTTCGAATATGAAATGTCAATATTTCGGCGCTGTTGCCCTCCATTACAACAGTAACTCGGTAAAAAAACACAACTCGATTAACTTGGCACAAGTACTCGCAAACTCTTTCACTACTTTTTAACCGAACCACTCCTGACTTTCGACAGTTTGAACTCGTCCGCCGATCCCGGTTCAAACTAAGATAGTTAGATGAAATCTTTTGTCATAGTGAATTGGGGCCCAGTATAACGTTAGTTGAATTAACCACTATAAATTGTAGCCAGCGAAATTAATGCGCATATAAGACTTAATTATGTCAAGTCTCAGAGTAACGAGCGCAATGGAGCGCTACGCAGTACTTTTGAAGGTTTTAAATGTTCTGGGTAGCACTGCAATTGTTATGGGCAAGCGTGGTGATTACCATCAGGCGAACGACATCTAAGTTTCGTTGCCCATTTCCATAAAAAAAATGAATGAGCAAACCACTAAATATTCTTGATTCTTGTTGATTTCCTACAACTATTCTGTGCATCGCGAGCAGAACACATTCCCAAGCGCAAAACAATTCAAAATACATAAATGCGCGAATTCCTCGTCTAACTGCAGTTGTTAATACCACCGGCTTGTAATCAAATAAAACAACACGAAGCTGCAATTTGAACTGCACCTTACTGTTTCATGTTATTGAATGTTTCGGAAACTATGTACGGATATTAAATTAACAAACTAGGCGATACTTTCACGTTAAAAATTAAGCTCAAAGTTTAAAAGTGAAATGGGAGCAGGTGAGATGTGTTGCGAAAGTGTTTTTGCTTTTATACAGTAATGTCTACGGCAAAATTAGTTTTAGCAACAGAATTTTCAGTTAAGGTTTGGAAACTATCGTGAGTCATATCTTCATTATAAATACAAACGGCTACACTCAAGTTATAATTGTGTCGGAATAATTACGACCAGACGTCAGATATCAAGACTGAAAATTCTACCGGTTCGGATAACTCCGACCAGGTTTCGGACAATTAGGATATCCTTCTTCCGGGAGTTTACCTACGCTTTGGATTCGCGGCGCACACTTGACAGACTTTTGAGTCTGCGCCGCGAATCCAAAGCGTATCCGAAACCTGGTTGGAGTTATCCGAACAGGTAGAATTTTCAGTTTTGATATCTGACGCAACACTATCCTAACCTTATCATTTCCTATTTTTTTTCGTGTGGCCAACAGAAAAAATTAGGCCTTCTATGATGCCGACAGCAGTGTCGGCATCATAGAAGGCCTAATTTTTTCTTTTACTAATACTATGACTATGGGACATCTCATTCGCACTTCTAGTTTGTTAGTTCTTACGTAAGTAATAGTTAGTATTCTTTGGTTCTTGTCTGTATACTATTATAAAACTGACGGAGCCAATTCCGTACATTGAAGGTATTTTTGAAAAACCAACAGGGATCGACTATTTAGATGATACTGAACACGAGTCTACTGTTTTTAGAATTTTCGTCTGTTTTTTTTTTACGCTTAATAGATCTATGTTTGGCCACTACCTCGCCTGATGTGAAGCGATGATGTGGCCTAAGATAGAGCACATAGATCTAGAGAGAGACGGCAGTTGAGCGGATGCTCAGACCCGTCTCCCCGATGGTTCACCGAACATCATCCCGAAACACGACTAGGTCGCTTGACGGCATGGTTTTGTTCGGTGGGTGGTATTACAACCACGGCCAGAGCCTACCACTCCAAAGATACTGAAATGAAAAGTGCCGAACTATTTTAATGTGGTTTCCAGAGTTTGGTAGCATTAGTTTCAACTCAGATTGGGTATATTGCATCAAAATCGGTTGGGTGACTGCAAAGATACACCTTGGCCTCTTTGTAGTACGCTCTCATATACTGGGAAGGTTAAATGGTAAAATGGTTTTGTATTGAAGACGAGCTATTGGGCTTCCTCTGTCGTCTACGCAGATGAAGTCGCGGGAAAAAGCCAGTTATGTATATAACAGGAATCATATAATTAGGTACAGCTATATACTTACACCAATGACTTATAGTTAAGTGCAGTTTTTGCACGCTTGCTCTAAAAACGGTGAAGGAAAATATCGTGACGAAACCCGCTTACGCGCTTTGGAGTGGTAGGCTCTGGCCGTGGTTGTAATACCACCTACCGAACAAAGCCTAACCGTCAAGCGACCTTGTCGTGTTTCGGGATGATGTTCGGTGAACCATCGGGGTCTGAACAGCCGCTCAACTGCCGTCTCTCTCTAGATCTATGTGCTCCATCTTAGGCCACATCATTGTTTCACATCAGGCGAGATAGTGGCCAAACATAGATCTAATAAATATAAAAAAAAACCATTCGTACAAACTTTCGCGTTTATAATATTAATAGGATTTAGACCTTTTTATATATAACATTTTCATATAAATACCAGCTGCGTGCCGCGGTTTCACTCGCGGATGAAAAGTGTGCTATTCCAGGATCTACCTATATTATCACGATACCAAATTTCATCAAAATCCGTTCAGCCGTTGCGGCGTAAAGAAGGAACAAACACACTTAGATACTAACATACTAACTTTCGCTTTTATAAAATTAGTGTGATGTATCTGAGTTGAAATTGAATTGAAAACATAAATTTTGTAAAAATCGCGTTCAACATTGATGCAGTTCGATTGAAAGTACTAACTAGAGGCGGAACAACTTCAACTCAGAGTCCGATTGCGCCTCTTCAAAGGATTAATAAAATCACCGTCCAGCGGAGTCCGGCACTACCGAATGTGCGCATACTCTATGCGTTCCAGGATTTAACACTTGCTTAAGCCCATTGGCGTAGCTAGAACGGGAAATGAAGTCGGGGACTGGAGCACTAAAGAGAGAAGCTTTTATTATTTGTAGTGGTAAGGCTCGTCTGCAAAAGTTCGCATTGGGAACTACACTTTTGTCAGTTACTCAATCGACAGGCAGTAGTGCGCAAACATTTCGGTCAAACGGTTTTTATAAATATAATTATATAGCTAAATAACAAGACGAGCTTTTCGTTTGCCTAATGGTAAGCAACACGCCTGCCCATAACAGTAACAGCACCACCCACAACTTAGTCTTGCAAAATCCTGCGCGGCGCTGCACTGCGCTCGTCACCCTAAGACAATTTGCTGTTAGGTCTTATAATGCCCAGTAATTTCGCTGGCTACAATGCCCTTCAAACCGGAACACAGTAATGCTTGCGCACTACTGTTTGGCGGCAGAATTACTGGCAAAGTGGTGGTACCCACCCAGACGGCCTCTCGCATACGAAAAACCTACCTACTGTGTTCCGCTTTGAACTGTTTTAAGCCATATTCCTGGTCGTCTCAAGGCGGCGAGCGCAGTTCAGTGCCACTCAAGATTTTGCAAAACAAATTTCTCTACTGGCAAGGCAGGCGTGTTGCTTACTATCAGGTGAACGTAATATTCGTCTCGTCACTCAAATCCATAAAAAAGTTGGATTATGTCCAAACAATTATGAGATTCTAATTAACTGAAGATCATGATTACAACTCCCACATGATTCGCTCGAACGTTTATGTTTGTGTAATCCTAAATGGATGCCTACACCTCGCTCAATTTAATTATACAAGATGCAACACTCACGGAAATGCAGAAATTAAATACCGCGTTTCATGCATAAAAGTACGTTTTAACGTCGACGCTTGCATGAAAGGCTGTGATGCATGAAACTACTTCATCTGAGGGTCCCGTGCCATTAAATATTTGCTGCGGAATTTCAGCTTAGAATTTTGCGTTGGCATTCTGGATTAGGGATGGAAAAATCCGGCGAGGTTGGAATGGACGATCTGCTTTGCCAGTTTATTAAGTTACTTTTTTGTAGATGCATACGATGGGAGTGTCATGATCATGTCTGATCAAACTTCTTTTTAATAAATAAAGATTAAAAAAAAAGTTACTTTTGGAGTAGATTCTGTAACACAGTTTTAGAAAGTTGCTGTTTTATAATCCTAGGATTAGGGATGGAAATATCTGGCGACGTTGGAATGGACGATCTGCTTTGCCTGTTGATTAAGTTACTTTTGGAGTAGATTCTGTAACACAGTTTTAGAAAGCTGCTGTTTTATAATCTTATTGCAGACGGATTCAGCTGTTGCATTTACGTTTAATTATTAATCTTGACTTATAACTTTGGACATATAGTTAAGTAAACGTACATGCTTTTTAAAATATTGTACACTAGATGCGCCCCGCGTTTTCCTGGAATAAAAAGTAGCCTATGTGCTATTCCAAGTGCTAAAGTACATACCAAATTTCATCAAAATCGGTTCAGTAGTTTTTGCGTGAAAGAGTAACACGTACATACATTCTTACAAACATTCACGTTTATAATATTAATAGGAAGTAGGACATTAGAAGAATTGCATGTAAGAGTATTTTTTCAAAGGTTTTAGATTTCTTTTTTTTGTCAAAACAAAATATATTACCTAGTAAAAACTATTTTGAGTCAATGTCAGTCAGTAGCCATACCATGGCATATCATACCATGGCTGACTAGCCATGGTATCAGAACTATTTATTGTTAAAGACTTCAATTACAAGAATAAAACCCATCGATGAAACCGTTGACGAGATTTCACTGATATGATCGTTTGTCAGCTTTTTCATACCTACACTTATAAACTTCATACCTTTTTTTATGAAACTGAGTGATGAGACGAGCAAGTCATTTGCCTAATGGTAAACGCCACGCCCGTCCATAACAATTGCAGTGCCACCCAGAACTTTTAATACCATAAACCTTACCTTCATCTAAAGTTTTGACGATATTAATATACAGTTTGAATTTTAAAATGTTTAATAAGCCTATGCTATGGTTGGACATTTTCTATTCTCGATATTTTAAACTGCAAGAACAACGTGACTGGTTCGATATAGTATAATAGGCTATGGTTGGACATTTCCTATTCTCGATATTTTAAACTGCAAGACCAACGTGACTGGTTCGATATAGTATAATAGGCTATGGTTGGACATTTTCTATTCTCGATATTTTAAACTGCAAGACCAACGTGACTGGTTCGATATAGTATAATAGGCTATGGTTGGACATTTCCTATTCTCGATATTTTAAACTGCAAGACCAACGTGACTGGTTCAATATAGTATAATAGGCTATGGTTGGACATTTTCTATTCTCGATATTTTAAACTGCAAGACCAACGTGACTGGTTCGATATAGTATAATAGGCTATGGTTGGACATTTTCTATTCTCGATATTTTAAACTGCAAGACCAACGTGACTGGTTCGATATAGTATCATAGGCTATGGTTGGACATTTTCTATTCTCGATATTTTAAACTGCAAGACCAACGTGACTGGTTCGATATAGTATCATAGGCTATGGTTGGACATTTTCTATTCTCGATATTTTAAACTGCAAGACCAACGTGACTGGTTCGATATACATAGTATCATAGGCTATGGTTGGACATTTTCTATTCTCGATATTTTAAACTGCAAGACCAACGTGACTGGTTCGATATAGTATCATAGGCTATGGTTGGACATTTTCTATTCTCGATATTTTAAACTGCAAGACCAACGTGACTGGTTCGATATAGTATAATAGGCTATGGTTGGACATTTTCTATTCTCGATTTTTTAAACTGCAAGACCAACGTGACTGGTTCGATACATATAAATTTTATTTTAATTGGCAAATGTAGTGATACATTTCTAAATTACTAATGTTAAAATACATCTAGACACCACTGAAACGCTTTCGCAAATTCAGTTGATTCTGTTGCTGGTTAGTTGCCTGATCAATGTCATCCCTTAACTTATGCTAAGGTATTGTCACTCAGATACATAAGTATCTGAGTGGCAATACGCCAGTCCATAACAATAATAGCACCACCCAGAACTTTGTTTTGCAAAATCCTGCGCGACGCTGCACTGCGCTCGCCACCCTGAGACAATTAGCTGTTGAGTCTCATAATGCCCAGTAATTTCGCTGGCTACAATGCCCTTCAAACCGGAACACAGTAATGCTTGCCCACTACTGCTTGGCGGCTGAATAACTGGCAAAGCGGTGGTACCTACCCAGACGGCCTCTTGCATACGAGAAACCTACCACCAGCAACCACCCAACCTAAACTGCTCATTATTATCCGGTCAAAAGGAGACACTAGACGTCTCTATTCTGTATATTTTGGACTGCACGGTCACCGTGACTGGTTACAATAATTAAAATCGTTGATGAGTTGGGGTGGCGAGATTGCACTGATTCGATCGCTGGTGAACTGGGTTAACTTGATGAAGCTAGCACATTTTTGAATAATATTTTAGTTAGTACCTTAGATTATAGGACTAGTCATCACGCAGTGGTTACTTAAACACGGGTCTCGATGCCGAGAATGGTCCCGAAAGCGTTGGCGGCATTATTTAGACGTATTCATTAAAGACTAGTCTATGAACAAAATGGAAAGAGATCAGAAGGAGATAGGGAAAAAGATTTTCCGTAAAGTCCAGTGGCGTATCCCACTTGATACGCGAATATTAAGTAACAAATATCCACATTTTCAATTAACTATATCTTTGTCTAAGGATCGTAAAAGTAGATAAGAAGGTATTCAATCCAAATTATTACCACTATTCGTACTTATATATATATATATAAGTACGAATAAAATACGTAAAAATAATATATTGTATGACAGGTAAATAAAGAGATAATTAGTAAAGAAAGGAATGCTAAAGTTATAGCAACATATTTAAAAACACACCGATCAACCTCAAATGTTTCGGTAAAAACCGGTTTCAACCGAAATAAACCGGTTCAGTAATTAGCTGCACTCTAGAGCTCGGCGAGACCACTCGGAGTTTTATAAAATGTTTTCCGTTGAGTAGCTCGCAGTGGAATATAGGTTACTCCATTTAGCCATGGCCTGTTTGTTATGAGAAATGCTTTTACTGTCGTTTTTGTTGAAATGGTGTGTATGTTCCAATGTTCAGCTTTTAAACTCGATTTTGACAATACACAAGTAAACGTTTTATCAAACAAAAAACCGACTTCAATGTATCTTCGAAGTCCAAGGTCAAATATCGATGAAATTTATATGGGACCATTTCGTTGCTAAACTGAACCCAACGCAAAAAATGTTTTCCAAATCGGTTCATGAATGACGGAGATCTGAGGAAACGAACATAAAAAAATACAATCGAATAGAGAACCTTCTCCTTTTTTGAAGGCGGTTAAAAAGTATACAATTTTGACATACTCTGTGATGTACTGACAGCCTCTGTGGTGAACTGGCAGCTTCTGTAGTGTACTGACAGCCTCTGTGGTTTAAATTGGCAGGGCAGGTTGGCGACAACAACTGTGGTGGGCAGGTTGGCTCGAATATCTAACACCACCGAGATTACGGATTCGATTCTGGGACACACAATACTTAGAAACGTTTTTCTTTGTGCACAGAAAAACATATCTAAGTATTGTGGGTCCTCTTAGTTCCTGGTTCCGTAGATACAGTGAATCCTAGTTAAAGGCCAGGATATTTGTATGAGAAAACCAACATAATATTACTATGTATTAAAACCTTCCTCAATTTTCTTATGTAAATTATGAAACCGAATTAAAATACATCAAGTATTAAACGAATAAATAAATAGAGGTAGTTATACTATTTAGAGATTAGATATATACCTCCTTCACATTGCTAGGCATTGAGAAACGTGGCCAAACTTTTCTAGAGCCTCTACGTCAGCAAAGTTAATTCGTTTAAAACATGGCTATAGAATAGATGCTCGCTCTTCGAATTATATTGATCTGTAGGAACTTATATTGAGCTAGCTTCACGCCGTGGTTTCACCCGAGGTTCCCAGAATAATAAGTAGCCTATGTCCTTTTCCAGGACCTACATACAGTATTTCATCAAAATCCGTTCAGTAGTTTTTGCGAGTAAAAAGCATCCACCCATTCATCCTCACAAACTTTCGCATTTATAATATTAATAGAGTAGAATAACGGGTATTGCTTGAATTATCTAATGACCTGTGAGTTGGCTGACCCATAAATTTTATTTAACATAATATATAGGTAGATAGATATATAGATGTCATCAGAAAATAAACAGATATTAAGGTATAATTTGTGTGATAGTGGGCCACATCGCGGCACAATCTCGAGAAGAAAAAATATCCGCACTTTTGCCAAATAATTTTGGTGATCTGGTAATTATGCGTAATGCAAACAGAATGGTGTACATTATTGTAGCGAAAGGGCTTCATAGCAGGATCTCGTCTGGTTCAAAGTACCACGGCAATGTCATTAATTCTGCCGTCGAGTATTGTGCGTATTACTACTGTGTTTGATATAAAAGATACGCAATTACTGAATTGAAAACTGTTTTTTCAATCAATGTTTTTTCTAATATAATGTTTGTTTAAAATTTTGTTGAAGGGCTTTGTAGTCAGCAAAACTACTGGCATTATGATACTTAATAGCTAATTGTCTCAGGGTGACGAGCACAGTGCAGCGCCGCGCAGGATTTTTCAAAAGAAAGTTCTGGGTAGTGCTGATGCTAAATATTTAATAAAACTGCTAGGGCTCACGTAGTTTGTCGAATTTGTCGACCTAGGTTTCAAGCATGTCCGATGCTCTTCATCAGGGGCGAGGGGGGCTAATTCGACAAACTACGTGAGTCCTAGCCGTTTTATTAAATATTTATAATGAATCAAACTCACGAAAACGTTCATACTAAAAGTGCTGATGCTTTTATGGGCAGGCGTGTTCCTTACCATCAGGCAAACAACTAGCTCGTCTTGTCATTCAGTTATGTAAAAAAAACACAGCAAGGTGACAGAGCAGTCGCACAAACGCACACTGGGTATTTTAGATTCGAACTGTACAATGCTGAGCATGACTTTTCTATACTATTCTAAGATCATGTAAATGTTCTGTACACCGTCAAAACCGTCAAAACGACAGACGAACAGACAGACAGACAGACAGACGGACGGACAGCGGAGTCTTAATAATAGGGTCCCGTTTTACCCTTTGGGTACGGAACCCTAAAAAACGATGGTTATGAAGGGCTGATGATGATAAGTGATGTAGATTTGAATGGAATGGCTATTGTTAGTGAGACACTTACATTGTAAGGAGCATAATCCATTACTAGATCGGAAGAACAGCAACAGAATAGTTCGATTTCCTCCGCTATTTTTCAAATATTTTCATTTCCCTTGAGTTCTACCTCAGATTATAGTTCAGGTGAAGTCAGTGTGTATTATTACCGGATGTATATACGTAAAAATATCGTTAAATTTTATAGTTTTGCCAGCAATGCAATAACTGTTCTGGTGGAATTCTGTTTTGTTATTTCACATGTTCAGGTGAAAATTGTTATTGGTAGTAAGTAATGTTACGATTGCCCTATACGTAGGAATGCAAATCGAAATGGTATATAATTTTTGTAGTAGTTTTGCGAAGCTGATGGTAGGCACCGGTATGCGCCCGATCGGCAGCTTTCCTCTGTTACGATTCATGGATTTCAATGTAGGTATATATGTCGTAGTAAGATAGATGAAGACGTAATATAGTTATATCCCTAGGGATATAATTATATACCGTAACATGGTTATACGAAAGCGATTCATTACTATCTCACTAGGAATATAGTTATAAAACCGTCCAAGTTTAGTGACATACTTATATTACTAGATTAAGTTTAGTGAAATAGCTTTCGGAGTGTGCGGCGCAGTCTTTTTTTAACACTCAAACGTATAAGGGGTAGCCCTCGGTAGGTTAGGGTGCGGCGGGGGTGGCCCTTGGGCCACCCCAATGCCGCGAATATGTAATATTCATAAAATAGGTATTCATTATGAAATTCTTTAATGTATTGTAACTAACTGCAGGATATATAAAGTTGATTTTTAATAAAGATAAAACCAATATAATATTGTTTTATTTAATTATATATGGTAGATTTCTATTTCACTAAGCTTAATCAAGTAATATATTTATAACACTGAACTTAATCTAGTAATATAATTATATCACTAAACTTGGACGGTTTTATAACTATATTCCTAGTGAGATAGTAATGAATCGCTTTCGTATAGCTATGCTACGGTATATAATTATATCCCTAGGGATATAACTATATTACGGCTTCATCTATCTTACTGCGACATATATACACATACGCGATTGACGTAAATATCGCAATATTGCTGATCTAGGGGTGAACCCCCAACACCTAATGAAATCGCTGTCAGCAATATACCTCCCTATATAAAATAGTATTTTTTAGAATTCAGGGCTTTTTTTCTTAATCGCTCTTGAGCCAACTGACTACGAACCTGTTCCTCGCCTTGACGGTCAGCCTGGAATAAGCAGTCAGGTAGAATCGCTGCCAAATCTATATATTTTATACTGTAAAGTGCGGGAAGTAGTCCCTATTCGTGTGTGTTAATTGTTAATAATAATAATTAATGTGTGTGTGCGTGCCTAAAAGTTGTATTTTAACACCAAGAGGTGCCACGCAATAGTACATAACCGTACAAAACATACTTCGCGTACCGTACGCGAGGCACTGTTATACCGGCTTTGGAAAAGTAAAAAGTTACCGAACAATGGACAGCCATGCAGACACGCGCCGGATAATCAGGATACCGTGGATGTTAGTTGGTGGCATACTTTACAGTCAAATAATTCAACACTATTCAGCTTTACAGCTTTAAAAAAAAATGTATCAATATTATTTCTACTCTATAATTTAATGATGACGTAAGAAGTCGATAAAATTTTGAATTACTGTATAAAATTGACGACGTCAGGGAGTCCTACCTCATCATCATCAGCCCATCACGTTCCCACTGCTGGGACACGGGTCTTCTCTCATAGAGAGAGAATGGGCCATAATCCACCACGCTGGCCCGTGCGGGTTGGTGGATAACAAATGTCCTTGAATTTTTGTGATCAATTCGTGGACATGCCGGTTTCCTCACGATGTTTTCCTTCACCGTTTTTGGAGCGAGCGTTAAATCCGCACATAACTTAATAAAGTCAGTGGTGCGAGGCCAGCGGGATTCGAACTCGGGTGCGTCGGATTGAAAGCCGCACGAGGTCCTAGTGAGCCACACTCGCTCTATGAGCCACACTCGCTCTGTGAGCCACACTCGCTCTGTGAGCGACACTCGCTCTAGTCCTACCTACTAACCTTATTTAAAATAAACCTTCAAAAACGAACTCAAACAAATTCACCTCTCTGTTTTCACTAAAAGAAGCTTCCTATAAAACGCCTGTTCTATGTAGCTCTCGCCCAACAATATTTAAATAACAGTACATGCAAGCTAAAAAATCACACAGGCAATTTCCGCCTTTGACCGATTTTTTCCGGCATCGAAACCGGGGTGTTTGCCGATGCCATTGTACCTTTCCGAACGGTACTCGTTTGCACTGCCGAGACGGCAAAAAGGGTAACACAATACAATACAGATATCGAGGAAATATTGAGCCGAAGTGTGTAGCGTAACTCTTTTAAAGATTTGGGGATGGAAAAGTTGAAGGTACGAAAAGAATATGAACCTACTATTTTTACCTTTTATTTATGATGTTTGTAAAAAATGTTCACAGTACCTACCTACTAATAAAGTTTGTTAGTTAAATCTCGCGGCACTGCACTGCTCTCGTGACCCTGAGATAGCAGTCAAGTCTTATAATGCCCATTAGTTTCGCTTAAATTGGTGCCCGAACCAGAACCCAAAATTATTTGCTCACTACCTTGGCGGTTGAATATTTGGCAAAGCTGTAGTACTTCCCAAAGGGGACTTTTACAGAAAAGGCCTACAAATTATAAGCTATGCTTAAGCCGTGCCTGCTGCGACACCTAACATGCCGCCAGATGGTTAATCTAACAAAAAGTGGGCTTGGTCTTACTGTTAGGCCTAACAAAAACAGGTAAAAAAAAATAAAAAAATGGTAAAAAATTGGTCTATTGGGTATTGTTAAAATAATGTTTTGTTAAAAATTTGGTGCAGCAGACACGGCTTTAGGAATAGTAGTTTTGTTTTAAAGGCCCATATTGACACACGAAAAGCTTTGAGCTCAGTTCCACTAAAAACATATGATAAAAACCACTTTTCACTGACAAATGCGCGAAACGTACCTCCTCTCAAAATAAGTGGTAAAATGCACTACACAAATTCCTCATTTCTAGTTAAAGTACTTAAGTAAACATTCACCAAAGAGGTCCTGTTTTAAGTCCACTCCAGAGTGTTTAAGACCACTTAACCGAATATTTTAACTTTACAAAGGCGGGCAAAGACACCAATGCACCTAAAACGCGTCTCCGATGTCAAAGGGGTATTGAAAACTTGGGGTTTAGTAAAGTTCTGAAATGTTTAGTATGTTTGAAGTAGTGGAAAGGTAAGTTAAGCCAAAGTATTTCAAGATAAAATACTTAGGTACTTATTAAAGACTAACTGCTGTTAACTTTACAAAACTTCAATGCCGCACATCTTTTGATTGAGAAAGCCGACTGCGATGAAATAATGACTTGATAGTATCCTAAGCTCAGTTCTATTATTCCTCGACATATCTACCTTTAGACAGAGCTTTCATCGATTAGATGCACAAGCGTTCATATAGGAAACCAACGGTGTTCGGTGAACCATCGGGAAAAAAAAAACAATTTGCGGAGATTTTGAGTTCCATTAAACGATTATTTCGTCTGTTCGTCTAACGGACGATCCAATCCTTCCTTAATTTCTTATAAACCAGGCTTAATATTAATTTCTTATATTTTTAATATACACGTATACTCAATAATAAATATGGTAATGAGTTTAATATTGTATATAAGAAAAGGTAATTAACGTATTAATTAAGTAAATAATAAATAATATTAAATAAAGAAAGCCCCAACAACGACCCTCCTAATACGACACGTGTTTCGCCGTCTGCACGTGGCATCATCAGGTGTCGACTCGCCGAACGCTGAAACGAGAGAACTCTCGTTTTAGCGTAAAAAAAACCGGAGGGTAACTTATATATATATATTTTAATTTTAATTCATTTTACATTTGCAGTCAACCCCATACATATTATATTAACAATAACCTACATAATATTCAGCGGAATTACACTACACATGTATGTATTTTCATTGCGTTTCAGTTTTTGAGATGAATTGCAACGTTACGCCTGATTCCATTGCATAAACTAGGTTATTGTCAGCCGTGGCCGTCTCATTTCTTCAGTGTTATGGCCTATCTCTTCCACTCTTCGCCAGAAAGAGTCCTTTCAGTCCAGTCATTACCGTAGGAGTTGAAGTCGTCCCGTCATCTCTTTTTGGGCCTGCCGCGACGTCTTCTTACGTTCTGTGGTCACATGGCCACATGGTCGTGGTCTTGACTTACAGTTCTTCCGACATGCGACAGATGTCTCCAGCTTATGGATTTAATCTATTTATATTCTAACATGAATCTGAATGAACCTGAACGACGTTTAGTGAAGGCGTCACTTTTGGCAGCACGATCCTTTATCCATAGGTGTACGTTGTTACTTATGTAGTAATGGAAACGATTCCAATTTTGATAAGTTCATTACTTTTAGGTACTACATTCTATTTCTCAGTTCTAAACTTGAAATTCATAACACAAAATCCAATGCAATAAAGCTGGGACAAAAACGCTTAAACAAATCTAGCTGGTGTATTTCAGTTCCATTAGCTCATTGTAGATACTTGCCACGGTGGCGCAGCGTGTCGAAAAAATAAAACTTTTCAAACGGAAAGAGGAACTAACTTCTAATAGTATGAATGGAGATGGAACTCCGGAACGGTATAATGCAGACAGAAACGAAGCTTATCACAGTTCATTAACACTATTAAAAATGTGTTGTATTTTAGTTTGTAAGCAATAACTTACGCCTCGAAATACTTTAATAATATATGTGAAACGTTTTCATTAGTTGTTTAGTCCAGGAAATGGTACTTTTTTTCATTTTATTGGGTGTCGAGACGAACAGATCGTTCACCTGATGGTAAGCAACACACCTGCCGATAACAGTTGCAGCACCACCCAGAACATTGAAGTCCCCCGCACTGGGCCAACGTGGTCCACCACGTTAAGACCCATACTCTCTGTAGAGAAGGCCCGTGTCCTAGCAACGGGAACATAATGGATGATTGGTTACATTATAATGGCAATCACTGGTTTTCTAAATCCATTTTAATTAATTCAATTAATTTGTTAATTAATTTTTCTATTTCCATTTTTATTAATTTCTATTAATAGTGTCGTTCACAAAATACAAGATAAAAAGGATTATAAGGTTGCTCAAGCAGTGTTTTCGATAATTTAGTTGATTATGGCGTCAGAACGGTATTTCGAAGACGCAGATTTAAACCCCGTTCGGGCAAATAATTTTTATTCATTCTAAATATTTGGAAATGTTACATTTCAATATCTCTTTTCCTATTTCTTTTTGTTACGAATCCTAAGCCCAAAATATGTGGAAAAAATACAAATGCTCGTCACTGAGACACTCGTATACGTTGCAGAGTTTGAGTTAGTTCAGCCGGTTTATTTGAGCATTGTGCGAAATATCTGCAAAACTTACGCGAGGACCCTTCAAGATTTTGTTTGTTTATTTGTATAAGTTTATCTTCAGAATAATATATTGGACTGTATCCATCAATAATATCCACTGAGGAATATGAATGTTATTTGGGGTTGAATTGGGTTTGTTTATTTTGAAGGATTTCTTTGGGTAATATTACAATGCACATGTGGTTAAGATGGGTTTTGATGGTTGGTCAAACCGCACTTTTGAGTCAAACTTTTGGCTTTGATGCTTGCATTAGTTATTGCAATCGTCTACGTCTGCTTTACAGAACATTCGGCGGATATTTTTTTTCCTGTTTAGTTCATAAAGATGTGTAGATCCATGGATACATTTTCCGCCTCTGCGATCCACATGTGAATCTATTTTTTTTTTCCTCTTTGGTCCACTTGTGGATCCATGGAATCATTTTACGCCTCCTTGATCTTCACGTGGATCCAAGAATAAACGGAGGCAAAATGTGCGTGGAAAGCAAATCATTAAATGGATTAGCTATTACATAGACTGTCTCAAGGTAATGGGTGCAGTTCAGTACCAATCGAGACTTTGTAAGACAAAGTTTTGAAGGCTACTGTTGTAACTGGTAAGGACAGGCTTACTATCAGGTGAAAGACTGCTCGTCTCGTCACTCAGTTATTCAAAAAAAGCGCTTTTGTTCAATTAATGAATGAAATGACAACTGAAACAACAAACCAGTGAATCAAAACTACTGCAGCAGACAATACTAGCCGCACCACAATGGAACTATCAAAGCGGTTCGGAACTTTTGCAAGCTAAGTTTTGAACGGGGAACTATGCTTTGTCATGACGCGTAAGTACAAAGCTTTGAGAATCGAATTCAAAAGGGCGTGCAACACTTTGCTATGGATCCTGGCCTGCCTATGTTGTCCACTTATTTGAAAAAATTTGAACATCGCAGCCACTGATAAAACCTTAATATTTTACTATGAAAATTAACGTGGTTTGGACATATTATTAATAATAATTTACGGGTGACACTCACGTTTAAATTGGAGTAATCTAACTATAGTTTCAACCACATCCAGTGATCTTTTTCAAGGCGAGTGCGGAACGCTCGCGAACGCGTCGCGCCTCACACTGCGGGCTGCGGGCTGCTGCAGATGTGGTTAAAACTATAGTTAGATTACTCTAATTTAAACGTGACTGTCACCCGTAAATTATTGTTAATAAACCTTAATATTTTAATAGGAGTCGTCAATACAAAAAAAAACTGCGATAGTTAAGATTTTAATAATTACACGTTTTCCAGACATTGGAGGCTAAAAGTTCTAGACAGTGACATGTGTTAACATGACTTGAGCTTATTCATTAACTCTCGATGAGTGGTTGCAATCTGCGATTTTTTCAAAAAGATGGCTTGATTATGAAAGAAATGTGGGATGCCCTTTTAAACACTTTCCCGCTCAATTCCGCAGCTTCATTAATCGTAAACGTTTTATAACTCTAAACAGTAAATAACTTTAGAAGAACATAACAATTAAATTGACAAGACCCTTTACATCTTTCGTAAACAGAAATTAAGCGCCGCTTTAATCGTTCCTTAGAAGTGTTGTGTTCCGTCACAATCGAGAGTATTATGTTGACAAACAAATAATTATTTATGTATGACTATATCAAAGTACAAATCTTTGCTTCTTTGTACAAATACTTTATAAAACAAGTATCTCAACTTCTATGTTTATGAAGTACTAGCTCGTGGGTTCTCGTCATATTGCGATCCCTCAGGAACCATGTGTTAAATTGGAATAAAAATATATACATATAAGGAATAATTCCTTCTCCAGACTAAGCTGTCTCCTTGCTAAATTTTATCAAAATTGATTCAACCGTTTCATTGTGAGAAGGGTTACCTTTTCACGACTAAATAACTGAACCAATCGTAACAAATGGATTTACTTTCGTATATACACATATATAATATGTTACTAGCTGACCCGGCAAACGTTGTTTTGCCATATAAATTAAAAAAAAATGTTAAGGGTGAACAACCCTTATCACTTAGGGGTATGAAAAATATATAGTAGCCGATTCTCAGACCTACTGAATATGCATATAAAATTTGGTAAAAATCAGTAAAACCGTTTCGGAGGAGTAAGGTAACTAACATTGTGACACGAGAATTTTATATATATGTTTAGTGTGAATCATTAACATCATCAACCACAACCATTCAAATCCCATTATTGGGTATAGCTCTCTAATATCATGTTATTCAACTAGGCTCTGTGCAATTCGTTTGTTCGACCCGCGATTTTTGTGATATCGTCGTTCGTATATTTTTATGACACACATAAAAATATATAAAAAAAAAGTTTTTATTCCCAAATATACTAATTTTAAAATGTTGCTTACAAGTAACAACTATTATAATTATTACTATTTGCGAACTTATATGCATTAAAATAACATAAAAGTACTCTTCTGATTATAGATATCGGGTCTTTTTTCTTCTTAAACACACACAAGGCTTCTTTTAGTCACAAAGAGCCACAATTTAAATTTTGGTAATTCTGGCTGGGATTCCTTCAAAAAGGGTGACATCGCGTGGCGCAGACTCTATAAATTTATCACTCAACTCACACACTAAGTTCTATAAGCTGAAAGCTTTGCTGTTCTAGTTTATCACTTATCTTGATTGAGGATTCGGCTCAAGAAACTGGCGTCTGTTATAGCGGAACATGACAGGATTTGTACGTAGGCTTATTAATGTAGACAAAGTAGTTGGTTCAATAGTATATGCCCCACGTTGGGCGCCAATGTAACATCCTTGGCGCCCAACGAGGGGCAAACATATTCTAAGCAGTCATTTCGCAATAAGTCTTTGACTTTTTTAAACACCTGAAGTTTGAACAAGCTTTCTACTTTAAATGCCACATAGAAAATATATTCAAGCAAGACGTTATTTGTTTATCTTTACCGCGGCTTATAAGAATAGAATTCCGTCCTGAGTCACACACTAAAGTATATGATAATTGTATATTTATAATCTTGAAATAGAGGTTTTGTGGGACTTTAGACTTAGGTTTTTGTAGTTGATCTACTACATTCCTCAATATATGATGTCAAGCTAGAGTGCCTTTAAATGAATAATAAACGTCTGATTTTCTTTGAAAGGCTCATCATAATGCCGTTGATTTCGTCGTGGATCCGTTTGGGAGTAATTAATTTTCTTTCATCTTTTCCAGGAGGTCTTCAGGTGGATCCGGTGGAAGCTTGAAGAAAATTTAATGCGAGAAAGAGGTATTTATTTCATTTGGTGTTACGAATTATGTAGCTTAATCTAGGTTCATGTTTGATTGAGGGCAAAATACTTTGAAATGCTCAATGAAACTTAATTAGAGGATTAATTAAACATCTGATCCTTTACGGAATTTCAATTAGGTTTGACATTCAACGAATACAGCTGACGACATTTACTTTGATAATTATGCATCTTTTTATAACTCTGTTTTTATTGTTTCCGCAACTCTGTCTGCGTAGAGTTAGGTTTAAAATTGGTGCTTGGAACTGATCGTTTTTCAGGGATTTTTTTAAGTATCTGAACGACGAGACAACCTGGTCGTTTGTCTGATGGTAAGCAACACGCCAGCCCATAACAATAACAGCTCTACCCAGAACTTTGTTTTGCAAAATGCAGCGCGGCGCTGCACTGCGCTCGTCACCCTGAGACAATTAGCTGTTGAGTGTCATAATGCCCAGAAATTTCGCTGGCTACTACAATGCCCTTCAAGCCGGAACACAGTAATGCTCGCGCACTATGCATACTGCTTTACTATACATTTTGCTTGGGGGCTGAATAACTGGCAAAGCGGTGGTACCCACCCAGACAGCCTCTCGTATACGTGAAACCTCCATCAGTCAATTATCTTATGTTGTAAGTCAGACCATAATTTACTCCTGATAAATATCTCCCAAGTTCGTTCAGTAATTAAACTTGATTAAGTATCAATTATCCAAACATCCATAAAAAATTCATACGTTTTTTCTGGAAATATTTTATAAAAAATATAAATATATTGGTGTATATTAATTACGAACTGTATCTGAACCAAAGTCCCTTAATCCATTTTTATGAGACGAATGTTTCTAAAATGTTTTTTTTAACCTATTGTGCCCATTGCTGGGCAATGGTCTCTCCCATCTCCTTCCAAACATAACTATCTTTAGCTATTTCCATACATCCGGGTCGGTTAGGTGTTGAGATCGCCTTTTCCGAGGCCGGCCACGACGTTTTCGCCTATCTTGAGGCTCCCATTGAGTGACGACTCGTGCCCACCTCTCTGGATGCATGCAAACCACGTGCCCCGCCCAGTCCTAACTTAGCTTGGCACTTTTAAAGTTACAAATCTTAATTTAAAATAAGAGTTAATATTATTAGACTTATGAATACGCCGTCGTCGTTTATTACACAAGTAAAAGCGAGTTTGTATTGTACAGGGTAAACAATTCATTGCTATCCTTTTCACCTTCAAAAGTTTGAAAACTTTTACCAACTGATGTTACCATGCTAAGCTTTGTTAATAAACATTATTTACGCTAAATTTGCTAAATTATTTTGAGCCTTGTGCCCAAGTATTATAAGGTTTAGAAGTGATTTAGTACTTTGTCTTTCTTAGAGGCAAAGTTTTTTATATTAATGAAGCCTTCGTGTTTGCGTTGTAAAAGATAGAAATAGCATGAGGATGAGGATAAAATGTTTTCCGTTGAGTAGCTCGCAGTGGAATATAGGTTACTCCATTTAGCCATGGCCTGTTTGTTATGAGAAATGCTTTTACTGTCGTTTTTGTTGAAATGGTGTGTATGTTCCAATGTTCAGCTTTTAAAATCGATTTTGACAATACACAAGTAAACGTTTTATCAAACAAAAAACCGACTTCAATGTATCTTCGAAGTCCAAGGTCAAATATCGATGAAATTTATATGGGACCATTTCGTTGCTAAACTGAACCCAACGCAAAAAATATTTTCCAAATCGGTTCATGAATGACGGAGATCTGAGGAAACAAACATAAAAAAATACAATCGAATAGAGAACCTTCTCCTTTTTTGAAGGCGGTTAAAAAGTATACAATTTTGACATACTCTGTGATGTACTGACAGCCTCTGTGGTGAACTGGCAGCTTCTGTAGTGTACTGACAGCCTCTGTGGTTTAAATTGGCAGGGCAGGTTGGCGACAACAACTGTGGTGGGCAGGTTGGCTCGAATATCTAACACCACCGAGATTACGGATTCGATTCTGGGACACACAATACTTAGAAACGTTTTTCTTTGTGCACAGAAAAACATATCTAAGTATTGTGGGTCCTCTTAGTTCCTGGTTCCGTAGATACAGTGAATCCTAGTTAAAGGCCAGGATATTTGTATGAGAAAACCAACATAATATTACTATGTATTAAAACCTTCCTCAATTTTCTTATGTAAATTATGAAACCGAATTAAAATACATCAAGTATTAAACGAATAAATAAATAGAGGTAGTTATACTATTTAGAGATTAGATATATACCTCCTTCACATTGCTAGGCATTGAGAAACGTGGCCAAACTTTTCTAGAGCCTCTACGTCAGCAAAGTTAATTCGTTTAAAACATGGCTATAGAATAGATGCTCGCTCTTCGAATTATATTGATCTGTAGGAACTTATATTGAGCTAGCTTCACGCCGTGGTTTCACCCGAGGTTCCCAGAATAATAAGTAGCCTATGTCCTTTTCCAGGACCTACATACAGTATTTCATCAAAATCCGTTCAGTAGTTTTTGCGAGTAAAAAGCATCCACCCATTCATCCTCACAAACTTTCGCATTTATAATATTAATAGAGTAGAATAACGGGTATTGCTTGAATTATCTTATGAACTGTGAGTTGGCTGACCCATAAATTTTATTTAACATAATATATAGGTAGATAGATATATAGATATTTGTTTAGAAACAAAAATCATCAGAAAATAAACAGATATTAAGGTATAATTTGTGTGATAGTGGGCCACATCGCGGCACAACCTCGAGAAGAAAAAATATCCGCACTTTTGCCAAATAATTTTGGTGATCTGGTAATTATGCGTAATGCAAACAGAATGGTGTACATGATTGTAGCGAAAGGGCTTCATAGCAGGATCTCGTCTGGTTCAAAGTACCACGGCAATGTCATTAATTCTGCCGTCGAGTATTGTGCGTATTACTACTGTGTTTGATATAAAAGATACGCAATTACTGAATTGAAAACTGTTTTTTCAATCAATGTTTTTTCAAATATAATGTTTGTTTAAAATTTTGTTGAAGGGCTTTGTAGCCAGCGAAACTACTGGCATTATGATACTTAATAGCTAATTGTCTCAGGGTGACGAGCACAGTGCAGCGCCGCGCAGGATTTTTCAAAAGAAAGTTCTGGGTAGTGCTGATGCTAAATATTTAATAAAACTGCTAGGACTCACGTAGTTTGTCGAATTTGTCGACCTAGGTTTCAAGCATGTCCGATGCTCTTCATCAGGGGCGAGGGGGGCTAATTCGACAAACTACGTGAGTCCTAGCCGTATTATTAAATATTTATAATGAATCAAACTCACGAAAACGTTCATACTAAAAGTGCTGATGCTTTTATGGGCAGGCGTGTTGCTTACCATCAGGCAAACAACTAGCTCGTTTTGTCATTCAGTTATGTAAAAAAAACACAGCAAGGTGACAGAGCAGTCGCACAAACGCACACTGGGTATTTTAGATTCGAACTGTACAATGCTGAGCATGACTTTTCTATACTATTCTAAGATCATGTAAATGTTCTATACACCGTCAAAACCGTCAAAACGACAGACGAACAGACAGACAGACAGACAGACGGACGGACAGCGGAGTCTTAATAATAGGGTCCCGTTTTACCCTTTGGGTACGGAACCCTAAAAAACGATGGTTATGAAGGGCTGATGATGATAAGTGATGTAGATTTGAATGGAATGGCTATTGTTAGTGAGACACTTACATTGTAAGGAGCATAATCCATTACTAGATCGGAAGAACAGCAACAGAATAGTTCGATTTCCTCCGCTATTTTTCAAATATTTTCATTTCCCTTGAGTTCTATCTCAGTATAGTTAAGGTGTATTCAGTGTGTATTATTACCGGATGTATATACGTAAAAATATCGTTAAATTTTATAGTTTTGCCAGCAATGCAATAACTGTTCTGGTGGAATTCTGTTTTGTTATTTCACATGTTCAGGTGAAAATTGTTATTGGTAGTAAGTAATGTTACGGTTGCCCTATACGTAGGAATGCAAATTGAAATGATATATAATATTTGTAGTAGATTTGCGAAGCTGATGGTAGGCACCGGTATGCGCCCGATCGGCAGCTTTCCTCTGTTACGATTCATGGATTTCAATGTAGGTATATATACACATACGCGATTGACGTAAATATCGCAATATTGCTGATCTAGGGGTGAACCCCCAACACCTAATGAAATCGCTGTCAGCAATATACCTCCCTATATAAAATAGTATTTTTTAGAATTCAGGGCTTTTTTTCTTAATCGCTCTTGAGCCAACTGACTACGAACCTGTTCCTTGCCTTGACGGTCAGCCTGGAATAAGCAGTCAGGTAGAATCGCTGCCAAATCTATATATTTTATACTGTAAAGTGCGGGAAGTAGTCCCTATTCGTGTGTGTTAATTGTTAATAATAATAATTAATGTGTGTGTGCGTGCCTATAAGTTGTATTTTAACACCAAGAGGTGCCACGCAATAGTACATAACCGTACAAAACATACTTCGCGTACCGTACGCGAGGCACTGTTATACCGGCTTTGGAAAAGTAAAAAGTTACCGTACAATGGACAGCCATGCAGACACGCGCCGGATAATCAGGATACCGTGGATGTTAGTTGGTGGATTCTTTACAGTCAAATAATTCAACACTACTCAGCTCTACGGCTTTAAAAAAATAAAAAATGTATCAGTATTATTTCTACTCTATAATTTAATGATGACGTAAGAAGTCGATAAAATTTTGAATTACTGTATAAAATTGACGACGTCAGGAAGTCCTACCTCATCATCATCAGCCCATCACGTTCCCACTGCTGGGACACGGGTCTTCTCTCATAGAGAGAGAATGGGCCATAATCCACCACGCTGGCCCAGTGCGGGTTGGTGGATAACAAATGTCCTTGAATTTTTGTGATCAATTCGTGGACATGCCGGTTTCCTCACATGACCTCACATCTCACATCACATGATCTCACATGATCTCACATCACCTCCATGTTTTCCTTCACCGTTTTTGGAGCGAGCGTTAAATCCGCACATAACTTAATAAAGACAGTGGTGCGAGGCCAGCGGGATTCGAACTCGGGTGCGTCGGATTGAAAGCCGCACGAGCTCCTAGTGAGCCACACTCGCTCTATGAGCCACACTCGCTCTGTGAGCCACACTCGCTCTGTGAGCCACACTCGCTCTAGTCCTACCTACTAACCTTATTTAAAATAAACCTTCAAAAACGAACTCAAACAAATTCACCTCTTTGTTTTCACTAAAAGAAGCTTCCTATAAAACGCCTGTTCTATGTAGCTCTCGCCCAACAATATTTAAATAACAGTACATGCAAGCTAAAAAATCACACAGGCAATTTCCGCCTTTGACCGATTTTTTCCGGCATCGAAACCGGGGTGTTTGCCGATGCCATTGTACCTTTCCGAACGGTACTCGTTTGCACTGCCGAGACGGCAAAAAGGGTAACACAATACAATACAGATATCGAGGAAATATTGAGCCGAAGTGTGTAACGTAACTCTTTTAAAGATTTGGGGATGGAAAAGTTGAAGGTACGAAAAGAATATGAACCTACTATTTTTACCTTTTATTTATGATGTTTGTAAAAAATGTTCACAGTACCTACTAATAAAGTTTGTTAGTTAAATCTCGCGGCACTGCACTGCTCTCGTGACCCTGAGATAGCAGTCAAGTCTTATAATGCCCAATAGTTTCGCTTAAATTGGTGCCCGAACCAGAACCCAAAATTATTTGCACACTACTACCTTGGCGGTTGAATATTTGGCAAAGCTGTAGTACTTCCCAAGGGGGACTTTTACAGAAAAGGCCTACAAATTATAAGCTATGCTTAAGCCGTGCCTGCTGCGACACCTAACATGCCGCCAGATGGTTAATCTAACAAAAAGTGGGCTTGGTCTTACTGTTAGGCCTAACAAAAACAGGTAAAAAAAATTAAAAAATTGGTCTGTTTTGTTAAAATAATGTTTTGTTAAAAATTTGGTGCAGCAGACACGGCTTTAGAAATAGTAGTTTTGTTTTAAAGGCCCATATTGACACACGAAAAGCTTTGAGCTCAGTTCCACTAAAAACATATGATAAAAACCACTTTCACTGACAAATGCGCGAAACGTACCTCTTCTCAAAATAAGTGGTAAAATGCACTACACAAATTCCTCATTCCTAGTTAAAGTACTTAACTAAGCATTCACCAAAGAGGTCCTGTTTTAAGTCCACTCCAGAGTGTTTAAGACCACTTAACCGAATATTTTAACTTTACAAAGGCGGGCAAAGACACCAATGCACCTAAAACGCGTCTCCGATGTCAAAGGGGTATTGAAAACTTGGGGTTTAGCAAAGTTCTGAAATGTTTAGTATGTTTGAAGTAGTGGAAAGGTAAGTTAAGCCAAAGTATTTCAAGATAAAATACTTAGGTACTTATTAAAGACTAAGGGCCGGTTTCCGAATTGAGCATTCTAGAAAAACTCTGCTAAGTTTTGCTCAAATAGTTGAGAGAGAGTTAAGTTTTATACGTTTCACTTGATGGAATTAGATTTTCTCAAACCCCACTTAGTTAAGTATATCTCAATTCATTTTTAAAGATGTCAAACAATGTTTTGCGTTCTGTTACACGTACAAAAACCGATAAACACCGATATTGAAGGATTTTTGTCATTATTTTAACGCGATCGTAGAAAATGAAACGCATATCATATGTCAAAACGTCATTTAAGTATGTTGTCAAAATGTCATTTCAGTTTGATTCGAATTTTTCTTTATGTAAAGTTTTGTATTTTATTAATTAGTATTTCTTATTAATAAAATCAGCTACAAAAAATTTAAAAGGACAGACAATTCTCCCAATTTCACAAACGAAGAGGAAGAAACCATCGTATCGTAACAAAGTAAGTATGCACCTAATCCTTCGACGTTTAGCATTTTTGTAATAATTACTTTTGAAATTTACATTTCCCTCATGAAGGGAATTCTCCCTAGGTCTCTTAAGCACAAACTCATGGACATGTGCATTCTTCCCATCCTCACTTACGGTGCGCAAACTGGGTCTTTGACAAATCATCAGAGGTCCGACCTTGAGGTCTGCCAGCGAGCTATGGAGCGCAGTATTCTTGGCGTAAAGCGAACTGACCGTATAAGAAACACCATAATGGGACTGGGCTGGACATGTCTGCCGCATGTCGGATGATCTCTGGGCCAAAACCACTACTCAGTGGACCCCACACGATTGCAAACGACTTCGCGGCAGACCAAAAAGGAGATGGCGCGATGAGCTAGACTCACACCTTAAAGATTGTTCTATCGTGGCAATGGATAGAGATAAATGGAGGGAGGGTAGGGAGGCCTTTGCCCTGCAGTGGGACAAAACAGGCTCCTAATAATAATAACTTATGAAATATATTGTTTTGCCTACAGATTCAAAGGTGTGGTAGACTGCAATATGACGGGAGCATTCTACCTACAAAAGAAAAAAGAAGTCCAAATGGCTATAAGAAAGCAATACTAAGGCGCAACTGGGTCAAGAGATGCAGATATACCTACCTAACCTTAATACCTACCTGTTTAACCTAATTATTGAAATAAAACAACATACTCATTACTATTATAAAACGATTTATTTACGTAGTACCTACATACTCCCATTAAATAACACAGGAAATACATAGGGAGTACTTGCTAATGATTTGCGATATAACTTTCTATATACTAGTGCTAATCTCACAGTATTTTGGGCCTGGGGTAAAGGTTGAACTTCATTTAGGTACTTCAATAAGTACAACGTTTTAGCAATATGATCATCAAAATCAAGGGCCATATTATGTTGTACCACGCATCACCTTTGACACCCTGTCTAATTTTAGCTGCTAATCTCCGGAGAACTCCAAAACATCTCTCTACAGTGTTTCTGGTTGATATCTGGGCTCTAATATTATAGGCTTCTTGTGCTGGAGTAGCAGGATTTAGAAATAGTGTCATGAGATACCTAAGACCATGGGTATTGTTGTCACTAGACATTGTACAAAACAATAAACCCGAAGACCGCGGACACAAAAGCTAGTAGGTTATTCACAAAAAGTTTGTGTATTTTTAATAAAATAAACAAATCACAAGGTTCAGTAAGGTTTGAGTAGCCGAACGCCTTTACTTAAATGTATGTTACTCAATTATGCTTTGAGACTAGTTTGAGCACTGTCAACGAGTTCTGAAACGCAATTATGGCGCTGATCATAAGATGAGCATGAACTTAAGATCCAAACTGTCAAATTTGAGCAAATCTCAACCTCAAATTCTCAACCTACACTTAACATCTAATCAGAAACAGAAAATGCCTTAAGTAGTAGTTAAGCAGCCTTTAAGAAAAACTCAACTTCGAATTCTCAATTCAGAAACCGGCCGTAACTGCTGTTAACTTTACAAAACTTCAATGCCGCACATCTTTTGATTGAGAAAGCCGACTGCGATGAAATAATGACTTGATAGTATCCTAAGCTCAGTTCTATTATTCCTCGACATATCTACCTTTAGACAGAGCTTTCATCGATTAGATGCACAAGCGTTCATATAGGAAACCAACGGTGTTCGGTGAACCATCGGGGAAAAAAAAACAATTTGCGGAGATTTTGAGTTCCATTGAACGATTATTTCGTCTGTTTGTCTAACGGACGATCCAATCCTTCGTTATTTTTTTTATGAACCAGACTTAATATTAATTTCTTTTTTTTTAATATATATGTATATTCAATAATAAATATGGTAATGAGTTTAATATTGTATATAAGAAAAGGTAAATAACGTATTAATTAAGTAAATAATAAATAATATTAAATAAAGAAAGCCCCAACAACGAGCCTCCTAATACGACACGTGTTTCGCCGTCTGCACGTGGCATCATCAGGTGTCGACTCGCCGAACGCTGAAACGAGAGAACTCTCGTTTTAGCGTAAAAAAAACCGGAGGGTAACTTATATATATATTTTAATTTTAATTCATTTTACATTTGCAATCAACCCCCATACATATTATATTAACAATAACCTACATAATATTCAGCGGAATTACACTACACATGTATTTTCATTGCGTTTCAGTTTTTGAGATGAATTGCAACGTTACGCCTGATTCCATTGCATAAACTAGGTTATTGTCAGCCGTGGCCTTCTCATTTCTTCAGTGTTATGGCCTATCTCTTCCACTCTTCGCCAGAAAGAGTCCTTTCAGTCCAGTCATTACCGTAGGAGTTGAAGTCGTCCCGTCATCTCTTTTTGGGCCTGCCGCGACGTCTTCTTACGTTCTGTGGTCACGTGGCCACATGGTCGTGGTCTTGACTTACAGTTCTTCCGACATGCGACAGATGTCTCCAGCTTATGGATTTAATCTATTTATAGTCTAACATGAATCTGAATGAACCTGAACGACGTTTAGTGAAGGCGTCACTTTTGGCAGCACGATCCTTTATCCATAGGTGTACGTTGTTACTTATGTAGTAATGGAAACGATTCCAATTTTGATAAGTTCATTACTTTTAGGTACTACATTCTATTTCTCAGTTCTAAACTTGAAATTCATATCACAAAATCCAATGCAATAAAGCTGGGACAAAAACGCTTAAACAAATCTAGCTGGTGTATTTCAGTTCCATTAGCTCATTGTAGGTACTTGCCACGGTGGCGCAGCGTGTCGAAAAAATAAAACTTTTCAAACGGAAAGAGGAACTAACTTCTAATAGCATGAA
The DNA here is from genome assembly GCA_951640565.1 of Petrophora chlorosata. Lineage (NCBI taxonomy): Eukaryota > Metazoa > Arthropoda > Insecta > Lepidoptera > Geometridae > Petrophora > Petrophora chlorosata. The sequence continues at coordinate 15,332,413 of OX621202.1, read as the reverse complement.
TGGAGATGGAACTCCGGAACGGTATAATGCAGACAGAAACGAAGCTTATCACAGTTCATTAACACTATTAAAAATGTGTTGTATTTTAGTTTGTAAGCAATAACTTACGCCTCGAAATACTTTAATAATATATGTGAAACGTTTTCATTAGTTGTTTAGTCCAGGAAATGGTACTTTTTTTCATTTTATTGGGTGTCGAGACGAACAGATCGTTCACCTGATGGTAAGCAACACACCTGCCAATAACAGTTGCAGCACCACCCAGAACATTGAAGTCCCCGCACTGGGCCAACGTGGTGGATTAAGACCCATACTCTCTGTAGAGAAGGCCCGTGTCCTAGCAACGGGAACATAATGGATGATTGGTTACATTATAATGGCAATCACTGGTTTTCTAAATCCATTTTAATTAATTCTAATTCAATTAATTTGTTAATAAATTTTTCTATTTCCATTTTTATTAATTTCTATTAATAGTGACGTTCACAAAATACGAGATAAAAAGGATTATAAGGTTGCTCAAGCAGTGTTTTCGATAATTTAGTTGATTATGGCGTCAGAACGGTATTTCGAAGACGCAGATTTAAAACCCGTTCGGGCAAATAATTTTTATTCATTCTAAATATTTGGAAATGTTACATTTCAATATCTCTTTTCCTATTTCTTTTTGTTACGAATCCTAAGCCCAAAATATGTGGAAAAAATACAAATGCTCGTCACTGAGACACTCGTATACGTTGCAGAGTTTGAGTTAGTTCAGCCGGTTTATTTGAGCATTGTGCGAAATATCTGCAAAACTTACGCGAGGACCCTTCAAGATTTTGTTTGTTTATTTGTATAAGTTTATCTTCAGAATAATATATTGGACTGTATCCATCAATAATATCCACTGAGGAATATGAATGTTATTTGGGGTTGAATTGGGTTTGTTTATCTTGAAGGATTTCTTTGGGTAATATTACAATGCACATGTGGTTAAGATGGGTTTTGATGGTTGGTCAAACCGCACTTTTGAGTCAAACTTTTGGCTTTGATGCTTGCATTAGTTATTGCAATCGTCTACGTCTGCTTTACAGAACATTCGGCGGATATTTTTTTTCCTGTTTAGTTCATAAAGATGTGTAGATCCATGGATACATTTTCCGCCTTTGCGATCCACGTGTGAATCTATTTTTTTTTTCCTCTTTGGTCCACTTGTGGATCCATGGAATCATTTTACGCCTCCTTGATCTTCACGTGGATCCAAGAATAAACGGAGGCAAAATGTGCGTGGAAAGCAAATCATTAAATGGATTAGCTATTACATAGACTGTCTCAAGGTAATGGGTGCAGTTCAGTACCAATCGAGACTTTGTAAGACAAAGTTTTGAAGGCTACTGTTGTAACTGGTAAGGACAGGCTTACTATCAGGTGAAAGACTGCTCGTCTCGTCACTAACTGTTCAAAAAAAGCGCTTTTGTTCAATTAATGAATGAAATGACAACTGAAACAACAAACCAGTGAATCAAAACTACTGCAGCAGACAATACTAGTCGAAGCAATGACACCACAATGGAACTATCAAAGCGGTTCGGAACTTTTGCAAGCTAAGTTTTGAACGGGGAACTATGCTTTGTCATGACGCGTAAGTACAAAGCTTTGAGAATCGAATTCAAAAGGGCGTGCAACACTTTGCTATGGATCCTGGCCTGCCTATGTTGTCCACTTATTTGAAAAAATTTGAACATCGCAGCCACTGATAAAACCTTAATATTTTACTATGAAAATTAACGTGGTTTGGACATATTATTAATAATAATTTACGGGTGACACTCACGTTTAAATTGGAGTAATCTAACTATAGTTTCAACCACATCCGGTAACCTTTTTCAAGGCGAGTGTGGAACGCTCGCAACGCGTCGCGCCTCACACTGCGGGCTGCGGGCTGCTGCAGATGTGGTTGAAACTATAGTTGGATTACTCCAATTTAAACGTGAGTGTCACCCGTAAATTATTATTAATAAACCTTAATATTTGAATAGGAGTCGTCAATACAAAATAAAAACTGCGATAGTTAAGATTTTAATAATTACACGTTTTCCAGACATTGGAGGCTAAAAGTTCTAGACAGTGACATGTGTTAACATGACTTGAGCTTATTCATTAACTCTCGATGAGTGGTGGCAATCTGCGATTTTTTCAAAAAGGTGGCTTGATTATGAAACAAATGTGGGATGCCCTTTTAAACACTTTCCCGCTCAATTCCGCAGCTTCATTAATCGTAAACGTTTTATAACTCTAAACAGTAAATAACTTTAGAAGAACATAACAATTAAATTGACAAGACCCTTTACATCTTTCGTAAACAGAAATTAAGCGCCGCTTTAATCGTTCCTTAGAAGTGTTGTGTTCCGTCACAATCGAGAGTATTATGTTGATAAACAAATAATTATTTATGTATGACTATATCAAAGTACAAATCTTTGCTTCTTTGTACAAATACTTTATAAAACAAGTATCTCAACTTCTATGTTTATGAAGTACTAGCTCGTGGGTTCTCGTCATATTGCGATCCCTCAGGAACCATGTGTTAAATTGGGATAAAAATATATACATATAAGGAATAAATCCTTCTCCAGACTAAGCTGTCTCCTTGCTAAATTTTATCAAAATTGATTCAACCGTTTCATTGTGAGAAGGGTTACCTTTTCACGACTAAATAACTGAACCAATCGTAACAAATGGATTTACTTTCGTATATACACATATATAATATGTTACTAGCTGACCCGGCAAACGTTGTTTTGCCATATAAATTAAAAAAAAATGTTAAGGGTGAACAACCCTTATCACTTAGGGGTATGAAAAATATATAGTAGCCGATTCTCAGACCTACTGAATATGCATATAAAATTTGGTAAAAATCAGTAAAACCGTTTCGGAGGAGTAAGGTAACTAACATTGTGACACGAGAATTTTATATATATGTTTAGTGTGAATCATTAACATCATCAACCACAACCATTCAAATCCCATTATTGGGTATAGCTATCTAATATCATTTTATTCAACTAGGCTCTGTGCAATTCGTTCGTTCGACCCGCGATTTTTGTGATATCGTCGTTCGTATATTTTTATGGCACACATAAAAATATATAAAAAAAAAAGTTTTTATTCCCAAATATACTAATTTTAAAATGTTGCTTACAAGTAACAACTATTATAATTATTACTATTTGCGAACTTATATGCATTAAAATAACATAAAAGTACTCTTCTGATTATAGATATCGGGTCTTTTTTCTTCTTAAACACACACAAGGCTACTTTTAGTCACAAAGAGCCACAATTTAAATTTTGGTAATTCTGGCTGGGATTCCTTCAAAAAGGGTGACATCGCGTGGCGCAGACTCTATAAATTTATCACTCAACTCACACACTAAGTTCTATAAGCTGAAAGCTTTGCTGTTCTAGTTTATCACTTATCTTGATTGAGGATTCGGCTCAAGAAACTGGCGTCTGTTATAGCGGAACATGACAGGATTTGTACGTAGGCTAATTAATGTAGACAAAGTAGTTGGTTCAATAGTATATGCCCCACGTTGGGCGCCAATGTAACATCCTTGGCGCCCAACGAGGGGCAAACATATTCTAAGCAGTCATTTCGCAATAAGTCTTTGACTTTTTTAAACACCTGAAGTTTGAACAAGCTTTCTACTTTAAATGCCACATAGAATATATATTTAAGCAAGACGTTATTTGTTTATCTTTACCGCGGCTTATAAGAATAGAATTCCGTCCTGAGTCACACACTAAAGTATATGATAATTGTATATTTATAATCTTGAAATATAGGTTTTGTGGGACTTTAGACTTAGGTTGTTGTAGTTGATCTACTACATTCCTCAATATATGATGTCAAGCTAAAGTGCCTTTAAATGAATAATAAACGTCTGATTTTCTTTGAAAGGCTCATCATAATGCCGTTGATTTCGTCGTGGATCCGTTTGGGAGTAATTAATTTTCTTTCATCTTTTCCAGGAGGTCTTCAGGTGGATCCGGTGGAAGCTTGAAGAAAATTTAATGCGAGAAAGAGGTATTTATTTCATTTGGTGTTACGAATTATGTAGCTTAATCTAGGTTCATGTTTGATTGAGGGCAAAATACTTTGAAATGCTCAATGAAACTTAATTAGAGGATTAATTAAACATCTGATCCTTTACGGAATTTCAATTAGGTTTGACATTCAACGAATATAGCTGACGACATTTACTTTGATAATTATACATCTTTTTATAACTCTGTTTTTATTGTTTCCGCAACTCTGTCTACGTAGAGTTAGGTTTAAAATTGGTGCTTGGAACTGATCGTTTTTCAGGGATTTTTTTAAGTATCTGAACGACGAGACAACCTGGTCGTTTGTCTGATGGTAAGCAACACGCCAGCCCATAACAATAACAGCTCTACCCAGAACTTTGTTTTGCAAAATCCTGCGTGGCGCTGCACTGCGCTCGTCACCCTGAGACAATTAGCTGTTGAGTGTCATAATGCCCAGAAATTTCACTGGCTACTACAATGCCCTTCAAGCCGGAACACAGTAATGCTCGCGCACTATGCATACTGCTTTACTATACATTTTGCTTGGGGGCTGAATAACTAGCAAAGCGGTGGTACCCACCCAGACAGCCTATCGTATACGTGAAACCTACCATCAGTCAATTATCTTATGTTGTAAGTCAGACCATAATTTACTCCTGATAAATATCTCCCAAGTTCGTTCAGTAGTTAAACGTGATTAAGTATCAATTATCCAAACATCCATAAAACATTCCTACGTTTTTTCTGGAAATATTTTATAAAAAATATAAATATATTGGTGTATATTAATTACGAACTGTATCTGAACCAAAGTCCCTTAATCCATTTTTATGAGACGAATGTTTCTAAAATGTTTTTTTTAACCTATTGTGCCCATTGCTGGGCAATGGTCTCTCCCTCCATCTCCTTCCAAACATAACTATCTTTAGCTATTTCCATACATCCGGGTCGGTTAGGTGTTGAGATCGCCTTTTCCGAGCCCGGCCACGACGTTTTCGCCTATCTTGAGGCTCCCATTGAGTGACGACTCGTGCCCACCTCTCTGGATGCATGCAAACCACGTGCCCCGCCCAGTCCTAACTTAGCTTGGCACTTTTAAAGTTACAAATCTTAATTTAAAATAAGAGTTAATATTATTAGACTTATGAATACGCCGTCGTCGTTTATTACACAAGTAAAAGCGAGTTTGTATTGTACAGGGTAAACAATTCATTGCTATCCTTTTCACCTTCAAAAGTTTGAAAACTTTTACCAACTGATGTTACCATGCTAAGCTTTGTTAATAAACATTATTTACGCTAAATTTGCTAAATTATTTTGAGCCTTGTGCCCAAGTATTATAAGGTTTAGAAGTGATTTAGTACTTTGTCTTTCTTAGAGGCAAAGTTTTTTATATTAATGAAGCCTTCGTGTTTGCGTTGTAAAAGATAGAAATAGCATGAGGCGGGGATCTGACAAGATTTTAACATGGCAAGAGTAAGCGAAGTAGTAGAACTTTTTAGGTTTTTTGATCACAGAAACATTTATTCGTAGCGGCGAATATACTTACCGTCAACTGTGGCATCTATATTTTCCACAAGCATTTTTTTTTATAAGTTTACCTCAAATTTAAGTATTTTAGAATTATATTTAATTTTTTCACATTCTCTGATTGATGACGCCCAAGTCTTACCAAGCCCTGACGACGTGCACCTGATTCTATGAAAATTTAAAAATCTTGGGCATTTTTACCAATGTATTGATTTAACTAAATTAATGCTATGTACATGCGGGTATCGGTTGAGCCAACTGAAAATGGGCTACAGATAATTCAACCGATACCCGTCGTCCGGCAACGTGCCCAAAATGCTGGCGGCGTTGCCTCGCTGAATAGCGAGGCTGATTCTTTAAGCAAAATACGCCCCAGCATTTTGGTCACGGGTGGTGGCCACCAGCCGCCCGCCAAATCCTTATAAATTTCTAGTGCTCCTTTATCTGTAGGCCATTCAGTTGGCTCAACCGATACCCGCATGTACGTAGTATTTCATATCTTTAAGTTTAGTTTTATTTAGTTTTTAAATTATTTAGCCTTTTGTTTTGTTTGTTTTTTCTGTTGAAAAGAGTCATTAAAAATATGTGTGTTGTTAAATTGATACGAAATACAAGTAATTCAAATTTTTTTCAGTATAACCAATTATAGCGAGATTTAAAATTCTATGGTTGAACCAAGCCAGATACACATATGTTACAAATTAAATCATTAAAATCCTAAATAAGCAGCTCCGTGTTGGAATAGTTCCATAAAATGTAAAAAAATATGGTAACGTTGCCACGTTTGACGGTAGGCACCGACCGGTACAAAAAAAATGTAATTGTTTTTTTTTTTGTTTGTCCACGTTGTGAATTCTATGAAGTACCCACAAACGAACCTGTTATTTGAAGCTCCGTGTATCGTCACTGACTAGATATAAAATTTATATACATTTTTTTGCAGTTTGTTGAATAACTGGACATACGTCAATATCACTCGTTCATCTATCCATCGCTGTCACAGTCGATTCAGTATACCAAAAATAATAGTATCAAACTGCAGCTTGACGTTACAATGAATCGAAAGGAATAATTTACATCGATTTTTACTATAGATACTAGCGGAACTATTGTTTTATAAAAGTCAGTTTCTATTTTCAAACTGGTGTAAACAGATTTTATCTAATTAACGCTATGTTTTGTGTATAAACAACAATAACAAAGTTGCCTGTACTCCACGCCTAGATTTCTATGAAGGCTTTACATGACACAGACAATAGATTTTTGCTCTCCTTTTAAAGACACAGTACTACCTAATGGTTATCGCACCCAATGGCGGGGAGTCTTGGGTCCACAGTCGTATTTTGCACCCTAAATATATGTAAAATAATCATAATACCAACCAATCTTCTATTATTCATACACAAAAAACCTTCGATCGGAAATTTCTGACGACCGCGCTAATCGAAAGGACATTAAAAGTCGAAATAAGCGACGTGGACATTACGCTCCTAATTCTAGCAACGGAAACGGCCGGAGACTTATTCAAATCCGTCGAGACGTATTCCTTTATGTAATAAACCATGCTCATTGAACAAATTGAGAGTCCACGAGATACGGCGAACACATTTTTTGTATCTAGAATTTTACTGGGACTGAAAAAGATCGTATAAAGGTTTTAAATTGACCTTGCAAATTAAATAGGTAGGTAAATATTATTACCCTAGACAATATTCCTTTCTTAACATTTCTTTGTAAGTGATATACAATTAAGAGTATTTCTATTCCTTAAAGCAACCTTCTTGAATTTGATTTAACGCATCTAAGCGCAAAACACACATAAGCTGGGTCCAGCAGGGGCCCGACGTGGTATGCGCTTTCTGACGTAGCCCGGTCCGCGCCCGCCTTCTGCGTGAAATATGTTTCATAAAAATTCAAACAATAAAACAGAGCCCGGAAGGCCCCTGCCCGCTTTTTGTGTGGCTTGAACATTATGTGAGGTTAAACCAACTTGAGACAGTAGCAATAAAAGACTTACCACCTTATCTCATAAAAAATGACAAAATGAAACAGTATCGAGATAAGAACACGTCTACAATACAATTTTATATCCACGAGGATCCACTTTCCGACCCTTATTACCCGAAACTGAAATCAGGGCCATTCACACACCGTCCCAAATATAATAATCGTTCACCTGTGTCCCAAAATGGGTATATTGTAACCGCTGCCGCCCGTGCCCAAGCCGGTACGTTTTCGACCAAACAAATTGCGTTATAGCTAAATTAGATTCAGATCCCCCCGGGATCCCTTAATACGTATAAGCCAAGTTCTAAGTCCATGAGTGAGATCTTGTGTCGTATTTCTTATCATTAAATTTTAATATGGGTGATGCTTCTACTTTAAGACCAATGGGAACATTTGAATTAGATTATTAGTTTCAAACAATTTCGAACTGTATCTTCAGCACATAAGGTTGAGTATTCAATGTTAGATCGAAATGTAGTAGTCAGTAATGTGGTGTTCGAATTAGAAGTCCATTAGTACAATTCTAGTATTGTGCTGAGTTTCTGCTGAGGTGTAAGAACGTAGTAATGGATTGAGATTCAAATGGGTTCTCATTAAGATAATTGGACCGTTCTTTATCAGGTTTTCTAGTCAGCATTATTTCTTTGTTTGTGTTTTCTTAAGTAATATTAATTTGGTATTGTAACATTTTCTAACATATATTTTTTTTATATCTTTTTTTTTTACACAGTAATTTATATAATATTATTTGTAAATAATTTTCCTATTCAGTTCCAATTCAACGAATATGAGAAAAATTTACCTAAAATAGTACATTTAAGTTTTTTCCGGGTATGCCTAAAGCATCACAAAATAGTATTATATTTAACTACAAATCGATAATAAAATTCAATCCTATCCTACTATGGACTCGTATATAAATTGAAAATGCAAAACCACTTAGCTGCTTTTGGTTTAAGATAGATTCATCATCCGGCGAGATAGTGGCTAAACATAGATCTATCAAGCGTAAAAAAAATAAAACATTTTGGTGAAATTTGTTACGTAAGTATTGTACGTCCTGAAATAGGACATAGAATACTTTTTATATTTTTTATATTATATATTAAATAATATAAATTATATTTTATAATAAATATTCTATAAACCAAAAGCAGCTAAGTAGTAACAAATACTATTTCATGGGTGCAGCTAGGTAGTAATAGTACTGCGTGCATGGGCATATTTTACTGGTGGTAGGTTTCTCGTACGCGAGAGGCCGACTGGCTGGGTACCACCGCTTTGCCAGTTGTTCTGCCACCAAGTAGTAGTGCGCAAGCATTACTGTGTTCCGGTTTAAAGGGCATTGTAGCCAGCAAAATTACTAGGCTATTTGAGACATGATAGTTAATTGTCTCAGGGAGACAAGTGCAGTGCAGCGCCGCGATTTTGCAAAACGAAGCTCTGGGTGGTACTGTTATGGGCAGGCGTGTTGCTTACCATCAGGCAAACGACCAGCTCGCCTTGTTATTTATACAAAAAAACCTAAGTAAATTAGGTTCGTTATAGTATTATAATTGTATTGTTTGTGTATTAATTATTTACCTAAATGTTCCCTTCAGGGGCAAGTTTTCATAATCTTCTACAGACATTTTAAATATTCGTACCAAACTGGATAAATACAATTTCATATTTCGATTACTAAACAAAGGGATAAAATCTTTTACAACTGAACAGAACAGAAACTTATTAAGGCATCGCCTCGCCTTAAACAAAGTTTAAATTAAACCAGTGAACGCCCCAATGCGATTTGAACCACAGCCCGTGACGTAAGCGAATTAGGCTCTGTTTAGACGTAACCAATGAATTAGTGCCGCTACATCTAGGCGTTTTGCCTACTTCACACTATTGAATATGTAAGGAAATGATTTTGCGCTATTGTTATATAAAGACCTTTTACCATCGGCGATTGGCGTCTTTGCGACAGAGTATCAAAATTTAAAAAAAAGACTTGTGCAGCTCGGGCTCGCCCACCGAAGGATCCGTACAAATTTGTAGGTGCATATTATAAATAGTCCAAGAATCGAGTCTCGCAGTTTTTTAACCTGGATGATTGATTACGTAGGTACTTTTAATAAAGATTATATATTTTTAGATTTAATTGCAATAGTTTTCAGATTTCTCCCTGTATTTGTAAAATAAGACGATATTTCTGGCCAAATATCATAGTTCTAATTTCATAGGTCAACGGGAAGTACCCTATAAATTTTGATTCCCTTGAGAGTGACGAAATATACGTTTTATGCGGCATAAAGTGCCGTATCTTTTTTTACGTTAACTTAGAAGTTTGATTTTTTCACAACTTCAAGGGACTGCAGACCTGAGTTATGGTTTTACTTTCAACTCGATACCTCCATGCGTTCCCGAGGTAAAGGGTTTTGACACATAGACAGACAGACAGACAGACAGACGGGTTCCGTTTTTTCTTTTTCAGGTACGAAACCCTAAAAAAATGAAATTTAAAATTATATATTACATAACAGTACAATTACAATTTGTTGCGACTCTAGCCACCAAACTAGGTGTTGACACACCTGTATCTTGGCAGTTAGCTTTTTCTCAGTTTTGTCCCGGGGCCTACTATGAGTTGCTTTCGTTCGTTGGTTCGTACAGACTAAAAGAGACACCCTTATGCATGTTGCATAGCGCTGTTCATCCGACGGAATGAAGATTCGTAATTACGAATGAGAGTAAGACCCTTGGCTCTTGTGAAAAATGACGTGTTTTAGCGATGGCTAAGTTTAGGTTCGGCAATTGGTGTTTTTGCGTAATGGCAACAAAACCGTGCGACAACGCGTTTTAGCAATCCAATCGTGATATTAAAAATTCTGTGGTTCACATTTGAATATGTGCAGAATCTGAGCTAAATTTGAACGTATCAAATCGCTGATCACGGATGCTAAAAGTAGCATGCTAATTTGGTTTTCAGATTTGTTTTTTTATTACACCCCAACAGCTCGGTGCTGTAAGCAAATCGGTGGTAGAGAAGAGGGAGAATACCTATTAGGTATGTTTATTTTGTAGTGTTGGAAAACAACATCTTACAACTTTTTATACTTGACCTTTTTTTGCATCTGCTAAACATTTTTTTGCAATACTAGACCACTCACGCGTTCATTCATCAAGAATAGAACTTGCATTTTAAAGAATGAAAATTTGCGTAACATTTGAGAGATTAATAGTTTTTACTGTATATAGTGTACGTAATCTGAGATTGCGATGCACTTTGGTACACTTTCGTAGATCAGGAATATGGAAACTAATAATGATTTTTTTAAAAGTGTAATTGGAAACTCGTACTCGACAAAGCGACAGCCAGTCCACTATCCCCGTCTGAACCAAGCATTAATCTATAGCAAAACGGAACACAAATTGTAAGCCTCGCGAACAAACAACAAGGCGGTTCAGTGCCAGCATTAAATTAAACATTCCTTCAATCCAATTTAGTGAGACCTTTCAATTTTGGCTGCCGAATCATTGACATGGAAGACATATGAGAATTTGGAGATCAAATTAGTTTGGCGTGATTGCGTTCATGTCTAGAATGTGACAATACAAAAATGCGTCAATTTTCATTCTAGTAGAACACTTTCTTTTGTTTTTATTACAAAAAAAGAAACAACAGCGGTTGTTAAACATATTTGTGGTGGATAAGGAAGTAATACTTAGAATATAATAGTGTATTGGCCAAACAAAGATCTATAAGCAAAAAATCTTTGACAGGGTCTTGTAGTCGCGCCTTGTATTGATGTATTTATATATTCGTTTAGATTTTTGTGGCACAAATTTTAGACACGTGTTTTGTTACTTCTTATTGTGGTAAGACAATCTTCATTTTTGGCTTAACCGATCATACGACAGTGCAGCCAAAGGAAACAGAGAAGTTGAATTCATGAAATATTACACCTCTAAGCAATTTGTCTGAAGAGCAAATTTGTCTAACTGTTAAATAGTTTGTTCTACCTGCTAAAATTAAAATCACTTGTTTAGCCCCGTTGACGTTTAAAGTAACCCTATCTATCCAGGTCAGCCGGGTTCTACGTTCCCCGACTAATGCCCCCCATTTGTCTGACTAGTCGGCTTAGTCGGTTTCATAGGAGCTTTCAGTAAGCTGCGACGGAGTGTCTACAAATATAACAGCGGTTTAAAGTTGAAACTATTTATAATTTAGACTGTGTATGCCTAGGTTGTCATGTCATTTGTGTTACAACTCCTTAAGAGGAATACAAAAAAATAATTTTATCATGAAGACTAAAATATTATTAAAAAAAGAGAAATATAAATTTATTCGATACAAAACAACGAAAGAAATGATAATATTAAATTTCGTACTAGCGACCCACCCCAGCTTCAACAATGTGGTGTCATTTTTTGACGACTAGATACCTTAACATTAAATTTTCACTGCTATTAAAATACTTAATTACAATGTAGGTATGTATAGTATGCCTTCCGTTTTAAAATTCTCTAAATGACAATGAAAACCGTATCAAAGTCCGTTGCGTGGTTTAGAAGAAGTAAGCGGGGAAACAGAAATGAGGACACGGATAGCAACTTTTAAGACTTTAAGACTTTTTAGAGATGCCAGAGGTGCATGCTAGGTAGTAAGTAGTAGCCAACTGGCACATAAGAAACATAATATTGTCAAAAACAAAGATAAAATTTGTAATAATTTTTTTTTAAAATATGCCCTTCTGTTTCTTGCCGTATCTTCGGAGTAGTGGTTCTTTTTCCGATACGGTGGGAGTCATTATTATAATTGACGTTCATAAAAGCGTTTGTGATGCGAAAACTTATTAAAGAATTTTTGAACTTTGACTTTGAACTGCTTTTTCTCTTGCAAGAGTCCGTCTTATGGCTGAATTACAATACTTTTGCTAGATATTTAATCGTCAAATAGTAGTGTTCCGGATTGAAGGGAACTATTTGAAGTGAAATAAATCAATGAATATAATGAGACCTAGGATCCATTGTCACAGGGTGCCGAGCGAAGTACAGTGCCGCAAGATTTATCAAAACAAAGTTCTAGGTGGTGCTACAAAATTGCTTTTAAGGCCCCCGAAGACATTACGTTCCTACTGCTTGGACACGGTCTTTCTCTCGTAGAGAGAGTATGGGGTCATAATTCACAACAGTAACCCGACAAGTTTCCTCACGATGTTTTCCTTCACCGTTTTAAGAGCGAATCTTAAATCCTCACTTAACATAAGGAAGTCATTGGTCTTTGGCTATTAGCCTAGCAAGATTCTACCTCCAGTGCCTCAGATTGGAAGTCTCACAAGTTCTTGTTGAACCACATTTATTTATACTTTAGCACAAAACAGTTTGTACATGGAGGACTTAATGCTAGATAGCATTTTCTACCAGTCATCCAGGACGTGCAAGAAAAAATGGTAGCGGTGCAGTAAAGTGTTTACATTCGTTCTAGCCCGTTTAAATTGAAAGATAATGTTTGTTTTCTAGCTCTATAATTGCAAAGTTTAATCCCTGGGGTATAAAACAGGGCTTATTAATAGAAACTAATTTAAGTTTTAGTATCCGAATCTAGGTATCCGTTGGTTGAACTGTAGTAACCTTTAAACAAACAAGCTTATTTTAAACTTGCAACTGTCCGCAACTTCGTTCGCGTCGACGTGATACAATATAGCCTATGTTACTCAGGGATGGTGTAGATTTTCATCAGTTAAAGTTTTAAAATTGGTTTAGTGGTTCCATAGATTACCCTCTTTACCGTAAAGGTTACGAAATTTCAATTACGAACCTTTCGATATTTCAAATACTCGTGCAATGGCAGCAACGAGCGCAATTGTAGAATTAATATATTAATATGCGCAATTGTTGTTGTGTTTATATTTGTTCCTTAAGCAATTGTTCATTTTTTCGGGATGAAGTATTTTATAGGTACTCTATTTCAGGAACTAAAATTTTACCAAATTTTATCAAAATTCATTCCACAATTATGAATTTAAGTTCATAAGTAAGAATCAGGAGTGACGAAGAGGAAAAAAAAATGCGAAAATAATTTTTACTTTCTAATTCATTTTACATTCTCCCATTCATATTATATTATTCGACAACAATCTACATAATATTCAGCGGAATTACACTACATATTTTCATTGTGCTTCAAATTTAATAAGTAACACACACACACACACCCTAACATACCCCCACACTATCACACACACACATTCTCTTACGCTTATTTCACCTTCTACTTTTTTTTCTAAGGATTTTCATAAACGATGGTACTCGATATTTCAAAGCCAAAATATCTACTCTTACGCTCGGATATTCATAGAATTAATATCAAGATATCAAGCAAGGTTGTCAACCTCGCTGGCATAATTGGAAAATCTTTATATTGCGCTTATGTTTCAATATGAACCAGATTACGCGTCAGACGTGACACACGGAGATAAGTTATTGGAGTAGGGTGCTAAAGTGATATTAAAGGGATGTTTTGAGTGAGAAACTGACTTCCTGTCTGGTGGAAAGTGCCTTTTATTTGACTTGCAATGCGGGTGGAATCTTGTAAGCTAAATTAGAACCATTTCCTCTTATCCTAAGGAGTTGAAATTTTGCATACTTGTCAAAGTCCGATGACAATGTAATAAATATTATGGTGACATCCAGCTGATCTGATGATGGATACGGAACGTGGGCAATGGAACTCCTTGACGGATTATTGGAAACTCACGGGATCATTTTAATCTGCTTGCGGTTACGATTGCAAATTTGTTAAAAGCTTGTCTTGAAAAGATATTTTTAACAAAAAATCTTTTTTTTTTATTTATAAATGTATTAAAGAAAAAATATTATACAAACATATTTTTTTTTTATAGTACTACGAGTACAAAAACTAAAGGAAGTTGGTATGCAAATTCGCTTTCTACTCTCTTCTTTTCTCTCTCCTTTCTTCTCATCTTTGTCACCTATTGACATCGGCAATACCAGAAGAAATATTTAGCATTACTATAAGTTTGTTAAACTATAGCCAAGCATCAATATACTTAGAAACAAAAATCAATAAAAAACAGTAGCATTCATCATTTGTTCCCACAGCTGGGACATGGGCCTTCCCTCAAAGAGTAATATAGACAATAATCCACCACGCTGTCACAAAGAGACTTAAGAGCTATTCTCTCAGGTTTATATATTTACAACAAAACCACAGCTCTTAAAAAAATCTTAAGTATAACTTAGTATAATGTAACTGACAGCCAAAAAGGGTTTTACATTTTTTGAGAAAGAGCGCAGGGCTGTGCTGCTCAGAATATTGCAATATGGTGGCGATGCAAATTTTATGGATAGGCTTGTTACTTAACATAAGGTTAACGACTTGGTCTTGCCACTTACATAAAAGATGTTATAGTAATCTTCATCAGTACAGTAGTATATGCATTTTAGTTCCGTGTCGTAATACTTATTTTAACAATAAGATATATTGGGAAAACTAAATGTCAATCTAGTGATTGAGACTCGGTACTAAAATGTCCACTTATTATTTTTGCTGATTATATCAACACATCACACACCTCGCAGCTACTTGAGGAGCCGAGTGCTGACTGACTTAAAACTCTACTTAACATTTATTACAAGAAGGTGCTTTTCAGGAACAAATTGGATGAAGACGGTAAAAAGAACCTTTTCAGAATCGTAACAAACTTTTAAAGACCAAATAGGAAAAAAAACTAATTAGAGATACCTACCAAAGGAGACACCGAAAAAAGATATGGCAAAAAAAACTCTTTGAAACTGTAATAAAAAATCCAAAGATTATAATGTTTTTTAAATAAACTGTAGATACGTTTTATTTTATTATTGCAACCCAAATCTTTGGTGTCCAGTTAATTAATCACTTAAAAGCGCTATCCGGGATCCGGGTTATTTTTCAAAAAATCTCGTTTTAGGTAAACATAAATCTTTTTAAAGGGCGTGTACGTTCGCCTTTAATAAATGTGGTCGATGCTCTTCCAGAGAATTCCGCTTAAAACTTGCGCAATTTTAATTTGCGTAACCGTACTTCGGACTCATTCGTGAGGGCTTTTATGTCGGCGGTCTCTTGATTCGGAAGTAATTGTCCTTGACAAATGCCTGAATCATTTTACGCCAGACTGTTGATTGGAGAAAAACGAGCGGTCGAAGAATGAGAGCTGAAAAGCACGAACATTATTGTGATTTGATTTTAAACGCTACTCTACACACACACACACACACTAATATCATAAATTACACACACACTAATATTATAAATGCGAAAGTTTTGTATGTAAGTGTGTTTGTTACTTCTTCGCGCTGTTCTTAAACGGATTCTGATAAAATTTAAAATGCAGATAGCTTATACGCTGACTTAACACAAAGGTTACATTTTTATTTCAAGAAACAGCGGGTGAAACCGCGGGACACAGCTGGTTATTTGATAGTGGAAGAAGAAAATACACGAAAATAATGCAATTTTTTAAATTCCTATTCACTACTGAATCGGTCTTTAAATGACTAATTGTTTGTTTCATTTACATTATTGATACCTCTTTCCTCGTAAGATGCTGTAATTTAAGACTGTTACTTACGATTAAAATCAAAGCAATAAAAGCGAGTGTTGTTCAGTGAGAGCACGTGCATTGTTGATCTGACGCACACGAGTTTGAAACCCGCTAGCCCCGCACCACAGAGTTTCTTAAGTTATGTGCTGGTTTAACACTCGCTCTAAAAACGGTGAAAGAAAATATCGACAGAAAACCAGCATGTCCAAAAATTTTTCACAAAAACTCAAGGACATGTGACATCCACCAACCCGCACTGGGCCAGCGTGGTAGATTATGGCCCATACTCTCTATACGAGGGAAAGCCTGAGTTCCAGCAGTGGGAAAAGTAATGGGTGAACCACCTGCTCATCTTACTACTTGGTTACATAATAATAAAATTTTCGAAAAAAACAAAAACCGACTTCAATGTATCTTTGAAATCCAAGGCTACATATCGATGAAATTTATATGGGACCACTTCGTAGCTATACTGAAACCAACTCAAAAATCGGTTCATAAATGACGGAGCTCTGAGGTGACAAACATAAAAAAATAAATAATAAAATAAAATAAAAATACAATCGAACAGAGAACCTCCTCCTTTTTTAAAGTCGCTTAAAAAGAACTTATTCGCTGACTGACACGCTTTCAGAAAAACAAACATAAAATAAGCAGCAACAATATTGTATATTTGACACTAACTATTTATACATTTGGTTTCAAAAGAGTTGTCTCGGTCCGCTCCGCATGAAAGCTCTTGCCAAAACAAATAATAAACGAATTATAGAGTCCTTTATAATGAAGGAAACTTTAACGATGTTGGCGTTGCATTCTACTGAAAAAGAACAGAGTGAAGTGGAACTGTATGCAAATTATATAATTATAGTAAACATAAAAATTTAAGACTAAAGTTGCGACCGATTTGGTGATAATGGTTCGCGTAAATCCTCTTTAACGTTTTCCAATCGAACTTTAACTTGGTTTTTTTTTTCGTTTGCTGTTTTCAATTGTTTAGGTATTTTATGGACGCATTAATTTATTAAACATGGTGGAAATAGTGGATGAGTTTGACTCATAATATAAAGGATTGAAATGAGATGAGTTTGATTTACCTAAAAGATTGATTTACCCAAAAACAGATACAGTCAAAGTTATATGTTTTTTTTAAATTGAGTAACAAATAGTAGTGCTTGCGCACTTCTGCATGGCGGCAAAATAACTCACAAAGCGGTGGTACCAACCCAGACGTCCTCTCGCATACGATAGACTTACCACCTAGTAAAAAAAATCTGTAATTGGATTGTTGCTTAAAATTCATCCAGTATCGGAAATATGTCAGAAAAGTCTAGAGTAAACTAATTTTATTCAGTGAATTCTGAATACATTTTTGGACTCGGTTTAGCGTTGTGAAGAAGTAGGTACTTCAACTTCGTATTATAAAGTAAAATTTTTGTTGAAACCTTATTTTTTGGAAGGACATTGCAGTAGCTTCTGATATTGGAAGATTCGGTATATCTCTTTCAAATTGTAACTGAAGTCGGTTCTGTAGTTCTTTCAATGTTTTTTCCTCCTATCTCCTTCTTTACAGGGTTGACAATGCTTCTAGTGTTGCTAATTTTTTTTATGAGATTAAGCAAGATGTTTGCTGGTGATAAGCGCTACGTTTACTCATAACAATTGCAGTCTTCTAGAATTTTAATAAAATATATATATGACCTAAAATTTAATATCGTTTAAAGTAGTGCGTAGCACTGCATTGCACTTTTCACCTCGAGGCACCAGATATTGAGTCTCATGTAATCTTCCAGTGATATCGCGGCGCCTTTAAACCGGAACACAGTAATGCTGACGTACTTTTCCTGATGGCAGATATAACTGCGATGTGTTTATAAAAAAGTTATTTAGATAAAAACATGGTATAAAAAACAAACAGAGAACAGTATGATTTTTGCCTAAGCGCGCGTAGTCCACTTGTTTTTCAATTGACATACATAAAGTTGATTAAAGTTTTTGATCCTTTTTATGGAGAAAGAAAGACTATTTTCCTAGCAGTGGTTTGTATAATTTGATAAGATTGGAACGAAAATGGTAAAGACAATCTCGTGTGATAAGAAAATAGCACTTGCATTCGCTAGAGCGCTACCATAACCTGTGAACTAAGCACAAGGAGCTTTAGAATTAAATTTCGCTTGTGTTCTCTGTCGGCACAGTGAAAAATATGGCCAACTAAGTTGCAGTACTAGTACAGTACATAAGCTGGCTTAAAATTGTGGGGCTATTACGTTCCCACCGCCGGAACCATCCAACCTTATTCTACATCCTTTATAATTTTATTATTATAATGACAAAGTCTGTAGAATAGAATATAATAGAAAACACTTTATTGCACTTAAAAAGGAATTACACTTTGAACATACTTTTTTAAGATAAGTACAATAGGCGGTCTTATCACTAAACAGCGATCTCTTCCAGACAACCGTATGCTATAAGGAGACAATATTAAAATTCTGTATGTGATTTTTACCACTCAGCTCCATAACGGTTGAACGATCCGAGCCTATCTCGCATAAACGAATGTCGTACAGGTTCAAGTGCCAAAGTGGCAGTTCTAGTGCCCTTTCAGGACAGAAAAGGTTTTAGTCTAAGATCGAAAATGAATTAAATTATGAATACGTTAAGATTTGCTAAGCTAAAACTTAAACCCTCAGGTTTCTGACGAGATGATAAGATCGTTTACCCGATGGTAAGCAATACGCCCATAACATTTTCACCACCCTTGTGCAAAATCTTGCGCGGCACTGCACTGCGTTTGTCACCCGTCAAGTCAATGGCTCGTAATTCTCATAATACCCAGTAATTTCGCTGACAACAACGCCTTTCAAACCGGAACACAGTCATACTTACGCACCTACTGTTAGTGGCATTAAAACTCGTAAAGCGGTAGTACCAAGCCAGACAGTCTTATACGAGAAACCTATACTCTTTTGGACTTCTATATTTCAAAATTACATGCCAAATAAAATCCAGTTTCACACTGTGTTTCCCTTAAACGTTTTATCTCTCCAACACGCCGTATACGGCAATTTAACAGATAAACTGGGTCAGGTTTTATTTCAGCTAAGCTGAGAGTAATACTGGAACCCATTGTGTTCAGTTGATCAAAGAGTTCCGTATGTGAGGATTCAGCAGCTTATGATGTACTGTTGGATTCGGATTTAGTGTTCCGTATTAACTGCTGATGTTTTGGTTTTCTTTAGTTAAACATCTTTCAAGGTTAGTTAGACAACAACTTGTTCTTCAACCATATACCTAACGTGGTAAGGATGAAGTTGTTATGTGATGTAAAATGACTATTATATATCACATAACCCGTATTTCTTTTAGTATAATCTTTTGTTCGGCTTTTAATTCATTGCAATCTTCTTCTTTGTCGTGTGTATGTGTGGCCTATTCTATTGTCGGAATTATAGACCCTCAAACGTGGTTAACGCGGCGAACTTTGTTAAACCTAACAGATATCTTACGAACGGCTAGGGTAAGTTATGCTATGAGCCATTGAGGTCTTACACTACTATGAGCGCTAAACTGACATAACGAAATTTTATGTCAGAAAATAATGTTACCATACCAAAAAAATGGTATGGTACTGTTCTTGTTCATGAAAATAATGATTGTGAATGAGTCAAAGAACTATTAATCAAACTTTTTTAATCAAACGCGTTTGATGACAATGTGAACAATAAAAGTCAAAAGATTTTTATTAAATAGGCAATACAAATAGGTATGCACTTTTAAATGTCATATACACATTTGCCAGTTATTCAGCCGCCAAGCAGTAGTGCGCAAGCATTACTGTGTTCCGGTTTGAAGGGCATTGTAGCCAGCGAAATTACTAGGCATTATGAGACTCAACAGCTAATTGTCTCAGGGTGGCGAGCGCAGTGCAGCGCCGCGCAGGATTTTGCAAAACAAAGTTCTGGGTGGTGCTATTATTGTTATGGGCTGGCGTATTGCTTACCATCAGGCAAACGACTAGCTCGTCTCGTCACTCAGTTATATTAAAAAAAATGCAAGCATTTCTAGCCATTTCTTTCCCATACCCAAATTGAACCCAAATTGAAGTCCGGGCCTAGAAAACAAATGCGAAAACTGACTTTACCAGTGCTTCTGAAATACGCCCGCTAGAGAACATAGCACACAATGTTAAACTAGAAGTGCGAGTGAGAACTTCTAGACTCATAGTATCAGAAACATGAAAATATGAGTAATATATAAATAAGAATATAGATACCGTAGCAGTTATAGTGACCAGACCAGTCCACAAAAGCAGCACCCGTTCACGAGTCCACAAGTCATGGACGAGCCATCCAGTAGGTGTACAGAAATGTATTAAAAATACACTGCAAAATCTAAAAAGTTTTGTAGCACCATTTATATTTCTATGATTTTTTTGATAATATATGTATAGGTGTCAAGTTTGTTATTGTAAAATCGGAAAACCATACGGGAATCTTCAATTGGCTTCGACATATATTACGTTCCCTATACTCATATAGATATACCTTATCTAACAGGGACTGCCTTTAATCAAGGACAATAGCTAATTACACTTTGTAACAGTATAACATCACGCTCGACCTGGCTTCTATTCTGCGAGAGACTAATGAAAATCCGCGAAGCGCAGGGCTTTGTCTCAAGATACGAATACCGGGTAAAATTCTATAGATGCCGCTTGGTCGTTGTGTTTTTTAGCTTAAACCGAGACGTTCTCCAGACTGTCACTGAAACTCGTATTTCCTGGAGCTTGCCAGTCAGGCTGCCGGTTACACAGTTGTGTATTACCGGTTTCTACCTGTGGCGCGATGATAAGTGGAAAATTTGTGCTGTACACAAAACGATCTGCCCGCCAGGCATTCGTGATAAATAAATAAAATATACGTAAAGCCGCCGGTTAAAGGAATATAAATATTAAATACTAATATTTATTTAGCAATATATGTACAATATTCACTGGATATAGGCCCTAGTTAAGGACCAAAACAAAATGAGAGAGGTCATTAAATATTTTAAAACTTCTCTAATCTCTAAATAATGCAGATAATATATCTTTATCAAAAAGACCACAGTTTCCATCCTTATGTAAATCGCACTTGAGCAAAACTGGAGCGGTGGATAGTCATAGACAACGTTGTTTTACTTTGATCTACCCGTGCTTTTTTTAAATACCTAAAAAATTAAGATTGGACAGAGAGATAGTTAATGCTACAGACTTCAAACATATTCAAAAAACATATTCAAAGTCATAATTTAAGCACGAACAACACCATAACAACGGAAAGTACAACGAGTTTATCCCACTTTCTCTCTACGAGGGAAGGCCCGAGTCCCAACAGTGGGAACGTAATGGGCTTATGATGATGATGAATATTTATGCAGTCTATTTAGAGGCTTGTGAAATTCAGTGTAAGCGGCAGTCTTTTCTCAAAGCTGTATTCACAATGGCGGTATGCAGTAAAGCACGGTTCCGTTAAGCGAAATAATTTTCATAATTTTCAGATACTAACAAAAAGGGGGACATTTTTCGACGTCTACTGTTCCTTCACAATTCTCAGGCGTATCTTTGTCTCAAAGGGGAAAGATGTAACGAACGTTTCTCGCAAGAAAAAACAGATTTAACAAGAACAATATTTTTTAGATGACTTGTGGTGGCAGTTTGAACGATTTTCCGTGCTGCGAGCGATTTATTGAGAAATTGTTTTCTTTGTTAGTTGAAAAGTTATCCAATAATCTGTTTTTGTTCTGGAACGTAAATAACAGGTATTTTCTACATGCTTTAACTTGTTAAAACAAAATTTTACAATCTTGGAAAACATTATAGTTCGTACTCGTATTACAGACCTCTTTTCAATTTCAAAGATTAATATTATAGACCTCTTTTAAATTTACTTAAAGTTAAAAACCGTAACTATAGGTGCATACATACGCACATAGATGCAACCTACATGTTGTAGTTCGTTCAACTTATTTTTCCAAGAAAAGTATACGGAACAATAGATTCGCTACAGAACCTGTAAAGTGATGGCGCTACATTTGAAAGTTGAAAGTACTAGTAACTAGTTTGATGTCGTGTTGTCTCTTTAAATGTTTTAATGAGTTTTATTCCTAAGACAACTAATTGTCTCAGGGTGACGAGCGCAGTGCAGCGCCACGCAGGATTTTGCTAAACTAATTTCTGGGCGGTGCTGTTATTGTTATGAGCTGGCGTGTTGCTTGCCATCGGGCAAACGACCAGCTCGTCTCGTCATTCAGTTACATAAAAAAAAGAGGCAAATTTAAGTGGCCCGTGTAAGACTAATACCCCAAACATACATAGGTACGCTGTTTTATCCACACAAACACACAAAGCATAAGCTTTGATCAACTGAACACAATGGGTTCTATTATTACCTCCACTTTAGCTGAAATAAAACCTGACCCAGTTTATTTTGTTAAATTGCCGGTCACAAATGGCGAGTATAATTTCCAAACAAAGTTAATTTTTCAAACAAAATTGAGTAATTAAAGTGCAAATTATTTTAAACCTTTTTTCCGGGAATGGTAAATTCCGAAGCCGCTACTACGATTGATAAAAATATGTCAATGCAATATGTATTTTAATGCGTCGGTCAGGTAGTCGCAGTCAGTCAGTCAGTTAGTTGTTCTTCCACCTCCCCGGGAGCTCGTAGTGGAACCCATTGCCCAGGCTGAATCTCACTCATCTACCCCCGGGAAACTGGCAGGCCGCCGTGGGCATCTTGCCTCTTCCATAAGGTTGTTAGCTTCTGTTCTCGTAATCACGTTAAGTGAAATCGGCTACCAAAATAATTCAGTTGGTTAGAGCATATGCTGAAAAAAGAGGCTCAAACCACAAAAATGATACTATATAGGTAGATACTATCTTAAGGAAGTTGAGGATTTGACTCCTACTACGCGATAAGCTCTTACAATATTATTTTAGCAGTTATTCTGAATACTGTAGCTCGTGATTACTTGGACAAGGGAAATCGTAGTTAGATTATGGCCTTATCATGTGAAGGGTATTTGACGAATAAATCATTATAAATTTATCTCTTTTATTAAGCACGTCAGGCCTATTTGAGTCTACAAAGCCAAAGACGCCAATCACTAAAAGGGCTACAAACCCTTTGCATGTCATCGAGGATCATGCTTCCTGCAGGAAGCTTAACCTCAGCTATTATTTACATCATTGAGCTAATCTTAGCAAGAAACTAAATCTTACACTCTCCATTCAAATCCGACCTCTGTGAGTATAAAGATAAGAGCCACATGCAAATATACGGAACACGTTAGATTTGTAGATATGAAATGCTCCGCGCTATTTTGTATCACAGTCGGAGAGGCGGATTAAATGTTGTGGTGGTTTGAGTTATAAGAAGCGAAGGAATTGCTTAGATAATCATGAAAGTTCTTGCAGCTGAACTTTATTGTAGTAGCACATCGTTTCATAAAAATGTATAGGTCTATCGCAGGCAAATGATGAAATCGGAGATTCGATCAAATCACGGAGAATTTTAAAATAACTACACGATTTTTACATTTCCCTAAACAGCATCTAGTAATTTGAACAAATACCAGAACTGGTTCCGTGAAATGACAAAAATACTACGAAACTACGGTATAATCATATATTGGAAGGACCACTTCTCCGTGGTCCGACTCGCTGTTACCCCTAGAGTGTATATAAAAAGCGCGGAGCCAGAAGCTCGCGAGTTCCTGAGCAAAACGAGTGGTCGAGTGCACGAGTGGAGCGAAGGGATAATGAAACGAGAGTTATGGTGAGAGCCCATTTATTAAAACTGTACGTTGTATTCCTAGGGATTTTGTGAAAACCCTGGTATCTTCATTTTTGTGCGACAGTTATTTGTTAAATCACTAGATGTTGTTTAGGGAAGAGATAAAATCGTGTTGTTATTTTAACATACTGATTTAGTCAAATCACTTAGGGAATTGACCAAACCTCTATTTTAATCATATCCCTGCGAAATATATATTTTTATATACTAGCCGATATACACGACTCCGTCCGAATAGAGTTCGGTTCATAGTTTGTACAGTCCAGTTAGACCGTACACTAAAGAGTAGTTCATTAATAAATAGTTGAAGTAGTAGTAAGTAGTTGTGTAGTGCGAAAGAAAGTAGAAACACCCGCTAAGCCAAATAAATTCACTTATTGGCTGAAGTAAAATTTAGTAAGAAGTAGGTACAAAAATTTGCTGATTTACATTCAGCACGACATGCGTTTATTGTTCGGTGATCGTAATAGCACTTGATATTATTTGTTTGAGTAGGTAAAAATGTGTGGCAATATGTAGATCATCACAGAATAGCTTTAAGTTACAACTAATAATGTACGTTGAACTGTATATAGTTATTTCCTAAGATACTGCTCGTTTTTCTAAGATATAAAGTATATGTATGTCTATTTTTGTTGGCCTGAGATCTACTTGTCTAATTACTTGATGGCATCACACAAATATTATAAATGCGATAGTTAGTGAGTAGTTCTTAACAATGTAACGGCTCAAAGAATTTGAGTGAAATTTGGAATGAAAATAGTACTCTGGGTTAACACTACTTTTTACGCGGGTGAAGGACATCATAACATAAACACTAGAAATAAGGATTGCTGTACCTAGATTTAGACTGACTAAAACGAATGAGTATCATGGGCAAGTGCGTACGTTTTTATTATAATTTTCCAAAATGTATAACTGAGCTCACAAAAAGTGAATGAATGAAATAAAAAAAAAAAACCAAAATCTCTAAAAAATTGCCCCTCAGATTCATGCCGTATCTTCTGAGTAGTGGTTCTTTTTTCGATACGGTGGTATAGTCATGGTGATAATTTGACGTTCATAAGTGCGTCTGCGATGCCAACAATGATTTGATTTGATTTGATTCGGTGAAACAGCGGGACGCAGCTAGTTGGCCATATTGTTCTACCGCTAACATCTCCTAAACTGAACCAACCGTGATGAGAAGCAAAGCTCCGCTGTTTCGCAGATTACCGTTGTCTGCCGCTACAATATTTGACTTTACATCAGTTTTTCTTCGTTAATCTTGGAATATTAAATCTGAATGTAACTGTTATAAAGAATATTCAATGCGAGACGCGAAGTATTGAAAAACTCGCAGTGGATTGGAATTTTACTCAGGACCTTACCTGTCTGGATGAGACTACAGACGCTATATAGAGAGAGTCTGGCCTAGTAACTTGTACGCCTTACAATTCGACGCAATTGATTTCGAATCCTGATGCTCTGCACTAATGACATATGGCTAAGTTTTTTCATTCGGTTACGGTTCACGATTAAAGATACCCTGCGCCCAGGTAGGAAATCAGGGCAAGTCTACGTCATAATGACGTCAATTTACAGGCATTTTCCGATGTAAATTATAGTATTTCAATAACAACGACAAGAACTACAAAATTTTTTGAACGTATAATCAAGCTTTTATTCAATGTTACACCTTACAGGACCACACAGAATCTTGTCGCCGCGGGCTAACTCGACGCCAACGCGATCTCTGCCATTCTGTTTTTGGAACTACATGACATGTGAACTACTTGCAGGGAGCTTATATTCCATTTTCACGACAAGTTTGACGTATCAAATCCACTTTGCCAGTACCGCTTTGGCAGTCATTTAGCCGCCAAGCAGTAGTGCTCAAGCATTACTGTGTTCCGGTTTGAAAGGCATTGTAGCCAGCGAAATTACTGAGCATTATGAGACTACTGTCACTAACTGTTTCAGCTGACTCAGGGTGACGAGCGCAGTGCTGCGCCGCGCAGGATTTTACAAAACAAAGTTCTGGTTGGTTCTGTTATTGTTATGGGCTGGCGTATTGCTTACCATCAGGCAAAGTACCAGGTCATCTCGACATTCAGTTACATAAAAAAAATATATCAATGGAAAAACAAACTTGCAGCAAGCTAACGTGGTATCAAGAACGCTAGTTACCAGGATCATTATTTATAGTAGGTACACGAAGTCATGAAGAGCTGTCTCATATTTTAAAATGGTGCTAAAATAGGTAGGTACACGCTAACAAAACTAAGCCAACTATAAATCTCGAAAGCAATTTTCGGTCCTAGCCTAACAAATCACAGAAACATATGGCACCAAAACAGCCAAAATGAACGGCTTTATTACCTCTAAAGTAATAACACTTCCCAAATAATAAACCCATAAATATCTTAAAGAAACAAAACAAAGTTCGCAGCAACTTTATGCAAAAGTGAGAATAAGAGGAATAAGAAATACTACGAAACCCTATTAAGGCTGTCTATACATACTGATGTTATAAATCCATGAGTGTGTTTGTCTGTAGAGCCGAAAGCACCGTCTAACTATTTTAGCTCTATTCCTCTCCTTGCATGATTGTCTGGAGGAGATCGCTTTCAAGCGATAAGACTGCCTATTGTGACACATTTTTAGTTTATAATCTGCCTTTTGTTCTTTTAATGTACTGTGGTGTTATAATAAATGTTTATGTTTGACAGATTATAATATGACGTAAAAAAAATATAAAGTCAAAGTCAAAAAGTATTTTAATATAGGCACAAAAAGCTTTTAAACGTCATAAACGCATAATATAAATTAAATTAATAATATTGAAAATTTACTTTGATAAAAACTACTGAATTATTCTAAGCCTAAAGACAATAAAAAAAGACGTGTGGCACTCAGAGACTGCCGCGGTAAAGCTATTGCATAGCATTCGGAGTGGGGGGTGTTAGGTTATTTTCGTTACGGAATTTCTGGATTCGGTCTCCACGCTCAAGGCCCGCGATAGAAGCTATGCAATAGCTTAATAAGTAAAAATTTAACATAAAAACCGATAAAAAATTCAACACATTTAAACAGCTGCAACAAAGCTACAAAACCACAGACAGACAAAGACAGACAGACAGCCGGACAGACAGATATAGGCGTCAAATGTATAAGACCCCTCTTTTTGCGTCGGGGGCTAACAAACAACGTCGCGGGGTAAAGCTAGTAGTCCGTACGTATATTCTTATATATTATACGACTTATACGATCCTGATGTGCTCGCAGAAAGTTTGATAATATATCATTGTGGATGATTATTGTACGAACGGCTGATACAAACTTTTGTACTCGAGTCTGCGGGAGGATTATGTTAATATTATTATGGAATTATGACAATGTTTATTTTTATGTGCGAAGAGATCCATGTTTGGTTGTCATTCAGAAATTTATTAAGAGATGCTTTTTATCGATCTAAAAATATTTTAAGAAGATAAATTCTTTCTATTTGGTTGGTAAAGAGTATTTAAATTACCTTCAAATTAACAATTTAAAAATAAATTTGTTAAATGCTGCTTCGATTAATATTAGGGAGAAGATTGCGAGAAAGAGGTATTTAAAAATAAGTTATGAAAAGCAATTGAAAAAAAATGAAATATTATATAGAAATATATAATAATTTATACAAATTAAAGAATTATTTGATAAAACGGCTAGGAATGACGTAGTTTGCCGAATAAGAGAAAAATCGACCAAGGTTTCAAGTATATCCGACGCTCTTCATTAGGGGCGAGTTTACGCTGCGAGATAGCGGCAACCACTGGTCGGTGCCGAAGTCAGAAGCGCGGGCGGCCGCCCGCTCCGCGCGACGACGCGTGGACATACGTTTTAGATAACACCCCAGCCGTTTTATAAAATATTTATAATGAATCAAACTCACGAAAACTTTCATCTACAATCAAAGAAAACTTATAAATTCTAACAATTGATACAAACACAATTCCTTCCTAAACAGAAGTTTCAAAACGTAAATGTTTTAGATAACTCTCGGAAACTAATAACATAAGCAGAACATTTCTCGGAGCATCCAATTCAAATCTAATATTTTGAGCAAACTAAAATATAAAGCTCGATCAATATATAAACGTTTATGAAAATTGTTTAGGTAATTCCGAGTTATCGTTGTTTTATAATAATTTGCGAGGAAACTCGGCAAAGCGGTCCAGAACTGGATTGTGTTCTCATGCGAAATATCACTTTGTTTTAAATAGTTAAAAGCACGTAATTTCGTGGAACACCTACATTTCAATAACATCATCACTTATATACTCGTCATAGGCACCAAGCTAATACAGTAGATAGATAAACACTTTATTGTTAAAAACCTTAAAAATAGGTACATGAAAAATAACATTTCGTAGTAATCAGCATAACAGTAATACATTTTAAAATTTTATAGACTGGTATTTAATGACATGCATTGTGTACTTAGTTTTCCATCTGAGAGTCATGAGCGCTGAACTTACCGTGTGTGGTTAGCAATAATTCGCTTGATGAGAAAGTGAGATGGCAGTATTTCTTTCGCTTTCACACTCTTTTTACACACTCACACTCGTTTTAGTACTTACGTACTCCAGTTTTGTAAAAACTGTTCACTCCACACTGTAGGTACGAAGCTACAAGTACATAGGCGGACGTCGATGGCAGGTCGCGCGTCGTTACACGTGCCGCGTCAGAAGAGATGAGAGCTATGCAATAGAAAGAGAGGCGCTCTGAAGGCTAATATGACTGGTAGGTATGCAGCGCTACGCGAGCTGAATTGAATTTTATTGCGTCATAGCAAGAGTCGCTATTTGTTTAAATTTCTTTGCGGAGTGATGCTTCTGTCCCTTAGTATTCTGTGGTAATAGTTAGTATTCTTTGACAGGAGCTCCCACACCACTTGCTTCACTCGCATCGCAGATGGCGAAGATCAAAATATAAAAAAAGAAAATGATTAGTCTCGATGGCCAAGTTATTATGGCGTCGGAACGATATTTCTTCTTTCTGATCATTTAAGACTGCATAGTATTACTGGATTCTAGAAAGATGCTCTTATAAGACAATAACGATACCTTTAGCCTGTTAATTTAGTTAACTTAGTCCAGTGTAGTGATAGAGTGCCGTATTTAAGTTAGTGCTACCCGTAAAGAACTCAATAACATAGTTTTATCGTCTTAATAGAGACAATATATTCTTAGTTTGAGTCTAGTGAGCAGTTTAACCTAAATTAAAAAAACTTATTAGTCTTATAATGCTAGATTGTAATGCTAATGAGGTGTCATTATAAGACATGTCATTACAAAAAATATATCTATAGCCAGCTTTAAACATAATAATTGGTATTACCAATAAAATTACGCTATGTAAGCCCAAGTCATGCAAATCATGTCAGTCCCTCTTATGCTCTCTGACAGCCACGTTCCAGCAATTCCAACATAATCTCCACCCTCACCTTTTACAGCAAAAACAGAAGGCCCTCAAAAGACAAAGTCGAAAACGCACGAAAACCGTTACTCGTCTTGACGGCGCGCTAACAAACGCAATTTTTCATCTGTGATATTATTTTTCTCGGTACATGTTGTTCTTTTTATGCGATGCGTGGAATTAGATTGGCTGGATGAGGCATTTATTTAGTTTGTACTGTACAGTGAGAAACAGAAAATCTACGCCTGTCTATGTATGTTTCTGTATGTGTAAAATTTGAGCGCTATCATACTTTGAAAACCACGCTAAGTCGTCAGTCCGGGTTTTTGTCTAAGGTTAAGGCAACAGCTGTTTGGACATGTCAGAGGCTTGTGGGCAGTCTTAAATTCCGACACCTGGGCCCTAATTCACTTTGACAACTTGGCGATTCCTTGCTTCGAGGTCACGACTATTCCTTCATTAATAAACGACATTTGCAAAATTGACGCGTCATAGAGAATCATATATATTAATATAGGATGTGAATGCATCATAGAGATGTCGTTTATTAATCAAGGAATCGACGTGACTTCGAAGAAAGGAATCGCCAAGTTGTCATAGTGAATTGGGGCCCAGGATAGGCCACTCACTCACACGAGAAAGAAGAAGTATTGGCTAAAGCTATAAAAGTACATATAAGTTTTAGACTTTAATGTAAAATCTTAATACATACCTCTTATACACCTTCATATACCATCTCTAAGCATGCTCCCGACACACTAACCCAGAAATACCTACATACATATACCTACCCTCAGCTTGAACGCAAAGCGTTCCATTCCTGCACGTTGAGCATTTCTAGTGTAAAATGTTTCTTGGAAACAACATTCACAAATGTTTCTTATGCTATTTTGTATGAAAAATTTGTGGGATAGATTATATAGGTATAGTTATCAATGAACATTTTGCTTCTACAATTTGGATGTTAGTTTAAACATATCATGCATATAAGGTTCCTATACCCGGGAGCTGTGCTCGAAGCCGACGATGCGCTCGAAATACACTCATGCAGAACTACCTACCTATACCTACCGCCATACCTACTCTCGGCTTGACGATGTCAAAACGTGCCGTTACTCTGCCACTCGCAAAATTTCTAAGGCAAATGTTGCTGAGAAGCAAAAATGGAAAAGCAAAATACATTGGAAATCTTTTTACATGTTTTTACCACTCACAAGAAGATGATGACAGAATAAAGTTGGCCTTTAAAATAAACGCGAGCAAATTTACTTCTAGTGCTTACAGCTTCAGCTCTTTTAATGGCAGAAAGCTTTAAGTACAACATAATACCTCGTATTCTCCTCAGATCAGTCTAATTACTTAGTTAGACTTGCTTGGAAGAGCGGTCACCCAACTGATTTTGATGTGACATACCTTATAATCTACGTTGGGACTAATGCCAGACCCCCGACACTCCATACAAATTCGCCAAGCTAACTGTCTAGTACTACTATTGACGCACTGGCCTGTCCGCACACGTTTTGTATGTGTGCGTAATTATTGTAGGGATTAGCTAATACGAATCGAGCGCGACAAGGACAACGCTATACGTAAGCAACCTAATTGTTTTTCTTTCACACTTACTATCGCTTGGCTGGGAGACGCGAAAAACCAAAAAAAAATGTCGATTCTTAATGTGTAAGTGGTTTCTTTGCATCCGTACACAGAACAATAACGAACCATTTTAAAAGAGATAGGCAGACCTCCGTCAGTCAGGTCAAGTCCTGGTCAGCTCCACCGTCTTCAGCCGTTCTCCGTCTTTTTCTCAATATGTTTCGTCTATATGTCAAAGTCAAATAGTCAGCCGGTCTGCTCTACCTCTGTAAAGCAGGTCGTCGTCGTCATCCAAAAAGGTCATAACAACCTCAAATAACATCAATTGATCGCACATATAAAATTCGCAGCGAACGCTGACAACCGAGTGACGCAAGCACGGCATTGCCCATGTTTTCATCGGTTTGTTGCGGGTGACGACAAATTAGCGGGGGGGTGGGAGTGTCGCTTCTTTACGTAGTAATATTTAGCTTTCTTTGCTAATGCTATCAAACCCGGAAAACCGCATTATTCAGTAGTTTCCAAGTCTATAGATAACAAACATACAAATAAAAAGACAAAGATTCTATAAACCGTGGATACGTGTTCATTACCCTTTAAATAGTCGATCCCAGTTAGTTTCTCGAAAAAATCTTCAATGCACAGAATTGGGTCAGTTCCATATTTTTAATAGTGGAGAATATTTTGCTCCAACGGCAGCGGTTGAAACCCGTTCAATCTGAATCTGTTATGCCACAGGTAGTAAGCTTCCCTAGTAAAGTAACAAAGACTTGTTAAGTGACTTTTTGATACGTTTCAGGTTTTTCCAAAAGGCTTAACACGTCCTGTACAGTAAGTTCTTTCCCTAATCCACTGACAGACCCTTACACATTGTCGGACAACCCATTCTTACGATCTTCCGACCTAAAACGGTCCTTTATCGACTTATAAATGGAAAAGTTACTTTAACGTACCTAATCATTTTCTGGTTATTTCTTATATAAATATTATAAATGATAAAATTTGTATGGTTGGATGTTTGTACGTTAGTACAAACATTTGCAAGAATGTATTTTTGAATGGATTTGGATGAAAATTTGGCACAAGGGTGGTGATAACACTTTATTATACAGCAATAACACGAAAACAAAAATGAAACTTAATATATATATATTGTACAATGGGCGGTCTTATTGATAACTACCTTTTTTCCGCGACTTCATCCGCTTGAACAAAGTTCAAAGTGAGAAGCTCAAATGACAGAGGAAGTTCATATACGTATTTTTCCAAGAGCATCAAGGCCTCTCCAGTATATCAGAGCGCGTACTACGAAGAGGTCAAGCTGTATCTTTGTAGTCACCCGACTGATTTTGATGTTATGTAGCCTTTAGGTAATCTAAGTTGGGACTATTACTACCAAACTCTGAAAACCGCATTAAGATCAGTTTAGCAGTGTCAATGTCTATAGATAACTAGCATACATACATACAAACAAACAGACAAAAATTCTAAAAAACGTGAATTCGTGTTCAGTAGCACCTTAATAGTCGAACCCAGTTGGTTTTTTTTAAATATCATCAATTTGCAGAATTGTCTCAGTATTTTTTTTAAAATAATATTATTATAATAGTCTTGCAGAAGAGGCCTAACACTATCGAAATATTTACATTTGTACACTTATTTACTTCATATTAATTTACTACATCTTTATATTTTTTATTTTATTACTTCGCACTTATTATAAGTATATTATTACTTCGTACTTATATACTTAATATTCGTATATATTATTCTTATTCTTTCTCCTTCGTTCTTATTACTTCTATCGTACTTTCTATCTTTATCGTACTTTTACTTCTTATCTTTTTATGTTGCACCATTTTTTTTTATGTAACTGAGTGACGAGACGAGCTGGTCGTTTGCCTGATGGTAAGCAATACGCCAGCCCATAACAATAATAGCACCACCCAGAACTTTGTTTTGCCCAGTAATTTCGCTGGCTACCATGCCCTTCAAACCGGAACACAGTAATGCTTGCGCACTACTGCTAGGCGGCTGAATAACTGGCAAAGCGGTGTTACATCCCAGACGGCCTCTCGCTTGCGAGAAACCTACCACCAGTAAGAAATTACATCAAGACTATGGTGAAGCGATGCGTGCAAGAGACATGTTTCGTCCTAACGTGAATTGTTCTGCTAGCTGTGCACATACTGCTATATAATCTACGACTGGGCAACCAGCCAAGCTGTGTGCCTTGTTGCTAAGGCAATTCTTGTCAAATTGTAATATCTCTCAGCTTAAGTTGATAACATTTACTTGCATAGGTAATTCTAATGCAGACTTTTTTTAATCCAAGTTTGTTTATTTACTTTTTCTGAAGTACTTGATCGCTTTTGTTATCGTTTATTCTAACTATTCCTACTAACATTATAATGTGAAGTTTGTGGTAATTAATGGATGACATGATATGATAGATGGACGTATAGGTAGATGTTTGTTACTCAATCACGCAAAAACGATTACCATCCATACAGACATCCTCACAAAATCAAATCAAGTCAAAATATTTTTATTCATTTCAACGTCAAATTTCTATCTAAAAAAGAACCACTACTCAGAAGATACGGCAAGAAAGTGAGGGGCATTTTTTTTAGAGATATTGTTATTTTTTTTTGGTTTTATACAATGTTGTTTCTTATGTAACAGTTGGCTATTTTGCAGAAGAATGTTCCAAGCATCTTTGTAGTCTATATAATTACAAACAGTATAGTATGCTTTTCTCATTAGAACAGTCTTTAAGCGTGATTTGATTTTATTTTCTGTGAGCTCCGTTATACATTTGGGAATTTTATTTATAATAATTTTCGCATTTATAATAATAATTATAGTAGGATAGGTGAGGATATGATTTTATTACACTATACATTTCAATGTGTTTATGGTGCGAGTAGGGAAGCAAATAAGCTCGTCGAGAAAGCCACGGGCAAAAGCTAGTGTTAAATATCTTACGCCACGTCAGCTTTCTCTTCTGGTGCTGACAGTCGGTTTTGAATCTGAATACACCCTACTCGTATATCGTTATTATTTATTATAAACCGTCTTTCCAAGAAGGACGGCGTTTATGATAGAAATATTTCTGAATTTCTGAATAATAAGTTAATATACTTATCTTATGGCTGATTTTTTAATTCCAAGATAGACAAGCAGATAGCGTTAAATTAGTAAGGCAAACACATATTTTTCCTCTTACTCATTACTAAGTTAAACGACTTATCACCTACTAGCTGCCGCCAGCGACTGTGCCCGTAGAATTTGGAAATATCGCGATTCCTCAGGAACCACGTGTTAATACATGTAGTGAAATTATACAAACTTTTTTATTTTTGTTACTGAATTATGAGACGAGCAAGTCGCCTGATAGTAAGTGCAACGCCTGCCCATAACAATTGCAGTGCCATTTTTAATACCATAAAAAGCACTGCGTAGCACTGCATTGCGCTCATCACCCCGAGACGTCAGATATTAAGCCAATTGTTATGGGCAGGCGTGGCGCTTACCATCAGGCGAACGATATTCTCATATCACTGTTCCATTAAAAAAAATATACTTATTCATTAATTTTGCTGGATATAGTGCCTTTTAAACCGGAACTATGTATTGTTTTAAATAAAAAGAAATATATAATTATGTTTTCAGTAGTTCTGCGTGATTGAGTAACAAACATCCATCCATCCATACTACGGATGTATGGATGGATCTCACAAACATTCGCATTTATTTCATTAACTAGAATATTGGTATGATTGTTCTCAGAAATCCATATAGTAGATGTATTTACCTGATATCTGAGTACCGATAGGTAATTTCTAAATGTGAAATCAGACCCATTAGATACGATAGAAACATGGAAAGCTAGTTTCATCAGATGGCCAATTCCGCTAAATTTGAATGAGAGTTGACCGAACCGAAGCGTTGTAAATTGAAGAAAAATTGGCATTCTGCTCTTTCGAGTTAGAAGAATAAAATTTGTAACATTTATGAGATCGACACTAGATTGCAACTGGAATTTGAATAGATTTATTTAGAGCAAGTGTAGCTCAGTGGAAACTCGTGCGCCCTTCGATCCGACGCACCTGGTTTCGAAACCCAACTCGGCCCTGCACCAATGACTTATAGTTAAGTGCAGATTTTACACGCTCGCTCTAAAACGGTGAAGGAAAACGTCGTGATGAAACCCACTTACGCGCTTTGGAGTGGTAAGCTCTGGCCCTGGTTGTAATACCACCCACCGAACAAAGCCTTGCCGTCAAGCGACCTAGTCGTGTTTCAGGATGATGTTCGGTGAACCATCGGGGAGATGTTAGTTGATTGCCCGCCCAACAAGTAACAAGTAACCATCGGGGAGACGAGTCTGAGCAGACGCTCTCTCTAGATCTATGTGCTCCATGTTATGCCACATCATCGCTTCACATTAAGCGAGATAGTGGCAAACATAGATCTATTAAGCGTTAAAAAAATAGCAGAATTAGGCTACTGATCTTACAATGGACTCGCACTTGCACTAATCAATTTAGTAGTTACCCATCCTGAAGAAAAGCCAGTGGTGCATAACCTAGCGGCATCTTGTAAGTCACGGGAATCACAATATCATGTCCTCCCGAGAAGATTTATGTTAATGAGAGTAGACAGCGTCGCCTTCCGGAACAGATTGCCTATTAATAATGGATTGTGCTTTTTCAGCTGTTCTGGTAGAAGTGACAAACGTTTGGAAGGACATGGCCGTTGCATTTTCAATTTTAAAGACAGGCAAATTAAGGTTCATTTGTTTTTAATAGTCTTCGTTGTTTTTAAGGTCCGGCTTTGCGATTTCGATTTCAGAAAATGTGATCACTCTAATATTAATACATGTGAAAGTTTCTGAGTGAGTAAATGTGTGAGTATGTATGTTTCTTCTTCACGCTGTAACGGTTCAACGGATTTAACTGAAATTTGGAATGTAGATAGCTTATGCCCTGGAATAACACATAGACATATTTATCCCGGGAAAACGCGGGTGAAACCGCGGGGCGCAGTTCGTATACATATAAAGCATACACGGAATCCAGATTAAGTTTTAGGTCGCGCTCTGCAACTGTTAACGGCAGGCGTGTTACCTACTTAATATCTTCTATGCTATCTATGAATGACCTGCACCTCTCTCCACTTTAATAAGTTATTATAATAAACGTCACAATCATTGGTTATATGCACCCCAGTTATAACAGTACCTAAGACATTTCGATTGTTTACAATTAAACAAGATTTTTCAGAAAGAAAAAAACACGAACACCAGCTGGGACTTGAACCCATATCTCAATCTTGTTTCAGAGCGGGAAGTTCTCTGCCCAGTTGAGCTACGGTGGTCACCAAGTCTAGTGTCGAATTTTTTATTCCGTTATTAAGCCCGTTTTAAGGGTGACGTGTATGCCATCTATTGAGACTCCTAGAAAACAAAGACTCAACAAGGAAAATCAATGTTGCAATTAAATACTTGCTCTGTAATGACGCGAACTCTTATTAATTCTTATTATATATACATGAAGCATTAATATTAACGAATACCAAGCGACAATCTCTGAAAATTGTTTACAAATCTCACTGATAGAAAGCTACACTATCCTCTATGAAAATAAAGGTACAAAACACCTAATAATACTTGATATAAGCTTAATTCAACGCAACAAAAGACTAGTATTTCACTAAGAAAACATTTAGAGACCTTCGTTATTACAGACGTTGATTCATCATCATCATTCAAAACGGCCGAACCTCAAAATTATACCTAAAAGAAAATTACCTTAAAAAGGAATCTGTGGAGTACTCGACATAATGCTAAATAAGTATTCGCATTCTAAAAAGTAATTTTACGGTGTATTATGCTCTGCCTAATATTTCCGAGGCGATTCCCGTAAGAAGAATATTATTTTCCTCAAAAGCACTGTTAATAACGTTCCCACTTTGTAATAAATTGTTTTTTTCTAAAAAATCTAGAACACTCGGATATTTCGTATGTTTAAGAGTACCTACTTAGTAAGTTGTATTTCGCTGAAGAGTGAAGAGTTAGCAATACAATGCAAGATAAGCGAATACGAGAAAAACGACTTTTATAGCTTTTTCATGGGACATAACATGCTTTATTACTATCGATCGCTGAAGAAAATTGAGGCACATACAATTTAACTTTTTTTTTATGTAAAGAATGACGAGACGAGCGGGTCGTTTGCCTGATGGTAAGCAATACGCCAGCCCATAACAATAACAGCACCACCCAGAACTTTGTTTTGCAAAATCCTGTGCGGCGCTGCACTGCGCTTGTCACCCTGAGACAATTAGCTGTTGAGTCTCATAATGCCCAGTAATTTCGCTGGCTACAATGCCCTTCAAGCCGGAACACAGTAATGCTTACGCACTACTGCTTGGCGGCTGAATAACTGGCATATCTGAAGCTTTCGATACATAATGGTACTAATTGTTAGTATTGATTGATAGGACCTTGGTTTCAGGGCATTCTATCATTA
Source organism: Petrophora chlorosata (assembly GCA_951640565.1). NCBI lineage: Eukaryota > Metazoa > Arthropoda > Insecta > Lepidoptera > Geometridae > Petrophora > Petrophora chlorosata. The sequence goes on along the minus strand of OX621202.1, from coordinate 15,294,805 downwards.
TTATAAGTCTGCGATAAATGAACTAACATAAAGTAGGTACTACTACCAAAGAACACAAACTATTACTTACGTAATGCTATGGATTTGATATGGTCTGAATTAAAGTATTTTTATTTTATTTATTTATTTATATCCTAAAAAGTGTGTGCTAGTATTTAATTATAATCTCGGAGCTTAAAAAAATATCAAAACTTACGATTATATATTATACGACTTGACTTGTTGGGTTACTTTGAGGAAAACATTCCTGATGGATAGCCCAAGTTATTTTTTTTCAGTAACTGACTGTTATTTTTTTTTAAATTCGAAATGCAGTTGTTATTTTGTCCTAAATTCAACCGATGTTTTTGAAGGACAAAACTTTCTTACTGCAAGGGAAAAGGTACCTTGAAGGTCCCAAAATTTTGCCACTCCTGGACACAAACACATACGATGCTTTTCATCCGGGGATGAAACCTTGGGACGCAACTAGTATACCATTTAGGTCTCTCCTTGCATCGCGGTAATTCGGGACTGATTTAGAGACCCTCAAAAACTGCCCTTCTCATGCCAACATAGACTAAATTTCCATCCTAAGCTACCTTTAATTTTTAACTAAACCCAGTGTGAACGCGTCAGTCTGCAGTTTTAAAACAAACTAAGGTATTTTAAACTAGCTTTAGTGAAACTTTAAAGGAAAACATGTAAAAATTTGCTCCCGAAACGAGAACACGCTACAGAGTTGCCAGTAACAAGCGACGAACGATCTCACATTTTTAGGGAAAAATCTTTAAGAGGTGTAAAAACTTCGGTGTTTCGCGTTTACTAGAGTTTGTGTAAAAGGGTTTGAACGAACTTGGCTGCTTTTAGCATGATTAGGTATTCATATTTCCTGTGTAAGGACGTGATATTTTTCTGTACCCTGCTCAGCTGACACGATAGCTTTTTGCGATGAAATATGCTTTGGAATATACTTCAGAGGAAAACCTAACATAAACTGCAGTTGAGTTATGTATTGCTATTTAAGTCTCATTGCATTTGAGTATAACTATAATGACATCTCTAAAAAAGTTGAAAAAGGATTTTTAATTAGATATAGAATCTTCGTAGGTGTGAGCGTCGGCATGAAGGTAAGCAGTAAGTAAGATGAAATTGTAGGAAAAACAGTTATATATTTTTAGTTTTAGAAAAGGTAGGTAGGCACAAAACTAAGAGAGGGTAGGAAGCGTGCGGCGTCGGCAGAGCGTACGGATACTGACTACTGACTGATTTAAAATGGATGTCAAACTGATCGGCCCGCACCTCAGCCCGCCTCCGCGCACCTTCTGTACAGATATAGGTATATACATATATGTATACGTTAACTTGTTCGCGTCGCTAACAGTAGGTATTGGTAATCAAAGACCATGATCCCGCATCCTACAGATAGTAAACAGTAATTGAGACAGAAGTGTTTAACTAACCTGTTCTAAATTTATTGACCTTACCATCACCAGGTGGTAGGTTTCTCTCATGCGAGAAGCTGTCTACTTATGACACTTTAGAGCGCAGTGCAGTGCCACGCAGGCTTATGCAAAACATAGTTCTGAGAAGTGTTGCAACTGTTGTGGACAGACGTGTCGCTTGCCATCAGGTGAACATCCTGATCGTCTCGTTACTCAATTAGATAAAAAAATATTAGTTGCTATATAAGTACTCATTTTTTCTGTTCTGTTAATGCCTATGTTTGGCAACTATAGGTCAAGCACGGCAGAATGCAAATGTTGTGAAATTATCTTTTTTCTTTAATTAGCATAATATTTTTGTTCTTCATAACTTCACTAAGAGACCAAAACCTCTTCCAAGTGTTCGCAATTCTTCTGTCGATTTCTTTATGCAAGCTGTTTCTGATAAGAGTGTGCCGAACACCGATAATTAAATTAATGAATATTTTTTTATTGAAACATTGTAAAACAGCAATAAGGGCTTATTTTATTTTTATTTATTTTTAGTACCCCTTTAAGCGTATGTTTGTATACTGTACCATTGCTTCGAAGAAATGGTTTTTCCTATTTCTTCCCAATTTTCACGATCGTACGTATCAGTGACAATCCTCCTAGAATGCACCAAGATTGTCGCGCCAGCGTTTACTCGCCTTGCCTCGATTCTATCACCCCTACGAATTGATACCAAAAACAAAAAGTATATCACATACAATGTAGACAAAACCCCGCCAAGTGAATCCATGGTTTTAAAGATTGCGCAATTGTAGTTGTCAATGAAATACAAATATCGTGAAAATTTTATGACAAACATTTCATACTAGCTGCGCTCCGCGGTTTCAGCAGTGTTTTGCTGGACAAAAAGTATCCTGCTGGATAAAATGTGTCCTTTTCTAGAGCCTAAAGTACTTACATTTTTTTGTGTAACTGAATGACGAGATGGGCTGGTCGTTGGCCTGATGGTAAGCAATACGCCAGACCATAACAATAACAGCACCACCTAAAACTTTGTTTTGCAAAATCGTCACCCTGAGACAATTAGCTGTTGAGTCTTATAATGCCCAGTAATACATACCAAACCAAACATACCAAATTTCATCAAAATCCGTTTCATTGTACAAGTTTTTATATCCGTTTTATGGTTTTGCGTGATTGAGTAACAAACAACCATCCATCCATCATCTATAATTTTTTTTTTATGAAATAGTTGTTTGACTACAACTCACCTAATGGTAAGCGCAGTTGCGCTGTAAGGTGGTGCACGTTTGCCCATAGGTTCCTATTCAATTTTGTCTTAAAGAGACCCAGGTTGTAATTGGAAGAAAATAAGGATTCTGGTAGAGAATTTTACTCCTTATATTAAATAAATATTCATCATCATCATCATCAGCCCATAACGCTCTCACTGTTTTCTTGGACATGCCGGTTTCCTCACGATGTTTTCCTTCACCGTTTTTAGAGCGATGGTTAAATCCGCACATAGCTTAAGAAAGTCAGTGGTGCGAGGCCAGCGGGATTCGAACTCGGGTGCGTCGGATCGAAAGTCGCACGTGCTCCCACAGAGCCACACTCGCTCCTAAACAAATAAATATTATAGCACAGAATACTAAGGGACAGAAGCATCACTCCGCAAATAAATTTAAACAAATAGCAACTCTTGAAATGACGCAATAAAATTCAATTCAGCTCGCGTAGCGCTGCATATCTACCAGTCATATTAACCTACTGAGCGCCTCTCTTTCTTACGCATAGCTCTTATCTCTTCTGACGCGGCAGGTGTAACGACGCGCGACCCGCTGTCGGTGTCCGGCTATGTACTTGTAGCTTCGTACCTACAGTGCGGAGTGCGCTAGGCCTGGTTATAGTTATATTATTAGGAACCAGGATTACAGGGATAGTAAGTTTTGCCATAGCCCTACATAGTATATATAGTAGAATCGTAATAGAGTATGATGACCTTTGGGTAAGGAACTCTAGAAATAGTAATAAACAGAAATCACAGAAGCTCAAGTAGGTTCTCTCCCATAATTACGTAGACCCTCTTGAAAACCGTCTTATTAGCAAATTACTCAAAAGACCTCCATCCACCATCGATCATAGACAATTAAGCTTTGCAGCTCACAAAGGTAGAAACCCATTTGAATCAGGAGCAGTCTAAATAGCGCTTAATTGGGTAAAGTAGGCTACAAAGGGAGGGTGAAGATCCACAGTGTTCAGTTCGTTAGCATGACTCAATACAGGTTGAGAGCCGCAGGAGAGGTTGTAGAGATGTACGAGTAACGTTTATGCCGGATGCTGAAGTTGTCTAAAACTTAATTTTGACAACTTCAGCATCTGGCATAAACAAATATATATGAGATTTTTACGTAGCTTTATATTGACAACGAAAATCTGGTATGAATGCTGAGTTGAAGATTTAAACTTGAATATGATTCAGAAACAGGATATTTACCTTGTATTTGAATAGTTTTCAATTCTCGATGTTTTGACGCTGTTGCAAGCACGATGATTGCAAAGATTTATTACGTTTCTAAACATATAAAAGCCTTTGCGTTAGGTTTTGAAAATTCTTGTATTAATTTATAGTTAAATGTAATAAGTTTTAGACTCATTATAAATATATCAACGGTTACACTCACGTTATGATTGTGTTGGAATAACTCAGAATAGGTTTCGGACAATTGGGATGTCCTTCCGGGAGTTTACGCTTTGGATTCGCGGCGCAGACTCTGCGCCGACATCATCATAACGTGAGTTTAGCCGTTTACATTTATAATGAATATTTCGACTCACGATAGTTTTCAAACCTTAAGATGTAGACTGGTAACACGTATGGAACAAAATGTCAAGACGATGGAAAAAACAAAAATGGATAGGAGGGTAGATTGCTTATGGGCTCGCAACGGGTCATGTGCGGAAAAAGGGAGATTGTGGTGAAATTGATTGGATTTTTGCAATAAACGCATTTAAAAGGTAAATCTTATCTTTCTTCAGTTTTGTTCTCAATCCTTGCATCGGTCGATAGATAGATTTTACTATATTTGTAAGTATGGTCCTGGATAAATTTCTAAGGTGCTGTACTCGTATCAACCAAATACTTGTTAATCTAGGGACAAATTTTCATCATCGTCATCATCATTCCATTAATTTAGTCAAGGAGACACGCCTTCTCTTATAGAGAAAGAGATAAACATAGGAGAGGGAAGGCGGGAGAGGGAAGAAGAGGGAGAAAGAGTAATTGCTATAGTCTTCCAGTGCAGTGTTCCAGTCTAGTGGTTTAAGAAATGCAGCTTGTCATGAAACTTATCAGACCTTTAACGTGCAGATTTCCTTACGATATTTTCATTTACCATTCTCGTAGACTTCTTATTAACACTTAAATGTAGGCACTTATGTTTTGTTTATTTCTTTATAAGCCATCCTTACGACTTTGACGCAGTACAGAATGAGCAAATAAACGTCTGCATGGGACGCTATAAATAAAAAATATGATATTTTATTTTCTTTTTATTGCGAGTGAAGCGTTTACATTGCAGGAAAAATACGTGAAATATTCGGTCGCGAGTATTGCACGCGATGTTTAACGAAGTGACTACCAACTCCAACATGAATTCAAAAAATTGTGTACACTATCAGATATTGGACTCATTTGGATGAAGTCGCGTCCTACATGCCGGATATGCACTACATCTCTTCTTGATTGGGAACTGAAAGTGTCTCGCTGTTTCAATTAAGTTTCAGTAAGCCTGTGGTGCAATTTGACACCGAACTGTCCTGTCAGTCGCCTGTAGTGTCCACTTCGGCCTGAGAGGCTCAAAAGATTAGCTAACTAGAGGTTACGGGGATCCGTTGACCGTATCCCGGACAATGGTGCTTCAAAGTTAGAGTACAAGAGTATCTCGGGTGTTGACTTCATTATGTACTCAACTCTAGTCGAGCCGGTCTTTGAACTATGGCACCAATTTATTTGTGAAGTGACAATCTCATCTACCAATGCCTTGACTATTTAGGGTTCCGTACCCAAAGGGTAAAACTGGACCCTATTACTAAGACTCCGCTGTCCGTCCGTCTGTCACCAGACTATCTCATGAACCTTGATAGTTAGACAGGTGAAATTTTCACAGATGATGTATTTCTGTTGCCGCTATAACAACAAATATTAAAAAACAATAAAAAAATATATAAGTAGAGACCTATAACAGACATGATTTTTTTGCCGTTGCAAGTCGTTTACTTGAGGGTAAGCAACGTTCATAAAAGTTGCAGCAACACCCCAATTTTGTTTCACAATCTTGTGCGACACTGCACTCGTCACCTTGAGACAACAATTCGTCTGATAATGCCCAGTAATTTTGCACAAAACAGTGCCCTTGTTTTTTATTTTACGTGTGAAAAATATTATATTTATATATTTGTTGTGGGCGCTGACCCTTCTCAACTAATTACGCTGTAGGTCTATATAATAATATCATCACTGCATCATTTCATCTAGGGTAGAGATCGTCTCAAAGTGACAGAATGGCTCTATTTACAAATTAAAAAGTATTTTCTTAAAGAATTACGATCGAAACAATACGCTCGTCTGCCAGAAGTATTTTCAATATTCATCGCCACATTTCGGTGAATCGCCTTTTACTTTGGGAGCTGCCGGAATAGCCAATTATCTCATGGTCTTTAATATTTATTAAAATAACAAAGTTATTTTAATAATTGTAATTACTGTCATCAAAATTCGAAGGTTTCTTCGTCCACGTGTGTCTAATTAAACAATGATATGCGTTGACATTAACAAATAATGATATGCGTCGACATTAACTAATAATGATATGCGTTGGTTGTGGTCTGTCGTGATCAAATCATTCATATTTTTTTGACATACTGAGATAAATAACAAAAAAAACTGACTTCAATTCTGATCGAAATCCAAGGTCGAATATCGATGAAATTTATAGGGAACCACATTGCAGCTATACTGAACCCAACGCGAAAAGAATTTTCCAAATTGGTTTATATATGACAGAGTTCTGTGGTAACAAACAAATAAAAACAATCGAATTGAGATCCACCTCTTTTTGAAGTCAGTTAAAAATCTCAGTCTCGACTTAAGTTGACCAGTGAAAAGCAGCCGCGACTCAAATATTTTTCGACAATGAATAATACCAACCTTGTCGTAATTTTATATCTCCCTTACTCTTCAACTAAGTCTTCTACTGCGGATTTTACTTTGTATCCGTTTCGGCGACGATAATTAAGTGAAATTTCTTCATTTTTCTTTTCATTATTTTTCCTTTGACCTTCATTTGTTTTCTTGACCCGACTGAGCCAATAATCTATTTATAAAATATTTTATAATCTATATATAAATCGTTTTATGAATTTGTTTTCATTGTTTACCTTAACGACGAGGAGCGGTGACTGATGTCAGAAGTTTTACAACTGAAATAGATTTGTCTAGTTTACTCCCCACGATATAAAAAAACAAGTTGGTGGGCCTCTTCTGCAAATGTTCTTTTCACCTTTGCCAGATATTAAACCATCGAGCAGTCGAGTGTTAAAAATATTATTTTCCAGTTTCAAGGACACTGACGCTCCAAGCAAAATTGCTGGGCATTATGAGACTTAAGAGTCTTTGTCTAAGGGTGAAGTGCAGTGACATCTTCTAAATTAAAGTTCTGCGCCATGCGTATATATTTTTTCTAAAATGTATGTTTTTATTTGTTTCAGGTTAGTTTTAGTATAAACAAGACCTAGGTCCACAGATAATAAATATTCGTAAGTATTTTTGATTTATTAGACCAATTTTCCAGGTCTTAAAAGGAATAAGGTCTGCATGTGACTACGCTTTGAGGATAAAGTATAATAATAATAATAAATGCATCACTACGATCGCAACTCTGAACAAAATGTCAAATATCATTTTGTCTAGTCATTCCATTGACTATGGTAAAGTTACTATGTTACAGTTCATAAGGCGCGCTCTTACAACATAGCAAATGTACATTTGTATGCGTAAATCTCCAAGATGTCTTTGTGTTAAGAAAGTAGTAAAATATAGTGCAAGATAAGTAATATAAATAAATAAGTAATTACTGGTCATTATGAGACTCAACAGCTAATTGTCTCAGGGTGTGAGCGCAGTGCAGCGCCGCGCAGTATTTTGCAACACAAAGTTCTGGGTGGTGCTGTTATTGTTATGCGCTGGTGTATTGCTTACCATCAGGCAAACGACCAGCTCGTTCTCGTCATTCGGTGACATAAAAAAAAGTAATAAATAAATACGCTCAACAATTACATAGATAGATAGAAGATAGAAAACACTTAAGATGGAAGTACATTATGAACATACGTAGATCCTGGGCCCCCCACTAGAAATCCCTGTATCTAGAGAACCAGGAACTATGAGGTATAGGGTACCATAACACCCAGGCACGAAATAAATGCTTGCGCTTTTTTATGTGCACAAACATCCCCGTCGCAGGAATCAAACCCGCAACCTCATTGGTGTATGAGATTTGAGCCAACCTGCCAAACTACTACACCACAGAGGCCGCAGAGAATATAGGCCATCGCTACGCAATTACGCAAAGGTTTGCAACATTTGTGTTGGTGTAACCCGCCTTCGCGAGTCATAGTCATCATCATCAGCCCATTACGATCCCACTGCTGGGAGCCAGGCCTTCTCTCGTAGAGAGAGTGTGAGCCATAATCCACCACACTGGCCCAGTGCGTGTTGATCGATGTCCTTGAATTTTTGTGATTAATTCTTGGACATGCCGGGTTCCTCACGATGTTTTCCTTGTTTTTAGAGCAAGTGTTAAATCCGCACGTAACTTAAAAAATTAAGCGGTGGGAAAAAAGTAGTGGGGTTCGAACTCAGGTCGGATCGAAAGTCAAACATGCTCCCACTGAGCCATACTCGCTCTCCTTCGTAAGTGAACAACTTGAAATGTGTTCTAAAGTTATTTCTCTGGCTCACCTCAACTGCAATTGTTCTAAGCACAGTCGTAATGCAGCTCATATATAGCCTAGTGTACCAGCTGTTCAGTACTATAGTGCTATGTAGTCCCGAACTGTGCTACGTAGTGCCGTATAGTGCTATGTAGTGCTGTGTAGTGCGGCCACATCCATATTTACACAAGCAATCTCGACTATCTGAGTACTCTAAGTTCGGAGTTCTGAACTTGCATCTGACATTGACAAACTGTTAAACGAGTGATCGTGTGGAATAGGATCGGGGTAGAATGGCCGTTGGCTCTTACGTTGAAGTGTCACGCAAAGTATTAAAGGGTTTTGGAAATAAGAGATACCCACTATTGCTTTTAGAGCTACTTACTATTTTTTTTATGGAACTGAGTGATAAGATGAGCAAGTCTTTCACCTGATGGTAAGCGCCACGCCTGCCCATAACAATTGCAGTGCCACTGTGGCAGGGTGCACTGTGCAGGGTGACACTGCAATTGCTATGGGCAGCGTGGCGCTTACCATCAGGCGAACGACTTCCTCGTAACATGTTTAATAAGAAAAAGAAAGTTTCCAAAACAATTCTTCCTTCGTAAATCCCCACCCTTATGAGTAATCCCGATGGATGGCCTGCGGTATGCGCTAACGATTCATTAATTAAACATATCGACTGCCTCCACAGATGATCTACGATATTTGTTCCTGAGTAAGATTGAATGGTACACGAGACGTTTCCGCCTACAAAAAGTGGAGCCGTCGATTTCAGATAGCGATGATATTTGATGTTAGAGATTTGCGAAGGATTTTGCTATGTATTTTGGCTATTTGTGTTCATGGTTTAGATTACAAGATAGAAATGACTAAGTTTACCAGTATAATTAGGTGGATTTGACTATCTACTATAATATTATGAATATGAAAGTTTGTGTGGATGTATTGATGTTAGTAACTTAATCACGCAAAAGTATGAAACGGTATTGAGCGAAATTTGATCCTCGAATAATTAATTTTTAGAAAAAACAAAAATCGTCTTCAATGTATCTTCGAAGTCCAAGGTCACATATCGATGAAATTTATGTGGGACCACTTCGTAGATATGCTGAACCCGACGCAAAAGAATTTTTCAAATCGGTTCATAAATGACGGAGTTCTGAGGTAACAAAAATAAAAAATAAAAATTACAATCGAACAGAGAACCTCCTCCTTTTTTGAAGTCGGTTAAAAAGACGTGCTAATTATGGATTTCATTCCGAAAAACATGTGAGTACAACCACAGAATACTAAGTACAACTAACACATAGCCCGTTATTTTCATATTTTATTTATAACTAGCTTTCCCTACAGCAAATAGAAAGAAGCACTTTTAGTATTCTTGGATTTCCCAATTTTTCAGGCGATTTTTCTTTCTATAAAAACCTAATTTGGACTATATATTTAAAAACATTTAAAAAAATAGACAAATCGTTCGAACTGTTCTCAAAAGATGCTCTTACGAACGAACAACATTTAATTTTTATTTATGTATGTGTAAGTGTGGATAGATACATTTATAATGTACCTACAAAATTTTGTTGATATTTATTTTTTGTCGAAATTCCTCCACTTCTGAGTTGTCTGGCAGAGATCGCTTTGAGCGATAAAACCGCCCATTGTGTGCTTGTTTTAAGTTAATTATTATTTAAGATTTAATTGTTGCTGTAGCATGGTGTTATAATAATAGTTATTTGTCATACAAGAGTGCAAAGTTGCTTTTCAACCGCGTGCTCAATTTTGATGACCGAGCAAGCGAAGGACTCTAAAATTGAATCACGAACGCAGCGAGTGATTAAAAAATTAGAATTCTGAGCGTTAGCGAGGGAATCAAAAGAGCACGAGGTGAAAAATCTTTGCACTCCAGTGCAACACGTAACTTTTCATCCCACCTCAGCATGGAAATTACTAAATGCAAAAAGATCATCTACAATCACAAGATACTTTGCGCGCGCAAAGCAAATTAAAAAAAAATGTACACCAAGAAGGTTCCAAGTCTGAGTTTTTAACAAATTAAAAAAAGTTGTATGATGAATTCGGCACCATGGAGGTAGAAGTAAATAGGTTTAATGATGTTTTGAATTTACAAACTTAGTGCACACGATGTTCTAAATTCAAATTTACTTTATCCTCTAGCGGATAAAATCGACTTTTGCACTCAGATATCGAAGAGCAAAAATATTCTTTCCGAGATGGGGGGATGAAAAGGTTTTTTCTATTCTACTCTATAGATATGAAAGTAACTTGGCAATATTTTTTAACTAGCAATATATGTAGTCGTAACTAAAAGGAACCTTTCGCGATAAATGACAACTAGTTGAGATGACCCAATGTTACAGAATATCGTTTTGTACTTTTATACTCCCTTCCCTTCAATATAGTTGAGGGGGGTGATGGCTGGTCCACAAGTCATCGTGAACGGGTGCAGCTTGCGGGGACTGGTCTGGTCTGGTCACTTTTAACTGCTACTCTCATACTTATTTATATTTTATTTACACTTTTTTGTTACTGATACTATGACTATGGGACATCTCACTCGCACTTCTTGTTTGAGATTCAGTTAATTCTAATTTATACCTAATTGTTCATTGTTATATTTCGAGACATTTTAAAAGAGCTGAAAAAAAAACATCTCCGCAGAGATTCTTGGTGCTTTCTTCTCTGGCGGGCGTATTTCCAAAGCACTGGTAGAGTCAGTTTTCGCATTTCTTTTCTGCATCCAGACTTCAATTTAAGTATAGGAAAGAAATGAGTAAACATACTTACCTTTTTTTAAATCCATATCAAAGTTAAAAATTTTAACATATTTTATTTATATCATCTTTATAGAAGTACTTTTATGTTCACCCGAAGGCCTCTTCGAAAATGTGTCAAATTATTACACTTACGATTCTATTTTTATATTCCTTCTCTCAATTCGTCTCTTATCACGTCAAAGATAATTAAATCTCTCAATTAGAAGCTAATTGAATGTGTCACTCGAATGAATCAGAAAAGTAATTTAAAGTTTTAAAAGTAGTTAACCACAGAATAAATTATTAAAGTTAAGTCATTTGGATCCACGTCAATGAGACATCATAGTGAGTAAACAGTAAGTTTTGTGGACAGTAAATATTCTGATGATTGATGATCTAACGATGAACACAATGGTTTCTATGCAATAAAATAAAGTCGTCATTCGCGTATGTTTTTATTCAATACTTAGTTATCGAGTACAATTTAATATTTTTTACTTTATAATCATTATTATCTTATAGTATACTCCGTGGAGTTCAATTCGATGTTATTCAGAAACGTTTGTGCTCAGTCCAGCCTTTAGAATAGTTATAACGATATTATCCGATACGGTGGTAGAGTTATTGTAATAATTGACGTTCATACGTATTTATGTATCTGTGATGCCAAAACTGATTAAATTACTTTTGAACCTGAATTTGAGCGTTAATTAAAAAAAACAAACAAAAAGTTATTGACAAATAGCTGAAATGTCTATTTCACTAAACATTACGCGGGGCAATGCGGTGGGGCGCGGGTGCAGGGTATTTCAGAAAAATATAGAATTTAATTCCACGGAGTATAATTAAATAGTGGTCTGCATGAACACTTTTTATTTTAAAACTGGTCAATGCCTTTTTTACTTACTTAATTATAAGCTGTTTAGTTTCTGTTTGTGTTTAATTTCTGTCTTCAATCTAGCAACGATGCTAATATTTAATATACCCGATTTGAAGACTCAGAAACTTCCTTACGCAAATTAATTTTAACTGTGTAAGTTACATAATGCGATGAATAGATTTATATGAGTTTGACGAAAAGGAGATAAAGTTCATAGAGCTACTATACTGTAAATACTGTGTTCACACATTTTAAGTAACAATATTAATATTTCTGTGAAAGCAATTAAATAAACTAATAACAGTTCAGTCTACTAAATTCTAAGGCACTCAAAAGAAGGTAATCAGAACTTTGGCGTACAAACCCTAGAAAACCTTCCAAGATTAAGTCCCAATTAATTTTAGGCTGTTAATTAGATTTCATTTCGTCTCTTATTACTAAAAAAGAAAGATGAGTGTTTTTTGGCTCGTCCAATGATAAAAATAAGGTTTAAAATGACTTAGAACTAAATTGGCCAGTAGTAATGGGCAGTTTAATGTGTTATAGATTTTTTTTTAAACCGCCGAAGGCGTTTATTAATGAAAACAACTCTACACTCTACTTACTAAAACTAAACTAACTACTTACAAGGAGGCGCAATTGGACAACCCAAAGACCATTAAAGGACTATAGATAGCTCAAATGCTTCGTATAGATGTTATTGATAGATAGGTGAACTTATATATAACAAGAAAAGTTGTATGCTTATAACATACATTTTTTTTATATGAAAGAAGATTTTAGATTGTCTATGTATCATTTTATATATATTATTATTAAATTACTAATTTAATTATCTAATCGCATACAGACTTTAACTTTTTTGTTTATTTTCAATTTTAATCATTATTTAACTTATATGGCCAATGTTTATGATTTTTGATGATCACTATTACCATCACTTAGCTTTTTAAGGTTTGAGTTTTGAGATTTGAGAGTAAGGATTTGGATTACTTATTCTATTGTCCTTTTCTAAGTCTACAACGAAATTAAAATGTCATCATAAGTAACAACAAGCGGAACAATAATATCCCTTTAGTACGACTCAAGATGGAATCCACTGTTTATTTAACGTTTAAATCAACAAGAAAACCTTGGCAAATATCTCATCCGAGAATGATCTTTTGCCCTACGTCACCTGTCAAAACAATATTCGAAGGCTGTACAAATGTTTGTCCTTATACCTGAAACTAACCCTTCACTGAGTAATAATACGTTTCTAAGATGACAAAGTAGTTTTACACTGTAGAGGAACTGACGGATGGAACTTAATTTTGAAGTGTTTTATAATATTTATGTTAAAACTGAAACGCAATGAAAATATGTACGTAGTAAATAAGTACTAAGTATGTAAATATTTTTGTTGGCAAAATGTTTAATGTGATTTAGATTTAAATTAGTTACTCTTATTTATTTATTTTTACGCTTAATAGGTCTATGTTTGGCCACTATCTCGCCTGATGTGAAGCGATGATGTGACCTATGATGGAGCACATAGATCTAGAGAGAGACGGCAGTTGAGCGGCTGCTCAGACCCGTCTCCCTGATGCTTCACCAAACATCATCCCGAAACACGACTAGGTCGCTTGACGGCATGACTTTGTTTGATAGGTTGTATTACAACCACGGCCAGAGCCTACCACTCCAAAGCGCGTAAGTGGGTTTCATCACGATGTTTTCCTTCACCGTTTTAGAGCGAGCGTGCAAAATCTGCACTTAACTATAAGTCATTGGTCCACAAGTCGAGTTGGGATTCGAACCCAGGTGCGTCGGATCGAAAGGCGCACGAGATCCCGCTGAGCCACACTCGCTCTAAACTCAAAAACTCAAACGGCTTCTCATTTATATATGACTGCCCTGCGCTGACTGCTATGCGCCCTGCGGTTTCACCCGCGGTTTCCCGGGATAAAAAGTAGCCTATATGTTATTCTGATATGTAAGCTATATTATTATAAAGTTCAAAATCCATTCAGTAGTTTTTGCGTGAAAGAGTAACAAAGGTACATCCATACATCCATTCTTACAAACTTTCGCGTTTTTAGTAGGATAGTAGCTTAAAATATGATAACTAATCGTTGTATCTATCTCTTTTTTAAATGAGTCTAGAAAGTTGTACAAGACGGTCTTACTTAATTGTCATTCGTAAAGTTTAGTGATTCGAATTTTAACTCACCAAATATCAAACTTGATTTACTTTACAGTCCTCCATTTTAATAAGAACCATTTGAAGGCGTCGTTGAGGCGAAAGGATTTTGTTTATGGGCCATTAATGAATTTTGCCCAGAACCGTCCCGAAATGCTTTCGAACCTCAATTTGTAAGGCAATTGATATTGAACTGGCGTCGTTTCTTTGTTCCAATTTTGTATTGAATTGTTACAGAATTTTGACCTGCTCTTATTTGGGAAATAACGGTTTTAATTGGCTTTCAAATGGATGTTTTTCTTTGAATGCTTTGTAAGGATTTTATTATATTGAAGGGTAAAGGGCACTGTCATTATATTTATGCTATTCACTCACTTGAATAAAGGCAATGCAGTGAAGCAGAACATTGGGATAAACTGGAAAGTTAGACCAACAAAACTCAAGGACAATCTAAACTGTACTATGCCAGCTTGGTGCATTATTAAATGCTTCTTTGCTTGTCTCGCTAATGTGAGGCCATAGTTGTGACGTTGGGCGTTATTTATTTGTAATATGCATTATGGCCCATAATCTCGCTAAGAAGGATGTGGGCCTTAATAAACTGATGACAATGGTGATATAATACTTATCTATACAATTTGATGAAACTTCGAGTACTTATTTACAAAGTTATATAGTTTTTCTCACTAATCGCAAAAGTTGACACCCGTCACTCTTTTCACTCTTTTACTGTAACAAAATAATATAATACAATGACAAAAATCCTGAATTAAATTTCGTATGGGGCTAGCATATTAGTTTTATTCTTGTTCAAATCTGTTGCCAAATGTGTCGGTGTGCCAGCTTCAGTATTCCAGCGCAAGTTGGTTACAGTTATTGGCCCAGAAGACTCGTTTGTAGCTTAAAGGTGATTGAGGCATCGTGTCGATGATTCTACTATTTCTTCTACTATACTTTTTCTTCTAGTTATGTTCTCCGACGAATCAAAATTTATGCTCTACAAGCACGATGGAAGACACAGAGTGTATCGAAGACCAGGGGAAAGATTCAAGCAAGCATGCATCGAAGAAAAAGTAGCCTACGGTGGTGGGTCTGTACTTGTGTGGGCCGGAATTTCTTCTGAAAGTCGCACAGAGCTGGTGATCATAGAAAACGGCTCTTTAACTAGCGTAAGATATGTGGAAGAAATCCTCAATGATCACGTTGGTCCATTTATGGTCAATTTAGGTGAGGATGCTATATTTATGCATGACAATGCCCGACCTCATACAGGTAGGATTGTGAATGACTACCTTCAAGAGATGAACATTACTCGTATGGAGTGGCCAGCGCGCAGCCCGGATATCAACCCGATCGAGCATGCTTGGGACGAGCTAGGCAGATGCGTAAAACAACGAAACCCTCCCCCAATCACGCTTCGTGAGCTCAAAATTGCTCTCACAGAGGAATGGGAGAATATTCCCCAAAATCGTATAAGGAACTTGGTGTACAGCATGCCAAACCGCGTAAACGCAGTAATGGAAGCACGAGGAGGCAATACGAAGTATTAAAATTCAAGAAAATCGTAATAAAGTCCAAAAATTTCATGTTTCCTATTTTTGTTTTAAGGAGAGATCAGCAGTTTTTTTCTTTATGTAATTTTGTGTTAATAAAATGTATGGTGACTCATATTTTTTTTACTTTCATTTAAGGAGGAGGATATTACATTGTCTATTAAATACAATTTATTGCATTAACCTATCATTTTTAGTTTCCGAGATTTTTAACATTCTTTAAGTGAACCGGATTCATTGCTCTCGAGTGTAATTTGACAGCCTCTATGGTGCAGTGGTTTGGCAAGCCAGCTTATATCTCGTATACTATGGAGGTTGCGAGTTACATTTTACCTAAGAAACAAATGTTTGGGCATAGAAAAAATGGCGTAAACATTTGTTTCGTGTCTGGTTGTTGTGGGACCACGGTCCTCATAGTTCCTGGGTCTCTAGAAACATGGAATCCCAGTTAGGGGCTAGGATCTATATCTTGGTTGTATTGCTTATCTTTTATCTAATTTGAGTAATTAGCAGTTAAAATTGTATAATCAGTAACTTAGTTGACCCTTTGATTTATTTACAATAGACTAAATAGACTTATTAAAGAGTTTAATCAACAGCACTTAAACTGTGATTCACAGTTTAATAATTTAGACGGCAAATCGTCAAGACATCCTTAAACTTCTTAATGGACAGTCGTAATTACACTTAAGTATATTTTAAGCACATTAGAACTTAACAATTTACTAAGTGATGATCGTTACACACAAAGTTACGATGTCCGCGGAAACTTTTCTAAGCGACAATAGGAAAGGAAAAGTTTTGGATCTGTAGAATGAAATGCTCAGTGAGTCTCAATCTTTTTCTTAGAAACTAAGTTTTTTCCTTTACAAATGAAAAGCAGTCATGATAAATTGTTCATTCTTGAGGTCAAATTCAGCGAAGTACGTCTAATCTTTCAAAAAGCTATTTATTTAGTTATCAAGATAACTTCGTATATTTTTATATAGCATTAGAAATATTGTACATTTCTAATGTCTTCTCTAACGTATATTAATATAATTTACTGATATTTACTGAAATTTCTTTACATTTCAATCATCAAAGTGAGTTTTATGTGTACGTAGATTAATAATTGACGAAGCTTTAATAAAGTTTTAGGATTAAACTTAGTAAATATTATACTTTAAGTAGGTATTAATAAGGATTGAAACTGTATGTTAATTTTACAAAAATTGTTGTTTCAGTCTACATTTACTCACTGCTCGGTCCCTGGTTAGGGCAATAATCAATAACTTATTTTGGTCTTTGATTTATTAATTTCAAAAGCAACGTTTGATTAGGAATACATTATGCAGCTTTCTTTTTTTTTTAAATACTATATTTGTCTTACGAATTTTATAATATATGTATATAATAATTTAATCATGCTAACACGTAATGTACCAGACAGGTGTTAGAAATGTCTTGTATAATAACTACATGTGCCCTGTGAGGGCGCTGCACGTTTTGAGTGGAGTTAGTCACTTATCCCTAGTCGTTTGATTATTTATTGTATACATTTGTCAATTTAAATTCATAATTATTCATAAAATTGTCACATGGTTACTTAGGTCTTCTCCATCGTTAAATTCTTATTATAATCATTATTAAATATTTTAATAATAGCAGGTATGTATTATTTAATAATTATTGTCATTTATCTATTAATGTTATAAAAGCTGAGAATGGTCAATAAAACTAACAAGACACTGAAACTCATCGTTTGAACAAATGCCGAATTAATACGTTTCCCATAACGTAACAATAACTCACTTCATGTAATAACGTTGTGAATAGCTGAACCGATTCATCCATCACCTCGTGTCCGTGACGAGGGGATTCCTTCCTGAATCAGAATCACTGCATCACTTTCACTTTCCATTAGTGGCGAGCCTTTTAAGTACTAAGAGGATGGTGGTGTTTTAGCCAATAAGAGAATCGTAGATTAGCTTGTGTCTAAATGAAGCAATTCTATTGGTTTAATTTTCTTAGCTTAGGTCCGCGCTACGTACAGTTAAAAAACCTATCGTTAGAAAACTTACATTTTAACGATAGATAGATTAGGAAAAGTATTTTTACTCACTGTAGTGTGTGTTACTGTTACAGTTATCATAATACAACCATATTTTACGGTTGTATTGATGAGTCCATTAAAATAATTTACGACGCAAAACATAATTAATTTATTTAATAG
This sequence comes from Petrophora chlorosata, assembly GCA_951640565.1. Classification (NCBI taxonomy): domain Eukaryota; kingdom Metazoa; phylum Arthropoda; class Insecta; order Lepidoptera; family Geometridae; genus Petrophora; species Petrophora chlorosata. The sequence goes on along the minus strand of OX621202.1, from coordinate 15,276,790 downwards.
TTATTGCACTATTACACGTAATGTAGAAAAGGAGAACTTTATGCTAAAGCATTTTCTACCAGTTATCCAGCGATTGTAAAAAAAAGTAACAAAGCGTGCATCAAAAACTTAAAAAACTAAAACGGAACAAGATAAATATCGTAATTCATACAATAGTAAAAAGAAACAATTTATAATTACTGGAACAACACTCACCCGAAATATGAATATTACAGTTCACCAGAAATTCTACGTTATAAGGATACTATCAGTTACTGTCACTATCCATTCTCTTAATATTAACCATGTACCCTCCTTACTCACTCTGGCTTGCCAAAGTGACATTTTTATGAGTCCGCTTCTGCTCCACTTGTCTTCGAGTAACGTAATTAGGCCTGTTATAATGACATTAATAAAATTTCTCGTTATATCTCGTTGACATAATCATCCTCTCGACATACTTGGAGAGCGCTCACGAACTCTAATCATTTGACCGTTAACTTTCCTTTTATGCTAATATAATAAAACGAACTCGCCAGAACAGTAAAACTTTCTTAATATAATATTCTAAAAGTCAAACAGTCGTGGCACGAATCTCCATTTTCAATTTACAGTAACGATATCGCTTCGGTCTTACGGTTCTGTTTAGTTTTGGCGATTTTAGGTCTTGTATCCATTGGTTGGCTGTCGAATATTTTCTAGACCTTAAAATATTCGTCTTTACAAAATATTTTTATCTAGGGACAGTTAAATCTTATTAGAGTAAGGATGACAAGGTGAGCGTTATTCATCATTGTGTTCACACTTCCAACGTATTCTCAATTTTTGTTTATAAAACAATCTTTTTTAACCGACTTCAAAAAAGGAAAAGGTTTTCTGTTCGATTGTATTTTTTTATTGTTTTTATGTTTTTTACCTCAGAACTCCGTCATTCATGAACCGATATAGAAAATTCTTTTTGCGTTGGGTTCAGTATAGCTACGAAATGATCCCATATAAATTTCCTCGATATTTGACGTTGAACTTCGAAGATACATTAAAGTCGGTTTTTTTACGCCCAACATTTAACAACTTGGTACAATTTAACAGTTATAAATTATTCAAAAGCAATATCCAATCCTCATCCATGAAATGTTTTTCCGATCTATTAAATATTTTCAAGCAAATCAAGCGTTTAGTATATGGAGTAATCCTTTTTAATCTTAATTGGAATTTTATTTGGATTCAAAAACCATTATTGAAATGAGATCCCAATTGATAAATCGCTTTGTAAACACTAAATCTACTACGTTCAAACATTCGTCAAATATCTGTTTCCAAATGATGGCTGAAATATGTACGTAGTCCGAGTGGTTTTGCCTACATTTGCATCGAATTTGAATTTCTGGCAGTAATGATTAATTAAATGATATATTGGTAGCTTTGCAATTAGTAGTTATATATATTTATTTGTTGTGCCTAGTATTTTACAGAAGTTAGTAAATAATAATTTCTAGAATCATTTTAATTCAAAATCAAAATCTCTTAAATCATTTTGGCATCACAGACGCACTTATGAACGTCAAATTATCACAATGACTACCACCGTATCGGATAAAGAACCACTACTCAGAATATACGATAAGATATAGATTAAAGTATTAATTAATAATGTTTAGTGTAATAGTGTAATATAGCTGTGTCAATTTTTATACTGAACTCAAATCTAATTCCAAAGTTGCCACATCCACAAGTTAAATTAGATTTGTAAATAATTATGAATTTGCGAGAACCCAAAAAGTATATATTAACAATATAGCATAACAAAATTGTATTTCCCTTTTTAAATTTTAGATTAAAATTTATATTGTCTTTTACATTTTAAGAATCTCAAACTTAAAAAAAAATGTTTTATTAATTTGGGATAAAAGTATTGCTGAGTGAGATTTTCCGTGAAATACCGTTAATTTTATTTATTTATTTTTATTCAATATGTCGGCAAACAAGCAGACTGCCTACCTGATGGTAAGCGGTTACCGTCGCCTATGGACATCTGTAGCACCAGAGGCATTGCTGATGCGTTGCCGAGTCTTAAGGACTATATTAATTCCCCTTTTAAAGGACTCCATGTTGTAGCTCAACCGTTCTACCCATGTGACTTTTATTACATGCTTTGTTAGTCAATAGGTTATTATTATTATTGTTGTTAGTTATCAGTACATCAGTATACACGTATAATTTGTAAAATGCCAGAAACCTAGACCGAATAGAATAGTTCCAGTCATTAAATCTAGCGACTTTTGTTCTACGATCATTTTTAAAACTGTTTTTGCAAGGTAATTTATTTTAATTAGGCATTATTGTACCATTCTTACCATAGTAGTGATGTAACAGTGTGGGCGAGTGTGGCTCAGAGGGAGAACGTGTGACTTGCGATCCGACGCACCCGAGTTTGAATTCCGCTGGCCCCGCACCACTGACTTTCTTAAGTTATGTGCGGATTTAACACGTGAAGGAAAACATCGTGGGGAAACTGGCATATCCAAGAAATTATCACAAAAATTCAAGGACATGTGACATCCACCAACCCGCACTGGGTCAGCGTGGTGGTTTATAACCCATACTCTCTCTATCTCCGTGTCCCAGCAGTGGGAACATGATGAGCTGATGATGATATAACAGTGTGTGGTGCATTTGGTATTGTTACTACATTCATTATTAAAGAGAGGTAGAGTACAGCTTGACAAAATGTACAGATTTTCAAAGGCACAAACATCGTTAGTTTCAATGATTGGAGTTATGGTCTGAGAGCTCCTTGGTATTTCAAAAAGTACCCTGTATAACTTGTCCACAAACGCTACAACAACTTTTCAAACAATATTACCAAACCAACCCTGACGTTTATTCCCAACCACAGCACAAACAAGGTCACGACTGTCAACGGTAATACATCGAAGCGAAGGGAAGGAAGGCATGAATAAAATTTTATTATCGCCCCTTTTAAGCCACTTTCAATTTCTTTAACAACTTGTTTACTTCGGGAAGCGATATTGCGTTGGGACGTGGTGGGGCCCGACTGGGAGCGATCGGCTCTTTTCCTTGTTTTTGAAAATTGTGGGTAATTAATTGGATTTAACTCTGAAATACATTACAGCGAAGTACGTTCTCATGTTATATTCAGTGATGTTGTTGGTTGGTTTACATTGATTTAAGTGAGTTTCGAATAAATACTTTACAGGAAGTAGCTACGCAACAATCCACATATGCATTTTGATCTGTTATTTTATGTATGATGTTGACAAAATATCAATATTTATTTTTATTCTCTGGCTTTGTTTGATTATCAACTAATACTGTTAATTGCTAGTTATATGAGACGTAATATCTGTTGTCTTGCGGTGATGAGCACAAAGCAGTGCTACGCAGTGTTTTTATGGCATTAAAAGGTCTGGGTGGCACTGCAGTCGTTATGGGCAGGCGTGGCGCTTACAATCAGGTGGATGACTTACTCGTCTTATCACTCAGTTTTATAAAAAAAAATCGTTCTAAATGAACAGACGGAACATGTAGTTCCATCTCTCATGTAGGTGTGTCTGATTTTTGGAAATCTTGTAAAAACGCTTGCCCACACTAGCGTATAGTTTCCGCTACAGTTCTACACTAGCTACCCAAAACTAATCTGTTGCTAGGATTCTTGCTGAGATCAATCAATCACCCCGACAAAGCGTCGAGCGTACCACCAACCCTCCAAGTTTAGCCGACATCACCCGATTTTAGCCGATTAGCCTCCGGATGAGCAAGAATACTCGAAAGGCCTGATGAATTGTAGCTTAAGAAAGGGTATTGTTAATCTTTATGAATGTCACCAAGAAGGGACGGTCAAAGTATTTGTCACGCCCGTCAGGGCTGTCAAACCGATCTTTTTCTTATTTTTAGCGGCAGGACTTGGAAAAATTAACGTTTTTAAAACCAATTAGTCTTTCCTCTTGGGGATGGAAATGGGCTATGATTTTAATTTCGAAGGCAGCTTGATTTACGAGGTTAAACTTTTGTCTTGGGCTTTCAAGGCGAAATGTTAATTGTTTCATGTGCCGCTGTGTTACTCAAGTTATATTTATATTCTATGTAATATTTTCGAATATTTTCTTAGAAATTGCAAGTTTTTAATAAATTTTTTTTATATATTTTTAATAATTGACATTATTATTTGATTTTTTGTGGTTTTAGCACTTAAGGCCTATGCACACCGGGCGTGATGTGACCGCAGTGCGGTGTTGGCGTTTTGTTTTTAGTTGTCATGTACTGAACTGTATTGGGCTATGCATGCGCGCGGCGTTATCCGTTGTGTGAGGAGTTATCAACTTTGCATAGGCAAATCTCATTCAAAGTAATTTATAAGAAAATAAATACGAAGATAAAACTAAAACTGTGGATAAATAATTATTTAGATACTTTTCCCACTTTCTTACCCATTCACCTATCCTTTCTACGTCTGACGGATTGCCCATATTCAAATTAATACATCAGCTTTAAAGAAGCAGAAAACATCTCATTAACAATACATTTTGACTCCATTGTCAAACCGATGAGAAAGTCCTACAAAAATATTTCGAAAGACTAAAACTAACAAATCTCTTGAGTGCTTGTCCCAGATTCCCGTGCATTAGTTAAAAGCTCACTTCACGTGTGATAGATTAGGAAAAGGTTCCTTAAAAATAACGAAATATGTTCACACTGGCCGTATAGTTTTATATCCATGAGAAAGTCCTACAAGAATACTTTAAAAGTCTAAAACTAAGTAATCCCTTAAGTGCTTGCTCCACATTCGCACGCATCAGTTAAAAGCTCACCCCGTCGCTCCACGGCTGACGGATTGCCCGAGTTAAGATTAAGACAACGGGCTCTTCATGCTAAAGAGCGGGACAAATTCGCACAGACAAGACACTTTCAGCGGCGATTAACAAATTAAACTGCGAGATGTATGGCCTCCATTTGTTAGGTCTTGTTGAGTTCATGATGGAGTGATTGTTTTGACGTAAGTAAAAAGAAATCTTTTGTCTTTCTATTTATTTTTTTACAAAAGTAATCGACAGAATATCCAAAACATTCCACTGCGGATCCTAGGTAGGCAAGCACTAGGATTCTAAACCTACATGTTTTGTTGTGTTATCTGTTTTATAACCCTATTTGTCCCTATGTTTTTAATATAATTTACTATTTTGATTTATTGCTGTTTATTTTGACAGCCTTTGGGGTATAGTGGTTGGAAAATCAGCTCAAATATCAAATATACCGCTAAGGTTTTTGGTACGATTCCTGCAACGGGACATATTCTTGCGCACAGAAAAACCGCAAGCATTTGCTTCAGGTCTGGGTTGTGTGGGACCATGGTCCGCCTAGTTCCTAGTACTTTATATACAAGGAAACCTAGTTCGAGGCCAGGATCTATATTTTTGATCTTGAGGCGTATAGACTGTTTTCCATTATAGTTTTCATAGTGCGAGCTAGTGTACCAGTTGCATTAATCACCTTATACTCAAATATCTTTAATAAGTCGTTCAGCAATGAAATTTAGTTATTGGATTAGTGGTAGCTCATTTCTGAAAGCACTCATAGTTCTAAACTCTTTGTAGTAAAATAGTAATGAGCAGATGATTATTGTGTTTCAATAGATCACAGTCTCAAAATTAATATTTATTTGGACCGAGGAGGAATTTCAATCTAAAAGTACACAAGAAAGAAAAAATGAATTTAAGTAAATTATTTTTCCATACTATAGACAAAACTTCACTTCAAAGAGCACTCAAAAAGTTAGTTCAACTTAAACATCTTCCTGCTGTGTACGTCTCAACAACTGCAGCTGTTAATTTAGTTAAAATCTCTACTTGATATAACAAAGCGTTTACGCTTTAAGTAAATTCTTAGCAGGTCATTCGCAGCTGAATGCACAGCTTAAGAATGTGAACAGTACTGGGGAACTCAGTCGTGTGGCAGAAATATTCCACTCATATTCATCACAAGGTTTTATCTACATGCGTGTGATAGTAATTCAAAGGTAGTGATTCTTTTTTTATTATAACCACGTTTTTATTAAGTCTCTCTGTCACTTTCTTGTCTGTCTGTCTGTCGTTCCGGGTAGAATCTTGCAACTCAAATTTCGAAGTCTTCCCAATTCTCCGCGCTATCCGGCTGCAACTTTCAGGGTAGTTCACAACTCAATGACAAAGCATTTTAAATCCATTAAAACGATTTTATTGTGGTTTTTAGTTGATTATTTTAATTTATTACGGATTCTTGTCTTTCTTTGCATACACTTTGGCTATCGTGCAAGATACCTCGTTACGTAGGTACGTTAAATTAATTAATAATAATAATAATAACGTTTATTGAATAAATAGTTGTTTACAAAAACATAGTCCATTGGTCCCAAAACTAAGTAAACCTGTATCTTAGGGACCTCCTTTTATGACAAAAGGAAAAACATCATTTTCTAAAATGTTACAAAATATAAAAAATTGTCAGAATAATATCAGAAATAAAATAGTAGAATTTAGAGTGGTGACCTCTGAGTATTATTTAGTCCTTGCGAGGTTATGGTTATATTCATTGATACAAAATACGTGGATGCATGGCTAGATTGGCTAGCGTAGTGTCAAAGCAATCGCTTGTGTGCGTGACCCCAACCCTAACCTTCTCAGTTTCCGTACTGTCTGCATAACACTAACGGTGCTTGAATACGTGCTTGTTAGGGAACACTTTGCGTCCAATTTGTACTAGGTGCCATTTTGGAATGAGCTAAATTAATGCTAGAGGAAAACTGTCTAACGTTTTAACTGAGTGTTGTGTCGCACGTCGTTAGGCGAGAATGGTTCTTAATAATGTGTGGTGTTGGCACTTTCATAACTAGACGGCTTAATTAGGTGAAGTCTTATTAATGTAGTTGCTATAGTTGAAACAGCGCGCCTTATTTAAGAGACAAAGGAAAGAATGAGGATTTAGTAGTAAGTTGTTACAGATTTGGTATCCATAGGATGCGTGACTTTTGTAAGTAGATTCAATTTACATAAGTGGACTCTCTTTTCCTGCTAAATATATATTGATATATCTTGCTTGATTTTAAATTCATTAACCGACTTCAAAAAGGAGGAGGTTCTCTGTTCGATTGTATTTTTTTATCTATTTTTTATGTTTGTTACCTCATAACTTCGTCATTTATGAATCGATTTGTAGAATTATTTTTGCGTTGGGTTCAGTATAGCTACGAAGTGGTCCCATATAAATTTCATCGATATTTGACCTTGGGCTTTGAAGATACATTGAAGTCGGTTTTTGTTATTTTCTAAAAAATAATTATTTACAAAACGATTTTGATTGTGTACATGTAAATTGACATAATATCAATTAATGGATTACTCTTAAGGCGAATGAGAAAGAATTAAGTTTTCTGGCCTGATTATCAATTTTGTAGTAAAATAATCAGTCGTATAAGAAAAGAAAACCCGAAAAACCTTTCCATTAATGTTAATATTTCTTTTATTTAAGTTACAAAAAGCCAGAGATGATATGATAATTCTCAGAAATATTTAGTAGCTTCCGTTCAACTTTTATTTTGATATATCCGAATAAACTTCTAATATTTCAAGATATGTGCTGTCACTACGCAATGATCACAGGAAATTGCTCGTGATTATTTTACTTTGTAATAATAATTACTAATATTTACTAATTTTCCTAAATATCTTTAATAAATAACAAAATAACCTATCCTACTAATATTATAAATGCTAAAGTTTGTAAGGATAGATGGATGGATGGATAGATGTTGGTGACTCTACTCAGTCACGTAAAAACTACTGCATGGATTTTGATGATGTTTGGTTTGTAGGTTTTTTTGGCCTGGAAAAGGACATAGGCTACTTATTATCCCGGAAAATGTCAAATGAAACCGCGGGATGCAGCTAGTAATAATTATATACGAAGTTGTTAAACAAAATATGCCGCTCAATTTCAAGTTGAAGCTTACGAGTGTCAGGATTGCGCGATAAATTTTACCCCGGACAAAAGTCTCGTTTTAAAAATACCAAAATTACAAAAGTTAAATCAACAAGCCTCAACGGGCTGGGATATCCCAATTTCCGGAGCTAAAGCGCGAAATTCCGAACAACTTTCCAACATTCAGACAAACATATCCACCGCCTGTAGTCATTTATCTGCGCTATTAACACAGTACTGGCAGTATGGGACATGCACACGTCACTAAGAGGCTCCAATGGAAAACCAGCGTCAGCATTATGCTGACTTGGGTCCTTTTTATAGCTGATAACTTTCCCAGGATAAAAAGTAATTTAACCTATCTCCTTTTCTAGGACCTAAAGTACCTACATACTCACTGGTGGTAGGTTTCTCGTATGCTAGAAGCCGTCTGGATGGGTACCACCGCTTTGCCAGTTATCAGCCGCCAAGCATTAGTGCGCTAGCATAACCGTGTTCCGGCTTAAAGGGCATTTTAGCCATCGAAATTACTGGGCATTATGAGACTCAACAGCTAATTGTCTCAGGGTGACGAGCGCAGTGCAGCGCCGCACAGGATTTTGCAAAACAAAGTTCTGGGTGTTGCTGTTGTTGTTATGGGCTGGCGCACTGCTAACCATCAGGCAAACAACCAGCTCGTCTCGTTATTCAGTTACATAAAAAAAAACTAAATGTTAACCATATCCGTTCAGTAGTATTTGCATGACTGTGTAACAAACTTCCATCCATCCATCCTCAAACCTTCATTAATAATATTAAGTAGGAAGCAGAAAAATAAAGTAGTATAGAATAGTAGGATTTACTGCAACTGCTCTACTGTTTCTGTTTGTATCATGCTATTAGCTAACTAGCTTCAGTACCTACTAGAGTATATTTTCAAAGTTGGACTGCGGGACGCCAATACCCTTAATTGAGTTACTTTCAAATTACCAACACGAATTATTGCTTGGAAACAGTAATATTTGCTGAGGTTTTTGTTCTTTATGGTAGCAGAAAAATTGTTATTACAGTGAAGTGAAATAGTATTTTTAACAGACTTCAAAAAGAGGACGTTCTCAGTTCGACTGCATGTTCAAATCAAATCCAAAGTTCTTTATTCATTACTGTCATCACAGACGCAATTATGAACGTCAATTATTACAATGACTCTACCTGTTGTTTTTTAAGCGACTTCAAATAAGGAGAAGGTTCTCTATTCAATTGTATTTTTTTATGTTTGTTACCTCAGAACTCCGTCATTCATGAACTGATTTGGAAAATTCTTTGCGTTGGGTTCAGTATAGTTACAAAGTAGTCCCATATAAATTTCATTGATATTTGACCTTGGACTTCGAAGATACATTGAAGTCGGTTTTTTTATTTAATAAAACGTATACTTGTTTGCTGAAATGGAAATGGGCCGGTCATATAGCACGTCTTGAAGATCGCAGATGGACAAAAACAGTTACTTCATGGAATTTTCCATTGGGTAAGCGCTATAGAGGCAGACCGTTCACTAGATGGGAAGACGATATTAAAAAAATCGCTGGCCCACAATGGCAAAAAATAGCCCCAGACAGAGAAAAGTGGAAAGCTTTGGAGGAGGCCTTCACCTGAGAGGGGTTCCAATGTAATATAATGAATTACGTTTTTTTTTCTTTTCATTATGTCAACTGAATTAACTGGAAATAAAAGGCTTTTTTTTATTTATTTATACTTGTTTGCATGTTTGTTACGCGATCACTCCGTCATTTCTATATGATTTGGAAAATAATTTGCGTTGGGTTCAGTATAGCTACAAGGTGGTCCCATATAAATATCATCGATATTCGACCTTGGACTTCGAAGATACATTAGAATTGAAGTCGGTTTTCTTTTTGTTCAAAAATTAATTATTTTGTACCGAATTGGGAGATTTCTCGTACGGTTTCAATACGTAATTAATTCTAAGGTTACGTTCGTTACTCTTTTCCCGACTATAAGGTATCGAAATCTGATACCTGTTTAGAGATTTATATTTTTTTTGTTTATGTAACTAAATGACGAGACACGCAGGTCATTCGCCTAATTGCAAGCAATATGCCTGTTCAAAACCACCCAGAATTTTGTTTTGTAAAGTCCTGCGCGGCACTGCACTGCGCTCGTCATCCTCAGACAATTAACTCTTAAGAATCATAATGCCTAGTAATTTTGCTGACTACAATGCCCTTCAAACCGGAACACATTAATGCTTGCGCACTACTGCTTGGTGGCTGAATAACTGGCAAAGCGGTGGTAACCACCCAGACGGCCTCTCGCATACGAGAAACCTACTACCAGTAAATATCAAGGTAAGTAAAAACCTGCATTTACTTGTAACGGAACATTGAGAATAAGCTAAATAAGCATAAACTAAGCTCGGGATAAGTTGTTTTTGTTACTTTTTCATTTTCTGTGTGTGTTTCAATAAGGAGTTATTTCATTTTCATTCCTTTTTCATTGAGCCGCTTGTGTGCACATTATTGTATGCGCAACATTTATACACCGGAAACGGTAGAATATTGAATATTTATTATTTTTAAGACCTCATCATCAGATGATGGCCCTTCTTTTTCTTCACTCGTGTTGGGTTGTGGCGAATCCTGTTGTCGGAGTGATAAGACCGCCCAAAGGCCTCCAACACGGCCTAACGACTGTTTTTCTATGAAACAATCGGGACCGACGGCTTAACGTGCCTTCAAAGCACGGTAGCGCTCATATGTAAATACCACAACAACGGTCACCCATCCAAGTTGTGACTGCTGCGAACGTTGCTTAACCTAGAAGATCTGTTACGCACGGCTAGGCGAGCAACGCTACGAGCGCTACATGGTATGGTCCAAAAAAACTAGGTACTCGTAAAATGGTTCCTAGTTACGGCACAGAATACTAAGGGAGAGAAGCATCACTCCGCAAAGAAATTTAAACAAATAGCGACTCTTGCTATGACGCAATAAAATTCAATTCAGCTCGCGTAGCGCTGCATACCCACCAGTCATATTAACCTACAGAGCGCCTCTCTATCTATCGCATAGCTCTTATCTCTGCTGATGCGGCACGTGTAACGACGCGCGACCCGCCGTCGGTGTCCGGCTATGTACTTGTAGCTTCGTACCTACAGTGCGGAGTGCGCTAGGCCTGGTTACGGTTAAAGACAATTTAGTTTGTACAACAAACTACTCCGACAATAAATATGTTAAACTTCCAAACAATGCTGAATATACAAACATCCCCAAATTTACCATTGAATGTTGTCTAAATATAGAAACAACATAAAAATGGGAGCAGAATAAAAACAAAGGTAAGAATTACTTAGTTTTTCCGTTAAAAAATAACCGACTTACAAGCTCACAGATTTTCTGTAAAATCTGCAGCATCCGAGAATATTGACGGTGCAATAAATTCCCAAAACAAAATATTGTACTTACTAACAGATCAATACTTGTGTTATATAGTTAGTCTGGTTTTTTTTATTGCTGATTGGCTGCCGCTTGACCACTTATGTCACCTGATGGTAAGCGACGATGCGGTCGACGATCTAGCACGCTTACCAAGATAGTACCTGTTGTTTTGGTCATTAATATTGTCTTGGCGTGTTCTCTCTGTTTCATGCAACTTAGAAATTATAGAAGCAAGTATATCGCTTGCTATTAAGCGCAACGCTTACTTTAAAAAATTGCAGTGCCACCCAGAACTATTAATATCATGCAGAGTACTGCGTAGCTGTGCAGAGCTCATCACCCCAAAACATTAGATATCTTATATTCCCAGTAATTTCAGTAGCTACAATGCCCTTCAAACCGGAAAACAGTAAACATAGCTCTCTCAAAGCATACTCAAGATCCCGTTAAGATTTTAACTTATAAAATTAAATATTTACAAGATAAAGTGAATAGTTGACTAGAAGAAATCGCTTTTAGTGACAATTTTGCCCTTTTTACCTTAGTTTATAATTTTTTTCTTGTACCTAGTTTAGTTAAGTGTAAAATAAAAGTACTTCGTAATGAAAGGAAGAAAGAAAGAAAGAAAAGAAAGAAAATACATTTATTCCGGACATCACACAAGATTACACTGAATATAGGTATATACATACTAAAATAAAGACAAAACAAAAACAATACAGTGAAATGTTGCGCGATGTCAGGAAAAGGTTCCGACTCAGCATACGCTAAGGTATCTTAAGTACCTTAGCACTGATTTTCAGTCGGAACCCTTCCCATGACATCATCCCATAACTTTATGTAATGTGTGTTCTGAACCATTGATGTACCTATTTATGCGATAGTTGTTTAGCGAGAAAGTGTTTTTAAAATTGGTTATCATCAGGTGGAAGCAAACATAAAAGTCTGAATTTAATTGCAAAACGATATATGATAATTTATTTAAGAACCATTTATAATTGTAACAAAAAAACAAACTCTATTATAACGATGACTTTGCTTGGGGCTTGGCGTCGAAACCTTTAGTCCATTGGGTTCAGCCACCAAATAATTATATAAAAAAATTTGCTCACGTCTTGTCAAAGCTGCAGATGACAAGAGGACTGGCTCATTCCTGGCTCAAATTCAAATTCAAATTCAAATTTCATTTATTTCAGGCATGTCATGGCCCATATTATGCACAATAAATAATCAAATACAAAAAATTACAATAAAATATTAGATAAATAACAATAACTTAAAATTAAAATCAAAATCAGAATTAAAATTAAACACAAAAATAAAATCCAAATTAAAATTAAAAATCAAAATTAAAATTAAAATTACAATCAAAATTAAAATTAAAATTAAAATTAAAATCAAAATCAAAATCAAAATCAAAATCAAAATCAAAATCAAAATCAAAGATTAGCGTTAGCCATTCAGCGCGGGAATGCAGCCAGCATACTTGGCATCTTGCCTTATGGGCACCACTTGTATGTATTTTTTTGTTGTACATAGTTTAGTATCTTTATAATAGAGATTCCTAAACTGAAATTAAACATCCAGTGTTTTTGTCTAGTTTATTCGTGCCGCTTGTAGTTCGCGCCAGACTACGCATATTTGTTTTGCGAGTATTCCGCGGAGTGTGTGACCCGGAATGTGTTTGTTTACGAATATTTTTACTGTTTACTGTAAATTGAGTTATCGGGCCGTAATAAAGAAAAAAATGTATTTTCCGTGGGACTCTGGGGTGTGCAATAAAAAGTTGTTTAGTTCATAAGTGTGTTCGGTTATTTGTTTTCGAGGTTCGTTCCTTTCAACTTTTTACATAAATCTTTTGAGATGGCCGTCTTAAAACATAACAGTCCATTTCTCGGGATGTAAATCTTTTGTTATTGGTGATCTAATAAAAGATACCAGTTTTTGCCAACAATTTTGCCGGTGACAGTACCAATTATGATACTTCTAGTCATCATAAAATGATACAACTCTATATCTTTGACGCAATGACTACACATCTCCTTTGTTACAGAAAAAGTAATCTAGATCTCGTCCGTTAGTAAATAATGTGATCTAGGGGTTATATTTCATTATAAGAAACGTACATATTTCTTGCTAAACGAAAACGTAATCAGCCTTCGCAAACCGTATCATTTGAGTTCTGGAAATTCAAATTCTTATTAAGCATGTACTATCTACGCCATAACTTTCAATGTAAAGTATCTTAATATAGAGTATTCAGAAACGAGAACCATTCAAACCCAAGATATAATTCCGAGTTCCTGAAACAAGTACTGTAATCTAGACTTTGCTTGTTATGTAATAGGGGTTACTTTTGAAAGATATTTTATGGCGAGGGAGTGAGAGGACGATTATGTAAATAATGCTGTAATGTCGTCATCAAGGTTATGTCATTTGGGCTTGATGCGTTGAAAACGATATAATGAAAGTTGAAATGTATTCGGGCTCTCAAAATTACAATGATGGGGTTAAAATGTAATGGGAAGAGTGCTGATTACGAAACATATGGGAGGCATTATGTTTAATTGTTCACTTGATGTGGCTGTACTTGAAGTTTTTAAGTGGTTCTTTGGTTTCGATTGCTTTGTATCTTCGAGTTTTGATGCTTGCGTTATATGAATTGTAGTTTAATCGTATACCTACCTATCTTTAGGCAATAACTTCATCTTTGCACAAATTCAAAGTAAATAGTGACCATCATTACATAAACACTAGACATATGTATAGGATGATGACTGACTAGATGACGATAGATGACTAGAAATATGATGTACCTTTGTTACACGGACTAACACAAATAAGTCCTTTATTGACAACTGCGTACGTTTTTATAATAAAATTCCAAAATGAATAACGGAGCTTGCAGAAAGTATATACTGTTCGTAATTATATAGAAGACAAAGCTGCTTGGAACATTTCACTTCTGCAAAGTAGCCAACTGGTACATAAGAAACATAACGTTGTAGAAAACCAAAAATTTTAACAAAATCTTTAAAAAAATATGCACTTCAGTTTCTTGACGTATCTTCTTAGTGATTATTTTTCCGATGCAGTGGTAGAGTCATGGAGATAATTTGACGCTCATAAGTGCATCAGGTGCACTTATGAACGTCAAATTCTGTGATTCTCTGATGCCAAAATTGAATAAATTGATTCTGATTTAATTTGACGTGCCGATATTGACACTTTCCATAACCTAAGTATATCATAGGTTTGAAATTTTAACTTTTAACGACTAACAAAAAAAAACTTTTAAATTGCTTACAAGGCTGGCCTAAACGAAACGAGAGACTTAATTTCAACCTATTGTTGCGTATAAAATTGAGTAAGTAATAAACGAGAGCTTTCTTTGAGTGCAACTTTCCAAATAAGGTTTAAAACTAGTTGGTTAAGCGTAGAACCATAATATTCAGTAATCCGAAAACCCGGGTTTGAATCCCATTCGAGCCAAACATTTTCTCTGAATATATGAAAATCTAAAACTCTTCGGTCGTTCTCAGGTCTGAAAGACCCTAAAGCGTACAAATGACGGTGTCTTTTAACGGATGGGTCTTCTCGAGCGTCTTCAGAGTCATCAAGATTCTATCTCAAAACCTCAACATTTAAAAGCCTCGGCAAGCTTTGAATTTATTATTCATTTTAGAAATTGAGTGTTTAATAAAAGTGAAGGGTCGCTCTGAATGATAATAAGCCGAGCCCTTGACTCGCTCGCCTAAGCAAATATCAAAGAATTAATAAAATTCGAATTAATTTCCTATCACACCCACGTACACCCGTACGCACCCACGCAGATGAATCTCGCCATGACGCCGCCTAGATGTGTTAATCTAATTAACGTATCTGTCCTTCGTTGCGACATCCAGTTTCATTAATCACTTGTGTCTACGACTGTACCGTTATGGAAAACAGTTGTCGAACTTTTTTGCTAGCAGCGCGTTTCGTTTACGCTCATGCACCTGGTTGTTATGCGATGAAAAATATTGGTAAAAAAACAAAGTAGTTGATTCAAAAATATGTATATGTATGTAGGTATGAATAGAAACTCAAAGAGATGTAGTGACATTTTTTTTTCTTTATAAGCATTTTTGCTAAACAAGAATGCATTGTGTTGGTGTTTCGGAACAGATAAAAATGACAGAATTATTAGATTTTATTTATTGATTTAAAAATAAAAATTACTATTATTTTACAAAAATATTGATTGACTAATTTTGATTTGACAAACATTCGTTCAAACTACGTATTAGATTTTTTCCGATTACTGTCCGATCCAATATTCCGTTTTCGACTGCATAATAAATAGGTAAGAGTACCTTGAATCCACGCAATCTCATCTACTGTCAGCCTGAACGTTCAGTAAATGTACCGACTTAATCAGGCCCAGGCGTACAGCTGTCTTTGGCGCGACGGCGCTGCAATATCCAAGGTTTTGGTAAAACGTGTGACAATCTTGTGATATATTATGGCATGGGACGAAGATGAATCTGATTAGTTGTAGCATCAGAGCTGTCTGGTACGCGAGAGGTCGTTTGGGTTGGTACCACCACCGATTTGTTAGTTATTCTGCCATCAAGCAGTTAGTGCGCAAATATTACTGTTGTCGGGTTTGAAGGGCGTTGTCGCCAGCGAAATTAATGGGAATAATATTATATGAGTGAGTGTGGCTCAGTGGGAGTGGGCTCATGTGCGTCGTCCGACTTTTTATTCGACGCACCCGAGTTTGAATCTCGCTGGCCCTAAACCACTGACTTTCGTAAGTTATGTGCAGATTTAACACTCGCTCTAAAAACGGTGAAGGAAAACATCGTTTGGAAACCGCCATGTCCAAGAATTAATCACAAAAATTCAAGGACATGTGACATCCACCTATCTGCACGGGGCAAGCGTGGTGGACTATAGCCCATATCCCAGATAATCTCTATGAGAGAAGGCTCGTGTCCCAGCAGTGGGAACGTGATGGGCTGAATGATGATGATGTCTATGTCTTATCTCAGGATGATAAGCGCAATGCATTGCTACACAGTTTGAATTCCACAAACTAGCAGTTACAAAATAGATACATATAGATTATTGAATTTGATTCTGTTGTAGTAGTCAGGCAGGTTATAATGCCACAAAAGTTGGAGATTGAAACACCAAGGGAAAAATGTTTCCCCACAGAATAAAAACGCTAATAGGCTTGGTTGTGTGGGACTTGGCTGAGGTTGGCTCAGCATAATCTTCAATGAAGTTTCTCTAGAATTTTGATATTCTATTTTGATCTATTAAATATTTTTCGCATTTTTAACTACTCATAGCCGATAACCGCGACTCCATTTGCGTAGGATCAAAATGGACATCAAAATTGGTTCAGTAGTTATGAACCTAAGTGTTAAATAAACACAATATACACACACGTGCCCTCGATGAGGTTGAGACTAAGGTAACCTGGTACGATTCTGTACCAGTCAATACATTGTCAAATTGCTTCGTCCCCGTAAGCCTCTTGTTTGGTTGCTCAGGCCGTGGCTTGATAGCCAAGCGGTTAAGACGTTAAAAAGATATTACGAAGATGCTTAACTCGAATCATAGAACTATTATTGAAATTTAAAAAGAGATTTTATTTGCATTTTCTGTAACAAATTTAAATTCAAAATAGTTTCAATATTGAGTTGGGACTTTAATCATCATTGTATTAAGGAGATATTAGTTCCTTTCTACTTAAACCTTCATCAAGATTTCAAAGAACACTATCCTTAACAAAAGTCCACTTATTTCGGACAGGGCACATTTGAAACTTCCCTTTGTTTGTAAAAGGGTCCGCCATTTCGACTAATGGCGAACGCATTACAGTATCTAAGTTAACGATCACTTTAGGTCGGGTTAGCTGTTATAGATTCTGCTTATAACCGTGTTAGTAAAAGTAAAATCGATCCGTTTGCGTGTGCTCAGTGTTCTTACTGTGTTGTTTAGTGATGTTCCAATACATATACATAGGTGTAGACCTATGTATATACCTACCTACTGTCTTGTTTTATCATATCTATAAAAAATATTGCAATTATACGATTGAGCGTACATTAATATTTTATGCCAACTTAGCTTAGATTGCGCCTGCGAGAGCATTGCCTTATATATTAAAAATTTACTTATTTAGTATGAAATAAAGCCACTCAACGAACAGACGTGTTTTTACTTTAAACATAATATTCCGTCGCGTTCCTACAAATAATCTCATATTTACGGTGTGGACACTAGTCTACCACCCGTACAGAAATATTAAAATAAATAGCTTTCTTACTTGGCTCCCAAATAATATCCCTGTCAGTCAAAAAGTAACCTTTGATAGTCCATTCATTAATCAGTATGGAATGGTGTTCGTCTCAAATCAATAAATGAATGATCAAATGTTAAAAACATATTTGTTGAAGGAATGCCGTTCGTCTATGGATTAACAATCGGATTGAAGTGCATTTGAAGCACTTCAATTTGTATTCACAAATAGACGTCGTCATTGGCCGACTGTCAGTGACAACAACATGAGGCACGCCATTTGGAATTAGACAACTAACTACTTGTGAATGTGTGAGGTTCGTCAAAAAGCTCACCACCACGTCTTACAAAACTGGACTTCCCACACCACTTCACTTCCACTACCTTCCTCGCACTTGTAAGATGTGGAACGACCTACCTTCGTCGGAATTTCCTTTGAGCTATGAATATGGAGTCCCCTTTAAAAGGGAAATCAATAGAGTCCTTAAGGGTAGACAACGCATCGGTAATGTCTCTGGTGCTGCAGATAAGCGACGATAATCGCTTACCACCAAGCTGGTCGTCTGCTTGATTGCCATCATTTTAAATGTATAAAAAAAGCTTTTATATTTGAAACCAGTCCTAACTAGACGTGAATGTCCACGCATGCGATGCAATAGGCATATAGCTTTTTTGTTTTACGTGTAGTACTTAATCCAATTTGTTTTCAAGTTCTAATATAGTGTAATATAGTGAGTGACTTTACGCGCCACCAATTTTTATGATATATAACTATCAACGACACAATATAATAAAATATTTGTTATTCTGATTGAAAAAAATAGCTGATATTGACAAAATATTTCTATGATTTCTATTGTATCGTCTCAAATATATATTACCATATATTTGAAAAGAATAGCTTCTGTAACTTTGTATTAAATAGAAGAGCCTCTTCTGAATATAATGACTATATTTATTACTAAGTAGCGACCTTCTAAAACTGGTATAGAAAAACATTGTGAGAAAACCAGCATGTCCAAGAATTTATCACAAAAATTGAAGAACTTGCACCGAAACATTTTTGCTGCCACAAAGTGAACTCGGCAACTATTCTACATCAGTCAAACAAAATCTCATTCCAGCACAATACAGCAGCGTGACAGTTGCATGTCATAACACGGACAAAGGTAACAATGGACTTACTGTCATGCTACAAAGGGTTCCCGGGACAAAAATAAACCGATCACGGAACTAAATGTATCTCAAGAGAATGTGGCTGTAGAGACGTTGAAGGATTTTGTTTTATGAACAAGTTATATGCAGTGCTATTTACGTCAAAGTGAAGTCGAGTCTATTCCGTGGTTTAACCATTAATATGATTTTATTATATGAAAAAAAAACCATTATTATTCCTACAAATATACATACAAACAATATACCTCTTTGTAGTATTTATTATATTAGTAGGTATAGATTAGTAAAGATCTAAGTGTTTCTCTCTCCGATAAATTCCACGGGTCCCACCAGTAGTCCAGGAACGTAATGGCTGATGATGATGATTAAAATTGGAAAAATAGAAAATTGCATCTTTTTAAAATTGAATTGAGTGACGAGGCTAGCAGGTTCACCTGAAGGTAAGCAAAACGTCTGCCATATACCACTCCATAACACTCTGTTCAAAATCTACTTTTTGGAGATTCTCGACATTCCTCAACCCGCACTATGCCCGTGTGATGATATATTAATGGTCCTCTTTCTGAACAAAGGCTGTTGTTCCAAACAAAATATTAAACGAGAAAATAAGTGCATAGCTGATGTATGCCATTATAAAATAAGAAGTGACCAAAACGGCACAGACGTCTGGTCTGTGGACAGGCAGAGCAGTCGGGGGTTTAAGCCAGTCAGCCAGGTGGCTTAGGCCAAGTCTGGCACTACCCGGGCCCTCGCTTCCCGGGTCCCTGAGGATTTCCCCCGTCTGGACAAAAATGAAAGGGCTGATGGTAATGATTTTAAAATTATCCATGTCAATTCATCTCACAATATCGATAACACCAAGTAGGCAAGTAATAATATATTTACAAATTATCAGAACATTTATTTTCGAATACAAAAGATGATGCCATATAAACGTTTTGTTATTGTGTCTTCTGATTACATTTTTCTACCTTTGTTACGTAGTACTCTGTATCTATTGTGCGTTTTTGTTTGATTGATTTGATAAAAACGTGAAATTGATTATGTGCAAGTATATATAAATGTTTCATGTTCCGATAATTTGCATTATCGTTTCGTTCGTGTCATGTTTAGCTCAAATCTCATACACTATCAAGGTTGCGGGTTCGATTCCCGCGACAAGGCAAATGTTTGTGCACAGGAAAAACAAAACGCAAGCGTTTATTTCGTGTCTGGGTGTTGTGGGATCATGGTTCTCGGAGTTCCTGGTTCCCTAGATACAGGGAATCCTAGGGGGCTCTTGTCTTATAATAACGTTATCTGTAAGCCTTTTACAATGTCACTCGCTATTAACACGGACAAACTAACAAAGCATACCAGACAAGCTTATCCTTACACATAAAACAAAGTCCTCCACAATATTTCCTCGAGATAAACTTAGTTCCGTCATCGGTATATTTCTTTCCTCGGAACCCTTTGTGGCGTGACAGTAAGTCCATTGTTACCTTTCTCCTGGTTATGATGCGCAAATACGCTGCTCTGTAAAGGTACGAGACTTTTGTTTCACAGATAGTACGAGAGGTCAACTTTGTAAAATGAGTGGAAGTATTTTCATAGAAGTCGTGGCATTTGAGTTTAACGATTCTTTTGTTTGTTTCCATTTTTGTTAGAAATACTTTTTTACCTAAAACGTGGTACTGACTTACGTTGACCGAATCGCACTCGCGGTAAAATCATAGATTGTTTGTATTGTTTATAGATCTAAATATAATAATAAAAGCTAAATATAATATTAATTTTTCTATTTATTGTTAAATAATTAATTTTCTAACAAAAAAACTGACTTTTTTTATGATGTATCTTCGAAATCCAAGGTATCGATGAAATTTATATGGTGGTCCATTGATATGAATTGATGAGCTTTACTGAACCCAACTCAAATAATTTTCCATATCAGTTTATAAATGACGAAAGAATCGCGTAACAAACAGAAAAAAACATACAGGCGAACTTAGAACCTTCTCCTTTTTGAAATCGGTTAACAATTTAAATTGCTCGGGCAGATTCAGTTGCTCAATGTGAACATTGACAACAGATGACGTAGAATCGTCCCCGTAGAGCAAGACGCAGGTTCGACCCGTGTCCAAGAAATATCATATTTTTTCTTCGTTATTATTTAAAAACCTTTAGATTTTCGCCTACGCTAATGCATTCAATATCAAAACTTTGTAGTCACACTGAAAAAGCAGCCTTTAATGAAATATTTCTTGAAGACATTATAAGTAAAAACGATTCTCTCTCTATGAAAGAAGGCCCGTGTCCCAGCAGCGGGAACGTGATGGGCTGATGATGATGATGAAAAGCGATCTAATTTTTTACTGATAAGTCTGTAAATTTATTTGCTGCCAACTTAACCCTTTAAGTTTAATTTTTAAAGTTACAATAAAGAGTTATCCATTAATATAAAAATGAAACAAAAAAGATGAAACTGGGTCCCCAGGTCTTTTTAGAAGTAACCGTCTCTCGTCACCACTATAAAATGTAATATTTTAATTAAATTTAGATAGCATTAACGCACCTTTGAACTTTAGCCAACAAACAACCTAAACCTAATAGAAATACAGAATACCTGACCTGATTGAGCCCGCTCAAAGCAAAACGAGGGCGAAAATAAATTTAGACTGATGAGCCTGCCTGATACTGTACAACCTTTGGGCCCGGAATAATTGCCTTTTGTTCTGAACACCGAAGAGTAAAGGCTGATTAGCAGCGTTTATAAAAACAAGGTGGTCACGCTAAGGAAGATTAATTGTTTCTGCAAATTGATTTTTAATTAGCCATTTAGCGCTTTAAATGGGTTGAACTGAATTGGGTAGTTGTCAAGCTTCATTAGATAGTAAACACGCAAAATTATTTTGTTAAATAATTACAGCAATTCAAATTCAAAAGTGTTTTTAACCATTTAAGATCTGTTATCTGAAACGCTATGGAAATATGTAGTGTAATTCCGCTGAATATTATGTAGTTGTTCTTTGAATAATATTCAATTCATTTCGATTCAATTCAGTTCAATTCAATTCAAAAGTTCTTTATTTCAATTTTGTTGTCACAGACGCACTTATGAACGTCAATTATTACAATGACTCTACCACCGTATCGAAAAAAGAATCACTACTCAGAAGATACGGCAAGAAACTGAGGGGCATATTTTTTAGAACTTTTGTTACAATATTTTATGTTTGTTTTTGACAATATTATTTTTCTTATGTGCCAGTTGGCTACTTGGCAGAAGCGGAATGTTCCATGCATCTTTGTCTTCTATGTAATTACTAACTGTATAATATGCTTTTTTCATAAGAATATTTTTCACACTCAATTTGAATCTACTTTCTGTGAGCACCGTTATACATTTTGGAATTTTATTGTAAAAACGTACACGATTGCCCATGAAGGACTTATTCTTTTTACTCAATATAAACCTAGGTACTGCAATTCTATCCTTATTTCTAGTGTTCATGTTGTGGTGACACTATTCACCTTGAATTTGTGCAGATTTTTACGAACATAGATTATATTTTCATATAATGTATGTTCAATATAATATGTATGGACCCCCAGATAGCAAATGTAAAATGAATATAAATTAAAAATAATATGTATACATACATATAAATCTCTCCGATTGTCCGATAAATATGATAAATAGTTTAATATTTCATATAAAAATAAGGTATAAAAAAATTATATGATTTACAAAAAATAGTTCAGAAATTAAGTAAATAAATAAAGAAAGAAGCCCTTAAAACCCTTCCTTTAGAGTTATTGTCGATGATTCATCATTTTCATCATTCAGCATGAGCTGATTATTCATCTGTTTATTATGTTTCCACTGCTGGGGCACAGGCTTGCTCTCAGAGAGAGAGAGAGAGCATAGGCTATAATCCACCACGCTGGCTCAGTGCAGGTTGGTGGATGTCACATGTCCTTGAAACTTGCGATTCTTGGACAAGTCGGTTTCCTACTTTAGAGTGAAATTAAATTCGCATATAACTTCAGAAAGTCATTGGTGTGCGGCCAGCGAGGTTCAAACTCCAGTGCGTCAGATGGAAAGTTGCAAGAGTTTCCGTCAATCCAAATTCGTTCGCTACCTAACTTAGGTCTTCTATATCTATCTGTCAACAAGCGAATTTCAGTAAAGTAAAAAACTATAATAAGTAAAAAATGGCTGAAACGATTTTGTTAAAACATGTCTAAAAACCGGGGAGGCGGGTCTGAGCAGCCGCTCAACTGCCGTCTCTCTCTAGATCTATGTGCTCCATCTTAAGCCACATCATCGCTTCACATCAGGCGAGATAGTGGCCAAACATAGATCTATTAAGCGTAAAAAAAAGCCTTCGCTAGAACAGCTGCTTTTAAATAAAGAAAAACAGCACCCAAATCGGTTTACCTGCTTAAGAGGTACGGTGCCACAGACAGGCACATATAGTGGTCAAACTTATAACACCTCTCGTTTTTGAGTCGGAGGTTAATAAAATTGAAACAAATTACACTTATTCAGTTTGTGTAAGTTTTATAGGCATACATTTTAGTAATAACTTACCTTGGAATAAATCTGATGGATATTCGAGGACCAAACGATAAGTGCAAAAGAAACTTTTTCGATTTCTTCAAAGAAACTTACATTAGCTTACACCCATAGGAATCGTAACAAATTTTATTCAAAGTTGGTTTTACTTAGAAAGTTAGAGGTCGTTGTTTGCTCTTATACCTGTGTAAATATTGGCTTAAGTTTGAATATAAGTCAGAATCAGTAGGTTGAAATTAATTTGCTTTTCTGAAATAGACATCATCGTTGCGACGTGGTACTAACAGAATTGATTCTGGAAATTTACAAAAGCGAGAGCGAGAGTGGCTCTGTGCGAGAACGTGTGACTTTCGATCTGACGCACCCGAGTTCGAATCCCGCCGGCCCTGCACCACTGACTTTCTTAAGTTATGTGCGGAAACTGGCATGTCCAAGAATTAATCACAAACGGATCGAAACTGTGTCTTTGGTAAACCGTACCGACGCCTTTACCGCTGGACCACCAAGCCAACTGCTCGCATTATAGGGGCATTTTATTAGAGAATTTGTTAAAATAAAAATTGTTTTCTACAATGTTATGTTTCTTATGTACCAGTTGGTTACTTTGCAGAAGTGGAATGTTCCAAGAATCTTTGTCTTCTATGTAATTACGAACAGTGTAGTATGCTTTTCTCATTAGAACATTCTTAACGCGTAATTTGAATTTACTTTCTGTGAGCTCCGTTATACATTTTGGAATTTTATTAATAACGTACGCAGTTGCCGTTAAAGAACTTATTTGTTTTAGTCAATCTAGATCTAGATACAACAATTCTGCCTTATTTCTTGTGTTCATGTTATGAAAGTACTAGCGTATGTTTTAAATAAGAATTAGGGGCTATATGTGATCATCATCATCATCATCAGCCCATCACGTTCCCACTGCTAGGACACGGGCGTTCTCTCATAGAGAGAGAATGGGCCATAATCCACCACGCTCTGGCCCAGTGCGGGTTGGTGGATGTCACATGTCCTTGACTTTTTGTGGAAAATTCTTGGACATGCCGGTTTCCTCACGATGTTTTCCTTCACTGAGTTTAGAGCGAGTGTTAAATCCGCACATAACTAAATGTGATCGTTGGGTGTTTATTACCTAATTATCTTTGTTATAACTTTACAACGCCTATAACCAGTTGGTCATTGAGCCCTTGCGTACCTTTAGTTCCACAATGTTGAACTCTCAAAATATTGAAATCCCAAAAAATAGTAGAATTTCCAAACATTTTGTAAAGCCCAATAATTCTAATTTTCAAAAAGTTGAAATTCTGAAATTACAGGCTTTTTACTTGGAATAATTGTACATACATTTATTGTGTAACAGTGGAAGAAAAGTAGGTTGTTCATCTGATGGCAAGCAACACGCCTGCCCATAACAGTTGCAATGCCACCGAGAACATTGTTTACTTAATTAGGTACTTATTGCGATTCTTGGAAAAGATTGTTAATACATACGGGATTTTGAAATAATTGACTTGTACGTTTGAAGTTATTTTGTCTCCTTTGAAGAAATCTTACAAAAAAGAAACGAATACAAACTCGCGAAAAACTTTTTCTTGCTAATTTAAATACACTAAAAATAAAGTGAAACGTGATGGGCTGATTCAAAGTCCATCAAGGTCGGTTGAAGGAGTTTGATTCATCATCATCATCAGTAGTCCATCACGTTCCCACTGCTGGGACACGAGCCTTCTCTCATGGAGAAAGTATGGGCCATAATCCACCAAACTGGCCCAGTGCTGGTTGGTAAATGTGACATGTCCTTGAATTTTTTGTGATTAGTTTTAAAACATGTTGGTTTTCTTACGATGTTTACCTTCACAGTTTTTAGAACGAGTGTTAAATTAGCACATAACTTAAGAAAGTCAGTGGTGCGGGGCCAGCGGGATTTGATCTCGGGTGCTTCGGATCGAAAATTGCACGTGCTCCCACTGAGCCACACTCGCTGGAGACTTTGATTGATGGATGGCATTACAACAGCCGGAGCCTACCACTTTAAAGCGCGTAAGCGGGTTTCCTAACGATGTCTATCTTTACCGTTTTTAAAGCAGAATAGCTCTTTATGCACATACACAGCCTCTGTGGTGTAGTGGTTAGGCAAGTTGGCTCAAATCTCATACAGCACTGAGGTTGCGGGTTCGATTCCCGCGACGAGACAAATGTTTGTCCACAGGTAAAAAACGGGTGTTGTGGGACCATGGTCCTCATACTGCGTGTTTCCCTAGATACAAGGAATTCTAGTTAGGGGCCAGGATCTATGTATTTGATCGTTGGGCGTATTTATTGATTTATTTTCACTCAGATAACACAATTTATTTCTAAACTTATGTTCAAATAAATTATGTTATCTACTAGATACTCGTATACCACGTCATTTATCTTAAACAAGATAGTTCACTAGTTCTAATTTATATCACTCCGCTACCATTTTAGCAAAAAAACTCCGCGAACACACCAACTTTATCCTTTCAATAGTTTTTCGGATAAAATACGTACAACAGACAACTCTATTAGATTAGCCATCGCGAAATCAATCTGCTCCGATCCATTTGACGTAGGTATCGAAGCGTGAACGTAGCGAGGAATCGATTTGAGGGGGTCTTATTTTTTTAAACCTGCGATCGGTTTTTCTAAGTATATACAGCCACAATAAGAAATACCTAGACCGTTGTTGGCAAACAAAAAGTTTATAATTTGTATTTTAAGTTTTTTTTTTGTAACTGAATGACGAAACGAGCTGGTCGTTTGCCTGATGGTAAGCAATACGCCAGCCCATAACAATAACAGCACCACCCAGAACTTTGTTTTGCAAAATCTTGCGCGGCACTGCACTGCTCTCGTCACTCTGAGACAATTAGCTGTTGAGTCTCATAATGCCCAGTAATTTCACTGGCTACAATGCTCTTCAAACCGGAATTAATTTTAAGTATATTATAATAATATTTTTTTTGTATGAGTCGGAACTGGCTGGTGCCGAATCCTCATGTCATAAACCGGTTCTCATCCATTAAAAATTCACCTCAATAGCCCAATCATAAGTAATTTTCATATCTCCAATAATAGTCCACGCACTTATCGGGGGCTGTCTTTGATTGCATTTCTTAATGTTGCACTTAGAGACAGTCCATAAGTGTTGCCCATTACATATTTAAATTAAATGCTCCAAGAGGCCTGTACGTGTTGGACTAATGTCCCTGCGCAAGCCTTCCAAAGAACCGGGTATATAACCCGTGAAAAAGAGCGACATAATAATAATAATACATTATTTTATTTCGAACTCATCCATAATTTGTTAGTAACAATTTTCTTATATCTATGTTAGTATTTACAGTATCGCTTATCCCACTTAATCATTTTTAACTGGACATGTACGCACTATGCAAACATATCCAGCGACGCATTACAGGAGTATTGTAATGTAATATCACTAAAAATTCACTTCATTAAAAATAGTATAATTTTGTTTATCCTTTAGTGCATATTGTTAATATTAGTGCATCTAGATGGGAGAAGCCACTGGCACCCGAAACACAGTTTTTAACTAGTTCGGGAGCCTATGGATTCAATATTCACATGTAAACATTTATGCAAATAAACTCATTATTATTATTATTATTATTATATTATTGTAATGTATTAGATTATTTTGAATTTATTTGACTGTTGATTATTTATTTGATTGATTTCATTTTATTTGAATTTGTAATCTGACTATGTGTAGGTAATTATTGATTTTGATGGGTTTTTTTAATTGCCTGAAATAAATGATTTTTAATTATTTTTTTTATAGTAACCTCCCACCAGTCCGCGAACACGATCAAAATAGTGTTGGTGCTGCCCCGCACCCGCGTCATCGGGGAGGCTGCTCTTTTTAGTTATACAATGTGTATGTATCTGTGTTTCCGGATAGCTATATATAGCTATCATTTTATAAAAAATATCTGTCTAACAAGCAAATTTCAGTAAATTTAAATGTGAATACCCCCGAAACAAAAGACGTATTAAAAGTAAAAAATGGCTAAATCGATTTTGATAAAACATGAACTACCGCTAGAAATCCTGTTTTCAAATAAAAAATCCGCTTCCAAATCGGTTCACCCGTTGAAGAGCTACGGTGCCACAGACAGACACACACATTGGTGAAACTTATAACACCCCTCCTTTTTGCGTCGGGGATTCAAAATGTAAGCTAGATTTTTAACCGTCGAAAACTTCTATCGAATTATAATTTGATTAACAATACTTCGAAGAACGTGAGACTAAATATACCAAAACTTTTAATCGATGAATTTTATAAGTTTAAAGTCATCACCATCATCAGCCCATCACGTTCCCACTGCTGAGACACGGGCCATCTCTCATAGAGAGTATGGACCATAATCCACCACGCTGGCCCAGTGCGGGTTGGTGGATGTCACAAGTCCTTGCATTTTTTGTGAATAATTTTTGGATATGCCTAATGTCCTCACGATGTTTTCCTTCACCGTTTTTTTGAGCGAGTGTTAAATCCACATGAAGTTAATGAATTACTTAAATTCCTAAATGAAGTTTTGAGGATTTGAAAGGATTTGAAGGATTTGAACTCGGGTGCGTCGGATCGAAAGTAGCACATGCTCCCACTGAGCCACACTCGCTCAAGTTTAAAATGTCCGGTTTAAAATAATTATATTTATAACCTCTAATAAAAAAAAATAAGTATGTACTTTTCCATGACCTAAAGAACGGACATTTTCGGGTGTATAGGTAACAAACATCCATCTATTCATCCTTACAAACTTTCGCATTTATAATATTCGTACGATGTTGGATAGTAGGATTATAACGGTCGGACCTATTTTAGATTCCTTATTAAACTTTTTTTTATGGAAGTGAGTAATGATACGAGCAAGTCGTTCGCCTGATGGTAAATCACGCCTGCCCATAACAATAATGGTGCCACCCAGAACTTTTAATACCATAAAAAGTACTGCGTAGCACTGCATTGCGCTCACCACCCCGAGACATCAGATATTAAATCTCACATGCCCAATAATTTCGCTGGCTACAATGCCCTTCAAACTGGAACACAATTATGCTTGCGCACTACTGCTTGACGCCAGGATAGCTGGCAAAACTTTAGTCCTCCCAGACGGCCTCCCGCATACGAGAGACCTACATGAGTAAAACACTAGTATTTATTCACGAAACAGCACGTTACGAGTAAATCTTATAGAATCCGAGTTGTAAACAGTTTCCGTAGGTTCAGTTCTGATTTAATTTCCTCTCCTTACCCTGGTTACGCCCACGTATTGACGTATCTCAGCAATACGTTTTATTTGAACGGATCGCCCCGAGGCGTTTCGTTTTGTTTGTATTTTGGCTTACATTTTTCTGTTATTTCGCAACCTCTTTTGGTACTTGTATTCGCTAATGAATGGATGAGTTCTTCCTTTGTGTTTGACCCTTTATTAGTATTTCCATTATCGATATTAGCTTATTCATTTGTTTCCTTTTGTCTTACGGAGTTTAGATTCTCTGAGTTATTTATTACTAGCCCTACCTGCGGTTTCACCCGCGGTTTTCCGGGATCAAAAGTAACCTATATCTTTTTCTAGGACCTAAAGTAACTACATACCATATTTCATTAAAATCCGTTCTGTAGTTTTTGCCTAAGCGAGTAACAAGTATCCATCCATCCATCCATCCATCCATCCATCCATCCATCCATCCATCCATCCATCCATACATCCATCCATCCATCCATCCATCCATCCATCCATCCATCCATCCATCCATCCATCCATTCATCCTCACCAACTTTCGCATCTATAATACTAGTAGGACTAACTCATACCAGCGACTCCGTTCGCGTAGAATTTGGTTTTATAGTTGTTCCCTAAGGAACTTTTGTTTTACCGCAATGAATTTTTTTGTCCTATTCCAGGACCTAAGTACCTACTATTAGGTATTAGGTACTTTATATTGTTTGAATGGATAATGGGTAGAAAATGTGTAATTTAAAAATAAAGCACGTAAGGTCGTAAAATCTTTTATTAAAATTTTAACATTCATTGCGACTATCTCTTCATTAACGATCGTGAAAATTTCTGTCTATTTTTACTTTTATAATCGGTGATAGTCAAAAGAATCCGAAATGTTTTTCAAACTACATAAATTTACAGAAAATCTGTTCGAACAGGTCTCGATACAAACAAACGCTTTGCCTTTTATAAATATGTATATAAGATTATCCCTCATTCCCGCTGTTTCCATTACAACGGATTTCCTCGTTCCTATTATTATTTTCTTATAAAACATTCATGTTCTTGTTAAATCTCCGGACACATCTGTGCGAAGTGTTAATAATAAAAGCTGGAATAACTACTGCGTAACTAAGATAAATTTGGTTATTTCAAATAATATTTACTTTTTAAAATTAATTTTGATCTCATTGCTGGGCTAAGGAGTCCCTATTTCCCTCCATGGATCCCTCTATTGATATCTCAGGCCTATCACTCCGGAAAGCGTCCAAATCGTCCCGCAAACGTTTATTGGGCCTTCCTCGGCGTCGATGCCTGTCTTCAGGCACCCATTGTGTAAATATTTTGGCCCTTCTTTTTAACCGACTTCAAAAAGGAGGAGGTTTACAATTCGACGGTAAGTTTTTTTTTTTTTTTTGTGTTTGTTACGCGATTACTCCGCCAATTATGCATTGATTTCGATGATTCTTTTTTTGATTGGTAGGTAATACTTCAAAGGTGGTCCCATATAAATTTTATCGAAATTCATTCAGTAGTTTTTGAAAAAAATAGCAAAAACAAAAAATATAAGTATAATCTTCAAGTCGGTTCTTGTTTTTTTCGTAACCAAACTTTCTTAAGGTGGAGGTTTTGTATTCGACTGCTTCACCTGCTTCACCCAGGGTTGACTTCCGGTGAGGGAACTCCTCAACGGTGAATAGTACAGACACAACATTTCGTAAATAGATTAAACCATAATAGCCTGTTCTAAATTCCATCATGATATGGCAGATACACCCAGGATTGACTTCTGGCGAGGGAACTCCTCAACAGAGAATAGGACAGACATGAATTTTTTTTGTACATGCATTTAATTGTGATAGCCATTTTAAACTTTGTCATGATGTGGCTTCTAGATCATAAAAGCTTGTCTTTAAAAACTTTTTGAATTAATTTAATTAAAACTTGTTTTTCACTAAAAAGGGTAAAATAAATTATTTTTAAAAAAAAACTAAACCGACTTCAAAACCACAAATGGCACTCAAAAGTAAAAAATAAATTAATATAATTATCATAAGCGCTACCCACTCATATATTTGAAGTCGGTGCCAGCCAAGTCTAAAAGGTAGTAGATAGATACTACCTACAAGTAGTACTTACTATATACATAGTATTTATCTGCTACCTATTACACTTGGCTGGCACCGACTTCAAATATATGAGTGGGTAGCGCTTATGATAATTATATTAATTTATTTTTTACTTTTGAGTGCCATTTGTGGTTTTGAAGTCGGTTTAGTTTTTTTTGAAAAATAATTTATTACATGTATTTATTTTACGAGTACATTTTTATTCATGTCGTGATGTTTAATTCATATGAAGAATAGAAAAATATTAGAGATTGTTTATTGAATTTCAACTACGGGCATGACGTCGGTTACGTCACAGAATGAATAATAGTACAAGTACGTGAAGCGAAACCTTTTGTGGTGTTTAAAGTACAACACAATACAAATACAAAACCAAGATTTACAAGGTATATTATTTATTTTAAACGGGTGGACCCAAGGCGAAGTCCTACATATTTTAAGAATTAACATAGGTATACCTATTACTAAAACTGCAACGTTGGCTGTTGACAACGGCTAAAACTCTGAATAAGATCTGTTATTCTGCCGCCAAGGAGTAGTGCGCAAGCATTATACTGTGTTCCGGTTTGAAGGGCATTGTAGCCAGGAAAATTACTGGGCGATGAGCGCAATGCAGTGCTTTGCACTGCAATTATTATGGGTAGGCGTGGCGCTTACCATCAGGCAAACGACTTGCTCGTGTAACAACTCAGTTCCATAAAAAAATGTAGCTGTCTGTTTATCGACAATTATGAGTAATGGTTACAATATTTTTTTAAATGTAACTGTCAGTGACGTTGTTCCTGTTTCACAGTCGCAATGATTGCGTAGGTGTGTCCGTGCTTTAATCTCGGTAAAGTTTAATTAAAAAATCATTACTCATTCCCCCGTTATTGTATATAATTTAATATAAGGGAATCGTCGACGCTGCCCGCGCTGTGATTCATCAGAAGCCGCCAATGATTGATGTGTTCTATAAATAAATTAACGTTTTAACTTGCCTAAAGCTTTTTAGGAGCTGTCGGACGTAGCTCTTGTTTTTATTGTTTATGGGAAACATGGTGTGTCATAAGGGTGTGTTTTTGAGTGTTTCATTATTTAATTTTTTTACGTTGCTTTAGATAAAGTGCGTTGATTTACGTTGTTTTTGGGGTTCCGTACCTCAAAATGGCAATCAAAATTTATAACAAACTTCCAAAAGAAATGAAAACACTTAATAAAAATAAATTTAAACTAGAACTACAAAAATGGCTATTAAATAATTGTTTTTACTCTGTAAATGAATACCTACAGTTAAAATAGACAAGTTAAAAATTGTATAAATTTGACATTTAAAATTTGTAATAACCTATACCTACCTAAGACGTATGAAAATAATTAATAAATTTTGACACTTAATATAACTAATAACTATTTCTAATGATTAATTTGAATCCAAGAATGTAAAATAATAAAATTATATCTTGTAAATTAATTAAATTATTTTTATGTGAATTGTATTGCACACCCTTAAATAGGGTAGATTATATGGAACATTATAATTATAACTGTAACACCTACATTACCTACCTATATTCTAGCAATAAATGTTTATGATTTATGATTTTAAAAAAAAGGAAAAATCGGGACCCGTATAGGATCACTCTGTTGTCCGTCTGTCTGTCTGTCTGTCTGTCTATGTGTCTGTTAACGTAAAAAAGGTTCGGCCGTTTATGCCGCAAAAAAAGTATATATATTTCGATACTCTCAAGGGAATCAAAATGTATAGGGTAAAAGTACGCTACTACTAGTTACTAGTTACCGTTGAACTTAAACTCAACATCCCTTTATGGTTGAAATTCCTCCTGCCAGAACAAAGCGTTTCGCTTCAACTTTCATAATGCGAACAGCAAAAGAATGAAGCACCTTACCAGCGTCTCTGTTTCCCGGTTCTTATTATCTAGGTGTCTTCAAGTCTAGAGTGAATCGGTATCTTCTAGGCAAGCATGATCCATCGACGACCGCCTCATCACTTTCCGTCAGGTGAGACAGCGGTCAAATGTTTGCCTAGCAGGTATAAAAAAAAACTATGAAATTTGGCAAATAATATAAGGACACAAGTACAAGGAAAAATCTGAAAATTATACATTTGTAATTACATACATCATAAAAAATATAGTCTTTGTACGGAATACTCTCGGTACTCGGTGGGCGAGTACGACTCGCACTTGTCCGGTTTTTATTATTATTACCGAAACATTGTAGCTGTGAATTTTTTTTGTTGGAATAAGAAATCATTTGACTATCAATGCATCAGGCCAATATTTAGGTATATGCATACATAAGTTGGTTTCAACTTGACATGTTTCTCGTGTTTGACTAGATGCGCCTCGCGATTTCACCCGCAATTTACCGGGATAAAAATGTCCTTAGCATATGTCCTTACCTCAAGTACCTACATACCAGATAAGTTCTTGCGTGATTGAGTAACAAACATCCATCTATCCATCCTTCCTCACAAAACTTTCGCATTTGTAATTTTAGTAGGATAGTAGGATAGTAAGGCAGTACATAACACCATCAAACAACAACATAACACCATCTAACATCATTATCATCATCTATCATCGTAACATCCATCTATCCATCCATCCTCACAAAACTTTCGCATTTGTAATTTTAGTAGGTTGTAGGATAGGAGGATAGTAGGATAGTAGGAAGTAGGATAGTAGGAAGTAGGATAGTAGGAAGTAGGATAGTAGGAAGTAGGATAGTAGGAAGTAGGATAGTAGGAAGTAGGATAGTAGGAAGTAGGATAGTAGGAAGTAGGATAGTAGGAAGTAGGATAGTAGGAAGTAAGATAGTAGGAAGTACGATAGTAGGAAGTAGGATAGTAGGAAGTAGGATAGTAGGAAGTAGGATAGTAGGAATGTATTTTCTAACAAAACCAAAGGCGGAAAACTAAGAATCCTTTTCCAGAAAGAAAAAGGCAATTCATACCAAGAACTTTCCAATCCTATTATATTGTATTACATGTCTTTGTGTGGTTCACGCAAATCTAAAGTAAGTCAATAAAAGTACCAACTACACATACTACAATCAGCACTTATAATAAGTAACCATTTTACTACTTTGTCAAACACGCTAGTTCCACATTTGCTTCTTTCAAATACCGCGTCATTAAAATCTTTACTAAGAAAAGGTACGAAAGCGTATATTTCTTGCTGACTATACGGCACAGTAGCGGTCGGGAAACGGATCTGGGAGCACGCACGGGTGAGTTTGCTAGCCCTTTGTTTGTGACGGGAAGAAAGTGGTTTAAGCATCACGCATGGCCGTTCTTTTGTGATTTTCGACTTTAATCCAGAGGCTATATACATCTATATATAAGTCACATGTATATAAAAGCCTTTTTCGGTCCGACCGTTTAGGGCATCAAATGAATGTGAATTGGAAGACTTTTCTTTTTACTTTATATTCTTCTAAAACATTATTTGTAATATTGAAATAAGGTATAGATATATAAACTTGGAGAGGGTTAACTTCTGAAGCTATTTACTTAACTACTACTACAACTAATATGAAAAAAAAAAGAAAAAAAAATGAGAAATGATTATTAGGTAAAATACGTATATGGAGCACCTGGTCCCACACTAGGCTCGAAACCCGTACAATAGGAGCCAGGGGCCTTACTCTGAAAAAGTAATTACGATCTTCGTCTGTCGGATGAAAGGAACAGCGCTATACAACAGGCATAAGAGTGTCTCTTTTAGTCCGAACGAACGAACGAACGAAAGCAACTCGGAGTAGGCCCTCAGGACTCTTCCGTCGGGGGTACATCAAATATAATGCCTTAAAATTAGGTGCAATAATAATAACTAACAATAAGTATATACATATTTTTGTAATGTTTAGAGTGTGAGAGTGTGAGTGAGTGTATGTGGGTGTGAGAAAGGGTATGTGTGTATGTATGTCAGAGAGAATACTACACTTCTACTACTGCTACTACAACTACTAGCACTACTAACTAGCGACCCGCCCCGGCTTCATACGGATGCACGGATGGATTTTTGACGACTTGTTTACAAAATATTGAATTTTCTCAGCTATACAAAACTTTATTACAATTTATTTTTTACAGGCGTTTATTAATTTGTTATGTTTGTTTGTTTCGGTCAAATCTTGCAAGCTGAATCAGAACCACTTCCTCTGGTCCTATGGAGTTGAAATGCTGCATATTTACGAAAATGTGATGACAATGCAATATTATGGTGACAGACAGCTGATCTGATGATGGAGACGGAAGGTGGTCAATGAAACTCCTTGACGGATAATTGTAAATTATTAAGGTTTAGGCTCATTATAATCTGCTCTCGATTCCGATTACGAATTTGTTAAAAGCTTGTCTAGAAAAGAAAAAAATATTTACTAAAATAAGTCTCCCAATGCTATGACGGTGAAAACTGTATCAAAATCCGTAGCGTAATTTAGGAGAAGTAAGTAGAGAAACACAAATGAAGATGTGGATAGCAATTTTGTTAAAACTATTTGGAGATATTTCTGCAATGCTGGCAAGTAAGAGAAAGAAATAAATTAGGTACCTACTTTTTTGAAGACAACACACAACTTTACACTGAATTATTGATATATTAAGAAACTAAGTACTAACTAAAGTAACTACTAACTAAACCACCGTCCTTCCTTCTTTATGTTAGTCCTTTCTGTTCAAAGGTTGTCTGGAAGAGATCGCTTTGAGCGATCAGACCGCCTATTGTTATGCTGATTACTGTGAAATTTACTTGATTTTCGTGTATCTATATTTAAGGTTTTTTAACAATAAAGTGTTTATCTATCTATCTATCTAAGTATCTAAAGGTTATCTGGAAGAAATCGCTCTAAGCGATAAGGCCGCCCTTTGTACCTCAAATTAATGTTTTTGTCACTATTATTTCTTTTTTATGTATTGTGTGTTTATTTGGTGTGCAATAAAGTGTTATTGCATTGTATTGTAAGTATCATTCCGAAACCCAAGATATCTTCTTCCCACATTTACCTAAACCATTTCCAATTCTAGTACAGATAGTACAGGATCTTAGGTTCTAGAGCACATAAATTTACTTAAAAAGTTTCCAACGGCTTTTTACTTGAATTCCTTATCAATTCAGAAGTTATTCTCAAAGCTGGCATTCTCGAAGTTTTCATTGATTTAACTAAGCTATTTTCTGTCTAAAACTCCTCCCCGAAGTACCTATAAAACTGTCCGTAGCTTTAAATATATTATCCACTTTGAAACTTCTTGATTTTTTTGTTAGCCTCTGTGGTGTAGTCGTTGGGTGAGATACGCCTCGGAGGTAGCGCGTTCAATTCCCGCGACTTTCTTTTCCATTTGTGCACGGTAAAGTGGGTGTATCATGGGAACCAAAAACTAAAAAGGGATCTAAAGTAACCGACATAGTTCACCGAATAAGTAAGCTGAAGTGGCAGTGGGCCGGTCACATATGTCGAAGAACCGATAACCGATGGAGTAAACGAGTTCTAGAGTGAAGACCATGTTTAGGCAAACGTAGTGTAGGACGCCCTCCAGCCAGATAAATGGCTGGCAGTAATTACATGCGAAGAGCCAAGGATCGGGCTCAATGGCGTGCATTGGGAGAGGCCTATATCCAGCAGTGGACTCGTATAGGCTGATGATGATTATGGGAACATGCATGGTCTTTGTAGGTCCTGGCTCCCTAGCTAGCTAGGTAGGAAATCCTAGTTAAGGGTCGTAAAAAAACGAAGTAGTTAAAGTACGCCCCACACTGCACCTCATTATTATTTAACGTCAAGCGCATCATGGCGTCATACGTAGCAATTTAGCAAGACAACTAACACTTGTATCCCTTGTAATGTTAACTTGAATTACAAAACTTGTGGTACAAAACTTGTGTGTCTCTCGTATACGGGAGGCCGTCTGGGTAAGTGCCACAGCTTTACCAGTTATCCTGCCGCCAAGCTGTAGTGCACAGGCATTACTGTGTTCCAGTTTGAAGGGCATTGTAGCCAGCAAAATAACTGGGCATATGAGATTTTATATCTGTCTCGGAGTGATGAGCGCAATGCAGTGCTGCATAGTACTTTTTACAGTATTAAAGGTTCTTGGTGGCACTGCAATTGTTATGAGCAGGCGTGGCGCTTACCATCAGGTGAACGACTTGCTCGTCGCATTACTCAGTTTCATAAACTTAAAAATAATAATATTATCAGTATAATATTATATTAATGACTGTTTGACGAGTACGCAGTGAAGAACAGTTTGTTGTGAATCACATTTAAGAATCTCAACTAAACATAAGTAATTAAGGAAAGCTTGGGATGCAACATCACAGCCTTCACTTATATATAAAATATTGTTAACTCACAATTCAAACGAACTCAGGTTGCATCTAGTGACAGCAAAAGTCTCCAAGATAAAACAAATAGTTCCCCGAGGATCGTGCTCACTGCTCAGTGGTTTGCCTTCGAAGAGACCGATGTCATGCAGTGGCCTGTTAATAATTTCCTTTACTGAATCATCCTTCTCTTCGATATGCTGTGAGTACAATAAGTTCTGTTCTATGACTACCTATTTAAGAAAGTTCCAATTATCAATTTACGCGTTATTATATTATATATATTGTATCTGTCTCTTATCTGACTGTTCGTGATGTCACGGTCATAGGTTCCGACTGAAAATCAGTGTTAAGGTATTTTATTACCTTAGTTTTTTTGCTGAGTCGGAGCCTTTTACTGACATCGCGCAACGTTTTATTGTTATATAATTATATTATGCACTTATTGTGTGTTATATAGTGTTAGGTGTTATATATATATATATATATATATTATTTTTTTCTCTGTTATTTGTAATTTTTAATTGTATTTCTACTTTTATAGTTTAATGTTAGGTTGTGTGTCATGAATAAATGTCTTTTCTTTCTTTCTTTCAATAAGTATACGGATTTGCAAAGATTGCAAGATGGAAATGGGTGAGACCTTTACTTACATGAAGAAGACACTCTGATGGTATTAGTACAGCACATGTCCTTATTTATAACCTTTAAAATGTTGTAGCTACACACACACACACACACCCGTTCTTATACATATAAACATACCCTCACATACAAGCATCAGACTGTTATTTATTTATTTATTTTAATGTGTTTATTGCAAATTAATTCATTTATTTATGACTCACGCATGACTCAATATTGACGACCATTTCTCGAATAAATAGGGATGCTGAAAATTAGCCTTGCGTGAGCTGTTGTGCTTACGCAGCTCAGTGCTGAGCTTACCCCTATTGCTACTGTTTTTTGTATTTTTGTGCTGATAAATTTATTGTGTTTTAATCTAAACTCTATGTGTACAGTTTGGCAATAAATCATTTCTTTCTTTCATATAATAGTCTTTATACTATGGTATGGTATTGGAAGCGTAGTGTAGGACGCCCACCGGCCAGGTGGAGCGACGACCTGCGAAAGGCGGCCGGAAGAAACTGGATGAGAAGAGCCGAAGACCGGGCTCAGTGGCGTTCATTGCGAGAGGCCTATGTCCAGCAGTGGACGAATACAGGCTGATGATGATGACACTATTTATTATAAAACGGACGGACAGAGGATATTGCAAAACAATTAAGATTTTGGTTCTGCAACTGTTACGGGCAGAGGTGTTGCTTACCATCAGAGCAGAACGACTTGCGCATCTTGCTACTTACAAATACAAACATTAACTTCGAACTGGGTTTTTTTTATATATTATATTATATATACACTTGTGCTCTATTTTATTATTATATTTTACACTTGTGCTCTGTTGCCGATCGCATTATTCTATCCTAAGATGAAATTGTGGACGAACATGCGAGTATATCACAAATCTCTATATATAAAAATGAATCCCTATTTCGAACCTATTCCTGAACGGCTGGACCGATTTCGGTAATTCTTTTTTTGTTGTGTTTGTTATTTTCAGAAGAAGGTTCTTATGAATGAAAATATGAAGAAAGTTGCGCGGAACATTAGATTTATAGTTAAGACAGGACGACGTCTGTCGGGTCAGCTAGTTAAAGATAAAAACAGATAACGCTTGAGTCAAATATTGCTTTTCTTTTGTTGTTTTTCGTTCTGGTGGTGTGTTATTTATATAAGTCATTGAATAATTTACATAACCATGTGATTTTATAGAACTCTGTACATAACTAACTTTATCTACGAGAGTTCTACTAGTACAGTAGAAACGAACTTGATAATAATGATTACAATTACAAACTCTTTATTATATACCAGTTTACAATAATACATAATAATAGCACAAAATTCCTTACAATACAAGTACAATGGGCAGTCTTATCGCTCGAAGAGATCTCTTCCAAACAACATTTGAATCGACAGTATTAAAAAAAACAGTAGACAGCGGTGTACTATGCAACTAGATTACAATAATAAATTCCTGACCATGATGACAGTGTGTTTGGAACACACTAATACATATCTAAACAAACATATATCAATACTAGCTGTGCCCCACGGTTCCACCCGCGGTTTCCCAGGATAAAGAGTACCCTATGTGCTAATCCTAGTACTAAAGTACCCACGTACCAAATTTCATCAAAATCGGTTCAGTACTTTTTTCGTGAAAGAGTAACAAAGATCCATACAAACTGCGCGTTTATAATATTAGTAAGGATACATATAGATGATGCTGCAAGATACAGTCACTATCCCAAATTATAATTTATTAGCGACGCAGATACTCTTGATTGAAGTTTAATATCAACACGTTAACGCACCGGCTCAATGCTGCTACACAAACAAATTAATCAATGTCCGTGTCATTGATCAATACAGAACGGTAAACAACAGTTTTGTGCGCCGTCACGGTGATTCCGTGTTTGGGAAATACTTTTTGGATCACTGGAAAAGTGGAGCATAGAAGACCATGCAATGGTTATATGTTAGATTGTTGTATTAATGTGTAATTGTAATGCAGTGCAGAGAGAGATTGTGGCTCAGTGGGAGCACATGCGACTTTCGACCCGACACACCCGAGTTCGAGTCCCACTGGCCTCGCACCACGTATACCAATACCAATACTCGATAAATATATATCCTGTTTTTAAACTTGAGTAGAACATGACATAATGTTCAAAACCTATAATGACACTGCATTTACATTTTGTTATATGTCTGAGAACTTTGTGTTTATTTCTATATACGGTTAGATTATAAATCTGTGACATAAAATTATATAAGTGCTGCTGTTTGAACTCGTTTAAATAATAAATTAATCTTATTCCCAGCACGCAAATTACAAACAGCCTAGCATCATTCTATCTTCATTAATTCATCGTCACTATCTATCGGGCAGTGTTTCATACGATATTGATGACGTTAATCCTCGATACTAAGCAAGATATATAGTAACCTATAAAATAACAAATGCCAAAATTTTATTGCGGACGCCATACAAAAGCCGGGCCGTTAGGAATGGTTAATAGTCACTAATTCCTTTAACGATTTGTGGTGACTGTGCGGTTTGTCCAATAATAAAGAGTTCGGTAACGACCAGTCATTCCGACGGTGTTGTACCGTCTATTCTGTAGCTAGTCTATGGTTGTACTAGCTGTAGTTTAGATACAGTTTATGGGGCTATTAAGGAAGTATACAGTTTTATGTTTTCATTTAGCCTAACATAATCGTCGAATAGTTTTTTAAACAAACCAGCCGATACGCGTGACTCTATCCGCGTAGCGGCTTGGGTTCGAACGCAATGAAATACTACGCAGTACTTTGACTGGCATTAAAGGTTCTGGGTGGCATTTTAACTTATAATTTTATATATAACTTTTAATTGTAATGTTTCATTTCAATTTCTAAATATGGATGTGTATTGTCCGAAATAAAGAATTATTATTTATTGCGACTGTCTTGCCCATTGCAAGCGTAGTAAGCGTCAGTTGCGTCAAAAGTTAGTAGCTTCCAGTGTTGAGATGTTTTATCGTCTTCATCATCATCAATCCATTACGTTGCCACTGCTCAGACACGGGCTTTCTCTCATAGAGAGAGTATCCGCCACTCTGTCCCAGTGCGGGTTGGTGGATGTCACATGTCCTTGAAGTTTTGTGATGTTTTCCTTCGCCATTTTTAGAGCAAGTGTTAGATTCACACATAACTTAAGAAAGTAAGTGGTGTGGGGCCAACAGGATTCGAGCTCGGGTGTGTTGGATCGAATGTCACACGTTGTCACACAGAGCCACACTCGCTTCGTCACTTTCGCTCGTCCATTGTTGAGATGTTTTATATTTTTTAACCGACTTCAAAAAGGAGGAGGTTTACAATTCGACGGTATGTTTTTTTTTTATTATTTTTTTTTGTGTGTTTGTTACGCGATTACTCCGCCAATTATGAATGGATTTCGATGATTCTTTTTTTGATTGGTAGGTCATACTTCAGAGGTGGTCCCATATAAATTTTATCGAAATTCATTCAGCACTTTTTGAACAAAATAGCGAAAACAAAAAAAAAATAAGTTTAATCTTCAAGTCGGTTCTTGTTTTTGTTGTAACCGACTTTCTAAAGGTGGAGGTTTGTATTCGACTGCTTCACATGCTTCACCCAGGGTTGACTTCCGGCGAGGGAACTCCTCAACGGTGAATAGTATAGACACAAAATTTTGTAAATGGATTTAACCATAATAGCCTGTTCTAAATTCCACCATGACATGGCTGATACACCCAGGAATGACTTCCGGCGAGGGAACTCCTCAACAGAGAATAGGAGAGTCATGAATTTTTTTGTACATAAATTTAATTATGATAGCCCGTTTTAAACTTCGTCATGATGTGGCTGCTAGATCATAAATGCTTGTCTTTAAAAACTTTTTAAATTAATTTAATTAAAACTTGTTTTGCACTAAAAAGGTTAAAATAAATTATTTTTCAAAAAAAAACTAAACCGACTTCAAAACCACAAATAGGCACTCAAAAGTGAAAAATAAATTAATATAATTATCATAAGCGCTGCCCACTCATATATTTGAAGTCGGTGCCAGCCAAGTCTAAAAGGTAGTAGATAGATACTACCTACAAGTAGTACAATACAATACAGTACAATACAGTAGTACAATAGTTACTATATACATAGTATTTATCTGCTACCTAATAGACTTGGCTGGCACCGACTTCAAATATATGAGTGGGCAGCGCTTATGATAATTATATTAATTTATTTTTCACTTTTGAGTGCCTATTTGTGGTTTTGAAGTCGGTTTAGTTTTTTTTGAAAAATAATTTATTCACAATTATTCACACAATTTTTTCTACACCAAGTCGGGGAAAGACTTAGTATTTCCGTAATGTAGTGACCATTAAGTTGTTATTCCGTGGCCAAGATTATCAGGCCTGTTTTATTAGGCTATCAAGGGAGTACACAATTTAATGTTATTTGCTCTGTGTAAGAATTACTCGGGATAGTTTTACGAACTAGTTATTTGGGTCAAGTTTATAATGGTTCATTTATTGTTTTATAAATTAGAGGCAGTTTTTTTTATTAAATAACTAAGTAAAATGACATGTCGCTTAAATTTAAAATAGACAATAGTACGTAAGTAATGGTTAGTATTCTTTGATAGTATTTTTGGTACTACTACATGAATTATATTTTCATTTTATAACTATAATATGAAGGAACAAAATATTAATATATGATAGTTAATTTGTTATTTAGTAGGCGGGATAGTTAAAATATTAATTTCTGGTCGCCTACAGATGCAAATAAAAATTAAATATGTGTATACAATACACAGCATAAGAAAAAAGTAGTTTTGAAATAGCCGAGAAAAATGTATCGAAAACATGTCCCTTAACTTGTTTGTCACCTTGAAGGTGACGAAGAAATCAATATACCTCGAATGCTGTGTCAGCTCACGCCTAAATTGTATATGCTGGTTATCTTTCCACACCGTGGAGCATAACTGTGTTTGCGTTCCTATTTCTACACCAGAAATGCTGAAATTGTGATTCTTATTTATCTTTGACGTTGGATACAAGAATCGCGGTGAAAGATAAAACAGAGAATGCTGACTATTAAAAGTCCAATATTATTTATTTATTAACTGTGACAAAAATGATTTAAACCAATTACATTTTATCACACAGAAAGTACACACAAATTACAAAATGGAATTTATATAATAAAATGTCAATAATATAATAAAAATGTCACGCTGAGGTGACAAGGTTATTAAAGTCACTGTAGTTAGTTAAAAAAAAACTACTCACCAACGAGT
Source organism: Petrophora chlorosata (assembly GCA_951640565.1). Taxonomy (NCBI): domain Eukaryota; kingdom Metazoa; phylum Arthropoda; class Insecta; order Lepidoptera; family Geometridae; genus Petrophora; species Petrophora chlorosata. The sequence continues at coordinate 15,233,697 of OX621202.1, read as the reverse complement.
ACCTAATAAAGCACCGTAATACACCATGGATAACTGGAAGATAATGCTTTCTAGCATTAAGTTTATCTATGTACTCGTACCTACACATTTGTTTGTGCAATAAACATTTTCTATTTGTTTTAAGGGATGACCCAAATGTCTTAAAGTCGATTTTAAGGCCCAGTTTTTTGGATACTCGTAGCTAGCCGGTGTATGACAGTATTAACTTTTCTTCTTCTTCTTCTTCTTTAGCCTTTATTAGTCCATTTCTGGACATAGGCCTAGGATCTTCTGCCTTGGCCATCCAGTCATGACCTGCGTGTCTTCGGATGTCGTCTACCCATCGCTTCGGTGGGCGGCTACGTGGTCTGGTGTTCGCGGTGGATTAACTTATATCATGGAAAATTAAGGTGTTTTGTAACTGTCTTCTGACTATTTTACCTGTTTTTTTTAAATAATAAATGTACCTATGAACCTACACATTTTATCAGTCACAGTGATTAAGGCAAAGAAAAGTTCATATACCTATTTAAAATATAAGTTTTCGGTGCTCTTATATATACATTAATTTTTATTTTTTTTCCTGTGGTAATCTTAATTCATCAAACTTTAAGAACTATTTACAATTGGGAAAAAAACCTATTATTAAGAAACTGAACTATAGAAATCTAAAAATTTATATACACGTGGTATCCATGTGGCAAGGTTCCAAGAACGCTGGCTGCATTCCCGCGTGTAATGGCTAACGCTAATCTTCGAGCCCGGAATAAGCCAGCCGTCAAGTCACCTGCGGCTTCGACAAGACATGGGTTATTTTTTTAATATAATTCTGTGCCCAGACACCATGGGCCAAGGGTTTCGACGCCAAGCGTCGCAAAAATGAAGTCACTGCAAAGTGAAGCATTTTTCCGCAGCTGGGTTTTTTTTTCCTGTCGATTAAAATACAATTGTACTAAGTATTATCATTATATGGAAAGTCTAACAAATTGTACTACTAAGGCGTACCCTACAGACACTCGTAGCTAACATATCAGATTGAGTATATAGCTAATTGTAGCAGATTCGTAGCACTACTCGTAGCAAAATTTGTGGCAGGTTTCGTAGCAAATGTAGCACCATCTACGTCGTAGTTATTACTACCTACGGTTGCACAAAGCACATGCTACGGGAACTCTACGCTCTAGTAACTTACTTTTAAACCATTAAGTACAGAGTTTACGTTTTCGTTTAACAAGTCTTAGAAGAGAAAAATAAACAGTTTAGTTCTATTTACAAATTAAGGTAAAATATTATCTAGTACGAATACAATACAATACAAAAACATATGAACACATTGTTGTTTCAATAAATTTGAATGTCATATATTAATGTTGTTAACACGTACATTTATTTTACTGTTGATCGTGGGTAACAAACTCATACCTTCTCCGGTCCATTTTGGGTATAAATAAACGCTGTTGGTTTCACCACAGTATTACGAAATATCGGTATTTAATTATCTTTGGGAAATTACTTGTATACAATACGCTTTTGCTTATCAATACGGAAACTAAAGATAATTCAACACATAATACTCCCTGTATTATGAAACCTAATTACGTTAAGACGTATATTGTGATTAGTAAGGAAATACCCTAACACGTAATCGGTAAGTAATCGTAATCGGAAAGATGTGACATTTGCCAAACCGCGTTGGGTCTGAGGATTTTCACCTACATTGTTTACCCATGGAACGGAAAAGGTCTCGTCCATCATGCGTTTTTTTATTATTATTTTTTAAAGATTGTTTGGAAGACCGAGTGTGGCTCAGTGGGAGCATGTGCGACTTTTGATCCGACGCACTCGAGTTCACCTATCGCTGGCCCCGCACCACTGACTTTCTTATATTATCTGCGGATTTAACACTTGCTCTAAAGTGAAGGAAAACATCATGAGGACACCGACATATCCAAGAATTGATTGCAAAAATTCAAGGACATGTGGTGCTAGCTAGCTAGCGTGGTGGATTATGGCCCATATACTGTTCCAGCAGTGGACGTAATGGGCGGATGAGAGATTGTTTGTAATAGAAATGGTATAATATGTATACGATGTCCAAATTTCACCAACCCACATTCACCACATTAACGAGCAAGTTTATTTGTATAGGCTGTTTTTGCTATTTGTGAATACCATTTGATTGATTGACAGTTATTTAATATGGACTTTGGAAACTCATTACAGTTAATCCTTTCAACCACATATTGGAGCTAACATCAAATGATTGCTTATTAATATCAGTAATAAGCATTTATAAGTACTAGTATAACGTAATGTTACTTGGTTGTCTCAAGTTGAGCTTTATATCATTTCTCTGACATAGTTTTTACATATAAAATTAGATAGATAGAAAATTCTTTAATGCACAAACAAATTTGTAGGTGCATAGGCGAACTTTATGCTAGTTAGCATTATCTTTCAGTTAATTTCGGTGTAATGTGAAGTTTTTATAAGGTAGTGCAAACAAAATATAAAGTAAATTTGGAAAAATTAAAAGGTCATACAAAATAATAACAAGATATACATAAAAACCAATAACAAAATATATTAAAATAATAGTAGATAATAATATATAAACTTGGAGATTTCATATATAATATATAAAATAACAACATAAAAAAATATATGAAACCTACCAACAAAATAAAAATAGAGAACTGTCGTTAAAATTAATTGATGTTGATGTATCGATCAAAAGGTTATTGAGCTAAATAGCTTGCCCATTTTTAAACCGCTTCATAAAACGGTTTTTTGTAGCTTGCCCTGCTTGGGTCAAAATTTTACCCCTTTCCTGTTGACCAATTGATCTCAAATTTGGTACACGCCTTTAGTTCTAATGACAATACAATCATGTTGTTCAGTAGCATTGTAAATCCAAGATGGCCGCCACTACAAAATGGCTGATAACATGTTTTTTTGCAGGCCCCTTAAATTATGAGTATCAAATGAAAGAGCTTAACTAGTATAAATAGAATAATAATTAATATGGATTTGCGTCATCAATTGAGCAAATTTTAAATTGTAATATTGATCTTGCTCGTTGAGAAAAAGGTTTACACCTAACTTAATAGATGGCGTACACGTCAGTGAAATAACGGAAGAAAAAAATTCAGCACCCGACTTGGTGACTACCGTTGCTTAATTGGGCAGAGCCTCTCCCGCATCTACGAAAAATTGTGATGCGAGCTCAAGTCCCAACCGCTGGAAGTACTTGCTTTCCGAAAAACCTTGTTTATGTCAATAAATTCTACTAATGTCTATTTGCCGTAACCTTGCCATTTATTTTTGTCCTACAGACTTGGCGCCGCACATGTAAGATAGGCCATTGAATTAACTTGCCTTCAAAAAAGACACGTAAATATATATAAATGAGCTATTCACTTGAGAGATCTTCTTAATCTAGTCGATATAGCAAATTGTATTAGATGAAAAACAATTTTCATACACATGTAAGCAAAATATGATAACACATCTAAAAATGGTAGCACTTTTGTTGAAAGTGTAGCAACTAGTATTAAGACAAAAAACAATCACAAATTCTGTACGTTAGTAAAATATGAAATTACTTTTGTTTTTTGTTTTGGTACTGTGGAAAATGATTGGCCATGTTCTAATTTTAGTTCATTACAGGCCTAGCGCACTCCGCACTGAAGGTACGAAGCTACAAGTACATAGCCGGACACCGACGGCGGGTCGCGCGTCGTTACAAGTCCCGCGTCAGAAGAGATAGAGCTAGTGATAGTGATAGAAAGAGAGGCGCTCTGTAGGTTAATATGACTAGTAGGTATGCAGCGCTACGCGAGCTGAATTGAATTTTATTGCGTCATAGCAAGAGTCGCTATTTGTTTAAATTTCTTTGCGGAGTGATGCTTCTGTCCCTTAGTATTCTGTGTTCATAATAATATAAGAGAAGTTTAATCCTACTAATATTTTATAAATGCGAAAGTTTGTGAGGATGGATGGATGGATGTTTTTACTATATCACGCAATAACTACTGAACAAACTTAATGAATTTTGTTATGGTAGGTATAAAGTATATATTTTATAATTATTATCTACAATTTTATATTATGACACTAAAACTAAAAACCTTAAAAAATATAATACTAAAATATATTATTAAAAGAAGTCCCTTTAGGCAAGGTTCCGAAGATACTGGCAGCGTTCCCCCTTTGGATAGCTAGACTATTTTGTTATGTAGGTACTGGAAAACGACATATTATACTTTTCGTCCTGAAAAACCGCAGGAAGCAACTAGTTTCATGCAAATAGAATATAGAAATTAACTCACTAAAAAAATATATTAATATTCTTGCATAAATACCGATTATTTAATACTTAATATTCAATACTCAATGCTTTATTGCAAACCACAAATACCCATATCTTAACGACATTATGTAGTCTTTCCCAAATTTATTATTTTACTGGATAAAGCTTGTAGGTACCTTATAAAACGTTAACTCAAGATGGCATTTAGAGTTCCATTTGATTATTTGTCTTTTAATGAAAACTAAGGTCTTGCAGGCTGCAGAAGTAAATTGTACCTACTCAACCAATACAGCAATGATTCATACCTCGACTTCAACTCAAAAGCCGCATACTTTAAACAACTAATTACCATCACTCAGTATGAATAACCTTTTAATAATAGCCACCGTAATGAAACCAGAGCTATTAAATTTCGCTCGAATTTCCGCGCAAACAAAAAATCTTTTATTCACAATTCGGAATTGCTGCGATGATACATCCATTATTTCCAGACGTCTCATACACTATTCAATACGGTAAAACTAAAAAAAAAGTTCAATATTCAATCTCGCGCCTGGCGCCTCCCGCGCGAAGTAAGCTCTACCCCATAATATGAGAGAAATTGCAAACTTGAAACGGGCAAAATTGAGACAGATTTCAAGAAGCGAAATCATTTAAGGCCCCGACTGGAGCGGAAATCCGTCATACGGTGCGCAGCATCACAAAAGTATAATTAGATTTCGGAGGTCGATGTTACTTGCTGGGGACGCCGCTTCTTTTTATTTGCTCTATTTTAAATGTTTATTGAGTTTTAAATCCCTAGGGAGGGATCTCGTGTTTTTATTTGACGGTGGTTTGTGCGTTTTCTCCCTTTTGAAGAGATAGCAACTGTCCGGAATTTATGTTCGTTGTAAGTTTTGGAGATTAGCTTGGTAAATTATACAGGGACGGCTTAGTTAATAAACTCAGCTAGCAAACTTGTTAGACGACGTGAATTTTAAATATTAAGGTTAATTTTGCTTTTACGTCAGTTTTCTAAAGTTATGAACTTAAATTATTTTCAAGATACGTAACTCTTCTCCATTTCAAACCTTTTTTTAGAGTAGATTAGATATAGATAGTTAATGTTCAATGAAAATGGTGTAGCTTATTTGCAATGTAACATCACTGTCAAGCCATTACTATGAAGCTAATACGCTGAAGATTTTTAATTTCGTACAAAAAACGATATGTTATAGTTCAGCGATTCACGTAACAAAAGCACAAGTCCGTTCGTGTATAAAGTACTGCTCTCACCTTTGGGATGGATCAGCCTATTATATATTACAGTACCAGCTTGAAGCACTAGAGGCAATCGAAAGGCGAGCCAGCAATTTTTTGTCGTTTTTGGTGTTCTATATGTTATGTTTTTATAACTTACCAAGTGAATTCAGAAATGCAAAAGAGTAAAAAATTGAAAACTAAGCGAAGCTAAACGTCAAGCTCGTCCGAAGTGGCAGCACTTTCTTTTATTTACGACCTGCCATTTTCTTTCGCAATATCTTCCCTTCCATAGTTGGGAGTGCTCTCATAGCGTTAATACGCGAGATATTAGAGCCAACGAATTGGCCGGATTTAGGCGCGGTGTTTCTTGCACGAGTGGAATATATCATGCTGGGGTTCGTGATACATAAATATCACTTTACGACGGCATGCATACTTTGTTCTGAGTGGAATACACTGATAGTTGGTAGACTAATAACGTGTCTGACGTTTAAGATTATCCTATCTATCCTGCGTTGTCCTACTTTCATATTATAAATGCGAAAGTCTCTTTGTGTGTGCGTGTTTGTTATCAACTCAAAATAACTTCTGAATGGAATTTGATGAAATTTGGTATGTACTTTTAGGTCCTGGTATAGGACATAGGACTTTCATCTTGGAAGAACAGTTTCTTAGAGAAGAACTATAAACTACATCATACGTGGACGTGCAGGTATTAGCTAAGGATAAAGCAAAAATTTAAGGCGTAAATAATAATATTCTTAAGAAAATAAAAAAGAAAGAAAGAAAACATTTATTTTGACAAAACTGCACACGGTACAACAATGATCATAACACAATAAAACAAACAAAAACAATTAATAAATGAGATACTAGGTGCTTGTGTACGAGAATCACTGCCGTGCACAGTGACGTCAAAGAAGGTCTGACTAAAACATTCTATTCACTAGGTGGTAAGTCTTTTATAGAGGCTATCTGGGTTGGTACCACCTCTTTGCTAGTTTTTCTACGACCAAGCCAGTGAAATTATTAGACTTTAAGAGCCTCGGGTTGACGAGCGCAGTGCAGGCCACGGAGGATTTTACATAACAATTTTCTGCGATTGTTATGGGTAGGCGTGTTGCTTATTAGCAAGTAAAAGAGCTACTCGTTCCGCAATTATTTGTGGTTAATACTGATTGGCTTAAATTATTCCCTAGCATCACGCGTCACTCTTCCAGTCATCTTACAATGTAGATATAATTTTTTGAACTAGTTCGTAGCTTATAAAAAATCCCACAGACAGATAACTATACAATACATACATGCAATTAAGAGTACTGTCTATCAAACTTAAAAACGTATTACTGTAACATATCTGATTAGATTTGTACCTATCACGCACGAGTCATCTGCATCAATCACATAATACAAAGTTCTTTTACAAGCCTACATTGTCCCACTGCTGGGCCTCCCCCAAAGTTATAATACAAAATTATTTTCATGGACTGGCGTAATGTTCATGCAATAATTAGCATAATCATTCCAATGCATAACCGCAACTTCATTCAAAAAGTTGTTGAAACGCTAACAATCTAATGACAAAACGCTTAACTCCTCCGAGAATAATTATGATAAAAGTTGTAGACATTGAATAAAATGCTGATATAATATTATGATTTCCGTATGCAAAACTTCGTAATCGTAACATAATGTCTAATGAAATTATACGACACGGATATGGAATAACTCGAATTCAAGTTAAAACCGGTAACAGCACTTCTGTGGAATCGTTAAAACTTCGCGACCAAGCAGCCGTATATTTTCAATCAAGTTGTTACAACTTGTTATACCATAGCGGCTCTTTCGAATTCGAACACCGATTCGACTGTGCAAAACGGTACTTATACCAAAGAAAACTAAATATCACTAATAATACGATACCGGAAACCGTGGAATACATAGAGAGGCCTACTCAACAAGTTTTTGTTTAATTTCACTTGTTGATTTTTAGGTCTATGTGGTAGGTCTTTTTTATGCGGGAGGCCGTTTGAGCATTGTAGCTAGCAAAATTACTGAAACTTACCGATCTTGAAGTCTTGGGGTGATGAGCGCAAAGCGGTCATTGCGGTACGTTTTATGGTATTACGAGTTATGTGTGGCATTGAATCAAAACTAACTGCATTGTTCTATGACTTTCAAAAATTTCGTATACCTTAAAAATATAATATTGATGTTTCTATTATGTGTTATTTATTCTACTTTTCTGTAATAACCCACATTACTTTCTTGACATAACTGATTCAAGCTACACATCACACAAACTAAACACCACAATACATTATTACAGTAATAAACGAAAAACTAAATAAATAAAAATTACCTCTAATATTGCGAAATATATTCAGTCAGGTTGTAGAATAAAAACTGTTAAATTTGATTTTGATTGATGATTGGATATTATGGTCTGAGAGCTTTCTAGTATTTTACAAATGACCATATAAGTTAAAACACGCTAATTCATGAGGGGCCTTAGCATGAGCGTTAGAATGGTTTTATAGATCCGGAAAAATATATAGCCGATATCGCTCCGGTATGAGTCCGGTATTGCAATCGATACTGGGATGCGAAACTGGGCTGCCGCTGACACTTTTTAATTTGAATGTTCGTTTTTTTATCAGCGAACCGAGTCTGCTATCGTGGTGCGTATCGGAATATTGTTTTGCTCTGATACTGTTATAGTGTGGACGTGGTTTTTATTGCGGATTTCCCCTTTTGGTGGTCGTGATTTAAATGTTTGTTGGAGTGATTGGCATTTAAATTGAGATCTTTATTTTTATTTAGAGTATATTAACAGCATTTCTTAATAAGTAATGATTATTTTAAAATACACTCAGATAATTATTTATTGCCAAAAGAAAATATACAATTTTTCTTACAAATAGTAACTTATTATCTAAAATATGAGAGTTGTCGGCGATCCCCAAACTAAGCTCGAGGCCCGTGTCTTAATTATTTAATTATAATTTAAAATATTGTAACCAAAATGATTGAAAAAGTTGACAAATGGTAGGTATAATAACTATGGTTGGTATATATTTATTGTTAATGTAACAAGTAATTTAAAATTTGATAGAGATGGATTAGTGTGAGGGTGTGAGTCTGAGCGTGATGAAAACACTGGTAACAATGGTTTATTAAAATTACAGCCAATATGGCAAATTCCTTCAAACATTTTTTTTTGTTTCCTTACAAGTCACCCTACCATGTACAAATGTTCCTTCAATTTGAAACCCATAGTTGACACCCATTAGTTAACACCTATAGTTAACATCCCCGTAGAGTTTCTTGGTGATATCTTTTCTAGCGGGCGTATTTCCGAAGCACTAGTAGAGTCAGTTTTCGCATTTTTTTGTCCGCACCAGTACTTCAATTTGAGTATAGGAAACAAATGGGTAAACATACTTTACCTTTTTATCAAAGTCATGTTAACATAAGTTACAATTTTAAACATATTTTTAATTTTATTTGTAGCATGTGTTTACCTTTAAAATTGATCTTTTGTGTCTATTCAATAAATGATATTTGACTTTGACTTTGACATTTTCAAGAGGTTCTCAATTCGATTGTATTTCTTTATGTTTATTACCTCAGAACTCCGTCATTTATAAACCTATCTTTTTGCGTTGGGTTCAGTATAGCTATAAGGTGATCCCATATAAATTTCATCGAGTTTCGACCATAGCCTTCGAAGATACATCAGAATTGAAGTCGGTTTTTTTTGTTATAAGATGAATTATTTTTAATCGAGACCAAATTTCCAAATATATAAAAATATTATCTTCCAATAAATATAGTTTTTTTAGGTGTTCAATCAAAATTTATCTATGTATCTTGTTATCCAACTATAACACAAGTAACTAGATTACAAGCAGATGAAGCCAAAATTTCATTATTCATGACACACACCCAATTTAACTGTACGTAATCTTCAACATGCATACCTAATCATCTTGGCATGAACTGAGTTTATTACTGAATAACTCATTTTACAACAAAAAAATAATCCTGATGTAACAAAATTAATAACTGATTTATTAAAAAAAACAAAAACCGTCTTCATTATATCTTCAAAGTCAATGGTCAAATATCGATGAAATTTATATGGGACCACTTCGTAGCTATACTGAACCCAACGCAAAATGACGTCATAAATGACGGAGGTCTAAGGTAGCAAACAAAACATTTTTTTTTTCATTTTTTTATGTTCAATCAAACAGAAAACATTCTCCTTTTTAAAGTCGGTTAAAAATAGTCAAATAGAGAATTTCCTCCTTTTTGATGACGGTTAAAAATGGCTGATTCTTATCCATTTTTAGCCGTCGTTTGTTAAATACTTGACCAAGGTTTTGAACACGCCCGGTGCTTGTAATTAAATTAATTATTTTTTTAACATTGATAAGGTAATTTCATTACGCAAGGAATCGAGAGCGTCTTTTACTTTTAATGAGCAAGAAATAATAAGTTTGCTGATATAAAGGAATCCGCCGACCAACACTGTACCAAATCTGTAGATATATAACGTCAAAAGACTAACGTGCAACGTTTTGTTTTAATTTCAAACGTTTATTTCTGTCAAAACGGTAGGTAGGTACTTGTGAAATGTAATTAATCACTCAACGCTCAAGTTACAGTCACACTGACATTAATTGACATGTAAATGAGCTTCTTGTAGGCCCTTTTCAGATAAACATTTCCATAAACACACTCGCGTCTCTTGTTTCATCACATCACTAAAGATTTGTGGGTGGGCAAATATGTACGAGTGTAATCGAGCGACGACAGCGTAATTACGTTTTGACATGCGATCGTATGAATTGTACTTGAGAAATAATTAATAAAAGTACGAACGGCTAGGTTATACAACGTTCCTTGCAGTCACTGCTTGGGTGACCGTTAGTGTAGTTTTTTTGTGATGAAATGGGCTTGCTTTCGACAACAACTCACTTGATGGTAAGCGTAGTTGCAGTCTAAGGTGGAGCACGTTTGCCCATGAGCTGCCTATTCACACTTGTCTTAAACAGACCCAGGACCCCAATCCACTATGACAACTTGGTGATTCCTTGCTTCGAAATCACGTCGATTCCTTCATTAATAAACGAAACTGAAACTTTTTCTGAGTCAGTTCCGATTTTAGTTTATGAATACGAACCTATAACTCTGACAACACGGTTCGACATAAAAACATATAATATAAAGAAATTTTTGACAACCACTGCGGTGTAGTGGTTGGGCAGGTTGGCTTAAATCTCACACACCACTGAGGTTGCGGGTTCGATTCCCGCGACGAGACAAATGTTTGCACAGAAAAAAAAGCGCAAGCATTTCTTCGTGTTTGGGTTTTGTGGGACCATGGTTCTCTTAGATCCTGGTTCCCTAGATACAGAGAATCCTAGTTAGGGGTCAGTATCTATGTATGCGATCGTTGGGCGTTATTTATTTATTTATATTAAGACAACTTGGTCGTAATTCTTACATCGCATCGGTTCGTTTCAGCGCCAATTTCTGAGAAACAAGAAATAAGTTCTTCTCAATGTTTAAAGGTGAGCATCAGATACAAAGTGCGCCTCGCCATTAATATTAATGAACGCGGAAGCGTTATCTTACACCTCTTATCCTTTAAAATATCGGTTATTACCGGTAATATGCGAAGGATTGGCAAGAGGTACATTGGCTTCGTACTAAGGTAACGTAGCGTATCAGGTTTTCAGCGTTTAATAAGTAAACGGTAAATAAAGTTAAGCAATATCATGTTTCGTCACTGTTCAACTTAGGTTGAAACGAATATTTAAGAAAGAGACAAAATATTAAACATTAAATAAGGATTTAAACAGTGGTTAATTAAAATGGCCCTAGATCCTATATCTACAATGAATGACACTAGGTAATTATTTATTAAGTAATAATAAATTTGTTAACATTATTTGTGATTTCAAGAAACATATTAAAACATTGTATGTTACAAATAAATTTACGTACTTAATTCATTTCCAGCAATTTTAACAATGTAAATAAAACAATGCCAAATGAATTTCAAAATTTTACACTTTATTTGGCACACATGACCAAATATAAAGCAATCCGGTAAAATACCGGTTTACTAATTTAATTACCGGATAATTTCATTGAGGCATACATCGGCCAGAATAAAACTATGTAACGCATTCAATAATATAATTTTAACATCATTATATTTTTCATTTTAATATTATCGCTGTCGTAAATATAATCGTGGATTGGAACTTTTTTTATGTAACTGAATGACGAGACGAGCTAGTCGTTTGCCTGATGCTAAGCAACAAGCCAGTCCATAACAATAACAGCACCCTCCAGAACTTTGTTTTGCAAAACCTTGGCTGGCGCTGCACTGCGCTTGTCACCCTGAGACAATTAGCTGTTGAGTTTCATAATGCCCAGTAATTTCGCTGGCTACAATGCCCTTCAAACCGGAACATAGTAATGCTTACACACTACTGCTTGGCGGCTGAATAACTGGCAACTGGAACTCGAGTGCGTCGGATCGTAGGACGCACAAGTTGTCTAGCACGCGCTCTAAGTAAGTAAATAGGAAGAACATTCATTAATCAGGATCTAATTTCAAGCAGCGTCCTTGAAGTCGTAAATCATTTTGGTTGCAAAAACCACTGTGCTGTGGAGCAAATATAAATAACCAGAGTTTTGTTGAAAAATATATTTCCCAAGACAAGCTTTTAACAAATTCGTAATTGGAAACGTAAGCAAATTAAAATGAGTCCAAACACTAGTGGTGTACGATTATCCGTCAAGGAGTTCCATTGCCCACCTTCCGACTCCATCGGCAGATCAACTGGCTGTTACCATAATATTGCATTGTCATCAAACTTTGACATGTATGCCAAATTTCAACTCCGTAAGATAAGAGGAAGTGGTTCTGATTCAACTTGCAAGATTTGACGTAAGCAAACAAACATTGTAATTTCAAATTATAACAGACTGTCATAATAAAGAAAATCAATCCAAAAAAATATGTTACAAAAGTTAATAATTATTAAAAAAAGAAAGAAAAAAAGCGCATGCATGATTTCTTTTTGGACCATGGATAGAACTACCTATATTTTTGCCGTGATATCAAACTCGTGAAAAACGCCCCTTAATTTTGTAGTAAGTATCGGCAATATCTTCACACCTGAGAGAATGTGGTCTTAAATCAATGTTCCGTATGTTCGTAGAATTCGTTGCATGCGTAACTTTGATTTAGAACAGTAGTAAGGGATATAAAGTGACGAATGGCCGACTTGACGGTAAGCTGCGATACTCGTATATTAATTACAATAAGTCCAATGAACATAATATACGCCTATGAATTGCATGGCCTGCATCTAGCATCTATCGTTGTAGAGTAGGCTGCTTCTGCAAGAGAAAGCCTTTTTACAAGCTTTTATTTAACTTGCAATGTTTGTGTCAAATCTTGCAAGTTGAATCAGAACCACTTCCTCTTTACCTACCGAGTTGAAATTTTGCATGCTTGTCAAAGGTAGATGACAATGCAATATTATGGTGACAGCTAGCTGATCTGATGATGGAGACGGAAAGTGATCAATGAAACTTGACGGATATTCGTTAACCACTAGTGCTTGGGCTCATTTTAATCTGCTCGCGGGTCCGATTACTAAATTGATTACGAATTATTATTATTTGTTAAAAGCTTGAAAAAAATATTTGGTCAACATAAATCTTATATTATGAAACTGAGCAATAAGACGAGCAAGTTGTTTGCTTGATTTGCGCCACGATTGCTCATTACGTTTTAGTGTCACCCAGAACCTTCAATACCATGATATATACTGCGTAGCACGACATTGCGCTCGTGCCCTCGGGACATCAGATATTAAGTCCCACATGCCCAGGTATTTCGATGGCTACAAAACCCTTCAAATCAAAATACAGCGATGCTTGCGCTCATACTTAGCGGTAGAATGACTGCCAAAGCGGTGGTATCAACCCAGACAGTCTTTGGCATATGAGACACCTAAGTAAATAAAGTTACTTATTCACATCGATTAAAGTTTGGAAACGATCGTGAGTCGAAATATTCATTATAAAAATAAACGGCTACATTCACGTTATGATTGTGTCGGAATAACTCATACCAGGTTTCGGACAATGAGAATGTCCTTCTTCCGGGAGTTTACGCTTTGGATTCGCGGCGCAGACTCACAACACTATACTTTCTCTGACTCTTATTCACATCAGTTTCTTTATTTGCTAAGTACATACTTTTAAATTACTTCTCAGTTAGGATTTCATAATATTCAGATAAATTTATTTACCTAATACATCCCAACTCCTAAGTAACATGGACCCCTGCACAGTCAGGGCGGGATGCTGGTTTTAAAACATACTATTATAGATGTAACTATTACGTTCCCCAATACAACAAAGCAACATGATGTCTGTTTTTTCGCCTGGAAAAAACATTGATTGTTTTGTATTCCGAACAATATGTTACCTGTATCGCTGACTAAACTGCATGTCATCCCCAACGGCGGTGCGAATGATTGATACAATGGCACATTTCCGTCGCATTCGGAAATAACCGGTATTTACCGGTTGTTTGTAGGGTTTTATTTCACATATGAAAAAATTTACATTTAACATTGGTCGCTTGGAGTTAATGAATGTAGAGGCGATACTACAGACGTCAAGTTGAAGTCAACCCTTGTAACTAATTAGAAGCGGTTAGTTTCTATTTTCAAAATAGCACTCGCAACGTAGCTAACCTAGCCGCCGCGTAGCGGTTACCACTTGGATGGGTGACCATTTGTGTGGAATTTACATCCAGTGATGCTTTCGTCCCGCGGAGGACACATGAAATTGTTAGTCCCGGTTGTAATCTTAGGACAACAATCGTTAGGCGATGTCGGAGACTTTTGAGTGGTCTAGAAACTCTGACACCAAGATTGGCCACACTCCCACATGAGAGAAAAAAATATTCATTTTATAACAAAAAAAAAGACTTCTAATTCTGATGTATCTTCTAATTCCAAGGTTAAATATCGATGAAATGTATATGGGACCACATTATAACTATACTGAACCCAACGCAAATAATTTTTCAATTCGTTTTAAAATGACGGAGTGCTGAGGTAACAAACATTAAAAAAACTATCGAATTGAAACCTTTCATTCTTTGAAGTCGTTTATAATTAATTTTTAGAAAAAAAAACAAAAACCGACTTCAATGTATCTTCGAAGTCCAAGGTCACATATCGATGAAATTTATATGGGACCACTTCGTAGCTATACTGAACCCGACGCAAAAATAATTTTTCAAATCGGTTCATAAATGACGGAGTTCTGAGGTAACAAACATAAAAGAAAATAAAAATAAAAAAAAGAATACAATCGAACAGAGAACCTCCTCTTTTTCGAAGTCGGTTAAAAATAGGGAAATCGTTTTTGAAATCTCAAGACAATACCTACTGAAAATCAAAAGGGCAAGCTGCGAATGCTAGATCTGATAAGCACATAAATATATAGCCTTATTCCACGCAGAAGAATTCACAAGCAACCCTTTAGTATAAAATAACAATAGAACGAAGGCAAAGACGCATAATTTAAGAAAATATTTTCCTATCTTCATGGAGATATAACAAAACGCGAGGAAAGCAATCGGCCCGAACGACGCCGGCACAACACCTGAACATCAATTTTTCCGCTGTGTAAGCGAAATAAAGCTGCCGATGCAAATATACAGGTCACCCATTATTCTTCTATTTGAAAACAAAATAAACTTTACCTGCATCAAAATGCATAAAAAAAAGCACCGCGGAAAAATGTCGAGTCATGAACGCGTCCGATACTATCCGTAACTACGGATTCAAACGTAAAATAGAGAGTACACCACGCTAATTTTATTTCGCGGATAGGTCCACAATGGACGAAACTATCCAAAGGAAATTGTGAAAAAAGGTGAACTGAACAGCGAACGGTACATTTCACGTGAGGATTGTTTTGTGGACTTTTTGATTGAGCACGCGAAAACGTGAAATTGTTTTCTTCTATTGCCTTTTACACGACTCGGTTAGGCGACGCTCGGGGATATTTAATTATTTGGTACGGTAATATACATACCGCGTGTAGAGATATGCCGTAAAAAGCGTGACATTAAAGTAAAAAAGGTTCGCGAACAAAGAGTAGGATTTTAGCGCTTGATAATCACATGCACCAACGTAGAAATTCGTATTGAGAAGGCATGCCGAGTACCGCGCTGCTTTTGACTCGCTAAGACTCCAGCTTTCAAATGACTAGTAATGTCGAAATAAATTAAAAAAAATAACTAGAATTGTATGCATGTGGACAGCAATGACTAGTGGCATTATATGTTAATACTAATAAATAGTAATTTTACCTAAAAATTAGATATGCGTGTACCTTTATTCTACAAAAGTGCCTTATAACGTCTTTCCCATTTTTTCTCTAAAATATGACTGAAAATACTCTAATAGGCCTTACAAATACAATCCAGAGCTTTCAATCAATGTCTTGAAAGTTCTGGGTGGCACTGCAATGTATAATAATAATAAAAATATAATTTTATTTCAGGCAATAATAAAGGTACATGGAAGTAAATTTATCAGAGGCCCATATTATAAATACCTTAGAGACTAACATATATACAGAATTCAAATCATAATCATAATCTATGGGCAGGCTTACCATCAGGCGAACGATTTGCTCGTCTCATCATTCAGTACCATAAGAAAAAACAGTTTGCCGAGCTGACGGCCAACCTCCAATAGTGGAGAGGCACCATAAGAAGAAGAAAAAATATAAAATCCTATGTATATCGCCAGCGGTTGGTGACATTACCTTGTACTTAAACAGTAATTTCTGTTTAGCTTTTTTAGCTAAATGTCAGACATTTCACAAAATATCTGACACGAAACAACCAATTTCTCTCAGCAGGCAGAAAATTCAAGAAAATCCTGACATTAGCTATAATCCTCTTATAAATCACTACCGTAGGCCACGTATCATGTGTGAATTACTCCATTAATTTCTCACATATATTTTTTGTATGTTTGCTCTCAGACCGCGGAAAACACATAAGTCATGTTTTTTGCTGGAACATCTGTATTTTATCGCTGAAGTAGATATTTTTGCGGGTACACTGTAACCTTTTCGACCTTGGTTTAGTATGAAATATTAGGAAAACAAGTTGGTTCCGCACAGTTTGGTTTTTTGGGGTTCGACATCGAATAAAGTCCTATTAGAAAGTTTGGTACTTGCTCTTTACCTTTTTATAGTGCTATTTTTCTGATACATAGTGTTTCCAACCTGAATAAAAGCAAGATAAAAAAAATGTCCTTTAATCGATGGCTTAACAATTTTCATATACCGTGGAGCTAAAAAAAGATTGGAATGAGTATTTGATTTTCCTTTCTTCTATGAAACTAAATTTGCCTTATAAAAATTCATCGAACGTTATACGCGTACAGTTAGCGTTAAAAGTATATAATAATTTTGTTATTGAAATTCTGTATTTTCAAAAACACACATAACACAAGTAATAGCAAGACAAAAAATGAACTATACATTAAAAATATTAAAAACCCCCGAGACAATAAAACATGTGTAAAAACCACCGCTTAATAAAAAAAAGCCGCATCCAAAACGGGTCACTCGTTTAAGAGCTATGGTGTCACAGACATACACAAATAATTGTCAAACTTATAACACCCCTCCTTTTTGCGTCGGGGGTTAAAAAGAACTCAATTGTTTTGATGCAGCCGCCTTAATTTATTTATTTCATAAACACAGACTTCATTCTTAAATTATTATGTAACATTTAGCTTTACTCATCCGCTTCTAACGTCAACTGTACGTCGTACGTTACGTGTACTCTTTACCATATCATCAAAGAACACTTATTTGAGTTTCATCTCAAATATATGTTTTATAAGTTCAATTTCGCCACGACACGATCTACATTTATGAAATTGCTGTGCCAAATGAAATTTTTCTTACAAATTGAGTTCGAATGGTGCCTACGTATGTCTGTAAAAAGAGGTATTCATAAACCAATCTACTGGCGATACCTGTGGGGCGGTAAATGTTTTACTACCCTCTTTGGTAAGCTGAGTAAGTAGGGGTGTCAATGCCATTTTCGAAATTAGGTCCGATGACTCCAGGTCATTTTGTTGACAACCATAGCACGCGAGGTGGAAGGTCCTATTTCTATGCTTACAGCAATGGTGGTTGGTAGAAAAAATTCTTAGTTGAGGGCAGACACAATGGTTGGTAGAAAATTGTTTGTGTCAGACACAGTGGTTGGTAGAAATATATTTTATAACAAAACAAAAGTCAACTTCAATTCTGATGTATCGTTGAAGTCCAAGGTCGAATATCAATGAAATGTATATGGAACCTTGTAGCTATACTGAACCCAACGCAAAATTTTCCACATCGGTTTATAAATGACGGAGTTCTGAGGTTAAAAATATTAAACAAAAACTGTCGAGTTGAGAACCTCCTTTTTTGAAAGTCGGTTAAAAAATGATTGTGCTCAGTTGTAGGCAGATACAGTTTATTAAATGCGAGAGGCCATTTGGGTTGGTAGTTATTCAGCCACAAAGCAGTAGTGCGCAAGGATTACTGTATTCCGGTTGAAGGGCGTACTTTGTAACAAAACAGACCGAAAACACAGAAGAATAGAATATAACAGCTGAATAAATTAACCCAATATTTAATACTGTGCATGATAAAACCAGAAAATGATAATATGTGACAAAAACTATGGAATAAATGGATAATACACGTTTTTTCCTAACTATTTCGTAATTTGTTTGTGTTGCCTGCAACTGTATCTCATAATAGTCTGCCCAGCTTTGCTTTAACATTACTTTGACAATAGTTATTTCTTACTTTCTTAGACTGAGATAATTCATTCATTATTTCAATTTATAAACATTACCAACTGTTTATTAAGCTATTGCATAGCTTCTATCGCGGGCCTTGTGCGTGGAGACCGAATCCAGAAATTCCGTAACGAAAATAACCTAACACCCCCCACTCCGAATGCTATGCAATAGCTTTACCGCGGCAGTCTCGGAGTGCCACACGTATTTTTTTCTCAGTGCTGGGACACCGACCTTCTTTTTAACGGACTTGGGAAAAGGAGGAGGTTTTCAATTCGATTGTATATTTTTTTGTTTTTTCAGTCCGTTATTTATACCTAAACCAAATTGGAAAATTCTTTTTGCATTGGGTTCAGTATAGCTACGAAGTGGTCCCATATAAATTTCATTAATATTTGGCCTTGGACTTCAAAGATACATTTAAGTCAGTTGTTTTTATAAATGTATACCTACTTGTATAAAGAAAGTACGGGCCATAGCATAACCCACCAAGCTGGCCCAGTGCGGATTGATGGATTTTGTCCTTAAACTATCTAGAAAACCAGAAACTACGAGGACCATGGTCCCACAACACTCAAATATAAAACAAATGTACGCGTTACGGGAATTGCACCTGCAACTTTCGTAATTTATGGGATATGAGCTCAACTGCCCATCCACTACACCACAGAAGTTGGATATGACCGTTTCAACACCCGTAACTGTTTGGTATCGGAAGATCGAATTCGCAATGACATTAACAGCGACGTGGGTCCTAAGCCGGTATTCTAAAAGACATATAGATAAACGTGCCCAACTCAGGTTAATGTCGTCTCGAATAACTACTGACAATAACATTCTCACGAATTGCCATGTAGATTTTTATTCTTCCCACGGAAATGTTTATGTCAAATGGGACCATAAAATAAGTTATAAAACAACTTACGTTTCGGTTATATTTTCGTATAAAAGAGATGGACATATTTTTATGACAGTTTCTGACTGTGAATGAATGTGAAGAGTGTCTGAGAGTTATTTGGCAGGTTTTAAATATTGCTCCAAGTTATATTGCTCATGGAATTGATTATCCTGCTACCTATATACACAATAAGATACATAGAGATTTTATATATATTATATATATTATTTTTATTATTTTATATATTTTATTTATTTTATATATATTTTTGTATATATATATATATATATATCTATATATATATATAAATATAAATATATATGATTATTAAGTGTCTTATATTATTAAGTCGATAATTAAGTCGCATTATAAAAATGTTAAAAGAATTGCTTACAAATTGATCATACACCACGGCATAATGATTAACCGTAGCGTAGGATCAATGGTGTAGAAATTATATTGCATTTTGTTTTCTTTAAATAAATACGCCCAACGATCACAAATTGTGGCCCCTAACTAGAATCCCCTGTGTCTGGGAAACCAGGAACTATGAAGACCCACAACACCCAGACGATAAATGCTAGCGCTTTTTCTATTCACAAACATTTGTCGCGTCACATATTATTAAACTGATAGACCTGATAGCAAAGTATTGTTAAACTGATTGTATTATTTTTTATTTTCTTGAATTCAAAATAAAAAGTAGTGCGATTAACTTGAAGGTAAATCCCATTCAGCCGCAAAAATAACGCGATAGTTCAAATTATCTTCGTTCTTTCACTGGTCGTGACTAGGTTTCTCGTATGCGAGAGGCCGTCTGGGTGGGTACCACCGCTTTGCCAATTATTCAGCCGCCAAGTAGTAGAGCGCGAGCATTACTGTGTTGCGGTTGAAGGGAATTGTAGCCAGCAAAATTACTGGGCATTATGAGACTCAACAGCTAATTGTCTCAGGGTGACGAGCGCAGTGCAGCGCCGCGCAGGATTTTGCAAAACAAAGTTCTTGGTGGTGCTGTTATTGTTATGGGCTGGCGTATTGCTTACCATCAGGCAAACGGCCGTCTCGTCATTCAGTTACATAAAAAAAGAAACTTTTTTCGCAGTACCTTCTTACAGGATAAGATTTTTATTGACAACTAGCTACGTCCCGTGGTTTCATTCGCCATTTCCAGGAGCAAAGGCCAGGATAGCTTATTAATTCAGGGTATAAGCTATCTTTATTCCGAATTTCATTTAAATCTAAACGTTACGACCTGAATATGTAACAAACACACTTTTGCATTTATAATATTAGTTGTAAATGAAGGTTTATATCAACTTCTATTTACAAATGAAACACAAACTTCTATGAAGAACTAAACTAAAAAACTATAAACTATATAAAACTAAATGTTTCTATACAGGTGATGTCCATAAGTCATGGCGCCAAGTAGGCTGGCTGCATTCCCGCGTTGAATGGCTAACGCTAATCTTTAAGCAAGGAATGTGCCAGCCCTCTTGTCACCTGCAGCTTCGACAAGACAAGGGCTACTTTTATGATGTAAATGATATACTTCTGGTCTTGCAAAAATCCATAGACAACAACAATCGCTTTTAATCAAGCAAGCGTTTGCTTCTAACAAATATAAAAAAAAATAGTTTGTCTAATATGAGTACATCTATGAATTTGTACATTCTTTTAATTTTAATATATGTGTTATAGATATTTAACATCTTATCTGTACAATTGAATATAACCCGTTCGTTATTTAAAGAAATAAAGGTCGGATAACATTTCTAAATAAATAAGTACTTCGTTAACTTAAAGATGAAAGTCGATATTTTTAGAAAGAATTTGAATATTCTTTTCTATTTATTGATGCCCACTTCTTGATAGAACGACGTTTCGAGTTATTGGTTTTGTCATGTGAATCCACCTTTATTTGCTAGGGATGTAACAATGTGTCGATGAAATAATGCCGTTGAATAATTTTTACATGATGATGGTGATGATGAATAATTTTATAATCGATTCATTTTTGGCTGATCAAAGTTTTAAAACTAGCGTTTTGTTGGAGTACCCTAGTGTTTTTAAATATACGGAAGCAGCCTTACAAGTGATTTCTACCACTTTTTTAAATAATTAATCACGTTACTACAATGATCGAGAGACAGTGTGTTACTAATAAAGGTACCGTCAATCTTACTAGGAACAAAAATATATCTATTTTAATACCAAAAGTATTTTTTGGCTTAGGTTTTGAGCGAGGCTTTATAAAACACGTGATACTTGTTTTTATCGATGTTTTAGCTTAGAAACATCCTTAACCGTCTTAAGGCCAGTAGACAGAAGATAGATTACCTGGCAGCTGTGTGTCCTAGTTTATGGTCCTTCGGGTAAGAAGTAATTTGAGCTTTTATTGGTGTTAGCCAATTTCTCAAAGTATTCTACATTAGTAAGCACAAGTTTAAGATAGGAATATTATTATTGCATGACACGTGAACACAAATAATGTGTAACAGGATTAGGTTGATGCATGTTTTTAGACTTATTCTAGAAATGTGAAAGTAACTCTGTCTGGTTATTTGTAACTTTTTCACGTACACACGGCTGAACCGATCTCGATAAAATTTGCCACACAGATAGCCAAATTAAACACGTGGGTAAATTAGCCAAAACTTTTGAGACCTGCAGATATAAACCAAAATTATTATTAGATTACAATTTTCAATCAGTGATTTGATGCACTGAATCTAAATTTATAAATACATTACATTTTATATATCAACTTTCCAATGCCCACGGTATTATTAAAACATACTTTACAGTGTATTTGCGTAAAAGCAGCTATTATAAGTAAATAAAAGCAATGAAAATAAAATCGGAATGGCTCCGAAAGGCGCATAAAGTTGGAATAAATTGGTCGTAAATTGACTTGGACAATGGGTGGGATTCACTATTATGTTGGGTTTTGTTAAAAACCACCGTAATGTAAGGTGGTATATCTGTTGAATTGAGCTTTGTTGTAAGTGCCTACTGTGCAAAGTCGCATAAAGCAAGGCTTGGCGCTACTTTCATATATAACTTTGTATGTGTCATCATCATCATCCCATCACGTTCCCACTGCTGGGACTCGGGCCTTCTCTCATAGAGAGAGTATGGGCCATAATCCACCACGCTGGCCCAGTGCGGGTTGGTGGATGTCACATGTCCTTAAATTTTTGTGATTTTCTCTTGGACGTGCCGATTTCCTCACGATGTTTTTCTTTCACAGTTTTTAGAGCAAGTGCTAAATCCGTACATAACTTAAGAAAACCAGTGGTTCTGGGCCAGCGGGATTCGAACTCTGGTGGGTCGGATAGAAAGCCGCACATGCTCCCACTGAGCCACACTCGCTCTCTACTCTGCGGCCGTTCGTATGTGTAAAGCCATATTATGTCAAGCGAATTTGTTTTCTCTTTCTCAAATCGAAGATTTTAGTATCGTAATATCGCACAATCAGAAGCCTAATTCTGCTGAATAAATCTATGCAAATTCCAGTTCCTATGTAGCGTCGATCTCACAAATGTCACAAAATGTGTTCTGCTAACTTGATAAATAACATCAAACGTCGCTCAAAATGCGGTGTTCTATTGGTATATTGGTCATTTGTGTTAGCACAAATTACCAATATGTATTGAAAAATTGGTATCCTCGGATGTCAGTTTAATGTAAAGGAGATGTTTAAAGATACAGAGATCATACTGAGATGATATCGAGACTAGACTGTAATTATTTCGAGCCGGATGTCAATTTTATTTAAATTCACAAATTAGTTTCGATTCGGTAAACTCTCGTTCACCGTCATTAAAATTTAGCGACCTTCATATCTAGCAGAAAGTAGTTTAAAAGTAAGTTATTGGTCTATTCTCGTCATGCCTAACGTTCGTCCAAAATTTCAAAGAACTTTAAATTGTCCATCGCAACCGAACTAACCGTTCTACAATTTCATAGCTAAACTGGTTTAACTATTTAGTTCTGTGGAAAATTTCTAATAGCTGTGGTTTATTACTCAATAGTTCGAATCTGATCGGCACTGGCGACTCGCCGTTCGAAAATTGTGGTCGAACTGCAGAGTACGTATCAATCCGTTCGCCTAACTGTAACAACTTGTTGTGCTCGTTCAGTATGGTCCAGTTAGTGGAATACAATAAATGAATAAATTGATTTAATGTTCAGTTTTTTCACATTGTCTCATGCAAATTAGTTTGATAGCTGCTTAGTTGGTTTTAGTCTTAAAAGTTGGTATTTTCTTTTGAAAATATTATCATCTGGCGCTTAAAATGCAATACATATTTGTATATTAGGTCCTTACATATGAAATTGGCGTTTTGTACGGGAGGAATATAAAGTCAATTTTTTTTTGTAAAATATATTTAATTAATCAAAGTATGCATCGTTGTTATCTATGCACTTTTGCCACCTCATAGGTAGTTCATTGATCCTTTTACTAAAAAAACCATGGGAACGGAAATCAATAAACTCTTTGAAGGCGGTTTGGACTGCCGCACCGGAGTTGAACTTTTCCTTTTAAGAAGTTGTCCAAATTCCGAAAAAAATGGTAATCTGTTAGAGCAAGCTCTGGGAAGTACGGTGGATGTCGTAGACATTCCAATTGTAGTTCATCTAACTAAGTGGTTGTTTGTTGTGCAGTGTGTGGTCTTGCGTTGTCGTGAAGCAGCGGTGGCTTAGAGCGATTGACCAATCTCGGTAGTTTAGCAGCTAGTTCTTCCTTCATGGTTTGCAGTTGCTGACAATAGATATCTGCCGTAATCGTTTGGCCAGATTTTAGAAAGCTGTAGTAGTGAAGTAGTGTAACGACACCGGCGCTAGTCCACCAAACACTCACAAGTAACTTTTTCTGAGTCAGTTTTCGTTTAGGGCAGGATTTGGCTGGGTCTCCAGGGTTCAGCCATTGCGACGAACGCTTCCGATTATCGTACAGTATTCACTTTTTATCACAAGTTATGATTCGATTTAAAATCCCTTCATTATTGTGTCGGTTAAGCAAAGTAACACAGCAGTCGACGCGTGTTTGCAAATTCGATTCACCCAGTTCATTAAGTACCCATCGTTCAAGTTTTTTTACTTTCCCGATTTGCTTCAAGTGGATTAATATAGTTTTATCGCTTACCCCAAAGCCTGCAGCTATCTCTGAAGTGCTTTGTGATGGATCCGCTTCCACAATAGCCTTTAATTCTTCATTTTTCACTTTGGTCTCTTTTTATTTTAATGCATGAAATTGCACTGATATTAGTTTAACACAATTTTGATATTGTATGTCTTACTTTAAAATGTATCATCATCAATAAGGTTAAAAAAAAACATATCTACAGAGTGGAATTGAATTCGATATTTATCGGAAAGTTTATATGCACTCAGTCCATGCTTTAGAATAAATCTACAGCGTTAAATTAAAAAATAAAAATAATTGTAATTGACCAAAAATGATTATCAATTAGCTGAAATGTCTATTTCACTAAAAAGGTTACGCGGGGGCAACATTAAATATTTTTTGGTTAATTATTTTATTTTTTTAATTTAACGCTATACATTTATTCTAAAACATGGACTGAGTACATAAATTTCCGATAAATATCGAATTAAATTCCACCCTGTATAGTTTAATTTTACGAAAAATGTATCTATGGAAAATTATACGAGAGAACAAGTCATTTAAATTATATTTATTGTCACATCTTACCTTCTTTGTCTTGTAAATGTAAAATGTACAATAGCTTTATTATTTTTTAAGTTGTCTACGATGATTAACAATCAAGTTACTAAGAAAGAGTAAACGCTCCACTGCAGAACTGTTCAGAGCAACGTTCAAACGGTGTAATTGCCTGGCCATTGTGCTACTGACGCTCAAAGTGCATTATAACTATTCTTTACTTTATTGCCTATATATTCTGAGCTTTTCTATGCTCAAATCATTTTTGAAAAACTGTTGGACGAGATTTTTCTTTTAAAATATAACCCGCTGATCTTATCGTATACACAACATAAAATAATAATTCATTTTATAGCAAAAAATAACCGACTTCAATTCTGATGAATCATAAGTCTAAAGTCAATCAATGAAATTTATATGGGACCACATTGCAGCTATACTGAACCCAACGCAATAAGAATTTTTCCATAAAGATTTATAGATTACGGAGTTCTGAGGTAACAATTACAATTACAAAACTCTTTATTGCATACCCGTTACAACACAACATAAATAATAGATACACAAAATTCCACAACAACAAACATTAAAAGAAACAACCGAATTGAGAACCTCCTCCTTTTTTTGAAGTTAAAAATAGCAACGTATACGGCGTGCTTATGAAAGGAAGGTCCATGCAGTTTATAACTCCCTTGATACAAAGAGTCAAGAGTCAGGACTCAAGAAAACATAATGGATAACCGTTATAAAAAACAAAGGGATCCACACATGTCAGTGCCAACGTGACGATCAGTTCCGTGACTGAAAGTGTCACGACAGCAACTCACGTTACACACGGCACTTAATCGGTACAGTAGGGGACAGAAGTCACTCAATATTTTCAGATTTAAGAATCCATCCATAATCTAGTGCGAATTCCTTATCGAGATGAATATGGCGTGAAATTAACTTGGTTAAATCTACTTATATTAAAAATAAACACTAGATAGATAGAAAATTCAAATTACTAAAGGATGACAGCGAAAGAACTGGCTGAAAACAATTCGGATTTTGAAATTCTAGGCAAGCACGAGTGCTTGTGTAAATCCGGCATCCGTACATGGTTGACATTCCTCCTGCCCAAACAAAGCGTTTTGCTTTGACCTTTATAATGCGAACAGCTAAGGAATGGAACACCTTACCAGCGTCTTTGTTTCCCGATTCTTATGATCTAAGTGTCTTTAAGTCTCGAGTGAATCGGTATCTTCTAGGCAAGCATGATCACTATAATTATAAAGCATATCGTCACTTTCCATCTGGTGAGACTGCGGTCAAATACTTTCCTATTCGGCAATAAAAAACATTAAAAAGAATGTATCGCTGTTTTGTCGTTATTTCGACTCATCAAGCGTGTTACACGACAGCAGATTAATATCTGAAAACTGAAATGATGTATTTAAATACCATTTAGATTTTTTTTTGAGACATGTAACATTTATTATGCACCAAAAACTTAAACAAACATAGGAAAAAGTTTTTTTATTTGATTGGTTTTGAATTATCTGTTCCAGTCAACTTTTGGACGGATAAATAAACGGTTTATGTTAAATAAAAAAGTTTTGCAACTATTTTTGTCACTGACTGTGCGTAAACGATTGTTCCCTGTTAGGTAAGTACACTTTAGGTAACGATCAACGTCAAATTTTAGTAGCTCTTTTCGAAAGCCAGAAAATATTTAAAGAATAAAACTTTTGATTGTGTGTGTATAAAATATACCTATTAAAATAATAGTATATATAAAGGCTTAATGAAAATATACCGCATGAAGCCACTTTGCACGATTTGTTAACCGTCTTCAGAAAGGGAGGAGGTTCTCAATTCGATTGTATGTTTTTTTTATGTTTGTTACTTCAGAACTCTTCATTTATTGGCTAGATTGTAATAAAATTGGGGATCATAATGATTATGAAACCATACTAAGGAAAAAAAATATATAAACCGATTTGGAAAATTCTTCTTGCGTTGGGTTCAGTATAGCTACGAAGTGGTCTCATATAAATTTCATCGATAATTGATCTTGGACTTCGAAGATACATTTAATTCGGTTTTTTTTTTAAATGTAAACTTATCTTGTGCCTATAGCTACGTCCTCATTGCTTTCAGTTTTACCAATTGACCATGATAATTGGCCGATTTTTTACTGTGGTTAACAAGATGTCGCAAAGTGAAACGCGGTTAAAGAGTGTATTCTCTACTGTTGTAAAAGTAGATTTTTGCAATTCTTGGCCTGTAAGCAGTCTCTTTCTCTCCATAAGCGCCTTAATTTGCACTCCCATTGCCTGCTTATTTTTCCTTAACTGGCCTGTGTTCGTGTAAAGTGCACTTCTGTGCCTTTTATTTAATAAACGTTCTGACTTTGCTTGTGTGTTTAAAATAATGTATATATTTTTAAATTTATCTCAAGTTTTAAAGGTGCAGTTTAAAAACAGAATATTCTACTCATAACAGTATTCAAAAGTCACACTGTTATTAAAAAACCCAGATTAAATATTTTGGAGCTCATATTCTAGACATTTTATATATTTCATCTTAGACAAAAAGTAGGTAACCTAAGGCAACAAAGAGACGAGCTCAAAGGAGCTCTCTACATAATTCTCTATGTGATGTTTATCATACGCGCCACGCGGCCTTTGCGTTACTGTTACTATTAGGGCTGCCATGACATCTGAAATTGTTTCGTACCTAGATACTTATTCACACACACACACACATACACACTTTGATAATTCCTCTCCATCCAAAGGTTGCCTGGAAGAGATTGCTTTTTAGCGATAAAGCCGCCCATTGTAATACTATCGTTAATTGTTTTTATTATTTTCTTTAATTTAATGTTTTCAATAAAGCGTTCATCTATCTATCTACTTTTCAATAGTAAATCTTTCATCATCATCATATATATATTTTTTTTTTTTTTTTTTTTTATTCTTAATAGTTTTTGGAACTTTGAGTCGCTCAGCGACTATGCCAGTCCCGTATGGTCTAACAATTTACAAACTAAACTAATTAATTATTCTATGTACCATTGTATAAAGCGCCCTAGACGCTTCACTCAATGGCTCGGCTAAGACGCTTTGAATTACGCCTATATCCACTAAATTCAGCTCATACTGGTTCTGCATGAGTGATCTCACAGGTTGACTTCGGACACACTCCACCAAAAGATGATAGACATCTTCTCTGACCCCGCACGTGTCACAATTGGGGGAGTCAGATATTTTCATAAGATGTCTAAATCCATTAAGAGGAATGTGTCCGGAACGCAATCTATGAGTCATTACTATTAAACTTCTATTAAGTTTACTACTTACAAACCAGGGTATACGAAGAGGTTCATTTTGTAATATTTTATACCAAATTCCTTTTGTATATGATGTCTCATTATAAATTTGTTTCCATTTTTCAAAAATTTTATATCGATATTTAATTAAAACCTCTGTATATTCCGGTATGATATAAGTGTCAGCACCTATTGAAATAGCTTCCTTTGCTAACTTATCTACCTCTTCGTTACCCAGAACTCCAACATGTGAGGGAACCCATTGCAATCTCAGATCTACACCGTTGTTTAAAAGAAATAAGACTTTGTTTATAACTGCATACGCTACCGAAGCACCTCGGATGCCAGAGGCGCATCGAGCGATATGCTGCAAAGCACTTCGGCTGTCTGTCAAGACTACAATTTTTCGCAAGCCCAATGTGGCTACATATGACAAAGCCTCTGAGATTGCAAAGAGTTCAACTGACATGATGGTATTATGCTTAGACTCGATCTTATAAGTTTCCTTCATATTGCGACTGGGATCGTAGAAGGCCGCGCCCATACCAGCATGTGTTTTAGACCCATCGGTAAACACCTTGTGAAAATGTCTATATTTTACGTTTAACATTAACGTGGTATTATATTTAAGTACATTATTATCATATTTATCTTTTGCCTGGTCTATTCCTTCTACTTTTGTCTCAATAAATTTCATATCTATATCAGACATCCAAGTATTTAGTGAATATATATGTATAGGATTAGTCGCCTTTAATGTTTCCTTACTAGTATTTTCAAAAACCGAAATAAGTAAAGGTTTCCTTTTTGTCTGCCAATATCTAGATTCACAGAGGTCTTTTAGCTGCTTAAAAAGAGATACAGATAGATTATTAGCGAATGATTGGGCTTTTAGGCAATATTTGGTAGCAAGGTATTGACGTCTGAGTTGTAGTGGTTGCATACATAATTCACATTCCATGACATGTATTGGTGTGGTTCTAATAAACCCACCTATCACTCGCAGTGCCGCATTCTGCAGTTTATCTAGCTTGTACAGATGTGTCTTTGCAGCAGTATCGTATAGGAAACATCCATAATCTATCCGGCTTCGAATCAAGGCAATAAACAATCTACGCAAATGCGTGGAATGCAAACCCCACGACGCGCCAGCCAAGACTTTTAACAAGCATAACATTTTCGTTGTCTTTCCGTGAATCTCATTGACATGTTTATTCCACAACAAAGATTTATCCAACCAAATGCCCAAGTACTTGACATTTGTAACTACTGGTAGATTATTATTATTAACAGTCAAAGTGATCTGATCCAACTTTCTTCCCTTTCTAAAGCTGCAACATTGGGTTTTTGTTGGAGATATTTCTAATCCTAATTCTGCTAACGTGTCTGTAATTGAAGTTAATGCACTTTGTATAAATATTTCATTAAGTTCCGAATTTCTATTTTGTGTATAAAGAACAAAGTCGTCAGCATACTGCAATATATTAACGTTTGCAAATCCCTTACAAATTTTATGTGTAACGATGTTAAACAGAAGGGGAGAGAGTGGATCGCCTTGAGCTAGTCCTCTGCCAGTCCATCTGATCACAGCTTGATCCTCATCGCTATCTACAATTTTCAAACATCTATTGCTTAAAAAGTCCCATAGATATTGACATGTTTTGGTACCAATATTAAGTTTATCAAGCATTATGACAAGTTGATCAATCAAAACATTGTTGTATGCACTTTCAACATCCAAGAATACCGCTAAAGTAGAGATATCCTTAGTAAATCCAATCTGTATTTGTGTAACGAGACGAACTAAGCAGTCTATGCATGATTGGCATTTTCTAAATCCACTAGTTACTGGGGCTATTATTTTATTTCGTTCTACAAACCATTCCATACGTTTACAAATCATTACATGAAAAATTTTACATAGGCAAGATACTAGTGATATGGGTCTGAATTTTGGTAGTACATTAGGATCATTGTTTTGTTTTGGAATAGGGACAATTTTAATGTTTCGCCATTGTTTTGGGGTCAAAGAATATTTGAAAATTAGATTGTACATTGTTAGTAGATATAACTTGCCTTCCTTAGGCAAGTTATATATCATCGAATAAGTAATGTTGTCTTCTCCGGGTGCTGTATCTTTCTTTTTTAAACAGTTTTGAAACTCTTGAAGGGTAAATTCTTTGTCAAGGAAAGTATTATTAGAACTTAGCGGTGGCAGCGGAGGTTGCACAGAATCAGGTGCTAGACTGCGTAGAAGCTCTTCTTTTTTATCGTTTGGAGCCCGTACATATTCAGTACGCATGCCCTTCATCCAGCGCATTTGACGCCACATGTCAGAAGGGTTCATTGTATTGTCTATTGTTCCGCAAAATTGTTGCCAGTTCGTTGACCTAGCTCGTCTATGAATGCGTTGTGCTTCTGCAATCTTTGTGTTCAGTACCTCAAAATTAGCCGGTGTAGGGTTGCGCCTAAACATTTTCAAGGCCAAGCGACGTTGCGCTATAGCCAATGATATTGCTGGGCACCAGTAATATTTGGGTTTAAAAGTCTGTAAAGGGTTTGTACAATTTCTGATCATAGGGATGCTTTTATTAGCCGCCTCATTTAATATGTCTACAAATAAATTATATCTAGATTGAATATCATTCTCACAACTTCTGTTATTAAAGCTATGTTTTATAGTCTCCCGAAACAGTTGCCAATCAGCAAGTTTAAAATTACGGCGTCTTACAAACATACGCGAGTCTTGATATTGAAGACAATACTTAATTATCAGGTGATCACTACCTAAGCTTTCCCTTGTTACTTGCCAGTTAATATATACTGCTATATCAGATGTCACAAATGTGATATCCGGCGACGACTCTTGCAAATGACCATTAACTAGTTTAACCCTCGTAAATTCTCCAGAATTCATAGACACAAAATTATATTCCAAAGAGGAATCAAATAGTTGCACACCCCTAGTATCAGTTTTGCATGACCAGTTTAAATGATGACCGTTGAAGTCACCCGCTACTATTGATTTTGAAGTAAATTTAGAAAATAAACTATCCCAGTCGCCTTGTGAAGTTCTGACAGATGATGGGCAATATACCGAAACAACATAATCTAAGTATTTACAGTTTAAGATTTGAACACCTATTATTTCTATAGCTGTATTGTTCATGTTAATAGGAAACATTCGAACTTTGATAGATTTGTGGGCTATAATAGCTACGCCTCCATAAGAATCAATTCTATCTTTCCTAAAGACATTATAACTATTAACGCGCAATGTAGTATCCAAGTCAAGCCACGTTTCACTTACCAAACATAAACCAATTTTTTCTTGACTAAGTAAAAGAGCAAGCTCTTGTTTCTTGGGCATCAGGCTCTGAGAGTTCCATTGCGCAATATTTATGAATTGCGCAACAGAACCAACAGAGCCCGACGCCCTCGATGCATCTATATTTGTGACGTTGTTATCCATAATTAAAGAGACCCATAAACTTACTTAGGACCTCTCCATTGCGCATTGTCTTCGCAACGAATGACATTAGTTCCTCAAATAGGAATTTCATAACTTGGTATATTTTATCCTCGAAGCTACTGTCTGAAATAATTATATCTTTTGTTCTATTGAAAATTGTTTTAAAACTGGTGTGTTTCTTTTTGTCACTGTCCTGTTGTTGCTTTTCTTTTCTTTTTGGCTCCTCTTCAGGTACACAAGCCGAGAGTAAATTGTTGTCACATTTTCGTTCTTCCTTCTTCTTGTTTTTGTTTTTCTTTTTTCTTCCTCTTCCGGTATTTATCTTCATTAAACATTCCTCACTGCTCTCCTTAGATTCATCTTCAGTCTCCCCTCCAACACACTGGCCTTCTGGTAGTTTGGAGTTATCTTGGTGAATAATGGCTTTTGTTTGAATCAACTTTGCGCCCACGCTCTGGCTATACGAAGTGGTTGACTTACACATATGACCATGAATATTCTGTGTATCGCCAAAATTAAATACCGTTGGTATATTCTTTACAGGTACACGTAGGTTCTCGCTCGACTTGTTTTTGATATAATTTAGTAACGCAATTTTATAAGTGCAGTTATCTTCGCTCATAATAGATCGTATTTTCCTCTCCTTCAAGTATACGGGGCAGGACTTATCAAATGATGTATGTTCACCTTTACAGTTAATACATTGGAACACTGTCGCATCACAATTGGCATGACCTCCACCACATTTTGGACACAATGTTTTTTTTGTTGGGCATGTTCGCGTCAAATGCCCGTACTTCCAGCACGATGAACATTGGGTCACCGGAAAGGTGTAGGGTTCCAATTTGAATCTGCCGCCATAACCGTAAACATAAGGGGGCAGCCTGGAACTCTTAAAGCCAAAACGTACAGTCTCGCTATTAGTCCATTCGCCGTTCTCCGACATCCTTTTCAATCTTTTTATAGATATTATCTCGTATTCACT
Organism: Petrophora chlorosata; assembly: GCA_951640565.1. Lineage (NCBI taxonomy): Eukaryota > Metazoa > Arthropoda > Insecta > Lepidoptera > Geometridae > Petrophora > Petrophora chlorosata. Next base: position 15,200,863 of record OX621202.1, on the reverse strand, counting down.
ATTTAATGTATCCTTCAATTCTTCTTCTTTAACATCGAGCTCCATATTTTTAACTACGCCATACGTTATGCCAACTTCGCTCGTAGAATAACATCTGTAACCTGATTCCGAAAATGTCTTGTTATTTATTAATGCATCTGCATCTTCTTTACTGTCAAATATAATTATGACCTTATATGGGTTCTTATATTTTATTTGAATTGTGTTTCTAATTTTTTCGGCTTTCAATAACTTCACTAAACCTATTTTTTTAGGTAACAAATTGTATGAAGAAACACAGACTTCGTAATTATTGTTACCATCAAGTCTCTTGCCGCTTCCTGTTGTCAATATAACCGATGAGTTGCTGGCAATGCGTTTCGATCTCCTCCGTACTAGAGTGAATCCTTCTCCATCCACTAATTCCTTTTCGTCACTATCATTGTGCAATCTTTTCTCCGTCCGCGTGCCGCCGCTTATCTCCATGCCGCTCAACTCGGTATTATTGCCGATGCATACATTTTCACATTCCAATGATTGTTGTTCAACAACATCACACTGAATAATATCGTCTTCACTCATCATACTATCACTTCTGGACCGAGGTCTTTGATCGACCCCGTCCATTGTTGGTTACTCAGTAACCAGGTACAAAAAAACGTAAACGAATCACAATAATAGGTGCACGTGTTCTCGCTATGACGCACCGCGCGCGAATGATCATATATATATAAAATTCTCGTGTCACAATGTTAGTTACTTTACTCCTCCGAAACGGCTTTACTGATTTTTACCAAATTTTATATGCATATTCAGTAGGTCTGAGAATCGGCTACTATTTATTTATCATACCCCTAAGTGATAAGGGTTGTTCACCCTTAACATTTTTTTTTAAATTTATATGGCAACTCTTCCCAGGTCAAAATAATTTTCAACGGCAAAAAACAATCAAAAGTATTGTTGTCTTTACAAGTGAATAATTTCTGTATACAGTTTTAGTGTTATATAGTTTAGTACCTCTATTACAGGGTTTTATATAGTTGCAAATAAATAATAAAAAAAACTAGCAACCACTCGTGACTTCATTCGCGTCGACATAATAAAATATAGCTTATGTTATTCAGGGATAATGTAGCATTCCAATTGTGAAAATATTTTCAAAATCGGTCCAGTAGTTTTTGAGTTTATTTGTTACAAACATATACAAATACAATTTTTTCCTCTTTGTAATATTAGTGTTGATGTAGATTTAATAATTTACAGAGGTTTGTCACATGTAACATTACATGAAGTACATTTGATTGAAAACTATCAGCCAATTCTGTCAAGCTGTATTATATTTATATGATATACAAAAATCTCTTTAAGAATGAAAATGACATTAGAGTAAAGGCGCCACTGTCACTAACGATAATGTTGACGATAAACGATTAGTTTCAATTTCTGCCGATCGAGTTTTCTTTATGTCGTTTACCTCATGGATAGGTTGTAGGGTCTCGACCGCGCTTATAATAACACCCACTGAACAAACCCATGCTGTTAAGCGGCCTAGTTAGGTTTAAGAGGATTTTTGTTGAACCATCAAGGAAATGTATCTGAGCAGTCGATTGACTACCGTCTTTCGACAGCTATGTGCTGCATGTTACGCCACGTCGTAGATATAATATTCAATATTTAGAAGATACGGCAAAAACTGAGGGACGTTTCCTTTTTAAAACATTTTTTTTTTACGCTTTATAGATCTATGTTTGGCCACTATCTCGCCTGTTGTGAAGCGATGATGTAGCCTAAGATGGAGCACATAAATCTAGAGAGAGACGGCAGTTAAGTGGCTGCTCAGACCCGTCTCCCCGATGGTTCACCGAACATCAGCCCGAAACACGACTAGGTCGCTTGACGGCATGGCTTTGTTCGGTGGGTGGTATTACAACCACGGCCAGAGCCTACCACTCCAAAGCGCGTACGCGGGTTTCATCACGATGTATTCCTTTACCGTTTTAGAGCGAGCGTGCAAAATCTGCACTTAACTATAAGTCATTGGTGCAGGGCCGAGTCGGGAACTTTTGTTACAATTATTTATGTTTCTTTTTGACAATATTGTATGTGTGTATATATATATCTATTCTAACATCAGGCGTGACAGTGTCCAAGTTTGCAGGATAAAAAGTTAAAACGCTAGTACAATATCATCATCATCATCAGCCCATTACGTCCCCACTACTGGGACTCGGGCCTTCCCTCGTAGAGAGAGTATGGGCCATAATCAATCAATCAAAAGATCCTAATTCAATTTTGGCATCACAGACGCACGTATGGACGTCAATTAATACAATGACTCTACCACCGTATCGGAAAAGAACCACTACTCAGAGAGAAACTGAGGGACATTTTTTTAGAACTTTTACAATATTTTATGTTTCTTTTTGATAATATTATGTTTCTTATGTATGTTTATTATCTATCTATTCTCATAATCCACCTCACTGGCCCGGTGCAGGTTGGTGATTGTCACATGTCCTTGATTTTTTTGTGATTAACTCAAACTCGGGTGGATCGGAAGTCGCACGTGCTGAGCCACACTCGCTCTTAAGTAGAATAATATAGTTTTGGTAAAGTAAGTAAACTGACAGGTGACAGCCCTATTCGTAAAGTGGGACGTCTAACGTGTACTTTACGAGAATGCAAATAAGAGTGTGAGGGTAGCCTAATTTCCTTTCGTGATGTTGTTCAACACTAGTTACGAAGTTGGATAGACTACGCGTTATGATGTTAAGATGCTAATATGATGTCCTACATGGTTATCAAAACAAAGAACTCACTAGATTTTTAACTTTATGGTAGTATATACAAGGTACGTTTTTGATCAGTTTTGATCGGCACGTACAAAGTTGAAACGTATAAATAATCTAACTATGAGACTTTGCAGCTAGAAATCGAATTTCAAATAGAGATACCTACTAACACCTAAATTACCATGTAAGAAAGTAAAAGCCTATTAATAGCCATCAAATGCAAGTATGGCGGTAACAGTACTACCAAACCAGAACCGAAACAAATGACGTGAGGGAAAGGAGGCCTATACCCAGCAGCGGATGGACACAGGCTGAAATGATGATGATAACTACCAAAGAGTATGCATTTTATTATGGAGCCTAGGTCGTCTATTAACAATTTGATTTTTCTTATAATATTTAAATGAAGCATTAACAAATGCCATACGAAAAACTCAAACAAGGCTTTTCGAGGCTTCCCTCAGCGCGGGAAGTGGTCTCCCCAAGTTCAAGGGAAGCTCTCGCTAGAGCGCTTTCCGCGCTGAGGGAAGATTGGGTTGCAGGTTTGAGTCCCAGCCGGTGTTCGTATTTTTTCATGCCGTAAAACCTTGTTGGAATGAGATTTTTGTTTATTTCAACATAGCGGTATTTTTAAGGGCTAGATGTGATGGCATTTAGTTTATTTAGTCCCCACAGTTCGTTAAGCAGGCAAGTTCAGAGTATCCTAGTAACTCGCTCATAGAGTTGAGCCCTTAGACCAGGCATTGACGTACACACAACTACCATAAATAACACTTAGCTAATGACAGTACGTGACAATATTCAGACAGGGTAACTATATAAAGTTCCCATTGGGAATCACTAATCGATTTGCTACCTATAGAGATTGTTTAGCCAGTTAGTGGTTTTGCGCCATGTTCCTTCACAATATTATTATAAATAGATTTTATTTTTAATACATTTTTCAAGACGAGTTTTTAACAAATTCGTAATCGGAACCGTGAGCAGATTAAAATGAGCCCAAACACTAGTGATTATCCGTCAAGGAGTTCCATTGCCCACCTTCCGCTTCTATCATCAGATCAGCTGGCTGTCACCATAATATTGTATAGTCATTGGATTTTGAAAAGTATGTAAAATTTCAACTCCGTAAGATAAGAGGCAGAGCGAATGTGGCTCATTGGGAGAACGTGCGACTTTGAACCCGACGTACCCGAGTTCGAATCCCTCTGGCCCCGCACCACTGACTTTCTTAAGTTATGTGCGGATCTAACACTCGCTCTAAAAAACGGTAAAGGAAAATATAGTGAGGAAACCGGCGTGTCCAAGAACTTATCACAAAATTCAAGGACATTTGACATCCATCAACCCGCAATTTAATTCAATTCAATTCAAAGGTAGGTACGCCTCGCAGTTTTACACGAATGGACATATTATCCAGCATGAAAATAGTACCTACCGTTTAATTATGTGGTAGGTCTCTCGCGAGAGGCGGTCTCGATTGGTACAACCGCTTTGTCAGTTTTTCTATCGCTAAGCAATAGTGCGCAAACATTACTAAATAAAAACATTATAAAATATTGTATCGTTTATTGTATGTATAAATGTAGATTTAATTTTGTCTTATATGTTATTAATTTTTAATGATATGTTGTTTTACTTATAGGTATTACCTAAATCCAATTAGGTACACCACCAAACCGCAAAGTTTTTCGTACCTATTCTACCCATCCAAAGGTTGTCTGGAAGAAATTAATTTATTAATTAGAAATATTTAAAAATTAATTTATTAATTAATTAATCAAATTAATTTATTTTGTCATTTTTTTTATTGTGTGTTTATTTGGTGTGTAATAAATTGTTATTGTATTGTATTGTATAAAATATAAAAGAGAGCTAATTTGAAATAGAACAGTCAAAGTGAGAGTATAATATTGTTCTAAATAAACTTATATTTATTTTGCCTTTTTTTGTTAGTTTTCTAAGAACTGAATTGAACTATGTATATGTACAATAAGGAATGTAAAAAGTTGAATTACCTACATAAAATACAAAATAAATTCGGTTTAATTAAATTCATTTATTAATTTTCAGATATTGACAATCCATTTTGTTAGTTTCAACTTACGGGCTATGTTAGTAGTTTAGAGAACATTTATTCTCTTAAAGAAATTACAAAAAAAATCACTTATAAAGAGAACTTAGTAAACTTATAAATTTAAAACAGTGAGCATGCATTAACTAGGTACTTAACCCTTAATTACTCGCACGAGGAACATTACATAACTGCTCGCATGTGGTCATAGGTGACCCCAGATTGTAGAAATTATTTTTAATATTTAATGAAAATATAAGTAATTATAACTTTTTTATTATTAAAGTGCTTTATTATTTCTATAATATTTTAAAGGAACAACATGAATTAAGTACCTAATTAAATAGATATAAATTAAATTAAAATAATCTTCAGAAATTTACAATTTGTACTATACTAAGATGAAAGTTTAAATTTATAAATGTTTTTGGGAACTCTCCGAATCACTTTAATCACACTGTTGACAGTGTATCTCAGAGTGATGAATGCACACAAATTTTGTGCATTTTTTGCATTTTGGTGAGACTTTTCGATCGCTTTTCCGCGGGCAGTTGTTGCAATACCCACGCTTTGCAGTGGTTGGTGGGGCTCAAACTCAAACTCAGAATCTAACCCTTTAACATGTTCTTCATCAAAAACCTCTGCCAACCACTGCACAATATACTGTTCTCTTCTATCCCTGACTAATTCTGGAATAAAATATAGATGTCAGGTCAATATGTAATTTTTGGATAATTTCATTTTACATAGCTGTAAAAACATATACAACATAAATTTATGTACTGGACTAATAATTATATAAAATGAATTAACAATACACAAAAAACCATAATATAGGCAACTTACCGCTTTCAAAAGAGTAACGTAACTACTCGCACGGGGTCACCACTCAAGAGTGCAGCGACGCATCCTTCCACTCCCGTGACTTGATCACTGCTAAAATGTAAACTTCGACGAGAGTTATGAAGCTAGCGGAGGCGCGGGGAAATTCGGACTGCGGCAAGTACTTCATTTTTTTATGCGAAAGTGCTTTGACCCCATGCGAGTAATTAAGGGTTAAGTCTAAGGAAACTCAAAACGTAGGATTCAAGCAGTGCATTAATCCTTTGTTCTTGACTATTAATATTACATTTTTCTACTTTTTTTTAACAAGTAGGTATAATCTCTTTATAAGTGAAAAAGAGCGAGTGTGGGTTAGCGGGAACTCGTGCGCCTTTCGATCCGACGCACCTGGGTTCTAATCCTGACTTTGCCCTGCCCCAATGACTTATAGTTAAGTGCAGATTTTGCACGCTCGCTCTAAAACGGTGAAGGAATACATCGTGATGAAATCCGCTTACGCGCTTTGGAGTGGTAGGCTCTGGCCGTGGTTGTAATACCACCCACCCAACAAAGCCATGCCGTCAAGCGACCTAGTCGTGTTTCGGGATGATGTTCGGTGAACCATCGGGGAGACGGGTCTGAGCAGCCGCTCAACTGCCGTCTCTCTCTAGATCTATGTGCTCCATCTTAGGCCACATCATCGCTTTACATCAGACGAGATAGTGGCCAAACATAGATCTATAAAAGCGTAAAAAAAAACACTAGAAGATATCTCTTATTAGCGGTACGACCGCCCATAGTACTATTTAAGTTTATAATATATATAAATTAAACTTATAATATATGGCAAACGATTAAATTTACATCATTGACCTTACTACTGTAATTACATTTAACTTGAGAGAAGCTTCCAGATCATATTCTCTCGAGAACTAGTCTTAGGAGGTACCAGTGGGAATTCGTAGGTAATCAATTTGCCAAATGCATTATGTGAAGAGAATGTTCAACGAGTTATTGAGTGCTTTGAGGCCATATTGCTTAGAGCAGCTTGTTCAGGTTGGGGATGGTATCATTACCTATGTATGTGTACTTATGTATGTATGCAGGTGAGTTTTTAAACAGGGATTGCTATGGCAATTACTCTAATCGTTAGAGATAGAATATTTAAGCTATTGCATAGCTTCTATCGCGGGCCTTGAGCGTGGAGACCGAATCCAGAAATTCCGTAACGAAAAAAACCTAACACCCCCCCACTCCGAATGTTATGCAATAGCTTTACCGCGGCAGTCTCCGAGTGCCACACGTCTTTTTTTTGTTAGAATGGAATAGAATAGAATACATTTTATTGCATAAAACCTGTGTACAAAGATGTTATTACATGATATAAATGATGATCCAACAGTTCTGTCCTCTCGGACGTACAATATTAATTGCAGTTAGTAATTGGTACCTATAACTACAACACATTTATTAAGTATACTCTAATGAGATCATAAACCTTAAAATTAATTGCTTTCAAATAATTTTTAATAATTATTAATATTTACAATTTACTTAACATTTATTACAAGTTAGAAATACATCACTTTACCAAATCTATAAAAAGATTTTTCAAGAAAAATATTTACAAAAAAATGGTTTTCGCTTAATTTCTTTATGCCCTTATGAGTATATTTTTTGAAATAGTTAAAAGTAGATGAAAATCGATGTAATAATTTTCATAGAAATCTGCCTAAAATGGATAAAAATCAACTAAAATATTATAGATAAATTGAATCTGCTGCTTATAAGGAACAATAAATTGTATAAATTTTGCTAAAGTTGATACAAATTGTCGATATTTTATTTTTTTACACAAACCGGTTTAAAATTGATTTAATGAAAATATTTTTTTATGTCTGAATTTCTTACCTCTTAGCTCTATAAATAAATAATAAATAAAATATATATAAAAATACTTTATTTCGGACAATACACATCCATAATTTGAAATTGAAATAAAACATTATGATCAAAATTTGTATATTAAAATTAAAATAAAAATTCAAAATCACAAATTGAAAATAACAAAATTAAATTCAAAAATTACTTAACTATAACGACTGAGCGAATTTTGATGAATTTTGGTATGTAGGTGCTTTATGCCCCTAAATAGGAAAAGGGTTACGTTCATTGCAAAAAACAAACAGTTTATTTAAAAGGTACCTACTATAAATTTAATTCTACGCGGATGGAGTCACACACTTTTTAACCGACTTCCATAAAGGAGGAGGTTCTCAATTTGACGGTTTTTTTGTATGTTTGTAACGCGATTACTCCGCCAATTATGAATTGATTTTGATGATTCTTTTTTTGTTTCGTAGGTCATACTTCAGAGGTGGTCCAATATAATATATCGAAATTGATTTAGCACTTTTTGAAAATAATAACAAAAACAAAATATATAAGTTTAGTCTTGAAGTCAGTTCTTGTATTTTTCTAAAAATTTGTAGGTTCAGAATGTCATATGTGCGGTGCCGATAGGATTCAAACTCAGGCGTGTCGGATTGAAAGTCGCCCGAGTCTCAGCTAAGCTACACTCGCTGTGTGAAACTTACTTTAAATTAAACAACAAATGTGCAAACTTTAAATTCACAGCCGTCATATTATATAACTCAGTTCAAACAACAAAACTTGAAGTGGCCATATCAATCCGTCGGCTTTGTTTGTTCAGTTCAGAAGTTGTACAGTTTTGAATGTCGCGGAAGGCCGTACGTGACTGTTCCGTTGTCGGTCGTGGCTTTTCCGGGTATCCCGGGTATTCTGGGTGGTACCATTGATATTCAATTGTTTGGAGTGGTAAGCTTCGGCGCGGTTGTAATTCCACCCACCGAACAAAGCGATTCCGTGTTTCATGAGTTTGAGCAGATCTTGCGTCATCTTCTGCCACAGCTATACCTAAAATAATATCTATGTTTATTTACAGATATATAAAGAATGAAAGAAAATACATTTTTATTCATAACACACTCAACATTTTTTTTATGGAACTGAGTGGTGAAACGAACAAGTCGTTCGCCTAATGGTAATTGCCACGCCTGCGCTTAACAATTGCAGTGCCACTCAGAACACTTAATACCATAATACTATCATCATCTCGAGACATCAGATATTAAACTAATAAGCCCAGTAATTTCTCTGGCTACTGAAATAATAATGAAACAAAGAAATCGAACAATATAAACGATATATTGTTGGGTTCTTCCTGCTGGTCAAACTTTATAGTCAAACTGTTTTGTCCAACAGTAATAATTTTCCTTGTGGTCAAATTGTCAAAAAGTACACTCATATAAAAACAAAATTTTATTCTAAATCAAAACTCAAATGTGCCACGCAGACATTTTAACGCAATATTGCCAACTAATTTATTCATCACTGTACACAACACCATGTATAATTAATTTTTAGAAAAAAACAAAAACCAACTTCAATGTATCTTCGAAGTCCAAGATCAAATATCGATAAAATTTATATGGGACCACTTCGTAGCTATACTGAGCCCAACGCAAAAGAATTTTTCAAATCGGTTCATAAATGATGGATATCTGAGGTAACAAACATAAAAAAATATATAAAATACAATCGAACAGAGAACCTCCTCCTTTTTTGAAGTCGGTTAAAAATAAGAGTTCTCTGCCCAAGTAGTTCGACCGCAAGGAAAATTATTCCTGTTGGACAAACTAATTTGACTATAAAGTTTGACCAAGAGGAAGACCCCAATTTTTTTAGTGAGAGAAGAAATTTTTTTTTTTATGTCACAAATCTTCTAACGTGTAATTTTCCAAGCACGCGTCGAAAAAAATTCAAATAAGTTAAATTTAATATAATTATTTCGCAACGATGTTGACTTCGTGTCAGATATTTAATAACGTGACCGATAAATACTGTTTATTAAAAAACTTGATTAAAAAAGTTTGGAGCTGATTTATTAATAAAAAATAATTGCCCGACGTCGCTATAAAAAGGCTCTTCCTCGTAACTTTTTAAGGAAGTCATTGAGCAAATTAGATGACAAACGATTATTAAATTTTATAAACGGCATTTTTTATCGTTTACAGGTCTTTTTTGGCCACTGTGATTGTTGCCGCACATACAATACATAAATCTGTCGGGTGACGGTATTTCAGTGTTATTGTTTACTAACCGGCTACACTCACGAGAATAAGTCGAGACACTCGACCGCACGTACTCCGTGAAGATGAGCGTCTGTACCGCTCGAACACCGGTCGAGTGTCTCGACTTATTCTCGTGAGTGTAGCCGGTTAGTAAACAATAATATGAATAATACTCACGCTAGTTTTAATAATAATATGGTATTTCAGTGACTGCTCAGAGTCGTCTCTCTGATGGTTAGGCATTTTGGTCTAGTTAGAATTGAGCCTCTTATCAAAGGGGTGTGTTTTTTACGTTACGGCACATTTATACTACAGTAGAATAAACGAGTAAACTTGTATACGAAATAGAAAACAACTAAATCCGACTAAAAGTGAATGTGGCTTAGTTGGAGCATGTGGGACTTTCGATCCGACGCACCCGAGTTCGAATCCTGCTGGCCCCGCACCCTTGACTTTCTTAAGTTATGTGCGGATTTAACACGCCCTAAAAACGTTGAAGGAAAAGGCATGTCTATGTCAAGGACATGTGACGTCCACCAACTGGGCCAGCGTGGTGGATTATGGTGTATATTCTATGAGAGAAGGCCCGTGTCCCAGCAGTGGGAACGTGATGGGCTGATGAGTCTACACACGGCTAATGATCCGTAGATATTCACGGCGTAAAAACATGTCAACTACTGGTAAAAAGGTGACATCGGAGTTGACACATGAGGATAAACCGTCTTCTGAAGAATGGAAGATTGTAAAACAGAAGAAGGCCAAGCAAACTACTAAGACTATCCAAAAAGGAGAGAATGCTCAGATTTCTATGTTCCAAGCCGTACAGAAAAAGAAGTTTCTGCATGTCTGGTCCCTGCATCCTGATACTTCTGAGAAGGCGATTGTGGAACACGTTAAGTCCATTTGTGGGTCCGATGACATCAAAGTGGATAAAATTATCCCTAAAACTAAAAGAGATTACTCGTCGTTTAGAGTCGGAGTACCCGAGTCTCAATTTGATAGAGTTAATAGTGTGGATAGCTGGCCGGTAAACACTCAGTTCAATGAATGGGTGTGGTTTCGAAACTCCCAGAAATCCTCCAAAGGCGTGTAAAGCCACTAAGTGCATTCAAGTGTATTACCAAAACGTCAGAGGACTGCGAACGAAGGCTAAAACCTTCTATACTAATTTGTTGGCGTCAACATACGACCTGTTTGCTATTACTGAATCAGGCCTCAACAGTTCTATACATGACGCAGAACTGATTCCATCTGGATATAAGTTATTAAGATGTGATCGAGAGGACGGCCGGAAGCAAGGAGGAGTATTTCTAGCTGCATCTTCCCGATTCGAAATTAACCGTGTGCCGGTCGCTGATGTGGACGCTGCCTTATTCGAGATAGTTTGTGCGACGGTCCACCTCGGGCATAACTTATTGTTTTTGTGTTGTGTGGTTTACATACCACCTAAAAGTGATTATTACGAATACATGCATTTATTTCAAATTTTAGAAAACGTATGTGTTCAGTATGAAAATGTGTTAGTGATGGGGGATTTTAATATGCCCTCAACGACAGTGGAAGTTCAAAGTTACTTAGAATATTTTACTGCGTTCTGTGGATTTTGGCAGGTAAACAATATATGCAATATTAATAATCGCACTTTAGACTTAGTGATGACTACGTTATTGGCAAGTGACTTAGGGATACTAGAATCGGATGAGCCATTAGTAGATATTGACATGCAACATCCTCCGTTATTTGTTAAAATTTCGTTAGGCTCCACCCGGAATGCGGTACCAATGCCGAGGCCGGTACAGTACCCAGATCCGAACGATGGTTTTAATGTAAATAATGAGAATCATATTAAGTGGAATTTTACTAAATCAAATTTTGCTATGTTATATTATAATTTTAAATTATTAAACTGGGATACATTGTATGAAATTAAAAATCCGGAGTTGGCGTTAAACTATTTTTATGAAGTAGTGAATGACGCAATCAGTGTATGTACTCCTAGGAAAAACAAACTAAATAAGAAAATTAATAGTAGGTACACGTATCCAGATTGGTACACCGCTGATTTAATATGTGATATCAAGCAAAAATGGAGGTATCACAAAATATTTAAAGCCACAGGATTGCGGAGTGATTACGAAACGTTTTCTCAGTATCGAGCTTCGGTGAAATGTAAACTTGTGGCTACCTACGAAGCTTATCAGTGTAGATTACAACTGAACTTTAAAAAAGATCCGAAATCTTTTTGGAATTACATAAAAAGTAAACAATGCAAACGCAATAAAACTCGCATTAAAAGAGACGGACTGGTGTTAAGTGACGAAGAGTGTGCAGAGAGTTTTGCTTCATATTTCCATTCTGTGTATAGCCCAGAGCGGCCGGCGCTGGATCCGGCGGCGGCGGAGCGGGCGGCGGGCGCGAGCACGAGCGCGGCCCGCGTGCACGTCGGCCAGCTCAGTGCGCGCGACCTTCGCTCGGCGCTCCGCCGCCTCCGGCCCAAGCATTCTGTAGGGCCTGACGGTATACCACCTTATATTGTAAAGGATTGTCGCGAGGTGTTTGAAAAGCCCCTACTGTACGTCTTTAATCTGTGCCTGAGAGAAGGTATCTACCCGGGCCGGTGGAAAATCACCCGAGTTATACCAGTACCTAAGGGAGGGGCGAGTAATGACGTCAGTGGTTATAGACCTGTGGCGGTACTGTCGGCGTTTGCCAAAGTTTTTGAGTCTGCGTTGCACAAGTGTATTTACACGCAAGTAAGCGCTCAACTTAATGACGCTCAGCATGGTTTCCGGCCAGGTCGAAGTACGGGGAGTAACCTGCTGTCTTTTATGACGTACCTGACGCCGGCCATTGACGCCGGGGGGCAAGTGGACTCTGCGTACTTCGACTTCCGGAAGGCATTCGATACAGTCGATAACGACGTGCTGATGACGAAGTTTGCTGCGCTTGGTTTCACTCCGCATTTGCTAAAATTCTTCGCGAGCTACCTTGGCGAGCGCCGACAGTACGTGGAGTATGCGGGATATGAATCCAGACAGTACTTCACGTTTTCAGGCATAAGTCAGGGGAGCAATTTAGGACCATTGGAATTTATTCTCATGATTAATGATCTTCCTGCAGTTATCAGAGAAGCGGAGTGTTTGCTGTTTGCAGATGACCTTAAGGTGTATCTGTCGATAGCAAGCGCTTCGGACTGTGAGCGGCTGCAGGGAGACATAGACCGGATTGTACAGTGGAGTAACACCAACAAGCTTTATTTCAATGTAGCTAAGTGTGGAGTTATGAGTTACAGCCGGGCGAAGGTTCCACTTCATTATCAATATAAGATGGAGACCGCGTTGATTCAGCGCTTTGCGTGTGTCCGGGACTTAGGCGTCGAAATGATACCTGAGCTAACGTTTCGTAACCACATCATAAAAATTTGCAGCAAATCTTTTAAAAATTTAGGATTTATATTGAGAAATTGTAAGGATTTTAACAATGCATCGGTCATTAAAATTTTATACAACGCACTAGTTCGAAGTCATCTCGAAACTAGTGCCATCATTTGGAATCCCCATGAGACTAAATATAGTCTCATGGTAGAAAAGATTCAAAATAAATTCACTCGGTTTTTGTATCTAAAAGAATACGGAGTGTATCCTTTTTATCCGTTGATGTACCCGAGCCTGTTCGTGATCGGCATGGTCGGGTACAGCCGGCTGAGTGTGAGGCGCGACGTGGCGCTGGCGCGGTACGTGTGGCGCGTGCTGCGCGGGGACCTGCACCACCCGGAGGTGCTGGCGCGGTTGTGCTTGTGCGCGCCCGACGGGTACGTGGCCGCGCGCCGCCGCCCCGCCACGCTCCGCGTCCCCGCGGCAAGAACTAATTTACTCGAATTCGCCCCCTTGCCACGTGCCTTACGATTAATTAATATAATATCGGAGCGCATTGATATTTATCATTGTAGCCTGCCAAAATTTATAGAAATAGCACAAAAATCTATTGAAAATAATTTTAATATATAGTTTGTTATAGCATCGTATTGGGATGTCCTGTCAAGGTGTTATAATGTGTCTTAATAAATAAATAAATAAATAAATGTCTAACCATGTCACCTTAGTGCCTCCGCCAACGTCAGACTTTTTGTAGGTCTTATTTATTTTACCATCATATATGTTACCTATTTTGTGACCGACTTCTTGTATAATGAGTACGTTGCAATATGAAACTACGTATGTTTCATTTTCACGTACAAAAAATAGGTGGTCGATTGACTGACGCGAGCGGGCAACCTCAGTCAATATGCAAGATTTTTGTTGAAAAATATTTTTTTCAAGGCAAGTTTTTTACAAATTCGTAATCGGAACCGCTAGCATATTAAAATGAGCCTAAACACTAGTAATTTACGACTATCCGTCCATTCCATTGCCCATCTTCCGTCTCTATCATCAAATCAGCTGGTTGTTACCATAATATTGCATTGGCATCGAACTTTGATAGGTATGCAAAATTTCTCTCTCCATAAAACTCCGTAGGATAAGTGGAAGTGGTTCTGATTCAACTTGCAAGATTTGGCCCAAACAAAAAAACAAACATTGCAAGTTAAATAAAAGCTTGTTAATAAAAAACGAGAGACGTACGTATCGACTGACTCTTTCTGTCATATTTACGATCGATTATCTTCAATCGACGATCTCCTAGTTCCCAAGTTACATTAGGTTTACATCTGACTCCTAAAAAGCAGTTTGTATATAATTGTACATTTTCAGTGAAAATCGTAGTAGATCCCTCTGAGTTCGAGAATTTCTCGAATAACTCACATTTCTACTTTTCCTCTCCACCGTTTCCTGTCAACATTCTCGGCGTGCGTCTGAAGTTAGAGACTTAAAGCTACTTTTAATGTTCTTTTTCTTAGTTTTGACGTTTAATTTCTCAAACGAGTTTGCTCCAAAGAAAATGATATCGTTGTTGGGAACATGTTACTTTTTTCGTATTGATAGCATAAAAGGTTTAATTAAGGTAAATTTGTATTTAGGTCTCTAAATGTGTGGGCTCGACAGCTCAATAATAGTCTAACACCAGAAATTACAATTATTTTCCCCAAAAAAGTGCAAAGTTGGCCTGGACTCACCCGCCTTCCCGTGGTCGTCAGTTTTCTTCGGTCCCGGGACTTCCAGACCGCAAATATCACACGCGCACTCTTTGTCGGCACTAGGTCTTGCTGTTGAGAGTGTCTTTTCACAGTTTTTGATGGTAAACTCAGTAAATTATTGATTTTATGTAGGAGCGCATACGCGGCTGTCCGTACGTGTTGCCGGCGTTCTCGTTCACCCCGCGCGCGGCAGGTGGCGCGCGCAACGCAGTATGGCGGTTTTGGCGGGTGATTAAAATTAATAGGCCAAGTCCCTACAAAATGTATACAGGTGAAATTGAATTTGATTTTTTTCCGATATGTATATATATACAATTCATGCTTTAGAATAAATCTATAGCTTTAAATTTAAAAATTAAAATAAATTACCAAATCAGAATTGACCCGCCTTTGATAGCCTCGCCCCACATAACCTGTTTAGTGAAATAGACATTTCAGCTAATTGACAATTATTTTTTGGTCAATTATGTTTACGTTTTTATAAGAGTATACATACTAAGGTTAAATGTTAAGGCGTCGGGACGGTAATCTGAAGACGCAGGCTTGATCCCTGCCCGAGCAATATCATTTTTCTTTTTCCTAATTATTTACAATCTTTAAAGACATTTTCTAAAAGGAGGAGGTTGATAATATATTAAGACTATAGGACGGACCCCGGTGCGGTGTTAAAAAGATATCGAAACACTAATTTTAAATATTTTTGTGTATGTTAATGTAGGTTGATTGATATAATAGAAAATGATTTTCAAATACCTTATCAATAGATCTTAGCTACCTATAATAGCTGATTTAGAAACGTGAAGCTTCGATTGGAACATAACCAAGCACGGCTCATTGTAATATTTTATTTTTTATTTCAGGTATATATCACAAAACCATTGGATGGTGTTGGTGTTTTCAGTAGTGAGTACTACTTCAAGTATTACTTAGAAGCTGTAACTTCTTGTCGGTCGTCTCATCTATCCAAAAAACGATGATTGGTTCTTCGAAGCGAGCAAAGTAGGTTTTTTTCTGTAAAAGACTTCATAGAGGGCAGTTATGAGTTTTTAATTAGGAAAATGAATATTATTCCTTAGTTCCGTGACCAAAGAGATGAAACAAAAATATTGTATGATGAATAGTTACTGGCTGGTCGTACCTTGGCAAAAAAAAACTAATTGAAATCGCGCGAACCAGATCCCTATTTCTTTTTTTTTCATAGATGGATATGAAAAAAGAGTATTTATTTAGTGTATTACTCGGCCGCAAAATATTTTTGCTCGAGCAGCAGAATCCCTCGCTGCACTCAGGATTCTATACTATGTATATAATCTTTCGCTCCACTTTGGATTCAAATTAGAGCCCTCGCCGTAAAAATATTATTTTGCGGCCTTGTGATAGAAGCTATTATTTTAGATCAATGACAAATTATCCCTTTGAAATCGCCGCCATACGCGTTATCACAATGAATTCGTTCTCACGACACGATGTAAATTGGTTAGATGTGTGATATTTGGTTTATGATACTTAGTTTAAAAATCGTACCCTTTTCAAAGATTGAACTAACAGTACACTCCGAACGTCATTCAATTGTTTTATTTTATGTAAAGCCAGTATTCATTACGTTGTAAACATTTCGCATTGTATTGTATTTCCTTTGAGCAATAAAGGATTAATTCAGAACGGGCCCGCTGCCGAAAGGGGATTTATTATTATTTATATTGAACAAAAGTAAACAAAACTTTTAAGAGAGCTGGTAATATAAACGAATCGACCCAGTACCTTACAAAATAGCTTTTCAAACAGAAAGTTTTGTTGTTATTTATTTAAAATCAAAACTTTGAACATTAAAGTAATCAAGGTAAATTGAGCAATTCCGTAAAATCATAATGAATTTTAAGTGATCTAATGGAATTATGAATCAATTTTGGTGAAGTTGTTTATCTTGCGAGGCAGAATTCTATTTACCAAGCTTGAGTAATGAATTATTTCTAACGTCTAAAATGTCCAGATGTTTTTTTAAATTGCTTCGTACATTTTCGAGTTCGTTAATCACGGTCTGGAAATTGGCCCTTTTTGTTGTAGAAATTCAGAACTTTCTACTTTTATTAGGATAGGTCACAGAGCTTTAATGCTTTGAATTTTATTTAAAACTATTTAAGCTATGTGTATTTCGGATTATTGAACATTATGCTTAGAATTCAAATCTAAGTAGGTGTAGATACAGAATACCTAATATATATATATGAAGACAAACAAAAAACTCTATAAATATGTTATATATATATATGTATTCCGACGAAAGAAGCCTGGAAGCTATATCACAGGCCACAAGCCTAGTCTAGGTTTCAGGTGCTCCACCAGTAAAATTTTTTGTAACAAATGTTTCAATTAATAAATTATTTTGATTTTTTGATTTTTTTATACATATATTTTTTTATACATATTTTTTACACATATAGAGTTTTTTGTAGCAATATAATATATTCTGATAGTCAATTCCGAGTCTCATTATACCCAGTATAAGCTGGCTATAACCGAACCGAAACATAGTAAACCTTGTACACTACTGCTTGGCGACAAAATAACTGGCAAAGCAGTGGTACCAATCTAGACGCAGATAAACTTATTACCTTTAAACTAATATCGAACAACGGTTTAGTTTAGAATTAGAAACTAAATTCTATCAAAATTACAAGTATGCAGATTGTAAGAATTCGTACATTGTGTATATTTTTTTATTTTTATTTCCGGTCTTTATTTAATCATCCGGTTTAAAATTGAGTTTTACAATAACTTTTTCCACTAATTATATAATAAAAAAGTAGATATAATGATAATTATGTTATAAGTTATGTATGCATGTGAATGTGTAATTAATCCAGCATCTCTGTTTCCGATACTTATAATCTAGGTGTCTAAAAATCCAGAGTGAATCGGTATCTTCTAGGCAAGCATGGTCCACCGTCGACCGCGTCATCACTTTCCATCAGGTGAGACAGCGGTCAAATGTTTGCCTATCAGGTAATAAAAAAAAAATTGCTAGTGCTTCCCCGATAGTGCAAGCCTCCTAAGAACTCGGTAGCTACCAAGAGAGACGCTAAATATGTGTATACCTACTAAAACTGTTAAAATATGTGTTTTAAAACTAAAGTCACAAGACAAAGACAACTTTTAATACAACTTCATCTTAACAAACAATTAAGTACCAAAGTTTACAAGCAAATAAAAGTTAACGTCAAGGTACAAGGAAGCACACTAACAGTCGCATTCCCCACATAGTTACATCATAAACAGAGTTGTTAAACTTAACCATGACATAAAAGTTGCCATGTTCCATCCCAAATCTATAGTGTCCCACAGTGCCATGATAGGGCTTGAAAAATTGAATCGATATTTTTTTTTATTTATTTATTTAATTCTTTATTGCACTATTACAAGTAATGTACAAAAGGAGAACTTAATGCTAAAGCATTTTCTACCAGTTATCCAGTGATGGTAAAAGAATCCTACAAAGTGTGCATCAAAAATGAAAAAGAAAAGAAAAAACTAACAGTAAAACAAAATAAATATCATAATACATATTATCGTAAAATATATAACAGTAAAAAACACTACATATATAATCCAAAACTAAAATACATAGAAATGAATACTTATATAAATAAATACTTATTATTGATGGAAGGATACTCTATACTTACATAGATACAACATAACATTTTTGTCGGTTTATTTAAAAAGTCGATAAAAATTTCATCAACTATTAGAAAATAAATGCTACCATGACTACTTCGCTAGCTTAGTCAGTCATTTAACTTCTACCAAACAATCTCAAATATAAGTTCATCATACCCGATTGACCGATGAAAATGTTATTTTTAGCTAGCTAAGACTTATGTAAACAAACGAATTATATACCTACAAATAGGCAATTAAATTATATCAATTTTGTGTTTCCGAATCATGTAGCTGTTTTAAATTACAATATTCATGCAATCAAAAAGCTTATTATTATTAGCTTACAAAATCGATTCAAGAACGAAAGAAGAAGTTTTTCCTCTTTGTCACATCCCTATTCGGCGTTATTGCGTCCCACTGTGCCATGGTGTCCCGTTGTCCCGTGTCCCGCTAAGACAATAACTTATCTGTGCTGCAGTCCGGAACAAAAGTCGTTTGTTTCAGTGGTGAACAGACGGGCGGATTTGGTCCACTCCAGTGTCCGATCGCATGAGAACGTCATTTGTTCTTTTAGATTCTTTGAAGGTCTCTGATCCCGTTTGAGCCGGTGCGAATCGGATTTGAGTCAGGGAATAGGAAATGTTTCGATTTTTTGGTTCAAATTGAAATTTATTTAAAGTTTTTCGTATAAACTATGGAGTAAGCATTCAGGAACGTTTTGTTTTTTTGCTACTTAGCAATAAGACGAGCAAGTCGTTCGCCTGATGGGAAACGTTTTGCTCTTATCAAATAAAGTGCCACCCTTAACTTTACGTAAGCATAAGTTAATTGCTGGCAATTTTAAATCAAGATTAAATCTTTTACCAAGATAAATTTATGATAGCATATGTTGTATGATTAGTAAATTATAATTTAACAAATATAAGAAAGCTGTTGAAAGAAGTTTATTCAAGAATATTTAAATAAATATATGATTAATTGTTTATAATAATTATTGTTATTAATATAAAAAAAAATATGTCGTCAGTGTCTAGATAGAGGGACCTTTGCCCAGCAGTGGGACAGTACACCTTAGAAAAAATAAAACCGTGTCTAAATATATTTTTGACAAGCTTACTGTACTTATTACTAGTTTGACAAATTCTGTCTAACCCAAAACATGTTCTCAGAAAGTATTCTCTAGAAAACAAGTAAAGCTGCTTAAAACCAGAAATAACCAAAAATCAACAACAATTAAAAGTGGTCGTCAGCGATAAACTCTGTTCAACAGTTTGAAACAATTCCACTCCGGACCGAATCACCCTGCCTACGTTTTTAGGTAGACCGCTTCTAGTGACGTCATCGTAATGGTGGCTAGCATCGTCGCGTTGGGATATAATACCGCAAAAAGGATCTCAAGAACACGGCCAAAATATGTCATATTCAGAATTTATGGAGATTTATCAGCTTCTGTGGTCTAGTGGTTGGGCAGGTTGGCTCAAATTTCATACATCACTGAGGTTGCGGGTTCGATTTCCGCGTAGAGACGATAAGAGCCACGCCTACCCATAAAAATTGCTGCACCGTACGGAACTGTTAATACCATAAAAATCACTGCGTAGCACTGTATTGCGCTTATCAGCCTGAGACCTCAGATATTAAGTCGCATATGCCCAGTCATTTCGCTGGCTACAATGACCAAACAAAGTCATGAATCAAACCGAAACAACGTCATGCTTGCGCAGTACTGCTTGGCGACAAAATAACTGGTAAAGCGGTGTTATCGATACCCGTGACTCTATCCACGGTATATAAAGTTTATTGTTTTTTCCCAAAGGAACTGTTTTTCCGGGATGAAAAATATCGTAGGTATGTCCTATTATTTATTCCAGGATATCTTATATCTGAGCAGATGACTCGGTGGCCAAGTTGGTAAGGCGTCGGGGACGGTATTCCTAGGCTCAGGTTCGTATCTTGTCCAATCAATTTCATTTATCTGTTTTCTTTATTTTTAGAATCTTAGATTTCCCTAAGCATGCAACTTAAGGCATTCAAAATGTATCACATTATATATCTATTTTATTGATAACTACACCCCACGCTACGCCCCACGGATTCACCTGTGGAATCAAGGGATGAAAAGAAGTCTGTGTTAATCCTGGTTATAAGCTATCTATGTTCCAAATTTCATTTAAATCCGCAGAGCCATTAGAGCGTGAATAAGTAATAAACACAAACATACAAACTTTTTCATTTATAACATTATTAAAGAAAACTTTTTCAAAACTGGTGCATCTTTTTTTTAGGATTCCGTACCCATAGGGTAAAACAGGACCCTATTACTAAGACTTCGCTGTCCGTCCGTCTGTCTGTCTGTCCGCTTGTTACCAGGCTGTATCTCATGAACCGTGATACACAGTCGAAATTTTCACAGATGATGTATTTCTGTTGCCGCTATAACTACAAATATTAAAACAGAATAAAAAAATATTTAAGTGGAGACAACAGACATGATTTTTTGATTGTGATTTATGATTGATGGTCCAGAACCCTTCGTTTACGAGTCCGACTCGCACTTGGCCGGTTTTTATTTTAATTTATTAAACGAAAAGCGTTATATAAACATATTTTTATAGTACCACACAAACCTATGGAGGTTTGTCTTGGTACGCACATTCGCTTTCTACTGCCATTAAGTGTTCAACTATAAAATAAGATAAATGCAAATGTAAACGGCATAATTATAACGTAAACAAATGTCAAAGTAAGCATCTAAAGCCTTAATACGAGAAAGGCAACTATATACCTACAAAATACTCAATCAAAACTACGTGATACTGAATCCACTAAGCTATGAAGCCATTCACTTACTAATCCCACTGTAAATGGCTATAGATACGAAAGCGTCACACGTGTGACGTCATCGCAATGGCGGCACTAACGTCGGTATATATGTCAGGATGCCAAGTTTGCGTGTCCCGATAATTATGACGCTATTATACCCATGACGCTCAAGCTACCGGCCAATAAGCACGTACGAGATGCTAGGCACTATGAGGGAAAATCTTTTATCTTTTCCTGCATTGTTTCCTTGTGAGGCTTGGTATTTTTTGGTAATTCTGTTTGCTTTGTCTTGTGAATAGTTGATGTATGTTGTATGGAAGTAAATAATTATTTTACTGAGAGAACACTGACTCATTTATTTCTTAATGACGAAAAATAAATTTGTCAGCCTCTGTGGTGTAGTGGTTGGGCAGGTTGGCTTAAATCTCATACACCACCCAGGATGCGGGTTCGATTCCCGCGACGAGATAAGTATTTGAAAAAAAAACATTTGTTTTGCGCGAGCATTTGTTTCTTATCTTGGTGCTGTGGACCAAGGTTCTCGTAGTTCCTGGTCCCCCAGATAAAGTAAATCCTAGTTAGGGGCCAGGATTTAAGTAAGTGATAATTAAAAAAAAATAAAGGATCACAAACGAATTGGTTGACGTATTGCAAATTTTGAATGCTAGACATGTAAGAGCTATAATATATATATAAGCATAGTAGTATAGATTTTTATGGTAGGTATCACTGTTTCATCTTTAATTCTACTCATCAGGGCCCCAATTCACTATGACAACTTGGCGAAATAACGTCGATTCCTTGCTTCGAAATCACATCGATTCCTTCATTAAAAAACGACGTTTCTATCTCAAAAACATTCATAACAAACTGTAATATTTTCTTTAACATTTCCAGAACGTGAGAATATACAAGTATTATTTTATGTCCTTAGTGTCCTTAGTATTTTATACTCGGAAAAAATATTACTTCATGCGCAATTGAGCTAACTTTTCTAGAATGTTTCTCTCTTATTTTTGTTTGTGACGAAACGAGAAAATTGTGCACCTGAAATTTAGCATTATACTTGGTCTGTTACATGTAGTGCCACTTACGAATTTATTTCAAAGATCAGGGCCCGAATTCACTATGACAACTTGGCAATTCCTTGCTTCGAAATCACGTCGATTCCTTCATTATGTTAGGGTTTGTAAATTTGTGGCTGTTAATCGATATTAAATTGATATTACAATTTGTATGATTAATCGACTCGATCATTCTAGCACTCATTGTTATTTTACTCTGGCAACTATTTTAATAAAACTTAAGTCTCGGCTGTCATTTTTGTCTATGGCGGCAACCAATCACAGAGCGGAGCTTTCCCGCCAGAAAAATGGCGGGAGATGACTCTGCAGGTGATTGGTTGAGGTGATGGACCAATGGCAGTTTGAGCTGTGAGAGGACTTTTGGAAATGTAACATTGGTCGGTGGCACAGTCTCTCGGCGTTTTTGGTGCAAGAAGCATTAGTGATTATGAGATTGTGTGTTGAGTGTTAATAAAGTAAATAAGTTGTTATTTTAACGTTCTATTCTTTAACTCCACGGAACCCGGAGCAGTGTCGATTTTACATCTCAGAAGTGTGAAGACTACCTTTGTAACGTAAGTATCACGCCCTATTATAATCAATCTGGAAAAGATGTCGTTTTAATTGTGTTGCTTTTAAATTCGTTGTTTTGCATAAACCTGAGACAAGTGCATAATATCTTTTTCGACAAAACGAATCAGTATTTTCTATGCGGAAAAATAGGTTTGTTGCTTATTGGATATGGTTACTTTTTAATGTTATTTAAAATATATGCATTATGAATTAATAGTGTGAATCGCATGTTATACCTTCTGTACCTACACTTTTGGGTGCAAAGCCATACTTGATTCTACTTCTTGCTACTTCATACAGGCTTTTTTTTTGTTCATAACTATATCTACCTACCTTAGCTAAGGCTACAATGGTTTTATTCTATTAGTATCTTTTGACTTTTGAGACTTAGTTTATACTTTATTGAAATAAAACAACACATAAAAAAAAACTGTTTGTTAACGATTTTTCTTTTCTTTGCGTTGCTTTGCAACGCGACATTTTCAGACAATGGATGAGCCGAGTCGCAGGAGTCGAGAAAGAGATCGGATCAGTCGAAGACACACCCATTGGCAGGATTCGTCGTACGGTTTCTCGAAGAAGCTGTGTCCAGACTCTCAGCAGACTACCGAGCTACGTGAAAGGAGCCGCGACCACTGAACGGAGGACGACCATCGAGCACAGCAATATGAAGAAACCCAGAACCACGTGTCAGCGCGGGACAATACCAAAGGTCACGTAGCCTTTTATTTTCTAAAAAAAAAAGATGTCGTAGATATTCTTGATTATATGAGAGATGGTTTTGCATCACAACCTCCTACTCAAGGCACACATTAATCTCAAACAATTGATCATAAAAATATACTACCTAACCTTGATCCCTCTACTAAAACTCAACGTATTGATGTGTGGTTGAATAAAGTTAATGAATGTGCCTCGGTATACGGTTGGGACGATAGAACCACTTTGCTATGCATAAACTTCAAGGTCTGGCTAAAACTTGGTACAAGGGGCTAAATTCGATTTTTCACTTGGAAAGAATGGCAAGAGAAACTATTAAACGCGTTCCCCTTCGAACAGAATTATGGCCAGGTCTTGCAGGTGTTAAGAAGAAAAAGTAATTTTAATGAACCAATAGAGGTTTACTAAAACAAAAAGTTGGCACTCCTCAATCAATGTGACATTGTAGCGAAAACACGCGGTAGATTGAGTCATTCATGGTATTAGTGATCGTACCTTAAGATCCGGTGCTCTGGCGTTGCGTTGTTTAGAACCTGATCAAATCTTACGATATTTAGTCAGCAATAAAGAGTCAAACCAATCAATAGTGGTCCGTTCTAGTTTCAAGAACCGAAATGCTGATAGTCTCAATAGCAGTCATAGCTTGAAGCCTAAGTTAGGAATAAGATCTAATTTTCCAACTGGATGTTTTAACTGCAAAGAGGCAGGTCACAGTTTTTTGTATTGTCTCAAACCTATCGCAAGGTGTTCGAAGTGTGACATGGTTGGTCATACATCTGATAGTTGCCGTCGCACTGAAAAACCAGACAACTCTAAAGCTGTGACTGTACAAAAACAATGCGCATCGATTTTATGAGTCAACAGTTTAGTCCTAATCCAAATGCAAAGTTAACGTCTTTTGTAGATTTTGGCCGTGATGTCACTTTAATATAATAATCAGTGACTTACGGTTTAGGTTTGTCTCATAATAACATATCATCAGCTATGAAAGGATTCGGGAACGGGATGGTAGTCATTAGAGGAATTATCACTGGATTTGAGCATTGATGAAGTTAATGCGAAAGTTGTATGCAAGGTTGTGAACGACTGTTTATTAGACAAACCATTATTAATAGGCCAGTCTTACACAGAGCAGCCCCATATTATTACGTACAAGAATGCGACTAAGTTGCAGTTTCTCGACATAGGTAATGAATTGCAAAATCCCGATGTTGACGGAATTATTCAATCAAGGTTAGATCAGGTAGTGTCCTTGAGCTTTATGGTGCAGCCACTGTTAGATTACAGGTCGAGCCATATCTTACTGGTAGTGTTCTGGTAAAAAAAAAATAGTGTAGCAGGGTGACCTAATAGTCAATATACTGTATTTTAGGCGTTTATCCTGTAAAGTGTTGGTCTCATATATCGATGAGCCAACCATGATCGTATAGATTTTGTGAATAAAATAAAGAGCGTACAAAACTTCCCACGGCCTGAAAACTGGCACAATGTTCGCCAGTTTCTTGGATTGGCAAGCTATTTTCGAAAATTAATTAAAGACTTTGCCTCATTATCTTTCCCACTTAATATGTTACTTAAGGCGCTGGTTGGGAGTAGGGTGAAAGTCAGGAGCGAGTTCTCGAAAATCTTAAAGCCAGGTTGACACTCGGGCCTATACTTGCGATATATAATCCTGCAGCAGAAACCGAGCTACACACTGACGCAAGTAGGGTAAAGATTGGTGGCATACTTGTTCAGCGTACAGTGCCAACTGAGCCGTTTTGCCCAGTACTTTATTATAGTAAGCAAACTTCACCAGAAGAAAAGAATTTTCACTTCTATGAGTTAGAGACGCTAGCGGTTGTTTTCTTTTTGCGAAAATTTAGTCTACTTGCTGGGTAAAGAATTTAAAATTTAACAGATTGTAGTGCACTGCGCTCGACGTTCATAAAGCGAGACTTTATCCTAAGAATTGCCCGCTGGTGGCTGACCTTTTAAGAGTTTTATTGTTCTATCGATAATAGAACAGGCACAAAAATGAGAAACACCGATGCATTATCTCGAAATCCCGTGTCTGATAATATGGAAGCTCTCGTGGATTAATTTCCGACTGTCATGACCATCTATCAGTGTTGACGATTGGCTGCATACACTTCAACTTGGAGACTCAGAGTTGAATAGGATCCGAAATATCTTATGCAGCGATCTTGATGAAAAAGACTCAAATACATAAATGAGAATTACGTCATATAAGGCAATAAATTGTTTCGCTGTATAGGTGGCGACAAAGACAATCTCCAATGGGTAGTGCCTAAGGGTGTAAGGTGGCAACTGTGTCATATGAATCACATTGGTTATTTTGGCACCGAGAAAACCTTAGAAAAAATTTAAAAAAAAAATACCTATTGGTTCGCCAAGATGACCAAATTTGTAAAAAAAACACGTACCTAAACGCTTGTATTGTGTGTAATGTGCTTTCAAAAAAAATAACTCTAGCACTCGTGAGGGCCTGCGCCACCCTATTGCAAAGATAGAGGTCCCGTTTCATACCCTACACATAAACAACCTTGGGCCTTTCGTAAAGTCTAATAGAGGTCATACTCATTTACTTGTGTATGCATTCACTAAGTTCTGTTTCATTGTCAGAAACACTAACACCCAAAATGTTGTCAGAGCATTGGATGATATAATCTACACATTCATAGTACCTGGTCACCTTGTAAGTGATGGTGGTAGCTGTTCTACCTTTACGCGTTTAGCAAGTTTGCTCTTGATAGTTTTCAGCATACTTTGAACGCAGTCGCTAGCCCCAGGTCCAACGGCCAAGTAGAACGGTATAATCGTACCATTCTTGACTCTCTCAAAGCGTTGAACTTGAATCATGGCGACAAAGAATGGGACAGTCACTTGGGTAAGATTCAGTGGGGACTTAATAATACTCTCCAGAAAACAACGGGTAGGACTCCGTCGGAAGTGATGTTTGGTACCCACATGAATGTAGAGATTAACCCAATTTTCAACGAAATCACCGATGAAACTCGTGAACGTAGCAAACTCTATACATACTCGATCAAGTTACAGATAGGATAGATAGAGGACAGATTAAACAGAAGGAGAAATATGATGAAGGAAGGAAACCAGCGCGAACTTATAAGGAGAACGATTTGATTAAACTAACCGAAACATGTTTTAGCAATCATGATAAAGGCAAAAATCTCATGCCTGCATATGTATACCCTTATCGGGTTGATGAAGTTTTGGCAAACGATCGGTATAAGGTGGCTCCTGTCCCAGGGCTAGAGTCCACACGAAATAAACGCCCATCAGTTGTTGCCGCGGATCGCATGAGACCGTGGATTCACATTGCTGCTTTAGAAGTTCATGAAAATGGCTCTGATACAAACTGTTCTGATGATAGCGATTAACTGTTAAGCACTTTATCTGTTTCTATATTTACTTTGATTTTCTAAGAGGCATGTTACTACAGTTGTTTTCCTGTATTGTTTCAGATCAGTCACGAGAATCGATCGGTTCGTGATCTGATGAAGCCAGAAGTCATCCAACTGCGTCATCACAAGTAATCGATCGTCTTGTGTATGCCAGCTGGGCGTTGTCACACACGGGTAATCGATCGTCCCGTGTGTGCTCGATAGTCAAGCAAGAGTGAATCGATCACTCTTGTCTTGATAAGCTTTATGCCTAAGTCGTTTCAATGCACCGTCACGAGTAATCGATCGTCTCGTGTACGGTTAAGATCAAGCACGTGCCTGAATCGATCAGTCCGTGTTTTGATCCGTTCGACTTCGATGTTATTTGCTTATGAAATTGTAAATTATTTTCCTGGAGACCCAAAATCGATTGTATGGGCCCATGATGGTTTATCCTGTAGATTGTGATTGGTTGATATATGTTTACTTTCCCCAATTATCAGTCACGAGAATCGATCGGTTCGTGATCTGATAAAGCCAGAAGTCGTCCAACTGCGTCATCACAAGTAATCGATCGTCTTGTGTATGGCAGCTGGGCGTTGTCACGCACGGGTAATCGATCGTCCCGTGTGTGCTCGATAGTCAAGCACAAAAGTGAATCGATCACTCTTGTCTTGATAAACTTTATGCCCAAGTCGTTTCAATGCACCGTCACGAGTAATCGATCGTCTCGTGTACGGTTAAAAATCAAGCACGTGCCTGAATCGATCAGTCCGTGTTTTGATGCGTTCGACTTCGATGTTATTATTTGCTTATGAAATTGTAAATTATTTTCCTAAAGACCCAAAACCGATTGTACGGGCCCATGATAGTTTAACCTGTAGATCGTGATTGGTTGATATATGCTTACTTTCCCCAATTGTAAGTAATAATGTAAATTTTTGTTGTATATCTAGTTACATAGTATACAGTATAAAGTATATATTGTAGAGAATGTATCAGTTCATTTATACCAATGTAAATAATGAAGTTTTTGTTTTATTATTTATTTAATGAAACTGTATAAATAATCAAAGGTAATGTTATTTCATTCGTTTTATTTATGTACAGTAGGTAAATTTGATATGAACAGTTACTGTAAGTAGACTTAAATGTAAGACTATTGTTAGTTCAAATTAATTTTATAGTTTTCGTTTTTAAATTTATTGTGTACATTTTTGATAATAAGAAATTGTGTGACTGACCAGGTTTTCGGATTGTTAGGGTTCCACCTGGGGCCGTGTGCAGGGACGCACACGTTTTCAGGATGGTCGATTGTTAGGGTTTGTAAATTTGTGGCTGTTAATCGATATTAAATTGATATTACAATTTGTATGATTAATCGACTCGATCATTCTAGCACTCATTGTTATTTTACTCTGGCAACTATTTTAATAAAACTTAAGTCTCGGCTGTCATTTTTGTCTATGGCGGCAACCAATCACAGAGCGGAGCTTTCCCGCCAGAAAAATGGCGGGAGATGACTCTGCAGGTGATTGGTTGAGGTGATGGACCAATGGCAGTTTGAGCTGTGAGAGGACTTTTGGAAATGTAACATTGGTCGGTGGCACAGTCTCTCGGCGTTTTTGGTGCAAGAAGCATTAGTGATTATGAGATTGTGTGTTGAGTGTTAATAAAGTAAATAAGTTGTTATTTTAACGTTCTATTCTTTAACTCCACGGAACCCGGAGCAGTGTCGATTTTACAATTAATAAACGACATCTCTATGACACATTCATATATTCATACAAATGACGCATCATAGAGAATACAAATTTCGCAGATGTCGTTTATTAATGAAAGATTCGACGTTTCCATGAAGCAAGGAATCGCCAAGTTGTCATAGTGAATTAGGGCCCAGGTGTGATATTGCTAGCTATTACGTTGCATTGACAACTGTGTCAACTAATGAAATACCGTACGATAAATAATTTTAAAAATTGTGTTTAGTAATGAAAACTATTTCATTCTAGATTTTCAAAGATTAAATAAACGTAGGTATCTGAGTACATATCGTCCCCTTACTGCAAAAACCAACTAGGGATTTTGCAAAACAAAGTTCTGGGTGGTGCTGTTGTTGTTATGGGCTGGCGTATTGCTTACCATCAGGCACACGACCAGCTCGTCTTGTCATTCAGTTATATAAAAAAAAACATTAGTACTACATAAATTAATATCGCTTTTTCTCACGGGTTATACACCCGGTCCTTTGGAAGGCTTGCGCGGAGACATGAATCCAACACGTAGAGAGTGGTCTTTTAGAGCATTTAGTTTAGATATCGCACCTTCGGTGCAACAAAGTCACAAATAGCCAAAACTGCAAAATTGAGTTAAGTATGCCAAATTGTCTTAGAGCCATGCCTATATCGGGGCAACAAAAACACCCGCGAAAGTATCGCAAAAATCTAGTAAATAGCGCGAGTGCCTTTGTGGTTATTGGTGCATTTTTCCATTCGTTTTGGGCCAACAAAGTTTGATTAGACAGTTGTGCCCCCGCGCCTGCGAGATTATGACGTGCGTTGGAGCTAAAGCGACACAAAGGATGTAGACGAGTGCAAAAAGCCTGACTGAAATACCTAAATATTAAGGCATAGGTAACTCATTTAACTAAATAATTCCTGGTGCAACAAAGTCACAATTCAGGACACTTTTTTTGTTTTGCGTTTTATTAGAATAATTTTAGTAATTTGAATTAAACTTTTGACATGAAACTATAGAAAACACAATAAAGCATCAACTTTATAAAGATTTTAAACCTACTACAATTAGACATCCAGTAATAAGGCCATAAATGCGAAAAAAATCTTCAAAGTCCTCTCCTGTAAAATTCAAAACTGAGCTGTTGTGACTTTGTAGCACCGAAGGTGCGTATGTAATGGCAAACACTTATTCTACAGGCTGTCTCTAAGTGCATCATTAGAAGATATAATCAAAGACAGCCGATACGTGCGAGGACTATTATTGGAGATATGGAAATTACTTATGATTAGGCTATTGAGGTCAATTTTTTTATGGATGAGAACAGGTCTATGACATGATTTTGATACATTATATTTATTATATTTGATATATATTATTAATATATATATATATTTATAATTATATATATATTTATATTTATAATATATATATATATATATATATATACATATATATATATATATATATATATATATATACATATATATATATATATATATATATATATATATATATATATATATATTACACATATATACATATACATTAAAAATTTAAATTTGGTGTTGGAGGAAAATGCTACGCATACCGTGGACGGCGCACAGAACAAACAAATCGGTGCTAAAGGAACTCAAAATCGAGAATAAACCGAGACTGTCCATCGTCTGCCTTCGGAGGATTTTTGAGTTTTTTGGCCACATAGCGCGTAAGACCGGAGATAATCTCCAAAAAGTGATCGTCACCGGGAAAGTTGAGGGCAAAAGACCAAGAGGGAGAAGCCCCATGCGCTGGTCCGACCAAATCCACACCACACTCAACATCAAAGTGTCAGAAGCCGTGCACATCGCTGAAAGCCGGAACAGATGGCGCAGTATCTTAAGAGAGAAAGTGATACCATGACGTGGTCACGACCCCCAGCATTGGGGAAACGACGCAAGGAGGAGGAATACATTAATATTTCTAATATTAATAGCTCCCATGCAAATGCCGGGCGGTTAGTTACTTTATAATTTCTAACCTTTGAAATATTCACAAAAGATTTATAATGTTGAAATCACGAACTTTGTACGAAGCATTTTTGCCTATATTTTGTCTATTCAACAAAAACCCAAGACTAAACTTCAGCCAACCCCCGCTGTCTGTCGCTTCCGTTGCAGTAAAAGTTTTCTGTTGACACGACTTCGGTTAATAGTTCAATGTTTTATGGTATCACAAAAATTATAGTCCAGTATGGACATTAATTACTGCAACTCTCGATCTAACGGTCTGCAGTTTTAATTCCGTTGGCAATAATCACTTTGTTATGGTATGAGCAGATATAATACACGCTCAAAAACGGTCAAGGAAAACATCATGAGGAAACCAGTTTGTACAAAAATCTCAAAATGTAAGGACACGTAACGTCTTCCAACCCGCTCTCTGAGGAAAACCCGTGCCCTAATAATAAGATGGGTAATGAGCTGTTGACGACGAACGTTATTTAATTATTTAAAAGATCAAAAGATGTAGTGCTCGTAGCGTAGCCGTTCGTAATAGATCTTCTAGGTTAAGCAACGATCGCAGCGGTCATAACTTGGATGGGTGACCGTTTGTGTGGTATTAACATCTGAGCGCTACCTGCTATCTGTTCTGCAGCGGAATCGTGTAACTTGAACACTGATCCCGATCGCTTTCAAACATGTCTTGTGATCGGTATTTGTCTGTGGAATTGTCGAACTATTCTACTAAAAGTCTGCGTCCCAATCTTTATTATTTATTTATTTAATTCTTTATTGCACTATTACAAGTAATGTACAAAAGGAGAACTTAATGCTAAAGCATTTTCTACCAGTTATCCAGTGATGGTAAAAGAACCCTACAAAGCGTTCATCAAAAATAAAAAAGAAAAAAAAAACTAACAGTAAAACAAAATAAATATCATAATACATATTGTCGTAAAACAAAAGCATAAATTATTAAATTATATAACAGTAAAAAACACTACATATATAATCCAAAACTAAAATACATAAAAATAAATACTTATATAAGTAAATACTTACTTACTTACTACTTACTTACTTACTTACTTACGTACTTTATCCCAACCACGATCACTAAAAATGGTCGATATTGCAGTTTGAAAGATGCTAACGCCTTCCAAATTTAAAATTAAAAGCGACTGGGATCTGTTATCGAGTTACATGATTCCCGTGCTAGTTGTTGTTTTAAGACAACGGTCACTAGGCCATGTCGAAGGCCTTTAGGTGGTCTAAAAACTCTGACATCAGGATTGGCCACACACCCACATGAAAGAAGAAGAATTTAAAAGATTGATTAGCCCCCGGGCACTAAGCAACGGTATGCGATAAATTTCACCGTATTGTGTATAATTGTGTTCGTTTTTACAATAAAATTCCAAAATGTATAACGGAGCTCACAGAAAGTAGAATCAAATTGCATGT
Source organism: Petrophora chlorosata (assembly GCA_951640565.1). NCBI lineage: Eukaryota > Metazoa > Arthropoda > Insecta > Lepidoptera > Geometridae > Petrophora > Petrophora chlorosata. Next base: position 15,168,478 of record OX621202.1, on the reverse strand, counting down.
GAAAAATATTTTAATGAAAAAAGCATAGAAGCACAAAATAGTAAGGGACAGAAGCATCACTCCGCAAAGAAATTTAAACAAATAGCGACTCTTGCTATGACGCAATAAAATTCAATTCAGCTCTCGTAGCGCTGCATACCTACCAGTCATATTAACCTACAGAGTGCCTCTCTTTATATCGCATAGCTCTTATCTTTTCTGGACAGACTTCAGAACAGTTAACGACGCGCGACCCGCTGTCGGTGTCCGGCTATGTACTTGTAGCTTCGTACCTACAGTGCGGAGTGTGCAAGGCCTGATAGAAGACAAAAATGCATGGAACATTCCACTTCTGCCAAGTTGCCAACAGGCACATAAGAAAAATAATATTGTCAAAACAAACATAAAATATTGTAACAAAAGTTCAAAAATATGTAAATATGTTTCTTGCCGTATCTTCTGAAAAGTGTTAGTGTTATAGTTTTTATGTTAGTAAAAAAAACTTTTTCCGATACGGTGGTAGAGTCATTATAATAATTGACGTTCATAAGTGCGTCTGTGATGCCAATCATGAATAAAGAACTTTTGAAATTTGAACCGCACACTTAAGTCCTTGCGAACTTGGATAACCTGATAAAACAAAAAGTCTTGCTACATACACAACGCACAGGATGGTATTTTTATAGTGCTCAACAGTATTTTTATACGAATGTGCTGTGACAAAGGCGAAGCTCAAAGGAAACAAAAGGTTAACAGTATTTTTGTGTTTTTAACTGGAAGAACATGTTTTAGTATGCACATATCATACATATCCCGTTTCTAAAATAAAATTTTTTCGAAAAATATTGTTTTAGGACTAGCTATAATTTATTAACAAATTCATAATTGGAACCGCAAGCAGAAATAAAATGAGCCCAAACATTAGTAGTTTTCGATTATCCTTCAAGGACTTCTATTGGTCACTTTCCGCCGCCATCATCTTATTAGCTGGCTGTTTCAATAACTTTGCATTGTCATCGGATTTTGACGAGGATGCAAAATTTCAACTCTGTCGGATAAGAGAAAGAGGTTGAGATTGAAATTGCAAGACTTGACCCAAACGTTGGAAGTAAAATAAAAGCTTGTAAAAATACAAAATCTTTCAGTCAGTGATAATGATTCTTTAAAAACATATCATTCAAAGTTATTCCCATTTTATAAAGATCAGTAGTGTTATACTGCCAATGTAGTGTAATACTGCGGTTCCTGTGTAACCCGGATTCGGTCGTTTATTACCTGTCGAATGACAGTGAAATAGGAGGGGCGTTCCATTGCATAGCCTTGCGGGGTTGCACCTGTTTTACCATTTATAAAGATCGTTGAACATACCTACCTATAACTATACCTACTCATTGCATTTTTATAAAATAAATTCCTGCTTTTTGAGATAACAGTGGTCTTTTTAACATGGTTTGCAAATAAAAGTTAAGCTTTTTGGATGGTCAACTTATTTTTAAATTTAAAAAATTTAAATTAGGTAGATTTTTTTTTAAATCCTCTCTTAGCCAGCATCTAGAAGCCGAAACAAACAAAATCTACTTTAAATATAGCTTGCAGGTCATATAGATAATCTTAGTCGGGAGTCGATGAGAAAAAATATTTTTTTTTTGTTTTTTTTTTGTCCATTTTGATGTTTATACGAGTGTTCATAATTTATTATTCAACAACTTCTAAATTTTAAGGGTTACGTAACCAAAGGGTAAAACGGGACCCTATTATTAAGACTTCGCTGTCCGTCTGTCTGTCCGTCTGTCACCAGGTGGTATCTCATGAACCGTGGTAATAAGACAGTTGAAATTTTCACCGATGATGTATTTCTGTTGCCGCTGTAACAACAAGTACTAAAAAACAGAATAAAGTAAATATTTAAGGGGGCAACCATACAACAAACGTAATTTTTTTGCCATTTTTATTGATTTTTAAATGGTACAGAACCCTTCGTACGCGAGTCCGACTCGACCTTGGCTGGTTTTTATACATTGTTTTTGTTATTTCCACTCGTTTAATTACTCTTGACATCACATAACTAAATAATTTGCATATTTTATTTTAAATAATGTAAAACTGTAACTGAGCTAATTCTATTCATTGAAGATATTTTTAACCGACTTCAAAAAGGAGGAGGTTCTCTGTTCGATTGCATTTCATTTTTATTATTATTTTTTTACTTTTTTATATTTATTTTTATGTTTCTTACCTCAGAACTCCGTCATTTATGAACCGATTTGGATAATTCTTTTTGCGTTGGGTTCAGTATAGCTACGAAGTGGTCCCATATAAATTTCATCGATATTTGACTTTGGACTTGGAAAATATATTGAAGTAGGCTTTTGTTTTTTTCTAAAAATTAATTAATAAAAAACCAACTGAGTTTGATTATTTAGAGGGTACTGAACACGAATCTATTTTCGGTTATTAGATTTTTTATTATAAGAGTTAACTTAAATTTTATGTAGGGTATGCTACGTCTAAATTGGTTGAGTGACCGCAAAGGTAGGTACAGCTTGACCTTTTGTAGTACGCGCTCTCATATACTGGGGAGGTCTTATTAAAATGGTCCGGGAAAAAAGATGGCTACGGGCATTAGGCATTTTGGGCATGTTGTCTACATAGATGAAGTGACGGGAAAAGCTAGTCTTGAATAATTTCCGTATATAATTTATTTAGAACTTCATAAAAGTCATTTATAAAGTCACTTTTTAATAGAGATATAATAAGTTATTTTGAAACCTGGAAATTAGCAAGAGTTTATCAAAATATTTACGAGGTTAAGAAAAATATAGAAATTACAGAAAACTGTTTTTTGTAAAGAAGAAAATTAAGTAAGTCGTGAGTCCAATTTTAATCTTTATCTATGGTATGATATCTATGGAACAAATCGTCCAAAACAACTCCCCGACCTTGGCAACCACCGTCAGATTGTCCAAGAAGTTAAATGGCTGTTTTATCTAAATTGGTCCACTAGTTTTCGAGATAGCGCGGTCGACCGTCGCCTGAAGTTGAGGCGAATTTCATGGGACAAGAATTAAGGTTAGGTTATAGAGTTTATCCAAAATGTTTGAGGCCAGAAACAGCTATGTACAAGTTAGTTAATTTCAATATTTCGGTCAAGCAAGTCTGTCTGATAGAGTGTGGCTCAGTGGGAGAACGTGCGACTTTCGATTCGACGCACCCAAGTTCGAATCCCGCTGGCCCCGCACCACTGACTTTCTTAAGTTATGTGCGGATTTAACAATCACTCTAAAAACGGTGAAGGATAACATCGTGAGGAAACCGGCATGTCCAAGAATTTATCACAAAATTCAAGAAAGAAAGAAAAAATAAAAGAAAGAAAATACATTTATTCAAGGACATGTGACAGCTACCACCCGCACTGGGCCAGCGTGGTGGATTATGGCCCATACTCTCTCTTTGAGAGAAGGCCCGTGTCCCAGCAGTGGGAAAGTGATGGGCTGATGATGATGATGAACTCTGATAGCATTGATGAGTTGAAATGAAAACATGAATTGCATGACGATATGAGATCGTGAAGCATGCAAATTAGTAGCCTTATTTTAGCTTTCTTTTCTTATATGGTTTTCTGGAAAAGATTGCTTTTGAGCGATATGACTGTCCACCATATAAACATAGATCTCTTCTTTTTAGGGTACCGTACCCAAAGGATAAAACAGGACCCTATTACTAAGACCCCGCTGTCCGTCCATATTTCTGTCTGTCTGTGACCAGGCTGTATCTCATGAACCGTGATAGTTAGATAGTTGAAATTTTCACAGATGATGTATTTCTGTTGCCACTAAACAAATAATACTAAAAAATAGAATAAAATAAATATTTAAGAGGGCTCCGATACAACAGAAATGATTTTTTCGCCGTTTTTATAGATAATGGTACGGAACCCTTTGTGCGCGAGGCCAACTCGCACTTGGCCGATTTTTGATTTAATTTACTGCTGTTGTATTAAAATGCAGAACTGAATCTATGTACCTGTAAGAAACGTATGGTAAACTGTATGTCATTAATGACATTAATTGTTTATTTCATTATTGAATATAATGTCTGAGTTTTCTAGTTTCTGCTTTTTATAAAAATAAATATACAGCCTTTTATTACTTTATACACAATAATGACAAAGTTAAAATGTTTCTTACGTCACGTGTTAATAATGTTTTATTTTATTTGGGGCATCCAACTGTTACATTAAAAAAACATAATTATGACTAAAAAAGCAAGCATAGTGGTATAAGAGTAACCCACATCGTTCATCACTAGTTGTTTGTACAAAGTATAAAATGAAACTGTATCAAAAGTTTAAATATTAACTACAAAATATCAGTCAGGAGTGAAAAGACAAACCCTGTCACTCAACTAAATTTAATTTACCTATCTATACAAGAGCCAGAACAAAGCTCGGAAGAAGCTAACTGCCAAGACACATGTGTGTCAACACCTAGTTTGGTTGCTAGAGTCGCAACAAATTGTAATTTGTACCATTATGAAATAAATATTTTTTAATATTTTTTTTTTTTTCATGTATTTTATTACAAGTTGCGTGACGTTGCGTGACAAAAGGTCATGAAGTCAATTTTAGTTCAACATAATCCTACCGTTCCACCACGACTTGTTAAAATAAACCTAAGGAAAATGAAATGTTAATTCCAAGAAAAGCTTTTGACACCAACAAAATTCTGAAACTCAGATATCTTTCCAAATAATTTTCTCGTTTATTTCAATCTCTACCGGCAAGGTGAGCCGAGACCGACATACAATATAATTTTGACGAAAAAACAGCCTGCTACGGGTAGTGCTATTTTGTAGGTGTAATTTCTCGCCAACTAAAAATTGATTTTGACAGCGATTCATTTAATTATCGCGTGTTGAACGCTGTTTATCGACTTCAAAAAAAGGAGGAGGTTCTCAATTCAATTGTATTTTTTTAATGTTTGTTATTCAAAACTTGGTCATTTATAAACCGTTTCTGATTGCGTTGCGTTAAGTATCGTTACAAAGTGCTCTTATATAAACTTTATCTACATTTGACCATGGACTTCGAAGATACATCGGAATTGAAGTCGGTTTTTGTTATTAAATGTATACTTGTTGTGTCAAAACCTTATGACTATTGCTCGAGACATTGTCAAAAGCGTTCGAAAAATACAAAATACGTAGTGTCAGGCTATGTCATTTGTATCCGTATAAAAGAAAACCGGCCGAGTGTTAAATGAAGACATCTGTCAGCAGCGAAAGGTTACAGGGTTCCGGACTACCGGGCCTCCGGAAATTTAATGCTCTCTAGCGAAATAAATTATAAAAATATTGAGGAAAAAACATGTTTTTTGTTAACTTTTTACCGTTGCGGTGTATTTTTGGGTGGATACTGGGTCAGAGATTTCGGAGTTTCATAGTAATGTTTGGCTTTGTTACCATATTTTTCCTCTTGGTTTTTGATAGCCAAATTACTGGGCGTTTTAAGCTGCAAAGCTTATGTTTGAGGAAGTGGAATGCAGAGAATTATATTTAAAAGAAAACTGACTCAATTGCTTGCAAAAAACTGCTTTTATGACTTAAATGAATATATGACGTTTTAAACTTCTAATTATAAATTAAATTTCAATGCTACATTTTCAACAATTAAGTTAGTTTCTAAAAATGTACACCTTATTTGACATTTATTAGACTAGAAATATGAATTTGTCATTAATTTTTTTGGTATTATGAACAAGTATGACATTTCAAGCTCTCTATGATCTTTGTATGTAATCGTTGGGTGTAAACATTTTTGTTTAAATTAATTGAAATAGTGTTAATTACATCTAACCAGATTCATGAATTTTGATCGGATTTCACGTTAAAGTCTGGAGGAAGGTTGAAATATATTCATATTGGTAGCCGTGCAAAACTGGGGCGCGTCGCTAAAACTTATGAAACCAACAGACTTGTCAATCTATAAAATGACATCCTTATCTCGAAGTAACTTGAGCTCCCGACTAGCAACCAATAGAGATCTTTTGCATAACACTTGCATCCGATGAAAATGCAATGTGCTGGCACGTACGATCGGAACGATCTGGTCATTCAGGTGGAGTAGAGAGTAAACACATTTGGATTCCGATTGGATTTCTTCATCTTGATATGTAGGAACTTGTCTGCAATGTGCATTGATTCTTGATTTAAATTCGTAGTGCATCTTTTTAGATACGCCCAACAATCAATAGATCCTATTTTGATTTACATAGATCCTGGCCTCTAACTCGGATTCTCTGTGCTTAAGAAACCAGGAACTATGAGGACCATGGTCCCACGACACCCATACACGAAACTAATGCTTGCATTTTTTTTTGCACAAACATTGGTCCCGTTGCGGGAATGGAACCCGTAACCTCAGCGGCAGATTTGAGCCAACTTGGCCAACCACTACGCCATAGAGGTTTCTCAAATGCCATGGGATGCAATACGAGTGGATGATGATGAGAAAAAATATATGGTGCTAAAATAGTATGTTTGTTTCAATTTTCCAATTGCACGTTTTATTTTTTGCTAAAATAAAGCATTTTGTCAATTAAAATGAAAAAAATATCCGCAACTCGTTCATCCTTCACCATGATTTTAATTGCAATGCATTTTATTTATTTCATAAAATGTGAATTCGAATCTACGTCAAATAATAAATCTATGTACAGTTCCAATAAATTGCAACTATGTGTGTCAGCAAATAAAAAAAAAACCTTCAAATGGTTTTAAATTTAACAATAAATAAATTTTGTGTGCTTTTAACTGACGTGAATCATGATAAAACACTAGTCAAACCTAAGCGACAAGAATGACTACGGTCCGGTAGTCACAGAGCACGACAAATAACATGTTTGTTTGTATACCTTATCAGTCATTGTAATTATTTAATACGTAGGGCAACGAAGTTTAACATGTTTAAAATGTTATTATGAGTAAGTAAGCAGAAGAGAAATGTGACACTCAAGACAAACCTGTTTAAGGTTTAAAAGGTGTCAGTTATACAAAAAAATTGAATAAATATACAAAAAAATATAAAATAAAACAGAACGTAGCAGTGTAAAAGTAGTCGCTTTTGTTCTGCAGTCGCGCTTTTTGCCCAGATGTGCGAGAGGCTTAATTTATAGAGCCATTTGTTCTCGAACGCAGTAAGTCAGCTCTGTATGATAACGCAGATACGAAAGATTGATTGGCAAATAAACGTTCAATTGTTTCCGCTTCGATTGAATTGTTTGTCATTCCGGAAGAAAAATAAACGTGGAAAGACGACCGACAGTAACAATTTTGGAAATGTTCGTGTTGATAACTGACTGGAAGATATTATGTCTATCTATACTATTTTGTTATATATTATTTTTTGGAGCGAGTGTGACTCAGCGGAAACTCGTGCGACTTACGATCCGACGCACCGGAGTTTGAATCCCGCTGGCCCCGCACCAATGCCTTTCTTAAGCTATGTGCGGATTTAAAGCTCGCTTTCAAATCGGTGAAGGAAAACATCGTGAGGAAACCGGCATGTCCAAGTATTAATCACAAAAATTCAAGGACTTGTGACATCCACCGTGGTGGATTATGGCCCGTGCTCTGAGGAAGACGAGAGATAGCCTGTGTCCCAGCAGTGGGAACGTGATGGACTGATGATGATACTATTTTGAAGCGTATTTTAGTATAAAGTTGCTAGTTTGGTTTTTGATAAACACAAATCCGTAGGGATGGCATTTTTTCATTACATTTAAAAGAAGATATAATAAATGTCTGAATATATATTTATTCTTTATTTGTAAAGTGATAATTGTTGAGAAGTTCCACACTTTTGCCAGATATTGAACCGCCAAGCAGTAGTACGCACACATTACTGTGTTTCGGTATGAATTTTTTCAAGAGAAATTACTAAGCTTGTGAGACTTATGAACCATTGTCTCAGGGTGCGCAGTGCAGTGCCGCACAAAATATACACAACAAAGTTCCGGGTGGACGCTTACCATCAGGTGAACGACTAGCTCATCTTGTCACTTAGATAAACAAAAAAACATTCATCTTCGCACCCGTGTAAGACAGTTCGAGAGGCACTCTCACTAATCACTTATCAATGTGTTAACGATCTCTCTGTTATTTTGCGACAGAACGCATCGTAATAATACGTAACGTAGTTGTTTGTCGACGCAGCCTTCTGTAACAACTATAGTACACATAAAAATATACTAGCTATGTCCCGCGGTTCTACCAGTAGTTTCCCGGGATAAAAGTAGGATATATGCTATTCCAAGTCCTAATGTAACTACATATCAAATTTTATCAAATTTGGTTCGGTAGTTTTTGCGTGAAAGAGTAACAAAGATCTATACATCCATACATAAAAGTTTGTATGTATAGTGTACTTAATGTATGTTTGTATGTATTGAATGTAGGGAATGTGTTTGTATGTCTGGATGTTTGTTTTTATGTATGTATGTTTGTATGTATGTTTGTATGTATTTTGTATGTATGTTTGAATGTACTAATATTAGTAAGGATTATGATTGTTATTATGAGTTTACGTTTGCCTACAAACTGCTCTGCAGTATAAATAAATTGTTTTACGTATTGAAAACTTAATTACAAACAACTATTACTAGCTGCGCCCGTAGTTTCACCCGCGGTTTTCCGGAATAAAAAGTAACCTGTGTCCTTTTTCAGGACCTAGAAAAACTACATACCAAATTTCATTAAAATCTGTTTAGTCGTTTTTGCGTGATTGAGTAACAAACATCCATCCATAATAAAAACAGATTATACAAGAGAGTTTTTTTTCTGTGTCGAAGTTCAAAGTTCTTTATTCAAATTTAACACCACAGACGAAATTATGAACGTCAATTATTACAATGACTCTACCACCGTATCGGAAAAAGAACTACCACTCAGAAGATTCGGCAAGAAACTGATTAGCATTTCTTATTTTTGAACTTTTGTTACAAATTTGTTTTTTAGTTATATTTCTTATGTGCCAGTTTACTACTTGGCAGAAGCGAAATGTTCCATGCATCGTCTTCTACGTAATTACTAACGGTATACTCGTAGTATGCTTTTTCATTAGAATAGCTTTCATAATTAGAATCAACAAAAACTGTCTAGACAAATACAAAAATAGAAATGAGTACCAGATTTCTAGTATTTTATTCACCTTAAGATCCCACTAAACACATCACTTATCCAAAAGTCGAGCATAAAAAAATGTTACGTAAAAATGAAATGTAACCTGTACGCCCAAAGTGACATTTGAAGTAAAATATGGCGTGACGTAATCCGGGACGCGACCTTTACGGGTTGAGGTGCCAGGAATCTGGGACAGGGTTAAAAAGGATTTGCGTTAAAATATAGTAAGCAAGAGGGTCTTGAGGGTTATGATATGAGATGAGCTTCTGTAAGTATCTGTCAAGGCCTTTTAAGCTGTTTCAGTTTTTATCGGTGACTCGATGATGGTCAGATGTATTTGTAGGGTCCTTTGTTGTGAACTTTTAAAACGGATTAAGTTTGGTGCAGCGCAAAAATTGTTTTATCTTTTGATTAAATAAACCGTAGTTCGATCACCGCTTAGCTTCACACCAGTGCTAAGTTCGCACATTTTTTTTAGTTATGTGCAGATTTAGCACTCTAATGTTGACGAAAAATATTGTGAGGCACTCCCATGCAGCGAGCACAATACAATATAGTACACGTGATATCCGCCACACCCCAGAGCATAGCTGATGTACGTTTAGAGAAAATAAGAAGTGACGAAAACGGCATGGATTGATGGTCTGTGGACAGACAGAGCAGACGGGGGTTTAAGCTAGTAGGTGGTCTAGGCCAAGTCTGGCACTACCCGGACCCTCAATTCCTGGGTGTCCATGACATTTCTCCCGTCTGGGCAAAAAAATACACTCTCTCCCTGTCAAAGTACCAACACTGGGTACGTGAAAAACATGATAATGTTGATGAGTAGAACTTCCGACTTCAATATCTGAAAGTCAAATCTGATCTTTCCGAAATGCTGGGCCTTTTTTGGCTTAACGTATCAGTATTTCCATACAACAAGGTAATGCTGCCAGCACATTTAGTTTGCTGACTTGGTAAAGTGCTATAGCATTTTGGTTTATGTATTGGAATTTAAAGTGCAATGGATTGGTTTTAGTGAATATGGTCTGGGACAATATTTTAACAGCGTAGCACATATTGCTCGTAGGTAGCGTTTTCTACGACGTAGCAACAATCTACGTTAGGCATCGTAGCTCTACGTGCTACGTACATAGCTATGATTATTCACTATGCTTCTACGCCGTAGCTGCCAAGAATAGGCCAACACCAGATTTAAAACAACTGAAACGTTGTTATTCCAACGCCGGAAAAAATATTAACAATTCCTGAGGCATGTCCACACGGCATGAGAACGAGGAAAGTCGAATAAAAAATGTTTCGGCGAAACAATTCCTGGTCGGAATTGGAAGCTTTTGCTTTTGTCCACGTGTGCCGGCCGTAACAAGCGGGATTTAAATATCTTCGCTTAACACCCTGAAGAAGGATCGCGAGATTAAATGTGGTAGTATTGTTGCTGTGGGAAAATAAATGTCTATCTAATTTTCTCGTAAAAAATATTTTATTCATATATATTTCCGTCATCATTTCTTCATGTCTTCTTTTCTTCAATTCTCTTCGTTACTCTATAAAGTATAAAACAAAGTCACTCACCCGTTTGTCTCCGTATTCTTAGTGTTCACTTCAATGGATTCTGAAATGGTTTTCAATATGATTAATGCTTTAGCATCAAGTTTTCTTTTTGTACATTACTTGTATTAGAGCAATAAATAATTAAATAAATAAATAATTTTGTTTAAAACGGAAAATTGTAGTATCAAACTTTTATATTTAATGTAAACCGTACCTTTTCAAAGCTAAGTTGGATTTGTCAGTCTGAATTTATTGATTGCAAAAAATGCCCTTCAGTTTCTTGCCTCATATTCTGGGTAGTAGTTCTTTTTCCGAACAGTTACAGAGTTATAAAAAAAAGAAAAGACATTTATTCATAACACATACAAAATTACATTAAACTATAACACTAGGCATATTATACATTACAAATAACAGAGAAAAATAAAATATATAATACCTAAAACTACATAACACACAATAATATAATTATAGAACAATGAAATGTTGCGCAATGTCAGGAAAAGGTTCCAACTCGGGAAAAAACAAAGGTAATAAATACCTTAGCACTGATTTTCAGTCGCAACCTATCATCAACAGTCAGGTAAGAGACAGATAGAAGATGAATATACAAACAAAATAAATATATAACAAAAAAATAAACAAAATATACACAAAAGGGCCTTATTTATATTTGTAGTAGATACATTTTAGCAGTCCTTAACATGTTTTGTTGGCGTTCGAGTCAGTAATGTCAAATTGAAATAAAAAGTATATGTTTGAGATTGATCTACACTGTATGCACTTCCATATCCACTCTGTACGCTGTCCTTCAACAATCTTATTCGAATCAATCGAACCAATCTGCCTTATGATAGCGGCTGAACAGTATCTCTTTTGAAACGATGGCATTGATCGTGTTTCCGTGCGGTAATTGAGTCTGCTACCATGAACCTCGGTAAAAGCTATATAATTGATTTATTTTTATACCTGTCAGTTTATCATTGACGTCGTACCGGCTTATTAAGTTGTTAAATCGATTTTACGTTCAAGCTACTTCGATTAACCGAACGTCACATCACAAGTAATAAGAAAGTCAGTATCAGAACTGGAGATTTAAAAGATCGATCGTATTTTATCAAAGATTTCATTTTATTTTATTTTTTCACATTGTATTTTAATACATTTTTCATTAAAGAAAAAACATTTATTTTCATTTTTTTTAGGGTTCCGTATAAAAAAAGGGTTAAACTGCATCATAAACCATTAAATTCGTTCGTTGGAGAGGGTGACATTAGTCCATACGTCACTATGATAATGAAATTTTACAGATAGAAGTTTTAATGAAGAGCTCCACCATTAGACAACAAGACGATCGGCACAACGCCACTCCTACATGGTAGAGCGAGTAGAGTGCCGCCTATTCATATGAAGCTTTTGGCTCGCCCTGCCGTCGTCTGTTTTCTGTTAAATACAACCTGGGTGTATTCAAATCAAGAGTCAATACTTACTAGGTAAGCGTGCTTCATCTTTGACAGCATCGTCATTTCCCATTGGTAAGATCGTGATCAAACGTTGGCCTTGTCAGAAGTAAAAAAAAACATCACCAAGGTATATGACAAGTGCTATATTACGCATATTATATTGCAAAGACGCCCTTCCTCTAAAAATAATATTTTCAGTATAATTCTTACCATGGAAGCTTTAATACTGTTTTTCATATGGTCAGGTTGCGATGGAATGAGAGACTTGCTGCAGTAATTTGATGCAGCGCAAATTGACTGGTCCATTATAACGCTTTTCGGCGTGAAGCAGGAAAATGGCTTGGTTAGTTTAAAACACCTAAAAAAGAAACGTTTCTCTATAGAACATGTTTAATTAAATTTAAGTCTGTATAAAATATGAACTATAATATAAAAAGTAGTATAAATCATTAAAAAAGTATGAAACAATATTTACAAATATTTACAGGAATAATAACTATACTAACCTATAACCAAATTTAAAAGTGTATTAGGTAAAATAATGCAGTAAAATTTAATAAATTTAGGCACATTTTTAATAGCTTTCATATCAGGAGTTAGTGATAGCTAAAACAAAGTAGGTTTTTTTAGTGCAAACCTTTTTTAAAAATCATTTGTTTACACGTACTATGGTCCTTTATGGCCTTTCTGGGTAATTTGTTGTGTAAAAAGATCTGAAAGTTCAAAATTGTAAATAAAAAAATGTAATAAACCTTAAAGCTACACCAAACCCAACGCAAGAAGAATTTTCCAAATCAATTTATAAATGACGTAGTAATCGAGTAACATACAGTTGAATTGAAAACCTCCTTCTTTTTGGAAGTCGGTTAATAAGAATTTAATTAACAGATTTTTTACAAACTGTTGTAAAATATACAAAATTGGTAACATAAATATTTATCATTGAAATTTTATTACACCCACAGCTGCATTTTTAATATAATTCAATGCGCTTCATAAACTTGCTCTCGGGCCATATTTTTCACATTTTTGTAGCGCCTACTATAAATCGCGTTGCATTCTCGTACAATGCCACGGAACTACGGGACGTACGGCAATTGACAGCATGCGGCGTGGTGTGAAAACGGTGTACGTGCAACGAATTATGCTATGAGTACGTTACCAGCCTATGCTACCAACGCAACTTGCAAGCGGGAGCGTAACCGTGTATCGTATACCGTATAGTGAGGTCCGGCAACCGTATTTTGTACTTACTAATTCCTTGCCAATTGCAACTAAAAATTATCTATATTTATATATATATAATTAACTATTTTTAATGTTTATGTAAGTGTGAATGAAACGAGACGTTCATTTTAATTATCTTTTATTTTCGTTCCTACTCCTAGGCCTAAACTATATATCATTCTATTCCTTTCACACGCTATAAACATTACTTAACTCTTTCATACTTGTACTATTTCACATCTATTTATCTCTTTCACACTTTTCGTGATAAGCTTTTCATTTAAAATCAGTGAACGGAAAGAAACATTCCGTTCACTGTTTGCAATCCTTTCACTCTTTCTAACCTATGCGTAACTCTTTCATTCCTTCTCTTTCACACATCTTATTGAAGCATTAATCGTAACGTTAGAGATATTGTTTACATTTAGGCTAAATAAATTTAGTAATATGTGTATTTGTATGCAATGGAATCAGGCGTGACGTTGTCGAAATTCATTTCAAAACTGAAACGCAATGAAAATATATAGTGTAATCTACATCACACGTGTCGTACAAAGAGTGTTGTTGTTAGGAACTAACAACAACACTCTTTGTACGACACGTGTTTCGCCGTCTGCACGAGGCATCATCAGGTGTCGACTCGCCGAACGCTGGAACGAGAGTGGACTCTCGTTCCAGCGTTTGGCAAGTCGACACAAAGAGTGTTGGAGTGTGTCGGCGAGTCGTACAAAGAGTGTTGTTGTTAGGAACTAACAACAACCTTCATAATATTCAGCGGGATTACACTATATATTTTCATTGCGTTTCAGTTATGTGTATTTGTGTAATGAAACGAAATTAAATATAATAAGAAGAAACTGACTATTAAGAAACAGGCCAAACAGCCTATTTAAGTAGTTAAGGTTTCACAAACAAAGTTGTTACTGAGACAAATAAAGGATTTTTTTATTTTCTTACAATTCGACAGTAGCTAGTCTAAATGCGTAGTATAAGCTATCAAATCACGGTCTGGTTTTTTTTATTTTATACTATGCTCGGACATCACCTGCTGGCCAATTGCTTTTTGAAATGAAACACTCGTGCAATTACGTGTTAAATTGCGATCAGAATATTTTAGTTAAATTACGAAATTGCCTAGCCAAAAGGAGTTTGTATGATTTATGTTACAATTAACCCGAGAATTTCGGCAGTGACGTCACTCCAGACCCAGCTACGAGAAGACACAATTCATCTACGTCAAATGAAGGTCATCGTCTCATACCTCTCAAAAATTCACGTTAACTCTGGTACTGAAAAAAGACATATTATGCAGTAGATGTTATTCAGTCGCACCGTGCGCTTAGGAGTGTGTACTTTATTTAAATACCGCTAGTATAGCCGTGTTTCTGTTTTTAGTTTCGAAACTTTTTAATTTTGCTAAAAGTTTAGTATAGTGACGTGTTATTTGTTCCCGCGTGTGAAACAAGTTTCACTTCCCCGTTTGATATGCGAATAGCGAGGGAGTTGGAGTCTTTGTTTGCTTGTATATTTTTGCATAGTAAGTTGAAACTATAGGCAAAGTCGGCCTTAGCTGAGTGTATGGAAACAACTCGACTGCTGAAGAAATTTTACTATTAAATGAAGTAGCCAGTATTGTAATGTGTAGAAACTACGTGTGTAGTTTATCCATCTTTACTGGTTCATCTTCCATAGTTAAATGTATAGATTACATAACTCTTTATTGTTACAGCACCAGAAACTATTACAACAAAAGAAAAAAATAATCTCTTCTAATCGTATAATAACCTAAATCAATCAATCATCAATCAAAATCTCTTTAATCATTTTGGCATCACAGACGCACTTATGAACGTCAAATTATCACAATGACTCTACCACCGTATCGGAAAAAGAACCACTACTCAGAAGATACGGCAAGAAATTGAGGTACATTTTTTTTTAAATTTTGTTACAATTATTTGGGTTTCGACAATGTTATGTTTCTTATGTACCAGTTGGCTACTTTGCAGAAGTGGAATGCTCCAAGCATCTTTGTCTTCTATGTAATTACACACAGTATAGTATGCTTTTCTTATTAAAACATTCTTAACGCGTAATTTCAATTTACTTACCTTTTAGACCTCTAGTTTACTTAGTCTAGGTATTTATATATGTAACACTGCAATTTTATGAGCAGGCGTGGTGAGGTGAACGACTTGCTCGTCTAATCACACAGTTCTATAAAAAAAACACACACAGTTTCATACGCGGAGACAACGTGGCCGGCCTCGGAAAAGGTGGCGTGACGATCTCGAAACCTACCGACCCGGATGGATGGAAGTGGCTGTGGACAGAGATGTTTGGAGGGAGATGGGGGAGACCTTTGCCCAGCAGTGGGACACAATAGGTTGATATAAAAAGTTTCATACGCGGTTTTTCGGTAAAAAAATAGCCTATTAGTTTTCGAGGACCTAAAGTACAAACATACCTTTCACCAAAATCAGTTTAGTAGCTTTTGTGTGAATACTGATTAAGTAACAAATATCTATCCATCCATTCATCCTCACAAACTTTTAATATTAGTAGATGTACCGCCATCTTCGTTACTATCCTCTCCAAGGAGTACAAAAAACCGATGTCGGCCCGTCCGAGCGTCCATTCTTTCTCCTGCCGTCGAAGAGCTAGTTTCTATGAAATTTTATAAATATAAGCTCGTTTTGCATAAATACATGCTCGTGATTCAGCTGAAAATACGCCGGAAAAAGGAATATATATAATGATAATAATAATATATAGAAATGATTACTTGATGAACTGTTTGTCATTTACACAATGTTGAAGATAAGAAAATAGTCTTAACTTAAAGATTTCAGTAATCATACACACAAATTAATCATCCACTTTTTTTTAGATGGTGGTCTGGTTTGGTCTCTCATATGCAAGACACTGTCGTGAGTTGGTACCTACGCGTTTTTTGAATGGATGAATGAATAACTCTTTATTGGTAACACCACAATACAGTAAAAGTAGCAGTTTAAAACAAACTTAACAATATAAATGTCACAAAGGGTGGTCTTATCGCTTAAAGCGATCTCTTCCAGACAACTGTGGATGGAGAGGAAAAACATTTATAAAGGCATGGACGATGGCGTTCATGTTTTACAATAGCAGATAATTATATAAAAAATATACAAGTAACAAAATAACAATACAATTTTAACAAGGAACATAAATACATAGGTACATAATAAATTTGTAGGAAAGCCAAAAAACAAAAGCCACAAAAGCCGACTTCAAAATTATACCTACATGTACAAACTTAAGCTAAAAAGTAGAAAATTGTTTTTGTTGATTTCTTCAAAAAGCGCTAATTCAATTTCGTTACAATTTATATGGGACTACCTCTGAAATGTGACCTACCAAATGGACTAATCGCGTACAAAAAAAAGAACAAACATACAAAAAACCTTTTATTTTTATGTACCTAACTGAATAACGAGACGAGCTGGAAATTTGCCTGATGGTAAGCAATACGCCGGCCCATAACAATAACATCACCACCCAGATGTTTGTTTGCAAAATCCTGCGCGGCACTACACTGCGCTCGTCACTCTGAGACAATTAGCTGTTGAGTCTCTTAATGCCTAGTAATCAGTAATAAAACGGAACACAGTAATACTCGCGCTCTACTGCTAGGCAGCTGAATAAATGGTAAAGCGATGGTACCCACCCAGATGGCCTCTGGCATACGAGAAACCTACCACCAGTGATACATACGGTTGAATTGATAACCTCCTTCTGTTTTGAAGTCAGTTTAAAACAAAACGCCAACGCCGCGCTGTGGTCGCGTCACGCTTGCTGTGTACTAGAGGCCTTAAATGTATTACGGCTTTATTTTCATAATTAAATTATCGTGTAATTTGAGGCCAATCACGTTGATTGAACACGACGCTCGTCGTTCGATTTACGAATCAATTGTTTAATTTGATCGTTGAATTAATCATTATCTCTTATTAAGTACCTTTTAACGTAACAATTTGTTCGGAAATAAATCAATCAATTAATATTTACTGTGTAAAAATTAAGTTATGTAAAATAATTGAACGCTTTCCGGAATGTCTGGCCGGAGATGGAATGAGGTCCATGGAAGAAGATGGGGAAGAACTTGGCTCAGTAGTGCGATCTAATCTATATGTACGTAAAATAAAAATAAAAATCAATAATAACGTTGTTGTCTCAGGACACTAGCCAGTCTAAAAGAACTCCTACACCTGGATTGACCACACACCCCACACAGACCACCACTGATCACCACAAGAGAAAAGAGAGAAAGAAGAAGACTAGTTAGAAACGTTATCTAAAAGCTGATTGGACCACTTTGGCCACACGCAATTCACACATGCAATAGTATAGCTACGTATGCACTGAACTAATAGACACGTTCTAACTCTCAGTACGATTCAGAGCGTGGCGGCAACTGCAGACCCATTTAAACAATGCAAGTGTATTGGTATTGCACCATAATGACAAAGCATTACTTGACCGATTGTCGTGAAAGACAATTATTGCTTTACTATTATGGTATTGGCTAGACAAGCGGACAATGCCTGGAAGAGCAATTGGTCCATGTAGAACTCATGACGGTAGACCTTACCATGTCCTTAAAGAGAAAACTTATGGACATGGATATCCAAAGTCAAAGTAAAAGATCATTTATTAAATAGGCACAAAAGTGCACTTTTAAAGTCATAAACATTATGATACAAATAAAATATGTTAAAAATTTTAACTTATGTTAACATGACTTTGAAAAAAAGGTAAGTATGTTTACCCATTTCTTTCCTATACTCAAATTGAAGTCTGAGTGCTGAAAAGAAATGCGAAAACTGACTCTACCAGTGCTTCGGAAATACGCCCGTTAGAGAAGATAGCAGCACCAAGAAACTCTGCGGGGATATCTTATTTTCAGCTCTTTTAAAATGTCTCGAAAATAACAATGAACGATTACGTATAAATTATAATTAACAGAATGTCAAACAAGAAATGCGAGTGAGATGTCCCATAGTCATAGTATCAGTAACAAAAAAGTGTAAATAAAACATAAGTAGGTATGACAGTAGCAGTTAGGAGTCTGCGATCCGTGCACATACTTGTTCCTTGACTGACATCCAAAAGTCCAAACTTAATGTTTGCCAGAGGGCATGGGAGTACATCATTCTAACTGTTTAACTATCAGAGTTTCTGTGTTCATAGCACAGAGCTACGCTCCAATACAGAAATTGCCAATGTAGTCCTGAAAGCCGCTAAGCTGAAGTGGTTTTGAGCCGTGTCAGCAGTTTGCCCAAGAAACTGTGGGCCAAGGATACCAAAAAGTGGAGTCCTAACAAAGCAAGACGGCGTCAACAGTCAACGGAGACAACGGGACGACACCTTTGACTCTGTCTTACAAAGATTGGGGCGAGTCCCAGCAGTGGGACAGCGAAAGGTTAAAACAACAACAACATCATATGGTATACATCCGGCAAAAATCTTGCATAGTCATGAGGCTTTACTATAGCTAGGTGTATCATATTTCCCTGACCAGTAAAAAAAACATAAAAAGTTCGTTTCAAGAAACCACCTTAAAATTAAACTATGTTCCACTTCCAAGATAATTCAAGTAATATTTGCAAACGACAGACATACAAGATTGACATTTACGACATCATGTTGTATTTAATTGCGCTATATACTTTTTATGGCTAATAAAATGTAATGTTTACAAATTATGAGCACAGTAAGGATACTTCGTGAAAGTTACTTATTAATTTTTTTATCGCTATATTTGGCAACTTTCTCAACTATTTGACAAATGTTTTTGCTTATAAAAAGTATTTGTACTAGTCTGGGCGTGTGGGACCATAGACTTCATAGTTCCTTGTTCCCTAGATAGGGAATTCTAAGTAAGGCCCAGATCTGTCTATGTATTCGTTTATTTATTTAGTAGCAATTTTTGTAATTCATCTACTGTCTGTTCTTGTCAGGCGTCTTTTGACCTTGTCTCGTCACCTTGCAAAAAAATAGTCTAGATCTCTGCGTTTTCTTTGAGTTACAATGCTAGCTCATCAGTTTATTACCGCTATTTACGTAATACACTTTCTGCTCATACCGTCTTACTGTTTGACGCGGAGTTTTTTTTTCAGACTATCGTAGTCCCTCTCAATTAGAGTTACATGTGAGTTATAAATACGTTCTTCCAGCACTGGGAACTGCTGGGCAAATGTTAAAATTGAATAAGTTTACAAAATCACATAAACCATCGGTCCCTGTTGTTGTTGTCTTAGGACATCAGACGTTGTAAAGTCGAAAAATGTAGGTAGATCCTGCCAAAAAATTGTGAACAAACGCTTGGGAATCTTATTCTCTCGTGTGGATGTATAGTCAATCCGAGTGTCAGTGTTTTTAGGTCTCCCGACAGGCCTTACGACTGTTGTACTAGGACCGATGGCGTAACGTGCCCTCCGAGGCCCGCTAGCACTCTTATGTAAATACCACACAAACAGTCACCCACCTAATTTTTTAACTTAACCTAGAAGATCTGTTACGAACGCTTAAGCGAGCTACGCTACGAGTGCTACTCGGGAATCGAAACCACTTCCGTATTCTCAAGCCCACTGAAGTATCTGCCAGTGAGTTCATTGCCTAGGTTATTTATCTAAATGGAACTAAGTGCTTTCCATATCACGTTGTCTTGAGTATAATTTACAGATTTCTGCCATAATTTGACAAGAACATGAGGCGTGCGTAAAGAATAATACATTGGAACAGGCCATATTTATTCAGAACACATTTCTTTTTGCTTATTATTCATAAATCGTACTGCGAAAACGTACTTATTTAAATGCTTACGTTACAGTAACAGGTACAGAAAAATATTGAAGTGACAGATAAACGGGTGTTACCGGAAGCTATACTTAAAACGAGATTATGGTTGAAAAATATATTTTTCAAGACAAGCTTTTAATATATTCGTAATCGGAACCGCGAGCAGATTAAAATGAGCCCAAACACTAGTAGCTTACGATTATCCGTCAAGGAGTTTTATTGCCCACCCTCCGTCTCCATGACAGATCAGCTGGCTGTCACTATAATATTGCATTGTCATCGGGCTTTGATAAATATGGAAAATTTCAACTCCGTAGGATAAGAGAAAGTGGTTCTGATTCAACTTGCAAGATTTGACCCAAACAAACAAACATTGCAAGTAAAAACAAAAAGCTTGTAAAAACGATTATCAGAAAATCGAAAAATCGGTCATGAGCGCGTCGTACTTTAACTAATTAGGATTGCGCAAGGGATCAAAATGAGTTTTGGCATCTAATAACAGATAAGAGACATATTTAAAATTTCCTTAATTGTAGTATGTTATTTGATCAAATAAATAAATAAAAAACTGTGTTTTGAAAAGTATCGCTTGTTAATGGACGATGTGACCGTAGATTAAGCACATTAAAAGACGCCGGTTGAGTTAACTGATCTGAATTGTCTAATGGATCACCGAAAATCATCAACTTTAATAGACTTTATAATGTTTTTTTATAATGTTAGAAACTTTTTTCCCCCACCTAAAAGGATTACAAAAATCTTGTAGTAACTATACAAAAAGACTGACACATTTATGTCTTTCCCAAAAAGAAATAACACACATGACTCCAGAAAGTATCTTACACAAATTAAGTGAGCTCGCAAAACAGAGCCGACAAAAAATAAAAGCGTTTAGCGGTGCAATAACTTGCGAGAAACTTAATGTGTTTTTTACTGAGGACATGTTTATCACGAGAAAACACCACTTAATCCTCCATTAGGACAGATGACGAGGGTGGAGACAGGGCTGGATTCAGAGGTGGGGTAAAGGATAATGTGGCGTCTAATGCCCTTGGAATGATACGCGAAACCCTGGGGTATAAATTATGCCTTTTAATATAGATTTGTGATGTATGCGGTATATTTTGGTTTGTAGCTAGAATTATTTTCTTTATATCTGAGACAAGCTTTTGCTACTGACTTTGTGTCTTTGTTTATATAAGAGTGACTTCACATGGTATAAGATTTATAGATTTTCTTCATTGTTCCGGGATGAAAGTATTTTATGTCCAATTACAGGACCTCAAAGTATAAACATTACAAATTTCATGAAAATTCGTTCAATTGTTATGGAACTAAGACCACTTAGTTCCATAACAATTGAACGAATTTTCATGAAATTTGTAATGTAACCAATACACACACTGCGCCCCGCGGTTTCACTCACTTTTTTCGAGATAAAAGTATTACTAATCCTGCTTTTGATTAGCGATGGAATGCTATCTCAGCTTGTAAAATTAGTGGATTTTCATAACATTTGGTCTCGTTACACTCAAGGTCTTGAAATAATATATAGGATTCGTTTCATTCAAGAGTGAAACCGTGTGACGCAGCTACTTTAGTTACTTTGAAGTGTTTAGAATAAAATGCACGGATTTGCAAAATACGCACTTTTGTTCTCGCTCGGATGTTGAACCTTCCATTTCTTATGAGCTAACCTACACCATAACAACACAACAACGACCACATCAATTTTGCGACCACACAAGCTATGTATACCAAATTATCAAAGTTTTTCAGAAACTCTACAAGAAATTTGTGACCTAATGTTTTTAAAGTTTTCAACCAAGTCCGCCCCAGCCTCGTGCATTTATCCCCCTAGTGTGTAAAAGCTCACATACATCACTATGAGCTAACTGGTTGTGACGCGAGTCGCTGGTGACTTGTTTATTTTCCTTACAGCTCGCTGTGAGTTTGCTATCGGCTGACCGAGTGCCTTTCTTGGCGGTGCATTAAGTTTTTGCGACTTCCATGGTGTCGACAGTAACATATGTCAACTGCTAACTGAAAATTTAACAGTGATAGTGTCAACTTTACAGTTATTTTCAAGTCCTGTCCAAGTTTTATTTATAGGTTTGCTTGCATTTTTTTTATTATTTGATAGGCAAACATTTGACCGCAGTCTCACCTGATTGAAAGTGATGATGCGGTCGACAATGGATCATGCTTACCTAGAAGATACTAATTCACTTTACACTTGAAGACACCTAGATTATAAGAATCTGAAAACAGAGACGTTGGTAAGGTGTTCCATTCCTTAGCCGTTCGCATAATAAAAGTTGAAGCGAAACGCTTTGTTCTGGCAGGAGGAATGTCAACCATAAACGGATGCCGAGTTTCCGAACGTCTAAAAACTTTGTTTTAGTAGTATTGACTACTAGTAATAGTAACTCAGTAGTAGTGTTGAAAACTAACATGTCATCTTTCGCTGAACAGTTTGTTTAGTCGAAGTTTCGCAATTTTACCCAATTTAGTCTCCGTTTAAAAACTTCTAACCTAATCATATTGTTTTTTTAAACGGGCGTAAGCCTATATCTTTTAAAACAGTAATATACACACTAGCACTCATACTAAAACTAATTTAACTACGAAGAGAAGCAATTGGACAGTCTATTCACTATTAAAGGCCAGTAGATAATCCAAACGACTCGGCGTCATTTTGATGCATTTAGTTGTTTGTCTCTAAATACCTCGCTTTTTAAAGAAGATAAATTCACAAAGATTTTATTAGATAACTAGCTGCGCACTGCGGTTTTAACAGCAGTTTCCCAGGATGACGGAAGCCTATGTGTTAACTCAGGGTATAAGCTATTTGCAATCTGAATTTCACTAAAATCTGTTCAGCCGTTGCGACGTGAAGAGGTAACAAACATACAACTAACACACATACAAACTTTCGCATTTATTATTAGCTGCTATTGTTGCTAATGATGATTAGCATCATTATTAGCAACAATAGTAGACCAAGCTATTATTCTAGGTTTAGTATTGTTTGAGATAATGTATTTTCAAACAATCTTATATCTTTTATTTATTTTTTCAGGTAAATCGTGCAACTAATGGACATACCCTCGTACGCTAGTGAGTACACCCTAAACTACTGCCATAGACATTATTATCTGCGTAGGTTCATTATAATACCATTACTTACAAACCTGAGAGCTAAGAAGATACGTGATGGGCTGATGATGAAGTGGTAGTTAAGGGCATTCACCATAAAGACGCCTAACAATAAACATGCGTCCCTCATTACACCTTTTTCATAAGAAAATCTTTACCATCCCCCACTTGACAATACCAACAATCTGCCTCATTACACCATCATCGTTTGTCAGTTATTCAGCCGCCAAGCAGTAGTGCGCACGCATTACTGTGTACGGTTTGAAGGGCATTGTAGCCAGCGAAATTACTGGGCATTATGAAACTCAACAGCTAATTGTCTCAGGGTGACGAGCGCAGTGCAGCGCCGCGCAGGACTTTGCAAAACAAAGTACTGGGTGGTGCTGTTATTGTTATGGGCTGGCGTATTGCTTACCATCAGGCAAACGACCTGATTGTCTCGGCATTCAGTTACATAAAAAAACAAGGGATAACAATAACACCACAGATTTTATCAATGGTGAAAATGTAATTCCAGAGCTAAACGGTACATAGAGATAACTTACACGAGATTTCCTTCTCGCCTAAGATAATATCTGCAGTCCTTTTATAATTTAATCTCGCTAATCGGATTAAGCGCGGACTCAAAGAACTTTAAATATTACGGTGTACAAAGATGCACTTTAGTAAGACTTTTAATATAATAAAGCTTTTTATGAGCCACGTCTGTACTTAACAATAATAATAGTTATACCAAAGAAAACTAAATATGTATTACATACTACTTAATTATGCTTCATGCAATACTACGTGGAAAAATAATTATGAATAAACAGGTGGCATCTACGATGAGCACTGAGTTTTGAGCGAATGATAAAAAGAAGTACTTAAGCATGTTTTTAATACTTATATCTATAAAGTTTTAGTGTAGGCTTATTTGTAAATAAAAAATAACGATTTTTGCCCCGATTTCATTACAATGGAAGATAATGAATCAGGTGGTATTTACTCGTGGTAGGTCTCTCATATGCGAGAGGCTGTCTGGGCAGGTACCTCAGCTTTTCCAGTTATTCTGTCGCCTAACGGTAGTGCGCAAGCATTATTGTGTTCCGGTTTGAAGAGCACTGTAGCCAGCAAAATTACTGGGCATATGAGCCTGCTGATGTCTCGGGGTGGCATTGTAATTTATTATGGGCAAGCGTGCTTTTTATCATCAGGTGAATGACTTGTTCGTCTCGTTGCTCAGTTCCATTAAAGTCACTATTTATTTAAAAAATAATAATAACAAAAAACTACTTCGATTCTGATTTATCTACGTATTACGACGGATATTTAAATTTAGAACCTTTTCGCTTTTTTGAAGCCGTTTAAAAGCTTTAAAACCTACCTTACTTACCTTACTTTTAGATTATGTAAGAAAATAATATTGTCAAAAACAAACATAAAATATTGTAACAAAAGTTCTAAAAAAAAATGCCCCTCAGTTTCTTGCCGTATCTTCTGAGTAGTGGTTCTTTGTCCGATACGGTGGTAGAGTCATTGTAACAATTGACGTTCATAAGTGCATCTGTGATGCCAAACATGAATTAAGAACTTTTGAACTTTGAACTTTGAGACACCAAATAATATCTATGAAAAAAAGGGAAATATAATATTATATAATAAGTTTAATAAGTATGGTACGCCTAGTGACCTTATTGCTACATTAAAAGTTATTAAAACGCCCGTGGTTCTAAAGAAAACGTTTTTAAATTCAAAGCTTACACAAACTTTGTGGAAACAAACCGAATTGGTTTTGTTTCATTTGTATTTTAAAAATAATTTACTAGAGCAAGCTTAATAAATTTCAAATGGAAAGGAACAATCTTATTCTGTTTTTCATTTTTAGGTACGTATGAAATGCTGCTTTTTATTAAAGTTCATTATTTTTTTACATATCTGGAACAAAATAATATTATTATTTTAATGTACAACGCTGTAAATGTATGGTAGAATATTAAAAATCTATAAAATTATGGTTTATTAAAATAAAAAATAAATATGGTTTGTTTATAAGCATCTTTTTAAAATACAAGGGTATGATGACTATCAAATAAATCTCAGTATTCCTGCTATAATATATTACTTCCAATTTAACCTTTTCCCAACTATAATCCTATATTATTTTTATATCCTACTATCTTTCTGTCTGTCTTACTCTGGTCGTACTAATATTAAAATGCGAAAATCTGTGTTTGTATGTTTGTCGCCACTCAGTTTTAACTTTAAACGTTAAACGGACGGAGTAACGGTTAAACGGATTTTGATGACATTTGGTAAATTTTGATTTGGTATTTTTTGCACTAAGAATAAAAAAGTATATATATATATATATGACGGAGACAAACGGCTCCAAGAGTTCTTTATAAAAAGTGTGACGTCATCACTGTCATCATCATCTTCATGGTGGTCGCTCATACTCCAGGAATGAAAGGTTTACATGTAGTCTTCGATTGGTTTTATTCAGTTTCACAATTTGTTACAATTACAATTGAGGAAACTCAAACAAGGTTTTTCGGGAAGAAAAAATTCGACCACCGGCTGGGACTCGAACCCACAACCCAATATTCCCTCAGCGCGGGACGCTCTACCAATTGAGCTACGGTGGGCACCAACTCGAGTGTCGAATTTCTTCTTCCGTTATTTTACCGTCTTAAGGGTGACGTGTACGCCATCTATTGAGAGTGGAGTGAACCTTTTTCTCAACGAGCAAGATCAATGTTGCAATTGAATACTTGCTCTGTGATGACGCGAACCCATATTAATTAATTCTCATAATATTTTTAAGCATTAACGAATGCCAAACGAAAAACTCAAACAAGGTTTTTCGGGAAGACAAAATTCGACCACCGGCTGGGACTCGAACCCACAACCCAATATTCCCTCAGCGCGGGACGCTCTACCAATTGAGCTACGGTGGGCACCAACTCGAGTGTCGAATTTCTTCTTCCGTTATTTTACCGTCTTAAGGGTGACGTGTACGCCATCTATTGAGAGTGGAGTGAACCTTTTCCTCAACGAGCAAGATCAATGTTGCAATTGAATACTTGCTCTGTGATGACGCGAACCCATATTAATTCTTATAATATTTTTAAGCATAGCATTAATATGGGTTCGCGTCATCACAGAGCAAGTATTCAATTGCAACATTGATCTTGCTCGTTGAAAAAAATGTTCACTCCACTCTCAATAGATGGCGTACACGTCACTCTTAAGACGGTAAAATAACGGAAGAAGAAATTCGACACTCGAGTTGGTGCCCACCGTAGCTCAATTGGTAGAGCGTCCCGCACTGAGGGAATATTGGGTTGTGGGTTCGAGTCCCAGCCGGTGGTCGAATTTTTTCTTCCCGAAAAACCTTGTTTGAGTTTTTCGTTAGGCATTCGTTAATGCTTAAAAATATTATAAGAATTACAATTGAGGAGCTCCGAACGGTCCGGCCGTTCGAGCTAGACTGAGCTGCGATCGGTCGGGCGGTCGTATTTATAGCAAACCTAAGGCTCGCACAAACATTGTTTGCAAAATCTATTCAAACTTGCTTGCGATTGTCTTAGTTCAATTTTAACAATAAATCAATGTTACAAAATGATGTTTTAAGGTGTAAAAAGTTAACTCAATCAGTTAAATAAGAAGTTAACATAAAAGTAGTGAATTTCATCATTCAACAATGAATTGATGATTCTAAACAGTAGTTATGCAATTAAAACTATTAGTAGTAAACTAATAGTTATTACTTTGTTATTTTTAACAGTTTTTGAAGTTTGTTAGCGACTTTGCGCCGATATATATATATAATAATAAGAAACCGGACGAGTGCGAGTTCCACTCGCCCACCGAGGGTTCCGTACAAAGGCTATATTTTTTTATGATGTAATTACAATTTTTGTAAGACGATATTTCTTGGCAGATTTCATAGTTCTAGGTCAACGAAAAGTACCCTATAAATTTTGATTCCCTTGAGTGTCGAAATATACGTTTTTTGCGGCATAAACGGCCGTATCTTTTTTTTATGTTAACATAGAAGTTTGTTTTTTTCACAGCTTCAAGAGACTATTTATAGCCTTGAGTATATGGTTTTAATTTCAACTCGATACCTCTACGCTTTCCCAAAATAAAGGGTCTTGACAGACAGACGGACAGGTAGACGGACAACAAAGTGATCCTATAAGGGTTCCGTTTTTTCTTTTGATAAACGGAATCTATAAAATGATTTTCGTATGAACCAATTTACCTAAAGCACACAACAACATGACAAACAAACTTCGTAATTCTATTATTCGCATACAAAATAAAACTGATATTAGGTACACAAAAGGCCTCCGACAAACAATAGTCTAACTGAATTTTTTCCACACGCCCAAACTGAGTATAACCAAGAAATAACTCTGCGGATTTTAATTTCAAAAATTGCTATGAATATTACATAGCCTAGGCTTTTATACACTTTTTATGTTTTCGTACCGTGAAATTCTAAAAATACAAAGGTTTGTAGACTTTTGATGTGAAACTCAAACATAGAGGTCTATACACAAACCTACGCAAGGAAGCGACTGCAAAATGAGAAATAGTTTCATATCATTCATGATGGCAATTGTTTTCTACGTGGCGCGTGGTATGCAACTGTTATTCTGCCAAGCGAAATGTAACAAAAATGAAACGATTTATGTAAGGCAAATTCACTCTAACTTTGCAGTCGCGCAGGTTTGCACAAAGCTTGAATGTTTTGTAGACAAGCATTTTAGTTTAAAAGCAACATACAGTTTTGAATGTTCCTCTATACGTTACGTCGTTATTTATGTAAAGAAGCAGACACAATGGGAAACTGAGTTAGCTGATTGCGGTGACTTTATTAACGACCGAGCTTTAGTTAGTGCATAACTTTATTAAGTGTTTTATTTGTGATGGTTCTTTAAAACTTACTTTTTAAAGAGCTGGAGGTTTACTTTATTCATTTAATGCAATCCGCATGCAGTGTTTATTGTGTTATCTTTACTATTTTATAAATACATAAGTGTGCTTGTTATTCTTCTTTCACGTCGTAGCGTCGCATCGATGTGTTTTTTTATAACAAAGGTAACGTTAAAGAGTGATGATATGACGTGGCCGTAAAGGCAAGTGGTCTTTAATGGAATGAACTGGTCATAAAAGTAAATGTTCTAAGTTCAAAAGTTCTTTGTTCGGTTTCGGCACCATAGACGTATTAATGAACGTCAATTATTACAACGACTCTACCCCCTTATCGGAAAAACCACTACCCAGAAGATACAGCAAGACACTGAGGGGCATTTTTTTAAGCTTTTGTAACAATATGTTTGTTTTTGACAATATTTTTTTTCTCACATGCCAGTTGGCAGAAGCGAAATGTTCCATGCACCTTTGTATTCTATGTAATTACTAACGCTTTTTTTCTGAGTCTGTCTTATAGTATGCTTTTTTTCATAAGAATATTTTTCACACACAATTTAAATTTACTTTCTGTGACCTCCATTATATATTTAGGAATTAGGAATTTCAATATAAAAACGTACGCAATTGCCGAAAAGAATTATTCATTTTAGTCAGTCTGAACCTAGGTACAGCAATTTTATTCTTATTTGTTGTGTTTATTGTCTAGTAAACGTATTTAAGTAAGTATTTATCGTACATTGCTGGTGGTTGTTACAGCACGTGATCAACATGGAATATAGTCTTGAGGAAATAAAGTACTAACTTGAAGAAAAAAAAATTGATAAATAAATTATTTTATGCCAGACTGTATACACAATATTTATAAGCACAAAAACAGCAGCAATAAGGGTAGGCTCAGAACTGAGCTGCGTAAGCCTAACAGCTCACGAAAGGCCGATTTTCAGCATACCCCTTTATTCGAGAGATGTTCGTCGATATTGAGTCATGCGGGTACCAACATAAATTAATTAATTTGCATAAAACACATTACAAAAACAGCAATAACATATTTTTGAGGTTGAGGGTGTATGTGTGTGTGAGGGTGTGAGGGTGAATGAGGGTGTGTGTGTGTGTGGTTACAATATTTTAAAGGTTGCTTTATAGTTATTTTTTATTAAGTTCAGTAGTATTTTCTTCCGTGAGTCTGCTGCTTGATCACTATAACTGCGATGATCACAACGCTGCCGAAAAAACACGTCCTCCGTCACACTTTTTTTCTAGAACCGCCCTAAAATTATCAATACAATATTACTCACTTTTGCCAAAAATGAAAACACACATATACATATTACTATCATCCCGTGTCACAAAAAGAAGAAATTAATAGTGATCCGACCAACACCACTT
Source organism: Petrophora chlorosata (assembly GCA_951640565.1). NCBI lineage: Eukaryota > Metazoa > Arthropoda > Insecta > Lepidoptera > Geometridae > Petrophora > Petrophora chlorosata. The sequence goes on along the minus strand of OX621202.1, from coordinate 15,138,767 downwards.
ACATAAAAAATGCCCCAAAAATTGTACTACATTTGAAGCATAAACATATAATATATGGAGACACGATAATGTATAAATAGTATGGGCATGCTAGAAGCGATGCCAGATTCTATTGCAGATTTCGTTTATCACGCACGCAATCAGCGGTATTACTTTAAAAAAAAAAGTATAGTGGCTATTTAAAAAATATTGGGGTGGTCGGGAACAGTTGGGATCGAGGTAACTGGCACATTCCTTTATTTTATAATCATCATCATCAGCCCATCACGTTCCCACTGCTGGGACACGGGCCTTCTCTCATAGAGAGAGAATGGGCCATAATCCACCACGCTGGCCCAGTGCGGGTTGGTGAATGTCACATGTCCTTGACTTTTTGTGAAAAATTCTTGGACATGCCGGTTTCCTCTCGATGTTTTCCTTCACCGTTTTAGAGCGAGTGTTAAATCCGCACATAGCTTAAGAAAGTCAGTGGTGCGGAGTCAGCGGGATTCGTACTTGGGTGCGTCGGATCGAAAGTCTCACGAGCTCCCACTGAGCCACACTCGCTCTATATATTTTATAAAACTTGTTTTCAAAACACAAAATCGATCGCAAAAATTGCTCGTTTATCATTCCCATCGCTCATCGCCCCATCTTAGTAGCTATTCCATATTTGTTATTAACTTCGTGCGTTGCCTTGTTCAACGCATCAAGATTTTTCGGAACAATTTTTTATTTTAGCCTTAAGCTGCCTACTACGCAGGTCTTCCGAAACTTGCCGAAACATTAGAGTTATTGACTTCCAGAATCCTAAGTTTTTCTGAGATTGAGATGAAAGGCCTGAAGTAGTGGAGGAACAACTTATATCTTACTTTATTTCATTAATTATTTCACAATAGACCAACACAACCTCGTCCTAGACTACCCTCATTTTTTATTTATTTACATGCTACATATATACCTATTATATACCGCTGAATATATTGAGTACTGTAAAATTATAAATTGTTATCATGTTTTTGTGATTATCTTCCGAAGATACCAAACCTTTTTTACGAACGCTAACACAATGTACAACAAAATGTGTAAAAATCAATGTTACGGCAGATCAATGTTATTTTAAGGCAGAACTTGTATCGTATGCACTCTTTTTTCGATCTTCTCGAAAAGTCTGATAGAAAAAGTTTCCTTTTAACTCAGACTTTTCCAATATAACCAAATCTAAGTCTAGTTTTACAGTTTGTAACGTTGCCCATACTGTTATAATTCTGTAGCACGTTATGAAAAATATCGTAGATTACACGCCCTTGTTTTTATGGAATAAGTACGATATTAATGTCGCGACCTAGTTAAGGCGCGTACACACACGGCGCATCTTTAACGGTAAAGTTGTGTCATAATTTGTACGTGTGCCGGGTGCGAAGAGGAAGTGACAGTGAGAGAGAAATATGGGGGTAATTGAAAAATGTTTGAAACTTGATGCTGCTTAGCAGTATTTTTATATTAAAATTGTTGATGCTCTAATTACTATTTATACAAGGAGCCTCATGCAAAATTATATTTATTCTGCGTCCAATAAAACATCTAAAAATATATGAAGTTTACAGCGCTTAACATGGAACTTAAACTAAACGAATGACTGATTTTTTTAGTGACGACGTCACATGACCATTGACACATAAACTAAAGTCATAACTATAAATTAAAAAATTAAAAACCCCCGACACAATAAAACATGTCTAATAACCACAGTTAAAATAAAAAACCGCATCCAAATCAGTTTAACCGTCTACTACAGTGCCACAGATAGACACACATAGTGGTCAAACTTATAAAACTAACCCTAACTTTGCGTCGGGGGTTAAAAATATAGGCCAACAATTTTTAAGATTAACAAAATAAGAAAAATATACTCAGTGAATGACATGGTAAATTACTAACTCTCTCTTAGTTTTGGTTTTGGCTAAACATACGATTGTATATTCTTCCAACATATAAATTTTAGCAATATACTCTGCAATAAAACACACAATATCACTTCACATTTGAATCTCTAACTATAAACTTTACAAAACCAATTTAAATGCGACATAGCAAGCTTTACTAGTGTTCTAGTTCTAAAGTATAAATGCTGGAAACGCATGCACGTGAAGTAAATAGCTCTCTGAACAACTGCAAGCATGAAAGAAGTCTCATTTGCGCCGAGAGTCTCTCAGTGGCGTCTAAAGGTACGTTTGTTTTAATAGATGAGTTTGCTAAGGTTTGGAATTCTAAAAAGGTAAGAAGGATTTTTTGATGTTGCGTTTTAGAGTGTAGGCTTTTGTTTTAGGTGTTTTGGTGGTTCCATATCTGAAGCTGGCATGTCTTTCTTCAAGCTGACATGTCTTCTAGTTTGTATGGCTGTAGGGCTGATACGGTGTAGGATTTTTGAAAAAGCAGCTTGTCTTATTAACATGTTAAGCAACTTGTGGTAGGTCTCTACTTGTGGTAGGTCTATCGTATGCGGGAGACCGTCTGGGTTGGTACCACAGCTTTGCTAGTTTTTCTTCCGCGAAGCAGTAATGCACAAGTATTACTGTTTTCCGGTTTGAAGAGCATTTTAGCCAGCAAAACTACTGGCATATGAGTCTCTGCGTGATGAGCGCAATGCAGTGCTACGCAGTGCTTTTTATGGTAATAAATGTCCTGGGCGGCACTGCAATTGTTATGGGCAGGTGTGGCCCTTATGTTTTGTGTCTTTACCATGAGAAGACTTGCTCGACTTATCACTCAGTACCATAAAAAAATATAGTTTTTGGTTCTCATATTATCAATTGCAAAACAAATGTTCTCCTTGCATGATAGCCTAGAAAAGATAAAGCCGCCTATAATTGTGACGCTTATAGACAGATAGATAGATAACACTATTGCACTTAAAAAAAGAAAACAGAATAACAGTTTATTATATATTTCTTATATTTATAGATAAATCTACCTTTGTCGTTTACTTTATTGTACTTTGGAGTTTTAATAAGGACTAAGGCACCTGTGGATATAGGAAATCAATTAATCTAATATCTATTTCTATCTTATTTATCTCTAATATATTATATTCTTATTTGTTTATGAATGCAAATTTACACTTACAATATACTATCAGACATTCTATTTGATATGTTTACAGATGTTTTCTTGCATGGCAAGAAGTCTTTAGCTTCACAAAATAAAAAAACACCATCATTTTCAATTTTCATTTGTGTAAGCAGTATTTTACTCGAGGCGAGGTAGAAATAGAGAGAAAATTAGGCAATTGTAAGCGAACTGAGCTTAGTTCCCAAAACCATTTGATTTGCTTCAGCGTTCGGATCATCGAATCCATCGAATCGTATCGAATAGATGATCGATTATCGACATTTCATTTACCGCTGTATCCAGACGCTGCACTGTTGGTATGACGGTTAATATTGTGGAAACTGTATTCGAACGTATTGATGTCCAGTATGCGAGCTATACTATTTAGCTTCTTAGTAGCATAAGTAAGCTTATGCGAAGTTACAGTAAACGTAAGTAAACTAGAACCTTATCCTTAGAATATAATAAATTCAAAGTAAATGTTTGATGGAATCATTTTTGAATATTTGCAACAAATTCATGTCATAATAATTGACTGGATAGATAAAATATTGCTCAAGAATTAAGGCATCATTTAGCATGGAGAGGAATAGTATCTTATCATCCTCATTTTTATTTCAATATAGCCAATTGATTAGGCTAATAAGTAATTTACGTTTTATTAATAATGATTTACGAGTGACACTCACGTTTAAATTGGAAATAATACAAATATAGTTTCAACCACATCCGGTGGTCTTTTTCAAGGCAAGTGCGGAACGCTTGTGAACGCGTCGCGCCTCGCTCCACTCGCTGCGTGAGCGTCGTCAGCGTAGGTCCGTCGGCACGACCGGCTGCGAGTCGTCATCGTCTCTGGAGTCTCCTTCAGTGCCATCTGGGACCACCCGGCTCACTGTGTCACCACTAGTACCACTGATAACACTAGGATACGCTCCACAAAGACATGACCTCCAAGTACCCGGCAGGGTCCATCCCCCATCCCTGTTGAAGTTGGGGCTATTATTATTTATATTTTTTTAATTTAACACTATAGATTTATTCTAAGCCATGGACTGAGTCTTGTGACATCTCGGAAAAATATCAAATTCTATTCCACTGTGTATGATGGAATAATACTAAGAAGAATGTGTCCATTAACACTTTTCTTATTGTCTCTATTAAGGCGAAGACACTCTGTTCTTGTGTTCTTAACGGGTAGCACTTGCACTACTTACTTATATTGCATAAAGTCAGTTTCTGAATTATTGTTGAATAACACATTGGCATAGTGAGAACTAATTCCTTACGATACGGATTTCAACTCGGATTTCAATCGGTTAATCTTGGTTACGTATCTTCCGTATTAATTATTCAGGGGATACTAGACAGGCAGATTGATTTCCCGTATGCACAGTTGCCTAAGTCTTATTGGCTCTTCTTACGATATCTAACCCTACAGTAGCGTTTACTAATAGCTGTAATGTACAGTTTAAATGTGTAGATACTGACGTCATTATCAAAACATTGGTCTGTTATGGCCAGTTTCACAGTAATCAGCACAAAAATTTGTGGTCTTGTTGCTCCAAGCTATCTCTTCCAGACAACCTTTGAACGGACGGTAATCTTAATTTGGATTTAAAATGGGAGATGCTGGCAAACTCGCAGGATGGACAGCTTCATTGTTATAATATTATTTTTATTATATTTATATCACATGGCAAACCAGATGTAAAACTATCCTTCTGCTGCTAAATACATTCCTCCTGCGCGAACTAAGCGCTTCGCTTCCACTTTTATTATGCGCACCGCTAACGAGTGGAACTCCCTGCGAGAGTCAGTCTTTCCCGATAGCTACAATCAAAATCAATGGTCAAACGCAAGCCAATTAGCAATTTAAAAAAACACTAGATTGTAGTAATGTTTGTAATAAAAAACAATATGAAAAATATATTATAATGTCAGTGTAATGAAGGCTTGTGTGGTGTAGTGGTTGAGCAGATAAGGTTATATCTCATATATCCCAGAGCAGTTGCAGGATTGATTTTCGCTTCAAAGCAAATGTTGGTACAGAGAAAAAAATCGGTGTTCCCGGACCAGACTTTATATTTTCTGGTTCCCTACATACAGGGAATCCTAGTTATAGCACAGAATACTAAGGGACAGAAGCATCACTCCGCAAAGAAATTGAAAAAAATAGCGACTCTTGCTATGACGCAATAAAATTCAATTCAGCTCGCGTAGCGCTGCATACCTACCAGTCATATTAACCTACAGAGCGCCTCTCTTTCTATCGCATAGCTTTTATCTCTTCTGACGTGGCTCGTGTAACGACGCGCGACCTGCCATCGGTGTCCGGCATGTAGCTTCGTACCTACAGTGCGGAGTGCGCTAGGCCTGCTTAAAGGCCGGAACTGTGTAGGTATGCGATCATCATAATTGGGCGTTATTGAAATGTTCAGTAAACCGTTAACCTTTATCGTAAAATTTACACAGTTCAGTTAGCTTTACCGCAAGAATTAGCCGTAAGGCATCAAGGTTAACAAACCCGCAGGGCGCAGATTCAATAATTCAACCTACCCGGATTACGCACCTACCACCTACCCAGTTGTTAACCGGGCACCAGATTGCTTTTGACAATTGACCCGGGACTTTACGACCGTACGTACCGAAGTACAGTGCGATGCGTCCATCGATTAAATTCTTTGTCATGTGTGTCAAATGTTTGTCATATGTCAATATCGTTTTTACGCTTTATAGATCTATGTTTGGCCACTATCTCGCCTGATGTGAAGCGATGATGTGGCCTGAGATGGAGCACATACATTAGAGAGAGACGGCAGTTGAGTGGCTGCTCAGACCCGTCCCCGACCCCCCCCTCATCATCATCAGCCTATCACCTTCCCACGTACAGCTGTGACCCATCTTCCCTCAAAACTTTATGATTGGGTTTGCCGCACTAGGTTTAGTGTGAACACATAAGACTCAATGCGGTCGGTGGATATTACATGGCCTACAACGTGAAAAACAACGTGAGCGGGGCTCACCCCCCCAGTTTTTCGACTAAAGTGGACTATCAAATATTTTTATTTTTTTATTGGTAAACGTATGCCACGTTTGACGACATCTCGCCTGGTGGAAAGCGCAGATGCGGCCTAAGGTGGAGCATGCTTGTCCATAAGATGGTTATTCATTCTAGACTTAAAGTGACACAAGTTGTTACTGTTTGGGAACAAAGACGCTGGCAGAGCGTTCCACTCCTTAACAGTCAGCATGATAAAGGACTCAGCGAAACGAGTGGGATATTAACGATAAAACGGTGAATCGACTCTCCCCGCCTGGAAGTCCTTAGATGGAAATGAGAAGAAGGGATCAGTTCGTGCCATTCCTGGCACACTCCCCGAAGTGCAGTCGATAAAAGCGACAGACACCCAACTTTCCGTCTATGTTCGAGACTTGTCAGCTACGAACTCCGAACAAGTAAACGTTTTATCAAACAAAAAAACCGACTTCAATGTATCTTCCAAGTCCAAGGTCAAGATGAAATTTATATGAGATCACTTCTTAGCTATACTGAACCCAACGCAAAAAAAAATTTCCAAATGGCGGAGTTCTGAGGTAACAAACATAAAAAAAAATATTTAAAAAATACAATCGAATAGAGAACCTTCTCTTTTTTTGAAGTCTTACCGAAAAGCAAAAACAGAATCTAGGTTTGTTATAAATGTAATAATAATAATAATAAAATAATAAAACTTGTTTATTTCTCTTCACAAAGATTCAGGTACAGTCATGGGCTATACATAATTTCTAAAAAACAGTGCTACTTTTTGAGAGTTGGTGCATGATGTAGGTTTTTGTAAAACTACATAGGTATATAAGCGTAGTATATAAGCGTGAGTATAGCTCGAATTCTCCATTACTATGGGTAAAGCGGTCAGCCATATCGCTTCGATGTCTGAATCTTGTCAAACTGTACCGTGCTGACCGTTGGCCGGCGAAAGCAAATTTATTCGATCGCAATTTCCGTGACGTCAGCTATGGCCACGCTTAGTAGAGTAAAAGCAAGTTGGAGTTATGCGTTGTCCTGTGGCTTACAATGCAAACAGATACTATGAAAACATAGACGTAGAATTCAGTTTTTCGGAAAAACCTTGTTTGAGTTTGTCGCTTGGCATTAGTTAATGCTTCATAGAAATATAATAAGAATTAATATGGGCTCGCGTCAACATAGAGCAAGTTTTCAATTGCAACATTGATCTTGCTCGTTGAGAAAAAGGTTCACTCTAATCTCAATAGATGGCGTAGGTACATGTCACCCTTAAGACGGTTAAATAACGGAAGAAGAAATTCGACACTCGAGTTGGTGACCACCGTAGCTCAATTTGTAGAGCGTCCTGCGCTGAGGGAAGATTGGGTAGTGGGTTCGAGTCCCAGCCGGTAGTCGAAATTTTTCTTCCCGAAAAACCTTGTTGTTGTTTTTCGCTTGGCATTCGTCAATGCTTAAAAATATAATAAAAATTAATATAGGTTCGCGACATTAAAGAGCAAGTATTCAATTGCAACATTGATCTTGCTCGTTAAGAAAAAGATTCACTTCAATCACCCATACTAAATGGTTTCCCGTTTCTAGTCAAAGTTTTCTAATTGTTTCAAATAGATACAATGATTATAATTAAATATAAATTATTTAATATACTTATTCCAACAACCTTTTATGCGCTTAACATGCCTAACGAAATTCAAACAATTGTTTTAATTGTTATCACATATTATATTATGTGCGCTATATTTGGAATGTACCTAACCCTTCGAGGGTTATGTTAAACAATTTCGTACTCTTAATTAATAACATTATGATGTTAGAATATCTCTTGTTCTGTTCGCAATTTAAACAAATTTATATCTCTATTTCAATCTAAAAGTCATAATGGACTACAAAAGTTGTTTTGAAGGTACCTTTATGGTTACTAAAAAGCAAATTTTCAACGACGAGTCCTAGAGACAAAATAACTGGGATCCTAGTTTACAGCAAAATAAATCTGACTCAAACTTTATAGGGTACATTCCGATGACCTAGAATTATAAAAAATTGGCAAATAATATTGTCTTGTACTACAAAAAGTACAAAATAAATAATATAAAAAAGGAAAAAATCTGAAACGATACATTTGTAAATAAATCATTAAAAATATAGTATTCAAAATAAATAATCAATCATCGAGGTGAAAAAACTGCGAAACTCAATTGCTGAACTATTTATAATATGCTCCTACTAATTTGTATGGAACCCTCGGTGGGCGAGTCCAACTCGCACTTGTCCGATTTTTTTTTTATTTAAAATGTTAGCAAACAACTGACGGCCCGCCTAATGGTAAGCGGTTACCGTCGCCTATGGACATCTGCAGCACCAGAAGCATTGCTGATGCGTTACCGACTCTTAAGGACTCTATTAATACCCTTTTACTACCTTTTTATTTATATTTATTAGTTCTTTATTTTTTTATTATCTTTATTAACCCTTTACCCCTTTATTACCCCTTTATTACCCCTTTATTTCGGCTTTTTAGTTTTTTTATTTATTAAAAGATTTGTATTATACTAGAACAATATTCTAGAAAAAACTAAAACTAAAAACCTTAAAAAATATAATATATAATACTTAAAATATATTATTAAAAGGAGTCCCTTTAGGCAAGGTTCCGAAGATACTGGCAGCGTTCCCCCTTTGAATAGCTAGACTAATTCTTTGTCCGAGGTAGCTGCCAGCTTTTATTTATTTATGTATCTTTTGTTTATGTTTTTGATAATTTGTTTTGATTGTTTTGTTTTTGTGTTAATAAAGAGTTATTGTATTGTATTGTTGATAGCCTATTTAATGTTACTCACTTTACGGGCTTCATAATCTTGAGTTCCACGTGGTTAACCAAAGCGACAAATATTATCGCAGCTCTATTTAACAGTTATAGCTGTCATACCGCTGTTATAGCACGATAATACAGAGGATATCTGTTCAAACCGAGGGTTAATGTCTACAACACCGGTGACCACAACGGGCTCACATACAGTCCTTTAGACTGTGGGAGCTGTCGATTGAATTCCCGATGATTCAGTAAGGTAAGCGTTAGCTATTCGAGTTTATCGTAAAGCTAGTAGGTATTATTTTGGCTAGCGTGCTACATCGTCGACAGCATCGTCGCTTACCATCAGGTGAGATAGTGGTTATAATGACTTATATATACGTACTATTCCTATTTAATTTCTAATTTGACATGTTAATTTAAAATTTATAATTTGACATAATTGTAATTAGTATTCTGTGACTATTGTATCTTTTTAATATGTAATTTAATTAACGTTATTGGTGTAAACCGTATAATTAAATTGAAATAAAATGAATTGAATTGAATTTTAACAAACTGCTTAGTGGTTGAATATCTGGCGAAAGTGTGGCACTTCCCAAGGCAGCCTCTTGTAGAGGCCTACCACTACTATTAGATAGCAACATTGGGATAGTTCCCATTTGTTCCACAGAACATGACGGCATCGGATAAAATAAGATTTCTTTGCTTATTCTGTACTATGGAACAAGTAATAGATTCTTTTATTTGTCAAATTGTTCTGTAGGACAAGGTAAATAAGATCTGTTTACGAGTATCTTATTATACTGACCTCTAGAAAATAGTAATAATTTATTGACAGTTCACTTCTATCTCCGGTGTTGTTTCTTTAAGTTCATATATTGGTGAGTTGTAGTTTAAATTTTTTGTGAACTGGTGTTACCAGAAATATTAGAATGCTGTGAGACTGGGAATCCTCTATCTATATAAACTGGAGAGTCCTCCGCCGCTTTTTACGCTTAATAGATCTATGTTTGGCCACTATCTCGCCTGATGTGAAGCGATGATGTGGCCTAAGATAGAGCACATAGATCTAGAGAGAGACGGCAGTTGAGCGGCTGCTTAGACCCGTCTCCCCGATGGTTCACCGAACATCATCCCGAAACACGGCTAGGTCGCTTGACGGCATGTCTTTGTTCGTTGGGTGGTATTACAACCAAGGTCAGAGCCTACCATTCCAAAGCGCGTAAGCGGGTTTCATCACGCTTCTTGCCACGAATATCCATTATTTCGATTTTTAAATCCTGTTGTTAATTATTTTATTGATTCATGGTATGACAGAATAATTGTCATTATCAGTGTCATTTACCTTCTCATGGGAGATTTTGAGAAAATATGAATCCATTTTGTTATATGGCACTAGCTGACCCGGCAAACGTTGTTTTGCCATATAAATAAAAAAAAAATTTAGGGGTGGACTACCCCTAACATTTAGGGGTATGAAAAATAGATGTTGGCCGATTCTCATAGATACCGGATAAGCACAAAAAATTTCATCAAAATCGGTCAAGCCGTTTCGGAGGAGTATGGCAACGAAAACTGTGACACGAGAATTTTATATATTAGATGAAACTCGGGCCTCGGGAGTGAAAGCTAGCATGTAGTTCTATGGAAAATATAGGGAAGACATTTTTATATTTTGTTCGGTGACGTCATGTTTCATAAAACAACTGGGAACTAGTACAAAATTGAGGCCCAATGCTACCCAGAACTTTAAATTGCTGAGTCCTGCCAGTTAGACACTACTTAACGGCATGTGCTCAGGCTTAAAAGTCCGTAAGCTCGGTGACATTACAGTTGATGTAGGGTCACGGAAGTTAGATGAGAAAAGGCTAAGGCTTTGCGACGCCAATTACAACTGATTATTGTCAGGCAGCGGACGTGCGTCTACCGCTATTCATCAGATAAATCCACCTTGTTAAACTTATTTATTTAATAGTTTTGCACTAAAATGGTACAAGGGATGAATTAATGCTATTTAGCATTATCCACTAGTCTTCCAGGTCGTGATAGAAATATGGCGGCTATGCTTTGAGCAAAAGGTGCATTGAGGGATATTAAATAAATACCATCAAGTTATTACATTATAGTTAGGTTAAAATAATATAATACATTTAACATATTGTTCATTTTTAGTTACCTACCTATTTATACGTTTTGGTATGTTTGCGTTCACTGGCACCAGCCGCAAAGCACGCAAAAACAATAGCTAAGGGCTAAGCGTATGATAAACATACATATAGCACTTATATTTAAATGCAACTGAATGATGACGCAAGCTGGTCCTTCGCCTAATGGTAAGCAATGCGCCTGTCCAAACAGTTCATTTTTAGACACAGACACACCTCACACATGAGTTTATATTTTATATTGTTGTTATATTGTTTTATATTGTGCTTATTGTGTTGACGATTGTTTTTTAAAGTTATTATAGTTATAGTTGCAGCACCACCCATTAGGTACTTTGTTTTGCAAAATCCTGCGCGGCACTGCACTGCGCTCGTCATCCTGAGACAATTAGCTCTTAAGTCTCATAATGCCCAGTAATTTCGCTGGCTAGAATGCCCTTCAAATCGGAACACAGTAATGCTTGCGCGGTGGTACCCACCTAGACGGCCTCTCGCATACGAAAAACCTACCACCAGTGTAAAGTTATTTGACACACCTGAATTAAATTATTATTGTGTTGTATCGTATTGTATAATCACCAGCATTTGTATTAGAATAAACCTGTTACGATGCTTGTTTGTATTCTATTTAGATAATATAAATTACTTAACAAAGTACTTATAACATACGTATGTATACCATACATATACGTAACCCAAACTTCCAGAGTCTGAAACCTGTTTCCCGTGAGTGATACTCGTTTTTACCTATCTATAATAACACTCTCGTAGTTTGCCGAGTTTGTCGACCTAGGTTTCAGCGGTCGTCGCAACTTCGCAGCTTCTACTTATCTCCTTCCTGATGAATAGCACCGACTATACTCCAAACATCGGTCGACAAATCGACCAACATCGTATGTCTTAGCAGTTTCAAAATATACCTATACATTTACCTATATAGATATCGATTGTTGAGAGCGTCTGGCTCAGCAGGAGCACGTGTGGCTTTCGATCCGACGTACCTGAGTCCGAATCCCGCTGGCTCCACAAAAATGACTTTCCTAAGTTATGCGTGGATTGAACTCTCGAAACGGTGAAGGAAACATCGTGAGGAAACCAGTATGTCCAAGAATTTGTAAGAAAAATTCAAGGACGTGTGACATCCACTAACCCGCACTGGGCCAGTGGTGGATTATGTTCCATACTCTCTCCATGAGGGAAGGCCCGAGTCCCAGCTTTAGAAACGTAATGTGCTGATGATAATATCGATTGTTGATTGTATGCACCTACTGGTTGCGCCCCGCGGAACCCACAGTTTCCAAAAAGTATGAAAATAAACCATGTGTTAATCCAGGGAATCAGATATCTCCATTCCGAATTTCTCTCAAATTCGTTCAACTGTTGCAGCGTGAAGAAGGAACAAACACACTTACACACTAACACGCACGCACTTACATACAAACTTTCGCATTTATAAGAGTATTATGATAGTGTGATGTTATGTGAAACACGTGTGCGATTTAATAACTATTGACATTTTTGAAACCCACGCATGCAAAGGAACTTTGGAAACATATTGTACCTACGTATAGCGGTAAAAATGTGATCCATTCTCAATTCACAAAGGGACAAGGACGTGTCCCATTTCATTCAGTTTATTCAACCCTCCTCCATATTGTAAGCCGTTTAACGTAGTTTACATAGAAACCACATATTGTGGTTATCTGCAGATGGAGAGTCCTTTTGATAGAACTAGATTGCTATTATAAACGACTTTGTAGGCCATCGAGGGTCAAACTGAAAGTTTTTAGAACTGGCCACTTGTAAACAAAATAAATAAAAAAATAATTTTAATTTTGAAAATGGAACTCTTTTTCAATATTATTGAGTATGAATTTCATTCAATTGTCATTTGTTTTACGATTTGGCGGCAAATTGGAAATTGTCTGTGTCACGTCAGCAGGAATTTAACGCGAGAAAATTTTCGTGCTATGATTTTTTATGACTTTCAATTACATTTAAGTCAACAGAAAGTTATGATAGACTACGATTGGCCTTTCACGATAAAGCTCCATCTCGTGCCACTGTTTACAACTGCTTTAATGAGTTTAAGCGTGGTCGCACTAATCTCACCGATGATCTGCGTGAAGGACGGCCTTCTACGGCGACGACCGAAGATAACATCTGTGCTGTGCGTCGTATGATAGAGACTGACAAAAGAGTGACCTATCAGCAGATTCGGACAAGCTTAGGCATCGGTATGAGTCAAATGCACAAAATACTCCATGAACATTTAGCGGTCAGGAAGCTTTGTGCCCGGTTGATACCTCATATTTTGACCGAGGCCAAAAAACTCCGTCGTGTTGATTAGTGCCGTGAAATGCTTGAAAGATTTAACGGAGGTGACTCAAATGCTGTGTTTGACATACTTACGGATGACGAAATCTGGATTTACTTAAAATGACCTGTCCTGTCCCGGAAGGACAGGTCATTTCGCGACAATTGCTTTAGAGGATCGAAAAACAGTTTCTGCGGAGTGGTACACTAACAATTGTTTGCCATTTGTCTTGGAAAAAGTTCACGAGAGACGACCTTGCAGTACAAACCTCCTTCACCACGACAACGCCTCGACGCACACCGCCAGGCGTATTACTAGCTCCCAAATTATTCTGTCTGCCAAATAATTTGAAATTTGGTTTGCGTTTGTTTGTCTGACTTAATTCAACAAAAACATCGCTGTTCAAAATCACAAGTGCATTTAGTACTGGCGTAGCGTTAGTTCGCGAGAAAACACAAGGTTTATACAAAAACAGTTCAGTAACCATTTTTTACAATCACAATAAATACTGCACACCCCCGTTCACAACACAAAACATGAAAAACACCCGGGATTTAGTAACAAAACGCTGACTTTAAACTATGTTTTCCGCAACATCAATAAACCGGGATCATGTGGTACATAAAACCGTACCGTTTTCCAGGTTAAAAAACTAACCATTTAGCGAACAAACAACAATGAACATCGTTGTAATTCAAAGGCCGGTAATTTCCGAGCCTTCAGCTCTTTGCATCGTTCGCAGGAAACGAACTGTGGTTGTCTCTTTCACTCTCTTTGTGAGTGAAAGAGAAAAGGATTTTGTTGAGAATAAAAGCTCGTCCCTCGTCTAAGTATGAAAGCCTGCTTTTTGATATAGCGTGACACATCTCGCCTGAAAATGACCAGTAGGGTCTGCTGATAATTGATATTTAGTTGTTACCTCAGATGCGTTAAGATGGGTTTAAGTCAGAGTGAATAATAGGTTTAGGTGTATGTTTAAGAGCACGAATTGTCCACAGAAAGCATTATTCAGGCTAAACTCATGCGATCTTAAACATTTTATTATGAAAATTAACGTGGTTTGGACACATTATTAATAATAATTAATAGGTGACACTCACGTTTAAGTTGGAGAATTCCAACTATAGTTTCAACCACATCCGGTGGTCTTTTTCAAGGCGAGTGTCACCCGTTAATTATTATTTATTAATAATGATCTTATAAATGTCGTGACCTGGAACAATGAGTTTACAAGAAAAATATTACTTCCACACAAAAATGTAATTGTTGCGGTAAAATACTAAATGATATTGTTCTAGAATCAAAGTTGTTGACCCAAAAGTAACTGCTAAACAAAATACTGAGTCCTGAATAAACAAACTTGTAATTTACACAGACCTTGGTTGACATAGAATCGCTATTAAGTCTGGGACGAGACTGGATTTGACAGTTTGCGGCTGCGATCGAAGCGCTCGGTTTAATGAGCATTCACTGGCGGCATTTCCATTATTGTGAATAGGTATCTTGGATGCTAGGCACGACACATAGATGGATAGTTAATAAACACAATAATAAATGAAAATAAAAAATTTCACGTTAAGCCATCGGCATGGCGTGTGCGATTCGAAATAACCTGTACGGCTGAGGCGCTGATTTCATTGGGTTTAACCGCGTTACAATAGGTGGTTTCATCACTCAGAGCAATCTGTTCCAGTCAACCTTTGAGTTGAAGAGACTAACGTAACTTAGATAAACGGTGATTTTTCGTGTCATTACTCCTTATAATTATGGCATTTTTTATAGGACCAAATAAATACACAACCTAAAAGTATAGTGCAATTTGGGTCAAATCTAGAGTAAACAAGTATCTACTGGGTAAGCGTGCTACATTTTCGACCGCATCGTCACTTCCCATCAGGTGACATTGTGATCAAACGCTGACCCAGTCTGTTGTAAAGAAAAGTAATTTGATTACCTTTATCACAGGCCAATTTATTAAAAAAAAACTCTTTAGCAAGAATCGAAAGTCCAGTCCCGCAGAGTCGAGAGAGAGGTAATTTAAATACCAAAAATTTCACATAATATGTGTATGAGTTATGTGTTATGGTCACCTTTTCACAATAAAAAATATGATGTTTACAAAAATAAAAATAAAGTTATTATTTTTAAATTAAATTAATAAATTTGCAATGAATAGAGTATGAATAAATGATCTAAGTAAATCGAACCCTACGAAGTTATTCCATCCAACGAGCTTAATTGTACGACTAAAACCACCAAGTTAATGAATAATCTCTGTAGAACATTCAAGTATACATTGCCACGTGCTAGTGCTATTACTACGATTGAATTATCAATTTGGAGCGTGACAAAGTTATAGGATGGCTTCTAAGCGGTTTAGCATAACGCAATAACGTCCAGGATTCCAACTCGAGCGATAATAATCACTTTGGTGGGCAATGCTATTTAGAGGTAGTGGTTTCAAATTCATTGAGGAAATGCCACTTTGTCAAATACTCTACTGTCAAATAGCTGGTCGTTTGCCTGATGGTAAGCAATAGTCAAATATCATTTATTAAAGTCAAATATCATTTATTAAATAGGCATAAAAGTGCACTTTTAAAGGTTATAAAAACATGATACAAATAAAAAATGTTAAAAATTGTAACTTATGTTAACATGACTTTGAAAAAAAGGTAAGTATGTTTACCCATTTCTTTCCTATACTCAAATTGAAGTCTGAGTGTTGAAAAGAAATGTGAAAACTGACTCTACCAGTGCTTCGGAAATACGCCCGCTAGAGAAGATAGCACCAAGAAACTCTGCGGGGATGTCTTTTTTCAGCACAATTACGCCAGTCAGCACAATATACCAAAATACTTTAGCACAATATGCCAAAATACGCCAGCCTATAACAATAACAGCACCACCCAGAACTTTGTTTTGCAAAATCCTGCGCGGCGCTGCACTGCGCTCGTCACCCTGAGACAATTAACTGTTGAGTCCCATAATGCCTAATAATTTGCCTTTCAAACCGGAACACAGTAATGCTTGCGCACTACTGCTTGGCGACTGAATAACTGGCAAAGCGGACCCACCCAGACGGCATCTCGCATACGAGAAACCTACCACCAGTAAAGTGCTATATAACAGACAGAGTTTAGATTTAACAGAGTAGTACGCAGCCACCTCCGTACTACTCTCTTAAATCTGGACATAACTTAAGAAAGTCAGTGAATGAGCCAGCTGGATTCCAACTTGGGTACTTCGGATCGAAAATCACACGTGCTCCCACCACTAAGCCATACTTCCTTGCTTAATCTGTGTGGTATTTAACACCGCTCTTAAAACGGTGAAGGAAAACATCATAAAGAAACCGGCATGTTCAAGAAGTTATAGCAAAAATTCAATAACATGTGACATCCACCAACCCGCACTGGTGGATTATGGCCTATACTCTCTTTATGAGAGAATACCCGTGTCCCAGCAGTGGGAACGCTAAGGGCTGATGATGATGATGACTACTTTGTAGCGTTCGTAGCGTAGCTTGCTAAACTCGTGTCCGTTCGAAACAGAAGGCCAATTTTGCTAAATTTCAATGACGTTATAAGAGAGTTGACCAAAACGAAACTAATTTGTAAATTGAAGAAAAATTGGCATTCTGCTTATAATAACAGTCTCGTCTCGATATGATCTCAGTATAATTTCTGTTTGTCATATCTTTGAAACATCTCTTTTACGTTAAACTGACATCCGAGAATATCAATTTTTCAATTCATATTAGTCATTTGTGTTAGTGAAATACCGTTTAAACTTCGATCAACTTTCGGCGACATCACAATATCATTTGAATTTCGAGCGACGTTTAACGTTATTTTTTATGTTAGCAGGATAAAGTATAAGTCTGTCAGAGCGCCTGATCGATGCGACGCGTGACCTAAAAGCTGGTACTTATTTGGCTCAACGTATCAGTATTGCAATCCAACGGGGCAATACTGCCAGCATCTTGGGTACGCTGCCAACTGGTAGTGAGTTGGAGCATTTGAGCTATCTATAGGCCTTTAATGGTCTATGCGTTGTCTAATTGCTTCTCCTTGTATGTAGTTAGTTTAGTTTTAGTAAGTAGAGTGTAGTTTGTTTTCAGTAATAAAGGCATTCGCCCGTTTAAAAAGCAGAATACGGTTTGTGATATTTGTGAGATTAACACTAGATCGGAACTGTAACTTGAATAGATTTATGTAGCAGAATTTGGCTTCTGTTCTGCAAAGTTGCTGCGGTCACCACTTGTATTGGTAACCGTTTGTGTAGTTTTTACATCTGAGCACTTTCTTGCTTCAGTGGCTGAACACTAGAAATAAGAAAAGTTACAAGTGCCTGCGACTCAGTTAACCAAAAATATAAACAAGAACTTAGTTTAAAACTTGATATGTACATTAATTACCTCTTGATGTAACTAAATTACCTACCCTATAATTTAAAACAAAAATTAAAGAGTCATTAGAAACACACCCTTTTTACACTATTTTTAAATCTCATATATATTTAAAAAAATCTTATTTTAAGTAGATTATAATTAAGAATAGAATAGAATATATTTATTATCATAAGGTTACATTGCATTATACTAAGATAATGAATGTTACACATTAAGACTCGTCTGTACATGGGGTAAAGATAACATATTACGAATATTATTATTTTACATTTATCTTATATATAAAATTCTCGTGTCACAATGTTAGTAACCTTACTCCTCCGAAACGGCTTTACTGATTTTTACCAAATTTTATATGCATATTCAGTAGGTCTAAGAATCGGCTACTATCTATTTTTCATATCCCTAAGTGATAAGGGTTGTTCACCCTTAACATTTTTTTTTAATTTATATGGCAAAACAACGTTTGCCGGGTCAGCTAGTATAAGTATAGGCACACATTTTAGGCACTTGTGGTTGAGATGCAGTTTCTTACTTGAATGCGATTAAGCAATTTTGTATAGTAATGACATTTCTAATATAACGACCATTGTTATAATGTGGTCAATAAATGAATTGAATTGAATATTACTAGCACAATGCAGTATAATTCGCGGTTTCCAAAAAAAAACTATCTTTCTCTCTCAATTTATGAACGTGGAAGAAGCCGTCCACGGCCCCAATTCACTATGACAACTTGGCGATTCCTTGCTTCGAAATCACTTCTTCATTAATAAACGACATCTACAAAATTTGTTTTCTCCATGACGCGTCATATGAATGCGTCATAGAGATGTCGTTTATTAATGAAGGAATCGATGTGATTTCGAAGCAAGGAATTGCCAAGTTGTCATAGTGAATTGGAGCCCTGATTTTTGAAATAAATTCGTAAGTGGCACTACATGTAAAGACACTAAAAAAATAAAGAAATGTAACAGACCAAGTATAATGCTAAATTTCAGGTGCACAATTTTCTCGTTTCGTCACAAAACAAAAATAAGAGAGAAAAATTCTAGAAAAGTTAGCTCAATTGCGCATGAAGTTATATTTTTTCCGAGTATAAAATACTAAGGACACTAAGGACATAAAATAATACTTGTATATTCTCACGTTCTGGAAATGTTAAAGAAAATATTACAGTTTGTTATGAATGTCTTTGAGATAGAACTACATAACTTGAATATTATAGAAACATCGTTTCTCTTGAAAGGTTTTTAATGTAAACCACAAATGTGAAATTACAAAAAGTAAGCCTATATATATATTCGCTATTTTATAATGTCTTAACCGAAAAACAAAACAAGGGTGCCATTACAATAACTTATACCTACTTTACACCAATTTAGACTGTTGCACTCTATAACAACTCAGCACCAACTCAACTCAAATTGAAGCATTGCTTTTGTATTATGAGTGGCATCTTAGACTATTTCTTCCTTATTACCACGTTTTTATTAAGTTACTTTCTTGTTTGTCTGTCTGTCTGCTGTTCTGGTTGGAATCTAGCAACTCAAATTTCAAGCACTTCTTGATTAGCTATTCGGCTGAAACTTTCAGGGTAGCTCACAACTCAATGACAACGCATTGTAAATCGATTTATTAGAATGCAATGCCAACCTTACCTCAAAAGGCGCATAAAAACACATTTTTTTAATATGTCACTTTTTTACGTTTTAATACATTCATTTTGAAAAAAGGATTTCAGGTTTTAAGGGTGTAAAATGACTTTGAACAACGTTTTAGTCCTATCGTCCATTTATAAATAGGAGGTTCAAACTCAAAACACGTAGTTTCTGCATAGTGTTTGAAACGTAACAGTTTTGTATTGTCAAACTTACAAAATTAAACCAAATTGTACTTCACCTGTATGTAAAGATCCAACATCTTTCACGTCCCAAAGGCAAACTAGCTATTGCTTCGGCGCCATATTGACATAAAAATAAGAAGGGTAAAAAGGTAAAGTTCCCAAAATCTTTATTACGGGACGAAACTTTCATAAAAGACAACAAATATGCAGTAAGGGCTGTGGCGACTAAACAGCGTAAGTGTTTTTTTGGTTTTAGGATTTAAGTTATGCTGCAAGATTTATATACATTTAAGATTGTTAATGAAGTCAGCTATGTAATATTTTAGCATTAACAAAATTATTATATTTATATTATTTTTTAGTTTCGCGTAGTGAACGATCGTTTATAATTATAATCGTCAAGTCAGGCTTTGGTTTCTGAGCCAGCCTTAATTGACTAGACATGAAAATAAATTTAAGCCATTTTTTTTGGTTAAATTGATTTTTTATGTTTTTTTATTTTATTTAAATTACTGATTATACAATTTAACAGTGTAACACACTTTGTTATATAGCCAACACAATTCCGATTCTGATTCTGATTTTTCTTGTATTATCCTCAGTAAAGAGATTCAGAATATTAAAAAGTGTAATTCGTGTTAGGGATAGAAGATGTAATATAAGTATAATTAACCATAAGATAACTGTTTCGCCATTTAAGCGATCTAGTTAAGATCACGGACTGTATCTACAGTTGACAAGGGTCTTACATAATGAATCTTAACCGCCCTTACTGATATTTGACGCGTGATAAAGGTTTATGGGGCACGACCTATTCACTCACACTTTTTACCGCAGTTCACCGGGTTGGGTTAAAATATTTTATTACGCACTTAAACTGGTAAAAAAGCGACATACGCTTAAAAAAGTTTACTGATTTTACTTTCAAATGGGTTTTAATATTACATTTCCCTTCCGGTTATGGGGTTGGCAACATATAGGCAATGTCTGGTGTTGCAGTCTATAAGCGACGGTCACCGTTTTTTAGCAAGAGGTTTGAAGGACATTGTAGCCAGCAAAATTACTGGGCATTTGAGACTTAATATCTGATGTCTTGTGGTGATGAGCACAATGCAGTGCTACGCAGTGCTTTTTACAGTATTAAAAGTTCTGTTCATTCTTTTAATTGCTATGGGTACTCGTGGTGCTTACCATCAGGCCAACGACTTGCTCGTCTCATCATTCAGTTCCATAAGAAAACAAAAACTATTTCGCATCATGTAAGTCCATGCGGCAAAAACGACTGAGCTAATTTTAATACAATTAGGTATATACGTAGTTTGTTTTTTTAAACATAATATATGAATATGCTCCTCTTTATCCCAGACAACCAGGGATGAAACCGCGGGCGCTGCTAGTTTATAATATTAGTAGGATTTCAACGAATCGTTCTTGTGTTTATTAGTTAATATCCATTTAAATGTAAATTTCCACACAACTTCCAGTGATCCCAATTTATGTTGGGATGTAATAATTACATTTATAAGGTATGAGGATATAATATCAGGTTTTAGTTTAATGGTAGACAGATAGATAGATAGATAAACCTTAAAAATAGGGTCATGATAAACAGATATATTTCACGTTTATAATATTATCGGGTCTTTTCGCGCACAATTTTTAAATCAAAATAACATTTTGACTTACTCCGACGTTATGATCAATTTGCATTGATCGTGGTCACGAGAAGACTGGAGAACATGAGGACAATTCGCGAAAGTTCAAAATTATTTTATCCATTTCACAGTAATCAGCCTAACAATAAGCGGTGTTATCACTCAAAGCCATCTCTTCCAGACAACCTTTGAAGTGAAAGGACTAACATAATTTGGAAGGACGGTGGTGACAATATTAGATCGGATTAGATTAGATAACTTTTTATTGTTATACCAAAAGAACGAAAAGAAAAAACTTTGAAAGTCTTATCATCATCATCATCATTACCAGCCCATCACGTTCGCACTGCTGGGACACAGGCCTTCTCTCATAGAGTGAGTACGGGCCATAATCCACCACGCTGGCCCAGTGCGGGTTGGTGGAAGTCACATGTCTTTGCATTTTTGTGATTAATTCCTAGACATGCCGGTTTCCTCACAATATTTTTCTTCGCCGTTTTTAGAGCGAATGTTAAATCCGCACATAACTAAAGAAAGTCAGTGGTACGGGGCCAGCAGGATTCGAACTCGGGTGCGTCGGATCGAAAGTCGCACGTGTTCCCACTGAGCCACATTCGCTGTTAAAGTGTTATAATAGGATGTTATGTTATATTCATATTATAACTGGACTCGGACACTGGAAGTGAAGTGAAGTGAAGTGAAGTGAAGTGAAGTGAAGTGAAGTGAAGTGAAGTGAAGTGAAGTGAAACGAAACGAAACGAAACGAAACGAAACGAAATGAAATGAAATGAAATAATTTTATTGTAGCAAAAACATACTTAACTAAACAAATACTTAACTAAACATTAATACTAGGTATTGCTACAAAACGGCCCTACTCAGCATAATGCCGGCTGAAGCAACCAGCGCTGATCTTCCGTAGGAAACGCCCGGTGACACCACGGATCGTAACACAATATATAAATAACATAATATTGATACAAAATAATATTTATAACAATTTGCACAAAAACATGATAGGTACGCTTAAAACACAACACAAAAAACAAGATTAAAACATAGAGCACCAAGGTAATATAAAAAGAAAGAAAAAATCCTTAGAATTTTTATTATAACACACTTGAGTCATGTCGCAGAGTTTCCTGTTTATTTTGATAATAACGAACCACGACCTTCAATAATAATGCCAATAACATCTCTTAATCAACAATCTCTGTAATTAACATCTCCTTGATACTTGTATTTTATGCAAATAAATGAATCTTGAACCTTGAATAAGATCATAAAGAGCCCTAGCACTTAAAAGTGTTTCAAACATTATGTCTAACATACAAAACGAAAACATCAAACTGTCTAATGCTACACTACGCCGAGATGAAAATTTAACCTCTCGCCGACGACGGTACGCGAAAATGTACAGGATATACGTATATGTACGTTGGTAGTAAGGGAAGTTGCTAGTTGGAAGTCTTTTAGTGGCTTCTTACTCGGCTTGTTTTCTGTGGGATAATGTTATGTTATTCGTCTATATAAGAAAGAGGAGGGTAAGAACATAAACTAAAAGTTTTCTTTTTGAACAGTTGCTTAAAGCTACATGCTGTTCGATTCCTGAGACGTTCATAATAAAGGAGTGGTTATAAATGTGACAACATTATTTATTCTAGAGGTAGTGTAGGTAGTGGATAGTTAAGATACAATTGTTTTGAGTGATAATAATAAAAATCTCACAGTATACCAACGCATTGAAAACTTCAGAATAAAAGACACAAGTATAGACATCGCTAGAATATAAGAGCGAGATACAAAAGGAGAGAAAATTAGAGTGATAGAGACCAAAACAGAGAGTCCTAGAATGTTAAAGTGCAAAGAGATATTAACTAAGAATAACCAAGAAAGAGAGAGGAGAAAGCGATCGTTAGAGTGACAAAGCGAGATAAAGAGAAAAAAACGATAGTGATAAATACCATAGATTAAAGAGAGAGTGCCAGAGTGCCAGAGCGAGATGCAAAAAGAGATATAAAGGCAGTGAAAGAAGGGGGAGCGTTTGTTAGTGACAAAGCGAGACGCAAAGAGAGAGGCCAAGAGAAAGAGTTTAAAACATTTGTCTTTGGTAACTTGTAGTAAAAGAGCATAAAAAATAAATGGTATATCGAACTTGTACAAACATTATTTACTGATACTACATAAGTCCAGTCACATGATACACACTACATACGGATGCTATGTCATGTCGAGAGAAAGTATGTATCCCGTATATCAAGCTTCGGTGTTACCCGGGGAAAATTATACGAAAATGTTTTTACATTTTTGAGATCCTGTCCAGCTTTTGTTGTCATCTCACGGACCATGGAAATTTATGAAAGAGCATATACGTGTATATGTTAGATTTCTGTTATTGGTGTCTCTCTACGAGAGAATGGAAGGGAAGGAAACTCGATACAGACAAAGCGACGGTATTCCTAGCTAGATAGGCATAGACTCTAAGTTGCAGTGGGGTCCTCATATTGATGCTCTATCTGGAAAACTTAGTACTGCTGCATATGCGGTTCGTAAAATTAGGCAATTAACGGATATAGCTACGGCTCGGTTAGTTTATTTTGCATACTTCCACAGCATAATGTCATATGGCATTTTGCTGTGGGGTTCTGCTGCGGATATAGATACTATTTTTATATTACAAAAGCGTGCGGTTCGCGCGATTTACGAGTTGGGTCCACGTGACTCGTTAAGGGATTTTTCTAAGCAAGTTAACATATTAACTTTACCTTCTTTATATATTTATGAAAATATAATGCATGTTCGCAAAAACTTCCAAAAATTCAAAGTAAATAGTGACCATCATAACATAAACACTAGAAATAAGGATAGGATTGTTGGACCTAGGTATAGACTGACTAAAACGAATAAGTTCTTTATGGGCATATGCGTACGTTTTTATAATAAAATTCCAAAGTGTATAACGGAGCTCACAGAAAGTAAATTCAAATTACGCGTTAAGAATGTTCTAATGAGAAAAGCATACTACACTGTTCGTAATTACATAGAAGACAAAGATGCTTGGAACATTCCACTTCTGCAAAGTAACCAACTGGTACATAAGAAACATAACATTGTAAAATCCCAAAAAATTGTAACAAACTCTCTAAAAAAAAATGCCCCTCAGTTTCTTGCCGTATCTTCTGAGTAGTGGTTCTTTTTCCGATACGGTGGTAGAGTCATTGTGATAATTTGACATTCATAAGTGCGTCTGTGATGCCAAAATGATTAAAGAGATTTTGATTTTGAAGGCTCAAGTTCAAGCAGTGGGAACTTAATGGGCTGATGATGATGGTGACATGTTAGAAGAGGGACAGAACTTGACAGCTTTTTTTTTACGCTTAATAGCTCCATGTTTGGCCACTATCTTGCCTGATGTGAAGCGATGATGTGGCCTAAGATGAAGGACATTGGACTAGAGAGAGACGGCAGTTGAGCGGCTGCTCAGACCCGTCTCCCCGATGGTTCACCGAACATCATCCCGAAACACGACTAGGTTGCTTGACGGAATGGCTTTGTTCGGTGGGTGGTATTACACCACGGCCAGAGCTACAACTCCAAAAAAAAAAAAAAAGAATATATATATATATATATATATATATATATATATATATATATATATATATATATATATATATATATATATATATATATATATACATATATACATGTGCATATGTAGCTACGTAACGAGTGTAACTGCAAAACGTCGTCGGCCGCACCGCACCCTAACCTACCAAGGGCTGGAGCTATATTCACATTATATTATCACTACACTCTTCCATTGTACTATTTTCCATTACACTTTGGAAAACAGGCTTTAGAAATGAACAAGCTAGGTAAGTAATTAAACGTCATCGATTCAAGTCATTTGCCAAGCTGTTTAATCATATGGCTGAATATCATACAGGAAGCTAGTTGAATGGCGCTGTTTATTAAAGAGGCTAGGCTGTTAATTGAACGACTGATTAAGCTAGTTGGCTGCGACATATATATTAAGTATAATATAATGAGGGTAGAAGTATTTCGTTACAATCATAATCATTAGGACGCAGTAATTCTGAATACTGCGAATATCTACTAAACAACGTTATTGGGTTTTGTGAAGCGATTTAAGCCTCTATTTACTAGTCTTTGAGCTTATTATTGACAATTCTGTGGCAAATTACGGTGAACGTTTCAAGCTAAATGTTTGATAGCGTGAAATAGGTATAATTAGTCAAAAAAGTCAAACATCCAAATTAATTTTTGAAATAGACACAAAAGTGCATTTTAAGCGACTTAAACATATACTACAAATCATTTAAAAATATTTTTTTTACTCAAGATAACACGGCTTTGTAACAAAAGTAAGCATGTCTACCCATTTTGTACGTGTGACAGAGCCTACTCTGGCAAACCCTATGCGTGGAAAATAAAAAAAAACCTCATCCCTTTAGTATGTGGCTGATCGCAATGCGCGCGCATAGGAAACCTGATTAATTGTTCCCGCCATAGCGAATCATTTTTCACAACTCGTTTTCACTGTTGAAAATTAGTATATATTATTTTATTCACAAGTGTGTTGAAAAACGTCGTATGATACTCGTGTGTATTGAAGATTACCGTCCTCGGCTCTCTTAAGACCCTCACCTAACGGCTCGGGTCTCAATGGCGCCTCAGCGGTAATCACCAACTTTACACACTAGTACCATAATGAACTATTAAAAGCAAGACGCACGACAAATTACGAATTATGAATTTTAAGCTATGTACGATGTGCAAAAAAGTCACTTGATTACACAATATTTCTCTATTTGTCTAAATTGATGTCTGGGTGTTTATTCAAAACAAACTCCAGTTTTCGATAATATTTTTGAAGCTCTTATTTTCTTTCTAGACTATTTATTTCTGATTTAAAAAATACATTCAAATGTTAGTGACTAGATGAAAACATAATATTTTATCTTTTTGCTATATCGTGTAGCAAGCACATCATAACTCTGTAATACCCCAAAATCGTCTCTCCATGACGATACATGTTTCACGCAACATTATCACAATTTAGTCCATTTACGACAAACCTCCGCCAAAACAACATATAAACTACGTCAACATTTTCCTTATATCGCCTTATGTCAAAACTTTTTGCCCATGTTTTTGCCGAAAGCACCCAACCAAGAGAGATATATACCCTTTTTGTGCTCCTTCACCTGAAATGACCACGGAACTTGGGAAAAACCTTATTTAGTTGGAATTAAGTTATGAAACTCGAAGTAAGTTTTAGGACTGGCAGCTTATTAAAGTACTTGGGTGTACTTGGATGTTATGACGTAACTGTCACATATTATGGCATGTTATAATAAGTTTAGAAGTTCTCGATCCAGCCGTTATGACTCCGAAGGGGAATCTTCCAGTTTCGTACTCTCATTCCAACTTGGAGTTTAAAATTAAAAGTAAAAGTATTGTAAAATAAATTTCGTTTCTCGTACACGACTTTTATGGGAAGTTGTGGCTGAAACGGCTGGCCTATTCCCTGTACAATGAGTTTGTAAAAGTTATACTTCCTGCCCTAAATTTGTTAATGGTTCGAACTCAAAGTATACATTTAAATTGTAATGTTTTTTTGAAAATACTGTAGATGTCGATGATGTAGTGCTATGCATTGTCTCTTAAGGTTTTAAAATTCCTGGGCGGCACTGCATTTGTTAGGGCAGGCGTCGCGCTTACCATCAGGCAAACGACCAGCTCGTCTCATCACTCAGTACCATACAAAAATGTTTTGAAAAATTTGTTTGAAGACCATGTAGTATCATTTGCAACTGGATAAATCTTATTTAAAGTTATCGCTAGGAGACACTATTTAGGTAGAGTCCAGTGTTACATATTTAGATATACCTAATTTTAATTTCATAACAGTAAACAAGTAAATATGTAGTGTAGGAATGATAAACACACATTTGTGTTGTGAGCTCTTGTTTGGAGTGTGCTAATAAACTCAAAGAACAAAACTTTATATAAGTAAAAAAGTCCACAACGTGATAATTGGAAATGTTACTTGTAAAATAGCCGCTAAAGTTGGAAAGTAGGCCTAACATAATATTATACTTCGCCGTTGCATCCTCGAGATTTATATAATTCACAAGGTAGTTCCACTCCATGAGCTGGGCATCAAGCACAATTTTAGAGCTGTCAAAAATAAAAAGCACAAAATGACTTATTTACAACTCCCGCCCTAGAGGGCGCCACTAAGCTCTGTCACCTCATTCGCTTTTTGTGTGCGGGCATCGTAGCATCGAAATTCTTTAATTTTTTTTCTTAATCAAGTAATTAGTGTTTTTATCGTCTATTTAACAGTTAATTTCAGTTTAAGTGCTATGTGAATAAGAAATCGTAAGGAGTCTTGATCTGAAAACCATAATAAAGGTATGAAACACACGAAATAAAACTCGTGAAACATTTATAACGGCATGAAAGTTCCGATAGCAACTATCAGGGTGAGAACTTACCTATCCTTCCGTCTTGACTTCCAATCTGCATGTTTAATGTTAATCAAGAAACAGTATTTACTACAGTATTTAATACAGTATTTAATACAGTATTTACTACAGTAGGTTATGTTACCTACTTAACGATGCAGTTGTTTATTTGTTGAATCTGTATTTCTATTTTCGTTACGAAGGAAACTGTGTAGTACTCTGGAAGGATTCATTATTGAATAAGGTCATAATAAAAAAAATACCTTATGCCTTCATTTGCCTTAATTTATAAAAATAAGTAAAATAAAAAAAAAACATGTTTTAATATCATAACATCTTTAAATAATACGTATGACAAAATACTGACTAAATAATAAATTTACTGGGCTTAGTAACCAGACCGAATAATTTCACAACTACCCTCAGTTATAAATTTTTATGCGACTAAATATGCAACTTCAGTACTTAAAAAATAGATATTATGCTAAGACAATATCATGAATGCATCACATTGTAATGCTTTTATTAAGTCCTATACAAAAATGAAGTGCCTTGGAACTATGACGCGATCACAGTCGTGCACAATCTTTTTTAGCGCCACGACTTGTTCGTAGTAAAGGAGTTAAGAGTCAGAACACGGTCATAACATTTGCGTTGCCTTTCTTACGTGCAACGACCACATTTGAACTATTTTTTATTGCCTAATGCAACAAATTGAGTGCCTTAGAACTATGATGCGGTCATAGTCGTACACAATCTTTTTTAGTGCCGCGACTTGGTCTAGTCAAGTCAAATAGTTAAGAGTCATAATACGGCCGTAACATTTTCGCCGCCTTTCTTTTTGCAACGGCCACATTTGATCTATTTTTATAGCCCAATGCAATAAATTTAGTGCCTTGGAACTATGATGCGGTCATAGTCGTACACAGTCATTTTAAGGGCCACGACTTGGTCGTAGTCATGGAGTCATAACATATTCATGACTTTGGCGTTGCCTTTCCTTCATGTCACGCCCATATTAATTTGATAAATTGTTATAGCCTAATGCAAAAATTGAGTGCCTTGGAATTATGACGCGATCATAGTCGTTCATAGATCAAATTGTCAATCAAAGCGATGATAGACGTGCACAACATATAATTAAGTGCCTTGAAACAATGACGCGATCATAATTGTGCATATTTTAAGAGTTACGACTTCGTCGTAGTCAATTAATTAAGAGTTATAACACAGTCATGTTTTCTGCGTTACCTTCTTTTCACCCAACAGCCACATTTTATATATATTTTTAGCCTAATGCAACAAATCCAGTGCCTTGGAACTATGATGCGATCATAGTCACACACATCATTGAGTGCCTTGGAACTATGACGCGATCATAGACGTGCACAACGACAAATTGAGTGCCTTGGAACTATGATGCGATCATAGTCATGCATATTTTTAATTTTAACTATAATTCAATTTAGTCATCTTTTGATATTTTGCATTGTTCTTATGTATATTTTAGCGTTACGACTTCGTCGTAGTCAAAGAGTTAAGAGTCATAACACTATCATGACTTTGGGATTGCCTTATCTTCATGCGACGCCCACATTTGATGTATTTCTTATAACCTAATACCTAAAACAAATTGTGTGCCTTGGAACTATAATGCGATCATAGTGGTGCATTTTTAGCGGTACGATTTGGTCGTAGTCATGCAGTTAGGAGTCATAACACGATTATGACTTTTCTTCCTTAATGATATGCCCACAGTGGCAGAGGCCCAGTATACACCCACTATGGAAAACTGTCTAGCCGTAAAAATAGCAAATTTTAACGTATGCATATAATGTTCGCTCAACTGATCTTACAACAAGTTAATATTCACAATGAATAGATTCCAGTGGCATACTACTTACTTATGGTGACGTCACCGCGTTCTGCGGTGGCTTCTTCTTGATCTAGTCTTTAACTAGTAGAACACGAACGTTCTTGATGCAAATTATACTAAGCTTTATGCAGCCTACTGTTGTGTGATGAAAGGTAAACAAGAAGTTTTTGGATCGGAGATTGAAAAGGAAATCTCTAAACGTTGGGGGCGTATCTATCTTATATAGTGACATCAGACCTGAAAAAGGCTTTCACTGAAAATGTTCTTGTATACATTTTCAGTTAATGGGTATAAAACCATCTAAGTTGACTCTTCAACTAAAAACCAGCGCGAGCTAAAGAATACATAAATCTATCTGTCAGATCTCGTCGGTCATCCTATCTTATTAGAAAGGATATGGAAAAGCTTTAAAATTCGATCAAATTATTATATTAGGATTACGCCTTACAAACACAATAAATCAAAGCAACCTGATTTAAAGTATATTACGCTAGATAAATTCTTTCCTCTTCGGAAAAATCCTTGTAGTTATAATACTGAGGCAAATGAATCTGTTTAGAAATCTGGCTTTCAGGTTAAGAAGGCTAAAATGATGAATGCTTTGATGTCGAAGTAAATAGTTAGTCAGCCAGAAAACCGAACAGGCAAAGTAGCCAAAGGTATCGGGATACACCGGGGTATCGTATCACGACGTGGACTGCACCGGCGTCATTACCAGGAAGTCAGCCAGAAAACCGAACAGACAAATTAGCCAAAGGTATCGGGATACACCGGGGTATCGTATCATGACGTGGACTGCACCGGCGTCGTTACCAGGATCCATGGAAGTCACAGTCTATGCCACAATCCAAAACTCGTTAGAGGTTTTTTCCAAACATGGAAATTAATTTCGAAAGACCCCTTTATCTATCAGCACAGTTGAACTGTGGTATAAAATCCTTATAAAATATCATTACTGGAACCATTATTTTTTTTTCTCACGGTATAATATACGATATAATAATACCCAACAATACTTGAACTTATCTGATTCAAAACTAATAAATATAAATTTAGAAATAGAACCAATCAAACCGTCCAATATCTGCAGCTGTTGTGATAAGTACCATTCAATGATTTACCTTTAGGTAATATTTCTTTTTTTATATAAATTCCGAACTCGACTTGGTGATCACTGTAGTTCAATTGGGCAGAACCCTTCCCTTCTAATTAATGTTGAGATGCGGGTTCAAGTCTCAGTAGCCATGGGTTGTTTAAAAAAAAAAAAAACTTTATTTGAGCATTTTGTGAATCATGCGTTAATGCCTAATAAAAATATGGCGGCCAAGAATCAGTGATTAAAATTTGAGGATCAGATATTCGAATGTCAATGTCAAATGGACTACTCCGCCGACAGTGCCAATCATCTTTCCTAAGCTCTTCAAACCTGTAGTATCCTTACTCGGAATCACGTATACCAGCTTGTTCCAAATCACATTCTTGATTTGGGCTAAATTCAATCAAGTCCATAGACGGTTACCCGCATTAAAATTAGACAATGTAAAATGTCTATTATATTTTCGGGTTACAGTTCATGAATGAATAACCAAAAAGGAATAATGATAATATTAATATACATTAAAAAAAAAAACTGTTAAAGAATCCAAACATAAATTATAACCGCAAAATGGTCATAATGTTCTTATTGAAAATACGTTATTTAATAATAACAACATTTTACTGTGTCATATATAATTAGTAACGGACGTTACTCGTATGTGCTGGAGATTTTCCCTGACACTTCTTTTAACTGGGTGGAGTATCATGTGTGATAATACGATAAACAAGAGCCAGTTATTATTTTTCCCATATTAAAAATTGACGAACAATATTAACAATGGGTAACTGGCGTCATGGTCATTCTTTACTAGAACAGTCAACCATAGTATCCTTTGTTCCGATCTCTGGCATTATAAGAACCAATACTATTTTATACATATTATGTCAGGAAACAAGTTAGCCTTTGCACTTCAACCAGAAACAGACAAAATTATTCTAAATTTTGTTTCAAATATATTCCCAACGATGACTATTCCAAATTACAACAAAATAAATGGCAGTTTCACTAGCATTGTCAACAGGAAGATGTGTTCAATCACCATCCTTTATATAGAATGTATGAAATCGTAACCAATTACGCAGTAATTTCTAATAGATTATAAATTTGCCGGGAACAGTAACTTTTGTCATACAAGCATATAAGTTGTAAGGCGTTTGTTGCCTTTACTTTCGATCAGAGGCAAAGTTTGAACTTTTTTGTCATGAAAAGAAAACCTTGTACATAATACGAGCATCTCGTTAGAAGGTAGATAGATCAAAAGGATTATATGTGACAGTTGAATAAACACTGCGATTGTCTCTGCATACTTGTGATGCATAAACCTTAGCAGCTTACTTACGGAGTTTTCTATTGACCTTATCAAATAAGCTGACGGATAATATGAGTACTATTTTGCTAAAGCGGTGTAAGATTCTAACTAAATTATGTTAAATCATAATTTATATTACACAATTGTTATTAAAATATTACATATATGTGTTGCCCATATAAATATTTCTACTCTGAGGAACATAAAAATTTCGCAAAAGCTCTAAACATCTACCTTGTGAATTATATAAATCTCGAGGATGCAACGGCGAAGTATAATTGATGGTTAAACAAACTTACCAAGTGAAGTTTGACCGTAATTATACAAGCCGTTGCATCCGAAGAGATTTATACTAATAACCCACCCGTGCCCTAATTTGTTGTCACAAACCCTTACAAATATTAAGTACCTACTAGTAGTTTACTTAACCTGTTTTGTGGCCTTAAGATTTTGCGAAATGTTGTTGTCTCTAAATCAAATGAGGTGACAGAGCTTAGTGGCGCCCTCTAGGGCGGGAGTTGTAAATAAGTCATTTTGTGCTTTTTATTTTTGACAGCTCTAAAATTGTGCTTGATGCCCAGCTCATGGAGTGGAACTACCTTGTGAATTATATAAATCTCTTCGGATGCAACGGCTTGTATAATTACGGTCAAACTTCACTTGGTAAGTTTGTTTAACCATCAAATCTACTACAATACTGAATTTGTGGTTGCATTAGAAGTCATAATAATCTTACTAATATTATTAATGTAAAATATTTGAGGATAAATTAGAAGAAATAAAGAAAGATTTATTCTATAACCACAAAATCATAAAACTAACAAATTAAACAAAAAGAAAGAGTAAAGAAAACATAGATATAAGTACATATAAGGTTAGAACTGTTGTACCAGTAAATTGTTTATTTTTTCTTTTTGTCCTTCTTTTTCTTTATTTTGTTAGTTTAATGATTTGATGATACAACAATCTAACCTTTGTTCTCACATAAGTTTGAACTTGTATGAAAACACGGGTTAGAAATGTTTTTTGTTACTCAATCACGCTTAGATTATTGAACGGATTGCCATGAAAATTCGTAAGAAGATAATTACTTCAGATATTGAAATAAAGCTTAAGATACTTTTTACTCTGACATTCGGTTCGGCACAAATAAAATTGCAAGTAACAAATAAAAATAAAACTTAATGTAGTAATTCAAGACATGTTTTTCCCCTAAGCGCAATATGGAAGAGTTCTACAAGAAACCGAAAACATTTCCTGCAACACGTGGAACTAAAAAGCCTTAGCGCTAATGGCCCCGTCACCCCCTGTTCCAAACACATCTACTATGGACTTTTTTGCGAATTGAAACCTTTTACCCTCTCTCTTCCATCTTCACTGTAAACACACGTCTCCTGTTCCATTCAAACAGAATTAAAAGCGGTCAGACCGGTCAGATCCACCTTTGCCATCGATCACTCCAAATCAGGCTTTCGGTCGTCGCATAACCTTTCTTTTTTCGGTGCCGTGCCTTTAGAATTCCGGTTGATATATGGTACTTCTAATTCCACGTGTTGGCTTCCGGCCAAACCGGTCGACGGCCACCTTCCTGTCGCAGGGTTAAGTTGTGCTAGAATTTCCGCAGTTCGCGTTTTAATTAAGTTATGGAGAGAATAGTTGTTCTATCTTTGTGCGTTTGTTTTGTAGGCTGGAATGTTGCTTTCGAATTTTTGTGAGGTTGGTTATACTGTGGATAAGCAATTAAAGTTAGGGTAAAAGTTGTTCAAAGTTAGTGTATTCATATAGGAGTAATAATGTCCTTAAATTTCAAGCCTAGGCGCAGTAGGCGAAGCGACTTACTTGTTTACTTGACTGTTAGTTTTATCTAGACTGTTAGTTATATCTCTCTTATGCGGGAAGCCGTCTGGTAGGTACCATTCTAGGTAACAATTGCAGCACCACCCAGAAATTTGTTTAGAACCAGTAAAATCTTTTGCGGCACTGCATTGTGTACACATATTTTTGGATTACAATCTAGACTTGAAACTGTATGATATTTAGCTATAGCTCTGTATTGATTGTACTTTGTTTTGTGTATATAATATAGAAAATAAATAAAAACAAACTGCGCTTGTGACGTCGACACAATAGCTCTCAAGTCTAATAATTCCTTACTTATTTTGCTGGCTATAACGAGCTCCAAACCAACAAAATCCTTATACCCTCTTGCTTGCGCACTTATACTTGGTTGCAGAACAACTGGCCAAGCTATGGTACTAAATCCAGATCAAGACAACCTCTTGCATACGAGACACCTATCAAGTTCCAGCCAAGTCAGCCCCACGAATTCACATAAAGTCTCTTCTAACATGTAATGCATATAAGGTGTCAGTATCTTGCGTTGACATACAGATCGCACATAGACAAGCACTACATTTTGCAATACCTGTCATGAAAGACAGGTATTGTGGACTAGACTGGCTGTGAAATTGACGTGAGTGGAGCGAAACTGAGAAGGAAGACTTTGTTTTAGAAGTTGTCCTTCCAAATAGCTACTTAACTTAGAGTATATATAACTAAGTATAGAGCACGCGTATCGTACTTGTCGCCCAATGCGCAGCGTAGGCAAGTAAACTAGTGATGGGTAATAATTGTGCGCCGTGACACGGACACACGGTACCTATTGTTGTGTATGTATGTTATGTCCTATAAGTGTAATTTTAGTAAGTTTTTTTTTTTTTTTTCCTTCATATGGTTTCATAGTCATTATGATCCCCATTTTTATTACAATCTAGCCAATTAATTAGGCTAATAAGCAATTTACATTTAACTTAAACTGATAGATAAACTAATACTAAGAATGTGTCCATTAACACTATTCCTATTGTCTCTATATTAAGGGGAAGACACTTTGTTCTTGTGTTCTGTATGGGTAGCACTCGTACTACATTACACTAATTCACTATCACTAGACATTACACTAACTCAAACGGTTTTGTTCTTTTAAGTCTTCTCACTATATCCGTGTGGTCGAGGAGCTGGATTGCCTCGACGTTCACATGATGATGAAGCCTATGTTCGTGGGCTTCGGCATATTTTTTAATAACTTTATCGACGAACTCTACTTTAAGATCCCGATGGAGATCGTCGTTTCTAATGTACCAGGGTGCGTTCACAATTTCCCTTAATACTTTATTCTGGAAGCGTTGTATGATTAATATATTGCTCTGTTTGGTGCAGCCCCACAGCTGTATACCATAAGTCCAAACTGGCATTAGGACTTGTTTGTATAGTATCAATTTGTTGTATGTTGACAGCGTGGAGTGCCTTCCAAGCAGCCAATACATTCTTTTAAAGCGTAAATCTAATTCTTCTTTTTTCTTCTTGACGTGCGCTTTCCAGCGGAGCTTTGCATCAAGTGTCATTCCTAGGTACTTCGCTGTATTTTCATACGGGATTTGTTTGCTGTTAATGTAGACTGGGCAGTATTGTTGTATCTTGTTGCTGAAGTCTATGTGGATTGATTTGGATTCATTTAGTTTAATTTTCCATTTTTTCGTCCAGTCATAAACTTTGTTAACAGCCTTTTGAACCTTTTCTGCTGCTTCTCTATGGGTGTTTGCTACAGCCATTATAGCAGTGTCGTCAGCAAAGGTTGCGATGGTGTTATCTTCTAATTCAGGAATATCACAGGTGTATAGTAGGTACAGGACCGGACCTAATACACTTCCTTGTGGTACTCCAGCTTTTATTACTTTCAATTTTGAGTAGGCATCTTCTTGTTTTACTCTAAATAATCGGTTTGAAATATAAGATTCCAGAATATTAGCAAATTTTTTCGGTAGGTGCATTCTTAGCTTGTGAACTAGGCCTTCATGCCACACCTTATCAAAAGCTTGTGCTACATCTAGGAATATAGTAGAGCATACTTGCTTATTTTCTAAAGTTGTTTCTATAATACTTGTTATTCGGTGCACTTGATCTATGGTTGAGTGCTTCTCCCGAAAACCGAATTGGTGCTCTGGAATGATGTTTGTGCTGTCAATAATTGGTTTTAGTCTTTTAAGCAATATCTTTTCAAATAGTTTTGACATTATGGGTAGCAAGGAAATTGGCCTGTACGAAGTTGTTTCATGAGGCGGTTTTCCTGGCTTTGCTATCATTATTACCTCAGCAACTTTCCATAAGTCTGGTACATATTTTAATCTTAGTGCAGCATTAATAAGAGTTGTTAGTTTTACTATCCCTTTTCTTGGAAGATTTTGGAGTATTTCCCCTGATATTAGGTCATACCCAGGAGCTTTTCGTGGGTTTATACTGTATTTAATTTCACGTGCAATTTCTCTAGGTGTTGCTAGTTTTATATTATCATCTTCCTGCTCATCATGGAGGTTGATATCATCCAAAGAAAAGGTTTCATTTGTGCTACTTTGATTTGGCTGAAAGATGTTTGCTAAGTGTTCTGCAAACCTTTTAGCTTTCTGCTCGTTATTCACTGCCCATTTTCCGTTGTTATCTTTAATAGGTGGTATTTGGATAATTGGTCTTTTTAGGTTCTTAGTTGCCTTCCAAAGGGAGTAATCTGTACTTCTATCACTGGTCAGCTTCTGAAGATACTCATTCGTGGAGTTATCATTAAAATCCTGGATTTGGCGTTTCAATGTTTTGGTGATATTATTAAGCTCTTTTTTGTCTGCAGGACACCTAGATTGATGCCAGATTTTTCGTTGTTTTCTTTTTTCAGCTATAAGTTGTTTAATACGTATGGGGTATATATTACCCTTGGTTTTTTTATTAATTTCAGGTGTATTTTTCCAGGCTGCTTGTTGAATATTTTCTATGAATATCTCAAGAGCTATGTTTAGGTTTTCCGGTGTTTTAAGTGGTACTTTGAGATCTATATCACTATCTAAATCTATTTTAAAGCTCTCCCAATCTGTAAACCT
The DNA here is from genome assembly GCA_951640565.1 of Petrophora chlorosata. NCBI lineage: Eukaryota > Metazoa > Arthropoda > Insecta > Lepidoptera > Geometridae > Petrophora > Petrophora chlorosata. Next base: position 15,101,737 of record OX621202.1, on the reverse strand, counting down.
ATTAACAAGAGTTGGAGGTTTATCATTATCTAAGACTTTTTCACTTATTTTGAGAAATATTGCAGAGTGATCTGAGTTCATATCATAACTATGATAAGTTTTCATGTAGCTTGAAGATAAGTTCTTAATTACAAAGAAGTCTAAGAGATCCGGGACTTTATTGGGATCTGTTGGCCAGTAAGTAGGCGTTCCAGTAGATGTAGCATCACATTTCATCTCTCTTATGGCACTTAATAATTCTTTGCCTTTGTTTGTGGTGAGTCTAGAGCCCCAATACGTATTTTTGGCATTAAAGTCGCCTCCTAATACAAACTTATTACCAAGGCGCTTTAGGAAACTCATATACTGATCTTTTTTTATCATATACCGAGGTGGGCAGTATATTGCTGATATTGTAAGAGGATAGCTTTTAGTTTTAAGACTTATCGCCACTGCTTGTATTTCTTTCTCTTCGTATTTAGTATATTCATAGTGACTAAGGTTTTCTTTTACAATGACGGCACTACCACCTCTTGCAGTGTTGTCTGGATGTAAGGCATGGTACACTTTGTATCCTTTGAAATGTATATACGATTGTTTTGTGAAGTGCGTTTCAGATATTAAGCACACATCAACATTTTCTATGTCTAGGATTACTTGTAATTCATGTTGGTGTTTTTGTAACCCATTTGAGTTCCAAGCCATGATTTTTAAAATAGTATTCATTTTAGCTGCTTAGTTTTAGCTGTTTTGGTGCTATTTTCAATTTTTTTTAGTCTTTCGTCGAATGACAACATGAGCTTAAGGATGTCATCTAGCTTTTTGTCTGTGTTTACAATGGTAAGTGACTCCTGAGCCTGAGGCACTTTTGTTGTATCTCTTGCTGTAGCTTGAGCGTATGAGATGTTTTTATTAGCAGAGCCAGTCTTAGTTAGGCATGGCTTATTTTGGCTAGGACCATCATGCTTTTCTTTTGATATTTTGTTTTGACTTACCACTGGAGTTTTGCTTATATGTCTGTTCCGAAGTAGTTGGATTTCTTTCGCCACAGCACATCCCCTGTAGTTAGCTGGATGAGGAGCTCCGCAGTGGATGCATTTCGGTTTCTCTTCCCTGGGTTTTTGGCAGTCTTTTGTAAAATGTTTACCAGTGCATTTTACGCACCTTGGTTCTTTTTGGCAATATTTTTGCGTATGACCGTAACCCTGGCATCTCTTGCACTGAGGGACCAGTTTGGTGGTCTTTAGTGGCTGCATTTCTACAGTACATCCCATGATGGTTTTGATTTTGAATACTTTGTTTATATCCTCATCGTTGGAAAATGTGAGCATAAACATATTTAGTGGCTCCTTAGTTTTCCAGCTCAATTTGTTGACCGCTTCTATTATCTTGAACCCTTTCTTTGTAAGGTCTTCAACAACTCTTTCTGGTTTACACGTAGAGTGTAGTTTTTTTGCCATAACTCTTATCGGCCTCTCAAGCTTATTTTCATAAGAGTGCCAGAGGCAGTTGTTATGAGTGAGGGCCTTTGTTAAAACTCTGTAAGATTCATCATTAGTGGCATTAATCTTAACAGTATCACCACTCATCATTTTAATTTTGAATGTTTCTTCTGGATGGTTTTGTAACAAAAAGTCAAAGAAACTTTGGTAGTCTTTGATGCCATCCACTATTATAGGTGGCGGCAGTGGAGTTTTTACACTTTTTTCTTTCGCTATCTCTTCATTGCTCGTGTTGACTGGAGTGGGTGAGGTGTTCAACTTTCTTTTTTTCCTAGTCTTTGTCCGTATCCACTCTGTTTCTTGAGCAAGATTTTCCTCATCTGTACTATACTCAACTCGCGCAGCAGAGGTCTCCATGGTGGTGGGTGTAGGTATTACCGAGCTATTTTCTGCGTAGCATTTTAACTGCTCTTGGAGTATCTCTATTTGACTCTTTAAGTCATTTACGAGACTTTTGAGTTTTTCACGCTCTGCTCGTTCATCGCTATAGTGTTTGTACAAAAGATGTTCTGTCTCCGTTGTCAAGGTGATTTTACCTTTACTAGGTGAACACATAATTAAAGCTAAGTACTACTTCGCCTTAACAATATTATTCGCCGTCACACGTAACCTTGCGCAATGATAACTGGGTCATCGCGGTCCGGCCGTCTCGACGGCTTTGTTGTGATTTGTAAGCACTTTACACTGTTGGCACCGACGCGCGGTCGCGAGCGACACCACTGCTTTCAGCGAAAATCGAACAAGCACTCGAAAATCGAACAAGCACTCGATTTTAGTAAGTGAACATTATTTATTTTAATGTATAAATGTATAAGATGCATGTGTAGTACCTATGTGAAATATGTATGGGATATGAAATAAGAAAGTCTAAGTGATGCGTTTACCAAAGAACAGCATTTAATTTTTATTTATATAGATTACTAGAATTTTAAATCGCCAGCGCAGATAATGTGCCGGTGTAAACTATTACTCGCCATACTTATAACTCATAACAAGCATCATTATCGAATAGGCCGAACGCGTCACATCACTATTTGAGTCGGCAATCTTAGCGGGGTTGCGGGGCAGTGCGGGCGGTACGTGTAGCCGCGCGTCTCACGTCTTTTTCACCCCCGCGAAATGAAACGAACTTTGAACTTAAAAGTATTAAAAATTGGCTTGCCGGTGAAATGTGATGTTAGAATTCTGTTTAGTGTGTTTTCGAGTATCGTTTGTACAAGGTGTTATTGCACATTTAACCATTTTTTTAAGATAAATAGAGCTAAGAACTAGCAACGGGCGCTCACACTGATAGTACTAGTAAGACTACTAGCGTTTGTGGACAGAACGATGCCATGTTCTTACCCGTGCCTACTGTTCCCACTTAGGAACACGCGCTCTATACCTAGTTATGTAAACTCTATGTACTTAAGTATGTACTATTAGGTATTCTGTGACTTAAGGCAAACATTGGGAGACTAAGAAGACTTTCTGTTTCAGTCTTCTAGTAAATCCATCTTTCCATTTATTTTCCAGGAAATATTATTATTATTATTAGCACGGAGCAATAAATGTATTCAAACTGAAACTGCTTTGAACCACATTAGATACATCAAACAATGTCCTATCGTTTAAAGCCCAGTACGACCGCTATTTCGTACACAACCGCAAACTTTAATATTTGATGCCAGTATAGTTATATTGAAGTTTACGTGGTAAATATTAAAGCTTTTGTAAAGGTCGCCTTTAGAATGGAGCGATTGTTCGGTTCCAGATAAATTACTGTCCGGAACTTCAGCCGACGCGGCAGGATTGCGCACTAGAGCTACTTGTTTATGGATTTCTATTGTTTCCTATTGACTGCTATTACAGCGCCCTCTTTCAGAAAGTCGATTGACAATACGGACATTGTAGATAACCGAAGTTTGTTTAGAGCTAAGGAATTTAATTTTGAACAGAAAACTGTTCCTTACAATTTCTGCTGTTCTACCTGAGACTGTACGAATTACAAGCATTGTCTTGAAACATCGATTTATAGAACGATTAACTAGAGAAGGAGAATGTTAAGATGGGTTTAGACAAAGCGAACAAATGCTCATTCTATACGATACAATAACACTTTATTACACACCAATAAAATTAAACGCACACTACATTAAAAAAAACCCCCCGACATTATAAAACATGTCTAAGAACCACCGCTAGAAAACCTGCTTTCAACTAAAATACCGCATCCAAATCGGTTCACTCATTTAAGAGCTACGGTGCCACACACAGACAGACATACATAGTAGTCAAACTTATAACACCCCTTCTTTTTGTATCGGGGGTTAAAATATAATAATAATAATGACAAAATACAATACAATACAAAACAATAACACTTTATTGCACACTAAATAATACAGATAAAATATTAGAAAAATTAGTTACAAAATATAGGTACATTACTATCTCCACTCTATAAATTATTCGTCGTTCGTTCGTTTGTCTAAACCCACCTTTTCACATTTGCAAACATTTGTTGAGCTAAATTGAAGACACCGTATCTAGTAATTGAATTTGAGTAATTACTTGTTCTATGCCACAAAAACGACAGATGAAGATCGAGGATCGTAGCGTCATCATCAGCCCATCACGTTCCCACGGCTGGGACACGGGCCTTCTCTCATAGAGAGAGTATGGGCCATAATCCACCACGCTGCCCCAGTGCGGGTTGGTGGATGTCACATGTTCTTGAATTTTTGTGATTAATTCTTGGACATGTCGGTTTCCTCACGATGTTTTCCTTCACCGTTTTTTTAGAGCACACTTGCTCTAATTAATTATCTTAATTCCGCACATAATTTAAGCAAGTCAGTGGTGCGAGGCCAGCGGGATTCGAACTCAGGTGCTTCGGATCGAAAGTCGCACGTGCTGGGAGCACGTCGCACGTGCTGAGCCACATGGGAAGAGATCTATCACAAACATTTGAATAGGAAAATTAATATAAGTAAACATAATGTAAATAAACATATTACTAATTCAGAACACAAAATGCTTACTTAAAAATGATATAAAGTTTTATTAGTTTTAATATTTAAACCTAATAAAACTTTACTCACTCTAAGCTCAGGGGAATTAATGAACATAAAAATCGGCCATGAAAACAAACTTAAAATATATATTTTTAACCTATTTGATCCCACTGCTGGGCAAAGGTCTCCCCATCTCCTTCCATGGATCCCTCTCCATTGCAATCTCAGGCCAGTCACTCCAGAAATCCAAAGTAAAAATCCAGTAATATATATAGTAATAGTATAAATCCAGTCCAAATCGTCCCGCCAACGTTTTCACAATTAGCTACACAATAGGTGCCTGAAGACGGGCGTCGACGCCTAGGAAAATAATTATACAGGGTAAATTATTCAAGTGCGCGTGAATGACCAAATCCTAAACTATGAGGATTAGCAAAAAATGCTCAAAGGAGCCTCGGGACCGATTTTAATAACAACTAAACTCTATCATTTGATTTTTGAAAAAAACCTTCGTTTATCGTTTAACATTGTCATGAAACAAAGAATTGTCAAAGTCGTCAAACTCTGACGACTATGACTCTGTGAGTCTGGAGTAGGGATGTGCCATTTTAAAGTTTGTAGTAAATCATGAGCTAATTGTCTCAGGATGACGAGCGCAGTGCAGCGCCGCGCAGGATTTAGCAAAACAAAGTTCGGGATGGTGCTGTTATTGTTATGGGCTGGCGTATTGCTTACCATCAGGCAAACGACCAGCTCGTCTCGTCATTCAGTTACATAAAAATAATCTAAAGCTTTCCCTGCCGGGAATTGAACCCGGTGGCATTGAAAATAAAACACACCCTGTATTATTGCACCACTTGATAGTGTTACACAATGATGTCTCAGACAGACCAGACACGGTCGTTGAATTTTTGTGTCGAGATTATGAATGTGTCAAATATTTCATATTTTTTGGCATCCCATACAACGGAATAAGAAAACGAAATAATACGTACGATTTATTATAGACTTAACAATGGCCACTCGCATATTGTCCTATTTGATGTATTACGTGGTTTTACTACGTGTAGTAAATTAGAAAAACAACTGCAACAAGATTTTGTTGAATGACAAATATATTTTTACTCCGACACGCGCGTTGGAGTACACTTTGCGTCACTCTTACGCCAAAACTATTGACATTATGAAAAAAGGTACATACTTAAATTATAGGTATTTGTCTCTAGTTTCATTTTATATATAATTTTACATCGTAAAATAAGTTGGAAAGGAGGTATTGTCAAAAAACTGCTTTTGGGCGCCATTTTTCCAAAATGGCGGCGCGAGCGGCAAAAATACGAGGTGCCAAAGTTGAAATTAGGATGAAACACATCGAAATCTATAAAATTACCAATTTTCAAAACTCCCGGAAAACTTTCCAGGTAACCACTAATTTTCGAACCAAATGAATGTACTAATTATACCAGTGAAATGATAAGAACTTAAGGCAAGGTAAGAGCTGAATGATGCTTTACGCATTTTTCTTGTATTTCGTGTAGGTTTGAAATTACTACGCAAAATTTTAGATATCTTGAGGGAAATCAACTATTTTAGTAGATTTTTATACATTTTAGAAGACTAGGTACAATTATAATTACAAAACTCTTTATTGCATACCAGTTACAGCACAACATAAATAATAGAGCGAGTGTGGCTCAGTGGGAGCACGTGCGAATTTCGATCCGACGCACCTGAGTTCGAATCCCGCCGGCCCCGCACCACTGACTTTCTTAAGTTATGTGCGGATTTAACACTCCCTCTAAAAACGGTGAAGGAAAACATCGTGAGGAAACCGGCATGTCTAAGAACTTTTCACAAAAAGTCAAGGACATGTGACATCCACCAACCCGCACTGGGCCAGCGTGGTGGATTATGGCCTATTCTCTCTCTATGAGAGAAGGCCCGTGTCCCAGCAGTGGGAACGTGACGGGCTGATGATGATGATGATAAATAATAGTAACACAAAATTCCTTACAATGGTAGTACAATGAACGGTAAATGGATGGTAGACTAAAACTTTATTTGAAATTATAGCATGTTACAATTGTTTTATTATTTTTTTGTTATTAACTATATTATTTACAAGATTTCATAAATAACCGAACTTTCAAAAAAAGTTAGCAAACTAAAAAAAATATTTGCATAGCTGCTGCTACGGAGCATATTTTTTACATTTAATCTAGTTTTTACGTAACGCATGTTGTACTTCAAAAATAGCTTTAGGTATAAATTTAAGTCTACTTTGAACACGTAACTCCATTTTATTCTTAAGCACGTAGCACCAATTTTACTTGAAATTAATACCAACACGTGCAACTGCTAAGTTTCTACACAGAATAACTTCCCCCAACTTGCCCACTGGGGTGTAAAACAGCCTTAACGGATTGAAACCAAAGACTTCAATTCGTTTAACTGCGCGTAGTAAGCTTGTTCATTCATTAAACATTAGCGGTCTTTACCTTATATATCGAATTGAAATGTTGATTGATTAGAAAAAATAAAAACCGACTTCAAGACTTAGCTAATATTTTTGTTTATGATGATTTTTTCAAAAAGTGCCGAATCAATTTCTATAAAATTTATATGAGACCACCTCTGAAATATGACCTAACAAACCAAAAACTAATCATCAAAATCAATTTTTAATTGGCAGAGTAATTGCGTAACAAACATACAACAAAAACATAAATTCGTCGAATTAAAAACCTCTTCCATTTTAAAAGTCGGTTAAAAATCAGAGCTAATGCAGGCGATATTCCTAGTTTCATTCTGAGACGGGACTTTTTCCTGATATCACGCAATATTACATGGAATGTTTAAATTATTCTTTTTGTCATACAACTTAAGCCTGAAACAAGACATTGTTAAATGAAAGTCAGGGCCGGGTAACCGAACTGACATGACAAGACATGACCAAGACAAGTCATTAGATAGGTTAGTTAAGTACCAGCTTTATCAATACACAGTTCTGCATTTTGCAGTGCCATATGTGATAAGACATACATGTGGGTTCATTTAGCTTGATCTATTAATTTCAAAAGACGTAAATGTGATGTCTTTATGCTTTGGAGATGCTCAAAAGATTCAAAGTCAACCTTTCCACCTGTTTTTAGTCTTGATTTTAAGCGTGCACTTCATTGGTGGTCATTGTAATTAATTCACTATTGATTTTTAAATAACTAATTGAATCTTATTTTCGCCAACAATTCCATTCAATAAGAGTTCTCTTAACGTTTTTGCGAATTTACAAATTTGACAGTTCTTTGCTTACTCCTTATGCTTGTAACGACATCTACGCTAACCTTTGCGTATTTTGACCCTTTATAACTGCACTTTTCTGTTGTCCCCGATTTGTAGTGAATTTTATTTCTAGGAAAAATAAACAGAATTACTCTGAATGTACTCCATGATTGAAACACATCTGGCCTCAAGGCGGACGAATTAAGATTAAAATCTTCTTTGAAGATTTTATGCCGGCTCAACTTTCTCTTCCATTGATAAGGATATGAAAGTATAAATAAGGATTTTGAGGATCAGATTGTGTAATCGTTTATTCATTTACTGCGATGTTGAGGGGTTCGTTATTGAGTGATTGAGAATTAAGCCTACTTGAATATTTAAGGTCAAGTGGCACCAGGAACTTCTTGGTAAAGTTTTTTAAGTTATTGCATAGCTTCTGAGAAATTCCGTAACGAAAATAACCTAACACCCCCCACTCCGAATGCTATGCAATAGCTTTACCGCGGCAGTCTCCGAGTGCCACACGTCTTTTTTTGTTTTAAGATTAAGTTTGTTAGATTTGCGTCTTGTTTAAAAATTTCATGTTAGCTTGTTATTTAAATTAATCATAATCTATGAACATTTGTAAACTGCAGCTCGGTTATCGGTTTAATCACTAAATGTTTGTAACCTAAACCAAATAACCCTCCCTTATAATATATGTTCATAAAAAAATAAAAAAATAAGCCTTTATTGCTGTTTCTTTGACAATGTTTACACTAAAATATATATATTATTTAATATTAATCTATTCAAGATATATATCTATAAACAGTTACCTTCTGTAACAGCTTGTCTTTCGAAAAAGGCCTCCTCCTAAAGATATCAATTTTTTTCAGCTATTTTTATATTCATCCTTTTTTGTTTAGCATCTGCATCTTTTTCTATTGCCATATCATAATTTGTTATTAGTTAAGTTATTTATCTTGTAACCCACAACATTACGGCCTGCTAACCTTATACTTCAATTAGAGAACAAAATAATATTCTATGCTCTTTCTATTTTATTTTGCTTATCCTCAAAGGGTCGTGGTCATTTTCCCCCACGAGGACCAGTCTGCTTGGGGGAGGGTAGTGTTCTTTTTCTTTTTGTCTTTATTCATTATATTTAATTATTCATTATAATTTTTTTTATTCATTTTGTTCCTTTGTTTTGTTTTCCGTTTGCCGATCTCTATTTGTTATTGATTTTTGTCTGCCAGGTCAGTAGAAAGGGAATTAGATCTAGACCTCATCATGTCGAATGCATTTATCCTGTTGGTTTTAGAGGACGCTACAGGCTGTTGTTTTCTAGGCTGAATATTATTTTGCGGTGATGTTGATGGTTCTTTCTTCCTTTTGTCTTTCTTTTTTCCTTTTTGTTTTATTTTCTTTGACTATGAGATTACTATATGTTCATAAAATATGTTATATTCTCATCGCACTAACCGTTGCAATCCTCACTCATTGTCCTCCTTGCTATTCATACCAGTAACTGATGAACCGACAGATAGATAGAGCAACAGCTCCTCTTAGACCCTTGGGTATGAAGCCTTAAAAAAGTACCTAGTTGAATTTTGCGTATAAAAAGGTAAGATATTTAATGGTGGCTCTACTTTATTCTGTTCTATTGATAAGGATATATAAAAATAAATAAAGATGAAGAGCCTGATATTGCGTCAGCATTTATTTATTGGAAAGGCGATACTGGTAAGAGGTTTCATTGAGCACGATTCTTCAAGACATTTCGAGATGTTGTCTTAAAAAAGGGTTCTGAGATTTTATTATTTGTAAGGTTCTAAGGTTAGACATTGCGCAATAGCGTTTTTGTAGTATTTCTCTACTGATATTGTATAAAGTATTATTCCAAAATGACATGCTAATATAAAAAAATGAATTCATACAAGTAGGTACGTAGTGTGTTGTAATAGATGCAAGAGGTACCTACTTTAAATATATATATTTTTACTTAAATAATATATTGATAGTGAATTGTATTAATATATGAAAAAAAAATTAAACATCAAGCCCCTAGCTATATTGTGTTCACAAAAGCGAATGGAAATTCACGGGTGCATGCTTTTATTACTAAAAACACTACTTACTAGAACCAAAGAAAACTTAAGCACTTACAAGGAGAAGCAATTGAACTCACTATCGACCATGAGCCATGATAATAGCCAGATAGCTCAAATGCTCCACCCTACAACTAGTTGGCAGCGTAGGTATTACCCATTATGCTGGCAGTATTACTCCATTGGATTGTACTGATACGTTGAGCAAAGTAAGTCCCAGCATCTTGGTCACGCGTCGCATTGAACAGGCAATCTGACAGATTTTTGGAAATACGATGTGATGAAATTTAATTACCCTAAAATAAATACGAAGGAAATCATCATTGATGTGTTGAAAAACGTTGTATTTTAAATATATATCAATATTAAATGTTTTCCTATTCTTCTGAAAATATCCACTTTTGATAGTTAAATAAAAATGAACTGTACTTTTCTTTATCCGAAAAGCTGCACTTTTAGTAAACAATTTATTTATTCATATTCAATTATTTATTGCATCCATACGGCACAGATCAAATACCCTCATGTTGCAGATTAAGTAGGTACATAATATTATTTAATATTATTTAATAATGACCCTGGCATAGGTATAGCAATGTAAGTGGTAGAGCGCACCGATTCGTTAGTCAAAATAATTTAAGAAATATATTATACTTTTCTACAATTCAAACGATCTACTTTTGTATGAAAAATGTTCAGCTTGTGTAATTTCAATGAATTTCAACGCCAATGCAAATAACATGACACATATTGTGTAAATTTATAACTCTTAAGTTCGTAACTTTCCATAAAATACAAATGTAACCAGACAAAACGTCAAAATAAACTGCACTTCAGTACTTCCAGATGAAACAAAGTCGACCCTTCTCTTGGCACATGTCAGTGTCATCTTCAAACTCGGCACAAAGGGGCCTCGCAGCAGCACCGTTTCTTGGCAGAGACTTTTATGATTACAATATAACTTATTACCCACCTCATTTTCGTCAACCATCCTGATGAAAACGAGTATATTATTTTGTTTTCTATATATTATTTCTTATTATGAAAGCTTTAGGCGAGTCTGTACTCAACAAAAAACATAAAAGACAGAAAGACAGTTGCTTGGATACCATAGAAAGACGAACCAAAAAGCTCTACGATGCGTTGTTTAAGACTGGGGGTTCAGATTTTAAACATCGTCACAAAGTTGCCAGTGCTTTTTTACCGAAAACATTTCGGCGAGTGTGCGACGGATTTGCACAAAATTATTTTCCCAACCCATGACTTAATTGGACAACTAGACGTATGGCAAGACTCCATTATAATACGATTGCCATCCTTCCTACAACCAACCCAAACGCTTTGTTTTAATCATCTTATTACAAACGCGGCCAATTAGCGGAACATTATACTGGCATTTATGTTCCCCGATAGCTAAAATTTGAGAGTCTGTAAGACTAAAGTAAACATGTTTCTTCTAGGCAAGCGAACTACATCTTCAATCGCATCGTCACTTAAAAAAAGGTGATATAGCGGTCATCGCCTATGAAATCTTTAAAATAAGTTTTATTCGTTGTAAAATCGTTTCAAAACCATATTTTTACAACATAACTTCAATTTATTTTTGAATTTAGGAGTTATGCTTAATTTTACTTAGCCACATAAAACTTTTTAGTAAACGACCAACCTTCATAAGCACTGAATTATACTTTCACCTAAAACAGAGTCACCTTTCCCGCTAACATGAGACTGTCATCTCAAAACTCTGTACAAAGCGGCCTCACAACGATGTCTCCCCGGATACTTTTATGATAATGTAAGAGTTATGCTCTAGCTCAAAAGTTAAGAGTGCAGGTGCAAAGGAGATGAAGAATAAAATATTTATTTTTTCTATATTTACCTATACATAAAGAAAGTCGGTTTCCTAATTTAGTAAGTACCAGGGTTCAGGGCCCCAAATACAATAAATTAGTACAACTAAACTAAACAACATGAATATTCAACTATCTCGATGTCTATAAGTCTTGGTGTAGAGCTTATATTAACGTAAAAAAAATATTTTTAATCTACACAACAATACAAGATGAATTAAACAATTGAAATGATACGAACTAGTAAAATGTTATTTTTAAAGAACAATATTACACAAAACGGAACCATTTGCATGCAAAAATAGCTCATAGTGACTTCAACTGCTTACTGTGGTGTGGCCCCAATGCTTCGAGAAGATGGATCACTTTACAGTCAGAGTTTGGAATAAAGTCAAAGTTTTGTTATAAATTTCTCTATTGTGTGCTAAGAGTTTTGAAACTTCAGCCCGTTAATGAACAGAAAATAACTTCGTAGCTAAACATATTGTAATACTATGATTATAAATAATGAAGCTTAATTTGTTGCCTAGAATTTGTTGATTAAATACCGATAAAGTAAAATTTGCCGTATTTTCCCTTATTATCCGATTTTGTCTTGTGATCTCTGTATTTTGGGAATTCGGTAATGGACTTTTTTTTAATAAATAATAGCGTATGACTTTCATTTGCTTGTAACTTATTTACGTAAGATATGGCAGTAAAGTAGCCCACGTAATAAACTACTTCTGCTAGTACTAAGTTAAAAGTATATTTTCTATATGCTAGTTTTACAAGTCCTAATTCCATTCATTTATAAACGCAATCGTAAAAGATAAAAGGATAATAATTTACATAACAACCTTAGCAATAACAAAATTTTGGTCGCAAAATAGTTTGGATTAGAGATGGTCGTTTTGTCGGAGTCTTTAAACGGCTTCTGTTTAACTGACCACCAGATTTAGTAAAATGTAACCCCAAAAGTAGTAAATGATCACCAAACAAAATCACAAAAACAGTAAATGATCACCAAAAATAGTAAATGATCACCAAAAATAGTAAATGTTCACCAAAGTAGGCTCCAGCTGGAGTCTCGGTCGTCACCCTTTCATGTCGCTTCCCCTACTTGACCTTCGCTCCGCTGCGGAAGTCACCGACGCAATTTGCTCCACCTCTCCTCGCAGCCTCACATCTACGAGGCCGAGTGGAGCGAAGGGGAATGAAGTGATTCATTCAGGACCTCCTTCGCGAATTTTTGGCTCCGTGCTTTTTATATTCACTCTAGGAGTAAGAGCGTGTTGGACCACGGAAGAGTGAGGTGCGGCAATTCGGGTAAGATTTGGTAGTCATTTACTAAATTTCGTGATCATTTACTAAATTTGATCTACCGATACATTTTTGGATATGAGGTGTATGGGGATTAAAAGATTAAAATAATCATTATATTTTTTCCCTTTTTAAGTCGAATACCTTGTCAAGATGTCTGGCATCATTACACATCATACAAAATATATGCACATACATGGCTGTAGGTAATGTTATGCGATACGATACTCACATGCTCTTGATAGTTTGGTAAGAGTTGTTACCAACTACTCTTACCTTAACAAGTTGAGCTTCAACTATAACTACGTTGCAATAAGGTCTATTTTTACTTCTATCGTGAAGCCTAGTTAATAATTTAAATGCAAATAAAAACATAAACCTTCTAAAATTAAATTTATCACAAACTTTTTTTTATTTTGTTTTTTGCGAGTTCTGGGTGGTGCTGTTATTGTTATGGGCTGGCGTATTGCTTACCATAAGGCAAACGACCAGCTCGTCTCGTCATAGAATAACAAAAAAAGCTTTTATTTCAATTGCAATGTTTATTAATTTATTTGGGTCTTAAAAATCTTGAAAAAATTAAATAAACTATTATTTAAATCTTGCCAGTTCAATCAGAACCAGTTCCTATCTATTACGACTTCCTTCCTATATCATGCAGAGTTAAAATTTTGCATTTTCAAAGTTAGATGACAATGCAATATTATGGTGACAACCAGCTGATCCGATGATGGAAGCGGGAGGTGGGCAATGGAACTCCTTGCCGGATAATCGTAAACTACTAGTGTTTGGGCATATTTTAATCTGTTCGCAGTTCCAATTATTAATTTGTGTGTAAAAGCTTGTCTTAAAAAATATATTTTTGAACATAATATTGTTTGTCATGAAAATACCGCCGCCGGTTAATTGATTATATTTAGTTTTCTTTGTCACTATAGACCAATTTTATTATATATTTTTTTTGTATCTTGTATACTGTAACCAGCAGAATTGGTCGAAATATAGTGGTTTTATCTGTTTACCTCATCTCTAAGGTGTGTTTTTATGAGTTGACATGTAATGTTAGATTTTCTCGGGGCAAAATTGAAGATGTCTGGATCTATTGGATCTATTGGAAAGACGTGGGAGGTTAAAGTTTGCATTTAAATGACCGTTTTTGTTTAAAAAGTTACGATATCTGTTTTCTTATACAACGTGAGCTGAAAACAAATAAGTCAATTTGATTTAGGTACCTAATTGACTGCATTTATCATTTGATTTCTTTTTATTTTGAGGTAAAAGAATTTCCATTCCAAAGTTTTCTTTTCAAACAAACTCAGACACACTCGTGACTACGTGTCATTTAGTGAAATTTATCTTTTTTTATAGATAACACCGCTTTGCATACTGGTGTGTTTCGCCGATTTCACTCTGCTATATGTATAGATCGCCATAGGCATTTAATTATAATGTTTAGGAGTAGGTTCCAGCCGCTGTTGTATTACCACCTAAAGTCATCGAACAACATAGTCATCTTTTGAGATTACCAAACTTAAGTTTGGTAAACCATCAGGGTCTGAACAGTCACTCAACTGTCGTCTTCCATTAGATCTATGTACTCCATCTTCGGCATGCGAGATAAAGTCGAACTATAAATATCTAAGCGATAGAAAAGGTACAGTGCGTTTACTGGTGATAAGTTTATCGTATGCGAGAGGTCGTCTGGGTGGGTACCACCGCTTTTCCAGTTATTTAGCCGCCAAACAGTAGTGCGCAAGCATTACTGTGTTCCGGTTTGAAGGGTATTGTAGCCAGCAAAATTACTGGGCATTATGAGACTCAACAGCTAATTGTCTCAGGGTGACGAGAGACTCAGACTGCGCAGGATTTTGTAAAAAAAAGTTCTGGGTGGAGTCTGTTATTGTTATGAGCTGGCGTATTGCTTACTATCAGGCAAACGACTAGCTCGTCTCGTCATTCAGTTACATATTAAAAAAAAAACTTAATATTTTGCGAGCGATATAACATTTTACTATGTTATGGTGTATGGTGTGTATGCTATAGGTACTTTACTATCGTTGTGCAATTGTGTCATTGTGTGTTATTGTGCAAATTTTCTCAGGATGACGAGCGCAGTGTAGCGCCGCGCTGGATTTTGCATACAATGTTTTAGTCGTGCTGTCATT
Organism: Petrophora chlorosata; assembly: GCA_951640565.1. Classification (NCBI taxonomy): domain Eukaryota; kingdom Metazoa; phylum Arthropoda; class Insecta; order Lepidoptera; family Geometridae; genus Petrophora; species Petrophora chlorosata. Next base: position 15,086,571 of record OX621202.1, on the reverse strand, counting down.
GTTATGGGCAGGCGTATTGCTTACCATTAGGCGAACGTATAAGAAAAATAATATTGTCTAAAACAAACATGAAATATTGTAACAAAAGTTCTAAGAAATATGCCCCTCAGTTTCTTGCCGTATCTTCTGAGTAGTGGTTCTTTTTCCGATACGGTGGTAGAGTCATTGTAATAATTGACGTTCATAAGTGCGTCTGTGACGACAAAATTGAATATAGAACTTTTGATTGATTGATTGATTGAACGACCAGGTTGTTACAAAAAAAAGAAACTTGTAATTTTTCTCCTATACAACGAGTAACATCTTCATTTCTCGAAAACACGGAGGTCTCAGTCACGTGTAAAGGGTTCTCACGTCGCGTGCGCTCTTTACCCCAGAATCAACGAAGCGAGAGCGATAGGAAGCACTTTATCATACTGCCACGTCCTGTTTCGGTATGTTATGTTGCAAGGGAATAAAGGAGGCAATTTTGTCTGCAATACTCGAATATCATATACTAGATAATATAATGCTTTGTACTTTCTGACACTTAATTATTACGCTTTACAAAACTGAGAACCGACTCTTTAACCCTTACATAAACAAGTTGCAATTGTCGGATATGCTTAATTTTTTTATATAATTATTTTAGTCATTCAATAAGTGGTAGGTATCTCGTAAGCAAGAGGCTGTCTGTGTTAATACCAGCTGCTTTGCCAGTTTTTCTGCTGCCATGCAGTAGTGCGTTTCAAATGTAAATTATTATAGAAATGTAAATTACAAGTGCGAAGCCAGGGCGGGTTGATAGTAATACAACCAACTTTCAATAGTTTCCGAATTGATACAAAACTCTTCTGATTCGATCGGGCGTCCAATATATCAAAGATGTCCACGTGCCTACGTTACCTGTAAAGATGTAAGAGATATGGAGGTACCTGTAGTTGTAGGACCACAAATTATCCTGCTCCCATCTTCGCCGCACATTTTTCCTCTAAGCCCGTGTTCGCTCCGACAGAATCGCAAAAAATATCGCTTTGAAGATACGATGCACCTCTATGTAGGTTGTAGGTATGTACAACTTGTGCTAGCTTATTTTACTTATGACGCTGACTTTGAAGATGTTGATATAAAAAAACGAGATTTATATTTTGTTGATTAAACTTATACCTCCCCTCCATTTCGCGTCGGGTGTTAAAAAAGATTTTTTTTTACACTTTATAGATCTATGTTTGGATACTATCTCGCCTGATGTGATGCGATAATGTGGCCTAAGATGGAGCACATAGATCTAGAGAGAGGCGGCAGTTGAGCGGCTGCTCAGACCCGACTCCCCGATGGTTCACCGAACATCATCCCGAAACACGACTAGGTCGCTTGACGGCATGGCTTTGTTCGGTGGTGGTGTATATGCCAGCATTGCAAGTTAAACACATTTAATATTTTATTTGAATAGCGGTTTAACATTTATACCACATATTTACATATCAATGACATTAAAACAATGACATACTCGTATCTAAACATTATATTTTACTAATATTAAAAATGCGAAATTTTGTATGTAAGTGTGATTGTTACTGTGTCACGCTATTGGCGCTAAATGGGTTTGACTGAAATTCAGTATGGAGATAGCTTAAACTAAGTCTAAGGATATATTTACGTTCCTTTGTTTTTCTACTCCAAATACCCTTCTTAGCCGTAACATACATACAATATAATCAACACAACAAAGCACGGGTAAATACGAAAGTCTAACCGAATCCCACACTTTTTCCTCAGTTCCTTTGTAGAGCACTTCCGTGACAGGGAACTTACTCCGAGTTACGCGTGAAGTGGACGGTAGGTGGCAGCGTAGTTGCAGCAAACAGTAAAAGAACTAAGTTAAAAATTAAAGGAAAATTTTAGCTTAAGCAGCTCCGAAACTGTATCGTTTGTCGTTCTTGTCGCTTTACCAAGGTTTAAGTTCTTGGTTAGAATATCTGCTTCCCTGTTTGTTAGTCTTGAACTTGTTTCTTCAAACAATTTGCAAGTCAAAATCAAATTAAAACTACGTAAACTTAGCTCGTCGGAGCTATGGAAGAAACCTTTTCTAACTTTTCTAACATTTGTAATCTTTCCACTGCAGCCAAACTAAACGATTTTAAGACCACACAAAGGTTTATAAAAAAGTCGTTGGTTTCTTCACATAAAATAAAAGAAAATAAACTCGTGTTTGAGTTGACTAATAAGATGATGCAAGATAAGTTTTTTTGTTGAAAAATATATTTTTCAAGACAAGCTTTTAACAATATCGTAATCAGAACCGCGAGCAGATTAAAATGAGCCTAAACAATAGGACTTCACGATTATCCATCAAGAACTTCAATTGCCCGCCTTCCGTCTCCATCATCAGATCAGCAGGCTGTCACCGTAATATTGCATTGCCATTGGACTTTGACAAGTGTGCAAAATTTCGTAGGACAAGAGAAAGTGGTTCTGATTTAGCTTGCAAGATTCCACCCGAACAAACATAGTAACATACATATACATACATACATTGGAAGTTAAATAAAAGCTTGTAAAAATTAAGCAATAGATATGACTATCTTGTCTGGAGCCCTAAATTATGATAGCCTACCTTCACGTTACTACACTTATGAAAAATAAATAGTTGTTAAAGCGAAGCATAGTGGCGCCAAATAAAGGGTTCCGTCACATTTTTTTATAGGCGGAACCGTCTGCAAAGATTACGAGTACATATTTGTACCTTACAAATAAAACTTGCCTAACCAGTTAGGGAAAATCTATTAATAAAATTGCTCTGTTTTGCAGAGATATGACAATTTTAATAGGCCCCCCGTTTTGCTATCCCGCTGTGCGTTGGCAACTAAAACAAAAGTGTCTGGAAAGAGGCTTACATTTTCTACTGTCTTTTTATGTACTGCCATAAGTCTGTCGCGAAAGAGCCTTACAAAATTGTGAAAAATATGTAAGAGATGAAAAGATAAGGAAGCAACATTTATGAGGAAACTATTTTGAGAATACTGGTAGTCTTAAAAACTGCTTAGGTCAGCTACGGACAATTGATTTAGTATTAACTGATTTAGTATAAAATGTTTAAAATAGGCAAATGCCTATGTAACTATTGGACTGGCCCATTATTAGCTCTTTAGAAAAGTCGACACATCCAAATAAACAGAAGCAGAACGTCTAGCAAAAACGAGAATATTCTGGAATATACTGTATATACTATTGATATTTTTATTATATTAATTCTATTTTGTAATTGCATGTATTATTATTTTTTTGTGATAAATATAATTGGTTTTAAATCGTTTATGTCACAAAAAAAACTGGTTTGCTTATTTACATCGCAAACCGTAACTGCCTGCTTCTAGAGGAGTCTAGAAAATTATGTAAATGTTTTGGAGTGCTGTTGAATAATCTAGAATTCTGTGGAATGTTAGATTTATATGTAGATAGCCCAAATTCACCGACTCACTACCAGTTGACAGAATAACCTAGATGCTGGCAGTTACCCAGTTGGCAATATTGATAGAATTACTTTGAATTCAATTAAATTTCCACCATTTTTGTCCCACCTTTTTTAGACACGCACCGCATAGCAGATAGATACATTAATATTAAAAATGCGAAAGTTTTTATGTTAGTATGCAAAAATATTTGTTCCCTCTTGACGCCGCTGAACGGATTTGAGTGAAATTTGAAATCGAGATAGCTTATACACTGGATTAATAATAGCTCCTTTTTATTCCAGAAAACAGCCAGGAAAACAGTCAGGCGCAGCTAGTTGCAGCTAGTAGTCTATATATATCTACTGTTTTCATGGCTATAAATACCACTTTAAGAATATTTACTAGACTTTGATATTCCTGTATTGTGTAAACACCAGCCGTACAATGAAATATCTTAAGAATTCTTCTGTTTCAACTAGATTATACTTTATTGTTGTAAAACTGCTATTGTTCTCGTTATTCCTCTATTTAAGTAGGCAAAACTATAACTCGTAACTTGATTTCTTTCTTGGACTTACATGAAATGTAATTTAACACCATTTTTAAATCTAGTGCATAAAATTTATGCTTTTCCATTTTTCTGTATCTTTTTTCATGCAATTAAGTGACGAGCAGGTCGTTCGCTTTATAAGCAATAAGTACGCCTTCCCATAACAGTTTCAGCACCATCCAAAACTTTGTTGCAAAATCCAGGACAAAAAAGATTAATATCAAGAAGTCGTTGTTTTTTTTGTACTTAGGTAGGTAGGTACGAATCAGACCGAGTCTTAACTGTAATTACACGAAAACACTTCCCACAATTCTCAGACTCTCGAACATCATCCATGAACATACACGTACCTTCAATGTACATCTTGTACCTACTTACCGTGTTGTGATACAAGATCTTCTAGGAACTAAGGATTATACACAAAATCCCTCTAACTACACATTTACAAGGAAATTCAATATATTGCTGTTTGCGGTTTGCGTAGGAGAGACTAATTCCTCGCTTTCAGATATTTCCTTACCTTACAAGGTAAGAAAATATCTGAAACTGTTTGTAATATTTGCGCTTAGTGTTCGGGTGATTCCAAATTTTATTGACGTGATTTCGATGAACGTCTGACGATAGGTTAAAGAGGGCCATCAAAAAAAAAATGTGTCGCGAAATATATGTATTTTTGAATGCGTGGTGTTAAACGTTGATATGACCAAACATGGGGCAGAGAGATTAAGAAAGAATATTTAAGTTAAGCGACGACTCAGATCCGTCTCATTGATGTTTCACCTAATCAGTAACTTATGTGGATTTTCTGTATTTGGTGTAACAATGATTAAAGAAAACATCGCTGATAAAACTCGTATGTCTGAAAACAAGAGAACTTGAGGAAAAGTGACATTGACTAATCATATGTTAGCCATACCGAGCCCGTTTGGTGATTCAAGAGGTTTCGAGGAGCTCCTAAACAGGCTATAGTTTTACTGCAATATGTAGAAACTACAATAGCTATGGCCGGGGAATATTGCAACAAATAATAATATGGACCGTTTCAATTTAAAGGCATCTTAAAGGAAAGGCGAAGTACCAGCACGTATAAGTCAAGATGATGATGCCTCAACATAAGTTTGCAGAAGTAAATAATTTTGGAACGAACACAAGCCGGTGATTAAACACAACATGATTAATTTCTCTCGAAAGCTAAAGTTTTTAATGACAGTATTTTGGTATAATGTTCACCTAAAGTAACCACTTGACTAGATTCCTTCCCCTAACCACCGCCAGGCAAACTAGATTGAAACATGAATGTAGCTTCCAGCTACATCCATGTTATAATGGATATTTTTTCCCAGAACCCACGCAAACCCAACCGGTAAAAAAAATATTGGCACAGACTATGGCATAGTTCGTTTTCTATTAAGGTTGGCTCTGACGTTTTCGCTGCCGTGGGGCAGTGCCTGATGGTATAGTTAAAACAAGTTTTGAGATAGAAGTTTTCAGGATCGTAAAAACTTGCGCTAAAATTGTATTTTTTTTAGGTTGGAGCTTTAGATATGCAACAGCTTTGAGTTCTGTGTTGAATGTGTAATAAGTGTGTAACACTCAGGTTATGATGTGTCGGAATAACTCCAACCAGGTTTCGGACAATTAGGATGTTCCTCTTCCAGGATTTTATACTTTGGATTCGCGGCGCAGATATCCAAAGCGAATCCAAAGCGTAAACTCCCGAAGAAGGTCTTAACACTCTACTCCATCTTAACACTTGTCCGAAACCTGGTCGGAGTTATTCCAACACATAATAACGTGAGTGTAGCCGTTTATATTTATAATTAATATTTCAACTCAAGTTTCCAAACCTTAATTATAATAAGCACCCTCCTGGCAATTATATGTATTGATCAAATGTCTAATTTTTGTGTTCTATTAATGGCCCTTTAAAACTATTTGCTCATTGTTAGGCAAGCATTATGCTTAAAAATAAGTTTTAACAATTGTAGCCCATGCCCTCAAAGATTTCATTCTTTATACAAGCCCAGATATATACCTACACGAGTAGAGATACCTTTTAAAGCTGTCGCATCCGCTTCCTTGTTTTACGATCACAGTAAGTACGTCCTCCACAATATACCTAACTCCAGTTTTATACGTGTTTCATTCTTAGAGAAGTTTCTTTTTTCAGGACAGAATGTTACTTTTATAGCCGTCGGCGTCTTGCTTGAATGCAACAAGCGATTGAGGCTGTTGTTCGGGGAAATGTTCAGTTTTTTACTGTTATTAAGGATAGTATGATAAGTTATAAAGATACCTCAGGCAAATTAATGATGATCTTAAGATATGAAAATTATGAATATCAAATTTATTATAAGCAGAGAATGGTCTAATGCGTGACGATGGTAAAAGGCCTGACGGTATGACCCTGATCCCCTGGAAGTTGGGGCGGCTCTAGTGTGGAACGCTACTTGCGTCGATACTATGGCGCCGTCACATCTTCCGGAGACGCAGAATAAGGCTGGCGCGGCGACTTATTCAGCCGAGCAGCTCAAGCAGCGGAAATATGCTAACCTTGGTAGCGGTTACATATTTGAGCCGTTTGGTGTGGAGACTTTGGTTCCGTGGGGACCGGGAGCTCATCGTATTTTCAAAAGTCTATCAGAGCGCCTGATCGATGCGCGCGTGACCAAAATGCTGGGACTTATTTGGCTCAACGTATCAGTATTGCAATCCAACGGGGCAATACTGCCAGCATCTTGGGTACGCTGCCAACTGGTAGTGGGTTGGAGCATTTGAGCTACCTATAGGCCTTTAATGGTCTATGGGTTGTCCAATTGCTTTTCCTTGTATGTAGTTAGTTTAGTTTTAGTAAGTAAAATGTAGTTTGTTTTCAGTAATAAAGGCATTCGCCCGTTAAAAAAATATATTAGATATTATAAGCAGAGACGGCAATATTAGGTTATTTGGTATAATGATATTTAGTTTCTTGACTATTTGTCTCCTTAAATACATATATCGCACCTTCGGTGCTACTAAGTCACAACAGCTCAGTTTTGAATTTTACAGGAGAGGACTTTGAAGATTTTTTTCGCATTTATTGTTTTATTGCTGGATGTCTAATTGTAGTAGGTTTAAAATCTTTATAAAATTGATGCTTTATTGTGTTTTCTATAGTTTCATGTCAAAAGTTTAATTCAAATTACTAAAATTATTCTAATAAAACGCAAAACAAAAAAAGTGTCCTGAATTGTGACTTTGTTGCACCAGGAATTATTTAGTTAAATGAGTTATGCCTTATTATTTAGGCATTTCAGTCAGGCTTTTTGCACTCGTCTACATCATTTGTGTCGCTTTAGCTCCAACGCACGTCATAATCTCGCAGGCGCGGGGCACAACTGTCTAATCAAACTTTGTTGGCCCAAAACGAATGGAAAAATGCACCAATAACCACAAAGGCACTCGCGCCATTTAGTAGATTTTTGCGATACTTTCACGGGTGTTTTTGTTGCCCCGATATAGGCATGGCTCTAAGACAATTTGGCATACTTAACTCAATTTTGCAGTTTTGGCTATTTGTGACTTGGTTGCACCGAAGGTGCGATATGTGGAAGAATATTGTGTTAAACGGTTTTCTTTCTATTATATGCATATTATGCGTATAATAAAATCAAGGGTCAATATTGCTTTGTCATCAGACTGACAAATGTAGTATGCAACATTTCAACTTCGTAGGACAAGAGGCGAGCGAGCGTGGCTCAGTGCGACTTTCGATCCGACGCACCCGAGTTCAAATCCCGCTGGTCCCGCACCACTGACTTTCTTAAGCTATATGCGGATTTAACACTCGCTCTAAAACGGTGAAGGAAAACATCGTGAGGAAACCGGCATGTCCAAAAATTTTTCACAAAAAAGTCAAGGACATGTGACATTCACCAACCCGCAGCGCACTGGGCCAGCGTGGTGGATTATGGCCCATTCTCTCTCTATGAGAGAAGGCCCGTATCCCAGCAGTGGGAACGTGATGGGCTGATGATGATGATGATGATGAGGACAAGAGGAAGTGGTTGTGATTCAGCTTACAAGATTCCACCCGAACAAACATAGTTACATACATACATTGCAAGTTAAATAAAAGCTTTTAAAATACTTACCATTACACTACATATTTAACTACGTGTTTTACTCTCTTTTCTTCTCGTGTGGGTGTATGGCCAACCTGTATACAATAAATTTAATGAGAATTACCACGTATTACACAATGACATACGACGTATCAGTAGATAGCCCAAATGCTCCAGCTTACTAACAGTAGACAGCATAACCAAGATGCTGGTAGCATTGCCCCGTTTGATTGCGATACTGATACGTTGAGCCAAAAAAGGCCAAGCATTTTGGTCATTCGTCGCATCGATTAGGATTGCTAATTTTTAAAAATACGATGACCTCTCGGTCCAGAACCAAAATTTCAACATCAAACGGCTCAAATATGCAACCGCTATACCTTATTCTTTCATATTTTGTTGTTTTTATAATTTATGTCACTGTTTATTGTACAGTGTAATATTGTGTGTGAAATAAATAAATTTCTTTGTATCTTCTTTCTTTCATATTTAGGTACATGAAAGTTATTTGAGAGTTTCTTCTGTACGCTTTAAAACTATATGAAGGCATGAAATTTGGACACGAAAAACTAAGAACCATCCTTTACAAATTCCTTTTCAAACATAACTCAGCAAATGGGTTTTTACTCAGACCTCTTAGCAAATGTCAGTATACACAGTATGTATAACGTACATTAAGTATAAAGGAAGGGTTCGGAAGGGCCGCCTCGTAAGCACGGGTTGTTTGACTACAGATACAGTCACCAGCAGTTACAAGTACGTTTTGGTCCCATGTCATACTCACTTGTTTGCCGATTTACTTCATCCAAATACATAACTTTTGAGACAGTCAGTACGACATGGTACTAAAAGGTATGCTGGTTTTATTGCTGACTGTACAAGGAAGCAGGTACTTAGCTGTGATAAATGGGCGTTGTCTCATTGGCAGAATTATGTAGGCACTTAAGAAGGACTGAGCGAAATCAATATACACTTGTAATAGGGGATCGGACAGCTTTACAGAAAGTGTTTTAAATTAACCATAATGATTAATTATACCCATAAAAAAGTATTTTAATTAATTAAAGCTCTATAAACTATGTTTAAATATTATGTTTCAAATATTGCCGCGCAAAGGGCACCTCTGAAGATGTTATATGAAGGCAGACAACGACAAACTACGAAAGAAAACTTGAAAGAGAAAAGAGATTTAAATACGTTTTGTGAAGTTCAGGGACTATATTGTCGTAATAGAACAAAAAATTAAACATCAATAAATTTTATTCAAAGCAAAAACGTAAAATGAACACAAGCTTGACTCACGGCATTTGTCTTCAAATGACGTCATGCGCTATGATTGTTGTTTCGTTTGAGATGAAAAACAGATTAAAAGTGACAGAATTATTAGATTTTATTTATATATAACACAAATCATTATCATTTCACAAAAATATTGATTGGATGATCTTTCTGGTTCGTCCATACATTCATTACATATATTCATTACATATATTCATGGTACATTCGTTCTAACTACATTTTAGATTTTTTCTCGATTACTGTCCGATCCCCTATTTGTTTTAGTACCGTACACTGTACGGACTCTCATGCTACAGGAACGTTTTATTTCAAGCTTACAATCATATTACTCTGATTCGTACCATGAGCTTCATAAAACAATACTGTTTTTATTCCTGCGAAGTGTCAGCTGTCAAAAAACACCTGAATAAATGATTTACGATGACCTCATCAAAACTTCTCAACAATACAATATCAAAGTAAGCCTTTTTTAGGACTTCGTGGTACGTAAAACGGAAGTAAACTTAAAATAATACTGGTTTAAGAGATGGTGGTAAGCCTGCAGTACCTTTTGTTGGTAGAGATTATTGAAACTTATCCGAAAGGTCTTATATATCTACCTACGTTTTTAGTGAATCAGATGCTACTTCAACCAAGATTGAAGCCCAATAGGTATTTTTGTTTGCGATGGCGCTCAAAATAAGTAAGTCAGCCACCGAAATTCTTATGTCAATGCGAGTGGCCAAATAAAATTTTACGAAGTCATGTTTTAAAAATGAGTTATTGACTTAGTGAAAATAAAAGGGATAATTACCATAATAAAATTAAGTGCAAACAACTCACAAATATGAACGATCTTGTTTTTCTCCTTTAGTCTAGACTAAGATGTTAATAAAACATTGTAGAGAAAATAAGTATTCATTTTGGACTCAAAAAAAGTTTTATTCATCGATACATTTTAGGTCGATGAAGTGTGATAAAAATAGCAAAGAAAAAATAATAGCAATAACAAACTTCAAACATCAAGTGTCACAGTCCGAAATTTTGTTTTTTATCTTTTATATGCAGAAACGATCTTCAAAGATGACTTTATACCATTGAGGTCTTACACTATAGAGGGATAATTACGAAGTTTTCCGACCTAAAAAAAGATAGCGCTATACAACAGGCTCTTATAAAGAACGAGGTAGAACTATTATCATTTTGTCTCTATCGCGTAACCCATTTTCTTAACATTGGCCATGACATGTTAAGTCAAAATAGTGGCCCGGCAGGGTCGGCTTGTGGTTTTTTAATTTGTGTTGTGGTATTTTTTATTATTTTTAAGTGAATCTTTGTGAATGTGTACTAGAAACAATTTAGAATTAAATGTGAAAAAATATTCGGGTGTTCCAGTCATGGTGAAGTGAAAATTGTACTGAATGATTAAGTTTTCAAACGTTTGTGTTTTTCTTGTGTTTATTGATGTTTTTCGGTAACTATAATTTATGTGGATGTAACTATACATCGGGTTCGACAATTAGAACCTGCATTTGGCTTGATATATTCAGTTTTCGGTGTTATTTTGTTAAAACAACATTGACCAGTTTCGTGTGTCAGTGTGGCCATCGTATAAACATTTCAGTTCCCATTACGTCGGGTAACAAATTGCATATTTGTATAAAATGTTAAATGTATTAAAATTGTGCATTCTTAAACCATTTAATTAAGATATAGGTAATAAAAGTAGTTAATGATTATAGTTTTTATTTAATTTGAAATTAAAAAGTTAAAGTTTAGTAAGAAGAGAGTAGAATTGTTTTAATAGTAAAGGCATTCGCCTCTTATGTAAGAACATATGTTGTAAATAAGTTCTTATTTTGTGTAATAAATTTTAGTGAATTGACAGTTATGTATAGTTAGTGCTATCCAATACGGTGGTATGGTCAATGTAATAATTGACTTTCATAAGTACGTCTGTGATCTACTCCGACAGTATGACATTTAACTGAGACACTATGCTATTTAGAATACTTCAAGTGTTTTTTTTTAACATTGTGTTTATCTATCTACCTATATCCTAAGTATCAGTTGTGCTGCAGTCTTGTTAATTATGTCAAAATACTAGTTCTTCTATTGTAAATTTTACCTGTATGGAAATAATTAATGTATGTATATTGTATAAATGTGTCATATATTTTATTTGATTATTTTATTTACCTGACTGGTTTAATCCTAGATAAAACCTGGTTAACAACAAAATATTAATGATTGCATAAGAAGCATACCGTAAGGAAATGTAGTTACCGCAATGTCATTCGAGCTCTGAGTTGTATCGCCGCCACTATAGCTTCAGAAAGTCGTAGGTAGTTGGTCTGTAAAAGGTAGGAAATCTATACTATTATTCTGTGGCCACGCTAGAATGTATTCATTACTCGGCCACCTAAAAGAGACCTTCACCTTTTGATCTGTTTACAGGAGTCTATCATAAAAAGTAATTTCTAGATTTTTCGACAACATATGCATATTCCCTATTTCCCTATTCTTCACTCTGGGGTACAGAATAGTACAGATGTCCTACCTTTTACAGACCAACCACGAACTTCTGAAGTTATAGTGACTGCAATGCAACGCAGAACACGTTATATTTTCATTCAAGCGAATGGGAGATTTTTTCATAGGTATGGTAAACACTCCAAAATTACTGTCAAAAAACTATTGCTTTCCAAAAGTGTTACGCTATCGAGGACTCTATAGTGTCATTCCTCAATGCTTTATACACTAAGTTGTCATTAAATTATTGTCAAATGTCAAATTTTAAAAAATTATACTATACTAGCTGCGCCCCGCGGTTTCGCCCGCGTGGAGATTGATGTGTCAAAAGTAAGAAAAGTAGTCGGCTTTGTGAACTCGTTTCAATCGTGTTTGACGATTTGTTCTCGTATTTCCCGTGCCAAACATGGGTTGTCGTATAAAATATACGAAATTGCCTAGACAGGCATGCCCCATCACCAGTTATTATGGAAACGACGACGGTGTATTGTACTATAATATTACCTATGTACGTCACTCTAAACTCTCCATTTTTTTCGAACCATAGAATACAATTTTCCATATAAAGTTTAGAACTCTATTGCACACCCCCTCCCCCCCCCACCCCAGTGGTAATTTTGTTATAATAAAAAAATACATAATTCATTATTTACTTTATAGTTTACTTAAACCGAGTTTTTAGTGAATCGAACCAAGACATAAAATTTTCCATAATAACTTTAGATTTCATTTGCACCCCTTACAGAGGTAGTTTAGAAAAGAAAAGTTTTTTACTATTTATTTTGTAGTTTATTTGTACCGAGATTTGAGTGAATGAAAACATCATACACAGAAACTTTCGCATTTATAATATTATTAGGATTAGGATTTACGAGTAAACCGAGTCAGGTCTCTCGTATGCGGCAGGTCGTCTGGGTCGGTATCACACCTTTGCCAGTTATTCTGCCACCAAGCAGTAGTACGCAAGCATTACTGTGTTCCGGTTTGAAAAGCATTGTGGCCAGCAAAATTACTGGGCATATGAGACTTAATATATGATGTCCCGGGGTGCAGCGCAACGCAGTGATTTTAATGGTATTAATTTTGTTTGTTGTGGTCAGGCATTGTTGGAGAGCGAGTGTGGCTCAGTGAGAGCTCGTGCGACTTTCGATCCGACGCACCCGAGTTCGAATCCCGCTGGCCCCGCACCAGTGACTTTCTTAAGTTATGTGCGGATTTAACACTCGTTCTAGAAACGGTGAAGGAAAACATCGTGAGGAAACCGGCATGTCCAAGAATTTTTCACAAAAAGTCAAGGACATGTGACATCCACCAACCCGGACTGGGCCAGCGTGGTGGATTATGGCCCATTCTCTCTCTATGAGAGAAGGCCCGTGTCCCAGCAGTGGGAACGTGAAGGGCTGATGATGATGATGATGATGATGAGGCATTGTGCTTGCCATCAAGCGAGCGGGGAAAAATTGTTTATATATTGCATTTTGATTTTGACTTGATTTGAACCGAGTTTTGAGTGAATCGAACTAAAATAAAATTCACACAAACTTAAGAACTCCTCTGCACCCTCCTAGAGGTAGTCTTGATGTTTATTTGTGGCAACTTTTGATTTAATCAAACTAAAATAAAAAAAATATCATACAAACTTTACCGCAGCCTTGCCAATTATTCTGTCGCCAAGAATAGTGCGCAAGCGTTACTATGTTCCAGTTTGAAAGACATTGTAGCCAGTAAAACTACTGGGCATATGAGACTTAATATCTGATGTCTTTACGCTACGCAGTGTTTTTATGGTATTCAGGTTCTGGGTAGCACTGCAATAATTGTCAAGCGTTGTGCTAGCAATCAGGCGAGCGGCGAAAAAAAAATGTTTTGTATATTATATATTACATTATGTATTATATTATATATTATATTACATAATACATTCTTTATTATATCATACTATATTTAGGATTTAAACCGAGTTTTGACTGAATTGAACCAAGCAATAAAAATTCCGTACAAAGTATAGAACTTTAGTGCACACCCCCTAGGGTTTAGTATTCAAAAAATTTAAAATACATGTTACATTATTTAGTTTAAAGTTTATTTGTACCGAGTTTTGAGCGAATTGAACCATGGAGTAAAAAGTGTCCATACAAACTTTACCACACTTTTTCACCCTCTTGAGGGATGATTTTTCAAAATTTACATAGCCTATGTTTCAATTCAGTACTTACACTATATATATTCCAAATTTCATTAAAATCGGTTCAGTAGTTACAGTGATACGTGGTAACAAACATCACACACACAAACTTTCGCATTTATAATATTAATATATTAGGAATAGGATTACGATGAGTGTTGCCAAAAAGGTACGAAAACTAGGAAAATCGTACTTTTGTAGGCGTGTTTGTAATTTTGTAGCGTCGATGTTATTTTCGTACCTTTTTCAAAGAGATTAACCTACTCAGACCGCATAAAAAGTAAGCGTTTGAGTTTCTTCTTAGACATCTCCCTGATCATTGCCAAACCTCACCACGATACCCAACTAAGTCGCTTGATTTTGTATGTGAATATTCTAATGAAAAAAGCATACTATATAGTTAGTAATTACATAGAAGACAAAGATGCATGGAACATTCCGCTTCTGTCAAGTAGCCAACTGGCACATAAGAAAAATAATATTGTACAAAATCAAACATAAAATATTGTAACATAAGTTCTAAAAAATATGTTCCTCAGTTTCTTGTCGTATCTTCTGAGTAGCGGTTCTTTTTCCGATAGAGAGTCATTGTAATAATTGACGTTCATAAGTGCGTCTGTGACGACAAAATTGAAATAAAGAACTTTTGAATTGAATTGAATTGAATTTGGAAAACAAAATTTTCGGTAGGTGGTATTTAAACGGCGGCAAGAGCTTACTACTCTACAGCGTTTTCTTTCACCATTTGTAGAGCAAGTCCAATCCGCACTTTACTTAAAGTCATTGGTGCAGGGCCGAGTTTGAGTTCGAACCTGGGTACGTCGGATCGTATGGCGTACAACTTACCGCTCAGTCACATTTGCTCTGAATTGCCACGGCTTAGGTTTTTTTTCATAACGGCCCACCGTCGCGGATAGGGATCTTTTAGGTATTCCGCTTACAGCTAGGGTGGTAAACCTTTATGTGAATAACGGTGAACGCATAAGGCTTTGAACACACTTGGGGTGCATTTAAGTACAGCGCAAATCTCCTAATTGTGTGTAAAATTTTCAACATATATTTAATATACACACTGAATTGTGTATGAATTTAAACTTTCTTATGAAAGATATTTTTTTTTTATTACGCCAGATGATAAGCGGTCACTGTAGCCTATTTAGGGACATGCTATTACAGACCTCTATGCCTCTGGTGTTGCCAGAGGCGCTGACCTTCGTTGTGGACCCTTTTCGGTGAGGAAGGAGATAAGCGAGGAACACATCTGCATTATATTTATCGTTATTTCACAATGTTTATCTCTAAACACTTTAATTAAAAGAATAAATATTGAAGTCAGGGCCTGTACTCTGAAAAAGTAATTACAATCGTGGTTCTGTCGGATGAAAGGGATAGCGCTATGCAAGAGGCATAAGAGTGTTTCTTTTAGTCCGCACGAACGAACGAACAAAAGCAACTCGGAGTAGGTCCCCAGATCTCTAACACTTGTAAATTATATCTCAGTATGTACCTGCCTTAAACCACAGACCAAAACCACCCCTACGTGAGGGGTATGAAAAATTAACAAGCACTTTTGACGATGATTTTTTTGAAGCAATCGAGAGGGGAAACTTAAACCCACGTGTTAAATTGTAAATTATTTATGAGCTCAAAGCTATAAAAAGTACTTTTGTAGCAGATGGTATTTTTGGAGATTGAGTTTTGAAAAGTTTTTTCTTTCATTTTGCAGATTGCATTGGATTGAATTGGAGCTTGGTACAGAGGTGAGTTTGGTTCAACATCTTTTGTTAAAAATTAACATTTTTTGTCTGTTTTGCATTTGAACATTTGAACTAGATTTTGTTTAGAATGTTCCTTGTTTTTTTAACCGATTTCAAAAAGGAGGAGGTTTACAATTCGACGGTAGGTTTTTTTTTTTTTTTTTGTGTGTTTGTTACGCGATTTCTCCGCCAATTATGCATTGATTTCGATGATTCTTTTTTTGATTGGTAGGTAATACTTCAAAGGTCATATATTTGAAGTCGGTGCCAGCCAAGTCTAAAAGGTAGTAGATAAATACTACCTACAAGTAGTACTTACTATATACATAGTATTTATCTACTACCTATTAGACTTGGCTGGCACCGACTTCAAATATATGAGTGGGTAGCGCTTATGATAATTATATTAATTTATTTTTTACTTTTGAGTGCCATTTGTGGTTTTGAAGTCGGTTTAGTTTTTTTTGAAAAATAATTTATGTAATGAACCCAGATGTTTTTGTTTATCTCTAAAGCAAATGTTGGCAGAACGACCAGACATTTGCTGAGATTCAAATGTTCGCTCGGCAGGGAAGTGGAAACGCGGCTTAACGTTGTTTGTTTTGAAAGGACTACATATTTTTAAAGTATACGCAATTTTAATAAGAATTGACTGAAATGAAATGAAATGAAATGAAATGAAATGAAATGAAATGAAATGAAATGAAATGAAATGAAATGAAATGAAATGAAATGAAATATTTATTGTTACCAGATTGTAGGTTTGATGGGTGTTACATAAATATAAATTAGTTCCTATACAATCTACCCTATTTGGGTGTGCAACATTATTAATTTTATTATTTATTCTCGATTATACTATAACATGCAATCAACAATTTAATTACCTATTTATAAGTCAATGAGTCAAAATAATCATCATAATCTAAATGTCAATTTTATAAAAATATGAAATAAGAAATCTTACATTTTAATATAACAGAACAGTAATAAGTACGGTTGATTTGATAGCTACACTCTATTTAAGAACTCACCTATAGAGTAATAGTTTTGATTGTGTAACCAACAGAATAATTCTCTTTTAAACGATTTAATATTGATCTCTTTAATATTCTTTGGGAGTGCATTAAAAGCTTTTATACTCATAAGATGGCATTGTTTTTGGTAGAGTGAAGTTCTAGGAATTGTATCATAGACCAGTCTGTCCGGATCCCGCGTATTTCGGGGGTAAATGTCAGAAGCCTTTTTGAAAAATTGAGGATTTGTTTTTGCGAAAGTAGCGAGCTCGAAAATATACATGCACGGAAGTGGCAGTATATTTAGCTTCTTAAACAAAGGTTTACACGACTCAAAAGGGGGTACACCACATATTGCACGAATGCATTTTTTTTGGGCAATGAACACCTTGTTAATATCGGTCGAATTGCCCCATACTAGTAAGCCATATTTAAGAACTGAGGATACATAACCGTGATACGCCGTTAGCACCGTACTAAGGGCTGAGGTTTGTCTTAAACGGGTGAGAACATGTACATACCGATTCAGTTTACCACAAAGATATTTTACGTGACATTTCCAATTTAAGTTTCTATCTAAGAATATACCCAAAAATTTGGTTTCATGTACTTCTTTAATAGTAGTATTTTTGTAATAGATGTTAAGACTAAGTTGTTTATTTCCATAGTTTTGAAATTGAATATAATTAGTTTTTGTCAAATTTACATTTAAATTATTAGTATTTAACCAATTTGTCACTTCATTAATTGTATTGTTAAATTCATTTTCATAGTTACTAACACTATCGTTACATGAAATAATTATTGAAATGTCGTCAGCAAATAATGTACATTTATGTTTAATTATATCTGGGAGATCATTTATATAGAGCAAGAAAAGTAAAGGCCCGAGAACACTACCTTGGGGTACTCCACATTCATTTACTCTATAGTCAGATTTGTATTTTGTTACTACCGCCTTATGGTTTAAACTATTTATTTCAACATACTGTTTTCTGTTTCTTAGATATGAGGTCAACCAATTTAATGCTGGTCCCCGAATTCCAAGATTCTCTAATTTATCTAATAAAATTTTGTGTGACACGAAATCAAAAGCGCGTGTCATATCAAAAAAAATAACACTACACAATCTCTTCCTGTCAATGTTTTTGATAACTTCGTGAATCAGATTATAGATCGCAAGAACTGTTGATTTATTCCTCTGAAATCCAAATTGCTCCTGTTTGACTATACTGAATTTTTCAGCAAAAGAGATTATTCTTTTAGAGAAGGTCTTTTCAAATACTTTGAGAAAATCGGTATCAACGCTATCGGCCGATAATTGTTAACATCTAACCTTTCTCCTTTCTTATATAAAGGTTTTACAACTGATAGTTTAAGACTATCAGGAAATGATCCCGTTTCAAAGGATAAGTTAATTAAGAACGCGAGAATGGGTGCCAAAATGAATCTACAGTGCTTTACTACTTTGGTAGAAATCTCATCGAAACCCTCTGAACTTGTGTTGGCAAGAGATTGGATTACGTTGATTATTTCTTCGGAGGTGCATGGTGTCAAAAACATACTTGAAGAGATACGTTTTTTATTCGTATTTTTAAGGTCATTGTTAATTTTAGAATTAGTCAAGTCAATCATATTATTATTAAATTCATTGGCGATGTCAGTAGGATTCGTAATTATTGCGTCATTTACTTTAATTTCTGAAATATATTCATGGTTAGTCAAATCATTTTTTTCGTCCTTAATAAGTTTCCAAGAAGCGCGACATGTGTTTTTGGAGTTGCGTAAATATTTATCGTTAAATATTTTTCGTGCTTTATGCAAACAACGTCGAAGAATTTTGGAATAAGACAAATAATTTATTTTATTATGTTTTGATCTGTGTCTGTAGAACTTATAACGCAGTGATCTTTTTATTTTACAGCTATTTTTTAATCCCTTTGAAATCCACTTTGGCTTCTGATAATCGTTTATTATTTTAATTTGAGTAATAGGAAAGCATAGCTTATAAAATAATGAAAAAACATCATAAAATATTTCAAATGCTGAATTTAGGTCGGTATTATTGTAAACTTCCGAAAACGTTAACTGATCAAGGCAATAGTGAAATTTAGATATATTCTCGTTACTGTAATTCTTTCTGCTTTTGTAAAAGCTAGAAGTTATTTGAGTCTTGCTTTTTATTGGGACATATAACATTTGTGCTGTATTGTGGTCTGAAAGGCCAAGTTCAAATAGTTTGCCAACCGCGCCTGTAATATTGCTAAGTAGATGGTCTATACAGGTTTCTTGCCTGGTTGGTTGAGTGATGTCTGAACATTTAAAGTTAAACTTATTTAATCATCATCATCATCAGCCTATACGAGTCCACTGCTGTACATAGGCCTCTCCCAATGCACGCCACTGAGCCCGATCTGCCAGCCACTTTACGCAGGTCGTCGCTCCATCTGGCCGGAGGGCGTCCTACTCTACGTTTGCCTAAACGTGGTCTCCACTCTAGAACTCGTTTACTCCATCGGTTATCGGTTTTTCGACTAATGTGACCGGCCCATTGCCACTTCAAACTTATTAAATAATTATTGTATATTGTAATTTAAAATTATAATTCATTATTATGATATATATTTTTTTAATTGAGAGCGGGTGTGGCTCAGTGGGAGCACGTGCGACTTTCGATCCGACGCTCCTGAGTTTAAATACCGCTGGCCCCGTACCACTGACTTTTTTAAGTTATGCGCGGATTAAACACTCGTTCTAAAAACGGTGACGGAAAACATGGTGACAAAACCGGCAAATCTAAGAAATTATTATAAAAATTCAAGAACATGTGACATCCACCAACCCGCACTGGGCCATCGTGGTGTATTATGGCCCATACTCTCTCTATGAGGGAAGGCCCGAGTCCCAGTAGTGGGAACGTAATGACGTAATGGGGTGATGCCAAATTATAAATTATAAAGTTTCACCATTAAAGTTCAGAGATTAAAGTTTCATCATACATACAATACACACGTGTGACCACAGAATATAATATTCAGTGGTCAAACTTGTACCTACTAACATGTAATGCGGTATGACCGTTGGCGATTAATGGTTATATTCACACTATAATATTATAAATGTAAAAATGAGTAATATAAAGTAAGTAATGAGTGCGTTTGTTCCCTCATCGTGCCGCAACAGATGAACGGATTTTTATAAGATTTAGAATGGCGATACTTTCAACGCTGGATACTTTATTATATTTACTAAAATGCGGGTGAAACTGCGGGGCGCAATTAATTCCTAATATTTTTTAAACTAAATTTTTTTTTTTCAATGCTATATTTGTGAAAATCTTACTTATTTTGGCCCGTATTGGTTGTAACATTTTTGGTGACATCTTTTACTGGTATTGCCATAAATATTACAATTGGCGCCCTTAATTTTTGTTTACTCCTTTGGACGGACTACGCAGTTTTATCAACCGACTTCAAAAAAGAAAGGAGGAGATTCTCAATTCCATTTTTTTTTAAATTAATGTTTGTTACCTCAGAACTTTGTAATTTTAAACTAACTTAGAAAATTATTTTTGCGTTGGGTTCAATATAGCTTCGTGCCATATAAATTTCATTGATATTCGGCCTTGGACTTCGAAGATTCATCAGAACTGAAAAAAGGTTTTTTTAAATAAAATATATAGGTACTTGTTTCTTGCAAATTTTCACTTATATTTTTCATAAAAACATCTTGTTCATTTTTTTAATGCTTAATAACAATTATAATAATAACATTTCACCTTCTACCTTTTCCAGAATACCGTTTAATCGAAAGCAACAAACAGACAAAAATTACGGCAACATGTAATATTTATATCGAACGGCGAAGTTTCAGAACCAACCCTTATAAATAAACATGGGGATGACCGCGTCTTTACGCATTTCAGAGAAACGATAAAATATGATAAGTATAGTAAAATCGGAGATTTCCTTTTGAGCTTCGTCGGCGATAATTCTGCGCGGAATGCTGAACCAAATGTTTGGAATAAAACAGGATTCGTTGACTTTGCTTTTATACTTATGGAATTCGCTATTGCTACTGAAAGTAGCAAAAAGAAAGTACTGAAAGTAGTAAAAAGTAAGTTTAGTACCTAGCGCTGAATTAGTTGGTTTTTGAAAGAAGAAAGAGAGAAACGTTTATTTGCAACAACTTAATACACATGACATAGAAAAGAAAACAAACAGAAAACAAAAAAAACATTAAAGGAGGAACATATTAAATTAAATAAATAGGAAATTGTTGCAAACCGGCCTCAACTCAGCGTTGTGCTGGTCGTGCGACTAGCGCTGCCGTTTGAGTGACTGTAATACATGTATACAAAATAATAATAAAATAAATAAATAAATACAAAACAAAAATACAAAGAAATTATTCAAGAATTTAAAATTTTGTTTAAGATCATTAAGGTTTTTTCCTGATTAAATGTATGTATAGGTACATAGTTTAAAATAAAGTTGCTTCCCATCGTCTAAACGCTTACAACGCAACGGATTTTAATGCGGTTTTCATCAATACACAGAGTGATTAAGGATGAAAGTTTATTATACAATACAATACAATATAATGATTACTTAATTGACCAACAAAAGTTTAGAGTTACAAATAATAGTGGTAGAACAATGGGCGGCCTTATCGCTATGTGCAATTTCTTATTATGTATGTTTTTAATACATGAATATAAACGAAACGAAGCCGGGGCGGATCGCTAGTATGTAGTTTTTGGTTCTCATAGAATCAATGCATAATAAAAACAACAATAATTTTAAATTCATCTTTTTAATGTAACTAAGCATTGGGATGAGCAATTTGTTCGCCACACATGTAAAGTACACAGCACTGCTTTGAGCTCGTCTACGCTAGACTTGAGATATGAGTTTTTATGCCCAGTAATTTCGCTGGCTACAATGTCCTTAAACTGGAACGCAGTGATGATGCTTGCGCACTACTGCATGGCGGCAGAATAACTGGTAAAGCGGTGGTACCGAACCAGGTGGCCTCTGGCATACGAAGCACTTTAGTATACTCTTGGTAGGTCTCTCGAATGCCGGAGGCCGTCTGGGTAGACCACAGCTTTGCTACAGGCTACCTTATTCCCTTAAAAACAGAACACCAAATACAAAAAAAAACTCAAAACACGTACACAAAATCTAACTGGATTTGCTCTCATGGTATAAAATAGATTTCGGCTGAGTGAGCATAGCTCCTGGAAAGTCCTGGAAGGCATCCAACGCGACTTGTGTTTTTCGCGTTTTTACTTCGTGACACTCATTTTTATGACGTACCTCGACGACGGACAGATCTCCGTCGGTGAGTGGGCCCATCGTTTGGCTGAGATTTGTTTTGCAATGTATGTTCCTTATTAATAGTTGCAACCCTCAATATCACCCGCAGAATAGTTCAGTGGAGTAAAGGTATCCCCCTTAATCCTCTCTTAATACCTCGTATTCTAGGGTCTAATGACTTACTTTGATATATTGGGGTGATGAGCACATGCAGTGCTACGCAGTGCTTTTTATGGTATTAAATGTTTTGGGTGGCACTGCAATTGTTAAGGGCAAACGTGCTTACCATCAGGCAAACGTCATACAGTTTAAAAACTTACCAAATTAAAGGTCAACGTTCAATTATTCCGTCCGAGTCCGTGATGCCAAGATTGAATAATTTTCTTATTCAATCTTAGCATCACGGACGCACTTATAAATGTTAATTATTATAATGACTACCACCATACCGGAAAAAGAACCACAACCTAAATTAAAAAAAAATAATCAAAAACCTTTGAGGCCTATGTCCAGCTGTGGACTCGTATAGGCTGATGATGATGATGAATCAAAAACCGTTTATTAGTTTTTTCGTGATGTAATAACAAACTTTATTCTAACATCGTTTATCTATCCCCACACACTTTTGCATACCAACGTGAAATTGCGATGAACCCGTGCCCACGGGTTAAATATCTGATATTTTATATTAAAACTAACTGCGCCCCGCGTTTTCTAGTATAAAAGATTCCGAAATTCACTCAGATCTGTTGACGTGTTATATATACCTTACGCTGTGGTTATATTGTGAAGAGGTAACAAACAGACTTACACATTTGTATACAAACATTCGCATTTATAATATTATAGTTTGTTTGATACCTAATTTCATATTACCTAACCGGGATTTCACTAAAATTTTATAGTTCCGTAATCCGTACCCAAAGAATAAAACGGGACCCGTCTATCTGTCTGTCTGTCACCAGACTGTATCTCATGAACGGAACAGTGAGACAGTTGACATTTTCACAGATGATGTATTTCTGTTGCTGCTAGAACAACAAATACTAAAAACATAATAAAATAAATATTTAAGGGGGCTCCCATACAACAATCGGGACTTTTTTGCCATTTTTATAGATTATGGTACGGAACCCTTCGTGCGCGAGTTCGACTCGCACTTAGCCGGCTATTTATACCTCAATAATCTTTTGTATTATCCCACAATTTTTTTTTTGTGAATTGGCTTGCATTCGACCACTATGTCACCTGATGGTAAGCGACGATGCGGTCGACGATCTAGCTTACCAAGATAGTACCTGCTCACTCGAGACTTGAAGATTCCTAGATACGAAAACGTCATGCCGTCAAGCGACCTAGTCGTGTTTCGGGATGATGTTCGGTGAACCATTGGGGAGACGAGTCTGAGCAGCCGCACAACTGCCGTCTCTCTCTAGATCTATGTGCTCCATCTTAGGCCACATCATCGCTTCACATCAGGCGAGATAGTGGCCAAACATGGATCTATTGAGCGTAAAAAAAAACGACCCTTGAGACGGCATGACATTTAAACTAGTCAGACTATGTAGCACCTAAGCACTTTTACCCAAAAGATGCAAGTTCTGAAGGAAGCAAATTCTGGCTTAGTTACATGATTTTTTTGCACATGTGTGCATATTAGAAACTGATTGCCTCTGAGATTGAGCTTTATAGTTTTTTTTTAATTATGTGTGGCTACTGCCTCGCCTGATGTTAAGCGACTATGCGACCAAATTAAGCATACCCTCACACCACAAAATGTGTTCGTTTGTTTGACCTTCTTTCAAAAATAAGCGTATTATTTTTCTCTAAAAACACGCGGGCGAAGTCGCGTTTTACTAGTATAAGTCTAAAGGAAGACGGCAGTAGAACAACTGCGCAGACCCATCTCCTTAATGGCTTACCAAACGTTATCTCGAAGAACGGCTGGGTAAATATCATTCTATTGGAGTTCCATTGTCAAATGTCACCTACGTAATATATAATATAGAGTACCTACTACAAGTAGATACAGTTCACTTACGTATAAAACCGCCTATAAGGAGCGTTTAACCCCGAGTTCAAAGAGACCGCATCCTGACATTTGGTATTCATTGTGTATCGCCGTCTTTTGCATGGAACACAATGAAAACTTATCCGATATTAGTTTTCAATTCCCCATCCGTTTCATCTGGGGACGGAACGGGGACGGGATGGGACGGGGCGGAGACGGAATGACGCGGAATTGCGAATTTTGGATAGTGTTCCTTGAAATCCTTGGAGCCTTGATGGAATGGTGGCCGGAAGTGAATTTTGAATAGAAATCACCTTGGCTCCGTAGGTTAGATGTACCTTCTCTGTATCTTTTTTCTAGTTAAGACATTGATAGGTAGGTATTAAGCACTACTTGTGGTAGGTCTCTCGTATGGGGGAGGCGATCTGGGTAGGTACAAACACTTTGCCAGGCGTACGAATTGCTCATCTCATCACTCACTACCTAAGACCAATAAACTCACTACCTAAAATTCTAGTTCTAATTCTATGAAAAATCAAATTTATTTATTTTATGTAATCGAGTGGCGAGATGAGCAGGTTGTTTTCCTGGTGGTAAGCAATATTCCTGCGCGTTGGCGCGCTCCTGCATAAGCGTTGCAGTACCACCCAGAGCTTTGTTTTGCAAATTCCTACTGCGCTAGTCTTCTGAGACAGCTCTTACAAGAAACCTTAACAAGTAGGTATACGTTTTATCAAGCAAAAAACCGACTTCAATGCATCTCCGAAGTCCAAGGTCAAATATCGATGAAATTTATATGGGACCACTTCGTAGCTATTTATTTATTTAATTTAATTAACACGGTTAAGACCAATTACATTAATGAAATCACAATAATCAAAACAGTAAAACGTCAAAAAAAAATTCATAAGAAAGGAAGTCATAAATAATAATAGAAATTAATCTCAATGTCAAATACCTTAATAGTCATATCATACCAAATACTGAACCCAACGAAAAAAGAATTTTCTAAATCGGTTCATGAATGACGGAGATACACTCAAATGGAGAACCTTCTCTTTTGAAGTCGGTTAAAAAGTATCATTAATAACGATCTCATACATAGATCCTAACCCCTAAATAGGATCCCCTGTATCTAGGATACCGGGAACTACAAGGACAACGATCCCATAATACTCAGTGCTACTAATTTTTTTATGTTTGTACCTCAGAACTCCGTCATTTATGAACCGATTTGGAAAATTCTTTTTGCGTTGGGTTCAGTATAGCTACGAAGTGATCCCATATAAATTTCATCGATATTTGACCTTTGACTTCGAAGATACATTGAAGTCGGTTTTTGTTTATTCATCAAATTAATTATTTTCTGTGCACTAACATTTGTCTCGTCGCGGGAATCAAACCCGCAACCTCAGTGGTGTATGAGGTTTGAGCCAACCTGCCCCACCACTACACCACAGAGGCTGACTACGAACTTTTAGCTTATACTAAATCATCGGTTATTTCAGTGCGCTAAATAATGGAATAAATAGGGCAAGCCACTCTTTAAAATAAAATAATATACCGTGCAAATTGCTTCTGGTGCAATATTAACTAATGTTAAATTAATGTTTTTGCATGTCGAAGGTGTTTTAAACAAAAGCTTTTAAAGCGTTTTTTGCTTTCTTTGACGTCATTTCAGAGGCATACTATGTAGGTCGAGGGAATTTCTTATGCTAAGAAATTGAGTTTCTTCGTGTTAATTATGTAAGTAATTGTAGTTCTTTTTGTAATGGAGCCGCTTTTTCAGCATTAAATAGTTTTCTATAACATTGTATGTCATAAATAAGAACTGAAATTTTAACTATTACTACTCCTTGAACATACTGAACTGTATTTGATTCAAATTGAACTGTTACTTAATGTATTTTGTTGTATATATCTTTAGAATAATAATTATTTTTCTTCTCTTCTTCGGCCTCCGACATTGTCTAACGACGACGAAATAGTTACCTACATATTAAGACATTGAGTTAGGTCGTGTTAATTATGCGAGCATTTGTAGGTTTTTTGTTATGGAGCTGCTTTTATTACAAAGTAAATAAGTAAATAATAAATAGTTTCTTATAACATATTATCATTAATATCAAGAATAAATATTAAATTTTAACTATTAACTACTCTTTGAACAAACTAAACTGTATTCGATTCAAACTTCAACTGTTACTAAAAATATTTTTGTATAAATATCGGTTGCTCGGATTAAAATTAAAACTGGATTAAAATCCGGACTTCAATTTGAGTATGGGAAAGAAATTGGTAGAAATGCTTAGCTATTTTTTCAAAATTAAGATATCACTTTTTTATAAGCCAGTTGCGTCCCACTGCTGGGCAAATGCCTCCCTTCAGTCTTCCCATGACCCTCTGTCCATTGCTGTTAAGGGCCATTCCTTATCGTAGGCGTCTAGGTCGTTGCGCCATCTACGGCGGGGCCGGCCCCGTGGTCGTGTTGCTCCGGTTAGAACCCAGTCTGTAAGGACTTTTGCCCATAGATGGTTTGGCATACGACATACGTGTCTAGCCCAGTCCCATTTTAGCTGGGCGGCTTTCTGGGATACATCCAGGATTTGAGTTTTAGAGCGCAGTACCGTATTCTTAATTCGGTCTCTCAACTTTAATCCTAAGCGCTTCATCGGTCGTCGACAAACCTCCAGTTCGGACCTCTGCTGAACAGTCAAAGACCAAGTCTGCGATCCAAAGGAGAAGATGGGAAGAATGCATATGTCCATGAGTCTGCGCTTTAGGCATAGAGAAAGGTTGCCCTTCATCATGTCCTTCATAGCCCAATAGCTCTTCCAGGCGTTCTCGGTGCGTCTAGTAACTTCTTTGTCTTGTCAAGATATCATAGATACAGTTTTTAACGTATTTTAATTAATTTGCATTATGTGTATATGAGGTTTAAAGTGCATTTTAGGGCCTATTTAATATATATCCTTTTACTTTTTTGAATTCAAAAAGAAATTGATCTTCTCGGTGTCGGAGATTTTAAAGCTCCCGAAAACATTGCCCAACAACACAAAAATCCTGAAAAAATGTACATATTCCATCGCATGAAAAGTTATATTTAAATATGATACGAATATTTGTTCATTCAAAAATAATAAGATTTAGAAAAAACAAGAACCGACTTCAAGAATAAATTTATATTATTTGTTTTTGTAATTTTTTTCAATAAGTGCCACCGCCACAGTGTATATGGGACCACCTCTGAAGTATGACCTACAAAACAAAAACAGAATCATCAAAATCAATTCATAATTGGCGGAGTAATTGAGTAACAAACCTAAAAAAAACATACCGTCAAATTGAGAACCTCCTCCTTTTGAAGTCGGTTAATTAATTTCAACTTGCTATTCCATTTTCAAATAATATCCCCCGTTCTACAATTAAATACAACTGTACTGCGTCATTTATCATTTAAAATAGCCATTTATTCACCACGCACATGCCCTAAATAACGCAATTGCAGACACATAAAATGAAACTGTATCACATTTTGTCCGGAACGTCAACTGACGGGACGAAGCAAGTGAGGGCTTTAGTGACTACAACAAGCCTAAATTGCGCTGAGAGTGACTGTGGCTCAGTGGGAGAACGTCCAACTTCCAGTCCAGCTACTGAGTTCGAATCCCGCTGGCCCCGCACCACTGACTTTCTTAAGTTATGTGCTGATTTAACACTCGCTCTCAAAACGGTACAGTAAAACATCGTAAAAGTTTCCTCACTGAAATAACCGATGATTTAGTATAAGCTAAAAGTTTGCAGTCAGCCTCTGTGGTGTAGTGGTTGGGCAGGTTGGCTCAAATCTGATACACCACTGAGGTTGCGGGTTGAGGACGGACCAAATATTTGTGCACAGAAAAAAAGCGTTTTGCCAGTTTTTCAGCCACCAAGCAGCACTACTGCAAGCATTACTATGTTCCAGTTTGAAAGGCTGAACAGCTAATTGTCTCAGGGTGACGAGCGCAGTGCAGCGCCGCGCAGGACTTTTCAAAACGAAGCTCTGGGTGGTGCTGTTATTTTTATGGGCTGGCGTATTGCTCACCATCAGGCAAATGACCAGCTCATCTCATCTTTCCGTAACATAAATAATTATTTTTTAGAAAAAAACAAAAACCGACTTCAATGTATCTTCGAAGTTCAAGGTCACGTATCGATGAAATTTATATGGGACCACTTCGTAGCTATACTGAACCTAACGCAAAAATAATTTTCTAAATCGATTTATAAATGACGGAATTCTGAGGTAACAAACATAAAAAAAAGAAAAATATATACAAAAGAACTGAGAACCTCCTCCTTTTTTGAAGTCTGTTAAAAAAAGACTGCCTCTCGCTGAAAACCTATCAGCTAGTTCCTAAACCCGCCGCGTCGGTTCACATTTGCGACGACCACGCGCGATCATAATTTCGCGCTAAACGTGTCGTACGAACGAAGCTTATCGGGCTCACAGAATATTTAAGAGTAATTACGGCAAAGCGTTTAGACCTGATAACACACATGCACGCTGCTAACGGGTACCGGGCATGCGAGAGCGGAAAATTGCATAACTGCTTAATATTACCAAGTAATGAAGGTTATCTGAAATTGGCATTTAGATAGAGCCCGTATCGTGTAGATAGATAGATACGCCCAACGATCACAAACCTAGATCCTGGCCCTAACTGGAAACTACGATTCCCTGCATTTAGGGAACCAGAATGTATGAGTACCATGGTCCCACAACACTTATACAAGAAACAAAAGCTTACGCTAGTTTTCTTTTTCTGTCCACAAGAATTTATCCCGTCGCGGGAATCGAACCCGCTACCTCAATTATGTATGTGATTTGAGCCAACCTGCCCAACCACTACACCACAGAGGCTGTCAAATCAAGTTCTTATACATAAGATTGAAGTGAATTGTGTGCCTGTCTCTCGATAGTAGGATGAAATGAGCTGATAATGAGATAAAGGATATTGGTTTTTTAATGCAACTAAGCAATGAGACAAGCTCCACGCTTGCCAAGAATCTAGCGTACCGTGCCGAATGCACCGTACCGTACCGTACCGTACTTCTGTGTTTACGCTGCGTGTACTCAGAAGAGATGCACAATTTCATGCAAAAACAACAAGAGTCAAGGTAACTTAGATTCTGAAAAGTTTTTTTTTATATATGATTAATAGGCAAACAAGCAAACGGCCCGCCTGAATGGTAAGCGGTTACCGTCGCCCGAGTGTTGCAGGTGTCTTGCCTACCTTTAAGGACCTCTTTAAATTTAGTGAGTGTTATTCATAATTGACATAAAACGGCTAAGACTCACGGTAAACGTAGAAATTACTACGACCAAGGCCGTAATTCACTATGACAACTTGGCGATTCCTTACTTCGAGGTCACGTCGATTCCTTCATTCACAAACAACATCTGCGAGTTCTCTATGACGCGTCATAGAGAACCATATTTATGAATGCGTCATAGAGATTTCGTTTATTAATGAAGGAATCAAAGTGATTTCGAAGCAAGGAATCGCCAAGTTGTCATAGTGAATTGGGGCGCTGGTTTCGGACAATTTATGTGCGAACGCTCGCGACCTACGCCACGGCTTGATCTCATAACTCCCAGAAGAAGGACTTGTAAAATGTCCATAACCTGGTCGGAGTAATTTCGATGTTTACGTGGTCTTAGCCGTGTTATATCAATTATGAAGGTAATTTCAATCTGAATTGTGCAAGCGAAATGCAATCATTACCAGGCCTAGCACTCCGCACTGTAGGTACGAAGCTACAAGTACATAGCCAGACACCGCTACACGTGCCGCGTCAGAAGAAATAAGAGCTATACGATAGAAAGAGAGGCGCTCTTTAGGTTAATATGACTGGTAGGTATGCAGCGCTACGCGAGCTGAATTGAATTTTATCGTGTCAAAGCAAGAGTCGCTATTTGTTTAAATTTCTTTGAGGAGTGATGCTTCTGTCCGTTAATATTCTGTGTCATTACGTTAATAGGAATAATATGTAGCATTTTATATGCGTACACAGACGTTAACTAATATATATTAGTACCGCGTGTATGTCTGACCATTCAAAAAATTGCGGCTACATAAAACAAATCCCTGCACCGAGCGGTTATTAAACGTTAAATTAAACCTGACGTTCCATAATTCCAACTGCATCAAATTTCCAGTTATTCATGTCGCAGTCAGTACGCGGAACCGTGCTAAAGGATTTATGGCTGGACACGCGTTACGGGAAAACATCGAAGCGTAGGTTGCTGCAGTGGAAAGCAGATTATCTCACTGGACAGCGAGTGAAAAGAATCGAGAGCTTTACTTTGAGTAAAATGCTGAAATGTAGTGTTCGTTTCTGTACAGCATACCTATAGTTATTTTATTTTCAATATAGTACGTCACTAATCTAACCACCAACTTTTACAAGACAATCATGCTACAGGAACGTTTTATTTGAAGCTTACAATCATATTACACTGATTCGTACCATAAGCTTCATAAAACAGTAATGTTTTTGTTCCTGCGAAGTGTCAGCTGTCAAAAAACACCTGAATGAATGATTTACGATGACGTCACCAAAACTTCTTAACAATACAATATCAAAGTAAGCTTTTTTTAGGACTTCGTGGTACGGAAAACGGAAGTAAGCCTAAAATAATACTGGTTTAAGAGACGGTGGTAAGCCCCAAGACCTAACTTATAACACATTTTTAGCATGTTTTGTGTAACTAAATAGAGAGACGAACAAGTCATTCATCTATGGTAAGAAACATGCCTGCCCGTGCCCATAATAGTTGCATCTTCACCCAGAACTCATTACCCTGAGACAATGTCTTTTTATCTCAATCTATATATATAAAAATGAACGCCTATTTCTTCTGGTCACGCTATAACTTGAGAACGGCTTTACCGATTTTATTCATCTTTTTTTTAATGTTTTCTAATACGTCGTAGAAGGTTCTTACATAAAAAAATTAAGAAAATTGCGTAGAAAATTTAGAAAACTTTACGACCATATTAACTTTTCTAATATAACCTACCGCGTTTGACATAACTGTCAGTTGTTTGATAGTTAGCGCAATTGACAGAATGCACTGCAACGTCTGTCGAGTCAGCTAGTGCCTAATAATTGCACTTGAAACGGGTGATGATTGCATTATCATGATCAGGGTATTGCAGCACTAGAATAAGAATAATTAATTTTTAGAAGAAAACAAAAACCGACTTCAATGTATCTTCGAAATCTAAGGTCAAATATCGATAAAATTTATATGGGACCACTTCGTAGCTATACTGAACCCAACGCAAAAAGAATTTTCCAAGTCAGTTCATAAATGACGGAGTTCTGAGGTAACAAACAAAAAAAATACAATCGAACAGAGAACTTTCTTCTTTTGAAGTCGGTTAAAAAATATCAAAAGCCCTAAAATGCTTCTGACAAAAAAAGTTAAAAAAAAAACATTAAGAATTTAAATCTAAAATGTTTCAAAACCTCTTTTAATTAAAAAAACCAGTTCATAAACAAGTAAATCTCTAAACTAAAATGCGCCTTTTAAGAACAATAAAAACTTTAAATGAAAAAGACCAAACTACGAAAGCGGTACCTGCAACAAATAATTAAGTTTTGAAACTACTTAAACTTTGCAATCGCTTATTAGTTTAACTAAAATAAATAAGTTGCCTAGACTTGTGGCACACTGAACTTTGACCGGGTATGCTAAAGAGGTTAAAGATGTATAAGATACTAACTGATACCCGCGACTCCGTCCACGTAAATTCGGTTTAAAGTTGTTCCCTTTGTCCTATTGCAAGACCAAGCGTAAACCAAACTTCATCATAGTCAGTCATTATGGAGTTACGTAACAAACACACACACACACACACACACACACCCTCTCATACCTTTTGCATTTCTATTATTATAGTAGGATATGAGTAAGATGTAAGAATATTATAATCCTTTACGTTTTTCACTTTTTTCAACCGACTTCAAAAAAGGAGGAAGTTCTCAATTCGACAGTATGTTTTTTTTTGTATGTTCGCGTAACAAACGCGATTAGTCCGCCAATTAAGAATTGATTTTGATGATTCTTTTTTTTTGCTAGGTCATACTTCAGAGCTGGTCCCATATAAATTATATCAAAATCGATTCAGCACTTTATGAATAAATTACAAAAAAAAGTTGAGTCATGGCGTCAGTTTTTCTTTCTTCTAAAAAATAATTATTGACAGCCTCTGTGGTGTCGTGGTTGGGCAGGTTGGCTCAAATTATAAACACCATCGAGGTTGCGGGTTTAATTTTCGCAACGGAACAAATGTTTGTGCACAGGAAAAAAAGCGCAACCATTTGTTTCGTGTCTGGGTGTTATGGGATTATGATCCTCGTAGTTTCTGGTTCCCTAGATAAAGGGAATCCTAGTCAGGGCCATAACCCACACTAGTCCACAGTCACAGTTTCTTATTTATATATAAATATTTATATTATTTATTTTATGTATTGTATAGTAAGTACGAGTATAAGTAGTTATATGAATAATTATAGTATGTAATATGTAAGTATTTGTCGTTAATAGTATATTATTTTAGTTTTATATGATTGTTTTATTTTATTATCGTTTATATTAATTATTTGCTGTGCACCACCGTCTATTCTTTTAACATTTGTCCAATCCATCCAAAGGTTGTCTGTAAGAGATTGCATTACGCGATAAGACCGCCAATTGTATTACCCTAGTTAAGATTTCTATTTTGTTCATGTAATTATGTTTGTGGTATGCAATAAAGTGTTATTGTATTGTATTGTATTGTAGTCCAGCGTGGTGGTTTTTCTCAGTGTAGCACCGTCTCCCAGCTGTAACGTAATGAGCTGATGATGATAATGATGGTGATTATTATTTTAAACGCCTTTTCTCCTCATCAGTTCTTCTCTCACTTAATTCGAACAGCTCTTTTCATCAAATATTGGACCTCTTTTAAAATACGAGCGTACGACCAATACCCACGGGACCGGCTCCCGGTAAGCGGTAACCGGGACGAAATGAAACTATTTCGCGTCCCGTTACTTAACCGCTATTTGAGGTCACGATGGCTCTCGTGGGACGGCCCGGGTGTTGCGTGCGTATTGAGCAGTTCTAAAGCGCGAAGGAATGCTCCGACGGGATTTGCATATT
This sequence comes from Petrophora chlorosata, assembly GCA_951640565.1. NCBI lineage: Eukaryota > Metazoa > Arthropoda > Insecta > Lepidoptera > Geometridae > Petrophora > Petrophora chlorosata. The sequence continues at coordinate 15,053,188 of OX621202.1, read as the reverse complement.
GGAGATTGGGAAATCATTACGTGACATTTTAAGAATAATGAAATCAAAGTTCAAGTTCAAAAGGTCTTTATTCAATTTTGTCATTTTGGCCAAAGTACTTTTATATTTTCAAAATGTTGAAGCACATACTTCAAGTTTTTTTTTCTCATATAAGTGAAATGTTATTTCTTGTATTTAAATTGTATTTGTGTGTTTAAACTCACTGGTAATATAATATTTAATGCCAACAATTTTTTTATTCACATCAGCAATAACAACTGCTCTAGCTTTGTATCACTATATTGTAATATATGTATTTGTGTTATCTTTAATATTTATGATATATATGATATTATTTATGATATATATGATATTATTTATGTATTTGTTCTTTAGTTTAAAATAAGACCACATAATTTATTATTATTTTATTTACACCGCCGAACTCTCTCGCTCCGCTTATTAACTCCATCCAAAGGTTGACTGGAATAGATCGCTTTTAGCGATAAGTCCACCCATTAAACTATAGTTTTTAAGTCGTTTTCATGTACCTACTGATTATTTTTGTTTGGTGTACAATAAATTATTGTGTGTATTGCACTATAATAATAATAATAAATAATTAATGCTTTATTGTACACCAAACAAGATATTAACAAGGTACACGAAATACTCTTACAGACTATAGTACAACGGGCGGGCTTATCGCTAAAGGCGATATCTTCCAGTCAACCTTTGACACTATTTAAAATCACACTTGACACTTAACTTGACACTTGGAATTTCAAAATCAACGCTCAGCATGTACGAATATTCAAAATAAAGTTCCTCTGCTCGCTTCAGCTTTCAGATTTCTATGAAACTCATCAAAATATGAAAATACAGTACTCACAGTTATTATTTTAATTAAAAACGAGTAAATGAATGTTAGCTGTATAAAATCTTATACCTTCGCCAGCAAGCATCATGTCTACAGAGAAAGAAAAACTTGAATTTTGTTTGCGTTCAAAATGAGATTTTGCCGTGTTGTACTCTTTATTTGAACATGAATATTAATAAAACAGACCCGTAAGTTGTTTGTACAGGGCTTAATGTGGTTTTAAATAAAAAAGGAATGTAAAATGAAGCTGAAGACGTGAGGCCTCCCGTGGCTTAGTGGTTTGTAGGAACACCATGGCAAGCTACAAGTAAATTGTCTTTTTGTCGCAGGCATCTACTTGATGAATACCAATTAATATAGTATACATGATTTTTGTTGAAAAATATATATTTTCAAGACAACCTTTAGCAAATTCGTAATCGGAACTACAAACAGATTAAAATGAGCCCAAACACTAGTAGCGTACGATTATCCGTCAAGGTGTTCCATTGCCCACCTTCCATCTCTATGATCAGATCAGCTGGCTGTCACTATAATATTGCATTGTCATCGGCGTTGACAAGTCTGCAATATTTCAACTCTGTAGGATAAGAAAAAGTGGTTCTGATTTTACTTTCAAGATTTGACCCAAACAAAGAAACAAACGTTGCATGTTAAATAAAAGCTTGAAATAATTATTTTTTTCAAAAAAACAAGAACCTACTGCAAGACTAAACTTTTATTTGTTTTTGTTGATTTTTTTCAAAAAGTGCTGACTCAAGTTTGATATAATTTATATTGAACTACCTTTGAGCTATTACCTACCAAACAAAAAAATAATCTTCAACATCAGTTCATAATTGTCGGAGTAATCGCATAATAAACATACAAAAAAAAAATACAATGGAATTGAGAATCTCTTCCTCTTTTGAAATCAGTTAAAAAGGTGAATTTGCTTCAAATTGTATTAGTGAATCTAGAACCGCGTCTTTGAAAAATCTCAAGATCTTGGGCATAAAAGACTTAGAAACTCATGTCTCAGCGAGTGCAAATAACAGCGCAATGCAGTGCTTCGCAGTACCGGTAATTTTTGTTCAGGGCAAGCGTAGCGTTTACCATCAAGCAAACGACTTGCCTCGTTGCTCAGTTCCATAAAAATACTAACAAAGACAACGAAATGAAACAAAGGCTTTCCTAACTACACCAAAGTTCTCCTTTCGAGTTAGTATAATAACTTTCTGATGGATCTCCAACTGATATCACAAAGTGTGCCCTCTTTGGCTCCGGAGCATGGGGCCTTGCCAAAAAGGTTTCAGTGCTATTATATCTGAATGATTTATTCTCTTGAAAATGTAAAGCAGAATGAAAAGTGTTGGGTGAAACAGTTGATTTCAAGTTGGCAATGATGGAGAATTGTTTTGTATCGCAGAGTATAACAGGATGTGATATGTCTTTTAAAATAATTTGAATTGTGTATGATACGAACGAGCGGTAACTCGCACGTCTTACAATTTGACAAACCCAACTTAACTCGGCCCTGCACCAATGCATTTTATTCCAGATTTTCCATGCTCGCTTTAAACCAGCGAAGGAAATCATTTTAAGCAAACTTGCTTACGCACTTTGGAGTAGTAGGCCCTGGCCGCGGTTTTAATACTACTCACCGATCAAAGCCATGTCGTCAAGTGACCGAGTCATATAATTCTGTTAGGTGAACCATGTGGGAGACGAGGACTGGCTTTGGCCCATCGTCTTTGCTTCAGGCGACATGGTGGCTAAAAATTAATTTATATAAGATTTCGTGAAAAATTAGTCAATCGCAAGTTAGTTAATCACCGCCGTAACAGCACTTCTGTAAAATCAGTTCTCTTCACCGGCCAACTATAACAGAACTTTATTCTATCCCCGACATGCAGTGGTGAGCATACTAGCTCTACATGCACTCTCATGCTTCAATTTTTCTACGTTCTTAGTCGCATTTCTGCAACATAAACAAACATTTACAAAGGTTATTGAAAGCCTGTATCTACCGGTGACGATCCTATTTACCTTACAAGTTACCCCATATTTACGACTTCTCCGAACAATCCACGTAAGTGTCTCCAAAGCACGTAAAACCGAACAAATTCCAAACGCTCGTAAAAAGAACAAGGCCTACAAATCATAATATCATAACCTCTTCAATATGCGATAACCAAAGAGAATTCAATAACGAACAAAAAGAAAATCCGGCACAAACAAATTCCTTGCGAACATTCATCACAGGCGTGCGCGCGAACAGGCATAGGGGTGTGATAACGAGTGCTTCTATATCGATATTTGGAGAAGTCGAAGGTCTTGCGTTTGGTCTCATGTTGGTGTTTAGCTAAACGGTTTGTGGATTGCACGTATTTTTATCATTTTGAATTGCTGTCCTTGAAAGGTGTTTCTCTGATGAATATGCGCACCTATTCGGCTAAAAACGGAGCATGCTAAGACATAAACATCATCACAGTCTGCTGGACTTACCCTTTCCAAAGTAAAACACTGATAAGCTCAGATAAGCGGTCACAGGAACTATCAAGTGAGGTAGAGCACTTTATTTGACCGTATAGCGGACAACTAGGTATTCATTTTATAAAAAAACCGACTTCAATGTATCTTCGAAGTCCAAGTTTAAATATCGATAATATTTATATGGGAGCATTTCGTAGCTATACTGAACCCAACGCAAATATAATTTTCCAAATCGGTTCATAGATGACAGAGTTCTGATGTAGCAAACATAAAAAAATACAATTGAATAGAGAACCTCCTCCTTTTTCGAGAACGGTTAAAAATAATAGCTATTACGTCAACTTCTACAAAGGAAATCAGAGAAGGGCGTAGACTTCATCCATATTCAACTTAGTAAAGTCACTCAGCTATACCATAGATCTTAGCCACTAAGTAGGATATTTCTTTGTCAAGGCACCAACAAAGAAAGAACAATAACTCAAAGAACAATATCTACCAGATATTCGTAACTCGTAAACTCATTAGCGCCTCCCAAATCCCGCATAAGCCTTCGTAACTTGATACCCGAGTATCGATAATCGCAAAAACATCGGATGCCGTGATCAGCACCTCGGGTGTCTGATTGAATTTCTGCTACGTATGATTTAGTGGGTATAAATAGGGATTTTTGTTACCGCCCGCGGATGTGGCGTGTTTTTGTGGGGAAAATGCTTTTACGGAGGATTTGAAGTAGGCCGATGCCTACTTCAAATCCTCCGTAAAAGCATTTTCCCATTGCATTGCATTTTTTCATTGGAACATCGATGTTGTTCCAATGGAATGGAAGCGTTTGTAAGGTGTTAAACAAACTAATCACATTAGACCAATAAAATAAATTAATGACCGTATATATACACTCGTGAGTAAAAAAATCGACTCAGGCGACACACCTGCAGTCGCAAGTCACTGGCAAAAAAACTGAAGGCGAAAATATATTTTTCTTAGTAGAATCTGAAAGCTGTTAGTATTAGCTTAAAAATGATATAAAATATCGTAATGTTTCTTGCTCACACAACCCAACAATGTGTTGTGATCAGTAACCACCCTTTTTACGCTTGTTTACAATAGTGCTAGTTAAGGGTTACAGACCCATATAAAAGGTTATCTACCTGACCCACCCTTATCAGTTAGCCGTCAAACGTCAACCGATACACATCTCCGTTATCAACAAACAAGAATTCTACCTATTCTTGTAAATTAGATTCATTTCACCAGTTATTCTATCGCCAAGCAGTAGGTACTGTGTTCTGGTTTTAAAGCCATTGTAGCGAGCAAAATTACTGGGCATTATGAGACTTAAGAGCTATTGACACAGAGTGACAGTGCCGTGGACGATTTTGCATAACAATGTTCTGACTTCTGAATGGTGCTGCAACTATTATGAGCAGGCATATTGCTTACCATCAGGTGAACGACCTGCTTGTCAATTCTATAAAAAGTTCTATAGTTTGTTTCACACAGATTTTTTTCTGCAGTATTTCACATTTTGTGGATTCACGATTTTTTTATTTATTTGTAAGTTTTCTTTTATTAATAATAATTTATGGGAGACACTTAAAGTTGGAGTAGTCCAAATATAGTCAATACTCCAACTTAAACGTGTCACCTGAAAATATTATTAATGTGTCCAAACCACGATAATTAAAAAAATAATCTTATTATACCATATAATTTATGTGGATAAAATGACATTCAATTCCAGAACCAATTTAATTATTTCATCAGTTGAATTGAATTTATTATAGGTTAGTTCAATTTATTATACTTTTTTTATGTAACTGAGTGATGAGATGAGCAAGTTGTTCCCCTGATGGTAAACACGACGCCTGCCCATAAAAATTGCAGTGCCACTTTTAATACCATATAAAGCACTGCTAGCACTGCATTGCGGTCACCAACCCGAGACATGAGATATTAATTTTATTTTTTTATGTATGTTAACAATATTATGGGTTTTTTTTTTGTGCCTGCAATAAATGATTTTTATTTATTTATTTATTTTTATTAAGAGGGAACGACACGCTGAAATTTTCATACAAAAAGAGAAAACGTTTTTCTACCCTTAAACATAAACCAGCTTCGATGAAATTTGGACATGTGAGAGATGTTATCATTATTGAGGTTTGTAGGTATTTTTTCTTGATAATTCCTATAGAATTTGAATAAATGGACCCAAAAAACTTGATATTTAACCAAAAAAATATTTTTCGAGTGTTTTTTTTTTATATTTGGTAGCAGTTAACTTTAAAAATAGACATAAACTTAGAAAAAGGAAAACCTACAAACTTACTTTATTCTCCATTTAAGAAATTGAGACCAAAATGATTTAGTGTGGTAGACACGTTTTCTCCCGAAACGCTAATTTTAACAAAAATCTGAAGTTGATACGAATTTAGTTAAATTATTATTTTTATTATTATTTAGTTAATTTATTTAATTTAATTTACGCATTTTCTGCGATACCGTAAACCATTATTCAAATACCTAGTGCTCGCTGGCCGCGGCTGTGCCATATCCTCTTAAGTCTCATATGCCCAGTAATTTCGCTGGCTACAATGCCCTTGAAACCGGAACACGTTTCTTGAAAATTCACTATGTAGATGGGTTTTTTCAACACTCATGTTCCAATAATTTCGTCGAATTGATGTGATCACGGGTACTGCTTGGCATCGGCCGTCACTCGCTTTGCCAATCTCGTGTAGTCCGACCGCAACGTCAGCTGCACCGAATCGGAGCTTATGTTTTGAAAATTGATCGACATTTCAGTACTGGCAACTTTGGACTGGTGTTAGGTGTTGCCAAGTTTTCTTACATAACGTACTTTGCTGCTTGCGGAATCATACATTTTCGTTTTCCAAAATACGCCAACACTTGCCTTATAAGTTTGTGTCTTTAAGACAAGTGAACAGGTTTCTTCTAGGCAAGCGAGCTACATTTTCAACCACGTCGTCACTTAACACCATGGTGAGATAGTGGTCAAACGCAAGCCTATAAATAATATAAAAAAAGAAAAAATAATCAGCTGGCCTTTAAAAATACCTTTAAATACTTTAAATTGTTAGAATTGTTATAATTTAATTTATTTCTTTGTTAATAGACGAACAGCACGGATGCTATCTATCAACGTCTATATCTACAGTGTTGAAAGTCATTTTCCCATATTTATATTAGAGATTGCTTTTTAGTTCGTATCCAGTTGTTCAATTTGTTTTTGAAGCTATTTACTGAAGTGGCAGACACTGCATCCTCAGGTAGCCGGTTCCAGTTGTGCACCAGTTGCAATCTACGTGGATTTTTTCAACTACGTCACAGTCAAATTTGCCTTATTTAGAATTGTAAAACCATCTGACTTGTGTATTTTATTTCGTTACTAGCGACCCGCCCCGGCTTCGCATGGTTATTATACACATAAACTTTCCTCTTCAATCATTCTATCTATTAAAAAAAACGCATCAAAATCCGTTGCGTAGTTTTAAAGATTTAAGCATACATAGGGATACAAAGAAAGCGACTTTGTTTTATACTATGTAGTGATAGTGATTAACAAAAGCCCATTAGGTTAGCATTCATAATTTACTTTAATAAAAAACTAAGTTTTAAAGTTTCAAACCTTTTAGATATGCCTGAGATTATCCTATTATGTCATTTGAATATACCCTCTGACCATATGCCGTATATAAAAGCATTTACATTGTTTACCGCAGAAATGGCGAATAGGTTGTAATGTTGGTCCACACATTTTTGAAGGAAAACCAGTGTCGCCAATCGCACACACGGAAACAAAACATCTACATGCACCTATATAACGTCATTCAAAATTGCTGAAAATATACATTCATCATTATCAGCGTATCACGTTCCCACTGCTGGGACACGGGTTTTCTTTCATAGAGAGAGAGTACGGGCCATAATCCACCACGCTGGCCCAGTGCGGGTTGGTGAATGTCACATGTCTTGAATTTTTGTGATTAATTCTTGGACATGCCGGTTTTCTCACGATGTTTTCCTTCACCGTTTTTAGAGCGAGTGTAAAATCCGCACATAACTTAAGAAAGTCAGTGGTGCGGGGCCAGCGGGATTCGAACTCGGGTGCGTCGGATCGAAAGTCACACGTGCTCCCATTGAGTCACACTTTCTCTGATATACATGGCAATACGAATGGATTACTGAATCAGTTATGATATTTAAGACACTCAAGTGCCGTGGTTTCGATTCCTGAGTAGCGCTCTTAGCGTAGCTTGCCTAGACGTTCATAACAGATCTTGACACAACTTGGATGGGTGACCGTATATGTGGTATTTACATCTGAGCGCTGCCGTGCTTTGGAGGACACGTTTAGTCGTTAGTCCCAGTTGTTTTATGACCATGGTTGTTAGTCCATGTCGGAAGTCGGATTCCGATATTAGGGTTGGCCAGACAAACATAAAATAAGAATTCAGTGTCGAGACGCTTGGACCTTGGGGTCCTAGCGCTATAAAGCTTTTTAAAGAAATAGCAAAAAGGTTAGTTGACATCACAGGAGAGCGAAGAGCTGGCAGCTACCTCGGACAAAGAATTAGTCTAGCTATTCAAAGGGGGAACGCTGCCAGTATCTTCGGGACCTTGCTTAAAGGGACTCCTTTTAATAATATATTTTAGTATTATATTTTTTAAGGTTTTTAGTTTTAGTTTCATGTTATTAATTGGTATTATAATTTAGATAAATAAACGTAAAAAAAAAGAATTCAGTTTATTTTTTTAAAGTCAAATTTTTTGACAATTTGTATAGCGATTATCCGAAATGGATTCGAACAAATTCAAAACTATGATTCATTGAATGTTTTTAATATCAGATGACTGTTAAATGACTTGGCTGACTTTTAAGTAACAATGGCGCTTAAGTTCAATTGTTTTTTTCCTATAATATAAGTAATCTCATTTTTACTAATTCTATTTTTTCTATTTCCTCGCTACTCAAATGAAAAGCAGAGTATTTAAATTAGGGTTACCTCCAATTTAATAGGAGATTGCTCGAGTCGATCGTCTAACCGCTATCTTTAATCTATATAATAAAAGAGCAGGGTTTTTTTCTACAATCATCGCACAGCCGAAACCGCTTGACATAGAAACCTGCAATTTAGACTATGTATTCTACAAGTAGTGGAGGCGTCATTTAAGAACGGATTTTTCGAAATTTGACCTTTAAGTGGGTCAAATGGGGTCATATAAGATGTATGGGGAAAAAATTTTCTTTTGTCGAACCGTCACGAAACTTTGGTAGTATATTATGCAAAAGAAATAAAAGAACACGTGTATCACAGTTTTTTGTAAATCAACCTTTAAGGGGGGTTTAGTGTGGTTTTTTAGATTGGAATGCGGAAACTATAATATATGCTACAGTGATTGTTTCTTGACCAGTAGCTATCAAATTTTGTGTGAGCATTAAGCATGTAAATCTAAGAACTTGTTTTCGGCATTTTGCGAAATTCAACCCCTAAGTTCATTTATTGGGGTCGCAAAATTTCCATGGTGTAGGTTTATTTAGTAAAGTTATGAAACTTAGTAAATTGACTTAACTTAAGAATATAAAAATATAATTTCAGTAACTTTTCAAAAATCAACCCCTAAGGTAATTAAATAGAGCTGCAAAGTTTGTATGGAGTAGGATTTTTTATTAATGCGACACTGTAGCTACAGTAAAGAAACAGGGTAAATAATATAATTTTGATCAAGTTTTAAAATAAGTTTTCAGCATTTTTCAAAAATCAACCCTTTACTGGGTTAAACGAGGTGGTAAAGTTTACATAAAAAGACTTTGTTTATAGCGATGAAACTAGGTACATACCTAACAAAACATTATTAAAATGTGATTTACCATTTTTGAAAATCATCCCTTAAAAGGGTTAAACAGGGTGGAAAGTAAAGATTATTATTTTTAAGCTACAACGATGAAATGTGGTGTACGTGGTAAGTTAATGAAATTATAGATGTGCATTTCACCATTTTTTTAAAATCATCCCCTAACAAGCTTAAGCGGGGAGGTAAAATTTGTATCGAAAATCTTTGTTTATGAAGTTTCGTGGCTATGATAAAACTTGGTAAAAGAAGATAATTAAAACGTGATTTATAATTTTTGAAAATCATCCCTTAACAGGGTGGAAAGTTAAGATTATTATTTTTAAGCTACAGCGATGAAATGTGGTATATGTGCTTAGCCAATGAAATTATACATATGTATTTTACATGTTTTTAAATCATCCCCCAACAAGCGGGGTGGTAAAATTTGTATAGAAAATCTTTTTTATTTATGAAGTTTGTGGTCATGATGAAACTTGGTACACAAACTAAAAAAAAAGAGTTAATTAAAACGTTATTCACATTTTTTTTATATCTACCCTTAACCAGGTTTAATAAGGGTGGAATGAAGTTACATTTTTTGAAGCTACGACGATGAAAATCGGTTCATATACTCAGACAGATAAGCTTTAAGCACCTGTTTCACCATTTTGCTGGAATCATCCCTAAACCGGTTCAAACGGGGTGGTTAAGTTTATATCTTTTTTGTGTGCTCAAGAACTGCACAATCTGATCCCCCCATCACCTTTTTACCATCGGACAACCAGACGATCGGCACAACGTCACCCCTACATGGTGGACGTTCCGCCTATCCGTACTAAACGTTTCGAATCATCCTTTTTGGTGCGAACGTCGAAGGAGTAGAACGCCTTGCCGTCGTCTGTGTTTCCACATAAATACAATCTGGGTGTGTTCAAATCAAGAGTGAACAAGTACTTACTGGGTAAGCGTGCTACATCTTCGACCGCATCGTCGCTTCCCATCAGGTGAGATCGTGGTCAAACGCTGACTCAGTCAGATGTAAAAAAAAATATATGGAGAATCTTTGTTCATGAAGTTATGGCAATTAAATTTGGTACACAGAGTAAGCAAAAGAAAAAAATTGAAACGGAATTCACCATTTTTTGAAATTCACCCTCTAACAAGGTTAAATAGGGTGGAAAGTATCAAATATTTTTAAATGCTACGATGTTGAAATTTGTTATAAATATTCAGCCAATAAAATTCTAAACACGTATTCCACCATGTTTTGAAATCACCCCATAACAGGGTTATACAGGTTGGTAAAGTTTGTATGGAGAATTTTTGTTTATGAAGGTGTAGCAATGAAATTTCGTATACAGACCAAACAAAAGTAATAAATTAAAACGAAACTCACATTATTAATTAACCTCTAAAAACGGTAAACAAGGTGGTATATAACATTTTTTCTAAACCTACGACGGTGAAATTTGGTACATATACTAATCGAAGATACTGTACGCACATGTTTCACGACTTTTTAAACATCTTAAAAGGTCTAAACGGGATGGCAAACATTTGTGTGGAAAACCTTTGTTTAAAAGGGGAAAGCGAATCTCGGTATATAGACTAGGCAAAAGAAATGAATCCTAACATCGCATCTTTTACAATTTCCTTATTCGTACAGGACTTTAATTGACTTTTAAATGCAACATTCAGAAAAATAAGAAATTCTAAAGGTGTAGTCAATCGAAGATTTACAAATATTCAGCAACTTTTGTAGTTGACCGTACGTGTCGCAGGGAAATGAGGATATCTGAGATTTCGCGAAATTCCTAGAGATCATGGTACCACCAAATCATGGTATAATCATGTATGGGAAGAACCACTTCTCCGCGGTCCGACTAGCTTTTACCCCTAGAGTGTATATAAAAAGCGCGTAGCCAGAAGCTTGCGAGGAGTTCTTGAGCAAAACGAGTGCGCAAGGCCAGAATGAAGCGAGGGGGAGAGGTGGCGAGCGTAGCGAGCCGGCGACCTCCCGAGTGGAGTGATGGTCGAATGCGCGAGTGGAGCGAAAGGATGACGAAGCGAGAGTTCTGGCGAGAGCCTTTTTATCAAAACTGGACGTCGTATCCCTAGGGATTTCATGAAATCCCTGGTATCCTCATTTCCCTGCGACATACAATATTTTTTTTGGAGCTACGACGATTGACTTTTAGCCTATATATACTATACTTACATATACTTAGCCAAAAAATATATTGACACATGTGTTATTACGATTGTTTTGAATACCATCCTCTGATAGGTTTAAAGGGATGGTAAAGTTTGTTAAGAAAATATATGTTTATAATGTAAGTATTCTGTCTCCTTAAAACGAAATAAGAGCTAAAAGAGAGCGAAATAGAAACGAGATGAATTCGGGATAGGATTGGGATAGAAGCAGGGCAAAATCGGCATAGAAGCGAGAGCAGCCGGAAATAGCCAGGAGCAAAATGAATTATTTTACTAAGCGTACAAAGTCGCGGGCAACAGCTTTGTGTATGTAAATAGGAGATTTAGGTTTCAAAGATTTCTTTTACTCAGGCTTCATGTATGTACATGGCGCCGGACTGGCGCTGCCGCCACACCGCAAACTCATGTAAATGATCACAAACCCGGACCGGGACCACGCGCGCCGCACCGTCCGTCCGTTTGTGCGTATTACTGGTATTACGAATCGTAAAGCGTCCGTGGAGTTTCCCCCCGACGTTTCATTTCCACCCGGTGTCTGTAGCCCCGCAATATGTTTCAAACTACTATGCTAGCATTTTGTACGTTTGATACTTGGTCAAAGAAACTATAAACACATGATTCACAAATGAAGTTTGGTAATTATATCGGGACTGGAGTGGGATGACAAAGGGACAAAAAGGGGATGGTAACGTATAGGAGGGGAACTATAACACGATAGGAGGTTCGCTAGGGAGGACGATAAAGTGTTAGGATCGGAATATGATCGGTAGCAGAGCAGGACGATAATAATATAAAAGTGGGACGGAATCATGACCAGAGCATTACGGTAACGCTATAGGAGCGGGAACATAAAAGGATGGGAGTGGGAAGGTAACGGAACAGAAGCGGTAAGGTACGGTAACGAGATAGGAGCGGGACAGGAACTGGAACGTGAATATGATGGGACGAAAAATGTTCGGATGCAGGATGAATACTCCACTACGCGGACGAAGTCGCGGGCATCAGCTAGTCTTTAAATAAAACTGGAGCAAAACAAAACCGCACTGACCCGCACATCCTGCACGATGTCCAAAACACTGATTACGTGATCAACAGTCCCAAAAACTTATTTGGACCCCCGCCAAGGACCACGATGCCAATATGGCCAGGGTCACCTTGTTATCTTGCTACATTAATTTGGACGTAACAGTGTTGTGTTTTACACTACTAACTCAGTGCTAGCAATGCCTGCGGTCCTCGGAATGAGGCCATAGCAAATGCTGATTAGAATTTATAATTTAGTACCATGTCGCAATATTTTTATATTGAATGCAAGCGCATGCTAGGGGGGAAATCTTAAGATTATAAATAATTAGGGAGAAAAAAAAATGATATTGCTCAGGCGGGGATGGAACCTGCGTCTTGGGAATACCGTCCCGACGCTCATTAACGTCCACGTAAGGAATGGTTCCTAGTAAAACAATCGCACTGGCTGTAGGATTCTGTGGTCGGCCGCCTCATTACGCAGAGGTTGCAAATTTGTTTCCTGTCATTATGATAAAATATGGCGCGTTCCTTTCAGCAGCAATCTTAATGACAGTATTTTTAATTCTAGTCATAGAAAGCTTTAATTTTGATAGCACTAAGGGTAAACCATAGGAATGAATGGTAATTGGTAAGACGGCGGAGTAGGCGCTGCGCCGCGATCATACGATTGAACAATCGTATTTATGTCAACGACGTAGACGTATATACGCCACACAACTTTCGTGTTCTCAATTCCACTGAAGTATCTGCCAGTGAGTTCATTGCCTAGCTTATTTATACAAATGCATCAATAATCTGGTGATTTACTGTTTTTCTCATATGCGAGAGGACATCTGGGTGGGTACTGGGTACCACCGTTTTGCCAGTTATCAGCCGCCAAGCATTAGTGCGCGAGCATTACTGTGTTCCGGTTGGCATTGTGAGACTCAAGACGAGACGCGCAGGATTTTACAAAACAAAGTTCTGGGTGGTGCTGTTATTGTAATGGGCTAGCGTATTGCTTACATCAGGCAAATGACCAGCTCGTCTCGTCATTCAGTGACATGAAAAAAATCTAATTTATTTATTTATTTGTATTAATGCTTGTTGTGCTTACAGCAGAGCGCCAAAGTGCACAACGAGCTAAATCTATCTATGCTGCTTATATATCTACTTATGTAAAAACTGAATACAGTGTTTGAGAAATATACAGAAACGCATATGAAAAATATCAACGTCTGGTGCTTGAGCAATCAGGGCGTTGAGTAAAGTTACGGCTTGGGCTGTCGGTGCATACTGCGCGGTCTGCGTGCGCACCGGCGGAGCCGCGAGCAGGCGGCGCGCGTGCGACCGCCGCGGCGGTCGGCGCGGTGCGCCGGAGCCACTAGTGACAAGCGGGACAGAGCGGTGGGGTTATCTATGTGATTATTTAAAAGCAGGTAAAAATGCAATATTGGTTGGACTAATGGAGACAGCGGTGAATTTTGCTAAACCTAGTATATTTTTACGAAAGGCTAGGCGAGCTACAATATAATCGCTACAAAAAACTGACTAGTTCAGTAGGTGTATTTCCAAAGCACTGGTAGAGTTGGCTTTCGCATTTATTTTCTGTGCTCGGACATTAATTTCAGTATAAAAAAGGTAGCAAATTTTTTTTTTAATTCATTGTATTATAATTTACAACACTGAAACTTACAATTCCGCTGAATATTATGTAGGTTGTTGTTAGAATAATAGAATATGTGAAGGGGTAGATAGCAAATGTAAAATGAATTAAAATTAAAATATAGATATAAATTATCCCTCCAATTTTTTTTATGTATTTTTAATTGTTATGTAGTATGTGTATAACACGTTTAAAAGTGTATTTTTGTGCCTATTTTGTAAATATCTTTTGATAGTTATCTTTTTGATAAGAATAAGGGATATTAATCTTAACATGCTTCATATTGTACACCGCAAGGTGTCACAGTGGAATAGTTGAGGGCTTTTTGTGGTCTTCTCTAGGACACTTTAGCGTAGTTTAATTAATGTTGTTTATAACTATGCCGACTATGTTATGACCTTTTAAGACTAGACACTTGCCTTCTATCAGTATTCTCTATAATTTGGTTAATTATTAGCAAAAGCATAGAATAGATAATAGATTTTAGTAAGACGCTCTCGTAACCCGAAGCAAAGGAAATTAGTACCCACAACTATCAACTTTTCATTTGTTTCTATCTTTTTTCTATTGAGTGACGAGACAAACAGGTTCACTTGATCGTAAGCAACAAGCCCGCCCATAGCAGTTGCAGCACTACCCAGAACTTAGTTATGCAAAATTGTCCGCTATACTGCACTACGCTCGTCACCCTGAAACAACTCGTAAGTATCATAATGCCCAGTGTTATTTCTGGCTACAATGCCCTTCAAACCGGAACACAATAAAGCTTGCGAACTACTGCTTGGCGACAGAATAACTGGCAAAGCGGTGGTACCTACTACCTACCCAGACGGCCTTTCGCATACGCGAGACCTACCACCTAGTAATGTAGTGTTATATTTATTTTTTAATTACAGTAAAGATTTTCAGTAGTTTTACGTTTACATTTTTTTTTACGCCAAACTATAGTTCACAAATTTAATGAAGTCCGTGTAATGGAGTATTTGAAGTAAAATCCTCGACCGAGTAAAGAATTTCACACTACCAAATGAGACCCGTCCCAATTTAGCACAGCAATCTTTCCCTTATAAATAATTTAATGCGTAGCCGAAAGTAATTACGGCCACGTCCTTGGGTATTACTTTGACAAGGTGTTATCTCACTGGCCAAGTCGGTGGGATTCGATTTTCGTAGGACCTTTGCTAGTTAAAAACGTAATCAGAGATTTGAATTTTTCTTTGGCACTGCGTGTAAGCTTCTTGGAAAGATCAGAAATGGGTCGTTGTCTTCTTATAAGGATTTGCTACTTGAGTTTAAATTAAATCTTTTGTAACATTATTACGACTGTTTGGTCTTTTAAGACTTATTTTTGGATTTGAGATAAATAATGTTTTTTATTTCACACTATATTATTATAAAAGCGAAAGTCTGATAGTGTGTTATTTGTCACTTTTTTATGCCGTAACGGCTTAACGAATTTGAGTGAAATTCGGAATGAAAATAGTCTATACACTAAATTAGCATATAGGTTACTTTTTATCCCGAGAAATTGCAATTGAGTTAATAAAATATTTAAGTAATTTACAAATCATGTTGAGCAAACGAGAGCAACGCCAGAAGCAAATTGTTTCATTTTTAATATTCTGAGAAAAAACCCATTGTAAAACAAAAACAATCTTAGTATGAAAGTTTTCGTGATTCATTATAAACCTAGGTCAACTAATTCGACAAACTACGTGAATCCTAGCCGTTTTATTAAATATTAATAATAAAAAACGACTTCAATGTATCTTCGAAGTCCAAGGTCAAATATCGATGAAATTTATATGGGACCACTTCGAATTTTCCAAATCGGTTGATGAAAGAGGGAGTTCTGAGGTAATAAACATAAAAAAGGAAATTTAAAAAAAATACAATCGAACAGAGAATATTCTCCTTTTTGAAGTCGGTTAAAAACAATCTAACATATGCCGCCGGTTGTTGAATTCAGCTTACAAATAACTTTCTGATTTGCAGATCCAACAAATTTGGCCTAGAAAATCAAGATGCCTACAAAATGTAGTTGACAACGAAGTGATTTTATAAGGGTTTCTTTTTCCTTTTGAGGTACGAAACCCTAAAAATAAGGAAATAAGAAAATATAATGTAATATATTATGTATATATTTATAGTAAGTAGGTCGCAATCTCGTGGCAGAGATTAAGTGAAGAGCAACGTAGCACCGTATTGCCACATCATAGACGTGCGGCAACTTACTAAGAACAACAGACAGAAATCCCTTTGTCGGTATGGTTCAGGTCATAGGATACACACACATGTGTGTATCATAATTATTCAGTTGAGTATATATGTGTACGTACACTGAACTAAACAATTATCTGTACGATCTCAAAATAGGTTGAGTTCTAAGGTTGTGGTCAGGGTTATTGGAATATCTTATAACCATGATATAGAGAATTTAAATTGACTCCCGATGTTCAGAGAATTTGAGTTATGTGGACTATGTTCGTGATTAAACCATAAATAGTTAGGGTTACGCGGAAAGAGGCTTCTCGAGCAATGATTTATAATAATTTACTTGGCATTAGAGACTAGAAAGCTGCGGATATCTTAAAATATCAGAACATGGCATTAAACACCATAACGTGTAGTACTTCGACTGGATTGTTCTGGAACGGCATAAACCATTCAAGAGTGAAACACACAAATATATGGCTTTTTCAATGACGTTTAAAAAAAAAAACACTTGACATGGTTAAAAATCACTACCTTTCCCATATTATCATCATCAAACTGTGTTTATGCTTATTATGAATCTATATTAGTTTAAAGTTATATTCATATTTATATATTAGGATTTATATTTATTTAAGTATCTAATGGTTAAATAGTATTATTTATTTATAAATTATGGTACCCCACATTTTCGTCTAATACTGTCCATCCAAAGGTTGTTTGGAAGAGATCGCTAGCGATAACACCTTTATTTTTAACCGACTGCACAAAAGGAGGTTCTCTGTTCGATTTTTTTTTTTATGTTTGGTACCTCAGAACTCCGTCATTTATGAACCGATTTGAAAAATTCTTTTTGCGTCGGGTTCAGTATAGCTACGAAGTGGTCCCATATAAATTTCATCGATATGTGACCTTGGACTTCGAAGATACATTGAAGTCGGTTTTTGTTTTTTTCTAAAAATTATTTGTATTACCGTTTATTGTACTACCCTAATTATAAGGTTTACCTGTAGATTTTTTATGTTACTGGTATACAATAAAGAATTTTTGTTTTGTATTATACTGTATGGTATTTTTGAAAACCCTAACAACGGGTAACCAAAAAGGCCCCTTATTTAATACACGCACTGGGAACAATCTCTTACATTTATTGGGTTATTCCTAACGAGTATCGTAATACAATTGACGTTTATGTCAGTTATTAATGATTGATCGAACACAGGGACGGGGTAATTAATATTGGGAAGTGTTTGTTCCAAAGTGGCTGATTTTGTTGAGCTAGAATGTTGCTGACATTTTGTTTTCGAGGACTTTTATTGGGGTTAATGGACTGACTTATGTATAAATATCTTCAAGATTATATAAGATAGATAGATAGATGGATAGCTAGCCGGGGTTAGCTTATGTCCTGATTAAGGACATAAGCTAACCCCGGGCCGCAGCGCAGCTAGAATTCTATAATCGCAAATATAAAATAAAGTTTTAAAAATATAAATATGTGAAAAATTTAAGTATATTGTTAGTCAAACTTACTCGTGGTAGATCTTTTGTATGCGGGAGGCCTTCTGGGTAAGTACCTCAGCTTTGCCAGTTATTCTGCCGTCAAGCAGTAGTGCGCAGGCATTACTGTGTTACAATTTGAAGGGCATTGTAGCCAGCTAAATTACTGGGCATATAAGACCTAATAGCTGATGTCTTGGGGTGATGAGCACAATGCAGTGCTACGCAGTGCTTTTTATGGTATTTAAAGTTCTGGGTGGCACTGCGTTAGTAGTTTTTAAACTTTCGCGAATTGTATTCATGTTTTATGATAAAACGGACGCGTAACGGACAAAGCTGGAACAGTATTAAGAAGATACTCCATCAAGACTGTATATACTCCGTTATCCAAAGTATCACAGCAGATCAGAACAGCATAGGATGTCATATATTTCAAACACCTGGCGTGTATAAGGTGGACTGCAGCTTTGGTAGCTCTTACATTGGACAGACGAAACGAACTATCGCAGAAAGAGTGAAGGAGCACATTGCAGCTGTGAAGAACCGTCAGACTAACAAATCAGCGATTGCGGAGCACCTACTTGACTCAGGACCATACCACTGGATCGAGATTCATGACCCGAAAATCCTCTCCACCGATCGACAGTTCTATCCAAGAATTGTTCGAGAAGCGTTTGAGATAAAGAAGTACCGTAACTTCAATCGGGAGGATGGTTTTAGGTTATCTGCATCGTGAAATCCGGTGATCCGTAGGTGTTCGCGTCGCGATTTATCTTCGAACGTATCTGCCGATACTGTTAGTATTGTATGTCGTGACCAAGTTTTACCAAACCAAATGCGGGTAGTTGGTGACAACGCCCGTCGTTCCTGACGCTGATACCCGCTTCTCCAGTCTTCTCGTGACCACGGTCAATGCAACTTGATCGAAACGTCGAGGTTAGTCACAATGTTATTTTGATTTTGAAATTGTGCGCGAAGAGACCCGATTTTATATTAAAACATGGCACTGCATTGCCATGAGTAGGCGCGGCGCTTACCATCAGACTTGCTCGTCTCGTCACTTAGTAACATAAAAAAACACGGCAAAGATGGCACCTACCTCATTTAAAAAGATCCCTTATTTCACATCACAAACAAATCGATAAAGAGATTCTAAAAAATCTCGATTCGATTACCTACCGCTCCTCTATTTCTAGACAATCATACTAAATATCTATTCTTGTGCAATTGACCAGAGAAAGGTCAGTTTTCCGAAAAGAAATTCAACCCTTACGATGCAGACCTTCCCCTAACATTATATAACTAAGGTATTACCCGTAAATTCCATAAGCTATTAAGGAAGTAACTTATCCTAAGGCTGGGGGCACACTGTTGAATATCTCAGCTTTATTTGTGATGTAACCCGGCTGCGTGTCCGATTTATATTTCATTATAATGTAGATACCAGTCGATACCCGCAACATCGTCCGCGTCGAGTTTGTGCAAAGAAATAAAACAGAAAATAGCAGTAGTGCGCCAGCATTACTGTGTTTTGGTTTGAAGGGCATTGTAGCCAGTAAAACTACTGGGCATATGTGATTTAATATCTGATGTCTCGGGGTGATGAGCGCAATGCAGTGCTTCGCAGTACTTTTTATGGTATCCAAAGTTCTGGGTGGCACTGCAATTGGCAATTGGGCAGGCGTGGCGCTTACCATTAGGCGAATGACTTGCTCGTCCCATCACTCAGAAACATAAAATAAACATTAAAAAGCGCAAGCATTTGTTTCGTGTCTGCGTGTTGTGGAACCATGATCTTTACAGTTCCTGGTTCTCTAGATACAGGAATCCTAATTATGGGCCAGGATCTATGTATGTGGCCTCCATTTTGTTAAATATGAACCGATTAACATTGGTGTAAAAATTGGTATTCTGTTACATCAAACAAGATTTTTCGGGGTTTATTGGGGCTTGAACCCGCCTCTCAATCTTCCCTCAGAGCGGAAAGTGCTCTGACCAATTGAGCTACGGTGATCACGTGTTAAATCAAGTAACGCAAAAAAAGTACCCACCGCTATTGTGTTGCAGTATTACGGTTTCCAAAAATAATAATTATCAATTTCATATCATCAGGCCTAGCGCACTCCGCACTGGAGGTACGAAGCTACAAGTACATCGCCGAACACCGTCGTTACACGTGCCGCGTCAGAAGAGATAAAAGCTATGCGATAGAAAGAGAGGCGCTCTGTAGGTTAATATGACTGGTAGGTATGCAGCGCTACGCAAGCTGAATTGAATTTTATTGCGTCATAGCAAGAGTCGCTTTGTTTAAATTTCTTTGCGGAGTGATGCTTCTGTCCCTTAGTATTCTGTGATATCTTCTTTTCATATAATTTACCTTCATATTGTTCTCCCAGTATGTTCAGCCTTTACGAGCTAAAAGGGTTACTGGTATTGAATTACTTTCTAAAATTTACACCAACACGCGATTTGAATGTAAATGACCTTGGATTACCGTGAAAAGACCATGGTCCAATAACACCCAGGCACAAAGCAAGAACTTTTTTTACAAGCTTTTATTTAACTTGCAATGTACCTATGTTTGTCCTGGTGGAATCTTTCAAGCTGATTTAGAACCACTTTTTCTTATCCTTCGGAGTTAAAATTTTGCACACTTGTCAAAGTCCAATGACAATGCAATATTATGGTGACAGCCAGCTGATCTAATGATGGAGACGAAAGGTGGGCAATGGAACTACTTGACGGATAATCGTAAACTACTAGTGTTTAGGCTCATTTTAGGAATTTGTTAAAAGCTTGTCTTGAAAAATTTATTTTTCAACAAAAATCTTGTATATCTTGAAAAGAAATGACACATTTTTTTATTTGTCTACGTAGCCCATGTACAATATATCTTATATCATCAGCTGGCTGTCATTATATTATCATCGGAATTTGATAAGTATGCAAAATTTCAACTCCGTACAATAAGAGGAAGTGGTTCTAATTAAAATTGCAAGATTTGACCCAAACATTGCAAATTAAATAAAAGCTTGTAAAAATTAATTAACAGATAGCTTAGCCATCATTCAGACTTGAAACATTGCCTAAAAGCACTATAAATACAAAGCCATAACACTATACATTATACTAAACATTATCGCAATAACAAATAAATGCAATAACATTAGAGCGACATCCTCTTAGTGTCCGCCATCCTTACGAACTAACTCGGAGGGCATACTAGTATTGAATAACGCTGGGAATTTACACCAAACACGCGTTTTGAATGTAAATGGTCAAGGATTATCATAAGAGTCTCCAAACACAAAGTAAGCATTTTCCGATAAAGACTCGCGTGCTCGGAGGGGGTGAGCGAGGACCATTTTTAGTTAAATAATACGGGTAATGTAACTTTATACGGTATCATTTTTGAATATTTCATTAAAAAGCCACTGTTAATTAAGATAATGCTCACATGATTATTACAATAATATTTGAGCCCCGAAATAGGATTTCTTGTATCTAGGAAACCAAGAACTAAGCGGTTTATGGTGCCATACGAAATGTTTGCTCGTCGGACAAATTCTTGCTATTTGTTAATAGTTGAGTGTGAGTGTTACGATGTGTTGGTTGCGAATTATTATTATGATATTCATCGAAACCCATCGTAATTTAGCCGAACTTATATTAATAACTAAAATAAAAAATGGGTATATTTGTAAATAACAAAGTTACTTTTTCATAAAAAAAACAAATCACTGCATTAAAAGTGGAACTATCACAACAGCTTTAGGACAAGGTCTGGAATTATATTTATAATCACAAAGACAATGGCAAAAGCGAAACAACTAAAAAGACTTAAAAATTATGCTATCGAACTAGAATGGTTTAAATGTTCCGCTACAAGAACATAGCAGAACGTTTATACCGCTATTTATTTATTGTGATAACTATAAAGGTTATATAATCTATAATGGTGAGTTAGTGAGTTACGAATTATGATCACGTCTCGAATGACAAGGGATTGGGTTATCATTTTCGCGTTAATGTTTCTGGAGTTATCGCATAATTTGCGATAAAATAAACATTTCTCATAATACTATAATATGTTTCTGTAGTTTTTATTAACGTAAGCCAAGATAATATGTTTATGTGTGAGAGTTGAAAGTTTTTATGTATTTACTGAGTTACAGAGATAAAGGAGTAGATTATTATATTCGATTTTATATTGTGATTGTCTGGCTTTGTTTATTTTATTTACTCTGACTTTACCCTTTGTAGAAAATAAAGGCAATAAATTGCAAATGTGTCGTCTATTGAGGCAAATATTCCATAATTTGATAAATTACATTTTAGCTTATAATGAGAAAATTGAAGCATTACTGTGTTCCAATTTGAAGGGCATTGTAGCCAATGAAAGCAACAAAACATGAAACTCAATATCTGCAGGGCGATCATGTAAGTCTGTTGCGAACCACGCATGTTGCGGACTAACGTACAATAGAAATTTATTTCAATCGTTAAAATGCGATCATGTAACTTACTATGTCTCGATTTTAATGTGCCGTTCGATTACCCGACAAATTTACAAAGCGAGGTTATGCTGTCAATCTATTCAATTTTATTGTGTAATACGACTTTTGTCTATGGTTTATATATCGATATAAAATTTGTTTGTCAAAACTTGTTTTTATTTCAATTGAGCTTTCGTTGACGTTTGATTGCAACAAACGGGTTACGTGATCGCAAAACCATCATCAAAACTGGTGTCTTATTGAAATTTATAGAAATAAAAGATACATGATCGCCCTGCTGATATCTCGAGGTGACAAACGCAATGCAAAACTACGCAGTATTTGTATAGTGTTAAAAGTTTTGGGTGGAACTGCAATTTCTTTTATTTATTTAAATGAGAAGCCCTAAGTAAAATAGGTAAATAAGGTAACATCTAAATTATTATTTGAAAGCTAATTGAGTACTACAAGGGATAGGTACACAGTAAAGTCTTAAAAAATAAAAAAAAAAACAAAAAAAAAGAAATGGGAACGCGTTGCACTTACTATCAGGCGAAAAACATGCTCATCTCATTGCTTACTTGCATACAAAAATACGTGTATGTTAGAAGTATGAACTGGACAATTAAAAAAGAGACTGGGCAATTTTGTATGGGAAGTGGTCTATGAACCAATATGGATATGGTAGTGGTTTTTGTGTGAGGGTACCTCAACAACTAACACTCGTGCAAAGGGGCATCAAAATCTAATGTGGCAGTTTTGTGAAAAATAGTTTTTTTTATGTAACTGAATGACGAGACGAGCTGGTCGTTTGCCTGATAGTAAGCAACACTCCAGCTCATAACAATAAAAGCACTAACCAGAACTTTGTTTTGCAAAATCATGCGCGGCGCTGCACTGTGCTCGTTACCCTGAGACAATTAGCTGTTGAGTCTCTTAATGCCCAGTAATAAAATGAAAAAATGTTATTTTATTTATTTATTCTTAGATTCACAGCTTTTTTAGTAATTTTAATAAATATGTTCTTATTATAATATGTTATATCTTGGTGCATTTTTTTGTTTGAAAAAACGTTAATAACGGGTATTTTTTTCCTATCTTATAATGTCCCACTGCTGGGCAAAGGTCTCTCCCAATTCCTTCCACCTGTCTCGCTCCTACGCCACCTCATAACAATATTCTTGGTGTGCGTCTGGATCATCTCGCCATCTTTTTCTAGGTCGGCCTCGGCGACGTTGTGCATTTTCAGGGATCCATTGTGTGGAAATATTTGCCCAGCGGTCAAGATGCATACGGCTTACGTGGCCCGCCCAATTCCACTTGAGCCTGGCAGCCTTATTGCCTACATCTATGCCCGTTTTGGAGCGCAACGTGGTGTTACGCATTCTGTAGTATCTTTTCACGCCCAAGATTCTGTGCATCTATTATATTATTATTCAGTGTTTTTAATTATATATTTTTTTCGTAATCTTTTTCATAACATTTGTCCTGCACCAAACTAGGTGTACACAGTTAATTTAATTAATAGTGACATAGTATCTAAAAAATGAACACAATATGAATAATTCAATCTCGTCGCTATTGAGTGTAAGAAATTGAAGCATATTCAGATTAAAAAAAAATGTCTCTAATTCCGCTTTTTAAACGGTGGACATCAAACCCCAAGTGGACGATTGCGCCCCATTACAAAACGTTGGAAACAAAAGCTCTTAAATCTTTATGCGCAACAGAATAGGTATATCTGTTCCTCTCTCTCTTGAGAATCCAGTAATAAATCTCTTCTGTATCAAAAGAGACCTCCGCTTGTTTTTTATCAAGATCTTGGCTTTGAACGGAGTTTAGACACAGTTTAGGAAGAAAGATATGTAGAGAAAATTTTCAATCTCTCAAGGTACAAAATTAGACACTTAGTACCGGGAAACCTGAACAAGGTTCGTATTGCACGCCGCGTTTTTACCCGCGGTTTCACGGAAAAAGAAGTAGCTTCTGTGTTAATCCAGAGTATAAGCTATCATGATTCTAAAATTCAATGAACTAACGCACTTTTTATATAACTAATTGGCAAGACGAGCAGGACGTTCGCCTGGTGGTAAGCAATACGACAAGCCATAATAGTTGCAGCACCACCCAGTATTTTTTTATAAATCTTGGGTGGCACGGCACTGCGCTCGTCAGCCTGAGCAAGCTCTTAAGTCTCATAATGTTTAGTAATTGCGCTGGATACGATGCCCTTCAAACCGGGACACAGTCATGTTTGCGCACTACTTCTTGGCGGCAGAATACAGCTAAAGCGGTGGTACCCACCCAGACGGCCTCTCGCATGCGAGAAACCTACCACCTAGTAAAGAATTTATAATATTGATGTCATAGTGGAAGGGCTTTATTACGTCACTGCCCCAGAACGGATCGTCATTTATTACATAGTGTTAATTGTAGGGACGTATTTTTTCTTCTTTTTTAGTATGGTTTCATAAACTTTATGGTCCCCATTTTTATTACAATATAGCCAATTGGTTTGGCTAATAAGTGATTTACATTTAACTTAAACTGATAAGATAAACTAATACTAAGAATGTGTGTGTGTGTTTTTTTTTTCCAATAAATTTATTGAAACACACAGATAATTAAAAAAAAACACAAACAAAACAAATTAAAAATACTAATAACTAATCTAATCTAATAAACCACTACCAGTGGGCAACGTTCCCAAAATGCTGGCAGCATTGCCACGTTGAATGGCAATGCTTATCCTTTGGCCAAAATATAGGCCAGCATTTCGGTCACGCGTTGCTTCGACAAGAAGTTTTGATACACAAAAAAAAAAAAACATTTTCCTATATCACAAAAAAAAAATGTGTGTCGCACTAGCACTTTTCTTATTGTCTCTATTAAGGAGAAGACACTTTGTTCTTGTGTTGTATGGGTAGCTCTTGTACTACAATACACTATTTCACTTATCACTAGACACTTCACTCACTTAAACGGTTTTGTTCTTTGAAGTCTTCTCACTATATTCTTGTGGTCGAGGAGCTGGATTGTCTCGACGTTCACATGTTGATGAAGTTCGTGAGCTTCGGCGTATTTTTATCGACAAACTACTCTAAAATCCCGATGGAGATCGTCGTTTCATATGTACCAGGGTGCGTTTACAATTTCTCTGAGTACCTACTTTATTTTGGAAGCATTGTATAATTAATGTATTGCTTTGTTTGGTACGGCCCGGTAGGGACGTTGAGTGTTATTTTTTATCACGGAACAACGATCAGTTCCTTACAAAATCACTATTTGTCTAAAATTCTACACGGACAAAGTCGCTCGTCAACGAGTGAATAAATACACGATTTTGAAAAGCTTTGTAGATCTGCTTAGAGTTGTCGTTAGCTATTTTTAATTTTCTGTGCGACATTAGGGGATCGCACAGCAATAGAAAAAAGTCTAATATTTAGTTAGAACGAATGTTTGTCGAATCCGAAAGATTATTCAATCAATATTTTTATATAATAATAATGATTTACATTTTAAAATCAATCAATAAAATCTAACAACTCCTGACATTTTTATCTGTTCTTTATCTCAAACGAAACACTAATCACAGTGCATGACGTAATTAAAAAAATATACCGTGTGCGAAGCTTGTTTATTTAACTTAAACTGATAAGATAAACTAATACTAAGAATGTGTGTGTGTGTTTTTTTTTTCCAATAAATTTATTGAAACACACAGATAATTAAAAAAAAACACAAACAAAACAAATTAAAAATACTAATAACTAATCTAATCTAATAAACCACTACCAGTGGGCAACGTTCCCAAAATGCTGGCAGCATTGCCACGTTGAATGGCAATGCTTATCCTTTGGCCAAAATATAGGCCAGCATTTCGGTCACGCGTTGCTTCGACAAGAAGTTTTGATACACAAAAAAAAAAAAAACATTTTCCTATATCACAAAAAAAAAATGTGTGTCGCACTAGCACTTTTCTTATTGTCTCTATTAAGGAGAAGACACTTTGTTCTTGTGTTGTATGGGTAGCACTTGTACTACAATACACTATTTCACTTATCACTAGACACTTCACTCACTTAAACGGTTTTGTTCTTTGAAGTCTTCTCACTATATTCTTGTGGTCGAGGAGCTGGATTGTCTCGACGTTCACATGTTGATGAAGTTCGTGAGCTTCGGCGTATTTTTATCGACAAACTACTCTAAAATCCCGATGGAGATCGTCGTTTCATATGTACCAGGGTGCGTTTACAATTTCTCTGAGTACCTACTTTATTTTGGAAGCATTGTATAATTAATGTATTGCTTTGTTTGGTACGGCCCGGTAGGGACGTTGAGTGTTATTTTTTATCACGGAACAACGATCAGTTCCTTACAAAATCACTATTTGTCTAAAATTCTACACGGACAAAGTCGCTCGTCAACGAGTGAATAAATACACGATTTTGAAAAGCTTTGTAGATCTGCTTAGAGTTGTCGTTAGCTATTTTTAATTTTCTGTGCGACATTAGGGGATCGCACAGCAATAGAAAAAAGTCTAATATTTAGTTAGAACGAATGTTTGTCGAATCCGAAAGATTATTCAATCAATATTTTTATATAATAATAATGATTTACATTTTAAAATCAATCAATAAAATCTAACAACTCCTGACATTTTTATCTGTTCTTTATCTCAAACGAAACACTAATCACAGTGCATGACGTAATTAAAAAAATATACCGTGTGCGAAGCTTGTTTATTTTATATATTTACTTTCTATCTAAATCAAAACGATATGTTTTTTATTCCAAGACGACTCTAAAGTCCTTGAACTTGACAAAAACGCAAAAATCACTTTGCAAGTTTGCTTTCGTAGAGCTTTTCGTTTCGTTTGCCTGCGTGTGACGTCATACGTTCTGAGGTGACCTTTTGCGCTGCAATATTTGAAACATAATATTTAATCATAGTTTAAGATAGTTTTAGGACTTTATGTTATTTAATTTTTTTTTCATAGTTTCAACACATTATTGTTAATTTTCAACACTTTCTGAAAAGTTGTCCGATATAGGAACAACAATAGGGGATTGTTGTTCCTATATCACATAAAAAAAATGTTTATTCATAGCCACATATACACATTGCCACAAATAAATTTAAGTTATTTAAGCTTAATGAATAGTATTATATATATGTAGGTATGAAAGGCTGTTGGGATGCAACTAAAATTATGAGACCGCTGAATCCGAAACTAGGAATATAACCTGTATGATCAGATTCAGTTGTTCTCCATACATATATTCTTACAAGTAAAGTATCCCTTCTGCGTTTTTACTACGTCAAAGGGGTAGTAAGTTTTTGTGTCTCGTCGTCGCCTCCCCGCGGGATATTTAGCGGGAGCAGGACGATTGGCCACGCTTGTTTGTCGTTTACGTGGATTGATAGCTCCACGGAGATACATCTGAGGTAAATTCTCATGGATTGTGTTTGCAGAATATACTTCTGCTTTTTATGCTACAGAGTAATAAGGCGAGCAAGTCTGTCACCTGATGGTAAGCGTCACGTTTGACCAAAACAATTGCAGTGCTACTTGGAGCTTTTAATACATGCAGCGTATTTGCGTTGGACTGCATTGCGCTTATCACCCCAGACATCAGAAGCCTGATTCTGCTAAATAAATCTATTCAAATTCCAGTTTCAATCTCATGTCACAAATTGTATTATATTAACTTGAAAAATAATTTAAAACGTCCCTTGAATTCGAAAACGTCACTTGATTTTTTTTGTAATGTCGCCGAAAGTTGATCGAAGTTTAAACGGTATTCCGCTAACACAAATGACCAATATGAATTGAAAAATTGGTATTCTCGGATGTCGGTTGACGTAAAAGAGATGTTTCAAAGATTCCATTCAGAGATAATATTGAGATCATATCGAGACTTGACTGTAATTATGACGAGCAGAATGCGAATTTTCTTCAACTCACAAGTTTCGATTCGGTCAACTCTCATTCTTTTTTTTATTGCTAATTGGCTTGAGTTTGACCACTATCTCACCTGATGGTAAGCGACGATGCGGTCGACGATCTAGCACGCTTACCAAGATAGTACCTGTTCACTCGAGAATTGAAGACAACGTCACGTCGTCAACGTCATTCAAATTTAGCAAAATTGGCCTTCAGATATTAAGTCTCATATGGCCAGTAATTTAGTGAAATGGCATAGATTTGCCCGAACGGTATTCAAACCACGCGTCTTCAGACTTTCAAACAGACACTTGATCTTCGAGCCCACTACTCGAGAAACCAAACGGTTATGCTATGCTGTTGTATCTTATCTTGCTCATAATGTGTTAGTGTGTTTAGATTTGAGAAATTATCACATAAAATTACCAACCTTCAAACCTATACGATATCCTATTGAATAAAATGGTATGATCCTATCATGCCGATGACAGTCAAATCAAGTTAAATCAAATACATAGGTACATATTTATTTCAAAAAGCCTACGTGCAGTCAGCGACATAGGTTGCTGTTTATAAATAACTGTTGGCCCCCACTTTACTCGTGATAGGTCTACCGTATATGGCAGGCTGTCTGGGTACCACAAGTTTGCAAGTTATTCTGCTGCCGATCAGTAGTGCGCAAGCATTACTGTGTTCCAGCTTGAAATTACTGGGCATATGAGACTTAATATCTGATGTCTCGGAGTGATGAGCGCAGCGCAGTGCTACGCAGTGCTTTATATTATGGTATTAAAAGTTCTGGGTGGCACCGCAGTTGATATGGGCGTCCATATGGCTTACCATCACGCAAACGACTACCTCGTTTCATCACTCAGTTCCATAAAAAACAAAACACTATGTTAAACTTGCCTCTTGGGTTCCTTATTGTCATGATTACAAGTTGTCTATCGCCGATAGAAAGTATGCATAGTTTACATCTAAATAACATACTTTTAAACTAATATAGGTATTACTAATCATATATAAAATTTTAGTTATACAGTGATTCCATATTCACCAAAACACTAATCGAATCAAACCAAATTAAAGCAAACAGACTAACAGACTATGTAATCCATAATTAATGACAACAAACACATGCCCAAACTTTCGTCGTTGCTTAAGCCACATTTTCACTGAAGCGACACTTTAAGTTCTTAACTAAATACGCGAGCTTTTTCATCATGAGTGTAATTAAAACATGGATTAAGAGTTTCATATTGAAACTTGGGGATTTAACTTTTTGTGTAAAACAAGTTTATGTTGAACCAGTGACTGGTAACAGCTGCTGGCACACCAGCACCGGCATAGTAGTAGGGTATTATTGGGCATTCTACCCCACCTTCCGATTCGCTTTGCTCACTTCGTTCGCGTCGCTCTCTCCAGGTTGGGTAGTATGCCCAATAATACGGTAGTACTCCAAAGTTGATAATTTACGATACCGATGAGTGCGCTGTAACGATGCACATTAATGATCCTAGCGATCTCTCCGTTTGAAATGTTTTGATACAGATGGAGGTAGAACTTAATGTATAGATACATACCCTATCCTTTCAGTCGGGTGTAGAACGGATCTTCATAGAATTGTAATCCACAAACAATAATGGTAGATTAGAACGGTTATTTAGACTGGTCATGCTGAATTATAGATACATTCCATTCTATACAATTTAGTTCAGGTTAAAAAAGAGTCATTAAGAAAAATTGCTTGTAACCAGATTGTCACAAAGACCTACAGATTTTTTCAATGCTACTAACAAGAATATCTAAATTAAAATGAGCTTAACTAAGATGAGGTTGAGGTTTTCAAGATATCTGAATTAAATTAATATTTTTACATAGGTACTTCAAAGCACATTGGTTGTCAAGAAAATCACAATTGGAACAGGTTTATTTTTAAATTTAGGTCATTTTGGTTCATGTCTTCTCGAAGACATCTAAATTAGTATGCTTAGTTTTAGACCTGATTGGCTCATACCCTTCTCGAGGATATCTAAAACTTATTATGTTCTGTTTAGACTAGATTGGTTAATGTCCTACTCGAAGACACTTAAATTAGAACGTTTAATTCAGTCCAGATTGACTCATATCCTTCTCGAGGATATTGAAATTAAATTATTCTATTCTGACCATATCATCTTTGAGAAAACACCAATTAAAATAGCTTTTTTAATTTAGACCTGTTTGGTACATGTCCTCTTCGAAGACATCTAAATTAGTATGCTTAATTTAGACCTGATTGGCTCATACCCTTCTCGAGGATATCTAAAACTTATTATGTTCTATTTAGACTAGATTGGTTAATGTCCTACTCGAAGACACTTAAATTAGAACGTTTAATTCAGTCCAGATTGACTCATATCCTTCTCGAGGATATTGAAATTAAATTATTCTATTCTGACCATATCATCTTTGAGAAAACACCAATTAAAATAGCTTTTTTAATTTAGACCTGATTGGTACATGTCCTCTTCGAAGACATCTAAATTAGTATGCTTAATTTAGACTTGATTGGCTCATACCCTTCTCGAGGATATCTAAAACTTATTATGTTCTATTTAGACTAGATTGGTTAATGTCCTACTCGAAGACACTTAAATTAGAACGTTTAATTCAGTCCAGATTGACTCATATCCTTCTCGAGGATATTGAAATTAAATTATTCTATTCTGACCATATCACCTTTGAGAAAACACCAATTTAAATAGCTTTTTCAATTTAGACCTGTTTGGTTCATATTCTTTAATGTTGATAAAAATATTAAAAATACACTTACCGGTTTGATATATTCACAAATCCTAAATATCACTTAACAGTTTAATCACACATTTCATCACACATTATTACTATTACTTATTATTATTATAATTTATCAAATACTATATACATTTAATTTTAATTTAACGAAGGTGTCTTTCTCACGTTACAATAATGTAACAAGTAACTTGAATCTGATTTACCTACAGGTTTGACGTCATATAAGTATGCATCTGCACAATTGTCATAATGTACAGTCATAAACAAAAATGTTAATTCCATTGCTTCCATGGCATAGAGATTATTTGTTCTGATATGCAATCTAAAACTAATGTTTATTCTGTATATTTGATATAATTTACTTACATTTGAATAAGTGACAATACTTTTAGTTTATGTTTAAGTATGATTTTTAAAGGATTAAACTATCAAAGAAATCATCATCATTATAATTATATACCTTTGTCATTTGATAACATAATATATGTTTATCGACTCTATAATCAAAAACATTTGCGCTATAAGTTGATATGTTTTTATAGCATCAACATTAAAGCTGTCAAATGTATTTTGCACTCGACTGCCCACATTTACACGGACGCACACTATGGTTTTTATCAAAATGCTAAGCTATCACTTTTACGATTGTACAGTCAATTGCAATAGCAAGTAACCATAACACGAATGTAATTATATCAATTAAGTTACATAATATGTGTTCAACGTACAGATGTTTCTTTTAAGTTATAATTGATAAAGCAAGTTCTTTCAGATATCCTTGCTTGAATTATACAATATTATTAATCTAACAAACATAATCCATCTATAAAGTTATATTCAAATATTTATAAATGGTTTAACAAATCATTACTTCAAACTAGCTTATAGAACGTATATGCATCTGACTGTACGGAGTGTCTATGTGTGTATCCATGTATGTTACAGTATATTTACTAAACAGTACCCTAATCTTTTCAAGATCATTTTTTAGCGATAAGGCCTCCTATTGTTTCAACTTTTTGTATGGTTACTACTGCAATTTACTAGACAAAATTAGTAAAGTATTTGTCTATCTACTAACATATTAATCGCACATTATGTTAATTGATCTGGGGGTATTTGATAATTAATATTATTCATATAATATTGTACTACCATTAATCATGATATACGTAGAAAGCTAAATTTAGTTTTGATATATTAGATACAATACCGAGTGACATTCAAAACTGTAATCTATTCCTTTTTAAACAATACAACATCGTAATAGCAGTATACTTAGTAATAGAGCTGATGTACTGTTATGTGTCTGTTGGATTAAAATTTTAATGCATTGCTGATTTAGTGCATTATGCTTATTCCATGGTTTTTGAAAAATATAGCATTACAGAGCTGGGAAACTAACTTGCCGCTAAGTTTCACGGTGCCGCCTGTATTATTACAAAAACGTAACAAGCAGCATATGTCTTACACTCGGAATTGGTCATAAATGTTATTGAATTAACGTTTATTTTAATTTTTATTTCTAAATTGCTGACAATATATTTCATATTTGTATAAAAAGGCAGGTTCCTTTCTAGATTAATTACTTTTTATTTAATTCTCTTCAGTGACAAGTTGCTCCAGATTACGCTTCAATAATGTACGTAAGTGATTTTCTCTCTATTTTTTATGTAACTGAATGACAAGATGAACCTACCTCTGACAATTTTTAATATTACATTTTATTTGACTATAGTTTTCGCTCTGTTATTTTGTTGTGACGAGTCTCAACTTAAAATTAATTCCATATACCAACATCTGAATGTGTTAATATTACTTTAATTGTGTTGATGTTGTATAAGTTAATAAAGAATTTTTGAATTTGAATTTTGAATTATTATTTTTACAGGTCTGATGCAGAGTATGACGAAGACTACTCCTCTACCACTGAGGTACGCGTAGAAACACCGAAGCTGAAAAAAAAGCAGCCGACTAAACGCAAGGCATCCGCTAGCACCTCGACATCAACTACCGATACACCATCGCCTGACTTGATCCAGTAAGTACCCTTACATATCTATACGCTTTAAGTGATAGGACCCTCCATTGTACTACCATAGTTAAGGACTTTTTGAGCTCTCATTAGTTTTTTTTTTGTAATCTTGTTAAACAACAAAGTGATTTATATTGTATACAGTACACATTCCAATCAGGTACCTACTTACTGTCTTAATTAAATGTTTCCTCGACATGGATCCATATTAGATAAACCAAACGTCTTTATGTACCTATTAACTTGCTATTTACTATTAGTGACTTGATCAGTAGTTATTCTCGGTTAACAGATATCACGATTTACTATATATTAATACATGTATGTTTTTATTACAGAAAAAAGCGGAAGGTTAAAGAAGCGGATGTTTTCGCAATCCTCAAATCGGAAGAGGAGAAACTTGCAAATGCACAGTTACAACAGGCGAAGCCTTCCACTATTTCATGTTTCACCGCTCGAGTATCGACAGGACAAGTCAGGCGGACAACTGTACGGAGCGGTAAGTTTTTCGTGGATCTAAAGCTTTACAATACGGATGACTGGGTGTTATACAAGCCCGAAGAGCGCTACAAAAAAGCTTTGTCATACGTGAAATTGCAATTAGACTCTGATTGCGCAGAATGGGATGCCATTCAACGTTTTCTCGGGCTGGCTCATATGAGTTTTGAAAAAAGCGAATCTGTATTTTATAAAGATTTAAATAAAACCAAGAAATAAATGCATAAAATGCACTTTTATTGAAATCTTTATAGATTATTTTCAGATACCTAGATAGGTGGTATATGAAATGTACTATTAACTTTTATTTTCTTGTCTGAGTTCTTGTATTTTGAATTGTTTCACTTAGTTATTAATAATTGTGAGCTCAGGTAGATAGATGTTTTGATGATAATTTAGTATTGTTTATATTATAGTATACACATATTTACATTCTGATAATATAATTTTACACAGATTTATAAAAGTAGTCTAAAAATACTACTTTTAATTCTTCATAATGCCGTATTGCACATTATGTAAGGTTTCTGTTAAAAATACATCTTGGGTAGGACATTTACGTAGTAATGCGCACAAACAAAATGATAACAATGTAATACACAGCGACGGTGTAGACATTGTGACGACAGCATTTCGCTCTCGTATTGCAACATACAGAATAACAGCTCATGACGGTTGCGAACAAAGGTCACTAGAGATTTTTTTTGATACAATTGGTCAAAAGGTAAAGTCACTTTTAAACGAATCACTTAATAAGCACACTTGTTTAAAAGTAAACTTCGAACTTTATGGCATGTTTTTGATGTTAAAGAATAACAATCAAGAAATGAAGTCTTTTGGTACTAAAAATATTGTGCTTTACAATAGTTACGATTTTGATTCGGTATTTTTAGACATTTGTAGCGTATTGAAGACGAAGGTTGAGGAATTTATGGAACAAGATAGCGGTTGGACTTTTATGAACAACTCACATTTAGAAATAAACATTAATAAGTACCAACCGATGGGTGGTGGTTCAAAGTTTATAGTATTGCCTAAAAAAATAAAAAATAAAAAGGCATGCCTTAATATAATCAACAATGATGATTACTGCTTTATGTGGTGTGTAACAGCTTTTCTTCATCCGGCTTTGAAACATCCCGAGAGAGTATCTTCATATCCTGACTTTCGTTCTATATTAAACGTGGATGGGATGCAGTTTCCCGTAACATTTACAGACATAAAACTGTTTGAAAAAAATAATCCAAAGATAAAGTTTATAATCTACGGTTTAAACAATAAATGCATGATCGTAGGTCCCTTGTATAAATCAAATACTCTTGATAATAACAATAACAAAACTATACATTTATTATTTCTTGAAAATGGTGCTTCTTCGCACTATTGTTTGATCAAAGATTTATCCAGGCTTGTTAGAAGTCAAATTACCAACCATCATGGTAAGTTGTACTTGTGTGATACTTGTTTTGTATTTTTCAACACAAACGATCAGCTGGCAAAACATGAGTGTGGGGGTATTATAACAGTTTTACCTGAGAAAGGCTCAGTAATAAAATTTAAAAACTATAAACACAAACAGGATATACCGTTCATTATTTATGCAGATTTCGAATCCTTGTTAGAAAAGCAGAACAATGGTCAAAATTTAGATAATTCCAGTTCGAATACTACTACATTAAATCATCACGTGCCTGCGGCATTCGGTTATCATATTGTGTGCTCTTTCGATGAAAATTTAAACCGCTATGTGTCTTACCGTGGACCTGACTGTCAAACCAAATTTATTGAGTCAATTTATAATGATATTTCGGAGATCAACAAAACATTAAGCTTAAATGTTCCGATTCTTTTTAGTGAAACCGATGCGGTACATTTTCAAAATGCAACTCATTGCCATATATGTGACCATTTTCTATATTCAGATAAAGTCAGAGATCACAATCACATAACTGGTCAATATCGTGGAGCAGCTCATAGTAATTGTAACTTGCAATATAAATTGCATAAGTTTGTACCTATTGTTTTCCACAATTTGTCAGGATATGACTGTCATTTATTTATAAAAAAATTAGGGGAAGCTCCAGGACCTATGAAAATTATTCCAAAAAACAAAGAAAACTATATTTGTTTTACTAAATTCGTTCCAGTTTCAGAAAATGAGTTTGTTCAGCTTCGTTTTATAGACTCGTTCAAATTTTTAGGAACAAGCTTAGAAAAATTAACAAGTTCCTTGAATGAAGATGAGTTTTGGCACACGAATAGTTATTTTCCCAGTGATGATGAATTGAGGTTAGTCACCCGTAAAGGAGTGTATCCGTATGAGTATATGGATAAATGGGAACGGTACAAAGAGCAATCTCTTCCAGCTAAGAAATATTTTTACAGTTCACTTACCAATGAAAATATCTCTGAAAAAGATTTTAAGCATGCACAATTGGTTTGGTTAACATTTGACATTCAAAATTTAGGAGAATACACAGACTTATATCTAAAGACTGACGTACTTTTATTGACAGATATTTTTGAAAACTTCCGAAAGACCTGCAAAGTTCATTATAAGTTAGACCCAGGATTTTATGTCACCGCACCAAGTTTATCTTTTGATGCAATGCTTTTGCAAACTGGTGTCGAATTAGAGCTCATTGATAATTTAGAAATCATAAAACTTTTTCAAAGCGGTATTAAAGGGGGTATTTGCGTCTGTACACATAGACATGCTAAAGCTAATAACAAATATTTACCTAAGTATAATCAGTCACAGCCTGATTCCTATATTGCATATATTGATTGCAATAATTTGTATGGATTTAGTATGTGTCAGTCATTGCCTATATCAGATTTCAAACTCTTAGAAAGGAATGAAATAGATAATTTAGATGTGAATAACATCTCAAATGATGCTGAGTATGGTTATGTACTTGAAGTTGATCTTTGCTACCCAGAACATTTGCATAGCAAACATAATGATTTTCCGTTTTGTCCTGAAAAATGCATTCCTCCAGGAGGAAAGCAACCTAAACTTGTACCCAACTTATATGATAAATACTTCTATGTCATTCATTATGTTCACTTAAAAACTTGCCTCCAACACGGTCTTGTCTTAAAAAAAATACATCGCGCTATTGTTTTTAGACAAAGACCATTTTTAAAAAAGTATATAGATTTTAATACGACTTTGCGCCAAAAAGCAACATCGAGTTTTGAACAAGACTTTTTTAAACTGCTCAACAATAGTATTTTTGGTAAAACGTTAGAAAACAATGAAAAAAGAGTCAACGTAAAGTTAGTAAGCGAATGGAATGACGATCAGAACAAAACAAAAAAGAAAATATGTGCTTACAGGTTAATTGCTAGCCCTAATTTTCATAGTGCATCTATTTTTACTGAGAATTTAGCAGCAATACAGCTAAAACCCGATCGCGTGGTATTAGATAAACCTATATACGTAGGGTTTACTGTTCTAGAATTGTCTAAAAGTCACATGTATGATTTTCACTATTCGATCATGAGACCTCACTATAATAAGCGATTACAAATGTGTTATACTGATACTGATAGTTTCATATATCATATAAAAACCAAAGACTTTTATAAAGATCTTAAAGAAGTATTTCTAGAATACTTTGACACGAGTAATTTTTGTGTTGATAATATATTTGGCCTACCTTTAATAAATAAAAAGATACCTGGCCTTTTCAAAGACGAAATGTGTGGTAAAATAATTATGGAATTTGTAGGTCTTCGCGCAAAACTGTATTGCGTAAAAACCGATGAGTGTACTATAAAAAAAGCGAAAGGAGTGAAGGGGTCTGTAGTGCGTGATTTAAAAATATCTGACTATGAGAACACTTTATATACAGGCAATATTGTTAGAAAAGTAAACGTTTTGTTTAAGTCGATAAAACATGAGATATATACAAGAAGTATTAACAAAGTTGCATTATCTAACAATGATGACAAACGTTTAATTGCTAAAGATAAAATAGCCACGGTTTCTTGGGGGCATATCACAATATTAGGGTTCAAACCAGGTTATTCGTAAGCCTAATAATGTAAAAAAATAATTTTATTAATAATTTTTGTAATTCAATCTGAATGTAAATATGAATTATTAGAATGTAAATGTGTACCTAAGTATAATTTAGAAAGTAAATCTAGTTCATAGAATTATAAAAATATGATGTGTTATTTTACCTTTTATAAGTATTTTATAAGAACTGGTGTTAAGTACTGCATAAAATTGTGTCTGTTTCTTACATATTAATTTTAGCGTAAGCTGAACAGAAAAATACTTTCTAACATTGTTAACTGTCAATACCACCTAAATTATAATAAGCCCATATTGTTCATTGCACTATTTTATGAATTATGTTGTGTACTTTGTACTAATAAAATTAACTTAATATTACCTATTATTTTTTATTTCAAATTCCTAGCATCACAGTAGTAAAAAAAATATAGATACAAAGAAGAATCCTATTAGGCAGGTAACTTTCCATCTAACACCTAATTATTTATTAATTCAAAACAAGATTGAACAGGTTTATGGAATATATAGGTATCATGTTTATAACTTCAGTTATTGCATAAGCTTACTAACATTATTAAACACGAGTGTTAGATTACGAACAAGTTGAATCGAGTTTGATTAAAGTGAAAAGTATTTCGCTTACATTACAAAATAAAAAGGTATGCCTTCGAAACATGATAGGAAGACGCCTCGCTAGTTAAGTAATTCATTCAAATATCAGTTCCTGCAGGAGACACTCGTTATAAATCCAAAAATAAAAGTGATAAATAATAAATAATTGTTACAGCCCGCCTACCCAACAATCTACGCGTAAGTATTCACCTATTACTGTACATTACTACTGTATACAATATTATTTAATGCTTATTAAAGTTTTTTATTATTATAATTAACATTTTTTTCCTTTGTTTACAGAACAATAATGGCAGCAGAGCCGGATCCAATGTGGTTACCTCATGCTCAAGATCCGTTGGCTGGATGGGACGAATATGAGAGGATTATGAGAAACGAACAACGTTCTGTAGCGGCTGAAGAACCCACAAGCAAAACAAAAAATAAGAGAAAGCGCAAAGTTAAAGATGCTGTATCATACGTGGTCAGTAAAGCGCCAAATAGAGGATATCGAGTAGTGAAAATTCAAATATACGATTTTAACGAAAGATTGAATGCTAATTGTGAAAGTGTTCGTGTTCAGTATACTGTAGTGGATCCTATAGACGATATAATGAATTTAACTGAAACTATTGTAACTAAAATATCTAAAAAATTGTCGGAAGCTTTAAATGACTAAGTGTATAAATGTACATGTTTTTCATGTACCTATTTTTAAGGTTTCTAACAATAAAGTTATTATCTATCTATCTATACAGTTATCTAGGTATTCAATGTTTGTAAATAAGTTAATTAAATAAAATAGTGTTTGTTGTATATTGAGTTTTATTTTAGGGTACCTACTTAGTGAATTCTAATAACTCTAATTCTAAGAAAAAATATATTAAAATAATAGGATTCTTATTTAAATAATGCTAAATACAACAGTGATATTTTGATTTCACCCTCACTTATCATTATTACAGGAACAGGTATGTCAATGAAACAATTTAGAAGGATAATTAAAAATATAATTTTACTACTTTAATAAACTTACGTCGACAGATCGGGCATTTATTATTTAAAGATAGTGTACACTTTGCACAGCTTACCGCATGACCACAAGGTATAAAGCACATACAAATTTCTTCATTTAAACAAATTTTACATGTCATGTTCTTGTAGTTCATGTTTACAGCACTCTCAAACGTTTGATTCAATTGAAATATTTCAGAGTTTTCAAATTGATCACATTTTTTTCTGTCTTTGTTTATATTGTTTATGTATTGTTGTCCTTTCACACATAAAACATATGGACAATATTGAAAGATACTTGCATGCTCTTCCCAAGGCATGTCTCCAGAGGTCCAATCCTTAAGACCCCCACCACAAAAGTAACAAACAACTTTATCACTTAGTCCTGTATAAAAAAATCCTGCATCGGCCATATCTAGAGGTGTCTGAGTTAAACCTTGGGGCCAGGAGTCAAAACTTTGCAAACGTTTTGCTTGAAGAGTATAAAGAGGGTGAGCAGGCTGCTTGAGCTCCATCAAAAGTTATTAATTTTATCAGTATTAGAAATCACGCTCACAACACGTCCTGTTTACTATAGTCAACTGGCTGTTGTGTTACCCATTTACACTAACTTCATTGAATTGAGAGCACTTATTTCATAATAGGTATGTGACGAATTCAAGTATCTAACAATAAATAAAACAAACAGTACTGAAAACATCAATTATATTATCAAAGAATACACATTTAAAACTAAATAGGTACAACACATTTCTTAAAACGTATTTCTTAAATCGCATATATTTATTTTACACATTATTTTAAATTTTTAATTTTATTATTTTATTTTCGATTTCGTCAAGCAAAAACATATTCATATTCTCATTATACCATTTTTTAATTATAACTACATTTTTTAATGCACACACTTTTGTAT
Organism: Petrophora chlorosata; assembly: GCA_951640565.1. Classification (NCBI taxonomy): domain Eukaryota; kingdom Metazoa; phylum Arthropoda; class Insecta; order Lepidoptera; family Geometridae; genus Petrophora; species Petrophora chlorosata. The sequence continues at coordinate 15,013,054 of OX621202.1, read as the reverse complement.
GGAACATACAATTTAATAATGCCTCGTCCTTAAAATTATATTTTTTATACAACATAAATAAATTAGGACAACCTTTTTCACTAATATCTATAATAGAACAATTGTTACATATTGTTTTTACCCATTTAATTTTTTCCATGCCTTTCACGAGTATAATTTTATTTTCCAAAAAAGGTGCGATTATGCGTTTGAGCTCATGACATTCAATATATCCTTCACGCCAGCGAGTACCACGGTTTTTTTGTATCCACATTACATGCCTCTTTTCTACAGGTGTTAGATCAGAAAATGGAAATGGTGGTTTCACTAAAAACGTTTGTGTATATTCATCCGTGGCTAGTGCAAACTCCTTTACAATAAAGTTATTAGATAAATCTTTAAAACCTTGAACATCAACTATAACCAATTTTGAATTCATGATATTTTCTTAATGATATTGCTCAGAGGTTTATATTCTACAATGCAATCGTTAAGTATCAAACAATATGCAGTAGTATTTTCTGGAAAATTGGAATCGGACTCAAGTTCAACACGTACGTCTATAGGTCCTGACTTCAGATTTTCGTTTTGACGTGAACAGTCGACAACAAATAAAGGAGCTTTATTTTTAAAGTCGTCGTAACTTAACAACGGTTCTGGACGACGTCCATAATAAGACTGTTGAAATTTAGCATATTGCTCGTATAATATCGAGAATTTGTCCTCTTTAAACTTGATGTTCATATTTTCATAAGGGAAATAACAAGAATTTAAAAATACTTTAACGTTACTGATATTACAGTGATCAAATTGAGACATATCAATTTCTGCTCTTCGCTTGCGATTCGTTTGTAAACCTACTATTATGTACCTAGGTTTTTCTATTTGAGATGATGTTTTAATTGACCATGTGTGTTTAGTGGTTTGCGGAAGTGCAGAATACTCATATAGATCCCAAGTTCTAAACACTATATTAATGGAACGATCTCTTTCTAAACATTTAAGTAAATTAATTCTTTCACGATCAGACACTTTTATATGAGGAACACGCCATGTAATTTGCTTTATTTCTATATCTTGAATAACTTCTCCAGTGTCTAACTTTAGTGAGTTGAGACACGTATTGCTCCGAAGTAAAATAAGTTCATGTTTACAGTTCATAACAATTTTGTTATAATCTTCTGCAAATCCTAGTATTTTATTAAGAGGTATTGACACTGTAAAATTTCCCTCATGTTTGCTTGGATTACCGTTGATGTCCCACCCCCAACATTTGGCCACCTTAGACTCGTTGTCATTCATGGATAATAGACACTTCATGATAGTAGTTATACCAGCATTTTTAATTTTATCTATTTCTACTCCATTAAGCTCATAGCGAATATCTTGGAAAAAGAAAAGCACTGGATTGTTTGTGAACTGTACTTTGCTTACTTTGGTTTTTGTGTCCTTTTTATACACATTGACACAGCCCTCCAAATACAAGGTACTTGCCGAAGGTAATACATACAAATCCTGTTGATTGATTGGTATTCGTATCTCATCGTTTTCATTAAAACTAGTTACATAAGGTTTATATGAGTGATATTCAATACTTTGAATAGAATTGTCTTGAACAAGAGGTTCAACTATATTTAATATACTCATTTTAATAATCCAATTAATTTGAGAAACTTTTTGTTTTCTCTTGTTAATTTAATTTTAGGTCTGTTTTTCTTGATAATGTGTCTAGAAGTGACTGGTTTTGCTGTAGTAACCGAGTTTTTATTGAAATCGATCATTTTTTCTTGAGATGCAGATATAACTGAATGTCTTCACCGCGTAAATTTACAAGATTATTTTTTGCATCTACTATTCTGATCAATATAGAACTGATAGAGTTTTGATTAACAGGAAAATAAATTATATTCTTGGGAATTTCAATAATTCTATAACCTGGGGGTACATTTGGAGCAAATTCGTGAATAATATGACTAGGTTTTCCGTCTGTATATGATCCTCTTATAATATCACATTCGATCCTTAACACTGTTGACGATAGAATGTTGACGGGCAATCGTGATTCTGTTAATATATTAGCTTTCAAGGTTTCTTCACCGAATCCAAATATTTTTGCAAGTGATGGACTTTTTTCAAAATGTATATCTTTAGAACATATAATTGAAGTTCTTAAGGTGTTATTGTTAGAACTCAAATTGAAACTGCAATCTATAACATTCTCCCTTAAATAATCACTAATGTCATTAAGCTCATATGAACCTTCAGGTATTTCTACAACTTGATCATTACCATAGTAAAATTTATTGTTTTTACTATCGATATTAGGTATAGAGTTAAACGTGGAGAAGTACAGCAATCCACATTCATATTCACCATCAAGTTGAAGAGCAGGTGAATAATTTGTAACTGATGTTGAAGTGCAGCTCGATATAGACAGTGTGAAAGACATGTTGCTACTAATAATTACTTTTGATATTTTACAATATTTATACGGTTTTTCCAAAATTGTCTTAAAAACTTTATACATAAATGTCCACAATTAACCGTGTCAAAACTTTGAAATTTAGTATAGTTGTATAAAATTGTCTTATTTTTTAAATAATTAATTAACTCTAAAGGTGGTTTTAGATCACCGAAGCTATCGAAATATTCACAATATTTTTTATCTTTTACATAAGCTACCCAGTGAGTTCCTTCATTGTCACTATTATCTAAATTGATTATACCACATTCAATATTTTTAGGAAATTTCGGTAACCTGTCTCTCATGTAAACTCCTCTGAAATATGGTATGTTACTCGCATGTTGCAAGATATCTAAATCTGTAAGTGCTCGTCTGGGTAGCTTTTTATTTAGTTTTTTGAAGTGTTTAAAAACAACCCGTTTCCTTTTTTGTATGGCTTAATGTACATGCCTTTACCCAAAGCAATAGCTTCCATAGTTCTGTTATGACGTTCACATTCCTGTAAATCTTTTTGAGAAACTTTGTAATCATTAACTGCTTTCGCTATACCTGCTGCACCACCTGATAGGGCACCTAATGCTGATAAACCAGCGAATATGGGTATTAAAGGTAATATTCCACCAACTTTTGGGATTGGTATAACTCGAGGTAAAATAACCTTTTTATTAGAAAATAATTTCTTAGCTACCAAATGTGCCATTTTTATAGCTGATTTGTTATTTTTCGGTTTAAATTTCTTAAGATGCTTACTTATTCTACCAATCACGGAACTAAATTTTTTCACCCCTGCACCTACTTTCACTTTTGTTTTCATTACTTTGTTGACTAACCAGGAAGCCAACTTTTCCCCTTTTGTAGCATTCTTTGCTTTCATCCTTCGCTTAGCCATATTCATAAGCTCTATATCAGCTTTATGACGATCTTCTAGATTTGAATAATTGGTGTAAGCTATATCGTGCTGCTTACAAGCTTCGTCTAATTCGTTGACTCCTTTGTCACCACGTAATAAACGTTCGCGTAACCTGGTACCAGGTCCACAATAATTATATCCAGGCAAATGTAGCTCAAACGGCAACTTATTAATAATTTTATCCACAAGTCCACCTCCTTCCATTGATATTAGTCTAATAATAAAATCTTAAACATTTCATTGTTTATATAATTTTATAGAAGATCTTTTTTATCAATCCATGAATTTTCACTGTCCTTTAAACCTAGCCACTTAACAAATAACTTGTTACCGTTTTTTCTTATGACTTTTTCAACTAAATAAACACCAGGGTGTTGTGTCTTCATTAGCTCCTGATCATAAAACGTTCCTAGTATGTTTTGTTGTCGTTGATCTTGAATATGATAAGTAACAGGTTTTGAATTATTTACTTTGACAATCGTAAAAAGTTCGGTAGACCAGTTAGGAGTAAAACCTTTTTCAAAAATTCCCTTATATTTGCTTATTCTCACTTGATCTCCCACGTTAAATTTAACTTTCATAGGTTTTGATACCTTGTGACTTTTTATAATATTATTCAAAACTTGCATTTCATTTGATGAATTAACATTCAAAGGCTTAAATTTTGTTATACGATGCACAGTATCATTATACTCATCTGTTATTTTATTTAATGGCTTCCCTACCCATTTATAATTTCCGATTAAATAAAAGTATTTATATAATTTATTCTTCAAAGTTCTGATTAATCTTTCCACAATTGATGCCTTTTTTACAGAATATGTAGAATAATGATTAATTTTGTATTTTTTCATTAAATTATTGAAACAGTCATTATAAAATTCTTTTCCTAAATCAGTTTGTAAATGTTTTGGTCTACGACCAGTACTTAATATGTTTGCAAATGCTATTGAAATTTCAGTTTTAGACTTACTTTTAACTGGAATAGTCCATGCAAACTTAGAAAATGTATCGATAACAACTAAAACAAACGTATAATTCTCATTGATTTTCTTTAAGTTTTGCATATCAATTAAATCCGCTTGCCACAAATCATCAATTCCTTTTAGTACCACATGACAACGTTTAAAGTTTTTTCGGGCTTGTCTGTGAATTTCATTTATTATTCCTTCTTTACTCATTTTTTATAATTGGTTAACGGTATAGATTTGCTCGTGTTTCTTGTGAACCGTGTTTGGTGACTGATGCAATAATCCTTGAATTAAACTTTTTATATTTTCCAATTGCATATCTATTTCATGTTTTGTATAAAAATCTGTAATTATCTTATCAACGTACTGTTTATTTATAACATCATCACTAGAAAATGGTATTTTAGAAACTTTAAGACTATTCAATTTTAGATCGCATTCACCATTCAAGAGTTTTACCATTTTTTTATCAAACAAATCAGACGTTTCCGTTGAACGCATCCGCTTGTGAACGTGATGTCCAAACTTGTCAATATTCATAATGTGTTAATCAGTTGACCACTTATAAAGAACTGAGAAAATATTTCTTTTACTTGATTTATATCTAATGAATTACATCCGCTTCACGTAATTCTTCGATAATGGAAATTATTTCATTATCCAACCCGGTGTTTCCAGCATCGTGCGAGGCAATTAATAGTTTCAGTCTTTCAACTAGTTCATTTGGATCATCCCAATATACAAAGTCTACGTTAGGTTTCACTTGTTTTAGTAATGACAATCCAGAACCATGCACTAGGCTTTCAGTACTGGTATGTTCTTTACAATGTTTAAATAACGGTTTAATAATTTTGAGGTATTTTGTACCTTTATTACTTTTTATAGCTTTTTTTGAACTGAATTCTCGTCGGTGAGCATTAGTATCTAATAAAATTTGTTTATAATTATTTAAATCGCTTTCAGATATAAAACTTAAATCTGGAATCTTTTTAAATAATAATTCGTTTAATCCCATCGTTTTATTGTACGTGGAACCAGCAATAGAAATTGTATCAGAAGTTAGAGCAATACGTGTATTTCCAATTTTCAGTTTCCCCCGATCTAATCTAGCACCATACGGAATATCTTTAAAAACTTGCGAAGATAATGACCAAGAACTTAGATCATTAGAGTCTAATGATTTAAAGGACATTTCGCTCTCGTCCAGATTTTCATTACTGCTCTTCAAGCTTCCAGAACTTTCTTCTGACTCATAGACGCTAGGAGATTCATTATTTTTGCTAGTTTTAACATTAATATCAAAATAATTTGAAGACTGCAGGTTGACATCATCCTTTTTTACTTCTTTTGTATACTTATCATGTAGATTATGATTTATTTCATTATTGGGTTGAAGTGAAACGTTTCTTGACACCATTTTTTGTAGTGGTTCTGTAATCGGCTTCAACACAGTTTCAATAGCATTGTTGTTATCCATTTCAAAATTTCGCATCTGCTTAACTTTTCTTTTAACGCATTCAGCAGATTTAATAATTTGTTCTTTTAATTGTTTTTCGGTACTCATTTTGTTTTAAAGACTGTACTCGTTGATGTCAGAATTAAAAATGATCATGTAAAGACCCTGCTTCTTTATTAGTACTAACAAACGTTCTATTCAAATACAACGAATGTATCAAAGTTCTTTCTATAATGACCATTATTTTTTTCGGAATCTTTATTTATTACCAGAAAGTCATACGGAACACTCCAGATTTTTGCACACATATCTCGGAACTGCTTCCAAGACATATCCGAAGTCACGTGTTCATCATAAACATGTCTTAGATTAACATCGTCTTGTTTGAAAATAATTAAAAGGTTTGCATTGTCTCTAATAAGCTGCTTTGGAATCTTGCTGTACGTTTGATTTAAATAAAAGCAATCTATATTTTTATGCCTTCCCATAGCAAAATAATCACGTATATTATTTTGTTTCTCGCAGGCTACGTCATCAAAAACTATGATGGAATTGGGTTTAGCTTCTTGTGGGCTCAAAACATTTTCATTATCAGTATATTTGCAAAAATATATTTCAGGCACCATTTTTAAAACGTGTTCTAAATAAATATATTTTGGTTGGTACAAAGTTTTTGAATAAATATAAACGTTCAAGAATTGCAAACCATCTTTATGCAAAAGAAGGCCAAGTATCAGATTCGTTTTACCACAATTAGACGGACCGCAAATAACGCATCGGATACTGTTGGGTAGAAGCTTTCCATGCTTACTCGAACCTTTCTTCAATGATGCACAAACGTTATCAAAACTTAATGAATTGGGTTGTTTTACGAATAACATGTTTGCATCCCAAAAGATGGAACATAAATAAATTTTTTTCATTCAAGTTCAGTAATTTATATAAGCACGAAACACTCTCGTTCATGTTTTTTGATGTTCTTACGTAACAGTGCGCTCATCGGTATCGTAAATTATCAACTTTGGAGTACTACCGTATTATTGGGCATACTACCCAACCTGGAGAGAGCGACGCGAACGAAGTGAGCAAAGCGAATCGGAAGGTGGGGTAGAATGCCCAATAATACCCTACTCATAGTTGTGTAGGATTCAGGCTTATCCTAGCGATAACTTTGTACTTAAAGAAGCTGTAGTTAGCAAATGAAAGATTTGAATATAGGTACCTACTCACTTGTATTTGTTTCATTTGACACTTAATGTAATTAACAACATTACATTACAGTGCCTCTGCAAGTAGTTGACGACAAGAAATTGATCGTCTCCTTTTAAAAAAACTCAAACACCTCTTGAAATTGACTGCCCAACCTCTGTCGCCATCTTGCTTCTTTTTTTCCACGAACCACTACTTGTTGTCAACACAAAAACTTATTACTAAAGTATTTATGATATTAATTATTTCAAAATGGAATTATTTATTGCAAATGTGACTTCAAATTAAGAGTGTTGATGACAGTTGTGAATCTGTGTAATAAGGTACTATTATTCCTTCCACCAGCATTTGACTGGCATGAAAGTGTTTACACTAGTCCAAAATCACGTCCACGAAACGACACTTAAAACGACACTTATTTGGCAGGAAGTGAAAATTAATAGAGTTTGGTTTTGTTTTAGTTTTTTATTTATAATAGATTGCATTCGACTGCTATCTTACCTGTTGTTAAGTGAAGATGCGGTCGAAGATGTAGCACGCTTGCCTAGAAGTATCCTGTTCACTCTTGTCTTAAAGACATCCAGATTATACCTATCTAGAAAAACAGATGCCGGCAGAGAGTTCCACTCTCAGGCCGGCCGTTGGCATTATGAAGGTCAAAGCAAAGCGCTAGGTGCGAGCAGGCCCTCCTGATGACTACACATGGACTATACTAGTTTTGGATACCATTTATGGTTGACATAGGGATGTTTCTTAAACTATTATTTCTTTGTATGAAAATTGTGTAACGTTAGTAGAATATTAAACATGCGTTCGTAAACATGCACGAGTGTAAGGAAATGAAACAAAATAGTGTAATATTGCTATTCATGTTTTGCCAAGAAGTCTAATAAGAAGCTTAAATTACTCTCCTACCACTTAACTAAAGCTAAAGGGTGCACCATAGGAAACCCAACGTCATTGAGTACCATGATGGGACTTATTTCAGGTGTTAAAACTAAAAAAAAGCTTCCTAAAAGTAGGGTGTTCTAAGCAGATCCTACAGCGTTTTTTGTAGTAGGTAAAAATGACTCCCAGCATGAAATTTGCACATTCGTTGAAGGTCATGGAGGACAAAGGAGGAGGTGCACAAAAAACTAGGTTGCTTGAACCTACCCTGGAGCGCTCTGGAATTGAGGAGATTAGGGTGCTGATAAATGAACGAAACTACGTCTCGAGTACCAGAAAAAAATTGGTGCAAGACCAATATCATGAAGTAACGATATAAGCACATAATGCAGAGATTAAACTCTTTTTTTATTCCTTTAACCCTGTAGTAAACCCTAATCTAGCAAGTCGGCTGTGAGCCTAATATTTCCCAAATAGATTCAACTATTTATCAAAATTTTGCCAAACATTTGCACTTGATAGACGCTATCAATTTTGAATCCTATTTATAGGAAGATAAAACAAATTCTTGTTAAGAACTAAAAAAAGCGAATGTATAAAATAACCAAGTGGAACTTGAGACAGGTAATAATAATAAGCTTACAGGTTTGAGTTTGATTGGTTTTATTGTTTGAAACCTATTTGGATTACGCGTCGCCGCTGCACTCTTATTGTAGCGTGTTTCTCGTTATTGATGTTTATTTTAGTTATATGTCATACTCACTAGTTTTACATTTTACTTCATTTAAACCATTTCTCGTTGAAACCCATAGTGAGACGTGGTTATAAAATTTGTTTTTTATTGCTGTAAAATATAGACATATAGGATTTGAACAAAGCTAATTACGATTAGCATCGAAGCACTTTGAAAAACCAGGCTTTTCAATATAAATTGCGTTTTTGCCTATTACTAATTCCCAAAGTCTCAACTTACTTGCGCCAAATATTTAAATTCATATTCATTTATTCATAACGATCTATGAGTATGTTACATGTCTAAAGTCCTAATTAATTACAATTACTATTGATTGCAATTATTACTAATTTCTCACAAAAAAAATTTTTTTTTTTTAATAAAGGTCAAAAATGGTCTTCTCCATCTTTATTTTTCATGGAATGAGTAAAAAAATAATACAATATGTCAGTGCTTGAATCAAATTCAATATAAACACTAACAAGAATTTCTACTCTTATGTATGTATGTATATAATTACTGTAATTAGTTTCAGTTAACAAGTTAATAAGTTATTTATAGGTATGTACTTCGAACCCATCGTCCATATTTTTATATGTTATTTCTCTCCATCTATGGGTATCTAGAATAAATCACTTTAAGCGATAAGAAGCCCATTGCAACTTATATTAACTTTGTTTTTATTTGTTATTTTTGTGTATTGTATTGTGGTGTTCATGCATTCATTTACTCCAAAGTAGCGAAATTATTCTTGATCAGTATCTGTCGCCACATTAATGAACTCCGGGTATCTCTGAAACAGTTCGCCCATCACACTGGAAACAAGTACTTCTACGTGGTTTATGTTTGGAAAATGTTGTACTTTCCAAAGCAAACAGTGTAGATGAGGTCTACCACTACATGTTGCCATCATCATGTAACCAAAACGAAAGTACTATTCATACTATTTGAAACCTATTTGGATTACGCCACGGCTTTACTCGAAAATTGTGTTCACGTGTGTCACGGGCTTCATAAGGATTAACGGTGGTTCTATTGTGGGCAAAATAAATTATCTGCTACATTCAGAATTTGGTATGTTTTCATCGCTTTTAGAGAAAAACTTATCAAAATTATGTGTAGAATTATACACATATATAATATTCTCTTGATTGACTGTTTTTTTTCAATGATTTCTTAATGTTGGAATAAATGCTAAGCGCTTACAATATTCTCTTATATCAAATTAGGTAAAACAATTAAACCATAAAATTTAAAGCATCAAGGTTGTCTGCGAAAGTCTATTATAGTCCATAATTAATTCATTAGACAGTAATGAAGTAACATTTTCGTAGTGAAATTTAAACCCATACACTTACGAGGTTTAAGTTATTATAACAAGATTTAATTAAATATCACTTGATTATAAAACCACAAAATTACGTACGTAACGCAGTGCGCCGTATAATAATTGCTGTCAGACCACATGGGCTTTCACCGTAGACGAGAAAATATTAGACTAAATCCCCAAACCACGTTCGGGGAATTGCTTCCTCCCACGACAAATTAAACGTTATCTAAATGCTCTTGCTCTAATTAGTCTTAAATAATGACTTTTGCTTGTTACAGATAAAATGGAGCGTCGGATCGCGGGGATAATCTACATCCTAATCACATTCGCTCTCGTTAACGAAATGTCTATGAACGTGCAAGCAAGAGATAATAACAAAAGACGCACGAAAGAAAAGGTTGGAGGCTTCCAAAAAAATATTTGCGATATTACGGATCGTGACTCAAAAGTTCACTGTTACTGCGAAAATACAAGAGAGCCGAGGAACGCAACAAAAGCGGAATGCTGGGTATTCAATGGCGGGATACCTCGAGACGACCTCATCTGGCAGAGTTTTGCCTCACAACCGACTTTGCAAACTTTGTCTTTTAACGTCCGCGTCGACGGAGCTCTTGGCTATGTTCCTACCAAGGCACTCTACTACTTACAGCGTCTTAGATCAATTAACATCAAGTATGGGAACATCGTCGAAGTAACACCCTACTCGTTCGCAAACTTGACCAACCTCAAGGAGCTCGGGCTCTCTCAGAACCAAATTGAAACTTTGCAACAATATTCCTTCGCTCACCTACCCAATATCTCGTCAATCAGTCTCGAGGACAACAACATTATAGATATTGATGCTGAAGCCTTCTATGATCTGCCAAAATTGCAAAAGTTAGTGTTCACGAAAAATAATATATCGATGATTCGTAACGGGACGTTTCTGCAGACCTTCAACTTACTGGAATTGGATTTGAACAAAAATAATATATACTATTTGAACCGCCACACTTTTGATGGATTGGCGAACTTGAGGAAATTGGATCTGAGGAGGAACCGAATACACAATTTGACAGAGTTCACTTTTGCGGAGTTGTGGAATTTGCAAGAGTTGCTCCTGGGTAAGAACGATTTGCGGTTTATATCGGAGCGGGCATTCGACGGACTCTCGCAGCTCCGAAAGTTGTCCCTCGATGACAATAAACTAGCGTCACTCCCTTCGGGCCTGTTCGAGGGAGTGAGGGGCCTCAGCTCCCTCGACTTGCGATCCAACGAGCTACACGCATTAACTTTCGACAACATCAAACCTATATTGGACAACTTGAGGCCCCTGAACAGCAATTTACTGCTCGAAGGTAATAATGAATACATAATTTACTTCCTGCATGCACGCTTTGATAAACTTAAAACACACGTTGAATATTAAACGAGTAGAAACGGAGACGTTATTATTAACTTTAACTTATAAAGTTGGCTCAGTTATGATCCCTCGGGGTGTCTTACCCGGGTTGGGAAGGTGCAGATAGAAGTGGAAAGTGTTGTATAATACGTTTTATTTAGGAATTGTTGCGTAGTTTATTCCCCCTCGTCGTGTCGCTTTGAAAGTCCTCATCCATTTTAACTTTAAGCTGGGATTTTAGTTTAACCAAAATATTTTTTATTATTTTCAGAGAATAACTTCGTGTGCGACTGCAGGTTAAAATGGATGCATGCGCTGCGCAACGAGACAAAAAGCCAAAATACAAAAGATTCCCTAGACGGCGTAACATGCAAAATGGATCCCCCCATAGTGAGCTCTGCATACAATAAAATGCCTGAACCAGATGATAAACTAGATTACAACCAAGACATTCTACACGCAGGTATAACAATCGAAACTTTAAACGAAAAGATGAATGTCACTGAAAAGAAAATGATCCCCGATCAAGATATAGCTGACACGAATACTAATGATATATCAAAGAAAGGGGTGAAAAGAAACGTTTTGAAGATAGCACCAGAAAAATTGCCATGTCCAAGAGAGACACAAAAAACTACAGAGGCGCCACCTATTCCATTAGGTGATCCAATCATTCCAATCCAGAATGAAATGAAGACGTTCAGGTTTCTTGACATGAACTCGGGACAAGCAATGCCGAGCAGGTTAAACAATGTAGTATTATGGAGTGTGTGCTTTAAATTCTTCTTTACTTAGGTAAGGTCAATGTAATCTAGTCGTTAGTTAAGAGATACAGACTAAAAGAGTGATCTTTGATTGCTACATTTGAAAGTATGAGAATCCAAAACATTATTACAAAATAACGTCAGTATTCGAAAATAAAAACAGTAACTCTCAATATACAGGGTCATTTATATAATACCAAAAAGCTCCACAACTCTTCTTTTAAACAATTTTTTTAATTTATCATTATCGTAGTTGTATGTGGTGTAATTTGAATCAATCAACTCATAACGTCAACAAAGTTACATAGAGACATGCTTCTGTGTTTATAGGATAAATAGAGAGGGGTATAACTCGTAAGAGAAATATACGGAATATTTTATTTTGTAGAAAAAACTATAAAGACTCTCCAAAAGTTGAAAAGTTATTAGTTTTAATGATGTTATTAAGGCCTAAGAGCCTTTTAGTATTATTTAAAATGATCCTGTAACTGACAATCCCATAACTAATGTAGCAATTAAAACATAACATAAATCGAGTTTAAGGCCGCAGAATTTTATCGCGGCTATTAATTAATATAGTACGTAATTATTCGTAATGAGCACTTTCCCATTTATGCAAACAGTAATGTGATTATAACTACTCACCCGATGGATGTTGTAAAATACCGATAAATGTTAAAGTTAGGCATAATGTATAAAGTCATTTCAACATTTCATGTCAATAACTAATTGAGGTCTGAGGATTTTTGACAAACTATCATGGCATTTTTTCTTGTGTTTTTCTACCACAAAAAAAACGTTTAGTCCAAGCAGTTTATGGAGAAGAGTTAAAGAATTAAGATTGAACATTTTGTAAGTGGTTCAAGTGATAAACTCAAAAAATTGGTACGAGTCTGACATTTGACATAACTAATCTGTACTTTTTAATCTTGCAATGTCAGTTTAGGTTTGGATCCTGTTTGTTCCATTCTAACAACACATTTAAAATCGGTTCTTCCCTCTTGTGGCCAACCTTGGTGTGAGTTTTTAGACTGCTAGGCCATAGGTTACGTCTGTCGTCTGTCTTTGGAAAACCGATACCACCAGTTTAACGTGCCCTTCAACGCACGCTAGCGCTTAGATGTGAATACTACACAAACGGTCACCCATCCAAGTTGTAACCGCTGCGAAAGTTGGTTAACCTAGAAGATCTATTATGAACGGCTAGGCGAGCTACGCTACGATTGCTACCTTATAATATCCGTTGAAACATACACAGCAATTTAAAACAAGGTGCATGGAAGCCTGATCACAATATCATATAATTTTAACTTGCCAGTTTCTATGTGTTATACAAGTACGTCGAAGTCACTGTAATACCTTGACATTTTGTAACCTGTTATAAGTTAACAATAAACCAAACTTAATTATATCATTTTCCATTCAATAAATTTGATAATATTGTAGCGGCTTCATCCATATGGTAAATAATTAAAGCAGAAAATAATAAAAATCCATTTGTATAAAATTTTTATCACGCAATCAATGACAAGGGAATAATATATAGAAAAGGATATTGTGACGTCCAGGGCTCGGTGCACCACGTAGGCCAAGGATTTAATTTTATATAATTAATTATAATTAATTAAATATAATTAAATTTTATGTTAAAGAGCAACGACAAGATAAACAAAACTTGTAAATAAACAACTCTTCTCCCGCTTTTTTTTATATGCATTTTGTATAATATATTTTGAACAAAAATAAAAACATTACAGCTACTTAAGCCATTCCTAAATAAGGGATTTAAAGTTACGACTGTTTTACTATCACAGATTATAATACTATAAAAGGGAGAAACAGAGTGTTGGAGACGAAGATAGAAATACAAATACCCAAAGGTGTAAAAGAGACCGCACGACGACTATGTCTCAATATAATGCAAGTGAGTCCCCTTTTCTGTGATTAAAGTTTATTGTCATTGGTTTTCTTTATCTTCTATTATAAAAGGGATAAGGCGAGTTGATATTGTAATTGTTAAAACAATTTTATAATAAAGGGGAAAGACAAAGGGGATCCGAATTGATCTGATAGCACCCCCTTTGCATATGCCATTGAATATTATTATACATAACAATTCAACTAAAACAGTGCCATCTCGCATGAGCTTTAAGAGATTGCGGTAAAATGTTTCGAGTCTACTTTTATGTTAAGCTCAAGACATCCTTAGTTTTGATTATTTTAGCGCTGTCCCTCTCTATGGCTATTCAATAAACAGAGATAGGAATATTTGAGTGTTTAAAATTCTAATAGACGTTACTGAGCGCAACTGACTCTCTATTTTTTTTAAATTTCATTTCAAATGTTATATATAACATTATTCTAGTTTGGATGTATAGTGTCAGAAACTTATTAGGCCCACAAACGGCGTCGTTGCTATCCATTAAAATTTTTATTTAGCTCTATTTTTCGACTACCAGCCCCTTATTTAGAACCTAGCGATAGCGTACCTACCGAATCGATTTGATTGCATAACGATCTCGTGTTGTAGGTTCCTTTCGAGCTATATCGATACGATAACGTGTTTTATAGTTTACTTATAATAGTAGTAAACTTAGTTTATTTAACAAAACCGTGCCGGGTGTCATAAGTATTAAAATCTTTATTTTGCTCTTGATGGTCGAGGATCGAACGCTTGTTTGTGATATGTTGCATTCTAAAAGTTCAAGCTTCGATAACTGCATTGTAAATAATGTGTATGTGTTCTGGTCGATACATATTTGTATATCGTACGGTTACAATTTGATATCGACTACGACAATTCGAACTTCGATACGACAATTATGAATCGAAAACATCGTTATAAAACCGAATCAGTTGACTACTGAGTTATCGTGAGGTTCTAAATCGGCCAGCAGGTCAGGTAAGTTTGTAGCACTTTCATTTATTTAGAATCTAAATTCCTACCATGGTAGGAAGTTCAAAAATACTCACATCTCATTAAAATTACTCTTACTTAGATAAGTAACTGGTCGTTAACATAAGTCGATAGATCTGTTAATAAGCATATTATTAAATAACAAGTTAAACGGCAGATTACGGTACAATAGTAAATTAAAATTTTGGTAAAATATTTACCATGCTGCATAGGTACCTCCAATATATCTACTGGTTAGTTTACTTTAAGTTCAAATATTTATTGAACAAACTATGGTAATGAATGGATATTTTAATGTAAACTAAGTTTTTTAGAGCATAATGACGCATTATACAACGTATTATGATTTACTCTGAAACTGGAATCACGCATAGTAAATAAGCTTTTTCAAACGCCTTGTAGTTTCATCATCATCACCAGCCACGGACATGGGCCTTCTCATATAGAGAGAGTATGGGCCATCACCATTCTGGCCCAGAGCGGGTTGGTGGATGTCTTATGTCCTTGAAATTTTGTGAATTGTTCTTGGACATGCTGGTTTCATCTCGATGCTTTCCTTCACCATTTTTTGAGCAAGTGTTAGATCCGCACATAATTAAGAAAGTCAGTGGTGCGGGGCAAACGGGATTCGAACTCAGGTGCATCGGATCCCGGCAGTGGGAACGTAATGGGCTGATGATGATAATATACAAACGAGATCACCTTACCTTTTTAACTGACTTCAATAAAGGAGAAGGTTCTCTATTCGATTGTATTATTTTTTTGTTTGTTACCTCAGAACTCCGTCATTTATGAACCGATTCGAAAAATTATTTTTGCGTTGGGTTCAGTATAGCTACGAAGTGGTACCATATAAATTATCGCTATTTGACCTTGGACTTCGAAGATACATTGAAGTCGGTTTTTTTGTTTGATAAAATATATATATACTAGTTACTATTATGCTGGTGGTGCAGGTGGTGCTGGTGGCACCTAGAACTAATGGAGTTAAGGACACCCGTAGTAATATTTAGTTTTCTTTGCCTCTAGTGAGCTTACCATTTCAAATTCTCTGGCTGTATAAAACTGTGCAATGGAAGAGTTATCAGATACCTACGACACAAGTTAAGTCGTATTGTAGATTCTGCGCACCAATTAATGTAATACACTATAAGCACAGCTTAATTAAAGATCGCCAGCGTCAAAATTGTATTAAGTATTTCTGTTTTCTTAATAAATTATTTGAAACTAGCTGATGCCCGCGACTTCGTCCGCGTAGTGGAGTATTCATCCTGCATCCGAACATTTTTTGTCCCATCATATTCACGTTCCAGTTCCCGTCCCGCTCCTATCTCGTTACCGTACCTTACCGCTTCTGTTCCGTTACCTTCCCACTCCCATCTTGTTATCTTCCCGCTCCTATAGCGTTACCGTAATGCTCTGGTTCTGATTCCGTCCCGCTCCTATATCATTATCGACCTGCTGTGCTACCGATCATATTCCGATCCTAACCTTTTATCGTTCTCCCTAGCGAACCTCCTATCGTGTTATAGTTCCCCTCCTATACCGTTACCATCCCCTTTTTGTCCCTTTGTCATCCTACTCCGGTCCCGATATAATTACCAAATTTTTTGGCCCTAACTTCATTTGTTAATCATGTGTTTATAGTTTCTTTGACCAAGTAAAAACGTACAAAATGCTAGCGTAGTAGTTTGAAACATATTACGGACTACAGAAACCGGGTGGAAATGAAACGTCGGGAGGAACCTCAACGGACCCTTTACGATTCGTAATATCAATAATACGTACAAACGGACGGACGGTGCGGCGCACGTGGTCCCGGTCCGGGTTTGTGATCATTTACATGAGTTTGCGGTGTGGCGGCAGCACCGGTCCGGCGCCATGATTTCTTTTACTCAGGCTTAATGTATACATACATTAAGCCTGAGTAAAAGAAATCTTTGAAACCTACATCTCCTATTTACATATACATAGCTGTTGCCCGCGACTTTGTACGCTTAGTAAAATAATTCATTTTGCTCCTGGCTATTTCCGGCTGCTCTCGCTTCTATGCCGATTTTGTCCTGCTTCTATCCCAATCCTATCCCGAATTCATCTCGTTTCTATTCCGATCTCTTTCAGCCTTTATCTCGGTTTAAATAGACATAATACTTACATTATTAACATAAATTTTCTTTACAAATTTTACCACCCGTTTAAACCTGTCATTCGTATTCAAAACAATGATAATAATACATGTGTCAATAGCTTTTTTGGCTAGGAATATGTAAGTATTTTGGTCAAAGGTCAATCGTCGTAGCTCCAGAAAAAATATTGTATGTCGCAGGGAAATGAGGATACCAGGAATTTCACGAAATCCCTAGGGATATGACGTACAGTTTTAATAAATAGGCTCTCGCCAGAACTCTCGCTTCGTCATCCCTTCGCTCCACTCGCGCATTCGACCATCACTCCACTCGGGTCGCCGGCTCGCTGCGCTCGCCACTTCTCCCCCTCGCTTCGTCCTGGCCTTGCGCACTCGTTTTGCTCAGGAACTCCTCGCGAGCTTCTGGCTCCGCGCTTTTTGTATACACTCTAGGGGTAAAAGCTAGTCGGAGCGCGGAGAAGTGGTCCTTCCCAAACATGATTACCCCATGATTTCGTGGTATCTCTAGGAATTTCGCGAAATCTCAGATATCCTCATTTCCCTGCGACACGTACGGTCAACTACAAAAGTTGCTGAATATTTGTATTCTTCGGTTGACTATACCCTTAGTATTTCTTATTTTTCTGAATAGCATTTATTTATTGCATTACGTAGAGATTCATTTCTTTTTCCTAGTCTATATACCAAGTTTCGCTTTCACCTTATTACAAAGGTTTTCCACACAAATATTTGCCATCCCGTTTAGACCTATTAAGATGTTTAAAAAGTGGTGAAACATGTGCGTATAGTATCTTCGATTAGTATATGTACCAGATTTCACCGTCGTAGGTTTAGAAAAAATATTATATTCCACCTTGTTTAACGTTTTTAGAGGTTAATTAATAAAGTGAGTTTCGTTTTAATTTATTACTTTTGTTTGGTCTGTATACCAAATTTCATTGCAACAACGTCAAAAACAAAAATTCTCCACACAAACTTTACCACCCTGTATAACCCTATTAGGGGATGATTTCAAGACATGGTGAAATACGTGTTTATAATTTTATTGGCTGAGTATTTGTAAGAAATTTCAACATTGTACCATAAAAAATATTTGATACTTTCCACCCTGTTTAACCTTGTTAGAGGGTGAATTTCAAAAAATGGCGAATTACGTTCAAGTTTATTTCTTTTGCTTACTTTGTGTACCAAATTTAATTGCCATAACTTCATGAACAAAGTCTCCATATAAACTTAACCATCCCGTTTGAACCGGTTTAGGGATGACTCCAGCAAAATGGTGAAAGATGTGCTTAAAGTTTATCTGTCTGAGTTATCAAACCGAACTTCCCTAGTCGTAGGTTTAAAAAATATAATTACATTTCACCCTTATTTAACCTGGTTAGGGGTAGATTTTCAAAATAATTGTTATTCACGTTTTAATTAACTTCTTTTTTTTAGTTTATGTACCTAGTTTCATCAAAACCACAAAGTTCATAAATAAAAAAAAATTTCTATACAAACTTTACCACCCCGCTTAGGCTTGTCGGAGGATGATTTAAAAAAATGTGAAATACATATCTATAATTTCATTGATTAAGCACGTATACCATATTTCATCGTTGTAGCTTAAAAATAATAATCTTCACTTTCCACCCTGTTTAACCCTGTTAAGGGATGACTTTCAAAAATTGTAAATCACGTCTTAATTATCTTCTTGTACCAAGATTTATCATAGCCACGAAACTTCATAAACAAAGATTTTTTTAAGCAAACTTTACCACCCCGCTTAGGCTTGTTAGGGGATGATTTTCAAAAAAATGGTTAAATACATATCTTAAA
Organism: Petrophora chlorosata; assembly: GCA_951640565.1. Lineage (NCBI taxonomy): Eukaryota > Metazoa > Arthropoda > Insecta > Lepidoptera > Geometridae > Petrophora > Petrophora chlorosata. The sequence continues at coordinate 14,994,085 of OX621202.1, read as the reverse complement.
TTTCATTGGCTAAGCACGTGTACAACATTTTATCGCTGTAGTTAAAAAATAATAATCTTCACTTTCCACCCTGTTTAACCCTATTAAGGGATGATTTTCCAAAATTGTAAATCACGTTCTAATAATGTTTGATAGGTGTGTGTACCAAGTTTCATCGCTATAAACAAAGATTTTTTATGTAAACTTTACCACCTCGTTTAACCCTGTTAGGGGTTGATTTATGAAAAATGCTGAAAACTTATTTTTAAACTTGATCAAACTTAATTTATTTACCCTGTTTCTTTACTGTAGCTACAGTGTCGCATTAATAAAAAATCCTGTTCCATACAAACTTTGCAGCCCTATTTAATTACCTTAGGGGTTGATTTTTGAAAAGTTACTGAAATTATTTTTATATATTCTTATGTTAAGTCAATTTACTAAGTTTCATAACTATACTAAATAAACCTACACCATGGAAATTTTGCGACCCCAATAAATGAACTTAGGGGTTGAATTTCGCAAAATGCCGAAAACAAGTTCTTAGTATTTACATGCTTAATGCTCACACAAAATTTTATAACTACTGGTCAAGAAACAATCACTGTAGCATATATTATAGTTTCCGCATTCCAATCTAAAAAACCACACTAAACCCCCCTTAAAGGTTGATTTTCAAAAAACTGTGATACACGTGTTCTTTTATTTCTTTTGCATAATATACTACCAAAGTTTCGTGACCGTGCGACAAAAGAAAATTTTTTCCCCATACATCTTATATGACCCCATTTGACCCACTTAAAGGTCAAATTTCGAAAAATCCGTTCTTAAATGACGCCTCCACTACTTGTAGAATACATAGTCCAAATTTCAGGTTTCTATGTTAAGCGGTTTCGGCTGTGCGATGATTGTAGAAAAAAACCCTGCTCTTTTATTATATAGATTAAATTAATTTGTAAAGCTCTAGGATTTTTTGAATCAACTAAAGTGTCAAATTAGCTATCGACTTATGTTCACGATCCGTATAGTTTATAAATGTACCTATGTTCGTTCATTATTGTGTATAACGTTGTATAAAGTATTTTGACAAGACGTTTTTTGTATGAATAAAAATAATGGTGTAATTTTTTTATAAATAATTATTGTCGTTTTATTAATAACCTTAGCAAAACGAAAACATGGTTAATATTTATGAGGTTTCTTCTATAAACAACAATGGATATATTCGTAAACTTGGATCATGAATTTTCATAAATTATGCAAAATCAACAAGAGTCGAGAATAAGGAAAGAAATGCTAATATAATGCGTAGGTATATGTATTCTTTTATTGACTATATAACATATCTAATGTTTCATTTAAATTAATAAGCCTGGTAGTAACGACTAAAAATGAGCTCCCATTTAAAACATTATTCAGACGTATGAAAAATAATTAACTAAAGGTCTATTCACACATATCCGAGCCGTGATAATTCAGCTCAAATTAAAGCAACTTTCTATCAAGTCTTGACAAGAAATTTACTATTTCTTCCTCCCCTAAAACTATAATTCTACAGTAACAGCCAAATGGTTCACTAAAACAGCAAGATTTATGCTATCCCGTGTCAACCGAGAAAATCTCATTAGAACGAGGGGACTGCTCTTAATAATTACTAGAAGATAGAAACACATATTGTACAAAACATTAAAAACTGAAAAGAAAGTCTGCGGAGATACTACATTTATTTTAGTTAATTTTATAGTTATTCTATAAATGTAGGTACAGAGTCTTCGTTCAGTGCTGTATCAGCTAGAAAACTGCGTGTACGTTTTCTTAAAGCATAGCGTAAAATCCTTCCATTGATGTGGTGCATAATTGTATCAGAAGATTTACTTGTGCCGCCTGACTGTGGACCCCATCTAGTGAAAATAGTATAGTAGATGTCAAAGCAACAGCGCGGTAGTTTAAATGCAAGAATTATAACAAAATCTCTAATAAAATAAGCAGATTTACAACAAAAAAAGGAAAAAGAACCTCTACTTAGAAGTAGCGGTTCTTTTTCCGATACGGTGGTAGATTCATGATGATAATTTGACGTTCATAAGTGCGTCTGTGATGCCAAAACAAAATAAAGAGATTTTGATATGATTTCATTATTTTCGTTAACTGTTACCGAGCTATGAATAATAAAAATGAATTCAATACCATTGAGGAATAGTGTGAGACCTCAATGTTCCAAACCAATTCAAAATTGACAAGTATGTAGTCTATGATATGGGCTAGTAACCTTTCCAGCCAGTTGTCTCCTGACCGAAAGCAAACCTCATTTTAGAGGGAATTAAAGCGGCGACATAAATTTCATTCGAGTCAAGAAGATTTCGAGGGATCAGGGAATTAGTCCTGTGCCACCGAGATAGTGTAGTGTGGACCTAATGAAGTGTGAACGGATCGCCTTTGATATGGGGATCAGACCTTAAAAGGGACTGGGCGACTAACGCTGTTTTTAAATAATATATTAAATAAATTAATAAAAACGCCCAATGATCACATACATTATACATCCTGGCCTCTAACGAGGCTTCTCTGTATCTAGGGAGCCAGGAACTACGAGGACCATGGTCCCGCAATACCCAGATACGAAACAAATACGTGCGCTTTTTTTTTGTGCACAAAATTTGTCCCGTCGCGGGAATCAAATCCGCAATCTAAGTTGTGTATTGTTGACAGTTAAGCCAACCTGTACTACACTACGCCACAGAGGCGGAAATAAATCAGAAAAGGTGTTTAAAGGGGAAATGCCACACTTTGCATATTTGTACACACTTAGGATGTTCTGGGTGGTGCTGAAAATTTTATTGGCAGGCTTGTTGCTTCCCATCAGGAGAACGAAATGCTCGTCTCGTCATTTAATCATATAGAAAAAGCATCCGCAAACTTATGGTCACCATGGCAACCCTGGTGGCACGGGGTCTAAGTTAAATTTTTGTATATGCCGTGGTTTCACCAGGTCGAATGAGCGGTTGACGTTATTATTATAGACGTTTTTATTATATACATAAATTGCTTAAATGCAACAAAAAGTTATATATATCTCTGAAAGGTCTATAGAAAAAAATACCCTGATCTGTCGCTGACCACAAACACAAGTGGTGAGCTAAGAACAGCTGAAATCTGAAACGCCTGAAAGACATTTTCATGCTTGTATAGTAGAAATTCCGCCAATTTGAACAAAGGGTTTTGGCTTCAAGTTTATAGTGCGTACTGCTAAGGAATGGAACTCCTTGCCGTCTTGTCTGTTTCCTGATAACTATAATTTTGGTACCTATCTTCAAGGCTAAGAATTAATAGGTATCTTCTAAATCTACGTGCTCCATCTTCGGCCACCTCCTCGCTTAACATCAGGCGAGATGGTGATCAAACGTAGATTTATCATAAAAAAGACGTATTGCAAGCAACGGTAAGTACAGCATCAGTGATGAGTAGACGACGTAGATGACGTAGGTAGGTACCACAGCTTTGCCATTTATTCTCTCTCCCTTCTCCGCTAAGCAGTAGTGCGCAAGCATTACAGTGTTTGGGATTGAAGAGCATTGTAGCCAGTGAAATTACTGGGCATATGAGACTTAATATCTGATGTTTTGAGGTGATGAGCGCAGTGCAGTGCGACGCATTTTTGGGTAGCTTTGCAATAATTATGGGCAGGCGTGGCGCTTACAATAAAGCGAGCGACTTGCATAACTCAGTGATGAGACGAACAAGTTGTTAGCCTCGATGGATAGATGGATAAATGGAGGGATGTTTGTTACTCAACAACCCAAAAACTACTGGACGGGCTTAGATGAAATGGGGTATGTTGGTACCTATCTCATGTCCTAGAAAAGGATAAAAAATACTTTTTCACCCGAAAAACCGCGGGTGAAACTGCAGGGAGCAACTAGTATAGTCATAGTTCTCTATCAATTTACGAGTATGAATGAAAAACTAAAATCTTTGAAACAGGGACGTACTCAGTGCAGCTCGCACCTTGTTGCAAACTTCTTGAGCGTACTCCAGACGTGTTTATGGCACCGCAAGCACTTCACTACAGCTTGCAGTCTAGATTTCAGACTGCAATTTAGGGTTAACTCAACTCTGAATACTGAATTTCACTAGGAGGTATTGGAATCTGAGATTCAATTTTATTACCTTAGTTATAGGTTCCTCTATTAAAACACATTTTGCCGCGACGACGCAGGGAGTGTTTATTAATTTATTCAAAGAGTTAGCCGTACATAAATTTAAAACTGACTGACTACGAACTAACAATTTTATGGGAAAAAGGTCTCCTATGCCCTATTCATTCCAGGATCTAAAGTGCCTGCATACAAAATTTTTAAACGACTTTAAAAAAGGAGCAGGTTCTTAATTCAATAGCAGTTGTTTGTAGGGCATTATGCTTGGGGTGCCGTGTACCGAGATACAAGTTTATACTTAGTTTGGGAACGGCGACCTCCATCTCCACAGTGTAGGTCTGGGCTGGTCTGCCTCAGCTTTATAAATTAATACCAATGCTTTACATTTAAGTATCATGTTACAATAATGATTTCAATACCTATGAATTTGAAAATTGTCAATGTTGTTAATAAGATATAACACCAATGTATTATTTAGGCAGTAAGATTGTTTTAAAGTTGTATAAATGTACCTACTCTGTATTTATTTAGAGTTAGAAAAAAATTTACTAAAAAAAATAATTCATAAAATAATAAATTAGTAATAATAAATTAATAATGCTACTTTCCTTCCCAGAAAATCGCGGGCAAAACCGCGCGCCACGCTTGCCCTTAACAATTGTAGTGTAACCGAGAACTTTTACTTTATAAAAAGTACTGCGTATCACTGCATTGCGCTATTCACCCCGAGAAATCAGATAGTCTCATATGCCCAGTAATTTTGCTGGTTACAATGCCCTTCAAACCAGAACACAATAATGCTTGCGCACTACTGATTGGCGGCAGAACAACTGGCAAAGGTATACGCATACGAGATACCTACCACGAGTAAAAATTTTTTTATAAAAACAGATGTAGAAATACGTTGAAAGATTGCTCTGCGCAGACAAGACGGCTTATTAAAATGCCCTTTCCAATTATTGAAGAATTGAATGCTTTTATTTGCAGAGGGAAAGCATCCGAGATAATGAAAATGATTGTTCAAAGATATTTTGTGATGAATATTTGAGAAGCTACATCATTGATAGTGATTTGCAATTCTGAAAAGCAGAATTGGGCTTGATATTGTAACAAACCTTAATGTGCTTTTAACAAAACTCTTTCTACATATCGAATACTGGCACTGGAGATTTAATATTTCCAGTAGGAGGAAAATAAACTTGAAGATTGACTTTTGACATGGTAAAATCGGAAGTCAGATCCCTGGTCTGCAGCGAGAGCCTCGGTGAAGGCAAGTGGAGCTTGCTTCTTCTCGTGTACCTAACTGGTTTTGAGCTTTGCCAGCCAGGAGCCGCTGAGAAGGCGTGAACCTTGCGCCCACCTCTACCCTAACCACCTGTCTTCAACCTCTACGCCAGCCAGGAGTGCGCGGTGAAAACGCGAACTACTGCCTTCTAATTTCTGCCAGTTACATGAACCTTCCCTCCCCCAAATTCTGACTGTGCATACTTGTGATTACCTATATAAAGACTCTTATGTGAATTTGTTATAATATTTTCCCCCCTTCCGTTCCTTTCAATGACTGTGCATTGTAGTGTTCCGCCTCCTAGTAAGTGTGCAGAAGCTAAAAACTGCTGGGCGGACCACTTCATTACAATATGTATAATATTGCATATTTATATATTTTTTAAACATAGTAATGTTTGCACATTGCTGCTTAGCGGTCGCATATCGGGCAAAAATTCCCAAGACTTTATTCTTCTCCAAGGGACTATGTTTTATTCGAAAAATCTTTGTTATAACAAGTGTCTGAAAACGAAAAAAACAGGAACATCTCCATTCCTTCATTTCTTGCCGTATCTACAAATCGGCTTTTCAACCTAGTTCTGAAAATGTTTGTTTTGGTCCTCACTCATCACGTGAGTGAAACACAATCACATTGGGAAAAGAAAAAACGAAGAGAAAAGCAACCTTTCCCAACATAAAACAACACCGTATTCAATTACAAAACGAAGTTCATTTCCTAAGTTATTCCTGCCACTATCAGTATTAACTAAAAGCTGTAATGAGACAGTTTGTAAGCCACTCCGAAAGCACACCCCCGAAATAAAATTTATGAGATTGACTTAATGGGATTAAGGGCTAGGGACTCAGCCTTGTTACGCCACTGGTTTTAGAAACGGACATACCTGAGCAAGGTGCGACGGCAATGTGCAGAGTACATTTTGCAATTGAACGGCGAAGGTGAAAATATTTTACAATGTTTTTATTAAGTTGCATAGTGGAATATTGCAACTCCAATTTCAAGCAATTTCCAATAACCTATCCGGCTGAAACTTTTAAAGTAGCTCACAACTCGATGACAATGCATTCTAAATCCATAGAAACATGGATTAGGTTATTTTAATTTATTACGGATTTTTGTTATCGTATGAGAATGAGACCATATCAATAGAAACAACGTTGACGTCAAGCAGTTAACAGTTGTTGTTTTAGGTCACGTCAAGCATTCTTGACATCAACTTTTTTTATTTTATTATTTTAGCACAAAATAGGTTGTATATGGACTTAATGCTAGGTAGCAGGTAAGTTGTTCCCTAAGAAAGTGTTTGTTTATCCAGACTATGTCATATTCCAGGACCTAAAGTACCTACATACCAAATTTCATCGCAGTCGTTATGAAGTTAAGTGTTAACAAACACAAAGTTCTTTATATTATAAATCACATATATAATATTAAATAGAGTTAAGTAAAATTATCTTTATTTTATCATCTAGTTTGCGTTCGAGAAACTTTATTATAACATTCCTTTAAATTTTATTTTTCTACCGTTGTCTTAACATGTATACATTGAGACGTCAATTAATTTTAACGCTTTTACGGGAGTCTTTTTCACCGTCAATATTGTCCTAAAAACCTGAACCTGAAGTGGTCACAACAGTCGCACTCGTTGCCGAGGTGTATTCACATCTTCAAGAAATCTGTACTAATATTCTAAAGAGCTAAAGTTGTATGTATGTTTGTAGGAGGTAATTCTGAATTTTTATTCACTTATCAAAAGCTCTATCACCTAGTGCAGGGGTTACCAGAGTGTGTGCCGCGGCGCCCTAGTGCGCCGTAGAGAGTTAAGAGGGGCGCCGGCGCCGTGAGCCGCTCCTGTTTACCATTCTCCGGAAACTAAACTTAGACAAATGAAAATATCGGTATCAAGCCTTATACCACGCCTTATACCTTTGAAAAAATGTGTGATGATCACCAAACTCACACATCATATTGACTAAGTTGCCAGTGAATTTTATTTCCTGTTTTTTTTTAAATAATAATTTATTTATTTGATTTTGATTTGAATGTGGTAATATCATACCCTATTTCAACTAGCTAGGGGGCGCCGAGACAAAATACTAAACCTGTAAGTGCGCCGCTAACTGAAAAAGTTTGGGAACCCCTGGCCTAGTGACATAAGCAATATTTTATTATGTCGACGCGAATGAAGTCGCGGGCGTTTACTAGTTTAAGATAAATGTTAACTCTCTGTTGGACTGTTTTAAATTTTCAGGGTATGGACAGAAAATAATTGCTACAAATTTATTAGTGCACTTAAAAGTTAGAGTCCAGAATTCGTGGGTTCAATCGAGTCTTAAATAATGTTTGCTGGTTATCACTTCACTATCATCACTACATAGTATAAAACAAAGTCGCTTTCTCTGTCCCTATATCCCTATGTATGCTTAAATCTTTAAAACTACGCAAAGGATATTGATGCGGTTTTTTTTAATACACTCGAGAGCAATGAATCCGGGTCACTTAAAGAATGTTAAAAATCTCGGAAACTAAAAATGATAGGTTAATGCAATAAATTGTATTTAATAGACAATACTCCTTAAATGAAAGTAAAAAAAATATGAGTCACCATACATTTTATTAACACAAAATTACATAAAGAAAAAAACTGCTGATCTCTCCTTAAAACAAAAATAGGAAACATGAAATTTTTGAACTTTATTACGATTTTCTTGAATTTTAATACTTCGTATTGCCTCCTCGTGCTTCCATTACTGCGTTTACGCGGTTTGGCATGCTGTACACCAAGTTCCTTATACGATTTTGGGGAATATTCTCCCATTCCTTTGTGAGAGCAATTTTGAGCTCACGAAGCGTGATTGGGGGAGGGTTTCGTTGTTTTACGCATCTGCCTAGCTCGTCCCAAGCATGCTCGATCGGGTTGATATCCGGGCTGCGCGCTGGCCACTCCATACGAGTAATGTTCATCTCTTGAAGGTAGTCATTCACAATCCTACCTGTATGAGGTCGGGCATTGTCATGCATAAATATAGCATCCTCACCTAAATTGACCATAAATGGACCAACGTGATCATTGAGGATTTCTTCCACATATCTTACGCTAGTTAAAGAGCCGTTTTCTATGATCACCAGCTCTGTGCGACTTTCAGAAGAAATTCCGGCCCACACAAGTACAGACCCACCACCGTAGGCTACTTTTTCTTCGATGCATGCTTGCTTGAATCTTTCCCCTGGTCTTCGATACACTCTGTGTCTTCCATCGTGCTTGTAGAGCATAAATTTTGATTCGTCGGAGAACATAACTTTTGACCAATCTTCAATACTCCAATTTACGTGGCTCTGGGCATATCTTAGTCTCGAAATACGATGCCCACGCTCCAGTTTAGGGCCGTTTGCAGGTCTAAGGGGTTTTAAGTTAGATTCAGCAAGCCGACGTCTTACTGTCCATGCACTTGGGTTACTTCCTCCGAGGCGTCGAAACTGATTGGTGAGTTCAGTTCCTGTGAGAAAGCGATTTCGAAGCATGGTGTTCACCAAGTATCGGTCTTCTCGTGCTGTGGTACACCTGGTTCTGCCCGTTCCTGGTCTGCGTAGGTTAGAACCAGTTTCTTCGTAACGTCGGAGAACTCTTTGTACTGTTGACAGCGACACACCGACAGTCCTGGCTGTATCGCGCTGACTCCGGCCGGTTTCCAGCATTGTAAGTATTCTGGTGCATTCTTCAGGCGTAAGCGACATAATTTCAGCTTGAATAATGAATATAGAGCACTATCAACATGGTTTATGTACCCACATAAATGACAGATTACAAACAAAAGCAAAACCAAATGCTGTAATTTCGTAGTTCCATCTTCGAAAGTGGCCCTTTTTCAAACTTGATTTTTTTATGATATAACTTTACAATAACTAAGAAGTTTTAATACCTTCATTTAAGGAGTATTACATTGTCTATAAAATACAATTTATTGCATTAACCTAGCATTTTTAGTTTCCGAGATTTTTAGGATTCTTTAAGTGACCCGGATTCATTGCTCTCGAGTGTAGATAGAGTGATTAAAGAGGAAGGTTTATATGTATAATAAACGAGCGAAGCCGGGGCGGGTCGCTAGTATATTATAAATGAAAGTACGAGTAATTGAACTGGAATCAGAATCAGAAAAAAATATTTATTAGCTGAACAATAATAAGTGCTAGGTCTTCATGCAATTTGAAGTTACGTTAGCTTTCATCAAAGAAAACTAAATATTACTACGTACTCTCATTGAGCATTCAATAATAATAAAATGTAGTTGTAATTATATTCAACTAGCGACCCGCCCCGGCTTCGCACGGTTATTATACATATAAACCTTTCTCTTCAATCACTCTATCTATTAAAATAAACCGCATCAAAATCCGTTGCTTAGTTTTAAAGATTTAAGCATACATAGGGATATAGGGACAGAGAAAGCGACTTTGTTTTATACTATGTAGTGATAGTGATTGTACATGCAATATTATAAACTTACTAAAGTTGTTTAAAGTTAGTAAGTTATTGTAATATTAAGGACGAAATAATCGTTTCAAATATGATATTTTTCTTTATAGAGTAATTTTTTCTGTTTAATTTTTTTTTTACGGTTACCCAAATTAAATAATACAATAATGTTAATGTAACATTATTGTATATTATAAATTTAATTTGATTTACCAAAATTTTGAGAATTCTTCTCATTAATAATTGAGAATCACATCGTACTAGAAAGAGTGAGTGTGGCTCAGAGAGCGAGTGTGGTTTAGTGGAAGTGAGAGCACGTGGGTCTTTCGATCCGACGCACCCGAGTTCGAATCCCACTGGCCCCGCACCACTGACTTTCTTAATTTATGTGCGAATTTTAACACTTGCTCTAAAAACGGTGAAGGAAAACATATTAAAATAGGCAATTGCACGTCGAGTATGAGTTTGAAGGCCGAACCGTAGGCGAGGACTTCACTAATACGGGACAGGCAATTGCCATTTCCGCCGAGCCATATATAGTGATTTTTTCAAAAGAATGCAGAGAAATAAAACAAACTTTTTATATTAAACATTTAATTAAATTTATTAAGTATGTTAATAACAAATCAAGACGAATTTTCAGCTTTACCGCCAATTTTCTATTCATCATCTGTGCCAAAACGCAAAAGCATTTATAGCTATACAGCCACGTGAAGGCAATTTGCACTAAGCAAAGAGAATTACTTTGGTTTGCCAAGAAAGTTAAAAGAGATCCAATCAAAGAGTATTTAATAACCCCAGCACTAGTAATGTTCCAAATTTAAAAAAACGCTCCTGCAATGGATTTGGTTTTCTTTGTCCGTAAATTCGATACTTCGCGTGTTCTTTTTTCGAAAATAATGACAATATTATACATGTTTGAGAAAAATATATTAAAACTAATTTTGAGCATTTTCCACTTTGAGTGTAATCTATAGGTACTAAAGCTGATTTTGTCTTCTGCAGAAGCCCGCCTTAGCAAGTACTTTTACTGGATATTTTACCGTAAAACAATGAGCAATATTACTGTATTTCGGTTCTAAGGACACTGTTATAAGCAAATTGATCAGAATTGAGACTTGAGACCTATTGTCTTAAGGTGACGAGCGCAGTGCTGCGTCGCGCAAAGTTCAGGATGTTGATGCAACTGTGTTATAAGCAGGTAGGTATCATCATCATCAGCCCATCACATTCCCACTGCTGGGACACGCACCTTCTCTTATAGACAGAGTATGGGCCTGATCCACCACGCTGGTCCAGTGCGGGTTGGTGGATTTCACATATCCTTGAATTTTGAGATTAATTCTTGAACATGCCGGTTTCCTCACGATGTTTTCCTCCACTGTTTTAGAGAGAGTAAGAAAGTCAGTGGTGCGGGGCCAGCGGGATTTGAACTCTGGTGCGTCAGATCGAAAGTCGCACATGCTCCCACTGAGCCACACTCGCTCTAGTGGTAGCAGGTAGGTATACCTAATTTTTTTTTATTTATTGTGTCGGCAAACAAGCAGACGGCCCGCCTGATGGTAAGCTGTTACCGTCGCTTATGTACATCTGCAGCACCAGAGGCATAACATTGCTGATGCGTTGCCGACCCTTAAGGACTCTATTAATTCCCCTTTTAAAGGACTCCATGTTGTAGCTCAAAGTAAATACCGACGAAGGTAGGTCGTTCCACATCTTACAAGTGCGAGGAAGGAAATTGCGAGTGAAGCGTGTGGTGTGGGAAGTCCAGTTTTGTAAGATGTGGGGGTGAGCTTTTTGACGATGGCGAGATGTGCGGTGGAAAAATTGGGATGGCGGAAACAGGTCAAAAAGCTCTTCAGAACATTCCCCATTATAAAGGCGGTAGAACACACAAAGTGAACCGATATCTCTTCGGAGGCTAAGTGGCTCTAATTTTTCAGACACCTTGGGATCATCGACAATCCTAATGGCTCTTCGCTGTAGGGAGTCAAGAGGCTGAAGCAAATACTTGGGTGCGCCGTTCCACAATTGAGAGCAATACTCCACGTGGGGCCTGACTTGAGCTTTGTAAAGCAGAAGTCGTTGCCCCGGTGTGAAGTATCGCCTCGCCTTATTCAGCACACCCAGCTTTATTAAAGCAAATTTCGCTTTAGCCTCCAAGTGACTCCGAAACTGGACCTCACTAGAGATGTCGACACCGAAAATCCCAAGGCTATCTGAGATCTTAAGAGGAACGCCCTGAAATCGTGGAGCTACAAGGAATGGAGTCCTTTTTGCAGTGAATGCGCAAACTTGTGTCTTGGTGGGGTTGAACTTCACCAAATTCTCACCTCCCCATTCGGACACTTTTTCTAGGGATTCTTCAATTTTTGACACAAGTCTATTTCTGCTTTCCTCCACCTCAGCGGTTGAGGCATTAACACGACCAGTATACTGTGAGTCGCCCGTGCTATCATCTGCATAACAATGAATGAACCTATTATAAACTTAAACTTATTGCGTAAATATTGATTCTCACTATAGTATTATATTTATTGATCTTACGTTAAAATAGTTAATAGTTATATATATTCTAAAATCACCAATACAAAATAAAGTATTATGATATTGCCAGTAGGGAATGCAATCTCGTTCTCACGAGACCTCGGCCTTTTTTTAGCGAGATTGATCTCGGACGAAAAAAGGGCGAGATCTCGCGAGTTTAACGAGATTGCACTTGAGCATAAAAACGTCTTATTCGAAGCGCGGACTGACACGGACGGAGTTGCGATCTGTCGGCAATAAGAAACCGTTTAGCAGACGATTTTTTGGACATTTTGTGCTTCTTAAGGAGCTATTTTCAAAATAATTCGTAATAAAATAATGGCTTGTGATTTGAACTGAACAAATCTTTCATTTGATTGATATATTTTGTTAATTAATCTGTAATATCTAATAGATCTACTGAGTAGATATAGCTTTATTTAATTGATAATAATATCTCGGTTTAATAGTCAACTCAACTTAGATTTCATTTTTTTTACTTCTCGTTGTTTTGTTTCTTATAAAAGAACTGTTTTATTACTAAAAGATTTTTGTTTGATATTATAGGTAGAAGAGAAGACTGGTTGTTTTTTTCATTTGTTATTTGATAGATACATACATACGTCAAAGTTTACTATTTAGAAGTTTATTAAAAAATTATAGACAAATACGTCAAACAATGTTTGATAATGATATCTTATAATACTTATAATTTCTGTTATTTTTTTCCTAATTTATTCAAATATTGTGATTACGTGCAAAAAAATACACAAAACTGCCAATCTCGCGAGATCTCGAAATTGGCGAGATTTCGCAGTATTGTTATTCACAAACTCGCGGGATCTTGCTCGAGCTCCAATCTCGCGAGATTTGCATTTCCTAATTGCCAGATATAAAATATCAATGTTTTTTGTTGAGCGCCATCTAGTTCACGGACAAATCAGCACCTACCCCGCTAAATATATTTTACAAAAAGGTAAATGTGTAATAATAAATTGTCCGAACTTGTCTTAGGGAAGTACATATCGACGGGTTCCGGGCTATTTGTATTAAGCGACATTTTTGAAACTTTACACCAGAGCAGTTTAAAGTTTCGATTTTTAGAAAAAAAAACATAACCTTAGCAAATAGCATTATTTTTTTAAAAAGAAGAATATATCTGTTTCTATAACATATTCCCCATAATCTGATTCATGTTTTTTTCTAATATTCCTATTTTTAACGAAGATAAATGTCGCTTAATACAAAATGACCAATTTTTCCCTTTTTTTTGTTCCAGGCTAAATGACTTAACCACCTATGATTATTGTTTCTTATTCCAGGCTAAATGACTAAACCGCCTAAGTTTATAACTTATTGTTCCAAGCTAAATGACTTAACCGCCTAGGCATTCAAGTAATGGCTCTAAGCTAAGTGCTTTAATCAAAGAGTTGGTCATATTTCAAACCTAAGCTAATTGATTTAAATACCATATCTTAAACTTATTAATGTATGGCTAATTAGTTTATGCGACAGGTTTTTTTTTAATAAATTGTTTGTAACCCTACTTGAATAAAGAAGTTTGTAGAGATTGGCGGTTAAAACATTGATAAATTAAAAGGTACATACATAGGGTGTACCTACCTATCTTGTTAATAATTATGAAATGAGAAATATAACACATTATAAATTGTTCAAAGATAAGTTTTTTTATTTAAAATGACAATAACCTAGGAACAGCAGTAACTTCTTAGCTTACCAAGGTAACAAATAAAGTTTTATCACCATAGGGGATCAGATAACTTTTCAGAAAGTGTTTTATATTAACTGCAATTAAAATATATAGGCATGAAAAATACTATTTTAATTAAATAACTCTCTAAAAGTACCTAAAACTATTTTAAATATTATGTTTGAAATATTGCCAAGCAAAAGGTCACCTCAAAACTTGTGACGTCATATGAAAGTAGAAAACGACAAACTCTTCGAAATAAAACTTGCAAACAGATTTAATAACGTTTTGTAAAGTTTGGGGACGATATTGTAGTAATGAAACGAAAAAAATTGCAAAACTACATTTTATGAAAAGCAAAAACGTAAAATAAACACAAGCTTGACTCACGGCATTTGCCTACAAATGACGTCATGCGCTGTGATTGTTTTTCGTTTGAGATGAAAAACAGATTAAAAATGTCAGAATTATTAGATTTAATTTTTATTATTATGTCGCTCTTTCTCACGGGTTGTACACCCGGTCCTTTGGAAGGCTTGCGCGGGGACATGAGTCCAACACGTAGAGGCCTCTTAGAGCATTTAATTTAGATATGTAATGGGCAACGCTTATCGGGGACTGTCTCTAAGTGCATCATTAGAAGATACAATCAAAGACAGCCCCCGATAAGTGCGAGGACTATTATTGGAGATATGGAAATGACTTATGATTGGGCTATTGAGGTGAATTTTTAATGGATGAGAGCCGGTCTATGTTATGAGACCTCGGCACCTGCCAGTTCCGCCTCATAAGAAAATATTTAGGCAGGTGACTCGCCACCCACTAAACGGGCCCCCTTTAAGGGCCGCCGTTCATTGGCGACGAGAGGGGCAACGTTGGTGTGGGTGGCTAAAGGGTGTCGAGAGGTGTGCTGCAGTTTCACTTAAACGCTACTCCCGGCGTTATGCCCTTTAACACTTCCACCCTTGGAGCTTAGTTCTTAGCTCTTGCATCTCCACCCCCGGACGGCCAGTTAAGGCAAGCCGGGGGTCAGGGGTCTCATTTAGCCCCAGGGAGAATCTCGGGGTAAGGCTCAGTGTCGCCACGCACCGACTTATTATTATTATTATAAGCCATTAATGTCCCACTGCAGGGCAAAGGCCTCTCTTCCCTCCTTCCAATCTTCGCGGTTTAGGGTTCTAACAGGCCAATCATTCCAGTAGGAATCAAGTTCGTCCCGCCATCTTTTTCTGGGCCTGCCGCGACCTCTTTTGCGATTGGAGCATGAAAGATCTTATGAAGGGCACACTTCCACTAGCACTAAAAAGAAGACTCATGGATGTGTGCATTCTTCCTATCCTCACCTACGGAGCGCAGACTTGGTCTTTGACGAACCATCAGAAGTCCCAACTCGGGGTTTGCCAGCGAGCCATGGAACGCAGTATCTTGGGAGTCAGACTTTCAGACCGCATAAGAAATACGATACTGCGGTCCAAAACCCAAATCGCCGACGTTGGACAGAAAGCTGCCTCCCTAAAGTGGAACTGGGCCGGACACGTTTGCCGTATGTCAGACGAATTTTGGGCAAAAAGTACCACCGACTGGGTCCCCCAAAATCGCAAAAGATTTAATTTATTGATTTAAAAATATAAATCATTATTATTTCACAAAAATATTGATTGAATGATCTTTTTGGTTCGACGAACATTCGTTCTAACTACATTTTAATTTTTTTCTCGATTACTGTCCGATCCCTTATTGTATAGGAATCAGAAGTTAAACAGTCTTTTATAACGTAGCCTACATTCTTATTACCTGAAATAATTATTCTCATTCTTCTTCATTTCTAAACTTTAACATTTAAGTATGTAAGAACTTTACCTACTTTTTAAAAAACAAAAGAAAAATCTCTTCAATTACTAAAAAAGGTTTATCTATAGAACCAAACGAAAATAATTTCTTTTAAATATAAAATATTTACGAGCGTTTCTTTGGTTTTCATTTCTTTACTTATTTTCTTCTTTTTTTCAACTTTCTCAGTAATCAAAATAAAAAACACCTCTCGTTAAAAAGAAAGTTTAGTAGTTTTCTTACCTATTATAGATACTATCCCTAGTTTCTCTTCAATAACAAAAATATTTTTATCTCCTATGACAATAGTAAATTGTAGTTCAATACAGTAACAAAAAAATATAAAAAATAACATCTTAGTTAAAATTTAACCAATCTTTTCTTTCTTACTTCTTTTCTTTCCCATCAGACATATTGAAAATTATAAATATTTAATAAAACGGCTAGGACTCACGTAGTTTGTCGAATTAGTCGACCTAGGTTTCGAGCATGTCCGATGCTCTTCATCAGGGGCGAGTTTACGCTGCGAGATCGCGGCGATCACAACTTCTTTGGCTTCTGTTTCTCCCCAAACATAGCAGCAACCATTGCGGGTTACACTTTCGTAAAAACACAAGTTAAAAAATGCGTAATTTCTTGAATAAAAGAGTGTCGTGCCACTTCCATATGAGGTATTCCAATACCTTTTGAAAGTCAAACGAGGTACAAATAATGGAACTATTCTTTTTTGGAAGTTCTCTATGACATTCTAACCTTTTCTTTGAGGCATCTTTCTCTTCCAAATGTTCCTTCATTTCTTCATTCTCAGTTATATCTTTGCCTTCAAAACGTAAACATTTAAGACATTTGTCTTTTTCGGAACATGGAATCCGATATTGAACTCATCAGTAAAAATTTCACGGAAAATACTCTCACTTACGTAATCAACCCCTTTGCTGGCTTGATTTTCTTTATAAATGCGGTAGAGAATTTTTTGTTTTTAAATTCTGCTGGCAGGTATAATCTCGTACTATCCGTCCTACAGTAATGTGAAGGAAGTGCCGATAATTGTTATATAAATTGACTGTGTCAGTCTTATTTTTTGGAATAACTCTTCCTCTTGATTCAGTTTTTGCTGATCCCATAGATGCGTTTGAGAGAGTGTAGTAAACGTATCGCTGAGTAATATCCAGAGTTTTTAGCAAAAATTGTTGACATACAGGGCGGCGACTCTCTCCATCGTTAATAAAATATTTAAAAGTATTGTCTCTTGAATTACTTTCTTTTGTTCTTTTTCTTATAATTTCTTCCTTTGACGACATTCCTAATAACCAATCTTTTTTCTTTCAGCGGACAAGGCCCAAAAATGATCAAATAATCCTTTCCTTCTTTCTTCACTAATCTCGGCACAATTTTTCCCACATTTTTTTCCAACACAAGGGTTTTCATGTACTCTCTTTTCTTGAACGATTCTCTCTATCTTTTTTTGTATATTGCTGGCCAGTCAATTGGTTATTTATTTAGTTTTTTTTGTTTTGTCTCTTTTTTCTTCCAACTGTTGTCTCTTGTGATCTTTTATTATTTGTCTTCCGTCTTTTCGTTGTATTATCAAGTTCACTTTCTAGTTAGTTTAGCTAGAATATTCGTCACCAGTCTCTTTCCACGACGAGGAATCCCATACGAAATCTTCCTGATCAGATAAAAATATCAATAAAAAATCCACATAACTTTTCTTCATCACAGCCTGTTTTCTTTTCTTTTTTTAGGTTGTGGTTCTTCATAGTCAGCAAAAATCAGCCAAAATCATTGTTTTAACCAACGTCATATAAGACAATCCATATAAAATGTTGATTGTATCAATGTGCATATTATTCTTATTCCGTTTAAGATAAACTGTTTGAAGTACTAGAACTTTACTTTTGTTATAACTGAAACGACACTGCAAATCAAATATTGAATAAAATAAAATAGGTTTAACCATAATCTAAATGTTTACTGTTGTAATCCTAAATAGTTCATGCGACCGGCATATCATTATCCTACTGCAAGCTAAATGGTTGAAGTGACAACATCTTACATTTCATGTACAGAGCTAAATGTATGGACTGACACTGGGTATGAATTTGACAAAGAGGCTAAATGTATTAAACGACATTCTTGTATATTTATAAGGTAAAGCTAATTGTAATAAGCGACACTGGATAAGAATTTAATAAAGAGGCTAATTGTATGAATCGACAATTTCATATATTTATGAGGTCAGGCTAAATGCTTTAACGTACGTTGCCTGTAAATAGTTGCTCCAGGAAAAATGGTTTAAACGACTGTCTAGTATTTGGTAGTGAGCTTGAGTACACAGTTCCTAAATTTGTCAATATTTTGTGTCACTTCATACATTGCAAGTCCAAAATGGGCCCAAAAACGCGGTTGTATTAAGCGACAAAAAAGTGCTCCGATCGTCACCAAACCCAGCTCAAACGATGCAGAAAAATTCGCTGATTCCAAATATGTATAAAAGTCTATATCGCCCAGAGTGTCGCTTAATACAATTAGCCCGGAACCCGTCGATATTTTTTTTAAATATACTTCCCTAAGACAGAGTGTTACCATGATAAAGTTATGCAAATCTCTGCGCTCGTCACCCTAAGACATCGCTCTTTAGTCCCACAACGTCTAGTAATTTTGCTGGCTACAATGTCTTTCAAACCAGAACACAGTAATGCTTGCGCACAATTACTACTTAGCGGCAGAATATATAAGAGTAACTGGCAAACCAGTGGTACCAACCGAGACGGCCTCATACGAGAGACCTACCACCTAGAATAGTACCTCGTCTATATTCATAAGGTACTATATGACCCTGTAATTGTAAGCTTCGAAACTTACATTCACTTCGACGTAGTTCGACCGCCAACTGACAGATGGAGCTAGTAGTACGTAAATTGTTCAAACTTCTACGTTTCAGTGAAGCTCTCTGATAAACGGAGTTAGAAATAAAGTTGACGAATGAAGATGGTTTAAACAGATAGAGATTTATTTTGTATTCAATAATAGACAGAGTATACAGAAATAGACAAAATAGTCACATTACACTTTGTTTTTGTTTATTCTTTAGCAAGACTTTTTGTTATTAGGTACGTGTTATTAGTCTTTATATCGCTCTAAGCTATAAGGCCGCCCATTGTACCTCAAATTGATATTTTTTGTCTTTTTTTTCAACTGTATGTTTATTTGGTATGCAATAAAGTATTATTGTATTGTATTGTGAGTGTTTGACTTACATACCATGACGAAAGCCACGATATGGCCACGATAAAACTTTTTTCTGTGAAATAGTAACGATAAGAGGATGTCGTTCACTTGATAGTAAGCGCCACGCCTGCACATAATATTTGCAGTGCCACCAGAACTTTGATTACCATTAAAAGCACTACGCGGTAGTGTACAAGCATTACTGTGTTTCAGTTAGAAGAACATTGTAGCCAGCGAAATTACTGGACATAACACAAGCAATAATATTATATTTATGATGTCTTTGGATGATCCGAAGTACTTTTTATAGTGTTAGGTCCTGGGTGGTACTGCAATTTTTATGGGTAAGCGTGGCGCTTATGATCAGGCAAACGACTTGCTCGACTAATGACTTAGTTTCATATATAAAAAAAAAGAGACGAAGCGACGATAGATAGACCATCCGATCCGATGATCCGTCCCACTGCTGGGATTCCATCAAAAGGAAATCCTTCTAATATTTATAAATGCAAAAGTTTGTGAGGATGGATGGATGTTTGTTACTCAATCACGCAAAAACTACTAAACAGATTTTGCTTAAATTTGATATGTTAGGTCCTAGAAAAGGGCAAAGGCTACTTTTAAAATCTCGGGTGAAACCGCGGGGCGCACCTAGTCATACATAATTATGAGCTAGTTATAATCCACCAGCGTGGTTTAGCGGTTAGCACATAGTCCTTGATTGTTGTGTTAACTAATTCATTTTAAAAAGTTACCAAATTCCATGAATTGCAAAGTTAACTAATAAGATAAAATAATGTACAAATACGAATTGAATGAGAATCAACGGTACGCAAACGTGTGTAAGTGTTTGAGCGCACAATCAAGATATGCGGAAACTAGCGGCAGTCGAGCGCTATGCTAATAGTGACGCAACGAGTGGACCCAATGAAGGGGTCGATACTTCCTATCGATATTCCTTTCATGTGTCTTTTGACATTTTTATATCGATAGCCAATTGAAAAATATAATACTTGCAGAATACTTTAATAAAATTATCGACAGCTTATTTTTACTTTTACGAATTATACACATTTATGCTATTAAATTATTGTGAAATCTAGGTGATGGTGTAGTGGCTGACTCCCGTCATTTTGTCCGCGCGGAAATAGTTTTTTTAGCTATGTAAAAAACTTGTCCTGCTCTCGGGATGATTTTTTTTTATGTGATTCAGGATTTAACCTATATTCAAAACATTTTCTTTTCAAAATTTATAAAAAATTTGCTCTTTATGAAGTGACTATTTATGTAAATAACTGCTTAGCCAAATATCGTTTGCTTGTTTACACTCTAATCACTTCTCCTCGAATGGATAATTATGTCACATCAAATCTTTCCATTAGATTACAATACCTGAACGAGCACATATCTACACCCTCACGCTTGATTGCACACAGCGTAAATAAACCCTACCCCTCGACTTGATAATCGATAAATCGACGGTACATCACTAATCAGAGATTCAACAGCAAACGCCTCTGTGACGACCTACATCTATAAACCTTGCGGCTGACGTATACCTTGCGGGCACGTAGTTAGGGTGGTTTTGGGTTGTAATAAAAATTGGTAAGTTTGTAAAGTCAGAAGGATAGAGGAGACAAGTGGAGTAGATTTGGGTTGGCGAGCGTTTCGGTGACTTTCCGTATACATGCATAGCAAGTAATTCAGGTACAGACTTAGTTCGGAGTGCCGTTGTTGCGGCAGTTTTATTGTAAGGTTTTGCAGACAAAGTCTCTCTGCTTTACCAAAATTCCTTTATTTTGTACAATGATACGGTATCAGCTTTACGTGTACAGTAGTGGGACAGGGTGGGAGAAAAAGTTCAAAATGGGAACTAGCTGTTTTATCTTAAAATGATAACCCTAATAGTATGCCTAAAGTCAAAGCAACGCCCCTAATTCATGTTTTCGCAGACCCATGTTGACCCAGGACATTTCGAGATGTCTCAGATATCTGGAAAGAAATGGAGCTGTCACACAACATTCTGCAGATAAACAGTCTCCAAGGTACAGAGTGATGGACTTAAGTCCTGAGGCACGTCGGGGTCGCGCGGTAAATTTTCGGGATCCAGATATTTTTTTGTAAGCAAAAGGGAAACTTGTAAACGTAATCGTTGACGTCTAACCCGTTCTATTGGTACTTATTTATACACACATCTAGCATTGACACTCCAATAAAGATCCTACGAACTTGCATTTAATGCCATTAGCGTATTCAAATTGATTTAATTCTATTAAATATTTAGTTTTTCCAAAATGATAGCATATTTTATAATGGTACGAATATAGTGATTTTAATGAATGGAATCATGCATTAAAAATATAAGCAATGCCAAGCTTAATTGGTGCGAGATGTTTGTAGAAGCTTATATAACGTAAGTAATAGTTAATATTCATTGCTTATATGGACTACTGAGTGCTGAAGAGTTCCAATAGTCACTGCTGCAGTTAGTATTTCAATAATGTCAAGAACCGACTAGCGACCTACATAAAATTATTTTACCAATCTACTAACATAGTTATACAAGATTTTTATGTTTAGTTAGTAAGAATTGATATGGATCAATGATTTGAAATAAATTAATTAACTGAATAGTCCCTATTCCATGTAGCTCCCATATTATGCTCATAGTTTCCTTTCTGTTGGAACCGTCACGTGGTTCTAACTGCAAATGAGGTGGCTAGAAACGATTATCTTATAGCACAGAATACTAAGGGACAGAAGCATCACTCCGCAAAGAAATTTAAACAAATGGCGACTCTATTATTATTATTATTTCGAGCCTAAAATGTCCCACTGCAGGGCAAAGGCCCCCCTTTCATTCTTCCACGTTTCACGGCTCTTCGCTACTCTTGCTATGACGCAATAAAATTCAATTCAGCTCGCGTAGCGCTGCATACCTACCAGTCATATTAACCTACAGAGCGCCTCTCTTTCTATCGCATAGCTCTTATCTCTTCTGACGCGGCACGTGTAACGACGCGCGACCCGCCGTCGGTGTCCGGCTATGTACTTGTAGCTTCGTACCTACAGTGCGGAGTACGCTAGGCCTGCTAATAGTCAGTCTAAGAACAATTAGCTGGCCCGTAATACGAGAGTTAAAGCCATGTTAAGTTTAAGTCCATTAGCATTAGTTACTGTAATCGGTGCTTTAACGGTGCGTGTCTTAAAATACCTACACTATGACTGTTACCACACGATTGCAAGTGTTTACTGTTTTAAAAACTCATATTTTCAAGTTACTGATACTATGACTAGTAATATTTAGTTTTCTTTGCTATGACTTTGGGACATCTTACTCGCACTTCTAGTTTGACATTTTGTTAAAATTATTTTTTTATTTATACCTTATTGTTCATTGTTATAATTTGAGACATTTAGAAAAGTTGAAATGAGACACACCCCTGCAGTTTTTTGGTGCTATATTTTAGCGGATGTGTTTCCGGAGCACTGGTAGAGTCAGATTTTGCAATGTTTTTATCCGGGCTTGAATTTGTGTATGGAAAAGAAATCATGGTTACTTTTTAACCGACTTAAAAAAGGAGAAGATTCTCTGTTCGATTGTATGTTTTTTTTATTATTATTATTATTTCTTATGTTTGTTACCTCAGAACTCCATCATTTATGAACCGATTTTGAAAAATTCTTTTTGCGTTGGGTTCAGTATAGCTACGAAGTGGTCTCATAAATTCATCGATATTTGACCTTAGACTTTGTAGATACATTGAAGTCGGTTTTTGTTTTTTTCTAAAAATTAATTATTTTACTTATTTTTAATTTGATTTGTATTATATGTTTATGACGTTTAAAAGTGCATTTTTGTGCCTATTTAATAAATACTATTCGATTTTGACTTTCAAACAGCTCCCGAAAGAAAAATATCCCTAATATTCAAAACGTATAGTCGGAAATATTTTAACAAAATCATTTAATGACATAAATTAGTTGTTATACATTTATTTATAACACTCGTGCATCAGCGTAGGTATAAGCTACCGCTGAGCCATACATTAAATAGTAAGCCTATAATTTCATCCCATATTTCTTCAGAACTTTTGTTTCCCTCCATTAATACCCTTCCAAAGATCACGAAAAACTGTAGTTCCTCACGTCTCTCGCTTATTTCCTAATTAAGTTGTTTCGGAGAGCTGATGGACGAATTTTAGCGCTATACTGTCTACACCACTCGCTCAACTTGGCTGATCCAGCTATGGAAGGAAACAAAACTTGGATGTGGTACAATGCTTCCCTTTTCAACTACGAGGTCTGAGGAGCGAGTCGAAACACGGACACTAACTATAAGACTGATTCATAAGTTCAAAATCGTTCACTAAACCATACGAAACGAGCTATGCTCGGAGCTATCTTTTCTGAAGAATCAGATCCGCAAAGAGGTGATCTGACAGAGAACCAAAGTAATCGAGATATCTCAAAGAATAAGTAATCTGTAGTGGCAATGGGCCGGTCACACATATCGAAGGACCGATAACCGTTGAAGTAAACGAGTTCTAGAAATAGAGGCCACGTTTAGGCAAACTTAGTGTAGGACGCCCCCGACCAGATGGAGTGACAACCTGCGTAAAGTAGCTAGCAGCAACCATATGATGAGAGCTAAAGTTTGGGCTTCTTGGCGTGCACAGATGCCTATGTCTCGCAGTGGACTGACTAAGGCTGGTAAAGATGATGATGATGATTATAATAAATAATCAAAACGATGACGATGCAAATGCTTTCTTGCAAGTGATCTGGCCACACAGAATATACAAGATATCAAGTTTGAATGATACAAAGTAAAGGTAGATATTAGATTTTATGCGCTTCCATAATTAGTACAGTCATTTGGTTTGAAAAATAGAGGTTACCTGAAAAATTTTCCAGGAGTTTTGATAGTTGGTAATTTTATAAATTTTCATATGCTCTCTCTGAATTTCAACTTTGCCACCTCCCATTTTTGCTGCTCGCGCCGCCATATTGGAAAAATGGCGCCTAAAAGCAGTTTTTTGGCAATACCTCCAATTTATGTATCATCCTTTTTTTTCATAAAGTCAATAGTTTTGGCGTACGAGTGCCGCAAAGTCTACTCCAACGCGTTTGTGTGGAACCTTTTTACTAATAGTATAATCGGCTCGATTCAAAAATAAATCTAAGGGCATTATTAGCTATTTCCTAAAATAAAATTATGTTTTCTTTAAGCGTAATTTGGGTTTTAGAATCAGTGCACTGATTCTAAAACACAAAAAAGCTGGATTTAAAGCAATTAAAAATTTCTGGGCATTATGAGAGTTACGAGCCATTGTCTGAGGGTGACGAGCGTAGTGCAGTGTTGTAAGAGATTGCAAAACAAACTTTCGTTGCTGCTGCATATATTATGTGCATGTCGTTTTGCTTACCATTTACTAGTTCTATCAATAATTTAATATAATATCCTGTATTAATTTACAATAGAACCCCACATATATATTTTATGAAATTGCGAAGGGATTGTCCACACTTTCTTAGCTTCACCTCCCCTGACCAGCAGATTAGTGAAGCTCAGACGTACACTCGTAAGAAACTTATCTCGTTAGTTAGTAATCTACAAACTGCCGTCGAGTGTACCCGGAGGCTAGTTTAATAAATAGGGATTATTGGACTCTTTATTTTATGAGCCAAGCCTACGGACTGGGAACTTTTTCGCTTACTATGTTCAGTGATAATCTGTTTATCAGTTCCCGGTGTTTGAAAGGAAGCGAGAAGCGAGTTTGAGACACACATACATGATTATTGGCTGATGCATTGACAGTTCATTTGTTTGTCCCAATGGACATTCGTTCCACATTGGGACGTCATACTGTTTTTTCGGTCTTGAGATTTGTCTGATTGTACTGAATAATAATACATTATAATAAACTCATTTCACTAGAATTTGATTTAGAAACGGGATAATTACCATGTATTTGTTTTGTTTTGAGTTTTCGATATTTCGGCACTATTACAAGCACCATGATCACGACGATACTAAAGTTCAAATTCAAATATTAAAAACATGTTTCTAAATCAAATTCTGGTGTCAGTGACCATGTTAGTTTAAAAACGTATATAAACATATATCAGTTGACGATGCAATCGTAGTCTTGCTTGTGTCTTGAGTGTGTTGTCAACCCTTATGTCGGAGTCCAAAGGCCCGAAGGCCGCCAACATGGCCTAAGAAATGATGCCTTAAGACAACCACTGGTAAGACTCAGCTGTAATTGCTACAAACGTCCAACGATACAAACGGGGACCGCAACAAACATGCTTGACTTAGGAAATAAATATAGGTAAGTATATATCTTAAAATATCGTTTGGCAATCTAGCTAGAACTACAGATTACGGACGTAAAAGTGTCTGTGAGGAATGAAAAGCAAAGGTGGGTCATAAACAGCATTTTATTGTAAAACAAAATGTAGGTGGAGGGAAGCAATGGGGCGCTGCTTATCTGCGCGTTGTTTTGATAGCGCTCGCAGGAACTATTGCGCGTAGCGACCGCAGCTGCGTCTTAAGTTTTTAGACTATACGATTTATAGGTAAAAATATTTTCATGATGGCTAATCCACTATACTCGTGAACGGGTGCTGCTTAGGGGACTGGTCTGGCCTGGTCACTCCTAACTGTTACTGTCATACCTATCTATATATTATTTATATTATTTGTTACTGATACAGACTGATACTGATACTTTTTTTTTGTTTTGTTGTATACCTTTTCTGAAAAAATCTCTAAATGAGAACAGAAATGAGGAAGCGGATAGAGACTTTGTTTTATATTTTATATTAATTAGAAATAGAGTACACTGAATTTATTTCCGAGTCCGATCCGTCTACGTCATACAAGACCCCCGACACTCCATACAAATTCGCCGAGCTAACTGTCTACTACTACTACTGGCGCACCGGCCTATCCGCACACGTTTTGTGTGAGTGCGTAATTATTGTAGGGATGAGCTAATATACGAATCGAACGCAACAAGGACAACGCTATACGTAAGCAACCTAAGTGTTTCTCTTTCACACCTACTATCGCTTGGCTGGGAGACGCGAAAAATCAAAAAATCTCCGGTTCTTATTTGGGTAAGTGGTTTCTTTGCATCCATACACAGAACAATAACGAACCATTTTGTTTTAGGTATATTAATATTGTATCAAAGTCAATATTAATGAAAAAACAGAGAGGCAGACCGCCGTCAGTCAGGTCAGGTCCTGGTCAGCTCCACCGTCTTCAGCCGTTCTCTGCAGTCCTTTTTTTCTCACACTCTCTCCCCGCAGAGTTTCTTGGTGCTATCTTCTCTAGCTGGCTTATTTCCAAAGCACTGGCACTGGTAGAGTCAGTGTTCGCATTTCTTTTCTACACCCGGACTTCAATTTGAGTATATGAAAGAAATGGGTTATGGTTAACTTCAGTAACAATTTGTAACATATTTCTAATTTGATTTGTTAAATGTGAGGATACGACGATGACAATATGATAGTGAGATGGTGTGTGATATGACGGATGAAGTGCATTTTTGTACCTATTTAATAATTGATATGTGACTTTGACTTTGATATCTTCCACATATCAGGTACTATCATATTGAAGTGGTAGGTACTATCATATTGTAGTGGTGATAGTGGTAGGTTGTAATATCAGTAATATCACCCACTGAAAAAAGCCGACCTACATAAAACGACCTAGTCGTGTTTCGGCATAAAGTTCAGCTAACCCTCAGGGAAGTGGGGTTGGTCGCTCAACTACTCTTTCTCTAGATATATATGCTACATTGTATTAGGCGCGAGCGCAAGATTTTGCAAAACAAAGTTCTGGGTGGTGCTGCAACTTAAGGCGCAGGCGTGTTACTAAACATCAGGTGTACAACCTGGATCGTCTCATCAATCATCAGTTTTATAAAAAGAGAATCGTATCGTTAGACACAATAGCCCCTACTTCTCACACAATAACACAAGTATAGCAGCTGTTCAAATTAAATTCTCAGCACGAGAAAGTAGCACTACTATCTATTATGGTAGTTGGTGCAATGGGATACAAGCATTGCTTCACAAATATATCGTTCGTTTAGTTATGAAGATTTCAGATACACGACACGTTCATAATACATGGTTGAGGGGGGTCTACAAGTCATACTCGTGAACGGGTGCTACTCGTGGGGACTGGTCTGGTAGTGACAGTGGGAGTTTAAATTAAAAAGCCTTTTATTACCCAAACAAAATACACAAAATAAACATAAACTTAAACTATATCTATACATTATATATATATATATATATATATATAATGTATAGTATACAAATATATATATATATATATATATATGTTCTGTTACTGATACTATGGAACATCTCACTCGCACTTCTTGTTTGATTTTTTTTTTAATTTTAATTCATATTTCATTGCTCAATGCTATATATTGGGTCATTTAAAAAAATAATCCTCACAGTTTCTTGGTGCTATTTTCTTAAGCGGGCGTTTATATGAATCACTGGTAAAGTCCGTTTTTGCATCTCTTTTCTGAGCTCGGATTTCAATCTGAGTATGGCAATAAAATGGGCAGTTAGATGGGTACATGCTTACCTTTTTATCAAAGTCAAGATATATTAAGTTACTGTTTTTGACGTATTTTAATTAATTTGTATTATGTGTAACATCGTCATCACAAGCCGCATTCCAACTGCTGAAAAAAACCCTCTCAGAGCGAAGGATATAAGGCTGCGGGGCAAGCATGATTCGCGCATGACTATTCGCTAAGTATTGCCCAAAATTGAAGGATATGTGACATCCACTAACCCGCAATAAGACAGCGTGGTGGATTATGGCCCATACTCTCTCTATGAGAAAAGACTCGTGTCCCAGCAGAGGCAACGTAATGAGCTAATGATGGTGATTATTATGTTCGCACGAAGACCTCCTAGTCTTAACCTGATGACTGTTGTCCTAAGATAACATCCCGTGCCCTCCGAAGCTCGGTAGCGCTCAGATGTTAATACCAGACAAACGGCCAACTATCCAAATGGTAGCCGCTACAAAGGTTGCTTAACCTAACAGCTCTTACGACCAGCTAGGCGAGCTCCGCTACGAAGTCCTTACTCAGAGATAGTCTCATATAAGTACTGTTCACATTATTGACCTCTTCATGTTGGTCCCGTGTCCTAAAGCAATTATTCCATAGAACTGTCCGCATACCCGTGAGAAGCGATAGGTAAGTTAGATGTTGGTCAATATCAAAGGAAGTAAAATTAACCGCATAGTACCCAGTATAGAAGATGACTCATAATATTATCAACTGTTATGAACATAGATATGTAGAAACCACAATGCAGTAGATACGACATACCGCAACGTTTCACAAGTTTGTTAAACGAGATATGGAAACAAGCAAAGTCCCACGACTGAGGATAACCTTGTACTATTAATAAATCTATGACCCTAACAATATTATGTTATAATTATTATTTATCATCAGCATCATAAGAACCGGAGACTTCGTTAAGAAGGACAGTACTATAGATATTTTTCATGACAGTATTGTACAATTTAGAGGTAAAATTTTAAATAGTCTTAGACCGACTTGCCACATAAAAGGAACTTTAAAAATGTAATTAAAAAAAAATTAAAATTTTTAATATATTTATAAACTCAAATAACTTTATAATTTATTTAACTTTATTTTCATATATGTTGCTTAGATAAATAAATAATATATATAATGTTAGTGTAGCAGATAAATAATTCATGTATAATATAAGGTACCTTTAAATAATTGTTTCATAAAGTTACTTCGGTTTATGTATCTGTACCTATGAATGACGGATCTAAATGTTTATGCATATACTAAGGAGCACGATGAGGCTATCTGTAATTAGAACTATGTGTAATACCTAATTTTAAGTTCAAAACTATTTGCATTTAATCATGTAGTTCTGTTGATAGTCCAAATAAATCAATAAATAAATAAATAAATAATTATTATTTTAGGTCATATTCGACCTAAAATAATAACTATGATGCTGGGTCTCGAAAGAGGCTGATCTGGGCATATGAGACATTTCTGGGTGGCACTGTAATCATTATGGGCAAGCATGGCATTTACTATCAGGCGAACACCTTGCTCGTCATATCATTTAGTATGTTAACAGTCAGGATAGTAACCATAGTAATAGATGGCTATTTGGAGTTTCTAACTTTGATTTTTATAAACACAGGTGTCGGATTAAGTTATTTTGAATTTACACAAAAACTTACGATTTAATTTGATTTGATTTGAAGGGAAACTATGGGTACAAAATTCAGCCATTAATAACTTGTTCATTGAATAGTAGAAATGCTTTTTTTTATTTATTTATAGAAATTTTACAACTTTTCTTATATTACTAACACCTTATAAACCTTAACAGGTTTGTCTTAGGTGTCACATTGGTGCTTAAAAGTGCAAAGTAATTAGTTACGGTTATCAGTTCTACGGCTAATATGGCCGGCCCACTGCCACATCAGCTGGCTAATCCTGTGAGCTATGTGGGTGACTTTAGTTCTCTGTCGAATTACTTCATTCCGGATACATTCGTTACGTAGGTGTTCATGCTGGATGGTAAAAACTGCCTGTGATCCAATCATCAGTTCAGCCTGAATATATCGATGTGTGATGTGTCCTCGCGCAAAAGCCAAACTATTCTAATGAGGTTTTCATGAGTTACAGCAGGTTGCAGTTGAGTCATGGTTTAGGTTTCCTCGACCACGTTTAAATTCACTAAACCAATAAATAACTGTTGCTCGTAACGCAGGTGCAGATTCCCCAAATGCAGCTGTAAATTTTCCTGAGATTAGAATCTCCCCCTCGTTTATAATCATAAAAAACCGTAGCACGAAAAGCTTCCCGCGAGATGTCCATTGTGGCTAACAAAAGAAAATTGTCAGATAGTAAAAATCTTTGTAAATATTTAAAAAACTGAACTGCACTTACGTGTCCAGTGATTTTCACCAATGAGATTTGTATAAAAATTAGCCGCCAATTTAAAACAGTTTCAAGAAAAAAGTGATTATATTTATTCTGTGGCTAACAATTTTTGGAACAACCTAGATACGAGTATATGTAGTACTTATTATCTATGATGTATTGACTAAGTACCTACTCGTACCTATGTATATACAATATATCTTAAAAATCCGTTTAGTCGTTATAAAGCTAAGTGGTAACTCTCTTTCGCATTTATACCTAATATTATATAGGAATAGAATAGAAGACCGGAAAGGATAGTATAGATTACAGGAAATAGCATAGGATACGATATCTTTTAAAACGGGTTTTTCGGATCAGCTTCACGATAACGAATATCGAATCGATTCGACTATTATCGATCTTGTTTTGTATGTTCCTTTTCGAGCTATTCCGGCCCGAAAATTTAATACGGTTTCGGTTACAATATCAGTATCGATTAAGTGTTGCATTTACGGATATTGTGTGCAATATTTCACATCCTAAGATATGAAACGGAATGGATCGACAACAAGATATCGTGCGGTTCTGAATCGGGGAGCTAATGTTTTGCAAAATGCTTGAACTTGCAAATCAACTCGATGAAAATCAACCTTTTAGTAAAATAGTGCAAAAATATTTTTTATTATTATATTTGTTCCTAGTAAATGTAGCTATTGATTATAGTGTCAAAAGTAAACCAACATTCAATCGCTAACAAAATAAACTTAGTAGGTAATTATAATTATCTTTGATTATTGCAATTACGTACAAATGTTTTTTCGTTTCAAACTCTCACAACGTCCCTGCTTGTTTTCCTTATCACTCAAATGTTCGCTTTGTAACACGTTAAGTAGGTACATACCACCACAGACACCACATTAAGAATAGTGCCTATACATTCGTGACATCACATACCTAGTCGATATCTAGTTTCCGTCAATAACCACAAAAAGTTCACCACTGATAACATTCTGCAGTATATATATGACAAAAACTTTTTCACATCATCATTTGTGCAGAAACTTTGTACGGTACTTCAGTACAAACGAAAGTCTGTGTTCAGCATATTCTTAACGATTTTCGGTGAGTTGCATATATTTCTAATAGTTTACGTAAAGACACTGTATACATTGTTATATTTTTTTTGTATTCACTCATTTGATTACAGTGCTGGTAAAGCTATCTATGAGACGGGTGCGAAATGTAATGGTTTTCATCAATATTTTTTTTTGCCGCCATTTATTCTGTATTGCTACACTCTTTCTCGCTTTTATTCATATTTATATATATTTCATAGGCGTTTGATATTATACTACAATAAACTTCAAAGTTCAAAAGTTCTTTATTCAGTTTTCGCATTACAGACGCACTTATGAACGTTAATTATTACCATGACACCGTATCGGAAAAATAACCACTACTACATTACCACTACACATTTTTTTAGAACTTTTGTTACAATATTTTATGTTTGTTTATGTTTCTTATGTGCCAGTTGACTACTTGGCAGAAGCGGAATGTTCCATGCATCTTTGTCTTCTATGTTTGTCGTCTATGTAATTACTAATTGTATAGTATGCATTCATTATTCCATTATCTATCATATTTATTCTGTGCCATAATAATAATTTATAAGACTTTTTGGCGGGAAAAGAAAAGAGATAGTATGTTTTTATTAAAATGTTTTAAACAAGCTTTTTTATAGTCGTATATATTAATTATATAGTCAAAGTATTTTAACCTTAATGTGTTGATATTGTCATTTTGTTAAGTATATTTTTTTAAATTATTTATTATATAGGTATTAGTAATTTAAAGAGATTTGTAAAAAGAGGGAGCTCTGGGTTTTTTGGCGCTATATTCTCTAGCGAGCGTATTTTCGAAGCACAGATAGATAGATGGTCAGTTTTTGCTTCGAGCGCGTACTTCCATTTGGATGTGGGAAAGAAATAGGTATTTGATATGCTTACCTTTTCAAAGTCTCGATTACTTAGTATAATTTTTTTTACGGTTTGTTCCGCATATCCGCCACTGTTCTGCCCCACTCAATTTATTTTTAAATTAATTTGCACTACCTATTTGTTAGAAGCGTTTAAAAGTGCAATTTTGTAACACAAAAAATAAGTATATAATATTGTTAAAGCCAAAGCTTTAACAATTCCTCCATTTCTCTGGTTCTGGCTATGGGTACTTGTACGATATAGTCTTGAAATGAAATGAAAAAACTCTTTATTGAAACACACACATAAAATTCTAAATAATAAAAACAACTTAACAAAAGTGTAACAATTGGCGGTCTTATCGCTTAAAGCGATCTCTTCCAGACAACCGTGCAGGGAGAGGAATTACGCAAAAATAATGGTATTCTGTGCTACGAAACAAAAAAAAACAAAAAAATTAAACATAAAGTAATAACTGTTTTCGGTTTAACAACTATGGAAATCTTAGTTAGGGTTCGATGGGTAAAAACAATCACTTTTGATGTTTATACGACCTAAATCCATCTTTATACATATTCATTGTGGCACTGTAATCATCACTACACGACACGTAGTCTGTGGCCACTACGTGTATTTAAGATTTATCTTCTAATCCCATATTCAGCCATCTTGTATTCACGAAGTATATGCCACTTTTCCGTAAACTAGATGGCGCCTAAATAAACCATCGATTTCTATATCCACTTTTACACAAATAATTTCAGAAATGACGGAAATGGGACATGGTCTGCAAATTGTGAATATAACAAATAAACACTCGTATGAGCTGAATGAAGATGCGCTGAAACAGCTCCTGATGAACGAAGAGGTCAAGGACCTCCCGGTTGTGGTGGTGAGCGTGGCCGGCGCCTATCGCGGCGGCAAGTCCTTCCTGCTTAACTTTTTCCTCAGATACCTCTCGTCTCCGGTAAGAATCTTAGAAATTGACATAAGATAGTAGTTTTAACATTATAGACAGATATAATAATCAATTGATAGTTGAACAATGTTTGATTTAAGCATAACAGTACTCACAAAACAGATATCGATGTACTTCAAGTCATCTCGATATACAATACTGTCTCAGTTCAACTTGATCAAAAGTACCTTGGAACGATGAAATTGATCGACAAAATATCTAAAAGAATATGTGTTATTTTTGTCGCGACCTGATAACATGCTAGAAATTTTAGATAGCTTTTGATTCCATATTCACCTTTTTTCCATTACTGTATGTGCTTGAAGAGCACCAAATTTTTAAATGCTCGTCAAAACTACCCTACAAAAGATTTATTAATTTTTTACTAGAATAAAAAAAGAGAATAGAAAATAATAATTAATAATTAGAATAGAAATAATAGAATTGGAGTAGCTCGGCCATCAATGGTTAACTAAAAACTCGGCGGTTCTGATCCTGC
This sequence comes from Petrophora chlorosata, assembly GCA_951640565.1. NCBI lineage: Eukaryota > Metazoa > Arthropoda > Insecta > Lepidoptera > Geometridae > Petrophora > Petrophora chlorosata. Next base: position 14,960,474 of record OX621202.1, on the reverse strand, counting down.
TTTAGATGTACCTAAATTTTACTATTGCTGGCTTTTTAGTCGTTTCATTGCTACTACAACCTTGAAGTCTTATCTATAGGTATCTTCTTGGCGAGTGTGTTACTTCTTAGACCACATAATCGCTTACCATCAGGTGAGATAGTAGTCAAACGCAAGCTCATAACTAGTAAAATAAAAACTTTATCAAAGAACATTCATGTTACAGCAAGAAGATCGTCAAGACGGTTCATGGTTAGGCGAGAACAGCGAACCTCTAGCCGGTTTCACGTGGCGTACCGGAATCGATGCCACTACTATGGGCATCCTTATGTGGTCAAAACCCTATATAACCACGCTACCAACTGGAGAAAAGGTATTAGCTAGCTTAAAAAATTAAGTCGTATATTTTTCAATCTAGTACTATTCCGGAAGATTATTACGCTTAGTGACCAGTCAGTCGTAATACAAAACTGCTTCTTTTATCTGTTGTGTAAATACAGGTAATTTTGACAATACTATATTTATTGCCTTATAGTGTGGTCAATATCCAAAGACTGAATTCATTGGAATGAAATTTGTTATTGATCAGAATGTCCTTTTATCTCAAGATATTACGGAAAATTAATGACGCAATATCCGATTGTAGTGTGCTGCAATTAAAGACATTATGGGGATCCTTCTTATTGCTGACTTTACCATTTTCTCATATTCGTAATCTGTAAATGCAGTTGTAAAAAATTCAAAAGTTGGGGTAGGACTCATAGAAACTATTCTAAAATATTCACTCTGGTTAAAGTATATGAAGATGCTCTGCATGTTCTATCTCAAATGTCCACTTTTTACACTAAATTGGCTTAGACTGATTCTATTTTAAATATGTACAATAAAGGTTAAAAGTAAAACTACATTGCAACTAAAAATGTTGGTTTGTGCCAGGTGGCAGTGCTTTTGATGGACACGCAAGGTACCTTCGATAGCAGAAGCACCGTGCGCGACTGCTCTACAATCTTCGCGCTCTCCACTCTCCTATCATCAGTTCAGATTTACAACATCTTCCATAACATTCAGGAGGATGACTTGCAATACCTACAGGTACATATGTCTGTTTTACAAGAAACTTTAAAAAAAAAGGAGGTGGTTCTCAATTAAATTGTATTTTAAATATGCTTGCTTTTTATCTTTGCTAAGTCAGAACTCCGTCATTTATAAACTGATTTAGAAAATTTTGCGTTAAGTTCAGTATAGCTTCAAGGTGGTCCCATATAAATTTCATCGATATTCGGTCTTGGACTTCGAAGATACTACAGAATTGAAGTCATTTTTTTATTATAAAATGAATTATTTATCAAAAACATTTAGAGACTTTGTGTCGTTGAATGACTACGTATATAAAACTTGTCTTCAAGAGACCTTACCATAGCTACATAGGTCTTCCTCTATAAAACGAAAAAAAAAAATCATCATTTGGCTAAAAGCTTTAAAATTTTTCAATAGAATTCGGCCATTTATCTATGCCGCAAATTAATCTATGCACGACTTGCTCGTCCCGTCACTCAGCTATACAGGGTGAGGCAAATTTTTGGCTCCCTAAGGGTACCTTTTCTTTTGTAGTTAGAAGGTTTTGTTCTTAGGAACCTTCTATTTTATTTTAAAGAAAAAAATATTGCCGTTTTTATTTTTTTGTAAATGTATGGGAATGGTTTTTATAATTATTGCCAAAACTTACGATTTGATTTGGTATGTTACTTTGAGAAAAGTGTTCCTGGTTGGAAATAAAGTCGATTAAGACCAACTTGTTTTTTGACAAATATCATTTTTTGGGTGAATCGTACTTTTTTTTTCAAAAATCTAATAATGGCAATTTTTTTTTCTTCAAAATAAAACAGTAAGTTCCTAATAACAAAACCTTCTAACTACAAAATAAAAGGTAGCTACCCTTAAGGGGCCAAAAATTTGCCCCACCCTGTATAAAAAACCGTGTTTATTGATACCAGCTATCGATTTTTCATATGGGTATATGCGTAGCCGGCATAAATTTTATAATAGTGTATCGAAACTGAAACGCAACGAAAACGTAGTGTTGTAATTCCGCTTAATATTATGTAGGTTGTTGTTAGAATAATATATAGGTAATATGTATGTTCTAACAACAAACTACATACATATTATTCAGCGGAATAAATATTTTTAGCAATCGCTAAAAATATTGATTTGTACTGTTAATGTTATATTTAGCTGTTCACTGCGTTTGGACAAATGGTGAAATCTCAAGGAGGGAAGGCGTTTCAAGTGCTGGAGTTTCTCGTAAGGGACTGGCAGTATCCTGAAGACTATGAGTATGGCGCAGAAGGGGGAGAAAGGCTCTTGGAAAAAGTGCTTGAGGTATTTGTTATGGCTATTAGATGTGAGAGTTTTGGTTCGATCTGAAAAAAATCCCCCTGTATCTATATCTGTCTATGTGTACTTATAATAAAAATGTCACAAGGTGATTACTGTACACTGGAGATACTTATGAAAATCTATTTTTATGAAAATATTGTTATGGGAGTAACAGAACTCAAAAATACAGTTTTTAAAATGTTTCTCTGTTTGTTTGCGACGTACATGGAAACTGAGGCTCGAATTTAAATGCAGTTTTTTGAAATATATTCAGTGGTCTCCGGCGTTTTATATAGGCAAAATATGACGCACCAGAAATATGAAGTAATGCAACGCAATTTACGAAAAAATATAGGCGTCTTCTCTATAATTGAACCCTGGAACACGGTGACGGGATAGGAGGAGGTCGGGATCAGAATAGTATCGGGACCGGAACGGCCGGGTGACGTGATAGGATTGGGATAAGAGTGGGACTGGAGTAGGACCGGAGCGGCACGGTAACGGGATAAGAATGAGATGGGAGCAGCCAATCGGTAGAGGGGGCACCGACCGTCTAAGGAGCATGCTTTACATAACAGGGAATGCTACTATTTGCGGTTGCTAATACACATTGGTTTTCCGCGACGCTACCTCATAAGCGTTCCTCAGAAAATTTTATAGCGTTGAAAACCCTAAGTTCCACGTAGCCTGCAGAGCAAGGCGCCTCCTAGATGATGACTAAAATGGGACGAAACTCTAGCAAAAGCAGTCGTAAATGTAGTTCACGGCGCAGTTTGCTGTCATGTTGATATTTTGTGGACTTTCGAGCAATGTAACTGTGGGAGACGAGTTTTTTTTATAATGTCGGTACGTAGTCAAAATCAAAATATTTTATTCAAAATATATTGAATTGTTCCGTAAAATGCAAATGTAGCGCTGACTTGGGCAATATTCATTTCGTTGAACAAGAATTAAAAATTCAGTTTCCATCTTACTCAATAAGTTAGGCGCTAGGGAACAGGGGTCTACTACATTACTTGAAGCATTATAAAGCAATTTTATTTAATACCTTAACACTGACTAAGGACGAGTCACTATGCTTCTTTTTTTCAGATTACTTATGGCCTCGCTGATGACATGAAAAAGTTGAGGGAGCATATACGGACCAGCTTCGAAAAAGTTTCCTGTTTCTTGATGCCTCATCCTGGGCAAAAGGTTCTACGGCGCAAATTCAAAGGGGAAATATCCAGTAAGAACTTATGAATACAAGAAATAAAAATGTTCATAATATTAAAAATTCCAATTGCCTAACAAAACGGTAAAACCGTCTTTCCGACGCTCAGCGTATCGTTAAATATTATTCTTAAGTTAACTTGTATTTCTTAAGTTAAGTTAGTTGTACTCTTTTTAAGAAATAAATATCTTAAACCGTAAATCGTAAAAATGCTCAGCACATTGCGTCAATTAAGTACCTATCTTAAACTAATGTAACTACTTTGCACGATAAACTTAATATAATTAAACTCCGGGAAAGTCACACCAAATATTTTATATATCTTTAAATAGATATTAACACAACCAAGGGGTGTCGACCACCAGTCCACATGTCTCCCTCGTCGCCCCTTCATTTTGCCTCACTCATGTACTTGTACCACAACAGAGGCTGCTCGCTACCCTCCACAACCTCCTAGGTAGGCTCCTCTACCTCGCAGGCTCGCTTTGAACATTTTTCACGAGCTTCTGGCTTCGCGCTTTCATAAATACTAATAACCACTCATATAAGGTTATTAATACTATGGGTAAGGTTTCCGTAGGTTTAAGGCAATGACTACGTACGACGTTACGCTTCGTTGCTCCTTGGTTGTAAGTAACAATATTTGGTGAATAAGAGGGGAGTCCATTTTAAATTAAAAAAATTAAAATTCATTTATTTCAGGCAATTAAAAAAAATCCCATCAAAATCAATAATTACACACAGTCAGTCAAATTACAAATTTAAATAAAATAAAATCAATTAAAATAAAATAATAAAATAAACAAGAATTTTGGAAAGCAAAATGAATTAACTATCTAAAATTTCCAATCTTTCTCACTTCACGCTTTTTTTGGGACTTGATGGTTGGTGGGTTGTATTACGTTATATGAAGGGAACCTTATTTTGATATCAATTTATTTAAAGTCAATATACCTATATTATACTTGGTACTTAGCGTTGGCCAAATTATAGTCTCTATTTTTTCTGTTATGCATTCTCTGATAACTTCCTCATTTGTAATATCCGCAGCAGTTTTATAGAAATGAGATATGTTTCAGGTATAGACGAAGAATTCAAAACTCACTTAAAAAGCTTGGTGGCGTCCTTGTTCGGACCAGATAAGCTTATGCCTAAAACGATAAACGGAGAGAAAATTAAGGCCCGCGACTTGTATACCTTTTTCAAGACCTATGTCAACTTATACAACAGTGACGAGATTCCAAATCCGACGACCATTATGAAGGTAGAGTTTTTAAGTTACACGATGGCCAACACCAAATACTTCTCATACCACCTACTCTGAATCAGGTATTTCTATCTTTCCTGAGCGGGACCACCTGTTTAATCCCAGGTAGCCAGTTGAATTTCGAACAGTTCAAAGATAAAGAGATCGAAAGAAGAAAAATGTTTGAAAATAAAACAAGCCAGATTATATTTTATATCTAGTCATTCCTATTTATATACAAATAATGTCTTCGGATCCCAAAAGAATTGCATCGTATCTAGCTTTCACCTCACTTGGAAATCTTGCAGTTCGAGGATGTCCGACAATGCTCAAACATGAAACAATTTTTCCTATGCTTGTTAATGCTGCATATTGCTAGCACATTACATATTTATTGCAATTGATAATGTCACATTTATTATATTTGATCAACTCAGGCGACGGTCGAGGCAGGTCTACTTACCGCTATGAACGAATCTATTGAGCTGTATGAGAAGAGAATGGATGCTGTAGCTGGACCCAAACAACCGAGCGTTGCTGCTGATGACCTGACGGAATTACATATCCAAAACCTAGCCCGTGCCCGCAACGCTTTCTCTAATAAAAAAACTATGGGCTCTAAGGAAGATGTTGATAAATACTTGAAGGAATTGAATAAGGTAACCAAAATGACACATTTGTTTGACTCTGAAGTTACTAGTTAAATCTTTCAGATCACTGTTACTAAAGGTCTAGCTTAAAACTCCGGTCCGTCTGGTCTTCTAATAGAGTGCGAGCCAAGTCTTCTAACTTAAGAACTACGTTACCGCAAGTCGTAAGTATGAAAACCGCAATAGTACCACTATTGTGTTGCAGTTATATGGTTTCCGATGGATAATTGACTTGCGAGAAATAAAATGATAAAAAATAAAATAAAAATAATATAACTTCATTTCAGACCATATCAAATCCATAGTATTAGTATGTACCCTAACTTATGTTAGTTCATTTTTCGCAGAAAATATTACAATTAATATTTCTTACGTTTTATCTTTTGATACGCATTCAGAACTAAATTATCGTTATTAAGTTAAATGAACAAATTTATTTTAATTATCACAGTAACTAATCTGATCAATAAAACAAAAGATAAATAAATATTATAATGACCGGACATGTGACTAATTTGACATCGTAAGAAGTAAAATAAAGACTTTTAATTTTAACTTTACTTATCACGTAATGATTATTCTATCTATAGTTATAAACACTTTTAATTTTGCAGAAGTTGGAGGCGCGGCTTCCACAGTTTATAAGTAGTAATGTAGGAAAAATCCAAAAAGCCATCAACAACGCTAAAGAGGCTTATGAAGCGGCGATAAAAGACCTTTGCAAAAACCAGGAGCTGTGCGTGCACCCATTGGACCTAGAAAAGATCCATAGAGTAGGATACAATGCCGCTATCAATATATTTGATGCAGCAAGGAAGAAATTATCAAATAAGAAGGATGATGAACGAGATCAATTTATTAAAGTGCGTACTTTTAGAAATTAAGTGAAAGATGCTCCTATGTTTTCTTTTTTGTTTCATAAGTAAAGTAATTGGTTCTGAACTTTATTGGTTCTGAATGATAATACGAAGAAAGAGATGAGTGTAACTCACTCTAAAGCACTGATCCACTGGAGGCTATGTGACTAACCATTTGAACTTTAATGGAAAGTAGCGCTAACTTTGTATTTTCTAATTTGTTAATTATAATGCACAAGCTAAATAAATCAATTTTTCGTTCATTGCAGAACTTAGAAAAACGGTACACATTGCTGCGACTGACCAATGAGCAGAATAACAAAATATTGGTTAAATTACTACGCGCGGATTACTGGGAGCAGATGCTGCTGAAATCAGACATCGATCCTCCTCTTAGTAGTGCAGAATTTACGCAAGAGCACGAAATAGCACGCGCAAAGGCACTAAAAGACTTTGATTTAAAGAGAAACCTACCCAACAATTACACTGAAGACGTGTTTAAATACAACTTAAAGAAGGTAATATAGATATAAAAGATCATGCAGACTATAAAACTAATTTAAGCCATTTCCTCTCGAAAAAAATCCGTGGCGACAACGGCAATGACATAATATTCGTAAGGAAGTTAAGTTTTCCATGATCTAAAAGAGTTGTTACTAATTTATATCTTAGTTTATAGTTGGTACCTATTATTTATTTTTGACATAAGTAATCTAAAAAATACGAAATTGGTGATTTCCTACTGCATTCTTTATAATCTTAATCCGGAACGAAGTTATTCGCCAGATAACTTAAGTAGGTAACCAACATACGAGTAGCTCAACAAATTTGTAAGCTAAAGTAGCAGTGGGCTGGACATATAACTTGCCGCAGAACCGATACAAACACCGACCGACACAAACATATTAGGATGTCTTGCGACTAATTGGAGCGACAGTATTCCCTGAGTAGCTCGTTTAAAAGATAGTAGTCCAAATTCTAAGCCTATCCTAAAGAACCATTATTACAAGATTAAAATGTATTAGACCGTTGTTGCAGGCAATTACTGAAAGCTACGATAACTTGAAGAAATTAAACAGAAGTAAAAATAAAACAGCAATGAATGCAGGATTGAAAGAGTATGAAGATTATATGAAAAAAACATTGGATACGCAAGGCAAATGCCTGCATCCAGACGACTTTGAACGTAATCATGAGAGGGGCAAGTGCCGCGCTCTGGAAACATTCCGGCCGCAAAAACAGTGCTCCGACGGATTCGACAGCAATGACGACGACGAAGCTTTACTACTGAGCGTAAGTCATATTCTAAACTAGATTTTTCCCGCGACTTCGTCAATGTAGACGACAGAGGAAGCCCATAGTCGTCTTTTTAACCGACTTCAAAAAAAGGAGGAGGTTCTTTTCCAAAAACACTTTAGCAAGAGCTTCCTAGTATCTAAGAGCGCGGTCTAAAAAGACGTCAAGTTGTATCTTCGCAGTCACCCAACGGGCTTTGATACCCTGTAATCTAAGTTGGGACTAAACTCTAAAATTCAAATAATGTAGGTAACAAACATTCAACGTAACATTTATTTGTAAAGAAGAATATCTAACAAATAATGCCGCCATTCTTGCCGAATTTTTTGATTAATGCTTTATTTTTAGTTCCGGGCTGTGGCGGTAGTAGAATCATTATGATAACTGTTGTGCATAAGTGCGTAGCTAGTCTTACTGGGCATACCCACGTGAGGGGGATGAGTGAGGGGATTTTTTTCAATTCGGTGGCTAATTTTATTTTCACAATTATTTACAGAAATTTTTGTCGACTTAAGGAATAAATTAAAACTCAAAATATGCTTTCCAATAGGAAAATAATACATTTTAATTTGATCAAATGTACATACTATATAATGATATTTTCTTATTTAGTTTGAATTTGGAACCGCGACATAAAATAACAACATCAGGGCCCTAATTCACTATGACAACTTGGCGATTCCTTGCTTCGAGGAATCGTCCTTCATTAATAAACGACATCTGCGAAATTTGTACGCGTGATTGAGAATCATATATATGAATGCGTCATAGAGATGTCGTTTATTAATGAAGGAATCGACGTGATTTCGACGCAAGGATTCGACGTGATTTCGCCATGTTGTCGTAGCGAATTGGGGCCCTGTCTGTAGAAATGCCCTATTCACTCGAAATAATAAAAAGGCTCGAAAGGTAACGAGTGTGGCTCAGTGAGAGCACGTGCGTCTTTCGATCTGACGCATCCGAGTTTGAATCCCGCTTGCCCCGCACCACTAAATTTCTTAAGTTATGTGCAGATTTAATACTCGCTCTAAAAACGGTGAAGGAACATTCCGCGAGGAAACTGGAATGTCCAAGAATTTATCACAAAATTCAAGGACATGTGACATCTCCTAAGCCCACTGGGCCAGTGTGGTGAATTAAGGCCCATATTTCTCTCTATGAGGAAAGGCCCAAGTCCCAGCAGTGGGAACGTAATGGGCTGATGGTGAAGATGATGATGATGATGAATAAAAAGGCAAGCCTTTTTAGTCATCATTATCATCAAACGGATTATAAAAACTGCACCTTTTCTAAGAAATCTTACTGAAAATTATTAGCTAATCGATAATTATTTACAGCGATTCTTTCATTGTCTCGAAATATTGTAATAATTTATACGACTAGGTATACACATAAGAGCTAAAATTGTCTCACGGTAACGAGTGCAGTGCAGTGCCGCGGAGAAATTGCTTACCGAACGTCCTGTTTGTCTCGCCAATCAGCTACTTACATAAAAAAATTATACACAGCCATCTCGAGACTTTACAATTGCTTTTATTAAATTACAGATTATACAAAATCACTACAAAGAGTTAAAAGACCTAAACGACTCCGCTAATGAAAGTGCTGTGCAAGAAGCTTACAATTTTTACGTATCTACAATTGATGAAAAATGCAGAACTTCACTGTGGTGGCTTGCAGCAGGAATAATTGGATACCCAATAGCCCTAGGCGTCAACAGCATCAGAAGAAAAACTAGTGATTGGCATAGCGAGACGAAAACTGCAGCATTAGTCGAATTCTATAACAAACGGAAAGAGACTGATTCTCATGCCGAGGATAAACCGAAGGATAGACTGGTACAGGTGAGTACGGTGAAGACTGACCAAACCTTCATTATATATTTGTTAACAGGAACCCACATGGCGACTACCCTTATAAGGCAATTAAGACACGTGTCATATTACCTCCTTGTGTGCAGTTGTATACACTACTTTGTCTATATTTACATAATAAGTCTTTGGACCTCAAAAAATACAGTAAATAAAGTAAAAAAGAAAGAAAGAAAATACATTACACTGAACATACTGAAATAAAGACAACACAAAAACAATAAATACAACAGTGAAATGTTGCGCGATGTCAGGAAAAGGTTCCGACAGCATACGCTATGGTATTTTTAAGTACCTTAGCCCTAAGCTATGAATAATAACGTTAATTATGGTGCCAAAATCCAGCAGTCCATCGAGCATGCGCGTGTTGTAACCATCTCGAGTGACATGGCCTCACAACTCAGATAAAATTTAGCCTCACAGTATAAAATAGAATTAAAAACTCCTTGGTTGCGCCGAATCGAAAAATCACTAATGGCTTCAATCCTATATTACCATCAAAACAATCCCTTTATATTTTTTATATAAAAGATGTAGGTAAATAAAAATGTTATTTAATACAGTACAGTAGTATTAAGACAGTATTTTAATTTGATAATCAGAATTTTATGCAGGACCTATTAAAAAAAATAACTTTTTTGTAATTGTTTCAGATGATGAACAGCTACTACGAAAATATATAATAAAAATGATTTCATCGCCAAAAAGATGTTTTGAGTAGAGTTTCTGATAATCTTATAATACTACGATGTTGATTTCAATCTTTTCTTTTCACACATTAAATATAGAATATTTAAAATCAGCATTTGGTTTTCTTATACCTTACAGTGGTTCTTTTGTTTGATGAGGAATTTATTAGGTCATTGCCCAAGTGAGGGTCAAAATGGAGCTCTTTATTAAGTGCTTTTATATAATAACTTCAATTTTTTTTGTAATTAATTGAGACGATCATGTCGTTCGTCTGATGTTAAGCGCCACTCCTGCTCATACATTTATATAAGTTGCTACGCGTGACATTACGGGTAGCAATTTGTATTTGTACAGGAGCGAGTTCAAACTGCAAAATCGTGACGGCCACAGCCGTTTTCGTAGGAAAAAACTCCGCTCCTTGTACATAGTCAAAATCGACTAATTCGACAAACTATGTCAGCCGGTGTAAAACGGCTGGCCGTTTTATTAAGGACATCGTGAGGAAGCCGATATGTCTAAGAATTAATCACAAAAATTCAAGGACATTTGATATCCACTAACTTGCACTGGGCCAGCGTGGTGGATTAATGGACCATATTTTCTCCATGAGAGTAGGCCCGAGTCTCAGCAGTAGAAACATAAGGGTATATGATGATAACAGTACAATACAATACAATACAAAAATGCTTCATTGTATACCATAAAAAATAACAAAGTACAGCAATTGGCTAATAAACTACAGTACAATGGGCGGACTTATCGCTAAAAGCGATCTCTTCTCTATTATCTCTTCCAGTCAACCTTTGGATGGAAAGAACTAACGGTGTGAGAGTGAGAATAAAGCAAAATAAAAACAGGTTTTTTTACGGTTACCGTCGCCTATGGACACCTGCAACACTCGGGGCATTACTGGTGCGTTGCCTACCTTTAAGGACCCTTTTCACCCGTCTTTTAAAGTACCCCATGTTATAGCTCTGCGGAAAAACCTCGGGCGGTAGCCCATTCCATATTTTGCAGGTGTGCGACAAGAAAGATCTGGAGAATCGGACAGTATGCGATTTCCATAGATCTATGGTATGTGGATGGGCGTTCGCACGATGTCGGACAGTGCGGTAATAAAACCGTGATGGAGGAATGAGATCAAATAGTTCCTCAGAACATTCCCCATTATAGATTTTATAAAACACACTGAGTGCACCGATGTCTCGACGTTGACTCAGTGGTTCCAAATCTTTTGTGAGCAAGGTTCAAAGAGCAAGGTCTTAGGTTAAAAAAGTAAATCTAAATATTAATCCTAACTATTATTTTACAAATACTTATATGTAGGTATATATACTACTTATATGTAGGTCATATTATACTACATATATCTATCATCATCATCATCATCATCAGCCTGTCGCAGTCCACTGCTGGACATAGGCCTCTCCAATTGCGCGCCATTGAGCACGATCCCCGGCTTCTCTCATCCAGCTGATCCCAGCCACTCTGTTCAGATCGTGGCACCACCTAGCCTGAGGGCGTCCTACACTACGTTTGCCAATTCGTTGTCTCCACTCTAGAACGCGTCTACCCCAACGGTTATCGGTTCTTTGGCTAATATGGCCGGCCTACTGCCACTTCAGCAGGCTAACCTTGTGAGCTATGTAGGTGACTTTGGTTTTCTGTCGAATAACTTCGTTCCGGATACGATCCTTCGGAGAAACTCCAAGCATAGCCCTTTCCATAGCCCGCTGAGCGATTTTAAAATTGTGGATCAGCCGTACCGTGAGTGTCCACGTCTCGGCTCCGTAGGTCTAATATACACATAAACAGGTTAAACTTAATTAATACACATAAATAGGTATATATAAATATAATACTTCCAGTTACTCATGGTGTACCACAAGGCAGTATATTAGGCCCTACCCTTTTCTTAATCTATATAAACGATATGTGTCTAATAAAACCACAAAAAGGTAAACTCATTTCTTATGCGGATGATACCGTATTAATGTTTGCCGCTGACACATGGAATGAAGTTTTTGAAGCTGCTCAAATTGGATTCAACACAATCTCTACGTGGTTACATAATAATATTTTATCATTAAATACAGAAAAAACTAAATATATTACTTTCTCTATTCGTAATGCTCATATTCCAAATAACTTACAAATTCAAGCCCATAACAACACTTGTCTCTCAACCAACTTTAAAAATTGTTTGTGCAAAACATTAGAACCAACTGTCTCAATCAAATACTTAGGAATAACAATAGATAATAATTTAAGCTTTAAACAACATATAATAAATTTAAGTGGACGTATACGAAAAGTAATATATATTTTTAAAAAACTTAAGCCCATTGCACATGCAAATCTAATCATGCAAATATATATAGCTCTTTGCCAATCATTGATTAACTATTGCATCTCTTCTTGGGGTGGTGCACTCAAAACAACCATCCTTCCCCTAGAGATCTCCCAAAGAGCTGTGTTAAAAGTTAGTACTGGTCGACCATTTTTGTTCCCTACTACGCTCTTGTATAAATCCTGTGAGGTTCTCACCGTTCGCCAACTTTTTATTCTCAGTATAATCTTAAGGCAACATGTGATCTTAAGTTACGACCCTCAAACACAAATAAAGCGTCGTAGACACAATGTGTGTTTACAACCTAAAAAAATTCAGACATCATTCATTCAAAGATTCATACATTTCCTGGGCCCTTTTCTTTACAATAAAATTAATAAAATATTGGACATATATTCATTATCAAAATCTGAGGTCAAATTAAAAGTCACTTCCTGGTTAAAGTCGCTTACTTATAATCAGACTGAAGATCTACTTAGTATTGTGAAATGACCGTATCCGATTACCTTACTATTATTAATTTCGGCTCCTTAACATCTCTTTGGACACAATATAATATATATATATATATATATATATACATATAATAAAATACCTGTACGCTCAAATCTAACACCCTCTCACACACACACACATACACACACACACACACACACACACACACACACACACTCACTATACTCACAGAGAGGAACACAACTCATAACATGTAAGATAAGTTCCTTTAGTTTTTGTGTTTTCTTTTCTTTTGTCATTGTATTTAAGCAAAATTATTACAGGCTAGCCTTTATATTTGTATAACCCTAGGGGAGGGCACTGTACGCTGAAACACGGGCGATGAGCCTAGTTCGGCAGCAGATACCCCAATGTTATAAATTTGTCAACTAGCCAAATAAGTTTAACAACCTTATTGAATAAATGATTTTATTATTATTATTATTATTAATAAGTACATGCAAGGAAACTTTTGATAATATAGATTGCCAGCAGTGTCAGTGACTTGTAGGCAGGGAAAGGGTTTTAACTTGATTTTGAAAACGAATACAGTATCTCGTCGTTATAAATAATAGTTGGCATAATGACGTCATCAGTATAAGAGTTATCTTTATTAATGCCAACTAAGATACTTACTGTATGATAGATTGATAACACTGTATTGCACCTAAAAAAGAAAACAGAATGACAGTTGGTAATGCATAATTTCCTAGTACAACAAATTAAATGTAATCGTTGACAAATTTGATCGGATTTATCTGTATATAATGGTCGAGACGGCCATACTTTTAATCAGCGATTAACTTTGATTAGGTTTTGAGATAAAATTAATAGATAAATAACCGAACCAATTACTTGCTTGATTACAATCCCATTTTTAGAAATTTTATATATTTAAAATATTTTATCGAAATTTTTTTTTTTTTTTTACTCCTTCTAGGTCTATGTTTGGCCACTATCTCGCCTGATGTGAAGCGATGATGCGGCCTAAGATGGAGCACATAGATCTAGAGAGAGACGGCAGTTGAGCGGCTGCTCAGACCCGTCTCCCCGATGGTTCACCGAACATCATCCCGAAACACGACTAGGTCGCTTGACGGCATGGCTTTGTTCGGTGGGTGGTATTACAACCACGGCCAGAGCCTACCACTCCAAAGCACGTAAGCGGGTTTCATCACGATGTTTTCCTTCACCGTTTTAGAGCGAGCGTACAAAATCTGCACTTAACTATAAGTCATTGGTGCAGGGCCGCCTCGGGATTCGAACCCAAGTGCGTCGGATTGAAAGGCGCACGAGTTCCCGCTGAGCCACACTCGCTCTAAAATTATTCAATCATTTGCAGATACTAAATTGAATTTGCGTGCGAGAACAGCTTTCTTACAAAAAAATGAGTCGTTACTTATTTTATTTCATAGGTTTGTCTACTAGCGGTGTCCTGCGGTTTCACCCGCTGTTTCCCGGAATAAAAAGTAGCCTATTTGTTAAAAAGTAGCCTGTGTGTGCCAGTGTGCCTATGTGTAATACAGGATATAAGTAATTCCCATACCCAATCAACACACAAACACTATAACGCACTTATACATAGTACAAACTTTTGCATTTATAATATTAGTATTTAACGGAGAAGTCGTAAAATGAATTCTAGTCACTCCTACTGCTACTGTCACACCTACTTATATTTTATTTACACTTTTCTGTTACTGATACTATGACTATGGGACATCTCACTCGCATTTCTTGTTTTACATTCTGTTAATTCTAATTTATACGTAATTGTGCTGAAAAAAGACATCCCCGCAGAGTTTCTTGGTGCTATCTTCTCTAGCGGGCGTATTTCCGAAGCACTGGTAGAGTCAGTTTTCGCATTTCTTTTCAGCACTCAGACTTCAATTTGAGTATAGGAAAGAAATGGGTAAACATACTTACCTTTTTTCAAAGTTATGTTAACATAAGTTACACTTTTTAACATTTTTTATTTGTATCATGTGTTTATGACCTTTAAAAGTGCACTTTTGTGCCTATTTAATAAATGATATTTGACTTTGACTTTGAATGAATTGTTAGAAGTCACAAACAATTCTAGATTCATTTTAAATATTGACGAATTCAGTCAAACAAACAAAACTTTTGACGAAATTGGTTCAGTAGGTAGTTTAGGCTTTAAAAAGTTTTTACCAAGTTTATACTCTACATATTCAACCTGAGGAATGTCCAACAGACACATGGTCTCCATTCTAATAACATAATATATAATATAAATAAATATAATATAAATATAAATAAATAAACACTTACTTAAATAAATACTTTTATATAATACCTACGCATATCTACAGTACTCGTATCGCTGGAGCAATGTATGTGATTATTATTATATATATACTAAATAACATTAGGTTTAGTTAATATACACAGCATGTAGATACTTAAATATATATAATGTATTGTAGCTGGAGTGGCCTGAGAGGGTCGCTGTGACCTTATACAGGCTCTTATGAGACCTAGTGCAGGGAACAGGGATTCACAAAAGGGTACTGTAACACTTGATAATATATGCACCTAACCACTAATGTACTAAATACACTGCTGGTGGTACTAACTGGTGGTATGTTTCTCGTATGCGAGAGGCCGTCTGGGTGGGTACCACCGCTTTGCCAGTTATTCAGCCGCCAAGCAGTAGTGCGCATGGATTACTGTGTTCTGGTTTGAAGGGCATTGTAGCCAGCGAAATTACTGGGCATTATGAGACTCAACAGGTAATTGTCTCAGGGTGACGAGCGCAGTGCAGCGCCGCGCAGGATTTTGCGAAACAAAGATCTGGGTGGTGCTGTTATTGTTATGGGCTGGCGTATTGCTTATCATCAGGCAAACGACCGGCTCGTCTCGTCATCTGGTTACATAAAAAAAATTACGTACATAGTCGAAATCCGAGCCGTGCGCTTTATCGTAAGAAAATCGATCTTGCGATTCCTATGTGTTACCTATGGTTACGTATAACTTGGCTATGCTATAATCGGATAAAAATTCCGCAATCAATTTAAAAATCGACCTAATTAATATTAATTGCATTAACGAATTATTGATAAAATAAATTAATCATTTTATTATCTCACAATGAGACGGCCTGAAAGATTATAAAAAGTGGAAGCGGGTACTGGTTCAAGTTATTTCAAAAAATCACGATGACGTTTGCACTTATCACCCTGTCTGCCTTTTTGGCTGTGGCCCAGACGAGTGTTCTTCAGGTTGATCATGAAAATAACATGGCATGGAACTACCACGCAAAGATTGGGCTTCCACTCGCTGATGAGATCCGCAAGGCTGAATCGTCCAGGATTGTCGGCGGTTCTCCTGCAACTGCCAACGCCTATCCATACCAGGTGAGAGAATAAGGATTAGATAATTCAATTTCATTTTGCATAATTGACGGCATCTGTGGTGTAGTGGTTGAGCATGTTGGCTCAAATATCATACACCACTGAGGTAGCGGGTTCGATTCCAGCGACAGGACAAATGTTGCAAAAAAAAAAACGCAACCATTTGTTTCGTGTCTGGGTGTTGTGAGACCATGGTCCTCATAGTTCCTGGTTCCCTAGATACAGCAAAACCTAGTTAGGGGTCAGGATCTATGTATGTGATCGTTGGGCGTTATTTATTTAAATATTTATTTAAAAAAAATTGACAGCATCTGTGGTGTAGTGGTTGGAAAAATCAGCTCAAATCTCATAACCGCGGAAGTTGTAAATTCGGTTCTCGCTATAAGACAAATGTGTGTAAACAGACAGAAAATGCAAACAATTGTTTCATGTTTGGGTGTTCTGGGACCATGGTTGGTCGTAGGTTCTGGTTCCCTAGATATAAGGAATCCTATTTAAGGGCCAAGAGTTTGTAGGTATCTGGTCGTTGAGCGTAATTTATTATAATAATTGGGTTAAACCTGGTGACCTGTGACACAGGCGTTACATGCCTATTTCAGACACCAGTCTTCGCGAAACAGGTTAAGTCATCTATAATAGTTTGTAAACAATAGGTATTATTACCTATATATCTTTTTGCGAAGAAAATAAATGCATTTATTATTTATTTATTTTAAGAATAATGTTTATTTATTAAATCTACAAAATCCACCGCTTGAAAGCTTGTAGTTATTGTCGTTGCAAATTACAATAATAATACATATAATTAGAAGGCATTAAAACTTATATTGATTATTTATTAAATAAGTGACAGGAAACTATCATTAAGTCCTTCCAATAATTCAAACTATGTCAAGTTTAGTTCTACAACTTTTAAAAATTCTTTATATATCTATTCAAAATTAAATTTATTATTTTTATTTTTTACGCGTTAACTATTGTGTTCTTCTCTATAATGTTTTAATAGACATACATCTTATGTTAAAAATAAATCTCATATCATGTTTTATCGGTTTGAATGACGCTGCTTTCGCTTTTTAATATTTTGACAATAAATAATATAATCGCTTTATTTAGATGGTGATGCAATACACAAATTATTAATATTGTCGTGTGGAAAGTTTTGTGGTCTGATTAGATAAACAATCACATTTCATATTTTGTTTGTTAGAACAAGTGTTGTAGCACGCTGTGCTTCAGTTTCATGATTCCTAACTCGGTTCATTAATTATTATCCATTTGATTTCCAAAATCAAAAGAATATAAAAAACGGCATGCTAATCAAAAATGTTACACAATCAAACCTACTTCAATTGATAAATATAAAATATATAATATTTTTGAAAGGATTTGTAAAAATAAAACAGTTTTTTATTTAAAAAATAAAAGAAGTATTAACAAAAAGACTATCATCATCATATATATAAAATTCTCGTGTCACAATGTTAGTTACCTTACTCCTTAGAAACGGCTTTACTGATTTTTACCAAATTTTATATGCATATTCAGTAGGTCTGAGAATCGGCTACTATCTATTTTTCATACTCCTAAGTGATAAGGGTTGTTCACCCTTAACATTTTTTTTAATTTATATGGCAAAACAACGTTTGCCGGGTCAGCTAGTAATTATATAAAACTTAATGGGATGAGGCGTGACGTTGCGGAAATTCATCTCAAAACTTAAACGCAATGATATGTAGTAATTCCGTTGGATAATTAATTATTCACCGAAACAACATTTGATATTTTTATTGCGTTTCAGTTTTTACATAAAACTTCCATAAATAACTTTATATCAACATCGTTTTAATTTATTTTCAAAATGTTTGCGTGCAATTATGAATATTATTATTATTATGTTATAATGATTATTATTTTTGTTTTCTAGAATACAATAACTCTTTATTATAACACCACAATACAAAAATAATTAAAAGCTTAAATAACAATTAACTTAATATTAGTGTCACAATGGGCGGTCTTATTGATTGAAGCGATCTCTTCCAGACAACCCACAAGTGGAAGAATATTTACAAGAATATATGTGAATGGTGTTACTAAGATATTTATAGTGAAAACGATGCAATTGAATATGATGTATATGTTTGTAAAACTGATTTAAAGTTTTTGCGCAGGACTTTATTTGGTCTTTTTAACTCATATGGAGTAATTAGATCCATGTACTTCATTCATCACATTTTAAATCAGCGTTTGTGGTCAGGTATTTTAAACGATATTGAATTTTGTACATACCGCCTAATTACTTATTTCAGACCAATGTTTCGTACAGGCTGGTATCCTCGCCCAGTTAGGACAAGGACAGGGTGTATGTGGCGCATCCCTCGTCAGAAACGACCGCCTGCTCACCGCTGCCCACTGCTGGTTCGACGGTGTCAACCAGGCATCTCTATTCATCGTCGTCCTAGGTTCCCAGACTCTCTTCTCTGGAGGCACTAGGCTCCAAACAAATGAAGTCATCATGCACGGCGGCTGGAATCCATACATCGCTCAGAACGATATCGCCGTTATCAGACTGATTAGCTCTGTGACCTTCTCTGGTTAGTAATATGTCTTAATGTATATTAACAGAATTCTAGAAATCTAAATAGGAATCTAGGTGAAAATTAATATATTAATAATCTATGAATAATAAGAATGAAATATTTTATTTTCATTCATAAACTTAAGCATATAAAATCAATATACTACAATATAATAAAAACCATAAACCTGGAGTCTGCTGGCAGCAGGGCAGGACCCAAACTACTTACCTATAGTTAAGGCTGCCAGACTGAGGAACTCTGCAGCCTTACCCACCGGAAAAGATTTGTGCCGGATTCACGCAAATTCATTCAAAGTCGTAAGGTCCAACAAAATAGATTAAACTCTAGAAATTTACGAACAAGGGTCATTGAGTTTGATTAGCTAATACGCAAAATAAAGTTACACATTTTATGATTGGCCAGTACTGTAACCTAGTAGTCGTATCCTTAAGATAATAATAATATAATGTCTTCAATAGTCTTCTTTCTGTCATAACAATACTCACGGAACTAAAGTATGGAGGACAGGAAGGACATAATGGCTTATCGACTTTTTAGACGGAATTTGGACTAAGGTAAAAACCTATTAATGATGCAGTACTTGGGCAAATTAATCTGTAAATCATGCGCAGCGGCAAGCAATAATAATTTTACTGGTCTACGTTACTTCTCTTCTTTCTTCCTTCGTAGGTTCACAATCCCAACTAAGCAAGTCTCTTCAACTCTATACTTGTTCGATATGTTTATTTTATAGATACCATCGCTCCAATCGCCTTGCCTTCTCGTGACCAGCTGTACGAAGACTTCTTAGGAGAAACCGCCACCGCTTCTGGGTATGGGGTCACCAGTGACGCAGAAGACATCAGTGCTTCCCAGTTCTTAAGCCACGTCGAGATGCCCGTGATCACTAACACCGATTGCTCCGCCTTCTTCCCATTGTACATCACGAGTTCCAAACTCTGTACCAGTGGAGCTAATGGCCGGTCCACTTGCAGAGGCGACTCTGGTGGTCCTTTGGCTGTCACCAGAGACGGCAGCCCTCTGTTGGTAAGGATTCTAGATTTGTATATGAATGTGTGTCTAGTGCAACTCTGTATTTCTAACCAAATATGTAGGTATCAAAATATTTATTATATTATTAACTTCATTATTTATATCTTTTATATATTCTCTAGGTACTTATTTGAGTAAAACAAAGTCACATGACCACGTTTGTTTGTAATTTTTTGATCATTGTTAGAAAGTCAAAATATGTCATGCTCTGCTATTTTTACAAACGTTAAAATTCATTGACTACTTTTGCATACGCAAATAATCATTTAGTTTTGCAGAATATGAAGTTGGCAAGGATTCCGTCTATCCCGAAACAAACTACGCTAATCAAGTAACTTTATATTCCAGATCGGTATATCTGCCTTCTACTCTGCCGTCGGTTGCTCCGTTGGATACCCTGCTGTTTTCACCAGGGTCACCTCCTTCACCACCTTTATCAACTTGAACCTGTAAATGAAATCGGAATTCATTTATTAAATAAAGTATTATACGAAAATGAAGTATTTTTATGTACCTAATAAGAAGTCGTTCACCTGGTGGTTAGCAACACGCCTGCCCATAGCAGTTGTAGCACCAACCAGTTTATTGTTATGTGAAATCTTGCACTGCGTTCATCACCCCGAGAAAATAGCTCTTAAGCCTCATTATGCCCAGTAATTTCGCTAACAACATACAATGCTCTTGAAACCGGAACACAATAATGCTTGCGCACTACGGTTTGGCGGCAGAATAACAGGCAAACCGGTGGTACAAACTCCGACGACTCCTCGCATACGAGAAACCTACCAACTAGAAATGCTTGTGTACCACTGCTTGGCGGTACAGTGACTGGCAAAGCGGCAGTAATAACTCAGACGGCCTCTGACATACGAGAAACTTACCGAATTATAGTGTTGACTCGTTAAAACGGGTCGTGGCACTTTAAATTGGCGGATATCACATGTCTTTGAGTTTTATGTGACTCTTGGACAGATTTCCAGCCAACGGTCAATTGATTTTAGATAAAGATGGCGTATATATTTTACATTATGAAGACACTAATGCAAATGAACAAAAAGTTTCAAAAATTACGCAGAACCAATTGAATGGTTGTTTACTGACGGAGTTATGAGAACTCCCTATGGTACTAATTGCGATGTCGGTCGCCAACGACTACGCTATAGCAAGGGACCTTCCAGATACATTGATAGCTATTGGTTCAAGTCATCAGAGACCAAAAAATTCATTTGATTTTATTTTCCTAATAGGGGGGAAAATTAGACATGCAAACATTACTATTGCTGGCCTATACACGGTATTCGCATGCTGCATCATAGAGACTACTAGGAGCCGCAGAAATGCTATGGACAGGCGTGATGTTTTTTTTATTAAGAGTTGGCTTGCGTTTGACCATTGTGTCACCTGATAGTAAGCGACGATGCGGTCGATGTACTAGCACGTGTGCAAAGATAGTACCTAATCACTCGAGACTTGAAGATTCCTATACATTGCAGCTATCAGGAAAGACTGACTCTAGCAGGGAGTTCCACTCGTTAGCAGTGCGCATAATAAAAGTAGAAACAAAGCGCTTAGTCATATTTAGTTTTCTTTGGCTTAGTGGACGCAGGAGGAATGTCCATCATGAAACGGTGGCGTGTTGCCGTATGTCTTATAGTCCGATGGTAAAAAGGAGATGGGGAAATTAGTTGGTGCAATTCTGACGCACACTTTCCGAAATGTATCTGATAAAAGACTAATAGACTGGCAACTCTGTTTACCAACAGATGGACAACCTGATCATCTTGTCATTTGTACAAGATGTAACATAATAATAAATCCAAAGAGGGCTATTCTGATCAAGCATGTAAATAAATTGACGTGTACAAAGGTTTGATATAGGGTATTTGAAATTCATGTATAAAAATAAAATTATTTTTATCACAGATATTTGCGTCAACCCTAACTTAAATCAGTGTTTCTGTCTCCAGCTGCTAGGGTCATAGTTCTCATTGAAAACAGCTGTAGTATTTTAGTTTTGTCACGTTGTGTTTTTTTTTTAATTTCGCGGAGGACAGTTTATGAGAACTTTTCATGAATGAAAGCCTTCGAAATTTCAAAACTTATTTAACATGTTGTTCGCCATGACGTGCAAAATAAACTCCTTTTGTGTTTATACACAAATTATGATACGCATGGTATACAAATAATAGTAAACCTACAAGACCTTATAACTTAGACCACATAATCCAGCGCTAGGCAGGAGCACCATTAACTCTGTTATGGGATGGGTAAACGAACCATTTTTTCTTGTTTCCCGTGCCGGCCACTAAGCGGGTGTTGGCGTTAGCTTTTTGCAAAACAGGTTAATAGGCTCTTCGCGGTACGATGAGGTTAAGTCGCGTTCATTTTGTTTTTGTTCATCATAATATTGAAAATTTAACAATAAATCTTGTACTTTTATAAAAACGTGGTTGTTTGTTTGTCTGCATCAACATTCACAGATTGACGTGATTTTTTACACAAATATAGTCTACGATCTGAAAAAATACATAGGCTACCGTTTATCCCGGAAGAATAAGCAGTTCTCGTGGAATATAAATTAAAAAGCTAATTTTAAACATCCTAGAGTGTTAAGATATACATAAAGTGTGATAAAATAAATAGTGCATTTACGTGCTAATGTCTATTCATAGGTAAACTATTTATTTAAAGTTAAAAGCACTTATTCAGCCTAAATTTAAGCGGTTGTTGGTTCTGAGTGGATATTTAGAAAAGATACGGGCGAGTCGATTTTTGAACGGAGAAGAATCAAAAACCTAAGCAGTGTTGTGTGTTGATGTAAGTGTTTGTGAAATATTGTGGACTGTATCAAATATAAATCAAGAACACATTTTGAAGTTTTATTGAATACTAGACTGTTACATGAGAGAACAAGAGCGCAAATATAGGTAAACACATAAATAAATGATAGAAATTCAAACTTCTCCTCATCCAAAAATAGTGTCCTATAAAGTAACAGGTACCATGGTCGGCGAGCTCTACTTAAAAAAGACGTGTGGCACTCGGAGACTGCCGCGGTAAAGCTATTGCATAGCATTTTTTATCAACTTATGCAATTATACTTACGCAGTAACGCCGATACAACCAATGCCACCTAGAGGAGAGTTGCTGAACTAAAGAGACAAGCGTGATATTTCAAAAAGTAATTAAAAGTTCTGCTATTCATCGATAGATGGCAAAACTAAAAAGTATCACCGCTGTGCCGGTCGGAGTGAGGGGTGTTAGGTTATTTTCGTTACGGAATTTCTGGATTCGGTCTCCACGCTCAAGGCCCGCGATAGAAGCTATGCAATAGCTTAAAAAATACATAGCTATTTTTCTCTAGACAAACGCGGGCGAAACCGCCGGTTAAAGTGGGTAAAAGTGTATTATAATTATTGTAATATTTTTTATAATTATAGTAAATATATTTTAAAATACACAATTTTAAAAACTACGTCATTTCTAGTGTTACTATTAGATAAGTTATAAGATTCAAAAATGAGTTCTGATTTATGATATATCTTTATTTTATTGTTTTAAAAACTTTTCTTTTTAATATTCGGCCCAGTAAAAGTAGCATGGAGTATTCTTATTAGGAAAATATTAGGTTGAAAACCCCGGTGCGTGGGATCGGCGGCGCCACCAAAGGTGTAAGTCAAATACACGTCACAAGTGGCGGATTAAATATAACATGGGTCGGCAAATCTAGGAAAACAAGCTAAAATTAAATATTTAACAACCTCTTTAGATGTAATATTTTCTTTATTGACAATTTTGCTGAGCGAATACCCCATTTGTCACCACATTGTAGTCATTTAAGTTGAGCAGTCTCTTTATACTGTTTATATATATATATTTCTATTTATTTATATTAGAATAAATAATAATTGCACTGCCCGACATCGTGCGAAAGCCCATCCACATACCATAGATCTATGGAAATTCCATACTGTCCGATTCTCCAGATCTTTCTTGCCGCACACCTGCAAGATATGGAATGGGCTTCCGCCCAGGTTTTTCCGCAGAGCTATAACTTGGGGTACTTTAAAAGAAGGGTGAAAAAGGTAGGCAACGCACCAGTAATGCCCCGAGTGTTGCAGGTGTTCATAGGCGACGGTAACCGCTTACCATCCAGGCGGGCCGTCTGCTTGTTTGCCTATTAGTCATATAAAAAAATAAAAAAATAATTAACTCTTAAGATTGTATTAATAAAAATTATACTTCGTTGCTGCATCCTATGAGATTTATACATGTAGTGCGTGTTCTGTCATACCGCACTATCACACTATTTTATATTTCATAATTAAAACAGTTTGTTGACTCCTACGACTATGGCTGTCACAAGGCGCTGCAATCATCTGTGTTTTCTAGTGTCGCACCATGCGTACGCGCTCCGATAATATAAAATATTTTTCTTGTATCATATTAGTATTTTGAAATGTTTATTTGTTAAAATAGATAAAAAGCAACGAAAATACTAATGAAGAGATTAGGAGCAAAATCAAACGCTTGGAAGAGGAGTTACAAAAGAAATTTCCGGTTGGACGATTATCCAAATGAGGTTACTAAGAAAATACTTACAAAGTATTTTGTTTACATAATTTTGGTAAGTAGTTAGCCTGCTTACGTAGATATTACGAAAACCTAGTGATACGAGTAACATGATTGTTGGGTAAGTATCTATAAATATAGTTATTCATATAATCAAAAGTCCCGCGTATTATTTCATTAGGTTATGGGCCGTCCAATTATTGTCAGATTTGTCGTAATTAAAAAATTTAAGTACATAACCTAACGAAATAATACGCGAGATATTTGAATGTATGAAAAACTTTATTTATTTTAATAATTTAATTAAATGTAAGATGACAAAGCTAAACGGTTAAAAATAAACATTGCATGCGCCTGCCTATTCCAAAACACACATAAAGCATTGCAACTCATGCCGGTTGCGATGCATTGTAAACTACGGCAGATTGCACAAAGCTCTGACTGAAATTGAGTTACTCGTTCATTTTGTATGTCGGCACAAGTTTATGCAGACCTGCAACAAAGAGAAACTCTACTGTGTAAGTATTTAGAATGATTAGTATTTTACTGGTGGTAGGTTTCTCGTATGCGAGAGGCCGTCTGGGTGGGTACCACCGCTTTGCCAGTTATTCAGCCACCAAGTAGTAGTGCGCGAACATTACTGTGTTCCGGGTTGAAGGGCATTGTAGCCAGCGAAATTACTGGGCATTATGAGACTCAACAGCTAATTGTTCCAGGGTGACGAGCGCAGTGCAGCGCGGCGCAGGATTTTGCAAAACAAAGTTTTGGGTGGTGCTGTTATTGTTATGGGCTGGCGACCATCAGGCAAACGACCAGCTCGACTAAAAAAAATTAAGTTACATAAAAAAAAACTTCCTACTGGGCCCGTGGCGGGTTAAAGGCCTGGGGGTCTGTTTTCCTAGAAAATCGTGTAGGTTTCTTGTATGCGGGAGGCCGTCTGGGTACATACCACCACTTTGCCAGTTATTCTGTGTTCCAATTTGAAGCCAGTGAAATTACGGGGCATATAAGACTGATGTCTCATGGTCATGAGCGCAATGCAGTGCTACGCAGTACTTTTTATGGTATAAAAGTTTCTGAAGGGCACTGCAATTGTTATGGTTAGGTGTGGCGCTTACTATCAGGCGAACGAGTTGCTCGTCTCATTACCTAGTCTGACTACCAACATATATAAACAACATTATATATAAATGAATAAAATGACGCCCAACGATCACATACATAGATCCTGACCCCTAGCTAGGATTCCCTGTATCTAGGGAACCAGGAACTATCAGATGGTCCCACATCACCCAGACACTATATATGTGATGTGTTTATAACTTATAAGTGTCTCAATGTTACTTGTACTATTTTTTCTATATCGATTTCAAAAAATGTATGCAATACAAAAATAATATGAAATATAACAACAAATAGCACCAACGACGCATAAATATGTCGGAGGTAGATAGCAATAATTAAAAAAATCTTACAACTTCGTATATAGCCCCATTGGGTGCCCCTAATTTTCCTTTTATACCTCCCTACTTTCTTACCCCCTGGTGCGTTATAAGTGAAGCACTGCGGTCGTCCAACCGGGTCTGCAAATGGCTCGCTAAATTTATTTATTTACTGCGACTAGCCATCGCAGTGAAGTTTTTAGTGTGTGTAAAAGTATATATACTTATTAAAGTTATAACATATATGTTATAACTTTAATTTTTGTCGTTAAAGCGAGATATATGCCGAGTGGACATGAAAAAAATGTTAACAAGAGATTTTTTTATGACCCTGAGTAATGAGACGAGCAAGTCTTTCGACTGATGGTAAGCGCCACGGCTGCCCATAACATTTTTTTTTGTAAATTAATGACAAGACGAGCTGGTCGTTTGCGTGATGGTAAGCAATACGCCAGCCCATAAGAATAACAGCAACACTCAGAACTTCGTTTTGCAAAATCCTGCGCGGCGCTGCACTGCACTCGTCACCCAGCATTTGATATCATAAAATGTACTGCGTAGCACAGCATTGCGCTCATCACCCTGAGACATCAGATAAAACGTCTCATATGCCCAGTAATGTAGATGGCTACAATGCCCTATAAACCGGATTACATTACACAGTTATGCTTGCGGACTACTGTTTGGCGGCCGAATAACTGGCAAAGCGGTGGTACCTACCCAGATGGCCTCCCATTCTGTTGGCATACGTGAGACCTTGTGTTATATGATTTACTTCTAACGATCACGTCAATATATACCTAATGTAGTATAACAAAAATCTATTCTAGATTTTTTTTTTCTAAACAATAACGCATGCTTCGCTTTAGTTAAATTAGCTCAACTGCGGCGAAATATTTTGCATACCTTTTATTAAATCTATTATATATTTAACTATGTATATAATGTTCGGGGTTTGTCAGCGAGCAATGGAGCGCAGTAGTCTGGGAGTCAAGTTATCAGACCGCATTAAAAATAGCATACTGCGCTCTAAGACCCAAATAGCCGACGTTGGTCAAAAAGCTGCCAGCCTAAAATGGGCCTGGGCTGGACACATTTGCCGTATGTCAGACGAGCGATGGGCCAAACTCATAACTGAGTGGACCCCACGCAACGCTACCCGACGCCGCGGCAGGCCCAGAAAGAAATGGCGGGACGAACTGGACTCCTATTTGATGGGATGGCAAACAATAGCCCAGAAACGTGAAGAGTGGAAGAAGGGTAGGGAGGCCTTTGCCCAGCAGTGGGACAAACCAGGCTGAATAATAATAATAATATAATGTTACCTACAGACTCGAAAACTACAAAACGGATGTTAGTTTGGTTTTCAGTGTTTGGCATGAGTTTCAATTTAGATTAAAGGGTATGTTACATCAAAATCGGTTGG
This sequence comes from Petrophora chlorosata, assembly GCA_951640565.1. Lineage (NCBI taxonomy): Eukaryota > Metazoa > Arthropoda > Insecta > Lepidoptera > Geometridae > Petrophora > Petrophora chlorosata. The sequence goes on along the minus strand of OX621202.1, from coordinate 14,932,996 downwards.
GTGACTACGAAGATACAGCTTGACCTCTTTGTAGTACGTGCTCTCATGCACTGGGGAGGTCCTGCTAAAATGGTCTTTGACATAATACAACTATTAGCATCCTCTGGCGTTCATTCGGAAAAAGTCGAGGGAAAAAGCTGGTTACTTATACTATTGTTTTCGAGTGAATGATATATAAGGACATTCTTAAAGTAATCTCTTCCTCATACTAAAATGGTTAACTTCGTAAAATATTTTTTAATATAGTGTCTAAATAATACATTTAATAGTTATTACGAATTCGAGTAAATTGGTATTTGGTATCAATGTAAGAATTAATGTCACGGGTTCAAAATTCAAGGCATGCAAGAATAACATAACGTTCATATTTAATTACTAGCTGCACTCCGCGGTTAAAACCACGGTTTCCCGGGATAGAAAGCAGCCTATGTGCTATTCCAAGTCCTAAAGTACCTACATACCAAATTTAATCAAAATCGGTTCGGTAGTTTTTGCGTGAAAGAGTAACAAACATCCATACATCCATACAAACTTTCGCGTTTATAATATTAGTAAGGATATTTTTTATTTTTTTAGGATCGCCCTTTAGGGCAGGCTAGTGTCTAGATCATACCGCCATGTCTTACATAGTTTTATTTGATAGTTTTATATTCCATTTATAATACTTTTGTTGAGAATGAGGGTCAACAGCAACAAGCCTGACCCTCTCCTAGTGCTTCAATAAAGTGGTGGAACTTTATTTAAGCTCTATTTGGACTTTTTGGGAAAACATAAAAGGCAATATTTTTCTCTATTTTGTTACATTTGCAAGTGCACGTTTACGAACACATAATGGTTAATATTCCACCGATATTACACATGATCACTCAAAGTAACACTTGTTTGGAAAATAAAACAAAATCGAACTGTATCACTTTTCACTTCCCGCCAAAAACTCCTAAGTAAGGATATTTTTTCCATACAAACAAACATGATTTTCTAAATTTGAAAACTCAAAAGACAGAACTTTTCCATTAGGCGATGCTGGCCATCAATATCCCAGCTAATTTAAAACCTCTCTGGAAACGTTCTAAATTTGGGGACGTAACTCAAAAAGTTGCGTTCCTTGCCAACCTCGGAACACTCCGTGCGGCAGTTGTTTCTGTGCTTTGGCACCGCCGCGCCGTTAGAGTGGTCGCTGATTTATATGTTGGCTTCCCAATTAGCCTTCGGTGTGGTTTTATTTATCGCACTCTTTCTATTTTCCGGACTTTTGGTGCTGTGACTGCTTATTAGACACTGAGGACACGACACGACTTGACAATTCAGTAAATCAAATTGTTTATATTAGAGATTCTTTTTTAATGTGTATTGGCTTGCGTAAGACCACTATGTCACCTGATGGAAGGCTACCGATAAAAAAATGTAATTAATTTTAGTTCCTTAAAATTTTAACTGAGTTTTTAGCGGAGGTTTTTGTCTATATATTTTGGAAGTTGATGAGATACGTGTATTATATATGTCGTAACAAACTAGCTTAACTAGCCGTTTAATCGAGAGCCCCTTGACTAAACAGCGCCGTTCAACTAGCTTCCTGTATGATATTCAGCCAACATTAAATATTACAACATTTAATAACCTGTTTGGCTAATGCTTAGGCTATTCGTTCAACTTAGATGTATCCTACGCGAGATTATAAACTGTCGAAAGATTGTGAACCGTTGCATTATTTTTCGGTAGATTATAATCTATGGAAGTGATAGATTATAATCTACACTCGAGAGCAATGAATCCGGGTCACTTAAAGAATGTTAAAAATCTCGGAAACTAAAAATGATAGGTTAATGCAATAAATTGTATTTAATAGACAATGTAATACTCCTTAAATGAAAGTAAAAAAAATATGAGTCACCATACATTTTATTAACACAAAATTACACAAAGAAAAAAACTGCTGATCTCTCCTTAAAACAAAAATAGGAAACATGAAATTTTTGAACTTTATTACGATTTTCTTGAATTTTAATACTTCGTATTGCCTCCTCGTGCTTCCATTACTGCGTTTACGCGGTTTGGCATGCTGTACACCAAGTTCCTTATACGATTTTGGGGAATATTCTCCCATTCCTCTGTGAGAGCAATTTTGAGCTGACGAAGCGTGATTGGGGGAGGGTTTCGTTGTTTTACGCATCTGCCTAGCTCGTCCCAAGCATGCTCGATCGGGTTGATATCCGGGCTGCGCGCTGGCCACTCCATACGAGTAATGTTCATCTCTTGAAGGTAGTCATTCACAATCCTACCTGTATGAGGTCGGGCATTGTCATGCATAAATATAGCATCCTCACCTAAATTGACCATAAATGGACCAACGTGATCATTGAGGATTTCTTCCACATATCTTACGCTAGTTAAAGAGCCGTTTTCTATGATCACCAGCTCTGTGCGACTTTCAGAAGAAATTCCGGCCCACACAAGTACAGACCCACCACCGTAGGCTACTTTTTCTTCGATGCATGCTTGCTTGAATCTTTCCCCTGGTCTTCGATACACTCTGTGTCTTCCATCGTGCTTGTAGAGCATAAATTTTGATTCGTCGGAGAACATAACTTTTGACCAATCTTCAATACTCCAATTTACGTGGCTCTGGGCATATCTTAGTCTCGAAATACGATGCCCACGCTCCAGTTTAGGGCCGTTTGCAGGTCTAAGGGGTTTTAAGTTAGATTCAGCAAGCCGACGTCTTACTGTCCATGCACTTGGGTTACTTCCTCCGAGGCGTCGAAACTGATTGGTGAGTTCAGTTCCTGTGAGAAAGCGATTTCGAAGCATGGTGTTCACCAAGTATCGGTCTTCTCGTGCTGTGGTACACCTGGTTCTGCCCGTTCCTGGTCTGCGTAGGTTAGAACCAGTTTCTTCGTAACGTCGGAGAACTCTTTGTACTGTTGACAGCGACACACCGACAGTCCTGGCTGTATCGCGCTGACTCCGGCCGGTTTCCAGCATTGTAAGTATTCTGGTGCATTCTTCAGGCGTAAGCGACATAATTTCAGCTTGAATAATGAATATAGAGCACTATCAACATGGTTTATGTACCCACATAAATGACAGATTACAAACAAAAGCAAAACCAAATGCTGTAATTTCGTAGTTCCATCTTCGAAAGTGGCCCTTTTTCAAATTTGATTTTTTTATGATATAACTTTACAATAACTAAGAAGTTTTAATACCTTCATTTAAGGAGTATTACATTGTCTATTAAATACAATTTATTGCATTAACCTAGCATTTTTAGTTTCCGAGATTTTTAGGATTCTTTAAGTGACCCGGATTCATTGCTCTCGAGTGTACTTACATTATATTATATCTAACAAACATGTTCGCGGCGTTGGAGTACCCTAATCTACCGAAGGCTGCAGCTAAATTCACATTATTATTATCACTACACTATGCCATTGTACTTATTCATTAATTTTCGGAAAATAGGCTTTATAAATGAACGGGCTCGGTAAGTAATTAAACGTCATCGATCCAAGTCATTTGTATCAAATGGCTGTATCATTCAGGAAGCTGGTTGAACGGCGCTGTTTAGTAAAAAGGCTAGGCTGTTGATTGGACGGCTAGTTAAGCTAGTTGGCTGCGACATAAACACAACGTGTTATTGAAATAATGCAAAACCTGAAAATAGTTTGATCAGAATCAAGATAACAATCAATATCACTATTTATTCCCATAGGTTTTTTTTCGATTAATTCCATTTTTATGATGCCTTGTCTAAAACTTCTCATGGCACACAAAGCGAATATTTGATTATTTGACCTTTCTTTAAAACAAAATACATCGCGCGATTGATATATGCAGAGTTAAAAACACTATGAATCTCTTAGGAATACATAAAATGCAATGGAATCAGGCGTGACGTAGCGGAAATTCATCTCAAAACTGAAACGCAATGAAAGTATATAGTGTGTGTGTGTAGTGAATACATAAAACCCAAAATATCTTTTCCCTAAAATTTTTTTTCGTCTTCATTTTTTTTAACGAAATTAAATTGTTTTTCTTTTATCATTATACAACATTAACCAATCGTAACAGTACAAAATCAGACAGACTCGGAATTACTGAGTCCCAGTTTGAAGAGCATAGCCGGCGAAATTACGAGGCATATGAGACTCAATATCTAATGTATCGGTATCATAAACGCGTGCTACGCAGTGCTTTTTATGGTATTAAAAGTTCTGGGTGGCAGTGCAATTGTTACCAGCAGGCGTGGCGCTTATCGTCAGGCAAACGACTTGCTCATCATTCAGTTTCATAAAAAAATTTCCTATGAATAAACTTGAAATTAAGGAGCAAAACCGCGAAGCAGTAAGCTAGTTTCAGTTAAGAGAAAGCCGACAAACATGTCGCAACGTATAAATGGCACTAGTTCTAACAAATCCGAAGTGGTGGCACATTTGTTTTACTCACTCCGTAACTTACGCGAGTTTTGATTCGAAACGAAATGCATCTAGCTTAAGGGTGCTCGTACCACTGTTCTCGAGTTTCCTCTTAATTCAGTGTTTTTAAGACGATAAACAAGCGTGTTGCGTATTTTTGATCTTCCTGGTACTTTGTACTATACAAATGATAATACAATAAAGTACTGCAACTTTGTATGTATGCGCTAACTACAGTTTTTTTATATATATATTTTTTTAATGATAAACTCAATGACGAATTTTATTACATAACTAGCTCCATACATCCATCCATCCGTACGTCCGTCCGTCCGTCCGTCCGTCCGTCCGTCTATCCATCAAACCATCCATCCATCCATCAATCCAGCCTCATAAACTTTCGCATTTATAATATTAGTAGCATAACTGATAACAATATATAAAATAAAACTGCAAATTTTTATCGATATTGCATTTTAATATTATACCTCAACACTAGAAGCTACGGCACCTTACGTGCTCAAATAGTTATAATGTCGAATTATTTATTTTGTTCCCAACTGAGCACTAAACAAAAATATTGATAGTGCTCAAAAGAGTGTAGTGCCGTGGTGTGTACAGGTTGCTAGTTAGGCAATGAATGAAAACTCTTGATTGCGTGATCGTATTTTATTGGGGAATGCTCCTACTTATATACAAGACTATTTGCTCTTCCACCTCCCCCTGGGGGGATGGTAGGGGGGGGCCTCGGGAGGGTTCCCATTGCCCAGGCGTAAACTCACGGGGGCATCAACCCCCGGGGAACTGGCAGGTCACCGTGGGCTTCTCCTTCGGAGTGCCTCATCGGTGGCTCTGTGTTGGTCTTGGTGCCCCTCCTGGGGGCGATCCGTCGAGGCGCCTTCATCTGCCCTCTTCGCGGGCATCCTCCTCGTCCTGCTGCGGGAGAATATCGCGGGGCAGTGCACGCCTCTGCGGTTCGTCGGGGGGCCTTGTGTGGTGGGGTGCAATGTCTTGCAGGTGAGGGTGTGGTCCGTTGACGGCGCGGTCGTACATGCGACGCGCCAGCCGGACCACGAACTCCTTCACCGGCTCGATCCCGACGTCGCGGGCGATTACGTCATTGCGTACGTAACGGCCCGCTCCCGTGCACATGCGCAGGGCGACGTTTTGAACTGTTTGGAGTCGCCTCCGTTGGGCTTCCGAACATAGTGGGTACCATGCCGGTGCCGCATACGTGAGGCGAGTACGAATGTAGGTCTTATATACTCCCACTTTCGTACGTAGTGGGAGCTTCGACGCTAGGACCGGACGGAGGAGTGCGCGGGCGGCCTTCGCCTGGCAGACTGCGTTGTCCACCTGTGGGCACATCCTCAACGTCCGGTCGATGCGGACGCCCAGGTACTTTACTGTAGTTTCCCACTTGACGTCCTGTCCAAACAGTTTTAGAGGAGGTATCAGGGTGCGCTGGGCTCCGGTAAGCATCGCGGCCGTCTTCCCCACGTTGACGGCCATCCTCCACTTACCGAGCCATTCTGGCAGGAGATCCAATACTCGCTGCACCCTGTTTGCCGCGACGGTCGAGCTGGCAGATGATGCAAAGTACGCACTGTCGTCGGCGTACAATGCGAGCATGACACCCCGTTCTCCTGGCCGGAGATGTTCTTCCTCCAGGATCGGGATGTCGTCCGTGTATAGTCCGTACAGCGCCGGCGAGAGGCAGCTCCCCTGCGGTACGCCTGCACGGACTGGCCGTTCAGTTGACGTGGCATCTTCTACAGCCACGACGAACTTTCTATTGTAGAGAAACGACGCCACGATGTGCGTCAGAGCGGGTGGCGTCGTTGTCAGGGTGAGCTTGAACAGGAGACCGTCGTGCCACACTCGGTCAAACGCCTTCTCTATGTCGAGATAGACGCTGACGGTGCGGCGGCCTCTGTTCATCTCTTCCGCGAGGTGGTGCAGCACCCTGACGAGCTGGAGTGTTGTCGAGTGCCCGGCGCGGAAACCAAACTGCTCCTCTCTCGGAGTCAGGTGAGGTCTCATCCTACGCAGCAGCAGGCGCTCGAACAACTTTGAAATGGTCGGTTGCAGCGTGATGGGTCTGTAGCTGGCGGGTAATCGGCGATCCTTTCCTGGTTTCGGCAGCACGATTACCCTACCAGTCTTCCATTCCTGGGGGAAGCAACGGGTACGCAGGACTCCGTTGAAGAGCCGCGCTATAGACACCAGGCCCTTCGTGGGTAGTTGTTTTAGGACGGCATTTGTAATGCCGTCTAACCCTGGTGCCTTTTTTCCTGGTAGTCTTAGCACGGCCCTCTTCACCTCCGCCGGCGATATAAAATCGTCACCTTCTAGCGGTGGCGGCGGGGTGGCCAGGAACACTGCGACCTTTTCCTGGACCATCTGGTGGTGTTCCAGTACTGCACGCGTCGCGTCTGTGGGGATTTGGTGCAGTTGGAACTGCTCTTCCAGATGGTCGGCCAGCAACTCAGCTCTCTCTTCGGCCTTGTATCGGCGCTGTCCCGTGCTGTCTAGCAACGGGCATACCGATACCTTCGCCCTGGTCAGACTCCGATTAAGTTGATACAGGCTGGCTTTCGTGGGATCTTCTGCGATCTCTGTGATCCTTTCATCCCACGTTTCGCCCCGCCAAGCCTGTACTTCCGAGGAAAGCGTCTCCTTCAGAGCATTTAGCTCACGCTTTACTCGGGGACACCGGGTGTGCGCCCAGAGCTGTCGCAGTTGCCTCTTCTTTCGGTGCATCGCCCGTAGGCGAGGAGGCAACTGCTCCCTTCTCTGGGTGGCTGGGACAGGTCTCGAAGCCTCATCTTTGGCTTGTATGATCTGGGACGTGATGTCGGTCGCACAACTCTCCACTTCTTCTGCGGTGGCGAGCGGGCCGACATTCATGTCCCTGAGACTGTCCTGAAACTGCTCCCAGTTTACCCTCATGCGCATCGGGCGGGGGGCTGTAAAGTCCGCCCCTATGGCGAGGGTAATGAGCAGCGGAAGGTGTTGTTCATCCAGGTCGTACAACACCTCCAGGCTGATGGGGCAGTTTAGCTGCTGGTGCGCAACTATGTCCAGGACATCCGCTCGGTATGTTGGACAGTTTGGGATATGCGTTGGCGAGTCTGGTCCAATCACCGTATAGTGATTGGTCTCGCTATCCTCGAAAAGGCGCTTCCCTATGGGTGTTACGACTCTCGACCCCCACGCCGTGTGTTTGGCGTTGAGGTCGGCCGCGAGAAGGGTTGGCGAGCGCCCGTCGAGGATACGACGCATATCTCTTACGTCGAGCGTGGGCTGGGGGGGGCGGTAGCCGGCATATATTTTCACCTCTCTGCCGGCCATGCTCACTCTGACCCCCGTCGTCCTGACATCGGTGAACTCCAGGTGTGGGAGGTCTTCGTGGACTAGGTCTCTCCGCACCAGGGCGGCTGTTCCCCTGTAAGCCGAGCCCCGGGGGGAGATCTCGTCCCGCCGATACGTGAAGAAGTTCGGCACCCGGAGTTGATGAGTCGACCTAAGTTTCGTCTCGCCCAGTAGGATAACGTGGATATCCTGATCCTGGGCGAGCGTGCGGAGGGCGGAGACCTTGTCTCGGACGCCCCCGGGATTCCAATATAGGATGCGCAGATTGGCTCTATCCATTAAGGCACCCGTTTATTGAGGCCAATCCGCGCATCGCCGCCTCACGGAGTTCGCCTCCGGCAGCAATGGTGCTCAGTAGGTCCACCAGGATTCCCAGTATGGCGTACATGGGGTCCCTGGTGGACTGTGGGAACCGCGGCTGTTGCGCCGTTTGCGCGTAGAAGCCGGGCGGCGGCGCCTGTGTGGCGCGCTGTTGCATCCGGGGACCGCTGGCGAAAGCGGTCGACCCGAATGGTTGGTGGTGGTGGTGCTGCTGCTGCCATGGCGCATATTGCGCATATGGTGCTTGCGGTGTTACGTACGGCATGGGCATCTGCCGTACGTCACGTGGCCGTTGAGCGGTATGCTGCTCTTGTGTGACCGGCACGAAGTGCCTTCGCGGGTCCATACGGGCTTGCTCTTGATGAGGAGCCCTCTGCGCGTGTGGGGCTCCTTCTGTCGATTGCGGCTCCGGCCTGGTGGTGGCAGTGGTGGTGGTCACTGTGGCCGTTTGAGAAGTTGGGGCTGCGGTCGTGGGCGGCCTTCGTTGGGGGCCTGGGTCCCTAGTGACGGTGGTGGTGGTGGTCGCTTGGGGAGGGAGGGGTGCGGTACTCACCCGCTCCTGTTCGGCCAGGTCGTTCCTTGGTCGGGACTTCCTGTGTCGGCGGCGGCCCCTTGAGCTCCGGCGCGAGCTTGGGTGCGAGCTCGGTTGCGAGCCGGGAGCCTGGCCGTGGGTGAAGGCGAAGGGTGGGGTTTGGCGAGCGTACATCCCCAAGGCAGCGTTCGTGCCAGGGATGTTAAAAGGCGCCGCTGGTGCCAGCGGTGGCGCTACGTTTGGACGCCATTGCGGGGCAAACGGCGCGAACGCGTGAGGGTGTTGGTACCGCGGCAGCGGGGTTGAAGCTGCCACGGGAGGGAACTGTTGCTGTTGTTGTTGCGGGTGTTCCCTCTGTTTGACCCTCTGTCTTGTTTGCCGGCGTCGCACCGTTTTCTTGCTTGCGGTTGTATGCGCGAATGGAGTCCCGCGTCGTGTTGCGGGGTTTGCAGGCGGCTGCAGCGTTGCAGCCCCTCTTTGATAGATGGGCTGCACTGGTTGCCACACTTGCGGTGGTTGCTGCATGGGTCTCGATTGGGGCGGGGCGGTACGCCTGCCCGTGCGTGCTTGGGGGGACGCAGCGCGGTATCCCCGCGGTGGGCGCTGGTCCGCATTCGGCGGTGGGAGGAGAGGCCCAGGCACTTTAATGTTGCGCCTCCTGGCCTCGTTCCGGTATACCGGGCAGGCACGGCTGTTCGCCGTGTGTTTGCCCTGGCAATTGGCACAAGAGGGCTTTGTACCCTCTTTCATTTCGCATTGGGCGGCGAAGTGGGGTCCCCCACATCGTACGCACTTTGCAGGACGGTGGCAGTTTACCGATGAGTGTCCATATCCCTGACATCGGTGACACTGTGCCACTCGTGTGTGGCCTCTCCACGTCTCTATCGAGACGCCGGGCATGTTGAGTAGCTCGGTTATGGCGAAGAGTCGTGCTAGCTCGTCTTTGGTCATGGGCTCTAGCACCACGTGGTAGAGCCCAGGTCTGGTTGGACTGCGCGTTGGAATAAACCGCGCAGACGTCGCCTTGAAATTCAGCGAGTTTAGGGCGGCCACGATGTCCTCTGGGTCGGTATCGACCGGGAGGCCCCGAATGGCGGCTTTCTGCGGGCGCTCCGAGGCTACGCTATAGCACCACCAAGACAGTTTGGTGTCGGTGCTAGCGGCCTCCGTGAGATACCTCTGGACTACTCGGAACTCGTCAGCTGAGTGTGGGGTAAAACGCACGCCTTTGTCGAAGGCGCGCGCATTTGGAGGGTGTCCGAGCCTCTTCCGCAGCTCGGCGAAGTGTGTCGGCCACTTCGTCATGCACTCCACTATAATGGGCGGGTAGCCCTTGGGTGCATGGGTGGCCGGTGGTGTTTGGCGTGTCCCAGCCTGCGTCGTTTGGCGCGTTTGCGTGGGCGGCGTTGGGCTGCGTGGTGGAGGCGTTATCCTCAGCGCTGCCGCGTATGAGGCGGCGGCTTCCGGCGGGGGGGAAGGCGGTGAGGGAAGGGGGGCGGCATCCATCGGCACGGATTCGATTGCCGCATACGATGTCGACTTCGTATCCGAGTCGCCGCGGTGTTCTACGTCCGTGTATACGGACCCGGAACTGTGGTCGTCCGGCTGGCCCTCTGAGGATGAGGACGTGGCCGATACTGAGGGCGACTCCGGTGGGGGTAGTACAACTTTTGTAGTCGTACTACTGTTTTTAGTCGGTGTAGACGAGGAGGTTGGGCCCTGTCGCGCCTCGGCATGTACCCCTTGTGTGGGGGTGTCGCCTGGCGGTGACAGATCGGCGGTCTGCTGCTTCTTAAAGGGCTCCGGCTGCTCCATGACGGGAGCCTGGGCCGTAGGCGCGGCCGCGCGATCCATGCGGCCGGTGCGTTTGGCACGCGGCGGCAGTGGGTCTTGTGATCCCGCTGGCCGCGTCTTGAAGACGGGCGTCGGGATCATTGAGGTTGTTGGTGGAGTAGGGGGGGAGATGGGCTTCATCTTGAGCCGCTTCTCATCCCCTCCTAAGATGTCGTCTTCGGACCGTTCGTGTGGCCCTCTGCGGACCGGTACGGCACGCGACGTCTCCGGCTGCGGGTCCTCCCGAAGCGGAACGCCTACGTGCCGCACCGACGAGCGCGGTCTTGGTGCGCGACGAAGGCCCAGAGCAGATGCCGGCACTATCATGCTCTGCTCCGGGTAAAAAAGATTTCGCACTACAATCCCCTGCTCTAGTGGGCCTTCGGGCTCCACGAGCGGGGCGGAAGCGTCGTGATCTGGAGTTTGTGATGCCATATCACTTTATACACTGGTCTACAAAAGTTTTACGAAAGTACACGTGGAAAAACACACAAGATAAATGTACACACAGGTCACTGCCAACCGACTGTTCAGTAGGTTACACGGTCGGAATCCACTGGTCTGTAGGTTTCCCGATGAAACCACTAGTCAGTGGATTCTTTTCCGGAGACTGAACACTACTGTGATAACTTTGTCAGGGGCAGTTAGTTTTATTTGAGCGTTACCACACAAGGCAAAATGTCTCTTGTATGGTGCACTATAACACTGGCGCACTAGTGAGCAACAAGGCACAAAAAAAAAAAAAAAAAAAAAAAAAAAAAAAAAAAAAAAAAATTTTTTGAAAAACAGCTGACTGCTCGACGTCACTCGACGGAGTCGGTCGCTGGTTGCTCACTGTCACTGAAGTTACCGAAGACGCCCGGCGTCGTCAGACGGAGACGGTCGCGGTTGTTTACTCGCACTTTGCACGGAAACACCCGACGATGCTCGACGTCGTGAGACGAAGACGGTCGTAATCGGTCACTCGCACGAAATCACGGAAACAGCCGACGAAACTCGACGTCGTTAGACGGAGACGGTCGCGACTGTTCACTCTAACACACGGAAGTAGCCGACAACGCTCGACGTCCTTGGACGGAGACGGTCGCGGCTGATCGCTCGGGCGGTACGCGGGTAGGGGGCGGGGGAGGGGTGAAGGAGTCTCACGCTTTGCGGAGAATCGACTTCAAGCACACACACGTCCGTTCGCGTCGCTGTACTGGGAGCGAATCCACTTATATACAAAATTCTAATAATTTACTATGCTACTGCGCATCCTTACCGTATGGAGACATTTGTGACGTCACACTGAGAGGTCACGTGGTCGTAGTCGCATTTTACTATTCTATGTCGGATCCTTACCGTTACGACAAGTGTTCTATTTTTGTTATCTTAAAGACAAACCTATTTATATCTAGTCTATCTAGCCTACCTAAGAAAATCTTAAATAAATACACAATAGTAAAATATTTTTATTACTATCAGCTAAACTATAAGAATATTACTAACCTACCCATACATGTCTAACTACTTACAATCTATCATTACTGTACGATGCATGTCCCAACATCACCCCCCTTCAAGTAAAACATACGGTGCGTTTGACGGTTCTGCCGCTTCTGGTGACGTAAGTTTGCTGCTCCTGGCCTGCAGCTGTTTCACCGCTTATTTTCGTAGCGCTTGTAATTAACGTAGCACTTGTAGATGTTGTAGCGCTCGTTGTAGCCGTGTTCTTATCTTCGGTCTCGTCATCGCATAAGTATGCTGGCTTTAAGCGATCAATAGATATTATTGCCGTGCGATTAGGTAATTGAATCTTGAAGTATTTATCATGTTTTTGTAGTACTTGATAGGGTCCTTCGTACGGTGGGGTAAGCGGCTTCTTTACTAGGTCGATGCGTACAAAGACATGTGTGCACGTAGACAAATCTTTGTGCATGAATGGAGTTTGATATTGTCTTGTAGGATTTTGTTTACTATCTTGTGCGAATGACGTCATAGTTTCAGTCATATTCTTTATGAACTCTGTATGTTCGTCCACATTTTTCGACGGTATGAAGAAATCTGCTGGTAGGCGTAGCGTTGTTCCGTAGGTATATAGGGCTGGACTAAGTTCCGTAGACTTATGCAGTGATGCGCGTAGTCCTAGCAAAACTGTTGCTATTTCTTTCGTCCAGTTGACGCTAGCTCCACGTGCCATTAAAGCGCTTTTTAGTGTTCGATGCCAGCGTTCTATTTGGCCGTTTGCTTGTGGGTGATATGCAGTGGTTCGGATTCTTGTAACTCCAAGTTTTTTCATCAGCGCATGGAATAACGCTGATTCGAACTGTCTGCCTTGGTCCGTGGTTATTTTGAGTGGGCAACCAAATCTACATATCCAGTGCTCGTAAAACGTTCTGGCTACAGTCTCGGCCGTAATGTTGCGTATCGGAACTGCTTCCGGCCATTTGGTTCGTCGATCCATCATTGTAAGTATATAGGTACATTCTTCCGACGGTGCTAACGGGCCGACGATATCAACGTGTATGTGGTCGAATCGTCCTGTGTCTTGAAACTGTCCAAGAGGTGAGACAGTATGTCGTTGTATCTTGCTCTTTTGACAACCAATACAATTTCTCGTCCATCTTGATATGTCGGCGTTCATGCTGGGCCAGAAATATCGTTCGGCAACCTGCTTCCTTGTATTTCTGATTCCTGGGTGGCTTAACTCGTGAAGTGCTTTGACGGCGACTTCCCGAATCGAAGTAGGCAGGTATGGTCGTGGATTGGCCATAGTCATTTCGCAGAAAATTGGTTTCGTCGTGCCAGGCAGAGCTATCAAGGCAAACTTCAAATTCTTTCTTGACTGAAGTTGTTTCAGTTCTTCATCGGTTTCTTGTTCTTCGGCGAGGTGATTGTAGTCCAATATTGAAGAGCATGTTATTTCTTGTACTCTTGAGAGTGCGTCTGAGACCGAGTTTTCTTGGCCCTTAATAAACTGGATATCGGTGCAAAACTGACTGATGAATTGCAGTTGCCTCTCGCGTCTCGGTGTATCGCTGTTGCTCTGTGGTTTTGTCAAGGCGTATGTAAGTGGTCGGTGATCTGTATGAATAACCACCTCTGAACCTTCTATGTATCGCCGGAAGTGCTTGACAGCGGTGTACATTGCTAATAATTCGCGGTCGTACACGCTGTACTTTTTCTGTGCTTCGCTTAGTGATTTGGAGAAAAAGGCAATTGGCCGCCACACGGAGTTCTGTCGTTGTTGTAACACTGCACCCAAACAAGTATCAGATGCATCTGTCATGATGTGCAGCTTGGCTCCAGGAATGGGGTGAGACAATGTCGCCGCTTGTTTGACGCTGTCACGACATTGTTCAAACGCTTCTTCTGTTTCTGGGGTCCATTTGATCGGAGTTTTGTCCTTCTTCTTCGCGTTATGTAATAGCTTGTTAAGAGCTAGCTGTTTTTCGGCTTGGTGGGGTAATGCGTCTCTGTAGAAGTTAATCATTCCCATGAATCTTCTTAATTCCTCAATCGTCTTTGGTTTGGGGAACGATGATATGGCTTCTGTCTTGTCATCGGGTGGTTGAATACCAGCCTCGGAAACGAGATAGCCGAGAAAAGTGAGTTTCTCTTTTCCAAACTCGCATTTGTCTATGTTGATCGCGAGTCCATATTCGGTCAGGCGCTTGAAAACTTGATGCAGGTGGCGCTTATGAGTTTCTTCATTTTGCGAAAAAATTAAGAGGTCGTCGACGTAGCTGAAGGTGCAGTCATCTAAACCACGTAGTACTTGGTGCATGAAGCGTTGGAAGGTCTGAGCGGCGTTGCGTAATCCGAAGGTCATGCATGTGAATTCAAAAAGACCAAACGGAGTCGTAATTGCACATTTCTGTGAATCTTCGTTGCTGGCCATCGGTATCCAATAATACGCCTTCTTGATATAAATTTTCGAGTATATTTTCATTCCTAGTAGTCTGAATGTGAAATCTTGAATTCTCGGAATCGGATATCTATCAGGAGTTGTCATAGCGTTGAGGCGGCGATAATCTCCGCAGACGCGTAATTGTCCGTTCTTTTTCTTCACTATGTGCATTGGATTTGCCCATGCACTATTTGAGGGACGACAAATGCCCATTTCCATCAGGCGCTCGAATTCTTCCTTTGCTTCAATGTATTTATCTGGCGCAAGCGGTCGAGGACGGACGTAAATGGGTGGTCCGGTTGTTTCCAGGTGGTGCTTCACATTGTGTGGTGGTGGCTTCTTAAGTGACATAGGTCTCTGCAGGTCTGGATACTGCACGAGTATGTCGCTATAAGGATAATTCTCGTGGATGACATGTATGGATGAATCATCACATTGTGTCGAGAGCGTTTTTATTGATAGCTTGGTCAGCCCATCAATCAATCGCTGTCCTTTCAGATCAACAAGGATATTGTGATGACGTAGGAAATCGGCTCCAATGATTGATCTTCTAACGTCTGCGATTACAAACGTCCAGGGATAGTTGCGTCGTAGGCCCAAATTGAGTTGAAGTGTCTTCTCGCCGAAGGTTCTGATAGTGCTTCCATTCGCGGCATACAACTTCAATTCTGTCGGAGTGTGTCGTTGTTTCATTTTCACTGCCAGTACAGAGATGTCGGCGCCAGTATCTATGAGGAAACGTTCACCACTTTGACGGTCGGTTACGCTTAGGCGGTTGGTCATAATAACCTCGACATCGGTGCCCGCCGTTCTCGATGTCTCTTCTAGTTTTCCGACTTCTGTTGTGTTCTCTTCCAGGAACACGGAGATTCGCATCTTCTTGCTCTGTTACGGAACCTATAGTGGTAACGGCACAACCAGTCTTCATCGCCGGGCTTCCTTGTCCTGTTATTATTTGACTTCGATCTTGAGCGGTTACGTGTGCGAAAGGGTTGACGATAGCTCTGTCTCCCTCGTAATTCTGCGACTTCGAGTGTTAGTTTCTCGATCTGTTTAGACAAAAGTTCAATTTTTCAATCTTCGACGACGTTTCTCGTTGACGATATCGTTGCGATTTGTGGTTCCATATGTTCCAGCATCTTGTCAGCCATCGAAGCAAGCGTGTCAAGTGTAGACTCATTGTTCACGGAAATAACGGCTCGGACTGAAGTAGGTAACTGATTCAACCATAGCACTTTCAAAGCGTCGTCTTGAATTATAGTGCCACCCAAGTCTCGCATTCTTCGCAATAATTGGCTTGGTTTCTGGTCTCCCAGCTCTTGGCCGCTAAGAAGTTTCTGGAGTTGTTTTGCTTCTGATTCTTGATAGACAGAGAGTAGTCGATTTTTCAAAACGGTGTACTTTCCCGAAGACGGTGGGTTTTGCAGTATATCGCTAATTTGTTGCACATCGGTCTGCTGTAGTACGCCCAACACGTAGCGAAACTTCTGGTCATCGCCGATCTTCGAAGCCTCGATAAGGGTTTCAAACTGTGCAAACCACAATCTTGGGTATTCCCTCCAAAACGGTAGTATTCTCGATTGCACAGACACATGTGAGATGTCTAAAGTTTCTTCGCTTTTCGTTTCTTCTGTCGGGTTCACCATTGTAGTGCCGTGGTGTGTACAGGTTGCTAGTTAGGCAATGAATGAAAACTCTTGATTGCGTGATCGTATTTTATTGGGGAATGCTCCTACTTATATACAAAATTCTAATAATTTACTATGCTACTGCGCATCCTTACCGTATGGAGACATTTGTGACGTCACACTGAGAGGTCACGTGGTCGTAGTCGCATTTTACTATTCTATGTCGGATCCTTACCGTTACGACAAGTGTTCTATTTTTGTTATCTTAAAGACAAACCTATTTATATCTAGTTTATCTAGCCTACCTAAGAAAATCTTAAATAAATACACAATAGTAAAATATTTTTATTACTATCAGCTAAACTATAAGAATATTACTAACCTACCCATACATGTCTAACTACTTACAATCTATCATTACTGTACGATGCATGTCCCAACAAGAGAATAGCAAAGGTGTTAAAAAAATTGGTGCTGAAACGGGAATACTTTTTTTTTCTTTTATTACCACTATAAGTCGTCTACTACGTGTAGTAGGTATATTATTTTCAACTTGTCTACGTATAGTAATATTTGACAGCCTCTGTGGTGTAGTGGTTGGGCAGGTTGGCTCAAATCTCATACATCACTGAGGTTATGGGTTCGATTCCCGCGACGGGACAAATGCTTGTGCACAGAAAAAAAAAGCGCAAGCATTTGTTTCGTGTCTGGGTATTGTGGGACCTCATAGTTCCTGGTTTCCTAGATACAGGGAATCCTAGTTAGGGACCAGGATCTATATATGTGATCGTTGGGCGTTATTTATTTATTTATATATCCGTTGACAAGTAGCTGAAACTGGCTGTAAACCTCTTATACATTGATTAATTAAGTAAATGGAGATGCAAAAATACAGAGGCATTCCGTATTGTTGGTGTGGCGTAAAGTAATTGGAGGCTTGCATATTTTACTGAGCCATTTAATTGCAGCTGAACTGTCCGTTGATGAAATCGGAAATTGTTATAAGGCTTTTACTCACTTGCCATTACATTTATGAAAATTTAATGCACGCTCGCAAACACCTTAGCACCTTTAACAAAAACAGCGACTTGCATATTTTTAACACGAGACATAAGAATAAATTGTATGTACCTAGATTCAGGTTGCAGAGAGTTAATGGTTCGTTTATGGGGAATTGTATACGTTTTTATAATAAACTACCTGAGGGCATTGACAAATTACCAATGCGTAGATTTAAATCATTTATCAAAATAAACCTTATGAAAAAGCATACTGCTCAATAAATGAATATGTTAATGACAAAAATGCATGATATGCCCTAAGCCCCATGATGATTAAGATTAACACATAAGTGTGTGCATGATATTTATATTTTATTTCTTCTTGGATTGTACAATGCTATGTGAGATGTCTAATTTAGTAAGTCATTCAAATAAAGCTATAAAAATTGTATTTGAGTTGGAAGTGACTATCTCGGTTTTACAGTCATGCTCACTCAAATTTCTTTGCTTGCGGCGGCTCTGTGTGTCGGGTCTCCCTTCCCTCCAATATGGTTGAGGGGGGTGATGGCTGATCCACAAGTCATACTCGTGAACGCGTGCTGCTTGCGGGGACTGGTCTGTTCTAGTCACTCCTACTGCTACTGTCACACCTACTTATATTTTATTAACACTTTTCTGTTACTGATACTATGACTATGGGACATCTCACTCGCATTTCTTGTTTAACATTCTGTTAATTCTAATTTATACGTAATTGTGCTGAAAAAAAGACATCCCCGCAGAGTTTCTTGGTGCTATCTTCTCTAGCGGGCGTATTTCCGAAGCACTGGTAGAGTCAGTTTTCGCATTTCTTTTCAGCACTCAGACTTCAATTTGAGTAGAGAGGAAATAAATAGGTAAACATACTTACCTTTTTTTCAAAGTCATGTTATTTTATCTTTACTACTATTTGATCCTCTAAGCAATCTGGGCCCTAATTTTATTACAGTGCAAATCCATTGTATAAAAATTGACAATACTGACAACTTATAAATATTTTTCGAAGTCTGCTCACTATTTAGTTTGATCACGGGCCGATGGCTTGCTAACAACATGCAGTCGAGCTATTTTGACGAAAATAGTATTCTTTAAACAATCGCGTTCCGATAGCATTGTTATGGCAACACCTAAAAGATTTTCGGAAACCATATAACTGCAACACGATAGCGGTACTATTGCGTTACGTACAACTTGATTTAGCGTAATACCTACCAATTTTGACACCAATAACAGCCGAATCGCAGAAGTACAATGCAATACAATACAATAACACTTTAATGCACACAAAATAAAAAGATATAATAATGACAAAATACAAAAAAATGTGGTACAATGGGCGGCCTTATCGTCTAGAGCGATTTCTTCCAGACAACCATTGAATGGATAGAACAGGTATGAAAAACAATGTGGTTTGGTGGTTAGGAAGAACCCCAGTAGGATAATGTTTATTGGGGACGTGTCATAGAATACCTAATAGTACTAAATATCGCTGTTTTATTTTTTTAATAATTATCTTCCAGCGTTTTTTTGTTTTTTAATTTGTTTAAGGATCTACAAACAAATCCTTAAATAAAAATAAAAAAGAAATAAAGAGTGCTCTTGTGACTTACAATATTAAATGTTGCAATCCGATGACTCGCTTACAAATACGAATTCTTTATTGATTTAAGTTACCTATATAATTATATGGTACCATATATCAACAAAAAATAAATCTTTTTTTTTTAATTTTTACCCTTCATATTTATTTATTGATTAGAAACTACAAACAGTACTAACATTACAGTCTAAATATTATCAGTAATACAAAACATATTTATTTATTGTAAGATCATGCTAAAGTTAACAAATGTTAGACCCACACCGTATTATAGTTCACAAGTTAACAGATAGCGGTTAGTGTGTGCTGCTCGCTAAATCAATTATGTAAAAAATGATCATTACATGTATACGTACTAAAAATATATAAACGGGCGAATGCCTTTATTACTGAAAACAAACTACACTCTACTTACTAAAAAAATATATAATCTATAATAATAATAATATGTAATAATAATATAGTTTTACATTGCAGTTAAAATATAAATTTACATTCCAACATTATTATATGTACCTAATAAACATTATCTAATAATATTATAGAAAAACAACGGCGAAATAAATCTATAATTTGCACTTTAGAGTGTCAAATAACACTCAATTTAAATTTAGCAGCTGAAACTGCAAATATATCTAAGTTTACAATTTTTTTATTTTATATGTCCACGGCTCGGCGCAAAGGCGCGCGCGTATTAGATCTATGTTTGGCCACTATCTCGCCTGATGTGAAGCGATGATGTGGCCTAAGATGGAGCACATAGATCTAGTACTCTCGAGAGACGGCAGTTAAACGGCTGCTTAGACCCGTGGTGTTTGTATCAGTTTCCTCACCACATTCTGAGGAAACTTTTTTTAGTTAGTTTTATTATATTATGGGTATGTGATGAAAACATATTTTTTATAGACTGTTTAGTATTACCACATTATTATTGCCCTGGTACTATTAAGTATTCTGTGGTATTATTCGATTGCACTTTAGTATTTGCACTCAACAAACTTAACACTAACTGACAGCTGGCAGCAACTATATGAGAAGAGCCGAAGATCGGGCTCAGTGGCGTTTATTGGGAGAGGCCTATGTCCAGCAGTGGACTCATATAGGATGATGAAACTTAACACTGTACTTGTAGTTTGTAAGTCAATTCCTGTTTTTTTGTATTGTGATGTACTGTAAAACGGTAAAAGAAAATATTGTAACGTCAAACTGGAATTTGAACTCTGCTGCTTTAGATCTAAAGTTAGTGCTTGACCGCACACTCCCTTACTAATGATGTATGGTAAGACCGCCTGAAAAAGAGAGAACAGAGAGAGATAGGAATCCGTTGTCAGGTCAGGGGCTTTACTCTGAAATAGTAATTACGATCTTCGTTCTGTCGGATGAAAGGGACAGCGCTATGCAACAGGCATAAGAGTGTCTCTTTTAGTCGGCACGAACGAATGAACGAAAGCAACTCGGAGTAGGCCCCCAGGTCCTAGTCAGCTCCACCGTCCTCCGCTGTTCGTTGCAGTCTTTTTTTTCTCAATATGTTTCGTCCATATGTCAAAGTCCAATTGTCAGCCAGCCTGCTCGTCTGTAAAGCAGATCGTCGTTGTCATCCAAAAAGGTCATAACACCACCCATTGTGACACTATTATTAAGTTAGTTGTTATTTTAGTTTTTAATTATTTCTGTATTTTGGTGTTATCATCATCAGCCCATTACGTTTCCACTGCTGGGACTCGGACCTTCCCTCGTAGAGAGAGTATGGGCATAATCCACCACGCTGGCCCAGTGCGGGTTGGTGGATGTCACATGTCCTTGAATGTTTGTGATTAATTCTTGAACATGCCGGTTTCCTTACGTTTTCCTTCACCGTTTTTAGAGCGAGTGTTAATTCCGCACATAACTTAAGAAAGTCAATGGTGCGGGGCCAGCGAGCTTCGAACTCGGGTGTGTCTGATCGAAAGTCGCACGTGTTCCCACTGAGCCACACTCGCTCCCCCATTTTGGTGTTATAATAAGGAGTTATTCTATTCTTCTATTCTTTTCTATGGTGTATGTATAGCGATAGTAGTCTCAACCCACGCGACAAAAACAAAACATCACAATTTCTGAAAACACACAAAGCGACAAAGCATCCCAATAATTGCCAGCAACATAATAAAATTAAGCCCCGCAAACAAATGGAACGAATTTTTTCTATCGGAACGTAATAAACCACCGAAATTTTCCGCAAACATTTTTTCTTTTTCAAAAAATATCATGGATTAGCGGCAGCTAAATTAATTAATAAAGGCTAAACAATGAACGGAATCGCCCGAAGCCGAGACCAAATACCTTACTTCGTATACGAGAAATATATACCACATATACGGTCTACATATACTCTCTATATCCCGTATATTAAGCCGGACAATGGGGTGGGAATGTTTGGCGAGATGAAATAATGCCGACTCATACTCCCCACCTTTGTTCATTTTCAGGGTTCCGTACCTCAAAAAGAAAAAACGGAACCCTTAAAGGATCACTTTGTTGTTTGTTGTCTGTCTGTCCGTCTGCCTGTCAGACCCTTTATCTTGGGAACGCGTAAAGCTATCGAGTTGAAATTAAAATCATGTACTCAGGTCTAAAGTCCCTTAAAGATGTGCAAAAATCAAACTTCTAAGATAACGTAAAAAGATACGGCCGTTTATTCCGCAAAAAAACATTAAATTCGACAGTCTCAAGGGAATCAAAATTTATAGTGTACTTTTCGTTGTCTTAGAACTATGAAATTTGGCAAGTAATATCGTCTTATAGTTTATGATAATAAAACGGGACTTAATCGCGCTAAAAACATTAATTTTATTTACCTCGACGTTTTGACCAAGTTGCATTGGCCGTGGTCACGAGAAGACTCAATATCGTCTTATACTACAGATACAGGGAAAAATCTGAAAACTATATATAAATTTGTAATTAAAACATAAAAATATAGTCTTTGTACGGAACCCACGGTGGGCGAGTCCGACTCGCACTTGTCCGGTTTTTATTTTGTTTTACGTCCATTAGCTAAAGAAAATATGGCTTAATCCCGGTGTGCATAGGTTTTGTGCATCTTACAGGCTCACATAGACGGTACAAGCTTCTTGCCGGTTGTATACAATGATATGCAACTGTCGTGCAAACGTCGTCTTATAGACATTTGTGCAGAGCAAAAATCTTCACAAACGTCTCGTCATTTGGGTATTTTTTATTGTTTTGTTATTTCTACATAAATGGGAGAACTGACTTATGATATGCTTCAGGTTCCAGCAGAACACAAAAAAATGTTACTCGCCCCGGACTTCTAGCCTATAGGAATAGTGTACAGGTACAGGGAACGTAGGCGAAAAAAAATCCACATTTTGTAGTAGTTTAATAAAAGTATTTTTAATATTATAATATGCATCTTTTTTTTAGCATTATCATTATATTCTTGATTATTTTATTACTTTTGATATTTTATTGACTGATTTGTAATTTTATGATTATATTTAATTAATATTTTTTTTGGCTAATTTTATAAAATATGTGATTTAATTATTTTATTTTATTTATTAATTGCATTCATGTACATTAATTTATCATGTAGGTCTTAAATTATATGTTATGTTGGTACATGAGCCCTGTAAGGGCGTTTGCAAGTCAGTGCGAGAGTACATTTAGTCATTTTAATTTATATTGATTTATGTTTTATTAAAGTCAGTATATTGTATATGTCAGTATAGTGTCACGGAATTGAGTCATTTTTTTCCACATGCTTGTCAGTTTTGAATTCATCTACGGATTGTATGATTATTATTATTGTATATTATTAATGTAATTGGTTAACCGTTTTAATTAAATAAAATAAATTGAAATTGAAATTGAATTGAAATGCATGTCAGTTTGTACGGTATATGTAATATGGGTCTTAGAATTACTTTAGTCACTAATGTAAGTACTGTTTTCTTAAGTTACCTGAATTAAAGAAATATTATTATTATATAGAATACTATACAATTTACAGATAAAGTTCGAAGGTGAGCTAAATTAGGCCGCGAGTGTTGAGATTCAGAGAGTTTTGGGTCTAAAATGTGGAAATTATGAAGTCTTACTTTGCAGTGAACTAGGTATATGAATTAAAAATGTACTATGTACTATAGAGTACAAGAATAAAAAAAATTACTTCACGCAAATTTTTACTGTGATTCTCGGGATGCACACGGGAGCCACACCCCATACGCATGCAACAATAGAAAATAAACAAATAAAAAATTTGATTTACACAAAAAAATGTGAAATGACGACTCAACCGCCTGGTTGAGTCGCCTGATCGGCACAACGTCGCCCTACACGGTGGACGTTCCGCCTATCCGTACTAAACGTTCCGAATCGACCTTTTTGGTGCAAACGTCGAAGGAGTAGAACGCCTTGCCGTCGTCCGTGTTTCCACATAAATACAATCTGGGTGTGTTTATATCAACAGTGAACAAGTACTTACTGGGTAAGCGTGCTACATCTTCGACCACATCGTCGCTTCCCATCAGGTGAGATTGTGATCAAACGCTGACCCAGTAAGATGTAAAAATAAAATTACTTAAATGTAAGACAAAAGTTTTAAGTTGCGGGCGCTAGTTAGTTGTTTATAAAGTGATCAGTTTGATGATGATAATACTGGATTCTTGTCCATAGAGTTGTTTCGAGGTTGATAGATAGATAGATAGATAGATGAACGCTTTATTGAAACATAAAATAAAATACATTACATAAAAACAATGAAAGAAAGTGTTACAATGGGCGGCCTTATTGCTAAAGCGATCTCTTCCATGCAACCTTTGGATGGACAAGAATTATCAAAATGATTAAAACGGGGATGTAAGGTCTACAATAATAATAAAAACATAATCAATGTCAACAAAAGGTTTCGGCGTCGTATGTACTTGCGGATTATGCGTCGCAACTTCTGATAGCACTTTACAGGCTTGCAACTTCTGAAACATAGTGGCTCGGGTTTTGTAGATCTAGTTTTACGAAAAACGAAACCTTTCTAGCTCACTAACCATGCTGTAATGCGAACATTTTATACATCATGATGTTCATCAATCTAACATTATATCAGGGTATGTGTAAATGAATATATAATTTAATTGTATAGCGGATTTGTGTAACTTTGGAAAATAAATTACATAAGCCACTTTTATCCCGGGAAAGTGGGGCAGAGTTAGTTTCTTAATAATTATTTTTGTGATGAAACAGTCACGAATACTATGTAGAAAAGAAATAATATCGATGAATTAAATATTCTTGAATAATGTAATATTTATTTTTATTTGGATGCTATTAAAGTTACAAAAACATAATACATGAACTACGTATATTTACAGCCAGCAAAATTATACTATCTAAGTGAAGTTACTGGACAAATGAGACTTAATATCTGATGTCTGATGTGATGAGCGCAAGGCAGTGCTACACAGTATTTTTATAGTAGGTATTAAAAGTTCAGGTTGGCACTGCAATTTTATGGGCAGGCGTAACGCTTACCATCAGGCGAACGACTTTCTCACTACTCAGTTACAATACTAAATATGTTCGTTATAGATCCGTTCGTGATGCCGGTTTCCTAATGATTTATTTCTACACCAGAGCAAGTATTTAATCGCAGGTTTCAAATTCTGGTACGTCGGATCGAAAAGCATATAAATTCCTGCTGTGCCTCAGTTGTTCTATCAAAAAAAATGATTCCTTTGATAAAAATATTTGCTAACCCGTTAAGGACCTTTATTTGCTAAGCCGTGATAGTACGAGTAATATAAACGTAAGTGTATAAATGTTATTACAATTAAATAACTACGTTTTGTTATAAGCATTAGCTCTGTACGTCCGAAATTTAGACTGACATAGTTTAAATATAATTATTAATAAATTTCATTTTTGATTAAGATTTAAATAATAACAAAACGATGCTGAAATTGGTTTTTGGATAATGGCTGGAAATTGAACTGGATAGCGATATGTTACTATAAGAGGTAGGTAAGTAAGTAAATATAGCTACATGTCAAACGGCCGTAACGCCGAATCGTTAATTAAATTGGTTTTACTACTTTTCTTAACAATGTGAAAGAAAGAAAGAAAATAAGTTTTTATAGCCAACAACCTTAATATAACTACGATATTTATATACGATTACAGTTTGGCAATAAGGGGTAGGCTCAGCATCGTTCTGTGTAAACTCTAGTGAGTTAACACAGGGCTGGTTTTCAGCGTACCCCTTTGCTCGACCTCAGATGTTTGCCGAGAAGTAAACAAATTGTATCAGCGGAGACAAAAATTAATTAATTAAAAAAATATTTAATATAAATAGCGTGAAATTAATAAAAATAATATACATTATACAATATCAATATCAGAAGATGTGATCGACCTTACTTCACCAAATTCCCCGCGTCTGTAAACTTTCCGAACAGAGCACGCCAAAATAATTCTATTGGGTCCCGTACGCCTATAAAACATAATTAGCGAACCCTCCACAAGGAGGGTCGACAATATAAACTGGCTTAATTTTGTGTGTTGAGTTCAATGTTTCCAAAATTAGAGATACGACTTTAATGATAATGTATTTTGAACATAGTCTACGAAATAATGCGAAAATGTTAGATCTTCGCAAACTGGGCCTTACTTACTTACCTTACTTAAGGGACGATTATTCAATCCACAGATAGACAAGCCAGACAGTAAAATGGACGAATACGTAGTTAAAGTTAAAACAGACTTATGTCGGGTTATTTTTTCGGATAGTACTTGGTTACAAAGTATGTGTGTGTAAATTGAAATTTAATAGTTTATTTTTTAATTAATAATACCCGTTAGAAATGAATTCAATGATCTTTATAATTCACATCGAACGCCATACTCTACTGC
This sequence comes from Petrophora chlorosata, assembly GCA_951640565.1. Classification (NCBI taxonomy): domain Eukaryota; kingdom Metazoa; phylum Arthropoda; class Insecta; order Lepidoptera; family Geometridae; genus Petrophora; species Petrophora chlorosata. Next base: position 14,907,457 of record OX621202.1, on the reverse strand, counting down.
TATTATATTTTATGTGGTCATATAATTTTTCGTAGACAGGTAGCTGTATCTAATTGCTTCTCCTTGTAAGTAGTTAGTTTTGTTTTAGTAAGTAGAATTTAAAGTTATTTTCAGTAATAAAGGCATTTGCCAGATGATTTTTTTTTCGTGTAGACATATATTTAGATTGCGTTTCAGTTTTGAGATGAATTACCGCAACGTCACGCCTGATTCCATTACATATTTTATTGTTTGACACACAGACTATTGAAAATGTCGTACTTAGATTGATTACGATTAAAAATAGGCTCTCCGTAACAAAATGTCTTTAAAATGCCCCTCAGTTTTTGCCGTATCTTCTGAGTAGTGGTTCTTTTTCCGATACGGTGGTTGAGTCATGGTGATAATTTGACGTTAAGTGCGTCTATGTTGCCAAAAATGAATAAAGAGATTTTGATTTGATTTGATTCGAGGAACAGATTAACATAACACATTTACACTCCACGTAAACATCTGTATTACCAGTAGGTATATCTATTTTAGAATACATTGTTGATTTTCAAAAACGCATGGTCTCAATCTAACTCTCTAAGATTCAGAAATAATATCTGTCTGTCACTTTAATTTACCTAATGATAAAATGCACAGAAGTAAAAACAAAACAAGTAAAATTAATACAGTACCATAAAAGTAAATTAATTTTGTCAGCAGTTTATTCATAGTTTAACACCAAAAGGGGGATTTCTAGTTCTAAAGATACGCAACCAAAGCTCAAAGTTAACACGTCAAATTCGCTACTCCCCGCTCTATCTATAGTAAACCTATAGTAAACCACGGGAAATTACAACAAGAAACTTTACCATTACTGTAGTTCCGGAAAAAGTAACAAGATGGCGCTAGCTATATGTTTCAATGTGTTGCCGCCGTGTTTACACAGATGTCACTACCTGACTAGCCCATTTTGCAATGTAGAGCGCTTGTTTGACCAGACTTTACAAATTTTCAGTGTGTTCCAGTTGTTGAAAACTGCATGAAAAAATGGGATTTTTGTACACACGAAGACATTAGAAACACCGCAAAGACTTATAGTATTTTATAAAGAATGTTCATCAATTGTATATATTTGGAGAATACACCCATTAAACTTTTTATTTTTATGTAACTGATTGACGAGACGAGCAGGTCATTCGCCTGATGGTAAGCACTACGCCTGCCCATAACAGTTGCAGCACCATCCAGAACTTTGTTTTGCATAATCCTGCGCGGCACTGCACTGCGCTCGTCATCCTGAGACAATTAGTCTCATAATGCCCAGTAATTTTACTGGCAATGTCTTTCAAACCAGAACTCAGTAATGCTGTGGTACCCACCCAGACGGCCTCTCGCATACGATAAACCTACCAGTAAATTATCACAACTGGCAGTTAAAGCATAGAATAATGAATATATTGCATGTACCGCGCTTGTGTGCCTCAATAAAGTGTCCTATTAAGATTCTCTGGTTTAACTCTTATTAACAGACTGTACAGGCTATCTATTCCAGTAAGGTAAGTACGTACAATTTGACAGTTTGAAAGGAAAAGGGTTTGCAGTTTTGACGGTTAGCGAAATTGACCGATTGCTATTTTGACTGTTTGCAATTATGACGATTTGCAATTTTGACTGATTGCGTTTTCATGAATTTGACCGAACGCGACAAAACGAAATATATCGATATAACGTTAATAAAATAATCGTTAGATAGTATGACCTGGTGGTAAGCGCAAGTGGTTTAAGCTGGTTTATAAAGGATAGCAACTGTCAATATATATAAAATGCATTACAAATTATTACAAATATAATTATATCATTATACTCGCACTTCTTTTTTGACATTCTGTTAATTTTAATTTATATCTAATTGTTCGTTTTAATTAAGTGATTGTTCATAGTTATATTTCGAGACATTTTAAAAGAGTTGAAAAATAGAAACATCATCGCAGAGTTTCTGGGTGCTATCTTCTCTAGCGGGCGTATTTCCGAAGCACTGGTAGAGTCAGTTTTCTTTCTAAAAATAGTTTGTGTTCGCCCTACAGTACCTATTCAACTATCCTTTCTGTTGGTAAGAAGTTCAACCATAGTGATGGACTAGTTTTTAGCTATGGTGGGTTACTTACCTACTTGTTACTTTTTGGGTGGGCAGTTTTCCGCAATTATAGGTCGTTAATCAGCTTTTTTTTAATCGACTCAAAAAAAGGAAAAGTTTCTGTATTCAATTGTATTTTTTTTAATGTATTTTACCTCAGAACGGTGGTCCCATATAAATTTAATCAATTTTCAACTTTGGAGTTCAAAGATACATCAGAATTGAAGTCAGTTTTTTGTTATAAAATGAAATATATCATGATGGGGTGGCGGCAACTGGTCCAGCCAACCGTGGCCATTCAGAAAAGCTAGCATTGTCCGCATGCGAAGTCTCACGGAACGATCCCGGTGATCCTAGGAATTCTGTTTGCTGTGTCGGTACACTGCTGCACTCCAAAAACACATGTGGCGCTGTCTTCTCTGCCTCCACACATCTTCTGCACACAGGGCTAATTGTAGTACCAAGTGTGCACAGGTCTATGTTAAATGAGCAATGATCGGTGAACATTTAGACTATTTGTCGGAGCTTGTCCTGATTAAGATTGCGGAGTTTCCTGGAGTATCTCGGGCTTAAAGCCGGGAATGCCTGTTTGGATTGTCTGCAATCTTTAATATTTACCCAGTAATCTTTAGGTACCTATTGAATTGTAGCTGTTTGATGTCGGATCCATGAGCGGGTTTGGCTTATTGGAATCGGGATCACAGATTCTGGTCCTACAAAGGTTGAAGCTGAAAGCTATGGTGGGTAAGAAATCATTCGTGAATTCGTACACTGATTATACATAGCTAAATAACTATGTATATTCGATTTCATTTAATTTTATAACATAAAATAACAATCAAATTATTACGTATAAAAAAGATAAATGAAAGTTAATAACTTAAATAACTTTAACTTAAACTTAATATGCGCCCATAATAAATTATATCTTAACTACGCTGAGACCTTCTTAAGATTATGATAGTGTAATAAAATATTCATATTGGAGATTTTAAAATAACCGGTAGTTCCTTACTTGAAACCGAATGCTACAAATGGGTTATGCCAGGGCTTTTCTTTTCTAATTGAGAAAAGTCACCTTCTGCTGTATTTTGCTCTGGTAGTTATAGTAAACCTACCTAATAATTATCTATTATAGTGGTAAAACTTTGTTGCTAGTATTTCTTGCAGCCCACTTGTTTTGTTGGGTGGCTATTAATAGTAACCCCTTTGTTCCCAACTTTAGCATGGAAATGTACAATGGTAATATAGTATCATTGATGCTTAAATTTACAGCCCCCAAAATACGCGTATCTGTCAGCTGTGTGAGTCAGTTCATATCTCATACACTCCGGAGGTAGCGGATTTGACTCCCGCTACTGCTGCAGGAACATGGTCCTCATGTTTTCTAGCTCCCTTCCCTAGATACAGAATGTTCTAGTTATGGGTCATGATTTACATTATATATGTGATCGTTGGGAGTATTTATTTTAATTTATTTACTAGTTGCGCACTATCCAAGGCCAAGTGGTTTGCACTTTACTCCAGAACAGCTTTTGAATGTTTGCCAAGTACAAGTCCGTTCACTATTACTGCAGCTATCTTTGGTACTAGTTGGTTTCCACCAACAGCAGTGAATTCTGTAGTCTGGTATTATTTCTGACTACAGAATTCACTGCGGACCACTAGACTGTGACGATAGGTAAAATAAAAGACCCAAGTTGACACAATAAAAAGTAGTTAGATGCGACTTAAAAAAAAAACAAGGTGTGGCTTTTATGCCCGCCTAATTTCTGCTTGGCGAAGTACGGCTTAATCCTGCAAGCTGATGACAAGTGGTGCTGCGGAGGTTCCTGGTGACGACGGGAACTAGAGACGGTGATATCGAGGGCTGAAGAATAGGGCCAGCACGTCGAGTGAGTCGCTCAGGTTCTGGCGCGCCAGGTGGCAGGTGTGCTGGAGCCGTTCAGGAGTGGTGCTGGTGGAACCCGGGTCTTGGATCCTAGAATCAACGTTCACAAAATCACTCCCAGTTCCTCTTCTCTCCCTTAATAACCACCTCACAAGCAGCAAGCAAAATAGCCGAGAGTTGGTGAGGTGAAGAACCGGAAATCAGAACGTAAAAGTAAATAGAAGAAAAAATAAGGAGGACAATTAGCATGGCCAAAAGCTTATGAAGTTAATTTGACTCTAATTACGTTTATTAAGACATTAAAGTCAAAATTACAATCATGGAAAACGGTTTTTAACCGACTTCAAAAAGGATAAGGTTCGATTGCTTTTTTTTTAATGTTTGTTACCTCAGAACTCCGTCATTAATGAACCGATTTGGAAAATTCTTCAGTATAGCGTTCATAGCTACGAAGTGGTCCCATATAAATTTCAACGATATTTGACCTTGGACTACGAAGATACATTAAAGTCGGTTTTTGATTTTTTATGAAAATTAATTATTCTAAAGGATGGTGTTTGCGCTACACGTACTGAATGGGGAAATGATAAAATCGTGTTGTTATTTTAACATCTTCTGTGATTTGGTCAAATCACTTAGGGAATTGACCAAATCTCTGTTTTAATCATATCCCTGCGACATTTGCAAAGTACGTGATACTCCACCAAAATAGATAGCCTTTGCTCCAGTCAAAGAACATCAGTGACGGCATATCTAGAGTACATATGCATGTATGTTAAAATATGTTAATGTAGTATGAAAACACCTCACTAACTATTGGAAAGTAGTCGCAGGCGTAATTTACCCACAGGGAATTGAAAAACGTATCGAGTAAAAGCGTTCTGAACGTCCGACGTCCGAACGTTCTGTTAACCAACGACGAAATACCATTCCACAGAGATACTTCTACGATTCGATCAGTAAAGTTTGTACGCGGCAATAATTAATGTTCAGGCAAAACTGTGCTACTTCCCAAGGCACTCTTACAGAAGAGGCCAAGCATAATATTTTATGGCAAGTAAATGCGTCGGAGAGCAATTGATGAGCCTTGTGCGGGAACGAAAATAGTGGTGAACGAGATATTATAAATACCAATTCCATTGATTTGATGATAATAATAATAATAATAATAATATCATATTTATCTCACTAATATAGGTGGGTATAACATATTCAAATTAACAACACTGTAGGTAAAAAATTTGGCCTTTACCTGTCTTGGTGAGTTTTGGTATTCCGAAGACGCAGATTCGAACCCTGTCCAAGCAAATTCACTATTCTTCTTCGTGATTATTTTAAATCTTATTCCATTGATTCCAACCTAATCAAATTATAAATCAATCATAATCAATCAATTATGTGTGAAAAATATCTTACATTTTATAATCATTTAACACTAATCATCCACGTTAAGAAGTATTGAGTTAATTAACAGAGATCATAAGAGGAGATGCTACGACCAAATTAAAAGGTAAAGCGGTTTATATATTTGATGATCATAATTGCTGACTTTAAGACATGTACGTAACTTTTGTTGAAAGTATCGAATAGGGTTAAGTACAGTTCAATTAGTAGTGAGGTTAATAAGTAGGTTATGCATCAAAATGTTTTAAATAATAACCATACTATAATAACTGAACCACGATTTACTATTTCGTATTAATTGCTAGAAAGAGGTCGAAGCAAGACGATAACATGGGCGACGTGAAATCTGAATCTTTGAGTGGAGACGAGGTGGTCATCAGTGGAATATCAGGAATATTTCCTTCTTCTGAAAATATTAAACAATTTAAGGACAATCTGTTCAATAAGGTAAACATTTAACTCATACTCGATAAATTACTAATACGACACATTTTTTATACAAAAAATATTGTATAGAATCATACATATTATCACTGGATATTCACGATTAGCTGCAACCCTCGGTTTTCATAACTTATATAATTTTACAAGACTTAACTTCATCAAAATGCGTTGTACGAGTATATTATTATTATATTTTTTGTCATCTTGTCATCTTCTACAACAAAATCTATGCAGATTTGAAGAGTACTGTTCCCGCAATAAATTAGATCTTATTTTGCAAAATGTTACTCAATAACCTTCACTCGAAAAACTAAGCTAATAGTTTTTAAATATACGCTAAAAGGGCACGAACTAAAAAAAGTAAAAGATATACGTAACTTAGGTGTGATTCACGATCCAAAGCTTACATACGAAAAACACGTAGACAACATAGGTAAAAAAACCAACAAGTCGATGGGATTCATCTTGAGATCAAGCTCCCAATTTAATAGCATGAAACTCATTAAAACTCTCTACTGTTCTTACGTGCGTAGCATTCTCGAGTAGGTATTGTTCGCAAATTTGGTATCCTCAATATGATATTTATATTGATAGGCTGGAGTCTATTCAGCGCAGATTTATAAAAAATCTACAAAACAAATGTAAAATATACAATAATAATTACGAATCGAGATGCAGGAGACATCATATGCTTCCTCTTCACGAAAGACGTAAATCATCCGACATAACCCTAATAATTAAAATAGTTAATACCAAGTCGATTCTCCTCATCTCCTCTCCAGTATAAATATAAAAGTACCTTCAAAGTCCGTTAGGCAACCAATATATCTGCATATTTCTTATAGTTCGACCAATTATAGATAAAATTCATTTTTCATTAGATTAGCTGCTCATGTAAATAAACTGGATGACTTACTCGAATTCGATTTATGAAACTCGTCTCCCAACGCACTTAGAGCTACTATTTCTAAGAACTGGTTTAGTATGACTCCCTGAACTGTCATAACTTATAGTTTCTTTTGTAGACAAAAAAATTGTTATCTATTTACTTACTTAATTCATTCCTCTTAACTCAGTGTATAGCAAACAAATTAAGATTAGATTCAATATGCAAAAACGTCTCAATGGTGTCTAGATGTATTTTAACTTTAGTAATTTAGTAATGTATCACATATATGTTTTCCAAATAAAATAAAATAATAAAATAAATGTCTAAGTTAGCCACCTGTGTGTGCAATCAATCAATCAAATTCTTTATTGTGTTATGTATTATATTTCTTTATTGTATATTTTTTTACTATGGTGCAAAACAACATTAATATTTTCAGGTTGACATGGTTGAAAGTTCAGAAAATTATTGGAATTTCAATAATTCTGAAGTTCCAAAATATGTGGGAAAACTGAAAGGCTTGGAATACTTTGACTCCAGCTTTTTCAAGGTGCCCAGTACTCAAGGAGTAGCTTTAGATGCTATGAGCAGAAAGCTGTTGGAAGAAGCTTTTAGCGCTCTTTTTGACGCAGGTATGTTTTATAAATACTTCTTTGAATTTTTTACACATTTTGTAAATTTCTTTCTAAAAATAGATGACCCTCTGGCCAGCGTGGTAATTATAGCTTAGAAGTTGCAGCAGTGGGAAAGTAAAAGGCTGATGGTGATGATTATGATCATAGAGTTTAAATGTTTTATTCCCATGTTACAGGCGTTAATCCGAGGACATTATCAGGACAGAAAATAGGAGTGTTTGTTGGCTCATCATTTACAGATATAAATGTAATAAACATGTTCGATCAAAACAAATATTCTAAGTATATGGTTAGTGGGTAAGTATATTCAAAATATGGCTAAAATTTTAGAGCCACAAGGAAAATGGTTTCATTTTAGAATGACGATTAAATAAAAACTTCGTAAACTTTCAGTGGCAGCAAGTCAATGTTGGCCAATCGTATCTCCTATTGGCTAGATGTAAAAGGTCCATCGTATGGTCTCGATGGAAGCTGTTCTAGTTCAACAACCTGCTTGACAATAGCATATAGAAGCATTAAAAGTGGTCACTGTGACGCTGCCATCGTGGCAGGGTGCAACCATTGTCAGCATCCAGTTTTATCAGCAAACATGAATAGGTAATTTGTTTTTTTTTTTTATCTCTTGAATCCTGCTAATATCCTTTGAAGCCAGTGGTTAAGTCTGGAAATTAATATTCCAAATTGTATTGAAAACGCATTATTTATTATTTATTTTTTAGGGCTGGTTACCTGTGTGCAGACGGAAAAACTAAGTGTTTTGACAAAAAAGGGGATGGCTATGTACGTTCTGAAGCCATCTCAGTCTTGTTTCTGCAAAAATTAAAAAATGCAAAGCGGTTAGTGTCTTAACACACTATTTACACTGTGTTATTAAAGTTAAGGAAATTATAAATAAAGTAATTTAGAGTAAAATGTTTAAAAAATACGTCTTTTTCAAATCTTTTAAGGATATACACTGAAATTTACTACGCAGACGAGAAATATTTTGCTAAACCAGATGCACTTTTTCTACCTTCTCGTAATCCTGATGATGTTGAGAAATTTCTGCGGAAATTTTATTTGAAGGCTGGTGTTTCGCCTAATGACGTAGAGTACGTTGAAGCCAATGGTGCAGGTAACATAATCACTTACAAAAATATAGAACACATTTTATATATCCTTTCCTTTATTTTTAACTAGCTGCCTCGCGGTTTCACCCGCGGTATTCCAGGATAAAAAGCCGCCGTATAGGTACGTGTTAAACCAAGGTATCAGCTATCTCCATTCCAAATTCCATTTTAAATCCGATGAGCCGTTACGTCGTGAAGATGTATTAAAATCTCTTACATATGTACAAACTTTCGTATTCACAATAACATTATGACTATGACTATAAGTGTGAGAATAGGTATATCGTAGCAAACACTTATATTATTCTAGGTATATATATTTAATATACTAAACAATAACCTACGAGATGATGAATTAAGACAATATCATAAAATTATAACCAGGGTATTAAAGACTTTTAGGAGCAAGTGGTGACTATAAAATATGCTTAAAGCAAATGTTTAAGAATATATTTATGATATTGTCTATATTGTTGTTGATATTGTCTAAATTGTATCATTTCTATGTGTGAAAACTTGTAATTGACCTTTTGTATAAGCACTTCTTTTTTGAAACCGAGCTGTAAGATACCCAAAAATTAGTAAATAAATAAATAACCAATATGTTAACAGGTTTAGCAGATGCAGATGCTGAAGAATTAGAAGCTATAGACAGAGTTTTTGCTAAAGACGATACAGTTTTCGTTGGCTGTGTCAAATCTAACATGGGGCATTCTGAATGTGCTTCAGGAGTATGTGGTGTTACAAAGGTTAGTTATTTTTATAAACCTAACAAGTGTTAAATAATACTCATCGATGCACTATATACCTTTTTACTTCGCATGCTCGTAAAGTGCATCGTATGTGCTGCGTAAGAGCGGAATGGAGTCTTTAAATTGAATTGACTTTTTTGAAACTAAAAAAATTGCTTTCAGGCAATTTGATATTAAAAAATTGTTTTAAAAGATTTTCCACAACGTGGCGCGTAGGTAAAATTGTTTTTTTTTGACAATCTTAATCAATTACGTCATTTTCTGTCACATTTAAAATACATATAATTTAATACGGGGCAAACACTCCCTCGTTTTAAATATATCTCCTTAGCCCCATGTCAAACAATCTACATCATATTATAAATTATAAAAAAGCTTTTTCCCGCGGCTTCATCCACGTGAACGACAGAGAGCATACTAATATGGGTAAGGCAATGAGGAAATAACACTAGTATGTGAAATTTTCCAAGACCGTCTTGCTAAGGCAAGACCTCGCCAGTATATGAAAGCGCGTACTTCGAAGCGGTCAAGCTATATCTTCAAAGTCACCCAACCGATTTTAATGTTACAATCTAAGTTGGGACTAATGCAGCCAAATCCTGAAAATTTTATAAAAATCCATTCAGCACTTTCCGAGTCTATAGATAACAATCACGCAAACAAACAAACATACAAAAATTCTAAAAACCGTGCATTCGCGTTCAGTACCTACTAAAAAGTCGAATACAGTTGTTTTTACAAAAAATATCTTCAATATGCAGAATTAGCTTAGTTCCATTTTCATAATAGTAGGTATAGATAGAAATTCATTATTCGTGATCCTCGAGTTTAAATGATACTCGTCACATTCAAAATAACCTTATTACGGAACCTAAAAAACGTAAAGAATGATATGGGAACGTAAAAATAAAAGTTTACTTTGAGAGGCAGATTAAACAAGATTTTTGTTGAAAACGATATTTTTCAAGACAAGCTTTTAACAAATTCGTGATCGGGACCGCGAATAGATTAAAATAAACCAAACCCTAGTAGTTTACGATTATCCGTCAAGGATTGCCCATCTTCCATCTCCATCGTCATATCAGCTGGATGTCACCATAATATTGCATTGTCATTGGACTTTGACAAATTTGAAAAATTCCAACTCCGTAAGATATTAGGAAGTGGTTCTGATTCAACTTTCAAGAATTGACCCAAACAAACAAATAGTAAAATATGGCTAGTACTAAATAATAAATACCTATTTTAAATTTTCTACTTCAATTATTTTCAAAAACACCTTACACCGTGACTAAATACATTCAAATATAATGTATATTGCTTTAAAAACCCTTTACGCAAACATTAATAGTAATCCAATACCACCTATCCTATAAAATAAAATAGTGTATTTTTTTTTAGGTTTGTCTTGCATATCATCAAGGAAGGATCCCTGGAAATCTTCATTACAATGAGCCTCTAAATCAAGTTCCTGGGGTAAAAGAAGGAAGAATCCAAGTTGTTTCAGAAAATATTCCTTTCAGTAGAAGTTTTACGGCGCTCAATACCTTTTCTTACACTGGACTTAATTATCATGTTCTGATGAAAGGGCATTACAAGGCTAAGGTACCTATTTTGTTAACAGGTTTTGTCGTGATGTGGTTAGGTAGATCCGCTCAAATATGATCCCAGCTGTTACAGTTTCCATTCTCGCGACGAGTAAATTTTTTATAGGTAGAAAAAATAGCAAGAAAAGCGTAAGAATTTGTTCTGTGTCTGGGTGTTGTGAGAGCATAGTCGTCATAGTTCCTAGTTCCCTAGATATTGGGAATCCTATTTAGAGACCATGATTTGTTGACGTGATTATTAGGCGGTATTATAAATGGGTGTTTTTATTATTCTTTGTGAAAAGGTGCATCAATGCAAATAATATTTTAATGTTGCAGGCTGATGTAAGCGACGCAACCGCTTTCTATCAGGCAGACATTACGCTGGTTTGCTACTTTTTTCCATAAAAGGAATATTTTTATGAGTACGCGTTTGTTAATTAAAATTAATATTTTGATATTTTGACCCTTGCAGGATGCATCAAAATATTTAACATCGATTCCACGTCTTATCTTAGCATCTGGAAGAACTGAGTCATGTGTGCAAAGAATAACTGACTTATTAAAAAGTGCACCTGTCGACCCTGAACAGATCGCACTTTTGCATGATGTTTTCAAAACTGATATTTCGGGTCATCAAACAAGAGGATATGTTTTACTCGGTAACAGTATATTAAAAAAAATATATTATAGTTTAAAATATAATGTATTGGTTTCGTTTTCAATTTAAGTCACAAACATAGTATTGAGTACCTTTGCTAAAGTTCATTATTTATTATGTTTCTTATTGGGTTTCTAATTTCTTTCCTGTTCTATGTACATGACTGGGCCGATTAATTCAGGATGATATAATTTTATACAGGAAATCCTAATCAGGATCAATTAATTTTGTTATAATATTAATTTGAATATTAATTCAATTTCCCTTTACAGATTCAAATAAAAAGAATGAGACAGTTTGCTTGAGTGAAGATGTTACTTACCTTCCTGATACGAAATATCCTGTATGGTTTCTGTACAGTGGCATGGGATCTCAGTGGGCTGGTATGGGAAGAGATCTCATGCGAATGTCTATATTTGCTGCTGCTGTTCAGAAGTATATACTATTTCATTTTTTTTTTAACGGGCGAATACCTTTATTACTGAAACAAACTATACTCTACTTACTAAAACTAAACTAACTACATACAAGGAGAAGCAATTGACCATAAAACAACCCATAGACCATAAAAGGCCTAAAGATAGCTCAAATACTCCAACCCACTACCAGTTGGCAGCGTACCCAAGATGCTGGCAGTATTGCCCCGTTGTATTGCAAAATTGATACGTTGTGCCAAATAAGTCCCAGCATTTTGGTCACGCGTCGCATCGATCAGGCGCTCTGACAATATTATAATTTCTATTTCATTGACGTTTTTGACATGTATTGAGAGTTTCCATCTACTCTCTACGCAAAACTTGACCCACTATAATGTGTAATATACTAAACTTTTCAGGTGCCATAAAATATTGGAGCCCAAAGGCATGAACATTTTGAAAATAATTACAGATCTTGACGAAAACAATCTCGATCTCTTAAGCACTTTTGTTGCCATTACTTCCATACAAATTGGTTTGACAGATACACTTAAGGAGTTGGGGATAAAGCCTGATAATATAATAGGTACGCAATCGCACAATATTTTGTTTTTAACTTTTAGACCGGGACCGGACATACTAGTACACTTAAAATTCAGTTTTCTTTTTCTAATTTTTTAAATGCTGTTCCGGGCTTCTTTTTTTACGCTTAATATATCTATGTTTGGCCACTATCTCGCCTGATGTGAAGCGATGATGTGGCCTAAGATGGAGCACATATATCTAGAGAGAGGCGGCTTCTGAACGCAGCATATCCAAATAAAATCTAATTGGGAGTTTTTTCTTTGTAATGTTGTGTATTTGAAATTTAAAATGTTATTTTCATAGTTATTAATAATCACTGATTGTTCTAGGCTATGCTTTTGAAATTTTAATCAGTAGGTAAACATGACGTTTATTTCTTTTTGAGAAAGCAAATATACGATCGCATTCCCAAAATCATCATCGGAAGCCGTATCTGCTCTCAGAAGTTTACACTTTAGTGAAACGTCTCCCGACAGACCTTTTTTTCCCAAAAATAAAATTATTTGAATGTGTGTAAGTATCTATGGAATCGTGAAAATAATTTAAAAGTGGAAAACTTAATTGGAATTTTGTGTATGTGCGGCCTCTCTTACACTGGTTACTGTAAAATCTGTTATTCAATTTAAAATGAAACTGCTTTCAGGTCACAGCTTTGGTGAACTGGGTTGCGCGTACGCAGATGGATCACTTTCTTTAGAACAAACAATGTTGGCATCATATTATAGAGGTTTAGTGTCAGTGGAATCAAAGTTTGAAAGAGGATCAATGGCAGCTGTGAAACTTGGACACAAAGAAGTACGAAAATCATATCATATTAATTTTACTTTAAATACTACGCACACTACATCTTTAAACTAACTTTGCTATTTACAAAGTGAAGCAATTGTACAATTTATCGACCATAACAAGGGTACAGGTAACCCAATTGCCCCAGTTTCAGCGCAAACAGATGATTGCTATTATTAAGCTCGTAAATAGGCATGTGTTCGATGGCATCATACAAATCTCGCCTGTTGAAAAGCCAAGATGTGGCCTAAGAAGATGGAGCACGCTTGCCCTTGAGATGATTGACTCTAAACTTAAAGAGACACAAGTTGTAGGCTTTTAATAAAGGAAAATTTATTATAAAAATACTTAATGTTAAATTATTTCAATAGGTACAGTTAATCTGCCCACCAGAAATAGAAACGGCATGCCATAATAGTTCCGATTCAACAACCATATCGGGACCTGAAGACATAATGAAAGCGTTTGTCAAGGACCTCAAAGGACGTGGTATCTTTGCTAAAGAAGTTCAGTGTTATAATATTGCTTTTCATTCTAAGTACATCAAACATGCAGGTAAATAACTAAATTATTTCAAAGAAATACGTATTAGAAACTCTCTTTTTAATGGTGATGATAAAACAACACTTGTTCATAACCCTTGTAACATACCGAGAACTTTGTTTGGCAAAATCGTGCGCGGGAGGTACTAGACTGCACTCGTCACCCTGAGAGAATAGTTCATTTTAAGTCTCATAATGCCCAGTCATTTTACTGACTGCAATGCCCTAAAGTCAAAACAGTAATTCTTGCGCACTACTAATTGACGACAGAATGACTGACAAAACGACAGTTCCTACCCAGACGATCTATCGCATGCAAGAAACTTACCATGTAGTGAATAATTAAAATACTAAATTGAATAAAAAATTTTAGAACCAAAGTTACTAACTGAAATGAAGAAAGTCATTACTACACCCAAAGTCAGGAGCAAACAATGGATATGTTCATCAGTCCACCCAGACAATTGGCGATCTGATGAAGCCAAGTTTGCTTCTGCAGAATATTTCAGTAACAACCTTCTGGTAAGTTTTTTAACATGATAATGAAATGGCTGTCTGCGCCTTAAATTCAAAGCATAAATTACCGGAAGAAGGACATCTTAATTGTCCGTAATCTGGTTGGAGTTATTCCGACACAATTATTAACGCAAGCCGTTTTATATATTTAATGGTAATGGACATGTAAAAATAAAACTTTATAAACTTTTTAACCCCCGACGCGAAAAGGAGAGGTGTTATGAGTTTGACCACTATGTGTGTTTGTCTGTGGCACTATAACTTATAAGAGGTTAACCAATTTGGATGCATTTTTTTATATTTGGAAGCAGGTTTTCTAGCGGTGGTTCTTAGACATGTTTCATCAGAATATGTCGGGGTTTTTTTAAAATTTCAATTTGTGCTGTAATATATTAACTTTATGTTTAAGCTTTTATAAAACTGAATTTCTCTTTTAACTAAGAATAAAGTGTACTTTGAAGAAGCTTCAAAAATGATACCAGATAATGCTATTGTAATCGAAATAGCACCACATGGTCTATTGCAAGCCATTGTAAGGAGATCACTCAAAAATTGTATTCATGTTCCTTTGACAAAACGTGGATGTGTGAGTCCAATTAAGTTCTTCTTCGAAGCTATTGGCAAGTAAGTACTGTCCGTAAATAGTCAAATACCCATATCAGTATGCAAATTTTGAACTGGTGACAAAATTCTCACATTATAAGTTCCCCTACTGAATTCCCCCTCGAAATCATGGTTATAATTTTTATTTGCGTACCGTATCTTATGTACCTCATTACACAAATTAGAAAAGAATTATTTAAAAATTATTAAGTATTATTAGTTATTTTCAATTGTAACAACAACGCTGAGATCAAAAAATCGTACCCCAGTTAAAAGCTTCCATTTCAATCTGTGGCTCAGCGAGAATTCGTTTCGATCTGGCGCATTGAAGTTCGAATCTTACTAGCCCGTTTTACACCTGTTGTTGAAGCAGCACAGTTTATTTTTTCCTCTTGCTACTAACTAAAAATAATTCAATGAATTGATTTTTTTTAGACTGTACCAAGCTGGTTTGAATCCACATGTAGATGTTCTATATCCTAAAGTTGAGTATCCTGTTTCAACTGAAACACCTCTTCTTTCTCATTTCGTTGCTTGGGAACATAGTAGTGAGTGGTAAGCAGTGTTACATTAATTTGTAATAAATTATTATATTTTTTTAATATATATATAAATACGTTTTCGATAAACAATTTTTCATAAAATACCCAGTAACTTCTAGGCGTACTCAGTCCGCTGCACTAAAAGAGTGTAATAAATTATTATTTTTAATAAAAAATACATTTGTTTCATATTTTATTTATACCACGCTATACTGCAATACTGTAAATTATTATTTTTAATAAAAAAATACATTTGTTTCATATTTTATTTATACCACGCTATACTACATCATACGTATATTTTACTCTCTAGGGATATTGCTCTATTTAAAAAGCGAGATGCAACATTAATGGCGGCTCGAGAAATAATGTTGAGTGTTCAGGAAGATGAATGGAAATACGTTGAAGGACATGTTCGAAATGGTAAGGTTTTTTTTACCTTAGATTTTTAATAATAAAGTCTCGTTGGATTAATTAAAGCATTATTGATATATAAAAACTCAAGTGTTGAATTGAAAACCTTATGTTTTGGAGGTTGGTCTATAAAAAAATACTTGTCGTTTCAGGTATGAACATATTTCCAGAATCAACCCTTTTATGTCTTGTTTGGGAGACACTAACTATGTACAAAGGTTTCAACTATAAAGAAATGCCCATCATATTTAATGACGTGAAGTTCCATGAAGAGATAGTCATCAGGAGAAGTGAAGACATAAAACTCATTATAACAATACAAAAGGGAAACAATCGTTTTGAGGTAAATAGTCTGATTTAAGGCAAAAGTCGTTCAAAAAAATGCCACCCTGATCTAAACGCTCGTAGTATCAAGTTGGTCCGCGATTGAAAATCAATGATTTAGGTAATCATTCAAAATTGACAAATGTCTAGATGATATTGGATGATTGTTAATTTATTTCATATTCTATTATCACATTTTTATCATCCAAAAGTCTCACGTCTCATGATGAGATGACCTCGATACATAGGTACTATATAGAATTAACAATAATCTCACCATGAATTCTAAAGGAACTATCTAAAAAAAGGGAGTCCTAAAAATAACAATGCACTTAGTACAATATAAAACAATGTATTTACCAACTAAATATATTACATAGTTTCATAACATTGTTCAAATTTCAGGTAACAAGAGCAGATACCTTGGTTGCAAGTGGAATTGTGATAAATAAAAAACATTTTCATTCTATCTCCGAACTTAAACCTGACTTTGAGGATGAAAATACCATGGACAAAAAGAAAGTCTATAATACATTGAGTAAAAATGGATATAACTACAAGTAAGTATAGTGTTCATTCCAAGTCAAAAGATCGGACAAGATGTTTTAAATAATACTATAAACACAATCTGTTATTTTTAGCGATGACTACCAGTTGATCCAAAAGTTAAACCTGAAAAATAATATAGCAAAATTGGGACGGACCGATGAATTTCCCACATTTCTGGACTCGTTCATACAACTTCATGCACTCATAGGAAAACATAATGCTGCAAGACCTAAATTCATTAGGTTTTTGAGAATAAATATTGCTGAATATCAAGCAAATAAACATGACGAAACTTATATTAAGATTGACAATGACATCTACGTTTCAACGAAGTAAGCGTTATAAATGAAATATCACGTAGTGCCTCATTTATCACTGACACAAATAGAAATTACAAGAGTTCTTTTTTATAATTTTAGAGGTGCTGGTGTTGATATGCAGGAAGTCATTTTTGATAACATACTCATAACAAACAACATGGAAACAGTTGCAGTAAATTTAAATGGTGACACAAAGTAAGTAAATTATCTTAACTTCACAAATGGGACAATCTATATCTATATCTATATCTATACTTATAATAAAACTGTTACGAAGCGGTTACTGTACATTGAAGATATTTTTGAAAATCAATTTTTTTAGGAGTATATATATGGTAGCAACAGAACCCAAAAATACAATTTTTAAAATTTTTGTCTGTCTGTCTGTCTGTCTGTCCGGGATAAACTCAGAAACTAAGGCACGAATTTGAATGCAGTTTTTGAAATATGTTCTGTGGAGTCCGGCGCTACACATAGGCTTTGTTTCATCAAAATCGGTCCAGTAATATTGAAGTTATGACGGAATTTAGGAAAAAATATAGGTGTCCACTATAAGTTGAACCACGGAACATACCGGACCCTTTGTGCACATGGCTCAGCTTATACTGGTTTATTACTTACCTTCAGAGTTTGTAGAACTAAGGTATTGGTTGACATGATGGTATTCTAAAAAATGTTTTGTGGAGGAGGCTACATAACAAACTTTGTTTTATAAATATCGGTTTACGAAAACTGGAGTTAATACGCAATTTAACAACGTTGAGTACCTACCGATTAGCAATTTTAGTATGAAAGTTTTCGTGAGTTTGATTCATTATAATTATAAATATTTAATAAAACGGCTAGGACTCACGTAGTTTGTCAAATTAGTCGACCTAGGTTTCGAGCATGTCCGATGCTCTTCATCAGGGGCGAGTTTACACTGCGAGATCGCGGCGACTATTGGCGGTGTCGGTGACGTTGGCTGGTGGAGTGGTAAAACGTTGAGTACCGTTGCAAGGCAAATTAGCTGTTTAAATCGAGCCACCCATAGATAGCACGTCTTATCAAGGGGCGTTTTTCTGACTCGCGGTGACGGGTTTTATGGACATGGCGCTGGACCTGCACCGGAGCTTTTTTTTGATCAGTTTGCAAAACGCTTTTTTGCTGATGCGATTATGTCGCCTTGGAAAGTAGTAGAGGAATTTTACCTAGCGGTTCCCAATTTTTTTTAGCTATGGAACACTAAATTATGTATCTAATTTTGGCGGAACCCCAACTCATATTTGTAACCGACTTTAAAAAAGGAGGAGGTTCTCAATTCGACTGTATGTTTTTTTTCTATGTTTGTTACGCGATTACTCCGCCAATTATAATTTGATTTTGATGATTCTTTTTTTTGTTTGGTAGGTCATACTTCAGAGGTGGTCCCATATAAATTTTATCGAAATTGATTCAGCACTTTTACGCGGGTCAGTATATCAATAAAAATGCTGGCCAGCGTCGGCAATTCTCGGAACCCTAGGGTTCCGTGGAACAACTATTAGTAACTGCTGGTATAGACGAACAAAAAGCATAGCAACACCGTACCGGGCCCGGAACGGCCGCGGCGGCTAGCGTGGCACCGCGGCGCACCGTCACCGTCAGTTTTGCGTACGAATCGTAAAGGGTCCATGGCAGTTCCCCCCGATGGCAATCCCACCCGTGTTATTTCCACCCGGCCTCCGTGGTCCCGTAATATGTTTTTTAAACTGAACGATGACATTTGATACGTATACTCGGTCAAAGAAACTATAACACATTTTTCACCAATTTTTAAACATCCCTAAAAGAACTTGCTAAAATGTATATATATATCTAAATATAAAAATAATCCACTCCCTCAGATACAGACACACACACACACATCACACCTCGAAAACCAAAAACCTATGAAGCTGTTTGGTATGTAAGTTCTATAAGGGGATCATTACGAGAGCGGACAAAAGGAATGAGAGTTTATGTTTTTAAAGATAGGGCTATCAACTTTGGTAATTAGGATTGGGAGCGGAACGGGATGATAACGGGATAAGATGGGCATGGAAATGGGATAAGCGCGAGAGTTACAGGATAGGAGCGTAATGGTAACGATATAGGAGCGGGACTGGAGCAGGAGCGGAGCGGTACGGTAACGGGATAGTAGGGAGCGGTAACGGTATAGGAGAAGGACAGAATCAGTCCAGAACGCGGCGGTTACGGAATACAACCAGGACGATAACAGGATACGAGTGGGAAGGTAACAGAATAGAAGTGGTACTGAGAAAGGAGCAGGATGGGAGCTGTAACGGGAGTATTTTGGGACAGAAAATGGTCGGAAGCAAGATGAATTACTACTACACTACGCGTACGAAGTCGCGGGCAACAGCTAGTTACATACTAAAATAACAAAAATGTCATGCAGTCGGAGCGCTGCATGCCTCGCTACAACGCCCTATATGACGTCATCCGTTGGGGTCTTTGGAAGTGCCAATATGACTGCCATCCTAGAGCCAAACGGCCTAGTGTGGGACGATGGTAAAAGACCTGACGGTATGATGCTCGATTCCCTGGAGGATGGGACGGCCCCTGGTTTGGGATGACACGTTCCCGACGCCTTCCCATCTTTCGGAGACGTCTCTACGGGTGAGGCGCACCGCTACAGCGGCAGAATCCCTCAAACGGCGCAAATATTCAGGTCTCCGTAGGGGTTACCTGTTTGTGCCGTTTGGCGTAGAGACGTTGGGTCCGTAGGGACCAGGAGCTCTGGAAATTTATATGGATTTGGCGGGGCGGCTGGTGGATCAAAATGCTGGCGTGTATTTTGCTCAAAGAATCAGCCACAGCTACGCCAGCATTTTGGGCACGTTGCCGGACGACGGGTTTCGGTTAAATTATGTATCTGAAGGCCTTTCAGTTGGCTCAACCGATACCTGTATGTACATAGTGTTCAATATTTTTTTAGCTATGTATATGTAAAGTGAAGTAATTTATATAGGTTGATTTAATATTAAGCTAGTTGTTACTTCACAAATTAGTTTCAATTTGGTCAACTCTCATTTAACGTCATTCAAATTTAATTAGCCTTCTGATTGATTATTTAGTAGCTCTAACAAAGGCAACATAGTAGTCATTGAATGATGTATCGTAATTTGTGTTAAGAATTAATTACCCTTTTCACCTTTTAAATTTAATACATATTGAAATAAGTCTCTTCGTAATAGAAACTTACAGTATGTTCACCTACGAATATTTTTAAGTTTTTTGTTTTATTCCTATGGTCTTACTTTGATATGTCACCCAGTAATAAACATATAATTTTTTTTATTAAACAATAAGTATTATACACATTTTTACAAGCTTTTGTGTCTGCATATTTTAGAGATGCAACAATGGATGCTTCGAAACATATTATGACTCCAGAAGACGCTGTGTCAGTTCCATTGCCTTATTTATATGCGTATTATTGTTTGGTAAGTCTATGCTTGGAAGAACTATTAATTCATCATCATCAGGCCATGTTTCCACTACTGGGATACGGGTCTTCTCTCTTAGAAAGAGTATGGGCCATAATTCACCACGCTGACCCAGTGCGGGATGGTGGATGTCACATGTCCTTGAATGTTTGCGATTAATTCTTGCATGCTGGTTTCCTCACGATGTTTTCTTTCACTATTTATAGAGCGAGTGTTAAATCCACACATAACTTGAGAAAGTCAGTAGTACGAGGCCAACGGAATTCAAATTCTTGTGTGTCGGATCGAAAGTCGCACATGCTCCCACTGAGCCACACTCGCTCTGGCGTTATTATTAATATAATTCAATTATTAACGTCTATTTTTAGGTAATAAGGGGGAAACTTAATGATGAGAGGGGCATATTTATATCTGATGGTGTAAGAAGCAAAAATGTTCTCATAATCAATGGCGCAGATGCTTTTGGTCGAGCAGCCATTGCAGTGTGCTTAGCATCAACATGTACAGTTTATACAACAGTAAGTTGTGATGATGAAAAACAGTTATTAATGACCCTATTTCCGCAACTCAAAGGTATAATTAGATTTATGAAATTAAATATTATAAATAATTGAGTATAAAATAAATTTATAAACTCATGTTACGTACCAACGCCGCCTATGAAATAGATTGTGGAATATATATTTTTTTTCAGATAGTAATGTCATTACTTCAACAGATGAACATTTTATTGTGCATTTGGTTAATAATACAGAAAATGAATTATGTGACATTGTTTTAAACAGAGCATGTGGATTAAAAAGAGAGGTAACTTTGCAATTATTTAATACTATTCGAATTTTTAAATCTCTTATATTTTCTTAGAATGTCTGTGTTCGTTATGAATTTCGAATATTGTGCATATTAATAAGTAATTTTTATATTTATTACAAACACATATGAGTTTGTGTTTGTGTAGGTACGAGTATGTATTTACCTTACTGCAGCTGTCTACAGTACCCACTTAATTTTCTTTTATTATTATCCAGTATGAGTTATTTAATTTAATTTAACAACCTTACATTAAATATATTTTATGTTTGTATTATATATTTTTTAGTTTACATACAGACAAGCAATTAAAATGTTCAAGTCTTCTTTTAGGTTCTTTAAAAATAAATAAATGTACAGAATTTTTTTGGGTCTTCTGTTTTATAAATATAAAAACAGAACTAAAAGAAGATTGAAGATTTTGGGACACACTGAAAAGGAGTATTTTGATTTAATTAAATAAAAATAATCAATTGTCTGCTTGCAGTATGCTATGAAGTGCGTTGGACATTCAGGATACTTTCTTGATATCAGTAAACATGATATGAAAGAGAATGTTGACTTTGGAATGGCTTATTTGCAAAAGGCAAAAAGCTATATTTCAGTTCAGTTATCTAATTTGTTCACAGAAAACAATTTGAATGAAAACAAGGTATGGTATAAAACAACGTGTAAGAAAAAATATATAATTCTATTATTTTTTTTAATTTATTATTATTAATCTACATCAGTCTTTACTGCTGGAAATATATCTCATCCAAATCACGCCATTAAGCCTAATATTTGGTTCTCCTTCTTCAGCCCTCTTAGCTACCCACATTCGCTCCATCTAGTTTTACCTCGTCCTGCACGATTACCGATTGCGGTCTCCACTCTAGAATTTGACTATCAATTCTGCCGCAAAAAGTCCTGTCATATTTGCCGGAACCGGTCACCGTTTACTGATTTGTTAAAAAATAATGTCTATGGATTTCAGATTCTAAATGAGATAATCAGAGGAGATATAGAAAAAGGGATCATTAAACCATTTAGTAGTTATGGAGCTAATGAATCTAAAACAGATATAAATACTAATGATATAACACCGAATCGTAAAGAAAATGGTACGTTTTTTGTATAACATTATATAAACACGAAAAACATTGTCATCTACCACTATAAGTAGGTAATAAAATTACTTAAATTTCAGACACAAGTCAGGATGATAGAATTCAGTTTTCAGTTCCAACAACTCTTCATAAGAAACAAACTGGCATATGTGAAGTTGACGGACTTGAAGCATTTTACGCGCATATAGACAAAGATGAGTGTGTGGCTACTAGCCCTTTAGTGTTAATGTCTACTCCACTTAGTAAAGCATTATCCCAGGTAATTTAATAAGTATGTCAGGTATTTAAATGATAGGTATATAGATAACGCTTTATTGTTACACAACAACAAGAAATAATAACAAAATAAAGCTTAAAGCTAAAGTGTTACAATGGGCGGTCTTATCGTTTACAGCGATCTCTTCCAGACAACCTCTGGATGGAGAGGGCTCAAAGAAACTGCAAGGGACGGTGATGTTGTGTATAGAAAAACTAACCAGTATAAAATAATAATATGAATAAATGTTTTGTGCGGACATTTAATAACTTATTCTTTTCAGGTGGAAGGGGAAATCAATCCAGAGGATACGTTCTTGGTTATGATCCCTGGTTTCTCAGGTAACCATCAAGTATTCAAGTCTGTTTGTAAAAGATTGAAAATTCAAGCGATTACAATGCAAATCGGACCTGATAAGCTCGAAGACAGTATTGCAGATATAGCTCAAAATATGTTGTCTGTAAGTTGGCTTTAGTATGTAAAGTAATTTTTGATGTGATTGTATTTGTGGGTTCAAAAATAATGTTCCTGACGTATTTTATTTTTCAGGAAATCAAAAGAACATTCAAATTGAAATCAAAGTTTTATATTCTGGGGTATTCATTTGGCGTTAATGTTGCGTTAGAACTTGCTGCATTGATTGAGAAAGAAGGTACAAGTAAATTTATATTTTATATTGACGAGACAAGTAGGTCGTTCACCCGATGGTAAACAACACGCCGGCCTATAACAGTTGCAGCACCACCCAGAACTTTGCTAAGTAAAATCCTTCACAGCACTGCTCTCGTCACCCTGAGATAATATTATAGTTCTTAAGTCTCATAATGAAATAGAAAGAAATTAAACCAGAAAGAGAATAGAAAAAAATTAAACCAGAACACAGTAATGCTTGGGCACTACTGTTTGGCGGTAGAATACCTGGCAAAGCGGTAGTAGCCCAAACGGCTTCTCGCATACCTAATAAAATCAATTTAAACCATGTGTAATGTGTACCTAGTAAATGTTTTTATGTAGGCATTTAGAATGTTGCTATTGTATTGTAGTTTATTTTATGTTGTTATTATTATTGTAGACCTTACATCCCCGTCTTTGAACTTAACTTTTTGATAATTCCTCTCTATCCAAAAGTTGCCTGGAAGAGATCGCTTTCAGCGATAAGGCCGCCCATTGTAACACTTTCTTTAATTGTTTTTATGTAATGTCTTAATATTTGCAATTAAGCGTTCATCTAAAACTATCTATGTATGATTTTACTTCTTTTTGTTTGCCTTAATTTTTTTTTTACTACAGGTTACACGGGTGTCATCTATTGTTTGGACAGTAGTCCCGATGTTCTAAAAACACAAATTAATGCTTATTTGGGAGTTAAACCAAACATTGCGCTACAGAATGATATAATAGCATACATGTACAAACTGATGTCTAAAAGGAACGCTGACGAAATCATGAATGAAATAAAGGCTATTGAGAATTGGTCAGAAAAAATTGAATACTTTGTAAGAGAACTCAAAAACTTTGTAACACTCAGCCACGAATACATACGACAAATTTTGGAATCTTCATACAAAAGAGTACTATTAGCTAAAAATTATACGCTTGATATAAAACTGGAATCAGAAATAGTACTAATAAAAGGAATCGCTCATTCGAAATCAGGCAAACTTCCTGATGATTACAATTTGTCCGAATACACAGTCAATGCAGTACAAGTATTTGATATAGAGTCAGACCATGTTTCAGCTCCAGAAGATATCAGAGTTTCAAATATTATAAACAAAATGTTAGATCCAGAGTTGATACAATACTTCAAGGGGAAAAATCTATGTGAGAGATATAATTATTATTAATAATTGTTCATTGTGTACAATTTGTAAAAAAATCTGTCTGATCCGTCAATCAAATCAGTATCGATGTTGAACCCTACCATTTTATTGTAAAAACCCCCGACGCAAAAAGGAAGGGTGTTTAAGTTTGACCACTATTTGTCTGTGGCACCGTAGCTTGTAAACGGGTATACCGGTTATTTTATTTAAAAGCAGGTTTTCTAGCGGTAGTTCAGATATGTTTTATGAAAATCGGTTCAACCGTTTTTTACTTTTTATAGGTTTTTTGTGTCGGGGGGTTTTCAAATTTTAGTTTACTATAATTCGTTATATAATTGTGAAATAGACGTGTAAAAATTTAAACGCTAATTTGAGTAAATTCTTCTTGCCTTTGGTTGATCTAGACAGCGCAGAAGAAAAATGCGCCTCCTGCATATTATGCTTCTTATCTTGCTGCAGATGAAATTTCAAAGTGTTTGTTAGTTTTAGGCTTACTTTGATATTACTATTTATTAAAATTACCCTTCACGGATATGACAGGATTTTTGTGACGTCGGTTATGGTACTGTAATTAGATGGTGATATACTAGCAAATAAAGATGCTCTCAATAATTTTCTGAATTTAATTTAATCCTTTTTGTTCAATGAAAAATAACAATAAATACCTACTTAGCTAGTTTACCTACTCGAAATCTTCCAATATATAATATATACACTATTTTGTTTCCAGTTTATTTTAACGTTCATATTGTATTATCTTCAAACACTTGCACAACATTTGCAAATATAATGGCTCCATATTTCAAGTGGTGTTTTAGGGCTGCTACTAAAATTTGAGAATTGTTTTTCTTTAAATGATGAAGAACGAAAAAACTGATGATGATATCAACTCGAATTAGTAATTCGAGTAAATATTACATTTTTTTTTAATTTTATTCTTTCGAGCGTAATTTATTGCTCTTAATTCCACTATATTGTGGTATGCGTTTGCGCATTATGTCACGTAGGCATATATTTTGCTGACTATCTCCTTATGTGTCACTTAGTAGAGAGAAATCATGTAGGAAATAACTGATAAAATGTATAATAACGTGCTTTGTTATAGGTAGTATAAAAGCTGTAGTTTGTAAGGTACTAGGGGATTCTAATTAAAGAAGTTCACCAGTAAAGATGGATCAACTAAACACGTTGTTCCAATGGACCAGAAACCACCACATGACATGGCGATTCTGCCAGAGCAACGCACCACATTACAATATTTTCAAATATTTTGTCACTTTACTAATGACCCTAAACGCAAAAAACGGGTGGACGGCACAGCAAAGAACAAACTTGGACATTCGCTGCGATGCTCCGAGTTTGTTCCACGAGGAGTATAGGTATGCTAATACTTAACACCGATTAGATGAATTAATCCTATCATTTCACCCACTAATTAAATGAAAAAAATGTGACGATGTTTACTGGTGGTAGGTTTCTCGTATGCGAGAGGCCGTCTGGGTGGGTACCACCGCTTTGCCAGTTATTCAGCCGCCAAGCGGTAGTGCGCAAGCATTACTGTGTTCCGGCTTGAAGGGCATTGTAGCCAGCGAAATTACTGGGCATTATGAGACTCAACAGCTAATTGTCTCAGAGTGACGAGCGCAGTACAGCGCCGCGCAGGATTTTGCAAAACAAAGTTATGGGTGGTGCTGTTTTTGTTATGGGCTGGCGTATTGCTTACCATCAGGCAAACGACCAGCTCGTCTCGTCATTAAGTCACATAAAAAAAAAAAAATGTTTGTTTGTTACTCAATCACCCAAAAACTGTTTAATAGATTTTGATGTACTTTCGGTCCTAGAAAGAACCATAAGCTACTTTTCATCCCGGGAAACCTGGGAGTGCAGCTAGTTTATAATAGTCTGCCGTGCCATCACAGTTTTGTGCTGGCTCTAACTTTAGTACTTATCAGCATCATCATAATTAGCCCATTACTTTCCCACTGCTGGGACACGGGCCTTATCGCTCGGCCCCAATTGAATGAGTAACAACCCTACATTATATGCATGACTCATCATACATTATGTCTGATAAGCCTGAAAACTGGAACATACATGATTTAACTTACATTTTTATTATATGCAAATCAAAACTTATGTTTGCCAAGGCCGTTTTGGTTTTTAATAGAACGCTATCATAATTTTTTAACCCCCGACACAAAAAGGACGAGTGTTACAAGTTTGATCACTATGTGTGTCTGTCTGTGGCACCGAAGCTCTTAAACGGGTGAACCGATTTGGATGCGGTTTTATTTGAAACGAGGTTTTCTAGCGTTGGTTCTTAGACATGTTTTCTTAAAATCAGTGTTTTTTTACTTTATATAGTTTCTTTGTCGAGGGTTTTTTAATAGTAGTAAATTTTCAAGCTCGTTAACAAAATAGTGAGCAAAATGAAGACACATATGAAAAGTAGCGTAGTGGTTATCGAACCTACCTGTTATATGAAGTCAAGAGTTTGAATCCTGCTTACAGACGCCCGCCTATTTTGTGTATTCTACAATTAATAATTAAAGATTTGAAGTACCTACCTATTTTTTTGTTATGGAACTGATTGAAACAACTCCATGCCTGCCCATATAAATTGCAGTGCCACCTACAACTTTGAGTCCTTTTAATACCATACACGTAAAAAGCACTGTGTAGCACTGCATTGCGCTCATCACTCCAAGACATCAGATATATTAAGTCTCATATGCCCAGTAATTTCGCTGGCTACAATGCCTCTCAAACCGGAACACAGTAATGCTTGCGCACTACTGCTTGGCGGCTGAATAGCTGGCAAAGCGGGAACTAAATATTCATAGCGTTAGTTATTGTATTAGTTGCTCATAGGTAGGCCTCATCTGCAAGAGGCAGCGTTGGAACGTATCACACCTTTGCCAGATATTTAACTGCCAAGCAGAGGTATGCAAAATTTACTGTTTCAGTTTGAATGGCCTTATTTCAAGCAAAGCTACTATGCAATAAGAGACACAATAATGCACACTGCTGTATAATTAGTTTATACTAGTTCTTTTCTAGCTAGATAGAGCCAGTGTGGCTCAGTGGGAGCACGTGCGACCCAACGCACCCGAGTTCGAATCCCGCTGGCCCCGCATCACTGACTTTCTTAAGAGGATATGGCACAGCCGCGGCCAGCGAGCACTTGGTATTTCCATAATGGTTTAAGGTCTCGCAGAAAATGCGTAAATGAAGTTAAATTAATTAATTAAATAATAATAATATTAATAATTTGACTAAATTCGTATCAACTTCAGATTTTTTGTTAAAATTAGCGTTTCGGGAGAAAACGTGTCTACCACACTAAATCTCAACCAAATTTAGTAATTTTGGTCTTAATTTCTTAAATGGAGAATATATTAGGTTTGTAGGTTTTCCCTTTTCTAAGTTTATGTCTATTTTTAAAGTTAACAGCTTCCAAACTTCAAAAAAAAATTCGATTAAATATCGAGTTTTTGGGTCCATTTATTCAAATTCTATAGGAATTATCGAAAAAATATAAACCTACAAACTTCAATAATGATAACATCTCTTACATATCCAAATTTCATCGAATTTGGTTATTGTTTAGGGGTAGAAAAACGTTTTCTCTTTTTGTATGAAAATTTCAGCGTGCCGTTCCCTCTTAAGTTTTTGCAGATTTAACAATCACTCTGAAAAAGGTGAAGGAAAACATCGTGAGGAAACAAACATGTCCAAGAATCAATCACAAAAATTCAAGGACATGTGACATCCACCAAACCTCACCTTTGTTATAGCAAAAACTAGTTTACTCATGTATGATGAGTATAGGATTAAGTTTAAAGCTAGGTCTTGGAAAATATACGATTATGGGCCTCCTCTGTCTACGCGGACGAAGTCACGGGAAAAGCTAGTAAGCAGTAAGTATTGGCTTTAAACAATATTTATTAAACACCCTCACCCTCACACATCCTCACACACACACGCACCCTCACACACACAACCATAGACTCAATAATCCATACAAAAGACACATAAACCAGCACCATGTTTGTTCATTTATTTGTATTATCTCTGTTAAAGTTCTGCACACTTATTTAAATTCATCTTCACACTCTTTATGGAAATGAAGGCATATATCCATCTGCGAGGGGGCACTGGTGACCTGTATCACAGGTTCGTCAAGAACCTATCTCAGGCACCAGTCTCTCACAAAGACAGGCTAGGCCCAAATGTTTTAACTACAGTGTTGTTAACTTAAATATGTTATACCTATCTATATTTGTGAGATAAATAAATAAATAAATAAAAAAAAAAAATTAAATAAAACACGATTTAATAAATGGCCGTATTATATTTATTATTGATTTTATAGCACTATAAAACCAACTTTCTATAAAACTAGCGTTCTGTTCACAAAGTTGAAGACTCGGCTGTCTAAAAGAGCTGAAGCGTGATTTGAATCTATATCGAAGACTTGAACTGATTTATTAGTATAATGGGACAGATTGTAATCATCGTTTAGCTCTGCTGCGTTTGGATGAGGAATGCCTTTCATAAGCACTATTTTAGATTCCAGACTTAGTTCAGGCTTATATTCCTTCGCCATTTTAAATCTATTGTAAGCAGCTTGCAGCAAATCCGCCAAGTACTGATGAGTAAGTGTGACCTGGTCTTTCACTTTGCTTGAAAACAATTCGACCTTGTTACACCATTTCGGTGTTTCTTCCAATAGTTTCTTCAGCTCTGTCGACTCCTGACCAGTGAGAAGCTTAAAAAAGTGCTCTATCAGAGAGATTTGTAGCTGTTCGTCTGTAAGTTTGCCCAAGTAGGCCTCAAGATGGACTCGCATAGCGTCAGGACTACTGTCTATGCAGTAAACTACTCCAACGAGACCTGTAAATCATACAAAAGCATATTGTACAAGTAATACATAATAACTGATATTATAATAATAGTATATAATATTTTCTGGCATGTGAAACCGGGGTGGGTCATCTGTGTAACACAAAATATCGGTTGTGTTAATAAACTTGATCTCTAATTCTGTGAAATTTTAACTTTTAGTCTAATTATTAATCTAATGTAATCAGGCGTGACGTTGCGGAAATTCATCTCAAATCTGAAACGCAATGAAAATATTTTGTGTAATTCCGCTGAATGTTATGTAGGTTGTTTTTTAAATAATAAAATATGTATGAGGGTAGATTATTAAGCTATTGCATAGCTTCTATCGCGGGCCTTGAGCGTGGATACCGAATCCAGAAATTCCGTAACGAAAATAACCTAACACCCCCCACTCCGAATGCTATGCAATAGCTTTACCGTGGCAGTTTCTGAGTGCCACACGTCTTTTTTTATTTTTTATTTTTTTTGGACTTTGTCGCTGTGCATCCATATCGTCCGGTAAGGAAAATGGTAACAAATTAATCCTTTTGCAGTCCTAGATCTACTAATTTATACAAATGTTGAGCTAGATCTGACCAATGGGCAAGCTAAGATCGAATTGCAGAATCCGACATCAAAAAGAGGGTAGATAGCAAATATAAAATGAATTTTAATTAATAATATATTTTTATACATGCTTTTTTATTGTTTTTTTTATATTCTAAAGATAACAATTCAGTCAGCATTCAAAATACTCAAGTCATAGTCATCAAGAATGTCTACTATCGTGGAACAGTCGTAAACTTCGTGTGCACATTCACCGAAATGTTTCCGATAGAAGATTGACAGGCATGTTATTTTTCACCAATAAGTCAGATTGCACGTCAATATATCGATCTACCTAGATTTGTTGACCAAACCGGCCTTATACCTAAAGCAACAGTACTCCACACGTGAGCAGACCTGAGTTTAATAAAGGTTTAAAAGCTGTCCGGACATGAAATACCTCCTGAACTTATTTAGCATACAACATTTTATGCCTTTTAGTTTAGCTTTAGATTCTAAGTGCGCGTCAAAGTTGAGCGTAGGAGCAAACGTAAGACTTAAAAAGCTCCACGTGTTTTGCCAATGCTATAGGTACATCTCAAAAAGTAGGAGCAATAGAAAATTGGTTATGTTTAGTGGTGAACAGGCAAGCTTGCGTTTTGACGTTATATTGCACAAGTTTGGTATTGCCCCAGTCGGAAACAGTAAAAAGCACATGACTCACACGTTTAACCATGTTCTCTCTAAGTACCTGGATTTCTACTTTACTAGTCCGTGTGAATGTGTACTTTTCTACGACTGTGTTTTCATCTGCATACCCCAAAGTACCGCGTTTGAGAAAGTTATTAATGTGCAGTAGAAAGTACGGGCCCCTGAGGTACACCAACACTTATGTCTAATTTATCGGACAAGCAGCTGTCAATGACTACTCGAATAAATTGTTCTCTTAGAAAGTCGTGATCCAGAGACACAGGCTGTCTGAAAGTCTATATGCAGGATGTTTGTTGACAAGATTGTCGTACCAGACCCCATCAATGGCATTAGAAAGGCCACCTTGCCACTCTATAGCAATGATTGTTATTTACTGTTTAGATATACACATATGTACATTACATACGTTTATATATAGATTGGTATAACCCTATCCAGTTTTAGCGGTACATGACACAATTGTCATTAGGATTTTAATACTATACCTTCTCTTTCCAAAAGTGCTGCCATCTCTAATGCGACGTTTACTCCAAAAGAATATCCCATAAGGTAGAATGGAGATTTTAAGCGGAATCTCTGCTTCACATACTAAAAATATAAATAAAACAATGTTAAAGGCAATAATGCTAAAAGGAATGAGAATAAATTATATAATAATATATGTATATAATAAGTACATTTAAAAGATTTTTGGCCAACTCAGGTACACTTTCTGCTAAGTTTGGACCATATTGTAAAGCTATTGCTGTTTTTTTTAGTCCTTCGGCTGCTGCAGTAAATCTTTTGCAGATTCCGTCAAGTCCTGGTATCATAATTACATAGGTTTCCTCCGGGTTGATGAGCAGTTCATGCTGTAAAACAATATGGTAATATCATTCCTACTAAATTAAAAACATAGAAAGAACTATTTACCTAAAAATTATCTATACTGGTATTTATGTTTTACTTTTCAATCAACTTGGATGCAAATATCGAAATTAAATGTGTTTGTTAGAAGATGGAAAGACCTTAGCCCAGCAAGTAGGACGCAACAGAATTTATTTTCATCATCGCATTTCATTATTTCAGATATTGATTACAGCATACCTCTAAACCGGAGTACCTCGTCTTCATCAAGACAATAGGTTCTATAGCTAAAAATTCCTCAGTCGTAATTTCATTCAAGAATACGCCTAGTCCACTGTCGACGTTCATACTGCCTTTCTCTGCAGCAACTGTTTGTGTGACAGAACTATCCACGTTTCTATTTTCTTTGTCAGATATGAATACACTGTTATAGTTGAGTTTCAAACTCGCTTCCATAGCGTTAAACAGTAGAGACAAAGAACTTGCCCGTAGCTTCTGAAAAATGTACATAAGTAAAGAACCAATTTATTTCATCATTTGTTTTTGTATATACAGAGTTAAATTTTATTTATTTATTCTTTTAGGAAAACTACAAGTAAATTAAGTATAAATGTATGGACAGGTATGTTATAAAAGTTTCCACAGATGGACAACTAAGTTCACAATACATGGACTGTAGTCCATAAAACTTAAAAACGCAATACTGTAATTTAATATGTAACGTAAAAACATAACATATTTAATTAGATACCTATTATGAGTCATCTGCATCAATCGCATCAAGCGGCTGCATATTATACCATCCTATGTTATTTAAGTATGTGAGTAACTACGAGCTCTGAATTAACTTTCAACAATGCCAAAAAAGTTTCTGTATATATACATTTTGAAGATATAATGCTTACTAACTATTGAAAGTGTCAATAACTTTGGAGTAGGTTATATTAAAGTTTTTACATAATCCAGGTATAAAATAATTTTGTTTGTAGCTAGTGTGAAGGTTGCGCCGTAACGTCGTTCTGTTGGGAACCTCAAGGTCGATTGCAGATAGTAAGGCAGGAGTATCAACTCTGCAGTTCATGATGTTGTGCAGGGATGTCAAGTCTGCAGCTTCACGCCGCTTATCTAACGGTAGTAAGTGGTGGTGTTTGCAATTTTCTGAATAGTCACTTGTGGGTATAAATATAATATTTTATATACCTTTTCTTTCAAAACAAATTGTAACAAGAGTGACGTCATTCCTGTTTCATTCCGCACGATAGTACATTTTTCAATTTCTTCTAATACATGTTCGTTGAATATGTTGCGAGAAGTAGCATTGATTACTGCAAAATATCTGAAAATAATCATAAAAAGGATAATAAAGTATAAACTTAGATTACCCACTGATTTTGACACAAAAACAAACAAAAAATTAATATCGCCGCTTTTAGCTTTTTCTTTGTATGTATAAAAACATCTTAGTGATTTTTGGCGTAAAATCAATCAATTTTGTCTAAGTCAGCAAAAACTTACCTTAGGTCACCGCATTGGCGAGAAGCCAGATCCAAATTAGATACTATCAGTGCAAGGTCATGATTTTCTGGGTCATCAATACTATTTACGTTTTCAGAAATTTCACTATTGG
This sequence comes from Petrophora chlorosata, assembly GCA_951640565.1. NCBI lineage: Eukaryota > Metazoa > Arthropoda > Insecta > Lepidoptera > Geometridae > Petrophora > Petrophora chlorosata. The sequence goes on along the minus strand of OX621202.1, from coordinate 14,874,300 downwards.
TTATGAATATTCCGTCACAAATAGAGCCCAGTTTATTTCCATTTCTAATAAAGCTGATACAATTTGATTCTGTTTGAAGATCTAATGAACTAAACTCAACTCTGACGCCCAATTTTCTCCACGAACTAAAAGAAAAGCAATAATTATATTTGTCATGGTTACACTAAAATACATTATTGTACACATTATATATTATTTTACACATTATATATTATAAGAAAATTATTAACTATCATTTAACTTTTAATTACATAACCTATATCTTGTTTTCAGCATTTGATACCAAATAATAAATAATAATGACACCGTCTTTTGTCGTATCACAAATCCTCTCCATTCAAATGTTGTCTGGAAGACACCGCTTATTAGCGATAAGACCGCCCAGTGTACTAATCAAATTTTTAAGTTCTATTTTTATTTGTTATTGTTATATTTTTGGTGTACAATAAAGGGTTATCAATCAATCAATCAATAATTGTATTATTATGGTTCACTTTGCATGCACATACGCACACATCTACAATTACACCCTCAATTTCACATACATACTCACACATACGCGTGTACGTTTTATGTATTTTCTTCTTCTTTTGCATTAGATTGTTGTTTAGTTTAAATTAAATGTTCTTTTTTATTTTACTTTAAATTTTAAAATATTTTAGTATTTAATATTGTACCTACATAACATATTGTAACTAGCACATTTCTTTGGGAGAAGCCACTGGCTCTAATTCAACCTTTAATTCAAGGATTTTAATTTATTCAATCAGCGTATTACAATATAATATTTACAGGAAAATTATTAATATATAAAATCTTTTAACGTATTTGTTAGCTTTATCTAATTTATCTAAACTAATCCAATCTAATCTAATAAACCACTACCAGTGGGCAACGTTCCCAAAATGCTGGCAAAATTGCCACGTTTAATGGCAATGCTTATCCATTTGCCAAAATATAATCCAAAATGGCTCTTGAAACACAGTTCACACTATTTCAAGAGCCTATGGATACAATAATGCTCTGTAATAATGTCTATTATGAACAATTAATTACTATCCTATCTTACTAATATTATAAACGCGAAAGTTTGTAAAAATGTACGGATGTATGGATGTATGTTTGTTACTCTTTCACGCAAAAACTACTGAATGGATTTTGATGAAATTTGGTATGTAGGTCCTTTAGGACTTTTTACAGCATATAGGCTACTTTTTATCTCGAGAAACCTCGGGTATATTTAATTCAATTCATAATTAATGAAAATTAAAGTAAATTAATGTCCATCATCAGGAGTATAAAAATTGGTGATATTCCTGAAAATGTTTAACTCACGCATATTTTACGTGAAAATATCCATTCATTGATTTGGGATTGAAGTGAAGCAGCAGACGCCTGGCACCTCTTTGTATCAAGCGATCTATAAGCTCAATACTGAGCTCAGTTCCATCACATACAACAATATAAAACTTGCTTGAAGACAGCGCGATTCTGGAAATAAGATCATACTCTCATTTTGTTTCTTAATTCAAAATTATATTATTCTTTTTTGTAGTCGTGTCCCTTTTGCAAGTATTTTTACAAGTACCACACATTCGTTAGATGTCCAGGCGCCACAGTAGTGTGCAACCTTTTCTGCTTTTCGGTTCACTGTTTAAAGCGATATTACTACAAGCTATTGAATGGTCTCAGAATAACGTAGTCCACGCAACAAAGTTCTTGGTGGCGTTGCATCTGTTTTGGGCTTGTCATCAGGTGAAACTAGCGTTGTCTAAATTTTATTAAGAGTGCCCTTATTGATATTACTAAAAGTGAAATCATACAAAAATAGACTAACCTTGGTGTAATCTCAAAATCATCGTTTAACAACACAGGGTCTTTCATATTTATCAATACTCTGCCTCTATTACTTCGGATGGACAACAATCGAAATGCTCTAGGTATTTCAGCCGGTGTATATACTACAGATGTTAGTGGTCTTACAAATCCACTTGCAATACCTTTGACGAGTAGTTGATGAAGTATCTAAAATAAAAAGCGCACATTATGTAAAACAAAAATAAATATGCAATTTAAAATGGTTGGTAAGAAGTACCTTTTTATTATCGTAGTATTTTTCAGAGAAGATATTTGATATATTAACAACATTGTAAGACTTCTCTTCGCACAGAAAAGCCATCGTAAATTTTTCATTTTCTTTACGATCATTATCATTAATATCAAGGAAATTTGCCTCCACGCCAACGCAGCCCATAGCAATCTGAAATTACATGTACAAATTATACGCATACATAATAATAATTCTAAAACAACACATAAGTAAGTTAACAAGTAATTAAATAACAAACTGGCATGAATGAGACAGCTAAGAAGAAGAATGTTGAAAACAGAATATTTCTGACGTATAATTAATTACCGCAGTACCAAAGCAGTTTACTGGTTTACGTATTGTTGTTATCTACGAATGTAAGTACCTCACGTGTCTTTCCACTACCACAGTTGATGACAATATTGCAACGCTTATTGTTAGTCCTCGTTATGACCATGTCACGAAAAGCAATATCATACGTATTTCCAATATTGTTTTCTACAAAATCAAGAAAAGTTTTTAAAAACCGTAAATAACCAAATACTAAGAACATACTTATTGTGATACAAAAACACAATTTCATACAAAAATTGTTACCGTCTAGTTCAGGAAAAAGTCTTAATAAAAATTTCTTTTTCTCTATATTGCCCACAGTTGCAAATACAGTACACCCCTGGCTAAGGCATATCGATATAACTGCTTGTCCCAAAGCTCCTGCTGCTCCATTTACAAAAACATTTCCATTTTGAGGAAGAGAACTTCTAATATACTGTAACAACAACAAGGTATTAAATATTATTTGAGATACTAGTGAAAAAAGTTTTGTTAAATGTTATGACTTGATTTAAACCAAATATGTTAAAAAAGCACTTACAAGACAATATAGTGCATGGATATATGGCAATGGAACTGTGGCCGCTTCTTTTAAGCTCCAATGTGGAGGTACTGGCCATAACAAGTCCTTATCTGCTTCAACTGTACTTGTCATTGCACCTTCTGGGATTAGACCCATAACGCGTGCGCCCCTTAAAAACCCATACTAATATAAAATCATCAATACAAAAAAAAACAAAAATCTTCCATAGATTTACTTTTATAAAGAGGCCGAGAAGCGGTTACATAACTGTCGAGATCCTAACCATTATAATAAAATTATACCATATTCTATAGGTTCGTCAATAAAACAATACGCTTTCACACATCTACATATACATAACAAGTATACGTTTTATCAAACAAAAAAACCGATTTCAATGTATCTTTGAAGTCCAAGGTCAAATATCGATAAAATTTATATGGGACCACTTAAGCCCAAGCAAAAATAATTTTAAAAATCAGTTCATGAATGACGGAGTTCTGAGGTAACGAACAAAAAACAAATACAATCGAATAGAGAACCTTCTCGTTTTTTAATTCGGTTAAAAATAGTGTGTCCCGTAGTAAGAATCATATTCACAATCCTCAATTTTTCGCAGAATTTTGAAATGTAACCACTTACGTGCTATCTATTCCACTGAAATCCATTCCAAAACTGAGATTGTCTTCAATTAGGGAGAGCTTATTATAATCTTTCATTGATAGACCGGCAAAGTAAACCTAAAAATTAAATTAATGTAAATATTATATATATATCAGATATACTAATAATTAATTTTTAGAAAAAACAAGAACCGACTTCAAGACTAAACTTATATTTTTAAGTTATTGCATAGCTTCTATCGCGGGCTTTGAGCGTGGAGACCGAATCCAGAAATTCCGTAACGAAAATAACCTAACACCCCCCACTCCGAATGCTATGCAATAGCTTTACCGCGGCAGTCTCCGAGTGCCACACGTCTTTTTTTGTTTTTGTTATTTTTTTTCAAGTAGTACTAAATCAATTTCGATTAAATTATGTGGGACTACCTCTGAAGTATGACATACCAAACAAAAAAAGAATCATCAAAATCAATTCATAATTGTCGGGGTAATCGCGTAACAAACATACAAAAAAATACATACCGTCGAATTGAGAACCTCCTCCTTTTTTGAAGTTGGTTTGAAAAAGAAACAATAGATGAATCCTACTATTACGAGACCATTTTAAAGTTACCTGTATCATGTTTTTGTTTGAACTCGGGGGAGTTTCAATCCAAGTTAAACTCTCAATATTTCCTTTTTCTTTAGCTATTAGCTTAATGTTTTGTTGTCCATAACTGTGTTGTGCACTAGCCGGAATATAGGAGAAACTTCCCCATTGACCATTCTTTAGTATATTTATTTTAAGGCCTTTCTGAATTTGTTCTTTAAAGGGATTGCTCGTTGTCGAAAACTTGGGACAGTCAGCGTCTGTTACGAATAATGATACATCTTCATATTTTTTAACTTCTTTTATAACACCTGAAAATAATTCAAAATATAAAATTTCATGAGTTGAACTCAACAAACATTAAAAAATAAGAACTTCTGAATTATATCTTAATCAAATTATTACCTTGCATACCAAAGTGTGGACACTTTTCAATTACTAAAATATATAGTTTTGCTTCTTTGATTTCATTTTTCAATGTTTCAACAGATACCGTGTGATCGGTTTGCGCTGACATAACTCCTATTTTATTAATATCAAGATCATCGGTTTTTTTCATTAAAACTATAGTCTGGTTTGGTACATGCATAACCGTTACATTTTTCATGTTTTTTATAGCAGGTATTGCACTCATTCTGTTTTCTATCGCCAAAATGAAACTGTTTACATTTAAAGCTTTAATTAAATGTTCTGGAACCTAAAATATGGTTAATACAAGAGACAAGTTAATAGGTAAATAAAATGTGTAAGTAATGTATCTAAAGTAAATATTTGAGCTGGGCTATAATAAAATACTGTTTTTATTTTAATTTTAGCAATGGATTGAACATTCAATATTGGACATGTTGTGTATCGCTGATATAATATATGTTTAGGATATTGTATACAATAAAACATATACATGAAGATGTATTTTTACCTCTTTATTTTCCAAAACGTTGTGTAAAATTAAAACATCTTCTTTAAAATTCTTTTGATCTTCACAATTAGTATCAATTAACTCTATCTCAATTTTGGGTAAAGGTATTTGATTTGCTAGGTCCAATAATTTATTTGACAAGGCACATTTTTCATCTTGCACAATCTCCTTTATTTTGATAACGTTGGCAGATATATTTTCATGAAGTATTTGCAAGTCGACTTGAAGCGCAGTGGCTAACTGTTAAATAAATAAAAAATCAATTTGTATTTAAGTACAATACTTTTTTTAATTAAGTATAGTCATACTTAATATTTTTTACTCACATCAACATCTGATGTTGGAAAATGTGGCATAAATTTGCGAGTCTGCAAAACATGAGGTACAATTTCTTTTTTTGGAATATAATTAAAGAACAAATCGTCAATAATTACTCCTCCACATCTGCAAAAACATAGAATTTTTTAGTCTTAAAACATCTTCTTTAAAATATAAATATTTATACGTATCTGTATTATGTTATTTTAACAAATATTTGGAAGACTACCTTGTTGCTTCAACTTCCTTAAATATTTGCGCATCATAGAAGTCAATATCGTCTGCTGTTGTCGATCTAAATTTATTGTGGTCATCAACATTGATAGTTATTTTGTTTATAAGTTTAACTGTGGATACGCCGTCATGATCTCCCGATAAAGCAATGAATTGGATTATTGAATCCAAAAAAGAAATCCAATTATCATTCCATAATATAGTTGATTTGTTTCTTTCAATGTTTGTAGATTTGATGCTTTTAAATTCTCCTCTACAAGGATGAAAAACAAATTATTTCTTATACTTAAAGCATTAGGTAAGTAGTGTTAGAATACTTCAGCTCTTATGAGTTAACGATGAATATTATTACAGTTTAACTTTTGAACGTTCACGTGAATTATGTACATATGTTAGAAGGCAATTTAACACATCGTCCATTATTTATTTATTCATTTGTTTCGGGCAACGTACACGAGTACAACATAATAAAATTAGGAGAGGCCAGATAATAAAATTTAAATAAGATTTTTGTTAATACGAGCCTTTACGTACAAACATTATAAATAAATAAATATTACACGAGTACAATTATATTATCTATTAAGACTTACTCATATGAATATCCTTTGGTGCTTAAAAGTGTATAAATATCATTTTGAGTTAAATGCATATCATTCTTACTAAATGATATTGGAACACGTTTATTTGCATATTTTGGCATTTCTCTAATAACCCCACTTACAATAACATCGTTTTCATTGACAACCTAAAAATATGGTGACTTTTATTAAAAAACTGTAACTTTATCTTTAACACTCACATAATAATATATTCAAAGTATAACAAACCTCAAATATTTGAGAGCCTAGTTGTATTGAAATCTTCAATCTTAGTATATCATCAGGCTTTATAACAACTTCTTTATGGAAATTGATTGTCTCAAAAACAACTGACAAGTGTCGATAGTCTACACTTGTGATACCTGCCAAAGTCTGCCATACGAAAACAAGTAATGCTGTTTCCGGTAATACGTTGACTCCTAAAACAATATGAAAAGTTGAAATATTTCAAAAACTATACCATGCTAGTTTTTTAAAAATGCTGGCCAAGGTGCTTGTGCGTTATTTACAGTTATAATTATGCAGGCATAAAATACGATCATATAATGATATCAATAAACCATACCTTCAAATAGGAAAAGTTAAGTAGCTATGTTGCTTACTTGTATACTTGCAAAAACACGTAAAAATAAAAAAAACAACTTAAAATAGATATAATTTACCATTTCGAACATGATTTACTATGAAACTGTAATCATCGTCCACAATTGAGACTATAAATTCTTTACAAGCTGTTATCTTTTCTTCTTCTATTATTTCATAGTATTCTTGATTCCTAAAAGTAAATAGAACAAACATATTTAACATAACGGTGTAACTTAGAACTTGAATGTTGAACACGAATGATATTAATACTGTTTTACCAATCTACGGAGTGATCCCAATCAATGAAATGTGCAAGAACTGGAGTCTCAGTTGACACAGGGAAATCGACTTTCGGGTACAGAGCATTTATATCGGGGTTTAAACCATTTTGATATAATCTGAAATAGAACAAATGATGTTGATAATTAAGCAATTACAAAATAAGAACGCCGCAGTAAATAATTAAATAGTTGGTGCGATAATTAAATCGCTCCTAGTTTCAGTCCAATGCACCGGCGTGGCGGCTCCATGTGCTAACTGTATTCTGAGGTGCTAATAAGCAACTACGATGGTTGTGCAGATGATTGTCAAAGAACTCTTGTGTCATAAAATTTACAGTAAAACACTAAAACCTGAGTACCAGGCAAAAACATGATGGCCTCCGACCGACTGACTTACGCGTGTTTTAAACTTTTTAGTAAACATTTTTATGTGGAACTGGTTTTTTTTTAAGTTCGCCCGTTAGGGCAGGCTAAAGTCTCTAGGAACATACCGCCATGTCTTACGTAGTTTTTATTTGATAGTTCAATATTCCATTTATTATACTTTTGTTGAGAATGATCATCAGCAACAACCCGGACCCTCTCATAGTGCTTCAATAAAGTAGTTGAACTGTATTCAAGCTTTCCATGGACTTTTTGGGAGAACATAAAATGCAATGTTTTCTGTATTTTATTAAGCTATTGCATAGCTTCTATCGCGGGCCTTGAGCGAGGAGACCGAATCCAGAAATTCCGTAACGAAAATAACCTAACACCCCCCACTCCAAATGCTATGCAATAGCTTTACCGCGGCAGTCTCCGAGTGCCACACGTCTTTTTTCATTTGCCTACACTCGTGCACGTTTACGAACACGTAATGGTTAATATTCCACCGATATTACACATGATCATTCGAACACTTGTTAGGAAAATAAAACAAAATCGAACTGTATCACTTTTCACTTTCCGCCAAAAAGTCGTTCTGGTTTTGGTTTTGCACTTCAAATCTTTTTTTTTTTATTTAAATTGATTATGACAACAATCTGAAAAAGAAGTGAAATACGACAGATAAAAAATACCTATTATAAAGCGATTTTTTATTATAGGTTATACATTGTGGCCACGTATTTTATATATTTTTAAATGGCCCTTTAACGTTTACCTATTAACTAAATCTATCACGATATATAATCCGATAAATTTTTATGTTTTGTTTATAACTTTTCAATGTACTACTGCCGCCATATTGGATTTTTCAAATATAATATAAATATTTTATAACAAGTTATTCATTATTCATTTTATATAAATTTACCGATATTCAACCTTGGACTTCGAAGAAACATCAGAATTGAAGTCGGTTTTTTGACTTCTGTTTCTTCGAAGTTCAAGGTCAAATATCGGTGAATTTATATTGGACCACCTTGTTATATTGAACTTAACGCAGCCACTTGAAGTAATGGTGCGGGACCAGTTGGGATCCAAACTCCGGTGCATTAAATCGAGTTCCCGCTTAGTCACTATACTGAATATTAAAAATAGGCACAGTTGTAAAATTTTATACTAACTTTCCAATAGTTTCTAGGAAAAGCTTAACACAGTCCGTTGTACCTCTTCTAGTCAATGATAAATTTAAGCAATTAGTGTGAGACCTCTTCATAATTGCTTGAAGTAAGCCATGAGGAGCTATCTCAATTATTATCGCATCATCAGGTATGAATGCTGCAGCTTCCTCAAAGAACACATTACTCTGTAAGAAAGCAGTTTACCTAAATTAGTAAAATTATATTTTTTTATATTTTTATTATATTATACCTAATTGAAGGTTAAAACAGTTTTCAGCGTTTGAAGAATAATGATATGAATGTATTACCACTAAATTATGAGTGAAGTATTCTGCTGATGCATACTGACTCTCAGGCTTTTCCCACTCTTCAGGTTGGTAGCAAGTAGATAACCACTTCTTTGAACGAAGTTTTGGTGTTTTAATAAACTCTTTTTGAAGTTTTAGCATATCAGGCGCTAGAAAAGAAAAAAATAACAAATTATATACCTATTACTATGTTTCAATATCCTAACACATGTCTGATATCTATGTTTTAAACGTTACAAAATAAAAAAATTAAATGTCACAAATTCTTATATATTTATGTTTAAATTTGCTTCTTACCAACTTTTGCAACGTATTTTGAATGGAATGCTATATTTGCGCTAGCTACTTCTCTTGCAAATATTCCTTGGGCAGTTAGGTTGTTTACAAATTCTGTGACACTATCGGCGGGGCCAGATATGGTACTTGATTCAGAACTGTTATGACAAACAGCGCTTACATCCGGAGGACATAGCTTACTAACCTGCAAAACAAAGACAAATTAATCTCTAAATAAGATAAAATCTGTGTTTTGCTGCGCTGTGGATTTTAATTCAGTTTTCGACAGCATTTCTTCAGTAGAGTTATATTTTTTATCTTGTTTTTTTTTCATGAATAACCCTTGAGGAGAACCAAATACCATAGATCTATGGAAATCGCATACTGTCCGATTCTCTAGATCTTTCTTGCCGCACACCTGCAAAATATGGAGTGGGCTACCGCCCGAGGTTTTTCCGCAGAGCTATAACATGGGGTACTTTAAAAGAAGGGTGAAAAGGGTCCTTAAAGGTAGGCAACGCACCAGTAATGCCCCGAGTGTTGCAGGTGTCCATAGGCGACGGTAACCGCTTACCATCCAGGCGGGCCGTCTGCTTGTTTGACTACCTGGTCATATAAAAAAAAAAACCAATGACCTCAACCAATGCGCAACCACTGCGGCACCGCTCCTCTTGCAGCCACAACAACAACGCTTCGTGCTGCAGAGCCCAGGATGGCGATATACCTATCCCAATTTGACCATAGCACGTCGGGAGATGAAATCATTAAGTATATCATATCTGAATAACATATTGTTAATTATCGTTGTGTACGAGTGTTTGTGATCGTAGGGAAAAAATTGATTTACTCGAGTTGGAAGCTGAAGGATATGTAGTTTTAGTATCATTAAATTATTATGAGATATAGAAAGTTCTTTGATCTCACAACATTTGTTAAAAAAAAATGTCAGTTGTGGCAGGCCTAGCACACTCCGCACTGTAGGTACGAAGCTACAAGTACATAGCCGGACACCGACGTCGGGTCGCGCGTTGTTACACGTGCCGCGACAGAAGAGATAAGAGCTATGCGATAGAAAGAAAGGCGCTCTGTAGGTTAATATGACTGGTAGGTATGCAGCACTTCGCAAGCTGAATTGAATGTTATTGCGTTATAGCAAGAGTCGCTATTTGTTTAAATTTCTTTGCGGAGTGATGCTTTTGTCCCTTAGTATTCTCTGGTTGTGGTGAAATTTTTCTGTGAACATACGCTCATGTTGAAATGATTCGTACCTCTTTGAATCCAAGACCCACGGCTGCCATTTTACCTTTCACAAACTCGGTTTCATATGTTATAATAGCACGAGCGTAGGACACCAAAATGGTTTGCTCAGCTGTCAAGGACCCATCGGCGTAAGCACTTGCTATTTCTCCGAGGCTGTGTCCTGAAGCAATAGTAAAAGTTGTTATATTCTTTAGTTTTTCATAAAATGCTACAAAGAATAGCTTATTGTCAATAAGCATTATCTCATGTTTTCAATGAAATTATCGGGTATATTCATGCACAATTTGAAATCAAATTTAATCAGTTTTTAAAGCATTATCTGCCAATGTTGTGTAAAGAAACTATAAAATAATGTAACGTTTATTAAGTAAGTCACAGAAATTACCTCGTTATTAATTGTCAAAATAAAAAATTACAGCTTCTAATGTGAGTAACTAACTCATGTTGTTTAAATAATTCGGTAGAGTAGCAAGATACCCAACTACAGTCATACATTTTGAGAACACAAAAGCAGATTAGTAAGTCTATATCATTAGTGTACTTGTCTTTAAAAAATAGATAAACATTATTATACATTAAAATATTACATATAGTTGGCAAAAATGCATGAAACATTTTTCTTCTGCCAAGTAAAAAAATATTGTCAAAATCAAACATAACAAAAAGATTGTAACAAAAGTTCTAAAAAAAATGCCCCTCAGTTTCTTGTCGCATCTTCTGAGTAGTGGTTCTTTTTCCGATACGCTGTTAGAGTCATTGTAATAATTGACGTTCATAAGTGCGTCTGTGATGCCAAACATGAATAAAGAACTTTTCAACTTGAACTTGAGTTAGGTGTGAAGATTACCTATGATATTATCAGGAACAATTCCCAGTGACGTCATGACATCAGTAAGACCAATCTGGATTGCAGTAATGCCTATGAAGCTATTTAAGATGTTTAAACTTGCACTGTCTTTATCTGTAATTATTTTAAGGACATCTAACCCCTTATGCTGCAAAGCATTGTGACATCTGAAAAAAAATAGCAGTTGTTAATATTTTTAGTTGAACAAAGTTCTTTATTGTGATACAACAACTTAAAGATTTTACACCTTTGTATGGGCATTGATATACAATGCCATTTGACCGTTCGGACATTATAACACAAGTAATTGTACATTTCCCGCATCCTTCAAAGACTTTACAGTATTAATTAGTTTTATGAGTAACTAATAAAATATATTATTTATTATTTATTTTTTATTTACAGAACTAATTAACAATTATGTACAAACATATAGAATGATAAAAAAGTTAGTTAGTTAGTTAGTTTTATTAGTTTTATTATTAATTAGTAGTAAGTATTATTGTGTTATCTTTTTCGTTTACTGATTGTTATGAAACAACACATAACATTCAAATATTGTTTTTTATTTCCAAAACTATTTCAAAGGGTCACATCAGAATTCGATCTAACATCCCTCGTCAGGGAAGTTCATTGCGTGCCTATCTGATAATTGGGAGTGGCGAGAAATATTTGTAATGTATCGGTTTCATATTACCATATTCCTTTCTAGTACACCGTTGCGATGCCACTTTAACGAAATCCAAATTTCAATCAGAAAGTATTGCATTTTTCCCGAACAACTATATAATGTTAATAGAATATAATAGAATAAAATAACTCTTTATTATACCACCAAACTACAGAAATAATTAAAAACTAAAATAACAACTAACAAATGAAAGTTATGTGTTAATGATAGTTAGAAATGTGAAAGATCTTCCGAAGCGAGGATTAGTATCAGGTCAGGATCTTAGAGCTTACTTTGCCCAAAAATGCAACCTTATAGTACAATCGGGGAACTCTGCCTATTTTCTGTAAATTCTGCTGTACGATAGCAATCTGCACAGCGTATTTAACTTATTGTGTTTTTTTCATTAAGACTAAAAAATTATACAGAAAAAAAAACAAGGGCTACAAATTTCACCACATCTGTTATATCTAGGTAAAAGGTGCAGACGCAAATCACAAAGATTTATTCTAATTATAGTTGGATGTATTTTTGTACGCACCTTTGAATAGCTGCAGCAAATACTGGAAGACGCATAAGGTCCTCTCCCATACCTGCCCATTGAGATCCCATGCCACTGTATAGAAACCATACGGGTCGAGCTTTTCCGGAATAAAACTCAAATTCCTTTGATAGACTTACGGTATTTTTCATATCACCTGCATCTAAAAATATAATTAAAAAAGCATAGTGTTAGATCTCTTTCGCAAGTCTGACTTAGCAAGTACTTTTGATAGATATACAACCGCCAAGAAGTACTGTAAATTTGGCGTTGAAGGGTGCTGGTCTAAGCAAAATTGTTATTATTATGAGACCTAAGAGTTACATATCTCAGGGTGACAATTACAAATGCCGCTCAATATTATGATGAGACTCTAAAAACGGTGAAGGAAAACATCGTGAGGAGACCGGCATATCCAAGAATTTATCACAAAAATTCAAGGACATGTGACATCCACCAACCCGCACTGGGCTAGCGTGGTGGATTATGACCCACACTCTCTCAGAGAGAAGGTCCGTGTCCCAGCAGTGGGAACGTGATGGGCTGATGATGATGATGTTTATGAGTCTTAGAACTTTAATTTAACTTACCAAGTATAGTAAAACCACGTCCAGTATGGCCAGAAACATCATATTTAAAAAAGTTATTTATCAATGCAATTTGTTCTGGATCAATAGGGTTTGATTCTAGTATATTAAACATTTTATTGACGCAGTCTTCTTGCCTTCCTGATACCAAAACCAATCGTGGAATTGTAGTTTTGTATCGTTCCAAGTCCTAAAATATTTAATTAAGTAAAAATTCTCACTTAATGATAAAATATAAAGTTACCAGGTCTGATGTTGTTTACCTTTGGTATAAAATGTCCCTTCAAAAGGGCATGGAAATTAGATCCAGTGAAACAGAAGTTGTTGATTGCAGTAAATTTTCTGTTGAAAGGAGTATTCTCTGTGACCACCTGCAGCCTTCCTTCATTTACGGCTGGGATATGATTTTGAGGTATATTGTAATGTAAATTGGCTGGTATTTCACCTTTTTTGTATGCAAAACACATCTGCAATAAACGTTTTACATAAATAAGATTAAATGAGATAAGCATTAATCCATCGACTGCCTGCTTACGTAATTACAATTTACGAATAAAAGTGGGCCCAGTTAGTGTCAACAATACCAAATGATGAAAGTGACTGGCAAATGAATAATCTGGTGAAACTAAAATCTTCGCAAAGTTGCAAGCAGGTAAATCGAGAAGCAGACTAATAATATTTTCAATGCAATATATTTTGTTTAATCTACAACATCTTAGCTTGGATTCAAAAATTTCAAATACCTTAGTAATGGAGCAGGCTCCTGAAGCAGCTTCAGTATTTCCCATATTAGATTTGACACTGCCAATTTTCACAATTTTATCCTTACCAAAAAAGTTTCCAATTGCTTCTAGTTCATCACCATCGGCTTCGGCAATACCTAATACAGAAACATTATTTAAGCCGTTATTTTTTCAGATGTTAGATAGAAATAATAATATCCTTACCGGTAGCATTAGCTTCAACGTATTCAACTTCCTTCGGAGAAACGTCGATTTCTGAATAAAATTCTTCAAAAAATCTCTCAATGTCTTTAGGGTTGCGTGATAGTGAAAAGTGACCTTTCGGATCAGCGAAGTATTTGCCTTTGACGTAAACAACTTCTGAGTAGATCCTGCAATATCAGTATTTTTAATAGATTTTGCATACTGCGGAGCGTGACAGTTTGGCTGTTAGTTTATTTTATTTACATATGGTGCACCAACCTGAATTACTACTTATAATAAAACACAAACAACACAGGTTCCAAACGAAACAGACACAATTCTCGCATCCCATTGTTTACTGCTTAAATTTGCTTTTAGCGGTATGTCCACCCATTGTACTTTAGTTTATAAGATCTGTAGTGTTTTATATCGTTTGATATATATTTATATATAAGTTTTCTGTATTGTATGGCTTTGTTTAGGTATTATAACCGAGACCAGAACTTACCACTTTAAAATTGTGGCAAGGAAAGAATACTGACATGAAATATCTTACCGTTTGGCGTCCTTGGCTTTTTGTAGGAAATAAATATTTACTGCATCGGATCTTACAAAACCATCGCCATTTTTATCAAAACATTTAGTTTTACCATCAAGGCAAAGCAATCCATTTCTGTAATTTAAAATAATATAAAGTATAGTGTTAGTAAAATGTTAAACATTTTTTTATTTCCTAATACACAATAATATTTTGATATTTGTCGCCTCAAAAATAGTAGAATAAATGCCACTTAAGCTTAATTGGGAATTGTATTTAGCTTGAAGTTGAAGAAAAGGTGGGAGAAGAGATTTCCAGCACTTTATGGCACAGAAATGAAAACTGCCACGAATGCAGCAGAGCCGAATCGTGGGGTACGCAGTATTAATAGTTAGAATTCTTTGGCAGTATCAAGATGCCCGGGTTTTATATTTGTTGTGGTCTTAGAACCATACAAACTTAATTTTTTTTTTTTATGTAACTGGATGACGAGACGAGCTGGTCGTTTGCCTGATGGTAAGCAATACGCTGGCCCATAATAATAACAGAATCCAGAACTTTGTTTTGCAAAATCCTGCGCGGCGTTGCACTGCACTCGTCACCCTGAGACAATTAGCTGTTGAGTCTCATAATGACCAGTAATTTCGATGGCTACAATGCCCTTCAAACTGGAACACAGTAATGCTTGCGCACTACTGCTTGGCGGCTGAATAACTGGCAAACCGGTGGTACCCACCCAGACGGCCTCTCGCATACGAGAAAGCTACCACCAGAAAACTTAAAATATAAATAGTGTGGTTTTGTGACTTAACCATAACAAACATCAGAGTTTCAAGATGCAGGATCCTGCTGTGTTTCATGTTCAAAATATTGGGCTTATTAAAAAAAGTGTCATGTGGCTACATGGCGGAACATCAAAGCAAAAACGAGCACATTGTTTAGGATACATTTTGGAAAATAAACGGAGACAATAAACAGAATCTACGTAGTTAAACTTGGGAAACAACACACATTATATGAACACACTCTACTTTTCATTTCTGTGACGGAAGGCCCATGTCCCAGCAGTGGAAACGAGATGAGCTGATGACGATGATGACATTGATTATTTTTATCCTGAAACCTAATTCGTGACGTTAGTTAGTAATAATATAACGTTATTTTTTTTAAGCAACAATACATGCTTGGCAAACCTTGATATGTGAGCGCATATGAATGGAAGCCCATTTTTTCCGATAAGGTGGTAGAGTCATTGTAATAATTAACGTTCATAATTGCGTTTGTGATGCCAATACTGAATAAATAACTTTTGAACTTTTTTTTTTTACGCTTAATAGTTCTATGTTTGGCCACTATCTCGCCTGATGTGAAGCAATGATGTGGCCTAAGATGGAGCACATAGATCTAGAGAGAGACGACAGTTGAGCGGCTGCTCAGACCCGTCTCCCCGATGGTTCACCGCACATCATCCCGAAACACGACTAGGTCGCTTGACGGCATGGCTTTGTTCGGTGGGTGGTATTACAACCACGGCCAAAGCCTACCACTTCAAAGCGCGTAAGCGGGTTTCATGACGATGTTTTCCTTCACCGTTTACTTTGACAAATGAGTGACTTTTTCATTAAGTTTCTGCATACGATAATCACCTTTTCATATTTACATTAAATACAGGACTGGCACAATGGTTGCAGCCACCCACTAAAGCACAGTCAATATCACCGGTTGTCATCCTATTGTAGGCCATTTCTAGAGCAGCCATGGATCCAGAGCATCCTTGGTCCACACCTAGTGATGAGCCTTTGCCATCCATCCAGTACGAGATGCGATTGGATAACATTGTTTTGCTGTTTCTGTACAATAAAAAAAATTGTTAACTCATAATTCACTATGACAACTTGGCGATTCCTTGCTTCAAGGAATTCCTTCATTAATAAACGACATCTCTATGACGCGTCATATATAATGAATATATGAATGCGTCATAGAGATGTCGTTTAATAATGAAGGAATCGACGTGATTTCCAAGCAAGGAATCGACGTGATTTCGTCAAGTTGTCATAGTGAATTGGGGCCTTGGGCGTATATCCATGTCGTGCTCGATCATAAAATTAATCACATCATAAAGTGCTTGGTGTTTTCATGAAATGGTGGCATTGCAATGTCTATTATCTACATAATGATGTGCCTTGGCCCGATCAATGAACAGAAATCGTTTATCAATCAATGAAAAACGCACGTGATTTGGTCAAACATAATAATCATATCGTTAAATAGTTACATAATTGACCGCTAAAGGCACTAACACCGCTTTTTAACCGACTTCAAAATAAAGAACGACGTTATCAATTTGATTGTATCTTTTTTATGTTTGTTACCTCAGAACTCCGTCATTTATAAACCGATTTGAAATATTTTTTTGCGTTAGGTTCAATATTGCTACTTGGTGGTCCAATATAAATTCACCCCTATTCGACTTTGGACTTCGAAGATACAGAATTGAAGTCGGTTTTTATTGTTTGCTAATTAATTCATGAAATTAAATATAGGAAAGGATAGTGATAACGCAACAAAAAATGATGGACTATACTCATAAGTCAGAAGTACTTTTGACTGCAGTTGCGTTTGACTTCGGTCAGAAACGGTTTTTGACTAAAATCTTGCTTCACCTACTTGACCTTCGCTCCGCTGTGGAAAGCACCGGCTCGTTTCACTCCACCCGGCGTCGTAGGCTTTCTTCATTCAGTACCTTCTGTGCGAGCTTCTGATTTCGCGATTTTTATAACCACTCTAGGGACAAGAGGAAGTCGGCCCACGGAAAAGTTTTTATGTTACTGAATGACGAGACGAGCTGGTCGTTTGAAAAGTGGGGCACTATGACAATTCTCTGTCAAAAGCAATATTTAAAGTTCTAAATTATAACTGTATCTAAACGCACGCAACACACACTTACATGTCTCCTCCCCCAACCCCCGCATACTAAATATCGTCACTTCCGAAAAAGGCAGTACTGCGCGCGGACGCCGATCACAACTCTATCGCGAAGTCACCCTAGTCCTCACCCCGGGGTGCGTTCGTGATTGGACACCGAAACCTCAATAGAAGACCTTGTAAAGAGAAGAACAGCAAAAGAACCAGCAACGTCGTAAGTCCCTTCCTCTATCCTCACCAGTGCGGTCCTTCAAACCGGATCTTTCTTACACATCTGACTTTTACTCATCTTACCACGCATGTTTTGCACAAATATATATTTATTTATCTTTATTACTTATCATATTCACACGCATTATTACCACATTCACGAATATATAACTCTTATTTTATGCAAATTATAGTTATTACTCATACATATACATCTACCCTCACATCCGCGATCTTAAATTGCATATTTTACGCTAATCCTTATATATTTTACACACACAAATAAGTTACAATTATTTTTTACTAGCTGTTGCCCGCAACTTCGTTCACGTGGATTATAGTTTAACGCTGATGTAGAGTCTTTTTTTATCGAAAGAAATATCCCTACTTCTTTTGCGTCGACTACTTATATTTTTTAAAATCGGTAAACGGGCATTTGTTTGACGACATCTCGCCTGATGGAAAGCGAAGATGCGGTCTAAGGTGAAGCATGGTTGCCCATGAGATGCTTATTCACTCTAGACTTTATAGCTGTTTGGAAACAAAAAGCTGGTAGAGCGTTCTACTCTTTAAGGAGTCCGCATCATGAAAGAATCTGCAAAACGCTTCGTACCGATCGGTGGGACATTAAGTACGTACAGGGAAACGGCTCTCCTCGCCTGGAAGTTCTTAAATGGAAAGGAGAAGAAGGGATCGGTTAGTGCAATTCTTCCCGAAGTGCTGTCGATAGAAGAGCGACAAACACCCAAGTTTCCGTCCATGTTTAAGACTTGTCAGTTTCTTCTCAACCAGCACATTGTTATTTATAAAATTAATTGGGCAACGTTCTGAAGATTCCAGAGCTGCCAGTTGGTATTCGGCTGACCCACCGCATAGATGGCTACAGTACTCCTTGCAGGATCGTATTTGTAGTTTAATGCTCAAGCAGGTTCCTTTGTAGTGACACTTCCTTTAGCCGAGTTACATTACACAACTTCGGAGTGGTCCAATTTTAAAGAAGCATAATTTAACCTGCAATTATTAACGTAACAAAGTGAGCTGGAATCCCAGATCCACTCGATGCGCCAATTTTTACGGGGTTCACGCGGTCTAATGAATCGCCACAGATAGCAATGACAACATTTTGTAGCATAGTAAGACAACAATTTATCTCCCTCTCGTCTGATACGTCCACGTCCTGTTTAATGTTCTTCAGAGCATATAGGCGGGATATCTTCGGCAAGATGGTGTAGACACTTCTCCCACATCATCCCAAATTTGGTCGTCATTCAGGAGGCGCCTTAATCTGCAGGCTGCATAGAACGTACGGCATTCAATACTTATTGACTGTTCTGAGGAACGCAAATGATGTAGCGCCGCTGACAGAAATCGTGTATTAGCAGCTGTAAATAGTACCATTCTTTGTTACCGGTATACAGGACAGTGTATATTGTCCTGCCTAAGGCATGCTTCTTAAAGACACTTGGTGCCCCCACCATATCGCGTCGTCATCTGTTAGATAGATCAATTTGTTTGTCGTTGAACAAAGGTACTTCATCGTACATTAAAGTTTCTGCAGAATTATCCTCTTGCCAAAACCTTAAAAACGCCGGAAGCACATTTCTGACACACATGCCACAAACCACAGTCTGAGGGTTTTAAAAGGCTTTTGGACGGTTTGAGCCGGTTTGAGCCGGACGGTTGAAGCCAAAATTCGCCACACCGCTTCAGAGGTACCTATTGATATACCAACCATAAATCAGGTAACGTCGACCTAAGCGAATTGGAAAAGAAAAATATTTTAACATTATTCACTGGTCTGGTGCATTCCATAAAATTACTGTTTGCGAGTTTTAATTTTACCGCCATCTACTTTTTATTGCATAAACTTATTTTCAAGTGTTGAAATAATTATAGTTTCTTTCGTGTAAAGATTCCAAGTTATTTTGTAAGATTTCCTAAAAACGCTGAAATATTTCTACCATGATATTTTTTCATGTAATTATAATTTTACGCCATCTTCTTTCTAATGCATAAACTAATTTTCAAGTGTTAAAATAATTATAGTTTCTTTCGTGTAAAGATTCCAAGATATTTTGTAAGATTTCCTAAAAACGCTGAAATTATATTTCTACCATGATATTTTCTTATCTAATTATAATTTTACACCTATGTATTTCATTCATTCTCGTAGTCTATACAGCGTTTCAAAGTCAGAATAATTTCATCTATTTTCTGTCGTCATCGCTTAAAGAAACTGAATTTTGAAAAATGCTCGTACCCGTATTTATTTATTTGTAATTATGAGTATTCATTCTGAGATTCAAGGTTCTAAAACAATCTAATAACTTTTTTCCATACAAACTTCACCCCCCATTAATCCCCCCAAAAGTAGATTTTTCAAAATTTTAATAGCCTATATTAGAATCAGAGTTCAGTTAAGCATATTCGTGGAAACACCATCAAAATCCCATTAGTGGTTCTTAAGTTATAGAAGTCAACAAACAAACTAAAATTTTAAAAACCGTTTTAATATGTTTAGTTACTCATTTTAAGTCGCCCTGCTTGATTTTTTTTTTTGAATATCTTCCATGTACAGATTTTTTGGGTTCTACGATTTTATTATATGTATAGATAGATGAACCACGTTTGGCCATATCATTGATGTAGGGATAGATGTTGACAATTTAACGATATGGCCAGATCTAGTTGGCCATTTCGTAAAATGATCGCGCACTACATGATGTGATTAATTCTACGATCGGGTCACTGCATCCACATTAATTATTCACATCGATCTACACTTATATTATGAATGCAAATAACTCTGTCCGTCACCTTTCACGATTTGAAAGTTTTACCGATTTTGCTGAAATTTGCCACAGAGATAGTCTGTAGCCTGGAGAAGGACACAGAATATTTTTCATCCCAATTTGATATGTGGGTTCCTTAGGGTTTATGATAGATATTAAAGCAATCCAACGCGCAAGAAGTCGCGGACAATTATTATTAAAACTTGAAAGCGTTGGTTAAAATGTTTTTAAAACTTTTTTTTTCAATGGAACTGAGAATCAAGACGAGCAAGTCGTTCGCCTGATGGTAAGCGCTACAGTTGCCATAACAATTGCAGTGGCACACTAAACTTCTAATATATACCATGAAAAGTAATGCGAGGCACGGCACTGCTGGTCACCCCGAGACGCTCATATTGCCTAGTAATTTTACTGGCTACAATGCCCTTCAAACCAAAACACATTAATGCTTGCGCACTACTGCTCGGCGTCAAGATAAATCGCAATGGGGTGGTACCGACCCAAATGACTTTTCACATAAGGGACACCTACCACCTAGCTAGTTTAATATCTACTAAACATTGAACTACTGCTGGCTGTTGTACAAATTGGTGACAAAAAGCTGTTCGCCTCAAGCGTGCTCAAAGAAACTTACCCGCCTATGACAAAATTCCTGCACTTTAGAATGTTAAACATAGACATGTATCCGGCATCATTTTGCGCCGCACCTACATATACCCCCAGTTTAGCACCTTTTAGCGTTTCGGGGTTTATTCCTGTAAATGTTTAAAATTTTAAGAAAACATAAAAAAACATTATAAATTAAAGTAATAATATAGACTTGTTACATGCAAATAAAATTTAAAAATGCTTTACTACTATGACAAGTGATGTCACTCCAACGGCTTCGATGGAAGACCAGGTCTGGTCTTCCGTTGAAGCCGTTTGGTCGACCGATCAGCGCAATGAGTTGCGACCGCAACAGCTACATACTTATAGTAGGTAATTATATATCCTATCTTAATGAATCCCTATTTCCCTTGGTCACGGCATCATGCGTTAAAGGCTGAACCAGTTTTGCTAATTCTTTTTGCGTTGTGTTTGTTATTGTCAGGAGAAGGTTCTTATAAAAGAAAAAAAATAAGAAAAATGCGCGGAACATTAGAAAGTTTAAGAAAACATAACGACCTTTCTACTCCTTTTAACGTTTGTTATAAAAGTCAGTTGAAGTTAGACAAGACAACGTCGGGTCAGCTAGTGTTAGTATAAATAAATGTTTCTTATTCATTAATCTTACTAATGTTACATAATAAGTAAACTAATCAGTGTACTAAATGTGATAAGAGGAATTAGAGTAGGTATCAAATAAGTAGGACGGTGTCCTGGACGGCAGCGTGCCTGTTGGCCGGAGATCCTCCTTGGGAGCTCCAAGCGGAGATCCTCACCAAAGTGTACCACTTCGTGGCGGTGAGGAGATCCCGAGGAGAGCCCCCAGCGTGGGAGGAGGTCACACGCATGCGGTCGCAGGCGCGGACCGCTCTGATGCGGCGGTGGACGGAGGACCTGGCTCCACCGGTCCCTGGGCAGTGGACGGTGGAGGCCATCCGCCCGGTCCTCCGAAGGTGGGTGATGTGGCGACATGGGTCGCTGACCTTCAGACTGGTGCAGGTGCTTTCCGGACACGGATGTTTCGGAAAATATCTGTACCAGATTGCAAGACGGGAGGCGACCCCAGCCTGCCATGAATGTGCCGCCGTATCCTCCGGCACCCCACATTCTGGAGGTGTGCGCCGCATGGGGCCCCCAGCGGCACACACTTTCAGCGGTGACAAGGAGGGATCTCTCCCTGCCGAGCGTGATGAACGCTATGCTCGGTAGCGAGAGATCGTGGCAGGCGGTGGTCTCCTTCTGCGAAGCCGTGATGGCGCAGAAGGAGACAGCGGAGCGGAGAAGGAGCGGGCCAGGGAGGACGACGTCCTGTCTGATCCGCTCCGACGCAGACGAAGGGGTCCTCCACCCTCCGTAGTGGGGTCACTGGTGGAGAGTCGGGGGACTCTCTGCCGGCTTGCACGGCCCCACTCGTCTGGGGGTGGCCTTGTTGAGCAGGGCCACCCCCCAGACGAGTGGGGCCCATCTCGCCCCACCATGGCAGAAGACTGCTCATCGTGGGGTTTTAGTCGGTAGGAGTCCGACATACTCTCTCTGCTGCCCCTGCAGCGGAGAAGTATCCATTAGGATTACTTCACGTAAAAAAAAAGATATCAATTAAGTAAGAGAAACGCAGTGACATGGATCACCTGCCTACCGACCGATGCTAAATGGGAGTGGTGTATGTATGTGTGGGTGCGTCTATTGTGCCAGTAGTTAAGTAGAATCCAAAACCGAGTTTATCAAGTGCGTCATTACGTGTATTTAAGTTTGTGTGCGACTACATACAAAAGAACTGCAAAAGAATGTTTCGTATGCTACTATATACTTACGATGTGCGGTTCATAATAGGATATGGGAATAACATCAAATAATAATTAGTTAAAGGCACAATTCTATATAAGATAAGTAGGTATATATATGTCAGAGTAGGTAATATGGCTAACTTTACTAACCGGCATCAAAGAAGGCCGAAAATGCATGCTCCAATATTTTTCTACCTACAGGATCCATGGCAGAAGCTTGAACGTGAGTAACCCTAAAAAATTGGTGATCAAATTTCTGCGTGCCCTTAATTTTGCCATTGTACCGCGGAAGTTCAAGATGTTTTAGATGATCATAGTCATCGCATTTCGTTACCATATCGACCTGTAACAAAAAGGGATATGTTTCAATCACCTCCGTAGGTAAAACACGTGATTGACTAAAGTGAAGTTGAGGAGTGACGTCATCACGACAGCGTCGAGGAAAATATTTGGTTTCTATTTTATGGAATTAAGTGACGAGATGAGCCGACCTGATGTTAGGCAAAACGCTTGTCCATAACTGTAACAGTTGTAGCAACACACTGCGCTCGTCGCCTTGAGACAATCTCCAGTAATATTCAGAATACTTTAACCAAGTATGCACCTGTATACGTCATAGAGCGAAGAGTCGTTAGAGCGAGTTTGGCTCAGCGAGAACTCGTGCGCCTTTCGATCCGACGCACCTGGGTTCGAATCCCGACTCGGCCTTGCACCAATGACTTAGATTAGGTCTGGACCTTATTTCAGTCTACGCCGCGAATCCAAAGCGTAAACTCCCGGAAGAAGGACATCCTAATTGTCCGAAACCTGGTCGGAGTTATTCCGACACAATCATAACGTGAGTGTAGCCGTTTTTATTTATAATGAATATTTCGACTCACGATAGTTTCCAAACTTTAATTTAAAAATGTCAATCAACTAAAAATGAAATTATTTTTTTTTATACGTGTTTAACTACGTCACCCAAAACATCGTATAAATGACAAAATGGTTCAAATCACATTCGTGAATGTAGACAGATATATTAAGTTTAAGAAAAAACTAATTCAAGGCAGATCTGTTGATTTATATATCTGTTACGTAAAAAAATCCAACAAACAAATTATTGTGCACTGTTTTTAATTCGTTTTTAATATTCCAAATAGCACATGCTTTTTTAAGTTTTTTTCGATCTTTTTTTACAATCCAAAATTTTTTGTTTAAGATTACGGGACACGTTGTATTTTCATTTCTACCTTATCGATTTCGGTCAAATTAAAATATCGATTTTTCATCAATGTAGACAACGCGCCTCCTTACTCAACTTTATTATTTTTTTACTTTGAAGTTTTATGTTTTGATTTTTTGCTTTTTTCACATGTGAAAAACTTTGGCTGCGAGCGAATTAAATATTTTAATCTCCGTTTATATCGAGTCTTGTGATTTGGACCGACCCATAGCTTACAATCAAGTTCAAACAACTCAGTGTTTTAAAATTTTTTGAAAGATTTCTAACAACGAGTTACCTACTCTACTTATATTTTGCAGTCTGACAATTTGCGAGCGTTTTTACGCCGCAAACTCGCGGCGTGCACCCTTCGCACTCACGGTGAAGTGCATGAGATGCGCGATGAGCTCGCCGCGTTCCTTCAATATTGTAGTTTCGTACCCAACCACCGCTCGCAAGGCCTGACATTCCATTTTGATCATTCCGTATTCTGCTCACCACGCCGCTCAAAACAGACCGCGAGGACGTTGCAAATTCTCGACGTGTTTGTCGCGAGTGCGCAGCGTTTTCGTTAAAACGCGCGTAGCGTTAGGCTCCAACGATTAGAATAAGTATAGGTGCCATAAGAACTCCTGTTCAAAAACTCACCCTGGTATCTAATCATATTTAAAAACTTGCCTTGTTGTAAAGCTTATCAATTAGCTGGTTTGTATCATCGGTATCAGGAAAAATCCCTGATATTCCACTGATGACAATTTCGTCCCCATTGAATTGAGTCCTCGGTTTCGTAGGGTTTGAGAAGGTCGCCATATTTTCAGCTGAAATAAATAAAATCTCTTGACAGTTAACAACATTCGCAATGTCTCTAAAGATGTCTATAGGTCACAGGGACTGCTTTCCTCCCTTGTTTGCCACCTGTCAACATAAAAAGCTGTTGGGATTCCGTACCTCTAAAAAAATGGAACCCTTATAGGATCAGTTCGTTTTCCGTCTGTCTGTCTGTCAATACCTTTTTTCTCAGGAACGCGTGAAAGTATCAAGTTGAAATCAATACCAGATACTTAAGTCTGTAACCCCTTGGAGCTGTGACAAAATCAAACTTATAAATCACGAAACGAAATCAAAAGATACGGTCGTTTATGCCGCATATTTTGATACTCGCAAGGAAATCAAAATCTACAGGGTACTTTCCGTTGTAATTATTAAATTTGGCAAGACGCAATGTCTTATAGCACAAGTAAAGGGGAAAATCCAAAAACTGTAAATATGTAGTTCATTCACAAAATTCACAAAAAAAAGGTTTTTATAGAACTTTTTTGGAGTGGTAGGCTCTGGCCGTGGTTGTAATACCACCCACCGAACAAAGCCATGCCGTCAAGCGACCTAGTCGTGTTTCGGGATGATGTTCGGTGAACCATCGGGGAGACGGGTCTGAGCAGCCGCTCAACTGCCGTCTCTCTCTAGATCTATGTGCTCCATCTTAGGCCACATCATCGCTTCACATCAGGCGATATAGTGGCCAAACATAGATCTATTAAGTGTAAAAAAAAAAAAAAAAATAAAGGTGCCCGAGTTCAACTCGCACTTGGCCAGATATTTTGGTAACTATGTGGCGAGATGAGCTGGTCGTTCACCTGATGGTAAGCAACGCTTGATCAAACCAGAGCGTTAGCGTCACTGAGAACCACCTAGAAAGTCTTTGCATATAAAAGACTTATATCATTTAGTAATTAGAATAGATTATTGTTGGCCAGAGCAAGTGTGGGTCAGTGGGAGCAAGAGCTACTTTCGATCCGACGCACGCGTGTTCAAATCCCGCGGGCCGTGCACCAGTGATTTTTTTAAAGTATGTGCGCTCGCTTTAAAAATGGTGAAGGAAACTTCGTGATAAAACCGGCATGTCTACGAATAAATCACAAAAAATCAAGGACATGTGACATCCACCAACCCGCACTGGATCAGCGGGGAGGATTCAATTCAATTCAAAAGTTCTTTATTTTAATTTTGTCGTCACAAACGCACTTATGAACGTGAAAACACACAAAATGTATATATTGTCTATTTCGTGTTCTTTAAAATATAGTTCTGTAATTGAGGATTAAGAAGCAACCTACTTACATTGTCAACGATGTCAAAAAGACTAATACAACGTAATAGTAATATTATCTGTTTTACAAATTACTTTAGGGTTAACTACATGAACTTACGTACTTCTACTTACGAAGGTATTTGGAGTTCCGCTGTTTCCATTTATGGGACGGTTCAGCCGTAGTAATATTTAGTATTCTTTGGTTCGGCCAAGTACCAGCTGGAAGCATTGGAGGCTGTAGATGGTCGTGCAAATCGGTTTTTTGGTGACAAAAAACTGGTCGCTACGAAGATTTTTGGTTCTTGAGCATTGACGTAAGGTAGCATGTCTGTCAATCTTTAATAGGATACATTTCAGGAAATGTGCACAGGAACCTCACGACCTGATTCCACCTTCTCCTTTCTATCACAGGACGTGCAGCAGATCGGCCAAATATCACCCTTATAGTAGACATTCCGCCAGTTAGTAAGTACAAAGCGTTATGGCAAAGAAAACTTAATATTACTACGTAAAGAAGCGACACTGCCGTCTTCTCTGTTTCCTGATAACTACAATTTGGTTATCATGGAATTGTCAGGAACAGGTTAGATTACTTCGCTACGCGTATGAAGTTACGGGCAACAGCTAGTTCTAATTAAAAAGAAAAGAGTTGAATAACTCATTACACCACAATTATAACTAATAAAACTTAATATGAGTGACACAATGAGTGGTTTTGTCGCTCAGAGATCTCTTCCAGACAATCTAGAGGTGGAGGACTGTAGACAAGAAATATATGAACGGTGTTATTGATATTATTTTATATGTAGGTCGCTTTTAGTTTAAACTATAGTATATAGTATAGTTTCTAAGAGTACCTACTTCCTGTACCTTGTTAATTCTTGTTTTGGTGTAGGTACACTAAAGCATTGCTTCATTGTTGTTTTGTATTGTAAGTCATGACCATCTAAGGCGCTACAGCCCTGGGTGGGCCTTGGTCTGTTTGAGAATTTGTCTCCAGACCGGTCTGTTTCTGGCTTGCTGCCTCCAGCCTCTAACACCGATCGTCCTCAGGTCTTGCTCTACGCTATTTGTATTGTCGGTAGGTGCACAATAAACGTATTTATCTAGGTACTCATTACTTTTTTTGATGGATTTGAGTGATAAGACGAGCGTGTCGTTTGCCTGATGATAAGCGCCACACTTGCCATAAAAAATGCAGTGCCGCCCAGAACTTTGAATACCATAAAATGCACTGCATAGCACTGCATAACGCTCGTCACTCCGAGACATCAGATATTAAGTTTCATATGCCCAGTAATTTCGCTGGCTACAATGTCCTTCAATGAAACACAGTAATACTTGCTCACTGTTGCTTGGCAGCAGAATAACTGGCAAAACAGTGGAACCAGATGGCCTCCCGCATACGAGAGACCTACCACTAGTGAGTAATTAACCTTACCTATATACAAATAATATACATAATACATATATTATATAAATTATTGTTGGATTGCAGAAATAAAAAGTCCTTGGGTTCTAAATCACTTTAATGCACCAGTCAAAATTCAATAACTTCAGTCTGACTATTTTCTAACGACTGAATATGCATAAATATGTTTAAAAAAATGCCCCTAAGTTTCTTGCCGTGTCTTCTGAGCTGTGGTTCTTTTTCCGATACGGTGGTAGTCACTGAAATAATTGACGTTCATTTGTGCGACTGTGATGCCAAAAATGAATAAAGAATTTTTCAACTTTGAACTTTGCATTCGCAACTTCTAAATGAAACATTCCCATTAAAGTCAATCGAACAACTATTAACGCGTGTTAGTGGGAAGTAAACAACGTAAATTGCGCGTGTGCCTACAGTTTCATTACATTAACTAATTATGTAAGATTATGAATTAGATTAGTTAAAGTTATATTTACGTATATAACGGAGAATTATCGCAGAAATGTAGTTTCATAAAATAGAACAAAGAATGAAAAGAAAGAAAATCAATTTATTCGACACAAAAACTACAAACAAAAATAAAATAATAAATATATATTTAGCGCCGGGAATGGGCTCAGCTCAGCATAAATTGCCGAGAGTTTTCAGGAATAAAGGCATTCGACCGTTAAAAAAAATGTAATGAGAGTTTTGCACAACTCCGCGCTGATTTTCTGCTGATACCCGTTTTTTCTAATAACAGTGACAAATTTACTATACTTATCTACCATAAATATTTATACTTATACAATTAAAATAATCTACAAATAATGATAATACACTGCATATCATAAACATACATATATAACTTTATTATACTAGTATGACATTCTATTAAAAACAAAATTTAGTGTGCAAAATTAAATGTGCGGAATCCTCAGAATAGACTACTCGCACTTGCTGGATTTTTTTAGCTGTTAATATACAGGAAATGATTGGCCTCATTTGAAAGTAAAAACAGAGCTATTCCAATTGCTTACGCATTCATACGCTTATAAATATATGTATGTATCAATTAAAAGCAACTTCATCACGTTTCCAAGTTATGAAGTACAGCCAAATCTGTCTTATTAGAGAGCGGGTGTGACTCAGCAATATCTATTGCGAATTTAGATGAAATCCACGGATTTGTTCCGCATTGCTCCACAAAAAAAATTCCTCGTTCGCCTTATATTTTATTCCTTATTCGCCTCGATCACAGTGTTTGAATCCGGCTTGGCTTTACCCCAATGACATTCCATAGGTTTTTAATTGTTTTACTAGTTACAGGCGTGCGTTTGACCACTATATCACCTAGTGGTAAGCGATGTTGTGGTTTAAAATATAACACGCTCGCCTAGAAGATCCTGTTCAGTCTCGATTTGAAGACTCCTAGGTTGTAGTTGTCAGGAAACACAGACTTTGACAATGCGTTCCAGTCCTTGGTTGTGTGTTTGAAAAAAGTGAAGGAAAGCATCGCGATCTTGAACCTAGAATCACAAAGATGTTACGTATAAAGCTACATCAGGTTAAGGTGGTCAAACGTCGTTATAGTAATAATATTAATTAATGCTTTATTGTACACCACACAAGAAATTAACAAGGTACATGGAACACATGCATTATATTAAATATAAAAAAATAAATATAATAAATGTGTTTCATCTATACCACTTCTAGAGCCTACAACATGAGCATGGTAGGAACTAACAAGATTCATCATCATCATCATCAGCCCATCACGTTCCCACTCCTGGGACACGGGCCTTTTCTCATAGAGAGAGTATGAGCCATAATCCACCACGCTAGCCCAGTACGGGTTGGTGGATGTCACATGTCCTTGAATTTTTGTGATAAATCCTTGGACATGCTGGTGTCCTTGCCGTTTTTAGAGCGAGTGTTTAATCCGCATAGAGCGAGTGTGGTTCAGTGGGAGAACGTGCGACCTTCGACCCGACGCACTCGAGTTCGAATCCCGCTGGCCGCGCACCACTGACTAACGAGATTGCAAGCCGGTAATTGTGTGATAAACGATATCCTATGCACAAAAAACTTGCATATAAAATGCAGCCATTTTAGCTAAGCTGCAAAATGTTTTGAAAAGTTCTTTTACTTTAAATAAATAAATAAAAATAAAAAGACTTTATCTCAGATCATATCAAATCCATAGCATTAGTAGGTACCTACCTTATGTTAGTTCATTTGTCGCAGACTTATAGCTTATGTAAAGGCCTTAGGCCTAACAAATAAAATGTATAAAACTTTCATAAATGTTTAAAAATTAATAACAATGTAAACATAAATAAATAGGTACTATAAAAATAAATAATAAATACTTACAAAACTAATTAATAAATTATAAATTTGTAAAGCATGAATATAATAATTATAATAGAATAGTAAAATTTCATAACATTGTATAAATTAAAATAATAAATATATAAAGATGATATTGTAACTTTTATTAACGATAACTTATTTCAGCTGTTTCTATTATCAGGAAATAAAAAGGCGTTTTTATTATATTTTATTTATAACTAAGGTTATTTGAGTTAGTAGTATGTTTAAGGTTTTGAGTATTTGATTGAGTAAGTAGTAATATTATTTTGCTTAACTTGAATGGACGGATTAAACCTATACAAACTATTGCTGCCCGCACATTTGTGCGCATGGGATTCGGAAAGATCACGATCCCCCGGGAACCATTATGCAAAATTAAATTATTCTATGTCTTTCTTCAGGCTACAGGTATCTTCTTGGCAAATTTAATTATGATCGCATAAGTCGTTTAGTCGTAAAAAGGTAACGAACAGACAGAGTTACTTCGCATTAGTATGCATACAGACATTTTTTTCATACATACATCCTGGCCCCTAACTAGGTATTCCCTGTATCTAGGGAAACAGGAGCTATGAGGATCATGACACAAAACAAATGTATGCACTTTTATTTCTTTAGACAAACATTTGTGCCGTCGCGGGAATCTAATCTACAACCTCAGTGGTGTATAAAATGTGAGCCAACCTGACCAACCACTTCACCACAGAGGCTTTCTGCCTGTCGGCTGATTATATTGATATTTTTTTTACACTTAATAGATCTATGTTTGGCCACTATCTTGCCTGATGTGAAGCGATGATGTGGTCTAAGATGGAGCACATAGATCTAGAGAGAGACGGCAGTTGAGCGGCTGCTCAGAACCGTCTCCCCGATGGTTCACCGAACATCATCCCGAAACACGACTAGGTCGCTTGACGGCATGGCTTTGTTCGGTGGGTGGTATTACAACCACGGCCAGAGCCTACCACTCCAGAGCGCGTAAGCGGGTTTCATCACGATGTTTTTCCTTCACCGTTTTAGAGCGAGCGTACAAATATCACACAATTTTATAAAGTTGATTTGTTACAAAATCAAACCTGTTTGTCGAATTACATTACACCATCATGCTCCAGTAACTGACTTGTACTACAAAATAGATAGAATAAATTACTGTATCATCTAATCGAATCGTTACATTCAGGGCGATCTGGTTGCAAGCTACGTCACCTGCTAAATGAACGAGAGCTTGACGGTAAAGTAGTCAACTCACTATACTCATAATTCTTATAATATTTGTATGACGCATTAACATTTGGGAAGAAAAAAATTTGACCACCAGCTGGGGCTCGAACCCGCAATCCAATCTTCCATCAGCGCGGGACGCTTTACCAATTGAGCTACGGTGGTCACCAACTTGTGTGTCGAATTTCTTTTTCCGTTATTTAACCGTCGTAAGGGTGACGTGTACGCCATCTATTGAGATTAGAATGAACCTTTTTCTCAACGAGCAAGATCAATGTTGCAGATTGGGTTGCAGGTGCGAGTCCAAGCCGGTGGTTGAATTTTTTCTTCCCGAAAAACCTTGTTTGATCCTCATAATTGTAATGCTCGTTTTGTAAAAAGTTACATTGCAGCAAACTGATACAGGTTCAACTTTACATGGACAAAAATCAATGAAAACTTTATAACAAACTAGCTGCGCCCCGCGGTGCCACCCGCGGTTTCCCGGGATAAAAAGTGTTGGAGTAACAACAACGCTAGAATACTCAGTAAACGTTTCGGCTGATGTCACTTTGTTGTCTTTGGCGAGTTTTTCTTTAGAGTAAACGGTGCAGCAGATAAATAAAATTGATCTGCATTATTCGCCTATTATTTCCACTGTAGTTCCATCAAAAAGTAGCCTATGTGTTATTCCAAGTCCTAAAGTACCTACATACCAAATTTCATCTAAATCCATTTAGTATTTTTTGCGTGAAAGAGTAACAAAGGTACATCCCTTCGTACAAACTTTCGCGTTTATAATATTAGTAGGATTCTCAATCTTGCTAAATCCACTTAGCTGCGCCTATTAGCGTGCATTTAGAAGCAATCGGCTGTAATCCAAAACTGCAGGAGCAAGTTAAAAGTAATAAATTGCTCTTCAGTGTACCACGACTCTGCACTCCCGTGGTTTGGAACCAAGATGTAGGAAGAATGATGGTGGATTTGGAGGTGCTTTTTAGAACGTAGTAGTAGTATAGATCTATGTTTGGCCACTATCTCGCCTGATGTGAAGCGATGATGTGGCCTAAGATGGAGCACATAGATCTAGAGAGAGAGACGGCAGTTGAGCGGCAACGTAAGTGACG
Organism: Petrophora chlorosata; assembly: GCA_951640565.1. Lineage (NCBI taxonomy): Eukaryota > Metazoa > Arthropoda > Insecta > Lepidoptera > Geometridae > Petrophora > Petrophora chlorosata. Next base: position 14,841,932 of record OX621202.1, on the reverse strand, counting down.
TCAGTCGTTTATGTGGCGAAGTTAGTGCTAGATTCGTGGGTTTGTATTATTTCTGACCTATACTGTTCCCCAAAAGTCTCCCCAAACGTCTCCCTCGAGTCTCTCCAAATGACGTTGTCGTGCGCCAATACGTTCTACCCTTCCTGGTGTGTCTTTCGATCTTATTTTACTTGTCTCGTCCTACATCGTTTGTTGCTTCTGCAGAAGTACTATCTCTTGATAGTGAACAGTCCTGGCCTATTTGGAAATCTCTAAACCGATTGCGGATGCGGGTAAAATAATGCAAAACTTACATGAGTAGTTGGGGTGGCTTTATCGCAGTTGCAGTTACTGCCACTTAAACTATCGTGCCAATCATGCACTTTCCACCTGCAATGTTCAGGTGATGATGAAAAAACCTCATGTCGGCTAACTGGGCTATACAAGTTGCAACCTATTGGTTGAAAGTTATTTCACACATTATTTTAGTTATTATTTATAAATTATTATTTTTCTATTTTTTTTTATTTGATCAGACAAATTTTTCATAAAAAAAACGTACATAGGCACGCGCGAGTCAAAAACTTAACAACTAAATAAAGAGTCCATCGCGATCGACCCCGCTTCTAAAATTGCCCATCAAACTGGCGGCATTTCCCCGCTGGATCGCTAGCGAGATGCGTTGGGCTAAAAAATGTCCCGACCGCGGGTCTCGACCTCTCTTTTTTAGCCGACGCCCTAACTCGGCCACGAACTTCTTGGCATCAGACCCCCACGTGTCCGCAGTTTCGACGGCAAACGGGACGAACTCGTACGCCAATTCCAGGCCTGCGCATTTACGGCGTTTTGCCTTTGCTGCCGCCTCAGCTCCCGCACCGGCTACTTGCTGAGAAGCGAACAGATGGCACGTAGCGAAGGTGCTCACGCAAGTAGCATCCCACACCAAGCAGCGTCCTCTCTGCCAGGGAATCAGCGTAAGGCCGTCAGGGCGTTTGCCGTCGGAACGAGACAGACCAGGAGGCTCTAATATGCAGGAAACTTCTGCATCAACCACCTACAGCCACACGAAGAGAGTCGTCGTCGAGGAGCGTGCCCATCTGAGGAGACGGCAAGGCATGCATCTAAGCCCCGGCTTCCGGTCTAGCGGCTGCATTCAAGCGAGCTGAATGTATGCCCACGCTGTCGTCCCGCAACTGACAAAAGATTTTTTTTGCGACGATGTCATCCCAACCTCTCTGCGTCGATGGCTTTTCGGGAGGGTTAGCTCCTGAGCTGAGAGAAGGCCAGACGCTGAGGGCCTCATCAGCGAAAGGGATGCGGACCATGTCACCATTGCTAGACATAATGTGAGCAACAAGCTCTGCAACCTGACGAAGAGGACAAGAAAGCGGCGGGGCCAATCTCCTGCAGCTGGCGCACTCCCAAACCCCCATGACGCACCGGTAAGCTTGCTTGGCACCATTGGGATTCATTGAGGGAGACATTTAGGGTCTCTTCCAATGACCCCTTTAACGTTTTGTCGAAGTTAAGCACTTCCTCGGGGTACTTCCACGTTGGAGCCGTCCTCACAACGTAGGTTATTTTGGGCATAGCAAAGCAGCACCTGAGGAGTGTCAGCGAAACATGCGCAGGTAAGTTCTTAAAATGACCACCCAGAGAAGAAAGAATCTGAGTTTTAGAGTGCATGCTCTCTGGTATACCTTCAGCAAAAATGGGGGCACCTAACAGGCTCAGCGTATGCCGATCCACGATCCTAAGTCCTGGGATCAGTGACGAGAACCTAGGCCCCGATTCCGCAGCCACCGAGCTGCAGGCGAAGAATTCACACTTCCCAGAGTTAACCTCTAACCCCAACTCTTTAAGGGCTGGTAACAGGGCCCTGACGTCTCTCTCCACTGTCTCTGGGTTTCCACCGATAGTGCCATCGTCTAAATACCATATATTGAGTGAGGATCCAAGGGAGGTGATGGCTTTGTGTATGGCTAAACTAAAGATCAGAGGGCCTAAAGGGTCCCCTTGCTGGGCCCCAACTTGTGATAGTATACATTCGTTATTGAATGTTAGATTGCTTGGGGCCGAGTAACATTGATTGAGGAATGGGAAGATCGACGGGGTTAAAGCCCGGACTTCTGCCAACATTGTCTCCCTGTCAATGCTATTGAATGCATTCCGGATGTCCAATTTAAGGAGAATGTCATCCCTATCCTCCCGCATGACAAACGCCCGGGTAGCATGAATTGCCGCTTCGCACCCCAGGGGTGTGGCGAAACCGATCTGGTGAGGCTGAAGGTGTGCCGCCATACTCGCCTTGACTGCTCGGCAACAGTGCTTGGTCAACATTTATAAATTTATATACCTATCTGTTTTGTTTTATCTTTAATTTCATTTTAATTTTTTTTTTTTGTAGGTTAGTTTAATTTTTATCACTGTATATATTTGTACATAAATGTTTCTAAACAAATAAATAACGTTTTTCTATATTTATTTATGGTCGAAGAATCGACACGAAAGAAGAATAAGAAGAACGAAGAAGATACAACTTCTCTGATACCAGGCCTAGCGCACTCCGCACTGTAGGTACGAAGCTACAAGTACATAGCCAGACACTGACGGCGGGTCGCGCGTCGTTACATGTCGCGTCAGAAGAGATAAGAGCTATGCGATAGAAAGAGAGGCGCTCTGTAGGTTAATATGTCTGGTAAGAATGCAACGCTACGCGAGCTGAATTGAATTTTATTGCGTCATAGCAAGAGTCGCTATTTGTTTAAATTTCTTTGCGGGCTTCTGTCCCTTAGTATTCTGTGCTGATACTAACTTCCCTGCCCTGGCCAGCTTCCACAAAATAATGCAATATTTTTTTCAACGAACGATAGCTTCTATTGATATGTCTTAGTATTATGCAGAGATACCATATCCGAAAATGATGTAACCTAGCTTGACGTACAGAACAATGAGTTCCAGTAAAGTTTCCAGCGGTGCCCACTATCTACGAGTACTTTAACCGCTTAATTGTTTTCGTTTGTAACTAACAGCAAAATTTTTGCCAGCAATTTGTTGAATATTTCCGATAGAGTTTAGTTTGCCAATTAGCTTGGTGTTTTGCATTGGATCGTGGCACTTTAGCTTTTAAACATTCATCATCATCAGCCCATCACGTTCCCCTTGCTGGGACTCGGGCCTTCCCTCCTAGAGAGAGTATGGGCCTTAATCCACCACGCTGGCCCAGTGCGGGTTAGTGGATGTCACATATCTTTGAATTTTTGTGATAAATTCTTGGACATGCCAGTTTCCTCACGACGTTTTCCTTCACCGTTTTTAGAGCAAGTGGTTAAATCCACACATATCCTAAGAAAGTCAGTGGTGCGGGGCCAGCGGGATTCGAACTCGGAGCACGTGCTACTTTCGATCGAAAAGTCGCATGTGCTCCCACTGAGCCACACTCACTCTTTAAACATTAATCATTAGTGGTACTCTTTTAAACATTAGTAGTACTTATTTTTGTGACTTTTCAAGGAATTAAACCTGGCGTGGGATTTTGCCCATACAATTGCAGTGTCGCCCAGAATTATCACCTACGCACACAATTTCAGAGTATCAGAGAATTACATTCCATCATCATTACGGCGTTGTCAATGGCGCCATCACTAAAAGTCATTCATGTTCATTCAGATTTTTGTACACAATAATCCAAATCTGTGTGAAGAAGTTATTAAAAGCAATTTCGCAAAAGTTTAATTTCCTTCGAGCGCTTGCTACGTGAGATCAATACATTTCAGAATGAAAGTGTGCCCAATAAGCGTATCTACGTATTTAAATCAGAAGCCTTACTATCCTTTTACCTTTTTCATTACCTTGATTACATGGGTAATCAAGGTAACATCTAAAACTACACTCGAGAGCAATGAATCCGGGTCACTTAAAGAATCCTAAAAATCTCGGAAACTAAAAATGCTTGGTTAATGCAATAAATTGTATTTAATAGACAATGTAATACTCCTTAAATGAAGGTATTAAAACTTCTTAGTTATTGTAAAGTTATATCATAAAAAAATCAAATTTGAAAAAGGGCCACTTTCGAAGATGGAACTACGAAATTACAGCATTTGGTTTTGCTTTTGTTTGTAATCTGTCATTTATGTGGGTACATAAACCATGTTGATAGTGCTCTATATTCATTATTCAAGCTGAAATTATGTCGCTTACGCCTGAAGAATGCACCAGAATACTTACAATGCTGGAAACCGGCCGGAGTCAGCGCGATACAGCCAGGACTGTCGGTGTGTCGCTGTCAACAGTACAAAGAGTTTTCCGACGTTACGAAGAAACTGGTTCTAACCTACGCAGACCAGGAACGGGCAGAACCAGGTGTACCACAGCACGAGAAGACCGATACTTGGTGAACACCATGCTTCGAAATCGCTTTCTCACAGGAACTGAACTCACCAATCAGTTTCGACGCCTCGGAGGAAGTAACCCAAGTGCATGGACAGTAAGACGTCGGCTTGCTGAATCTAACTTAAAACCCCTTAGACCTGCAAACGGCCCTAAACTGGAGCGTGGGCATCGTATTTCGAGACTAAGATATGCCCAGAGCCACGTAAATTGGAGTATTGAAGATTGGTCAAAAGTTATGTTCTCCGACGAATCAAAATTTATGCTCTACAAGCACGATGGAAGAGACAGAGTGTATCGAAGACCAGGGGAAAGATTCAAGCAAGCATGCATCGAAGAAAAAGTAGCCTACGGTGGTGGGTCTGTACTTGTGTGGGCCGGAATTTCTTCTGAAAGTCGCACAGAGCTGGTGATCATAGAAAACGGCTCTTTAACTAGCGTAAGATATGTGGAAGAAATCCTCAATGATCACGTTGGTCCATTTATGGTCAATTTAGGTGAGGATGCTATATTTATGCATGACAATGCCCGACCTCATACAGGTAGGATTGTGAATGACTACCTTCAAGAGATGAACATTACTCGTATGGAGTGGCCAGCGCGCAGCCCGGATATCAACCCGATCGAGCATGCTTGGGACGAGCTAGGCAGATGCGTAAAACAACAAAACCCTCCCCCAATCACGCTTCGTGAGCTCAAAATTGCTCTCACAGAGGAATGGGAGAATATTCCCCAAAATCGTATAAGGAACTTGGTGTACAGCATGCCAAACCGCGTAAACGCAGTAATGGAAGCACGAGGAGGCAATACGAAGTATTAAAATTCAAGAAAATCGTAATAAAGTCCAAAAATTTCATGTTTCCTATTTTTGTTTTAAGGAGAGATCAGCAGTTTTTTTCTTTATGTAATTTTGTGTTAATAAAATGTATGGTGACTCATATTTTTTTTACTTTCATTTAAGGAGTATTACATTGTCTATTAAATACAATTTATTGCATTAACCTATCATTTTTAGTTTCCGAGATTTTTAACATTCTTTAAGTGACCCGGATTCATTGCTCTCGAGTGTATTTTAAAAGCTACTTAAGCTAATTAGGTTACATAACAAGATAAGTTGTTCTATAGGCTTTTTAGGCTAGGCTTAATATTTGGACCGCTGTCTTCTAAAAGGTGTATAATACACCTGTATCTTAGAAGCCAGTATCCTACCTTCCGTGATGGACTGAGCTGAATAATTTTTTGCAAAGTATTGGACCTAACTGCTAACTTAACCTATTTTAACAATGGTTTTTTTATTTAATTTGTACTTCCTATTAATAATAATAATAATAATAATAATATAGCCATTTATTCAGACATTATAGATTTACAATTTTTATACTTATTATTAAAGCTTATACTAATTATTTAACTAAGTGTGTGTTTTCATTTTTGACAACATCATTGTCTGTTTGCCATTTGGCAAAGGCCTCCCCCGTACTTCCTATTGGTTATATTTAACTACATAGAAAGTAACACACTATTGTAACACTTTAGTTAAATTATATATTGAATCTAAATGACATCCAATAAAATTTAAAACAAAACAAAAAGTCTCAATAAAATTGCGCCACTAAATCCTTAAATCGCTGGAGCCCAAAAGTCTCTAAATAAAAATACGATCGTTGTGAGCTCGGATATTAAGGGACAATTCACACAATCGTATATTGCAATATGTCCGGATTTGCCGTGCTTTCACATTGGTGCGATGTATGGCGCAACAGCAGTTCCCTCTTTACATGACCAGGATCGAAAAACACATTGGCAATGGTTCTTGTTTCACTGTTGTATTGAGGCGACAGTGACCGCTTTCTATTAAACAATATAGGTACGTCAAATGATTTTTTGTACTTTTCTCGCATAATATAAAATTTAAAGTATCCTGGTCACTGATATTAGAATTCGATTTAGAAACGAGATATTTACTATATATTTGTTTTGTTTTGAGATATCGATATTTCGGCACTGTTTCAAGCACCAGCATTTTTTTCGCATGTTATGTAAATGCTGCACAAGTGCATTTTTATAGTTCAGGCTGAAGTAATTCGTTCACTATTTGTTCAAGGACAAAAAAACGGCTCATAGATTCCGTCATATTTTACTTTTGTACTTCCAAAAACGAGTCTAGCTACTAATAGCCGACGTAACTGCACCAATGTGAAAGCGCCAACTGGCGGAGCGCCCTCGCTCGGATTGCGAGTGATCTAGCCTGAGCTGCCTGAGCCCTGGTCACTCGCCAGTTATGAGTTATTGCACCGGCTCAGGCCTGTTGTGAAACCAATACACTAGATGCTGGGATCCCGGATCATTTGAAAGAATTCCCGGAAGTTTGAAGTCCCGCTTTGTTATGCTGATTGTGGCTTAGCAAAATGATGGATTGTGTGCATTAGGGCGATTTATTAATTTATATATTACGCACGCTGGCACGTTTATTGTGGAGATCAATTGTTTTTGAATTTTTTAACAAAACAAAATAATGGTGTTAGAGACTAGAGGCAGCAAGCCAGAAACAGACCTGTCTGGAGACAAATTCTCGACCAGGCCAAGGCCCACCCAGGGCTACAGCCCTTAAGGCGCTACAGCGCCTTAGATGATGATGAAAATAATGATGGATTAAAAAATGAAAACAATTTTCATTTTAAGATAGGTAGAAAGTATCGAGTCGATTTGAGTATTAATTTTATTCGCAAATAACTTTAGCCGAGCCGAAGAATCGAAGTCAGGACGTGTATCAGATAGTAAAATACAAGACTTTCCACTAAGTTATAAGTTAGAGTTAATTCAAGGAGATGGTCCTAACCACACACTTTACGATTAGAATTTCAACAAAAATCAAAAGATATTTATTAAATAGGTACAAAAAATGCACTTTTGGACGTCATATACACAAATCAACAAGCAATGCGATAACTGACTCTAACAATTTTTTGGAAATACACCCGCTAGAGAAGATAGCACCAAGATACTCTGCGGGGATGTCTCTTTTTTAAATCTTTTAAAATGGCTAAAAATATAACAATGAACAGTGAAGTATAAAATATAATTAACATTACACAATTTAGAATTAGAAGTGCGAATGTCACAGTCACGTGGTGTGACGGTTGCTACTTTTAAATGGTAATTTTTCGGTCGTGTCATATCACAGTCGTTTGTGTTTCGAACTTCATAGCAACACACGTAATTCTTATGGGACCAAACTGCTGGCCTATATTTTGGGCTATGATAAATATTGGCATTTCACGTAGCTGCTGCTGTTTGCTGCCATCATTTTAGAACTAACCAACTAGTTGCCTCAGCGGTTTCACCCACGGTTTTCCGGGACAATTTTAATATGTATCCTATGTTCATTATCAAGACCTCAGATCTACATACCAAATTGCATCAACATCCGTTTCATAGTTTTTGCTTAATTGAGTAACAAACATCCATCCGTCCATCCTTACAAATTTTCGCATTTATAATATAAGTAGTACTGGTAGCGGATTATTAGATTAAAATTGTGTATTTGGGAACATTTTTCTAAACTGAATGGAATTCCTTGCCGTCTCCTCTGTTTCCTGAAAACTATAATTTGGGCGTCTTCAAGGCTAGAGTGAAAAGGTATCTTCTAAATCTACGTACTCCATCTTCGGCCACATAGTCGCTTAACGTCAGGCGAGATGGTGGTTAAACGTATATTTATCACAAATAAAATAAAAAATAGTATCTTGTATAATTTGAAACTTTCACTTATAGGCCTACTTCATAATAACCTTCCGTTTGTAAAAGGGCGAAGCTTATGTACTGAATAAGCGTTATACACCGTATTATTCATGCTTAGTACGGCTGATGAGAATTACTATGCAAACATCGTGTGTTAACAACTTATGCCGTCTTGGCAACTTGGGCGCGAAGTTAGCGCAGCACTTAGCTTCTTTCCATGTATTTTATTTTGTTTCTAAGGAAGCCGTCTTTTTTATTAATTCCATCCAGTTCACTTTTTTATGTTTTGTGACCGAAGACGTAGCACAGATCTAGAGGAAGACGGCTGTTGAGCGACTGCTCAGATCCGTTTCACTGATGGTTAACCGCCCACCCACCATTCTAGAACTATAGTTTGATGTATTTTGACCAAGCTTTAATTTATTAATTAATTTATGTTTTGCATTTAGACAGCCTCTGTGGTGTAGTGGTTGGGCAGGTTTGTTCAAATCATACACCACTGAGGTTGCGGGTTCGATTCCCACGACGGGACAAATGTTACTGCACAGAAAAAAAAGCGCAAGTATTTGTTTCGTGTCTGGGTGTTGTGGGACCATGGTCCTCATAGCTCCTGGTTCCCTAGATACAGGGAATCCTAGTTAGGGGTCAGGATCTATGTATGTGATCGTTGGGCGTTATTATTATTATTATTTATTGTACATTAATTACATTTAAGTTGAATTAAAGCAGAGGTCTTAAAATATTCTATAATAGTAGGTACGTAAATTGACCCGTGGAGGCGGTGCGTCAGTGGGACATTATTATCTATGTACATACTTATAGTTAAATATGTAGATAATGATTCTTCATTTTGTTTTGTACCCAGTCAATTCATTGTCATTTCATTTATTGATCAAATTCCAACAATGTACGTCATATTAGGCATGTCATTATTAAACATAACTTAATTAATTATAATCTACTTAAAACAAGAATTTTTGACTTATAAAATGAACATTTCTACCTTCCAGCAATTCGTCATAAATTCGTTTGTGTAGAAAAGATGTTCAAAGAACGCTTTAATAATTGTTAATTCTAGGTAAGTAGTTAGATTGTTGTCATTGTTAAAAATGTTGCTATATTAAACTAATTAATTGTTCTTGTTATGGGTATTTTTTTTTACGCTTAATAGATCTATGTTTGGCAAGTAACTCGCCTGATGTGAAGCGATGATGTGTGATATCTATATTTACAGTTTCTAGAGTTCACACTAACCGTCCGCACTACACTGTCTGACGTAGCCCGGTCCGCGTCCGCCTGTGTAACGTTTCTTAAATTTCAATCAATTTTGTAAATTGACGGCTTTGTTTCATCTATTATTAATTTTTCTTTGTATAAAGTCGATATAATTTTTAACCGACTTCAATAAGGAGGAGGTTATTTTTTTGTATGTAACTGAATGTCGATACTAGCTGGTCGTTTGCCTGATGGTAAGCAATACGCCAGCCAATAACAATAACAGCACCACCTAGAACTTTGTTGCTGAGTCAACTAGCTGTTGAGTCTCATAATGCCCAGTAATTTTGCTGGCCACAATGCCCTTAAAAGCGGAACACAGTAATGCTTGCGCACTATTACTTGGCGGTTGAATAACTGGCAAGCGGTAGTACTCAGACGGCCTCTCGCATACGAAAAACCTACCACTAGTATAATTGTAATATAGATGAGAGCTTACTGCAAATTCGCAGTGTGCACGTCGCGGATTCGCCGCGTAAAAACTTTGGGAAATCTGTATATTATGGCTGTAATATACAACTTTCTTTTTTTTGAGGGCGGGAAGATGCCGTTGCACTGCCCTTCTACCAGGGGGGTGGCAGAAGGGGGTGTGTGGGGCTCGAACTCACTAAAACCCCCCGTGAGCAGTCTGCTCTCTGCCGTGGTGGTGCGAGATGGGGTCGCGCTAGCAGTCACCATCTCGCCCCGGCTGAATATATACCTAGTACAACCCATTTTCCGTATATCACCCAAAAATGCTAAAAAATCTTTCCTACCCGTCATTTCTCTTCACGTAGGTAATATACGAGCAATATCATTTTATGTTACAGCCAAACGTCATAATCCTAAACTTGAGATTTTATTCGCAGCTCACGTCTTATCGTTTGCATGAAAATTTCATGCGACTAAGTGGTATAAGACGCATATATTGCTAGCTTCCATGCTTTGCTGCGAAATAGCTTGATGCATAAATTAGGATCTGCAATTCTGCATGCTTACTTTCTAGGATACAGGTTGTAGGCAATAGTCTTTAAAACTTAAACGCATTGATAAATATGTAGTGTAATTATGTAGGTTGTTGTTAGAATAATATTATATGTATGGGGTAGATAGCAAATGTAAAATGAATTTAAATTAAATATATATGTACAATAATAATTAATAATAATAAATACTTTATGGTACACCAAACAAGAAATTAACAAGGTGCACGAAATACCCTTACAGACTATAGTACAACGGGTGGACTTATCGCTAAAAGCGATCTCTTCCAGTTGCAGCTAATGAGAGACTTACCACCTAGATATTTTGTTCAGGATGCAATGAGAGACTTATTTGACCGCTATTAAAAGTTTTACCCCATCTCGTTTTACTCATGGTAGGTCTCTCGTATGCGGGAGGCGGTCTGGGTGGGTACTACCGTTCTGCCAGTTATTCTGCCGCCAGGCAGTAGTATGCAAGTATTACTGTGTTCTGGTTTGAAGGGCCTTGTAGCCAGCGAAATTACTGGACATATAAGACTAATATCTGATATCTCGGGGTGACGTATAAGTAAAAAAAGCCTGATTTTATTTAAAAAAAGTGTTATTTAGAATTTAATAAAAAATATTCCTAAGTTTTGAAAGTTATAGAAGAGATTCGAAGAGTTTGTTATTTTTCTATATAAATAAATATATACAAAAACACAAATTGGTATTTATTATTTCAAAGATATGTTTATATATAATAACGATTAGTTTATTAAAATCAAAGAATAACACTTGATACTACAGCTAATTAAAACTCATGCGTCAAATTTACGCATGATTATCTTTTACGTACATCAAAATATGATTATCTTTCTAGGGTTAAAAAACTAAAATGAGTAGAGAACCCCTTTTGAATAGTACCTATCATAACACAGACTTGGAATGACATTTTTTAAGAACTGTATCTCAACCACGACCACAAAGCCTTAATAAGATCCGTACAGCCTAACATTATGTAGTTTCAAATTTACAGTACAATAGTTATAAATTCTAGACTACTGTTCTAACTGTTCTAAGGGAACCTATTACGTATATGATAACGGTTAAGCATTGGGAACAAAATAAATTTCCCAATGGGCCTTAAGCACTTTCGGATCGGGATTCAGAACGAATGTGGAGGCATTTTATTTATGTCTTGGACTTGAGGTTTTGAGTTTATTAGGGTGGATAGTGTTTAGAGGAATTTGAAACACATTTTGCTACTAAGCTACACATTGCTACTTTTAGCATCGGCGATCAACAAGTGGATCGCTTTTCGGAGGCTAATTTTCTCTTTTATGTTACAGACAAGCAAGTCGTTCCCCCGACGGTAAGCGCCACGCCTGACCATCTGAATTTCTGAATTGATTGTGTATAATGCTTGAATAGTACGCTCGCTTGGAACTATCGCCGATCTGTTTCACGGATAAAGCATTGTATTGCCAAATCAGTTTATTATGAATAATGATTGCATTTTTTTATGGATTTGCGTGATGAGACTAGCAAGTCGTTCACCTGATGGTAAGCGTCACGCCCGCCCATAACAACTGCAGAGCCACCCAGAACTTTTAATACCGAAAAAACAATGCGTATCACTGCATTGCTGTCATTACCCCGAGATATCAGATATTACGTCTCATATGCCCAGTAATTTTGCTGGCTATAATACCCTTCAAACCGGAACTCAGTAATGCTTGCGCACTACTGCTTGGCGGTAGATTAACTGGCAAAGCTGTGGTACCTATCCAGACGGCCACCCCCATACGAGAGACCTTCCACAAGTAAATTGTATGAGATTGTAAAGTAATTAATTTTAATCTACGCCCATCCTAAAACCTGATCTGATGCCTACAAAACTGTCACTTCTATCTGAGATGTCGAACAAGAACCAATGCCTCTGACGACTTAATATATTACCCTCATTGTAGTGTAGTTTGTAAAGTGTTCATCTACGTACTTTGTGTTTGTGTGAGTTTGGTTTCATCCCGGCATTGCCCCTGTGCTTATCTTCATCGCGTTCATCAAAGACTTGGTGTACCTTCCGTTTGAAACCGAATTTGTTGGTGTAGAATATCAATGTCATTGAATACTTTGTTATAGACTCTATGCAATCGACTAACAAGTTAATTTTGAGCATAATTATTAGAAGAGTGTGAGACAATGTAGCCGTTGAAAAAACTTTATAGAAGTGATATGTCAAAGAAAGTAGGTGCTGCTTTATTCAGCAGATTCATATAAAACTAAACACAATGCATCAATGCTTTACGTTATATGTATGATGTCCTAATTTTGAGGTCACGTGATGCACTCTGCAGTACCACAGAAGAGGTACGAAGAGTACAGTAGCAGAAGCTATGAATAGTAGGTAATTTTTCGTTAAAATCTTTCATCAAAATCAATCAAAATTGTTGTCGCATTTAGTCTCAAAATCTATTATTTACCACGGTTTTATTAAGTCACTTTTTCAGCTCATATTTTGAGCACTTTCCGATTACCTAACCGGCTGAAACTTTTAGGGTAGCTCACAACTCGATGACAATGCATTATAAATTCATTAAAGCACATAAAACGTGTTTTTTAGATTATTATTTCATTCAACATTAATTTGCTTGTTTGATTAAAATATTGAATATCTTTTTTAACGTTACGTACTGTTGTGTGGCACCTCTTGGTTGTTATAAAAAAAACAACTTTTAGGCACACACAAACATTTATTTTTGTTTTCACAAATTTTAACACACACGGACTACTTCCCTTACTTCACAGTATAAGAAAATAGTTTTGCAGCTATTCTACCTGACTGCTTATTTCAGGCTGACCGGCAGGCCTAGGGCCAGGTCCGTAGTCAGGTCGCTTGAGAGCGATTAAGGAAAAAGCCTTGAATACTAAAATTTACCAGTTTATATAGGGAGGCATATTGCTGACAGCGATTTAATTAGTGTTGGGGGTTCACCCCTAGGTCAGCAATATTGCGATGTGTAACAGTACGTACGTATTATATAAGTAAGGTGCAATTACGTAGTAATGCTTTTTATCAAATCGTAGTTTTAAGATTACTTATTTTACCTTCATCAAATTCTTATTTGTTATTGCTGATCAATAGATAAAAGTTACCCAAATATACAGTCGACATCAAATTTTGTTCAACCTATATAAAATAGGAGCAGTTATTTTTGAGCAGGGCTTGAATTCGTTAAAGCTAAGTCTTCTTGTCGCAACAGTTTTACTGTCAAATTGAAGCATCTTCAACTTTACAAGAACTCTTATACAACAACAATCATTATTCTCTGCCAAAAGCAAGCACTTATCGAATTCCCACTCGACGTTTCATACAGTCTCGCAAAAAAACTGAACACGCCAAAACTGTATTACAAAGGCGGACTCTTGTCTCGCAGAGAATTAACATGGAAATTGAATCAGGTTGGGGACTCCGACAAAGCTTTGAGACAAGACTTATGACAAGGTTTTTTGTTTTTTGCTAGTGCAACGATGCAGCACAAGTGATTTTTTGGTGGGACTGGTTACTAATTGGGAACGCTTGTAGAGTTGGGCTTATAGACATTACAAATCCAGTGTCGCTTGATGCCGCATTGAAGCCTAAACTCGTAACTTTACTTGGTACCAAAATTTTAATGTCACCGCAATATTACAGCAGCGAATCACGTAATAACGATATAGCAAGACCACGAATAATTCTACTAATAAAATCGTGCCTTCTATCATCCCTACAATATTTCGGACATATTGCTCGAAAGCCCTCCGATAACCTGAAGAAACTCATGGTGACCGGAAGGAAGAAAAGAGACCGAGGGGTCGTAGCCAAATACGATAGACTGACCAAGTGTCAAAACAACTAGACACAAACATATCCGATGCCATTCACTGTGCTGGAGATCGTCATGAGTGGCGGAACATTATTAATGACAAGTATAGTCGGGAGCATCACCACGCTCAGCAGGGAGCAAACGACTGGAAGATGAGAAGAAGGAGAATCATTCTTTAATACAATGTTTTTTAAAGTACTTCATGACCCGAATTGATGTTCCTAACTTAATCCCGAATCTAAAAACCTAACTACTTATTTTTAATCTTAGAAATTAAAATTCAGAAACAAAATAATTCATTTTGTTGATGTAAAAAAAATGATGGTACTTTGAAAATATTGAGCGAGCGAGTGTGGCTCAGTGGGAGTACGTGCGACTTTCGATCCGACGCACCCAAGTTCGAATCTCACTGGCCCCGCACCACTGACTTTCTTAAGTTATGTGCGAATTTAACACTCGTTCTAAAAACGGTGAAGGAAAACATCGTGAGGAAAGAATTTATCACAAAAATTCAAAGACGTGTGACATCCACCAACCCGCACTGGGCCAGCGTGGTGGATTATGGCCCACACTCTCTCTACGAGGTAAGGCCTGAGTCCCAGCAGTGGGAACGTAATGGGCTGATGATGATGATGATGAACCTCAAAAGGTGCATAAAAACGTGGTTATTAGATTATCTTTTGATCTGTTTCTTTCACTTATCTACTTGTATTTATATTGATACATGGGTCTGTATGAACATTGATTGGGGGCTCTGCTTTGACATTAGGTGTTCATCATTAGTCAGCCTATGTGGTGTCGTGGATGAGCACGTTGACTCAAATCTTATACACGACTAAGGTTGCGGGTTCAATTCTCGCGACGGAACAAATGTTTGTGAACAGAAAAAAGCGCATTTGTTTCGTGTCTGGGTGTTGTGGGACCTTGGTCCTCTTGTCCCTGGCTCCTTAGATACAAGGAATCCTAGTTAGGGGCCAGGATCTATGTATGTGATCATTGGGCGTATTTTTTATTCATAATTACAAGATGGCAGCAATACCTAGTTACAATTTTTGCCGCGTTCATTCAAACCCTTGTCGTACCACATTACTTCTTGTAATAATATAACTTTTACTAAAACGACATTATTTTCTGCCACTTAAAGACTTCAGAACCCAAAAGAGTTAATGGATAAACAAGCCAAACCTTTTTCAATTTACGTTTCACCGCAGTCCAAAGAGAAAGGCGGACAGATTAGAAAAATTTACGCGATCTCAGATGCGATACCAATTGAAACTGGGCACAGAACTTGGTCAGTTATCTCTTGACAAGGGTGGGCGAATTTAGCGTTAGAGAAAACTTGAACTGCAGTAGGTCAACTCTGCAAAACTGGTGAGAAAACGTCCGGTAGCGCGGTGAATATTCTCGTAAATATTTTTTTTATTTGCCTTATGATGAATCTAAGATTGACCACCATCTCGCCTGATGTTAAGCGAGGATGTGGCTTAAGTTAGGGCACGTAGATTTAGAAGGTACTTGTTCACTCTAGCCTTAAAAATACCCAAATTATAGTTTTCAGGAAACAGAAAAGGCGGCAAAGAGTTACTTAGCAGTACGCACTATAAATGTGGAACCAAAATACTTTGTACGAATTGGCGGAATATAACTCGAAACAATTTTTATGGCCGCTGACCAGCACACCTCGTGATTTGCGCCGCCGTAGCAAAAATGGATACACATTGCGTACTGCGCAGGTCACGTGGTGCGTCGTTCAGTGGTTATAAAGTTTGGCGCGAGGTATATTCCACCAATTCGTATAAAGCGTTTTGGTTTGACATTTATTGTGCGAACTGCTAAGGAATGGTACTTGAATGAGTCTCCATTGAGTTATCTTGCTACTTGGTTATTAAAAATATTAAAAATATTTATATTAAAAATAGCGTCGACTTTGTCTACTGCTAATAAAATATACGGTAATGAGAATGTTGCAGAATATTTGGGTACTTTTCACAATTTTCAGAAAGCACACACTATTTTGCCGTGTCAAACAAGCTGACACTGCCTTGGATTATCTCGACTGCAGTGAAATTCAGCAGAATTAGTTAAAATTTTATGGGGTGTTAAAATAAAATAATATACAAAACAATGTTTCTTGTTTTCCTTGTTCTTTTGATATTGTAGATCTGAGATTTGAAGTAGTGTTAGACATTATTATTACGTAGAATATGTATGAATGATTATACAATAAAGATATAAAATTATCAGATTGATTCTTAGGTACCTAGTTTGTAGAATTAAACTCGATCTAGTTTGTGACGCTTCGTGATATTTGAATTTTATTAAGTGTCCAATAAACAGACAATTAGAGTTTTAATTTGATTGTTTAACTTTCTTTCAACAATTTTAGAAAGTTAACGTAGATAATGGAAAAATAGTTAATTAACAAGTTTCCGCGTGCATTTATTATTTATTTATTTTAGGAAAACTTACATTCAATGCATGCGTAATGATAATTAAATTATTTTCAAGATAACTAGGCCAATTACAAGATTTTCACTATAAGTAAGAATTAGTAGGTATGTTAGTTTTTACGTATGAGCAGTATCGCTTAAATTCGTAGATAACAGACTTAATAATAATAATATTTGCAGTAATTGAAACAAAGTCAAATATAAGTAGTAAATAGTCAAACATTTAAGTTTGAGAACCAAAGAATTCTGAAGCAAAGCATGGTTTAATTAAACGCACACCACCGAAAAAGATGTGTAAAACATTATTTTTCAAGTGGATATTTATGAAACATGGCCTTCATTAGCAATATTTTATGTAATCTCTTGGTAGGTCTCTCGTATGCGGGAGGCCGTCTGGGTAGGTACCAATTTTAATTTGAAGGGCATTGTAGCCAGCGAAATTGGGCATATGAGACTTAATATCTGATGTCTCGGGATGACGAGCGCAATGCAGTGCTACGCAGTGATTTAAAATAAAATAAAACATCTTACATATCCCAAAATACACATCTAGGATCGAATAGAATCCACGGCTGAGCACGACAATGAACGAAAAATGTGTCACTTCCACTAGATTACTCAAAAAAAATCACGATAGGTATCCTATAAATAAAATTAACCGACAGAGACCCTCTCTCGCTAGTGCATGCATTATTGAAAAGTATTGGATATTGGCGGAGTTGAAATTAATTATTTAGTTGATGGAAAAAATTGCCTCGGGCTCTTCATCGGTGGAAGTAAATATTATTGTGCTATAAAGTTTCAGGTAAAAACGCCTGTTGGACATGTAAAGGATAATAAATAATGATTTACTGAGTGACTATTCTGATTATTTTTATCAAGTTCAAATTGGCTTGGTCCTCTTTGTGATATTTCAGAATTGTTTTTAGATACATTTTAATTCATTTTTTCATAGAGATATTAACGCATTGCGTGTCCTATTGATGGATTATAAAATATGGGCCTGTAACTATTCACGAAATACTAAGCACCTTGAGTAAATTGACCATTTCATCACTTATCTGGGCTTTAACAATGTAAATTTGACGACTTTTGTCCACCTCTCCGGATACATGAAAACCACGTGCCCCGCTTCGCACTTCTTAATTCCCGACGCAAAAAGGAGCGTACCACCGACTTACTCTTACCATAATGCTTTCAGAAACAATTACTTTTTTAAGAAACTAGTCTAGAGAGTGAAATTGAAATTTAGTAAATAAGGCACAAAAATTACTTAAACTGATATATTACAATACAAAAAAGGGCCGTTTAAAAGTAACTTAGCAACTATAATTATTCTACCACTCCTTCATTGGGTCGGCTAAGTAGGTCGAGCAAAGATTTTTGTTCTTAAATTCTTCGAGCAACTTTGGTTCCAGGAGTCTATTTACAATATTAGAAACTCTGCAGTCTTGATAAGCCAAAGCGTGATCTGATTCAATGTCGAAAACTTTAACGGGCTTGTTCGTGTACTTAGACAGGTTAAAGTCTTCAGCAAGTTTGGCCATGTCAGGATGGGGAACACCTTTCATGAGAACGAATTCTGAATTAAGAGTGAAATCTGGTTCATATTCCCGAGCGAGAATGATCCTTCTATACGCGCTTTGCAGAAGACATCTCTTGTATTGGTGGGAATACTTCACCAGTCCTCGAAGCATAATGACGCAGAGTTCTACTTTCTCATCCCAAGTTTCTTTAGTTTCAAGTGACTGCTTCAGTTCGGCTGAATCCCGTCCAGTCATAAGCTTGTACATGTGTTGGATGATGGCGTTCTGCAGTTGCAAGTCAGTCAGGTTGCCGGCGAAGGCGTCGAGTTGAGCTCGTAAGGCGTCTGGGCTGCTGTCGAGACAGTACACTACTCCGACGTGACCTGGATAAATTGAAAGATTTATTATTAGACGAGTACATTCGGAGCAAAATTGTTTGATTGAATGCACACAGCGAGCAGCTTCTTGGCACACTGTACTGATATTCACGTTAAAATTATAAGATGCACTCGTCTTTTGTTTTTACCTTCTTTCTCAAACAATCTTGCTAGTTCAATAGCAACGTTGACACCAAATGAATATCCAAGAATGTAGAACTTGGATTTTAGGTGCAAACGTTTTCTCAAGAACTGAAACAAATAAAAAATAAACATTAACAATTTTAAAACATGGACGGATTCAAAGAAATTTCGAATTCTTTCTACGGAGTATATGGTAAGGACGTCTTGAAACAAAGATTAAACTCAGAAAAATAAATTGTTAGCATTTATTAAACCAGATAGCACAAAATTAATTATTATTAAAACTACCGTTCATAATTTGATTTACTGACCGGTTACACTCACGAATATAAGTCGAGACAATCGACCGGTGTTCGAGCGGTACAGACGCTCATTCTCAAGTGTTTCGACTTATATTCGTGAGTGTAGCCGGTCACAACATTAATTACCTTAAAAATTCATGAACAGTTGTAACTACAAAGAATCATCATATTTTATACTTTTATTCTGAGAACTCCCGTAATGTTTCTTGTTAGGCACGTCTGGTTATTGTGAGACTAATCTACAAGTTCCAAGTCACTCAGCAAGCTATGGAGAGGGCTTTTCTCAGAATTTCTCTAAAGGTAAGATCCACTATAAGATGATCAAACTGAGATTATAGTAACCGACATAGCTCACAGGAGAAACTAGCTGATGTGGCAATGGACTGGTCACATCTCTTAAAGGACCGACAACTATTGGAGTAGACATGCTTTTGATTGTAGACTGTAAATTGCCCAATATAATGTAAGACGCTTACTGAATGAAGCAGTTGAACAGTTCTTCCAAGGTCAATAAAAGTACAATTGTATAAAAAAATTAAAGTCTACCTTAGCAATATTAGCTGCAATCTGCGGTATGCTTTCGCTTGGCATGTCTGGAACTAGCTGTAAGGTCATGGCTTGGATTTTGAGCCTCTCGGAGATCATTGAGAAGATCTGGTGGTGACCTTCAAATCCTGGCACCATCATCAGGTATGTCGCTTTAGGGTCTAGTTCATATTCTTCCTAAGAGACGAAACACATGATAATGTTAAGTCTAAGATCTGACTCTTGTAAATATAGTTGTATGGTCTTGCAAGAAAACATATCAAATGTCTTACCATGACACTACTGAATGAAGTAGTCATATTGACGATAGGTTCTGAAGCTTGGCATTCGTCCTTATCAATGAACGTGAAGAAGGTTCCTAATCCACAATCAGTATAGTTAGCCGTTTTTGAGAGTTCCCTTTTCAGGTTCTTGAGGCTGGAATTATTATAAATATTATTTAAATATTTTATGGAGTCGTTAAGTGTTGAATGTCGTCTTTTATATAAAGGAAGCAAGTGCTCTTGCCACTGACAAATTCACGCCAAGATAAAACTGCGAGTGCGAGAAAATAATTAAAACAGCCTACCCATAAAAAAATATGAAAAACTAAGAATAAGTGTTGAAGCCAACACTAATAAAAAAGTTCTTTGTCGTAGACCAAAACAAGGTCAAATATAAAAACAGTAAAAATAAAACAAACTAGGTTACCTACCTTTACTACGTATAACATTTTACTCTACTTAGGGAAGGAAAGGAAACCATAATTTTAAATGGTTTCATAATACTGTAGCTCATAAGAATGTTTATTTGTTTATCACAGGTTTTTACAGGCCAAACAGTATGACAAAATTTGACCGATATAAAAAAGATAACGTTCAATCATTACAAAACCCATAATAAGACCGGTTCTCACAACGTTAAACCAAGACTATTGAGTAAATCGGCATGAATTGTAATGTACTTACTTCGCTATGGTCAGGCTATTTAGTTTATCTGTAAGATAGTTAACTTTAAAAGTCTTCTTAATAACAGTATTGACCTCTTCAATATTTAACTCGTTCAGAAGTAGATCTTTCAAAGCTAGAGTCTCATCAAGCTCCAGAATATTATTAACACCTGCAGAAAAAGAATAAATAATATTTTAAAATTATCAAAAATATTGGCTTTGGCTACCCAATTAATCTGACAAGTCTAAAGTAAAAACAAATGAATGGTATTTTTTTTCTAATAGTTAATTTTGTGGTTTGTATTTTAAAGTATTCACGTATTTTCTCAGACTCAAATCTTGAGGCAGTGTCAAAGCAATTTTTGAACTCAATCCAATATTTACGTTCTCAAGCTCAAGTGCAACAACACAACAGACGCCGCAAAGCGCATACAATAGGCACATGCACGATCCTCTTTAAATAATAATAATAATTAATGCTTTATTGTACACCAAACATATATATATATATATATATATATGTTTATTATAAGTAGTGTATTATCTTTGTTTTTTTTTTTTTTGTTGATGAGTACAGTCAATTTTTCATTATTCCTATAGCAACACGGGTATCAGCTGAAAATCAGCGCCGAGTTGTGTAAAACTCTCGGCATTTTATGCTGAGCTGAGCCCATTCGGCACATATGTTTATTATTTAAGTTTTTATTTTCTGTATTATTTGTTTGTCGTGTGCCGAATAAATGGTTTTTCTTTCTTTCTTTCTTTCTTTCAAACAAGAAATAAACAAGGTACACGAAAAATTCTTACAGTCTATAGTACAACGGGCGGATGTGATGCATTTTTTGCTCTCATAATGTGCATGCAATAGTCCGTTGTGCATTGTGCATTTTGTGGTAAAAAGGAGTGATTACATAATTAATGGTGGCGTTGGTCTCTCTGTAAATGATGGAAGAGGATGACGGGATAGGCATTCTCAGCACGTTTATTTTGTTTGTATAACATACCAATAATACTGGAAATCCTCTGAAAAAACTCGGAAACGACGTCCTTCTTGAGATTGTAGGATATGACATTATTGAGCTTCAGTTTTAAGCTAGTTTCAAGAGCGTTTAAAACGGCTGCTAAGGGTTGCGGCTGGGTCTTGAAGTGTCCAATTTTGGAGCCGGCAATCTGAAAGAAGATGTGATATGTTAGTTTAATTATTATCGGCAAAGAACTATTTATTATCATTATCGGCAAAGAACTATTTATTATACCGTTGTGAAAATGGAACTATTATATATAAACTACTGCAAGAGGAGCAAGCACAAACAAACAGGAGCAAAAATTCATCGAACAAAATCTTTATTTGTTCTACATTAGCTAAGGCATGTTCTTGACTTGATGGAAAATGACGATGCCAAAAACGTAACGTAAATGTACGTTTAACTATGGATCAATACAAATAATTAAATATGGGTGT